>CM034157.1:205589321-207020983 GCA_019776745.2 Taxus chinensis
CGGTGGGATTGCATTTTTTTTGCAAGAAGAAGTTTGTGTTAACTTTTAAAGACCTCCATATGTGAAGCTCCAGATTTTTAGATCAATTTTTGGCCTAAATATGAAGAAGACACAAAACACATGTTTTGAGACTTGGTTGACATGGATTTTATTTGAAATGTAGCTAGGAAAAAATCCACTAAAAGCATTTTGTTTTCTATTATTCATTGGTGATCAAACGTGGATAAAACGTAGACCACTTGAGTGTGGAAGTAATAGCGCCCAATGAAATCCCAGACCTACATGGAAAGAGTGCTTCTCCTAGCATGTTCTCTAGTGATGTTGTGTGAATTACATTAATCTTATTTGGCATTTTGAAGCAAACAACCTTGTGAAATGGCCTATGCATTATAATCCATGCCTCTAAAAAAAACATCTAGACAAAGAAGATATTGACGATCAAAATTGACCTATGTACATTATATTGAAGATCAGAAGATGTGTGGAGATTGTTTGAATCAAAAAAAAAAATTGAGATCTGTAAAGCTCACAATTTTGTACTCTAAAAACAAATAGAACTAATAAATTAATAGGAAAGTTTACGGTAATAATTTTTTGTTTGTTTTAAAAGTGGTTTACAAGGTTAGGCATATCCACAATTAATAAATTTCTTGGTTAAAGACTTTCTACACAAGCTTGTGAACAACAAAATTAAATGGAGTCTCAGTTATTGTTATTTACTCAGTTTTTGTCTCTAGTCTTTGACTAGGGCGCATAAGAAGGGATTGGGGTACCCATCAGCACCCCGTTCCTCATTTTAGGTGCCCTAATTCTGGTTGTACTTGGTTCTAATTTAGAGTTTTGAGGTCAGTCTTTGTAGTTTTCCCTCTCATTTCCCTAGGTACTAGTTGACATGTAGGGTCATTAGTGTCAAAATTTGAGCAAGAGATTCCTATATAAACACAACATACACACTATCTTAAGGGCGGACTATTTATACTAAGGGCTAGCTATCTACATAAGGTAAGGGACTGCATTTGGGAACTATTCTACATCACACACTACATAGGAAAGCTTGTATTCATTCTATTCCATCCACCATTCTGCATTTTTATATAGTTATTTCTTGCTACTTTGGCATCATTAGCGCTAAGGCATCCTATACACACCATTGTATACACAAAGCACATAGAAATACATCAGGTCTAAGATGTAGTGTAGTGCTCAGTCATAAGTCTATCCATTTGGAATCTGAGAAAGGTTTAACAAATTCATTTACATCTTTATTTGTTAGGGTTTGATGCTTTTGTGTGGGGTTTTATAGGACCTTGTTCATTGAATATATATAGTGACATCAGTGAAGCTAGTGCAACATCCACGTGATAAGAGGTGAGTTATTGTGAAGATCTAATGACTAAATCAGATTCAGGTTTTGAGCTATTCTGCAAACTAGGGTGCCTACACTGCAGACCAAAGAACCCATAGGCACCCTAATCCTCCCCTAGGCACCCAAATCTAGCCAAATCTTGATCTGCTGCAACTTCCTGAGGTGTGTTGTCATACTCTATTCTGAATAGTCATCATCTAGTCCGGTTCTAGATCACATCGAGGTAATTCATTTTAAGGTTAATACCCTTTTCCTCCTATTTTAATTATTTCACTTCATTTTATAATATCAAATAAATTAGTTAACATTTATATTCCATTATATTTCTATTATTTTATTTTTTTACTTCCTAGATTAACTTCTAAAATTTATTATTTTAGTTAATCAGCATTCTGAACTTTGAATTAGATGTTAACTACCGCTCTTGTCTTGAGAGAACTTGATTGGAACCTTCCTTTCCACATCCACACTGATGCATTAGATAATGTTATTGGATTTATCTTTGGACAAAAATATGGAGTTCTGAATTATGCAATTTATTATGTTAGCAAGAACTTGCAACATATAGAATTAAACTACATAGTAACAGAGAAGGAGTTCTTAGAAGTTGTATATGCTATCAATAAATTCATACACTACATCACAATTTATCTACTTTTCATTCACATTGATCATGTTGAAATCAAATATTTGATAAATAAATGATTGGTAAGCAGTAGAATCATCAGATGGTTGTTCCTTCTACAAGATTTTGATGTCACAATATTGGACAAGCCTGGTAAGGATAATGTGGAAGCATATTTCCTTTCAAGGATGGATACAAATGATTAAGAACATGTAGTTGATGACTCTTTCCCATAAGAGTACTTATTTTATATTTCTAATAAAACACCTTGGTATGCAAACATAGCCAACTATTTGGTTTCAGGTAAAACACCTTCACACTACTTATACTCTGAGAAGAAATACATATTTGAAAAGAGTGTATATTTTTCTTGGATAGCTAGATTTATATTTCATATAGTACATGGTCAAATCATGAGAAGGTGTATAGATGATGAAGAGATATATGATGTCCTCAAAGCATGCCACAGTGAACCTTTTGGAGGATATTTTTCTGTAAAAAGAATAGCACGAAAGGTTTTGACAACTGGTTATTATTGACCAACATTGCAGAATGATGTAATATTATACACTAGGAGATGTGATAAGTGTCAAAGAATGGGTAAGCCTACCAAATTTAATGAAATGTCATTGTAACCTCAATTGGTCTTGCAGCCTTTTGACAAATAAGGCTTAGATTACATTGCCTTAAAGATCCTAAATCTTAGTAGAAGGAGTACATCTTGGTGTGCACAAATTATCTAACTAAGTGGACAGAGGTAAAGGTATTTCCAAATCAGAAAAGTGAGAAAGTATCCAAGTTTCTTTATGATCACATCTTTAGGAGGTATGGAGTTCAAAGAGAAATTGTTACAGATCTAGGTAAACACTTTACTGTTGATGTAATTTCTGATCTAGTTATGGAGTATGAAATCATACATAGGAATTCTACACCATACCATCCCCAATCTAATAGACAAGTAGAATTTACAAACATAGAAATAGAGGCCACCTTGACAAAGACCATTCCACTTCATAGAAAATATTGGGAAGACATACTTTAAGAGGTAGTATGGGCATTCAACACATGGAAAACAATAGCTGGATTTACACCATTTGAACTCTTGTATGGTAATATTATTGTTTTACTAATTGAATTTGAGCACAAAACACTAAGGATTGCACTTGAGCTAGGCATTGTTTATCTAAAGCCCAAATGCGGAGAATTCTCTAACTAAATGAGTTGAATGAATTGAGAAGAAAAGTAGTACATAACACAGAGGTAGTGTAGAAGAAAACATTAAATGGCATGACCGAAACATCAAGACAAGACAATTTCAATAAGGTGATTGGGAACTCTTGTTTGCTTCAAAATACAACGACCATATGGGAAAACTCAGGAAAATGTGGCTAGGCCCCTATGAGATTGAGAAAATATTTCCCAAGGAAGTTGTAAATCTCACCACCATAGACCATGTGAGGTTTAAATTTTTGGTGAATGGTCACATGTTGAGGTTGTACAAGAAACCAGTTGACAAAAAGACAATCATGCAACAGTTCAGAGGAGGTAAAAGTAGGATGGAAATAAGGACATCATATTTAATATCAAGATTTGAGCTTATTGGCTCATCTTCTGAGATTCCAGAGGATCAAAAAATTTCAATGGCCTTGGTATATTCAGCTTGCTGACTAATCCAAGGACAAATAAAAGTATTATGATCAGCCCTTTTGGTGATCAGCAGCACTCTGCTAAAACATTTTATTTCTTAGATTTTTTATTTTACAGGGTTTGATGTAAGCTAATTGCAAGAGTACATGACCTCCATCACAAGGAGAGAATGTAATGACTGATGGTTCCACTCACAGCAACATGCAACAAACCCCTATTTTTTCTTTTGTGTTTAACTGAACTCATGATTGCATGAAGGAAGATCAAGGATATTTTCATATGTGAGAGATGAAAAAGACAATTGGTACCCCAACAGATCGGCATTCCCTCTTTGGGAGCTATCTAGTTTTATTAAGGACCAACAAATACCACTTCAACACACATCTACAGTATCATAGAAACATCCACAACATTATATAAAGTTTACATGTAGCCAAGGTGTAAATCCAAATAAGCATACACAATAATCATTCCAAACAAACATCGTGATAACTACACTTGACTACCACATTATTAAATTATAATTAGAATGATTATTATTAATTTGTATTTATGCCAATTCATCAAGTATTTACTGCATTTAAAACACCACCACCTTTCATGTTATAATATGTCCCTCCACATAAGCCATGTTTTCAAATTAATTCAATTTACACACTTCACATGATCACATCAATTAATGATCACTTCTATAATAGTGTTATGAATCCTTTCAATCTCAAAATTTAAAAACACTCAAAACATTCCAACACAATTCAATCATGTATCGTTTCTTCAAGAAAAGTTATGTGATTGTGTGTTGAGACTAGATGTTGCACAATAGAATTGTGCTAAGTATGAATAGCACGTGAGAATTAGGGACACGTGTGATAGAAGGTGCATGTAGAAGTTAGAACATGCAACGTATAGGGGTTCGTGCCTGAGAAGAATACATTCGGGACTTAGCCAATTTTGGAGCCACGGCTAAAAATAAATAGTGAAAAGATGGAGTGGCATTCAAGAAATTATCCAAGAATAGAGTGAGGCATGGAGACTTGAGGACAAAGGAATGTCTATTTTGGATAGATTATATACACGAGGAGATCAAGAGACATGCAGAAGTCAAACTAATAATAGGATTAAAACAGATATTATCTTTAGGTTTAATCTATTATTAGGCTCGCTTGCATGTGGCCTAGTTGCTTTTGTACATGTGCATGGATATTTTAAGCATGCAACCTATTTTTATAATGCATGGATGATGAAGGGAAAGTCCCCACCCCTATAAGTATGTAGTATTCTTCCAAGTTTGAGATAGTTCTGAGTTTAATAGAGTTATGTTGGTAGTATGAATTTACGTGCATGACTCTCTAGTAATTATTGTGATGTATTCAACTATTTTTTTGTGATGAGTTAATATGATGGATCATTGTGGATGCATATTATTTGTTTACGTATATGTTCATGGTGGTTGCATGGTTAATCTAATCTTAATTATTATCTGAACCTTTATGTTTTCTTTATTATGTGTGTTTCCAAATGAGTTCATGGATCTGATTATTGTGATGGAATATACACTTTTGTAATGGTTAATATGGTTATGCATACTAACATCATGATAATACAGTACAAGAGGGGGACATGGTAGATTTTCGTGCACTGGGTGAGCTTCCAGATCTATCTGGATGAAGTATCACTACGCCTAGGAAATTAAGTGGGAAAATAAAGACTACATTTTGGTTCCATTGTCAGGATTTTATTTCAAATTGTCTTCAATAATGTTGCATGATGATGGCATATCAATTTACTATTGCGGCCATTGAAGCTTGGGTAATCGATAGACAAGATCAATTTACATGAAGATATGCTTTTGGACCTGATTTCAATGCACACAAGTGGGTGGAAGATAATCTATATCATGAGCTCTATGAAATGTTCTTTTGGTGTTTTCCTATAGAATTGTACGAGTGGTTGTCCGCATATGCATCAAAGAAAAGATGGAGTTACAGACCAAGGGTTTGGACACAAGAAGAGTACCAGGATTTTTTTGATGCAGATGAACCTTGGACGTGTGTTGTAGATCATTGGTGGGTTGGTGTTGTGTGTAGTTATACTTTGGAGTATGTTGTTTCTACGTATTATTGTCTAGAAGTTGCTGAGTTTGAATTTTTCACGCGAGCCCAAAGGATCTTACATACACGTTATTCCTTTGGCAATTAATATCTTGATTGTGGTGCTAAGTTTAGAGTGCCTACCTATGGCTAGCTAAACATACCACCACGCACAGGGGTAGGAGCAGGTGTGGTGAAAGATGACTTGTAGCAGAAAGGTAGAGAGAAGAAAGGTGGCTTAAGTATAATGAAGCATGAGAGAGGGAATTAACAAAGCATTGTGATATTGAGGAGTCTATGGAGTTGTAGAGGATGATGTCTCGAGAAGGATTTGAGGCTCATGTGGAAGACGTGGAGCCAGAGCATCAGGATCTCCCCCACTTAGGAAAGTGCAATAGAGAATCCCCTTCGGATTCTGGTGAGATCATGTTAGAGGAGGAAATATTAAGGACCGTGGGTGTGCATCTAATCCCACCTAGCAACCTAGCCCTTGTGCTTGGTGTTCCAGTTCCAGAAGTAATCATTGATAATCAGGTGAGTGTAGGTAATCCAGTAGTGATAGGTAGATATCATTTTCCTTTGAATATAGAAGTGCATCAAACAACACATACACCTATGGTAGCACAGACATCATCTTTGTTATTTGGGGACTGATTGGAGGAATATTTTCTGGCATGTCATCAGGATAGAGTGTGGGCATGCAGAACATTGGGAACATGTATAGAAGTACTATAACTTCGTATATTATGGGAGTTCAGTTTAGTACTACTATTGGGACTCAAGGAAGTACATCCACTGGTATATCACTCACTACTAGAGGATCAGGTGGATCAAGAGGTTTGGGACCAAGTGGATCAGGTGGTTCTGGAGGTGGAGGAAATACTGGTGGGGGTTCTAGTTTTGGATCTGGAGGATAGGGCCCAATCCCCAGTAACTCCCACATCAACCTCACCAAGTTTATTATGAGATGTCTCTCCACTTTCTATAATATATAGGTATTGAAGATGTTGCAGAGCATGTCCATAAGTGTGAGTTGTTATTGTGTGCTAAAGGAACCACAGCCTCAAATAGGAAGGTGAGTCATTTTTCTATTACTCTTCAAGGGTGTGCATAGCTGGTATAGGAAGTATGACCCACATCAAGACTACAGTGGATTATAATTCTTTATGCTCTGTATTTCTAGCATAGTTCCATATCCAAGTATCAACATGCTTAAGGACATTGAGCAAGGCTTATATGAGAGCATGAGGGAATATGATGTGCATTTTAAAACTTTGTTTTCAAATTTGACATATGAAATACACTCTAGTCAACATGCACAGTGGTTTTTTGGTGGGTTATCGACTATGTTTAGAAGGGCACTATCTCACAAGACCTTTGTAGATTCATGACGCTTTGGAAGAAGCTCTACACGTTGAGGTAGTTGGGAGTGTGGACACTGGAGTAAGTCCATTTTTAGAGGCACAGATTATAGCTATGGAAACAATTGGAAAATCTCTCTGCTAACTCAGCTCATGAGACACGTAGTGGAATATGATGTACAGATTACGAGGTTGAAGGATATATCAAGGATATTTTCCTTAATTCGGTATGTGTCCATGTTGTTGGATTGTGAGATTTTTCATTTAGACCATGATGTGAGTAGATGTTCCCTTTTACAACGTGTGATCCGGAAGAATGTGTCTATGTATTGTAAGATTTGTAAAACTCATACTCATGACACTATTGACTGTAGAGTGATTGATCATATCCATGAGGCCATTGAAACTGGTGTGCACCAGACTAGTGTAGCAGGTGGATCTAAGGAATAGGGAGAGCAACATAATGAAGGGTGCAATAATGGGGATAATAGGAATAGAGGATTTTGTGGAGGATATAGAGGTTGAGGTCATGGTGGTGGCAGAGGAGGATTTCCTAGAGGAACTTGTTATACTTGTGGATCTCCTAATCATTATCAACGTGAGTGCCCTCAAAATGTGGTTTTCTCATGGTGTGGAAATCAAAAAAAATTTGAAGAATGTCTAGACTTGTATGAGCATATGAGCAAGCAACATAAGCAAGACAAGGGTACAGCTATGATTAAGATACAACACATAAATGGAGATCAATAGATGTTGAAGGTTGGATTGAATTCTGAATTACAACCCATATTAGTCACTACACACATGCTGAGGCTACACGTGCATCGTGAACCTCAAAGTATAAGATAACTATAACAAAGTAAGAATTAATAAATGTAAAGTACCTTGATGTTGCACATCAGAAAGAGGTTTACCAAGAGACTATGGATGTTATCAGGGATCTATAAGGAGAAATTCAGAGCTTGAAGGAGCAGGTGTGTGTGATGGAATGAGAAAAGAAATTTGAACTCCCACAGAAGGATGTAGATGATTTGAAGGAGGTATGTCAAATGTTGTGCCAGGAGAACATAATCCCTTTGTTAGGAGAATGGTTGAGAGAAAAATTACACATGCACAGGTAACGAGCATGAGAGGTAGATACTTCATGTTAATCTTCCTCCCCATAATCATGAGTATGGTAAGGAGATTACGTTGAATGTAGTCATAAATGGATGGCTTTTGAGTAACATTCTGATAGATACAGGTGTGGAAGTTAATGTACTCATGTTGGATGCTTGGAATCAGATGGGAAGACCACCATTGCATCCCTCTTCGAATATATTAGATATGGAAAATAGAACTCGAGCCATGACACTTGGAGTGCTAAAGGATGCAACTATTATAATGCAGGGAGCCAAGTTTCCTAGGGACTTTGAAGTATTGGAGCTAGCTCAAGAAGATAGTTTCCCAGCATTACTTGGGTTCCCCTGGTGTTATGTGAATAATGCAGATTTGTGCTTCAACAAGGGGTACATTAGCTTTGAGAACAAGGAAGAGCGTGTCATTATACCTTTGACAGATGCAAAGGTTGCTCCATATGTTGAGCCTTTGAGTGAAGAAGACTTGAATAGGATATATGTGCACAATTAGAGACCCTGAGGTAACTGAGCCATCTAAGGAAGGAGTGATACAGTGGGATGATGCTCATTCAGTTAGTGATACCACAAGTATTTCTTGTGACAACTGGGTGCATGGAATGTATGAAGTAGTTGGGTGAGAGGTTAAGAACACAGTTACTCACATGATCAGGCCGCACATGGTTAGGTGACTTGAGTTATAACCAGGTACCTAGGTACACTGGTGAAGGGAATCCTGATGTATTTCTGTGTGCCATGGAATCCCAGTGGAAGAATGAAGGAGATAGAAGAAATATGCTAGTATATACTCTGCGCGGGACAACAACATGTTGGTGGACTACACACAGAGACAACTTATTAGAATGGTGAGAAGTGAGAATCACCTTTTCTACTAGGTTCCTAAGGAGAAATGTACCTTCTCAGATATGTGAATTTCATGGGAAGTCCCCTGCTTCACTCCACATCTAAAAATGTGAGAGACTCTAGATGGAGGAGCATGAGACCTTGCCACCATCACTTTGGGTAAATAAGTTCTATGTCACCCTAGGTGGCTAGTTACATGTGTGCATGGTATGTCCATGTAAGAATTGACAAGAGAAATTGTTAATTGGTAGGAGATGACCTTCAGGTATGATTCATACTTTTGATTATTTTTCTACTAAGCCTTCGGTCAATGAAGCAATGCAGATTATGAAGTGCCTTACTTTGGGAGATAGCGCAAAGGCTGAGGAACTTCTGATAGATATGTTTGGAGATGGATTTAGAGGCATGCCTTGACCTAGAAGAGACTGAAGAAGAAGAAATGGTCCACGCCTGGGAAGAAAAGGAAAAGGGTAAACTGGTATGCATGATAAATGATGATGATGATGAGGATAATAACCTGGATGTTAACCACACTGAAGGTACGTGCGAGGTGATGGAAACAATAGATGAGAAGGCGTGCACATCATGAGCCTATGAAAACAAAGAAGGTTAACATTGGAATAGATGTAGAGCCTAAAGAGGCCATTATTGGTGATTACTGGTCAGAGCAGGAAGTGGCTAAGATTATTGAACTCCTGTGTGACTTTTAGAATTTGTTTTCGATGGGGCTACCATGAGTTAAAAGGAGTACACCCTTCTTTATGTGATATGAGAATCAAACTTAAAGAAGGTGCGTGCACCTATTAGGAAGAGGCCTTACAGGATGAATCCTAATGTGCATCAAGGTAAAGGAAGAAATTGATAACATGCTCAAGTCTGGTATAATTGAGCCCATTGAGGAATCTAAATGGGTTAGTCCCATGGTCATCAGTATTAAAAAGGATGGGAGGATAAGGATCTGTGTGGACTATAGAGAGTTAAATGCTTCATGTGTCATTGATCCTTTTCCCACCCCATTCACAGAGGAGATCCTTGAAGGAGTTGCAGGGCATGAGATCTACTCTTTTACATATGGGTTTTCAGGTTATCATCAAGTGTGCATAGCAAAGGAAGATCAGGAAAAGAAAACTTTCACCACTGAATGGGGAAGTTTTGCATACACAGTGATGCCCTTTGGATTAAAGAATGTGCCTGCAGTGTTCTCGTGCATTGTTGTGCAGGATTTTTAGGATTTCATTCATAAGTTTTTATAGGTATATCTAGATGATTGGATAGTGTATGGTTTGGTTAAGGATCATTGTGACAATTTAAGGCTTATGTTTGAGAGGTGTAGGTAGTTGAGCATCTCTCTGAATATTAAGAAGTGCATCTTTGCAACACCTTTTGGCACTTTACTTGGGCATATTATTTGTAAAGAAGGCTTGTTGGTAGATCCAGCCAAGGTCGTTGTGATCTTGGGTTTGGAAGAACCTAATAATCAAAGTGAAGTGCATAGATTCTTAGGATACATAGGGTATTATAGGAAATTCATTAAGGGATATGCAAATATTTTTGCACCTTTGGAGGAACTATTGAAAGCTAAAGGAAAATTCTATTGGGGTGATGCACAGCAAGAGCATTTGAAACACTGAAGGAAAGCTGACTACTGCACCTATTTGTTCTTTCCTTCATGGGAAAACCATTTCATGTTCATGTTGATGCTTCTAGGATGGAAATTGGTGTAGTGTTGGCACAACTAGGAGAAGGAATTGTAGACCACCCTATTTTTTTGCAAGCAGGAAGTTGACACTAGATGAACATAATCATACAACTACTGAGTGAGAGGCTTTGTCCATGATTTACGTGTTACACAAGTTTAGACAATACTTATTGGAAACACCATTTATCTTCTTTACAGATCATATGGCACTTAAGTATTTAGTCAACAAGCCTATTTTTACAAGGGTGCATTTGCAGGTGGATACAACTATTTCAGGAATTTTTGTTTACAACAGTTGTCAAACTAGGGAAAAGTAACTCAGCACCTGACCATTTGTCAAGAATCAATTCTGGTGAGGACACGTAGAGCATTAAGGACACAATTCCTGATGCACAACTTTTCAGATTAAACCACGTGCCCACTAGATTTAGAGGATATTACAGTATTATTTTGCATTGGCTAGGTGCCTGAGGGAATGAAAACTTTAGAAAAGAAGCAACTTGCAATACACACAGCACCTTATCAGTTGATAGGTGGAGATTTGTATAAATTAGGTCATGATGAAGTTTTGTGCATGTGTGTTCTGGAGCATGAGCATGAGGCTATTATGGAAGAAGCTCATGGTGGAATTGCAGGAGGTCATTATGTAGGAGATGCCACCATGTGCAAGATTTTGATGGCTGGCCTTTGGTGGGAAACTTTATATAAGGATATTAAAGAATATGTCAAGGTGTGTGATCATTGTCAGTGCCTTGGGAAGCCTAGAACCAGAGATGAGATGCCTTTGAGGCCTATTGCAAGTGCTGAACCTTTTGAGAAATGGGATATTGACTTTGTAGGTCCTATTTCCCCACCCACGCATAGGACTGGCGCGCACTATATTATAACTTGTACATATTATCCGACAAGGTGGGCAGAAGCAACACCTACAAAGGATTGCACAACAGCTACAACAACAAGATTTTTATGGGAGAACATTATCAACAGGTATGGATGTCCATTGAGTTTAACAAGTGATAGGGGCACTCATTTCTTGAATGAGACCATCAGAATTATTTTGGATGAGTTTATGGTGGCACACCATAAGACAACACCCTATCACCCACAGGCCAATGGTACTGTTGAAGCTTTCAACAAGATTCTGGGACAAACACTGACAAAAATATGTGATGTTGGAAGGAAATACTGGGATGATAAAGTCTTGTTGTACTTTGGGCATATATGACTACTTATAAGAGGTTGAATAAGGCCACACCCTTTTAGTTGGTGTTTGGCATGGAGGTTGTATTTCCTATGGAGTTCATGTTTCCATCCCTGCGTATTGCACATGTAGGAGGACTAGATGATGATAAATCTGTGGAGGAGTGCATAGAAAATTTGATGCAGTTAGATGAGTGGTGCACTATTTCTTGATGGAGCCAGAAGATAGAAAAAGTGAGATAGAAGGCCTAGCATGATAGGCATATCAGGAATAAAACATTTGAGGTGGGAAAGATGGTTCTTCTGTATGATTCAAAGTTTTGCGCCAACCTAGGGAAGTTGAAGTTTCATTAGTTGGGACCCTTTTTGTAAAAAAGATATTGGAATCAGGCACTGCTGTTCAGTTACAGGTGCAATGGATGGCACTTTATTTCCCGGTTACTTCAATGGGAGTAGGTTGAAGCCCTACTATAAATAAGGCTTCTTGGTGTTTGTAATAAGGTAGTATTTCCACTTAGATTAGATTTCCCTTTAATGCATTTTCCTTTAATGTGTTTCCTTTCATCATTGTTATGCTTTGTCAATTTAGTTCAGTGTTTTGTTGTAATAAGTGTGTTTACACAGCAAGAGATGATTACTATCTTGTGAGTTAATGCGCAGAGTACCGCACATACTTTTAGTGTGGGGTGGACAAGATACAAGTAAAATGGGTTGATTTAAAATGAAATTCAAGTGCGGGTCTTCATACAGGTTGGCTTAATGGAGGGAAATCTCTAAATATTGGCATGAAATAAAAATATGTTACAGGTGTTATGAATGAAGGTGATCTTAAGAAAGTTGTTCAAGTTGAAGACCAGGCGACAAGAATGATCGAGTAGTGTATCTCAAGGTAGGTAGCAGCATGGGAAACTACTCAGTATGTGGAACAGTGGTTGATGTACTTTGGCGCATGGAGGCATGTGTAAGGAGTTCTGTGGCTGAGAAGTAGTAGGTGTGCCAGAAGGTTATGACTACAGCGCATGTGAAAGGAAATTGTGAAAGAAGTAAAGATAGAAAAATCACTTTATTAAAAAAGTGACTTAAAAGTGTGTGTTGAAAGGACAATGTGGGTCAATGAAAAAGTATAAATAAGGGCAAGGGATAGTCATTTTTCTACCATGCATTTTGACGAGAACTTAGAGTGAAGAAGCTACCGAGAGTCCTTGTGGGAGAAAGAACGAAGAATTAAAGTACAAACCAGATTAGTGCAAGAAGTTATGTGTTTATCCTTGTGGATAAACAAGTTTGAACCAGTAGTAGAGTATGGGAAGAAGGGTTTGCATGTGATTTAAGAAGCTAGGGTTTGTAGTTCTTGGGTAGTGGAGAAGATTGTGTCGCAGAGTACCTAGGGCACGTAAATTTACAGAGATATGGCACCAAAAGGGAGAAAGCTCTAGAAAAAAAGGGTGGAGGTGGTAGCAGAGGAACCCTTAGAGGAAATTTATTCAGAAATGTAGTACCCACCTGGTGTGCATAGGGTAGAAATATGGAAGTCCAAGCTCCCAAAGTGCAAGATCAGTGAGTATAATCATAGAACAAATGAGCATGAGAAGAGCTTAAAAGAATATCTAGAGAAGATGCTTCCAGGAATAGATGGGGAAGGAAATACTCTAAAAGATGACTCCGTGTGAAGATGGTTGGAGAAGACTGGATTTTTATAGTTGTATGAGCTTCCCCTTTTCTTGAAACCCGCGCACTTGTATCGGTGGATTATATCAAGGGTGAACGAATATTTATTTTACTTCATGGATAGAATAATGAGGATCACGGCTCAATTGTTTGAGTGGGTTACATGCTTTAGGAGTACAGGTGAAGATATGGGGTTAGACCTTTCAAAAAATGTAAAGATAGATGAATTAGCCACAACATTGAGCTATGAGAAGGGTGGCCGGGCAATGAAAATTGTGGATTTAGATGATCCTATGACTAGGGTTGTAGCTAGGCTGGTGAGTTACAAATTGGGTGCCTCCAAGTGATGGATGGATGTAAACAAGATGATTCCTCTATGTGGCACATAGAATGGCGAATAGGGCACACTATAACATCACACAATTTTTTGCAAATGGGATTATAGAAGAGGCATGGGTACAGAATGATGAAGGTGCAAAGATAACTTGGGGATCTATCCTCCACTTAGTGTTTTGGGAGATTGGAGTGTCAGATGGACCAAAGGATAACATGTGGGTTTACCCACCTGTGCATAAATCTCCTGCAATACAATTCACATGATATAATTGTGATGGAACAATTACAAGTACTTACAAGGCACGGATGGACAAGTGGTATGACAAGATGAGAGGGGAATTTGAGAATGAATGGCACATTCTGTGTGAACTACCCACTATAGTTGGGGAACAGATGAAATTCACAGTGATGCAACATTACAGCCTTGCACGCTTCAGAATGGTAAATGGGGAGATGGGCCCCTGGTGTAAGTTGTCATTTGTTTTCACTACATGGTACCTCAAGTATTCAGTAAATAGAATAAAGGATGCACAAAAGTTGACCTTTGATGTAGACAAGGTTGACTCATACTAACATACTTTGTGTGCAACATATAGGTATGATTTGAGTCCCGCATACTTAGAGGTACTGGAGCCTAATACATTAGACTTGTATCCCCAGCTCCATGTCACCATTAGAGGCATGATTTCTAGAGTATTTGTATAGTTGAGGCCTAAAACTCAAGGAGGGATTGAGATGGATGTTACAGATTCCACATTTCCACAACCTGGAAGGATAGTGGTACCGCTAGTGAAGAGGGTGCATGAGGAGGACCTTGTAGAAGAAGAAGGGGATGAAGATGAAGGGAAGCTAGACCACTCACGGAAGAACATGTATTATACTAGGTGAAACAATGGTGGTGCAGGGACCTCACAATAGGGGAGTGCAAAGAAGGAGAAATTTAAGTGCCAAAAATCCATGGTTGTCTCTAGTATAGAGACAAGTGAAGAATCAGATTTGGAGAAGAGAGGAGTAACCTTGCGTGAAGAATTGGAACAAGAATTTATAGAACATTTGGAGAGGGAAAAGGCCAAAGAGAAGCAGAAGGCACCTATACAAGAAGAAAAGGGGGTAAGATTTCGTTGAGGGACAACCCGCCTGTGTAGGAGGAAGCACACGTTGAGAAGGAGCTAGTGATGCTTTTTTCATCAAGGAAGAAACATGCAAGGAGTGGGCACAAGTACAAGGACTCCTACTCCTAAGAAGAAAATAACAAAAAGGAAGGCATAGAGGAAGAGATGGACACCCCGATCCCCCCACATGGACTATGTGGATGACCCTAAAAAGGTATTATGGGCATGATTTCAAAGCACAGTGGCAACAGAGAAGTTACATGCATGGGATTTGATGGATTAGGATGGAGGGGTGTCGTGCACTAAGAAAATGTTAAGTTGGAGTTTGCATAACCACACAGAGGAGCCAAAATTTGAGGTAAACGAGCACTCCATCAAGACTATAATGTTGAAGAAGAATCCTGGGAAGAAGTATAAGGTGATAGATCCAAATCATTTGAATGATGAACAGGCATGTAACATCTTAAATAAAATGGTCATGGAGGTAGAACAAATGAACTTGGATGCAAGAACCACTGTGAAGACATTGGTCACTAATAAAAAGGAAAAAGAGTGAAAGGTAGATCAGCTGAAGAAAGGCCTGCATGGGGAACAAAAGAGAACAAAGGAAGCATATGACAGGGTTGACACCTTAGTGAAATAAGTTTTGGGATAGTGCCCCGCCCTAGTGAGCCAAGCTTGATGTGATTACAATGATGAAATGGAGTACTTGGAAGACTTAGTAGGTATGCTCCTGGAAATAATAAAGAAAATAGGGCCTACAGAAGAAGAAATTGCAAAGGAGAGAGCAGGGAATAAGGTCGTTGTTGAAACCAAGATCACCGAGCTTGAAGACTTGTTTTCAAAGCTCAAGGAAGGCAATGCAAAAGATGATGTGGCTTTCAAATAGGTGTCAAAAGTGTGAAGGATATAATTGATCTATGCATGGTTGGTGGATGAAGAAGTAGTGCTTAACCTATTCAGGAGAGGACACCAACTAATAAGGATGAAGCGCACCCTAGCTATGGTCGAGGCAAAAAAACAAAGGTAGTGATTAAAACTAAAAAGGAAAAGTTGGAGCTCTAGGTAGCATAGTTTCAAAATATGGTGCTTGACCACATAGATGTGATAGAGGGGGCATGTGCGGAGCTAATAGTAGTCATTCAATAACTCAAGCACAAGACTAAAGAGTTGGTACTTGACCAAGTGCCAGGGATTGTAGAGGTGGCACTCGGGAAAGCTATGACAGAACTGGATGAATGAAAGAAGGTGATGAGTGAGATAGAGGCTGAGATTCCATAACTCTTCCAACCTACTGCATCCTGAGTAAATTTTTGGGGTATGATTTCTTTTTGGGCATTGAATTCTTCATTTTTATTAGTTATACATCCTTTTTGGCAACAAGATTGATTAAAGTATTTCCAGGGAAAGAAATCTATTTAGTGTGGGGTAATGTTGCATAGAAGAATTGTGCTAAGAATAAGTGGCATGCGAGAGTTAGGGATGTGTGAGAGATAGGTGTGAAGGTACACATGGAAGTTAGAACAGGAAGTGCACATAGGGGTTCATGCCTAGGCAAAAGACGTTTGGGACTTAGCTAATTTTGGAGCCACGGGCTAAAAATAGACGGTGATAAGATGGATTAGAATCCAAGCAATGTTCCAAGAATAGAGTGAGGCATGAAGACTTTCAGATAAAGGAATGTCTATTTTGGATAGAGCACATGCACGAGGAGATCAAGAGACATGCAGAGGTCGAGCTAATAATAGGATTAGAACAAAGCTTATCTTTAGGTTTAATCTATTATTAGGCTCACTTGCATGTGGCCTAGTTTCTTTTGTACATGTGCATGGCTATTTTGAGCATGCAACCTATTTTGAGAATGCATGGGTGGTGAAGGGAAAGTCCCCACCCCTATATATGTATGTAGTTTCTACATAGTTTAGTTTTTGATCAGTTTTGATGTATAATAGAGTTATGTTTCTGGTATGAATTTGCTGCATGTAATTCTATGAGAGTATTGTGATGTATTCAGCTATTATTTTGTGATGAATTAATATAATGGATCATTGTGGATGGATATTGGTTATTAATGTATTTGTTCATGGCACTTGTATGGTAAATCTGATCTTAATTGTTATCTGAACCTTTATGCTTTCTTTATTATGTGTGTTTCCAAATTGAGCTCATGGATTGATTACTTATTTGGGATATATGCTTTAATAATGGTTATATGGTTATGCATGCTAACATCTCGACAAGCTTTCAGAAAATAGGGACGTGGTAGCCTCGTGTGCTTTGGGTGAGAATTTAGATATCTAAATGAAGTTCCAACATGCCTACGCTTTAAGAGTGGGAAAACAAGACTAAAATAAATTCCCTTAAAACCTTATGGGCGTAGGTTACAAATTTCATAATTAAGTACTTACTTGTGAGGGAAAGTATTCTAGGTTGAATACAATTCATTTTGAATTATTTAATCATCTCAAGAACAATAGACAAGTGAATGTACCTAAATTCTTGCATGATATATTGAAGAGGATGAGTACAGAGGAACAAAGGGGTAGGTATGCACTATCACGCCATTGCCTCATCATCTTGATTATAAAGCACAGCCTTCCGAGGGATTATTCTAAGATAGGGTGGGAAAAATTTTCAAGAGCCAGTAGTATTGATGAGTTATTATGAAGTAGAAGGAAGAGGAGAATAATTTTTGCATGCTCATCTACCCATGCAACTGAACCTGCAGTATCTGCCTCCCAACCACAACAACCCCCTGCTTCTGAAACTTTTACATCTGCTAAGGAAAAGCATGTACCAATCTCCCCTGAGATAATTTTCATTAGTGAAACCCTCCTATAATTCTCCACTCCTTAATTTTCCACCTCCAAAGGTACATGGAAGTCTTCTAAATCCACTCCTACACCACCAAGGCACTCTCATAGGCTCAAAAGCAAAAGGCCAATAACCTCCAAACAAAAACAGTCCAATCCAATCTCACTTAGATAGTGATGAGGAAGCTACATAAGGAATTCTTGGACCTCATCCAATGGAGGCACAACAGGGAGATGTTGATGCCCCTGTTCATGGGAAAGAGTACCCTAAAGAGCCCATAGAAGGTCATGAAGAATAAAAATAAAAATAAATTAGAAAGTAAACTGGCATGAAAACTCCTAATGAGGAGGCAGTACATGTAATGGAGGGTCATGTGGAGAAAAAGGAAGAATAAACAGGAGGAGAAACTAGAAAAGAATACCCTGTAGAGCCCATGAAGGAGCATGAGGGGCAAACTTTGAATGAGAAGGAAATTCCTGATATGAAAGGTCATGAAGAGATACCAGAGAATGAGAAATAAAAATAAAAATAAGTTGTAGAAGAAATTGAACATAAAAAAATGTTAGACATTTTTGAGTAGGTCATGCAGCTGCAAGAACAAGAACATGAATAGGAACACATGCCACAAAAATTTTAAACCGATCATTGAGTACCATTTTCATGGAATTAAGAAAATAGAGATGTCTATAGAAGTTAAACAAGTACATGAATACCTTCCAGTAGTTTTGGATGACATAATTGACCAAGTGGTAGGACAAACACCACCATTTACACCACCATTTATGGAACAAACACCACATCCTAATTTATAGCAATTGAATGTAGCCACATTGCAACAATAAATTTTCATTAAAGAAGTTATAAAGAATCATGTGAAACTGACTTGTAAGGAAATGGCCACAAAAAGCTTGGTATAGATTACTTGAAAAATCAATTTGAGACCTATGTTAATAGGTTAAAGTAAAAGTGGGAAAGAGAGAAAGATGAAATCATCTTCCAACATAAGCAATAAATTGAGGAATAGAACAAATAAATTATAAAGTTAAAGAAGAAGAAATAAGAAACAGTCCAAGTGGCCCATGAGATATTCAAATGCAGGCCTCCATCCAATGTTTAAGTTATCTTCTTAAAGGACCAGATGTTACAACTCAAATTAACCTACATTAATTATGATTTTATGATATGATATCAATGAAGCTATGATCTTTTTTAGGTTATATCTGAACTGCACTCATGAAATTAAGCTCCTATTATGTGAACTCTACATGTACAACTATTCTCTTGAGTACGATAGGGATTGGATTTCAATCCTATACATTAGAGATGTTCCAGTTAAATCCCTTTTCTCCTATTTTTTGATTGAGTTAGATAGAGAAAGACACATGGAAGAATACAAGCATTTGGAAAAGGTGCAACCACTTATGGTCAGGGATAAAGCTATAAAAACGAGAGAAATTATAGAACACTATGCAAAGTATATGAAGAATAAGTTGATCAAAAAGAGAGTATGGAAAATAAGGAAAATAGCAGATGAGGAAGTCAAGGACATGATTAAGGACCATGGAATTTATAGATAGTACAAGCATGTAGGATGCACTGGAATGAGATGTCTCCTAAATTGCAAAATAAATAAATGCATTATTATCCTAATATTTTGTCAACTCTAAGAAGAGTGAATGCATACATTGACATTTTTATTGTATGTGCATATACCTGGCTTATAATTAGTTATCATCCTGTAATCTTCCACTTTCCCATAACACCATGGACAGATGATAGACCATTGAATGAAATGATACAGAACATATTTATGCATAGGTTAAGGATAAATGGTGGTTACTTCTTTGAAGAAGAGGAACAGACAATGACACCATTTGACTTCATGTGTTTATGCTCTTTTCAGCAACATGAAATTGAACCACTTAGAAGAGGACATTTAAGAAATTAAGTCTAGGGTTGTGATGATTCGTGTAAATTACCTTTATAAACACCTCCTCATATTTACTTTTGTTTATCCAGTGAATCTATGTTCTTATAGTTCCTAGATATTTTTGAACACTATCATCATAACTTGAAATTATTGGCATAAATAATGATTAATATAGTTATAACTAATTATCTTTATTTTGTGGTATTTTGAGTATGCATTTATTCTCTTGATTTCAATAAGTTGTTTGAATGATGCTTTGTGTGATGCCACTCTTGTTTACAAGTAACTTGTTATATGCAACAACTTGTATGCAGTAAAGGACTTATCTGCAACAACCCGTCATAGCCAAAGGGAATCATTTACAGCTAAGGAAATATCTGCAGCCAACTCATCCTGCAGCCAAAGGAGATCACCTACAAAAAAGAATCCATGATTATGAAGATATCTTGGAATGTGAATAATGACACTCCAATTCTGTACGTGTCATTGAGGAGGCAGTTACAACTGGAACATGAGAACTAGAAGATAACTCAACTATAGATTTGATTATTCATTACAACTCACTGAAGAACTGATCAATTAGTTAACACATGATTTAAGGAACTTTTTGGTTACTTGAGTTATGTGTTTGATATCTGGACACCTATTAATTAGTTCTATTGCATGTGTTTAAAATCTTGTTGTTCTATTTGAGATCTTCCACTTGTTCCATCGAAATATTTTACTTAGTTTGTTTGAACTCCTAGTTGAACTCTTCTTCTCATGTGTTTTTGTAATTGAGGAGTATACGAGAAAGGGTTAATGTTGGAAATCTAGATCTAAATGGAGATTAGAGAATAGGGAAAGTAGATAATAGAGGATACACAGATACAAAAGTTGTTTTGTTCCTAGATGTAATATTCATGCCAATTCAATAAAGAATCTGAGTTT
Organism: Taxus chinensis; assembly: GCA_019776745.2. Taxonomy (NCBI): domain Eukaryota; kingdom Viridiplantae; phylum Streptophyta; class Pinopsida; order Cupressales; family Taxaceae; genus Taxus; species Taxus chinensis. The sequence continues at coordinate 205,610,079 of CM034157.1, forward strand.
TGTTCAAGTAGCTTTTAGTTACAAGCCTTAGGAGGGATTAACACCCAAGGTAGGGCCCACTTGTGGTCTATTAAACCCCTCCATAGTTTTTGGTGCTTTGTTTCATTGCATGATTAGACTATGAAACAATTTATCTCCTTATCTACATTTTGAATTTACAAGCTTTGTTTTAGACATAGTGTTTAGAAGCCATTTACTTTCATTCTAAGTTTTGTTTCAAGCATTGTTATTTTAAGTATTGTAGTGACAGCAATTTCTTTCCATACCTCCTAAATTCTTTGTAACTTTGCATACAACATTGGCATTATTGAAATTTTACGTCCCTTGGTTTGATGATTAAATGACTATGAATTAGTGAACAACATATTAATTGCTACAAGTTAATTTTCACCACCATTTTTGGTGTTTGTTTTGGGGATACTACCAAGTTATAAGGTTTTTGAGAGGTTTTACATTTCTTAGAAGTAGTTTAGGTTTAGAAATTCCACCTCCAAACCCCCCACTAATGTATGTTGATTGAGTTGAGTTAGTTGATGCATGCACCATCCAAGGGATGCCCATGGTAGATTCTTACCCAATCCTCAAATAACACATATCTCTTCATATGATTCTGAAGAAGACACACTTTCCTCTGTACAAGGCTTGTTGTTAGAAGATCCCCCTCCAAGTGAAACTTTTGAAGCTTCTCCTAATCAGCCAGACATGGAAGAAGAAGTGAACCAAAATTTTGAAGACAGGGAAACTACCTTTGAGTTCCCAATATCCAACAACAATCATCCTATTGTAATGAATAACATTCCTCCCTCATCCCTTCCTAACTTTCATGGATCCATAACTGAAGACCCAGACACCTTTTTGTTTGAGTTTGACATTTTATGCAGGAGCTATGACTACACCACAGATGCACATAAGATAAATTTGTTCCCTACTACACTCAAGGATGCACCTTGAGATGGTTCATGGGTTTAGGAAGAGATGTTGTGACAACTTGGCCACAAATGAAGGAAAATTTTCTAGTAAAATATCAAGATTATTGCAGGCCAAGTAGCAGAGGAGGTGATGAACTCTTTAGGATGGCACAAAAGGAAGATGAACCACTGGAAGATTACCTGGAAATATTCTTATTTAGTGTTCAGAATTCAAAACACACAAGGTTACCTAATGAGTCCCTCAAGATACTTTTCTTAAAAGGACTCAGTGAGGAGGATATGGATGCTTTGGACCTGATAGGAGCTGGAGATATATCAAAAGCTACCTTTGAGGAAATTTGTGAAGCCTACAAGAATTACTCTAGAGAAACTATGAAGAGAATCAGAAGTGTTAGATCAAAGGGTGGATCAACTACCAAAGGAATTAGGGAGATATCCAAATCAGATATTGTGAACATATTCAAGAACATGAAACAAGAGATAGTCAATGACATAGACACCTAACTTGATGCTTTACATCCTAAAAAGAAGAGAGAAGATGTAGAGGAAACACTTATAGAGTTCTTTCATGCATGCAAGAGAAAGAAATATGGTTGCAGATGTAGAGGATTAGCTAACATTGCACAAGAAAAGGAGGCTTCAACAAGAATTCAAGATGATAGAAACAGAAGATGGACAAGTCTTCTATGTTGCCCAAATAAATCTATGACTTCCAATACAAGGAGGTATGTCACAAGATCCTATGCTATATTTTCAAAATTGGGCTAGTAATCCATATATGCAACCCCCACCTTGGGCTAATACACAACAAGGTTGGGCTCCATACCCTAGCCAATACCAACAATAATGGAAACCTCAATTTTTAGGCCAACAACAATGGAAACAACCCCCTCAATCATGGCAGTAGCCTTGGAGAGGAGGGAAACAATGGAATAACCCACCTCCTAATTACCAACAATCTTACCATCAACCTCCTTATCCACAACAGCAAGCTCTGATGCCAAACCCCCAATCTGGCTCTCAACCAAAAGCCACTCAACTACCAGCTCAACCAACACCTAACCCCAACAATAAATTTTCTCAACCAACCTATACCACTGAATCAATCTCAATACCCTACCTATTCAGTTGATGTTAATAACATCCATCTTCACTCAGGAAGAGCACTTCCTCCACCAAGTAAACCCACCATTATAGAGACTGCAGATGAACCACAGTTGCTATAGGCTTATCCACAACAAAACCAGAACACTCTGTAAGCTGATCCACAACAACCTAAATAGAGTTCCAACAAGGGTAAAATGCAAGCCAATGAACCACCATTTCTAGAAATATTACAGGAAAATAAGAGTGACCTCAAATCAGATTTTGATTCTGATTTTGTCAATCAACTGAAGGATATTTGTGTCAAAATTCCACTTATTCAAGCCATCAAGGATGTGCCCATCTACAACAAGTTGGTTAAGGATCTATGCATAAAAAACTAGGAAGAAGAAGGAAGGATCCATCCACTGTACAAGTTATTGGACAGTTGGCTGATATTATGCTTGGAAATTAGTTTTACCCAAGTACATAGATCCAGACAGTCCCTTGGTGAATGTTACAATTAATGGCACAACAATAAAGAATACTCTGATTGACTTAGGGGCAGCCATTAATGTCATGACCAAACAAATTATGGATGACTTGAAATTGGAAGGACTAAGGCCAACAACTACAGTCTTACAACTTGCAGATAGATCAACAGTGAGACCTGAAGGAGTCCTTGAGGACATAGTTGTGGTGGTAGACTCTTGGGAATACCCTGCTGACTTTATTTTCCTTCAACCAAAAGTGATTTTAGGAGGTTATCCTATTATTCTAGGAAGGCCATGGTTGGCCACTGTAGATGCATTCATAGGTTTAGGTCTGGAAATATGATTATTTCTAATGGAAGTGGTACTAAGAAGCTTATGCTCTATCCTCCTACCCAACCATTGAATGATGAAGATCAGACAATTTGGGTTGAAGAACCAGAATCAGATCAGAGCTCTGTACAATAGCTCATGATGTTGGAGAAGTCTTGTACCATTGAAGGACAAGAAGAAGATGTTGTTCTATCCAATGTATTGCAGAATAACTATGGAAGAAATGAAGAAGTGGATGATAGATTAAGGTGTTTAAACTACCCCTTGAACCAAGTTCTACCACAGAAAAGCACCATGGATATTCCAGGTAAGAATTGTATTCTTCATCAACTTCTTCCCCATGACTGCATACTGAATTTTGTTAGTAACAATGTATATTCAATGATTGATCTCTCCAAACAAGTGGAGATAACACCAGGAAAATCACTCAATGTCAACAAGTTGTTGGATAGACAAAAAGAGCAATTGTTGATTTCTCTTCTGCAAAAACATAAAACAATGTTTTCATGGGATTATGGTGATATGCATGGAATTCATCCTAGGCTTTGCACACACAAGATTTATATCAAGGAAAGTTGTAAACCAATCAGGAAGCCACAAAGGAGAATGAACCCAATAGTAAGAGAGATTGTAAAAGGAGAATTGAAGAAGTTACTGGATGTTGGATTTATATACCCAATATCAGACAGTCAATGGGTGTCACCCCTTGTCATTGTGCCAAAGAAGAATGGAAAATGGAGGATATGTGTAGATTACAGGGAGCTGAATGCAACAACAAAGAAAGATCATTTTCCATTACCTTTCATTGATCAAGTACTTGAAACTTTGGCTGGTAAAAATTATTTCTCTTTTCTTGATGGATATAGTGGCTATAATCAAATTCAAATTGCACCAGAGGACCAGGATAAAAACTACTTTCACATGCCCATGGGGAACATTTGCCTATTCAGTTCTTCTATTTGGCTTGTCTAATGCACCTGCTACATTCCAGAGGGAAGTCTTGAGCATCTTTTCAGATTTGACAAATGACTGCATGGAAGTCTACATGGATGAATTCACTGTACATGGAAGCAATTTTGAAGAAGCTATGAAAAATCTGGACAAAGTTTTGAAGAGATGCAAAGAGCACAATTTGTCCTTAAGTAATGAAAAATGCTACATGATGATGTCTGAAGGTATAGTTTTGGGACACTATCTTTCTTCTGATGGAATTCAAGTTGATCCAGAAAAGGTATCTGTTATAATCAACCTTTCAACACCAAATAAACAAAAAGTTGTTAGGATATTTCTAGGACATGTTGGATATTACAGAAGGTTCATACAAGATTTTAGCAAGATTGCAGTGCCACTTTTTGTATTATTAGGAAAGGATGTTTCTTTTGAGTGGACTAAAAGATGTGAAACTGCATTCTAATTTTTGAAATAAATGTTAACTACCGCTCCTATCTTGAGAGGACCTGATTGGAACCTTCCTTTCCACATCCACACTGATGCATCAGACCATGCTATTGGAGTTGTCTTAGGAAAAAAAGATGGAGTTCTGAATTATGCAATTTATTATGTTAGCAAGAACTTGCAGCATGCAGAATTAAACTACACAGTAACAAAGAAGGAGTTCTTGGAAGTTGTGTATGCTATCAATAAATTCAGACACTACATCACAGGTTATCCATTGTTCATTCACACTGATCATGTTGCAATCAAATATTTGATAAAAAACTAGTAGTAAGCAACAAAATCATAAGGTGGTTTTTCCTTCTACAAGAGTTTGATGTCACCATATTGGACAAGCCTGGCAAGGAAAATGTGGTAGCAGATTTCCTCTCAAGGATGGAGACTAATGATGAAGAACATGTAGTTGATGATTCTTTTCCAGATGAGCACTTATTTTCTATTTCTACCAAAACACCTTGGTATGTAGACATAGCCAACTATTTGGTCTCAGGTAAAACACCTCCACATTACTTATACTCTGAGAAGAAATATATAGTTGAAAAGAGTGTACATTTTTCTTGGATAGCTAGATTTCTATTTCATACAGGACAAGATCAAATCATGAGAAGGTGTATAGATGATGAAGAGATATATGATGTCCTCAGAGCATGCCACAGTGAACCTTGTGGAGGGAATTTTTCTGCAAAAATAACAATGCAGAAGGTGTTGACAACTGGTTATTATTGGCCAACATTGCATAAGGATGCAACACTATACACCAGGATATGGGATAGGTGTCAAAGAATGGGCGATCCTACCAAATATGATGAAATTCCATTACAACCTCAATTGGTCTTGCAACCTTTTGACAAATGGGGCTTAGACTTCATTGGCCCCATAGATCCTAAATCTCAGCAGAAGGAGTACATCTTGGTATGCACATATTATCTAACTAAGTGGACAGAGGTGAAGGAATTTCCAAATCAGAAAAGTGAGAAAGTAGCCAAGTTTCTCTATGATCACATCTTCACCAGATATGGAGTTCTAAGAGAAATTGTTACAGATCAAGGTACACACTTTACTGCTGATGTAATTTTCGATCTAGTTAAAGAGTATGAAATCAAGCATAAGAAGTCTACACTGTACCATCCCAAATTTAATGGCCAAGTAGAAGTTACAAACAGGGAGATAGAGGCCATCTTGAAAAATACCATTGCACTTCACAGGAAAAATTAGGCAGATAGACTTCCAGAGGCAGTATGGGCATTTAACACAAAGTGAAAAATAACTGGCTTCACACCATTTGAACTCTTGTATGGTAAGACTATTGTTTTACCAATTGAATTTGAGCACAAAACACTAAGGACTGCACTTGAGCTAGGCATAGATTTATCTGAAGCTCAAAGGCAGAGAATTCTCCAACTCAATGAGTTGGATGAATTGAGAAGACAAGAAGTATATAACATAGAGGTAGCATAGAAGAAAAGAGTTAAATAGCATGACCGTTACATCAAGACAAGAAATTTTTAAGAAGGTGACTGGGCACTCTTGTTTGATTCAAAATACAAGGACCATATGGGAAAAATCAGGACAAGGTGGCTAGGCCCCTATGAGATTGAGAAAATATTCCCTAATGGAGTTGTAAAACTCACCACCATAGACCCTGTGAGGTTCAAATTATTGGTGAATGGTCACAGGTTGAGATTGTACAAGAAACTAGTTGACAGAAATACATTCATGTAGTAGTTCAAAGGAGGTCAAAGTAGGATGGAAGTAAGGACATCAAAGTTAAGATCAGAAGTTGAGCCTGTTGGCTCATCTTCTGAGATTCCAAAGGATTGAGAAATTTCAATGGCCTTGGTATATTCAGCTTGCTAACTATTCCAAGGACAAATAAAAGTGTTGTGATCAGCCCTTTTGGTGATCAACAACACTCTGCTAACACATTTTATTTGTTAGAGTTTTTTTTTGTAGGGTTTTATGTAAGGTGATTGCAAGAGTGCATGATCTTCATCAAAAGAAGAGAATGTAATGACTGAAGGTTCCACTTGCAGCAACATGTAATAAACCCCTAGTTTATCTTTTGGTTTGTATGAAACTCATGATTGTATGAAGGAAGATCAATGATATTTACATGTGTGAGAGACGAAAAAGATAACTAGCACCCCAACAGATCGACATTCCCTCTCTGGGAGTTATCTAGTTTTAGTAAGGACCAAAAAATACTAGTTCAACACATGTCTGCAACATCATAGACAATGTCCACAACATTATAGCAAGTTTGCATGCAACCAAGGTGCAAATCCAAATAAGCATGCACAATAATCATTCCAAACAAACATCGAGATAAGTGCACTTGACTATCACTTTATTAAAGTATAATTAGAATGATTATTATTAATTATAAATTATGCCAAGTCATCATGTATTTACTACATTTAAAACACCGTCACCTTTCATGCTATGAGGTGTCCCTCCACATAATCCCATGTTGTCAAATAAATTCAATTTGCATGCTTCACATGGTCACATCAATTAATGATCACTCATGTAACCATGATGCATGTCCTTTCGGTCTAAAAGTTCAAAAACACTCAATTTTTTTTAAAACAACTCAATTGTGCATCGTTTCTTCAAGAAAAGTTGTGTGATTGTGTGTTGAGACCAAATCAGGCTGCAGATTCACAATGTAAGGAGATTTGATAGGACATGAACCCACAGAGCATTCTCAACTTCTTAGCCACCCTCAAATTTTACAGTATTTTCAAGATAATGGTTGGCTAGATTACATAAACCGATTTCAAGGATTCAATGAAGCAATGGTTGAAGATTTTTCCAACACATTTAGTGATGGGAAGGAAAAAGTGAAGGGTTTATCAATCATAATCAATGATGACATCTTAGCAGAAGTAACTAGCCTACCTACATAGGGAGAACCATTTCTAGATAAGGCTAACCTAGAAGCATCCAGAAGAGAATTTGCAGATGATGATGATGCATTCATCATAGATAGACAAGGTACACAAAGAACTTCCCTTAAACCCTTATGGGATGAGGTTACAAATTTTATAATTAAGTACTTTACTTATGAGGGAAGGTATTCTAGGTTGAATACAGTTCATTTTAAATTATTGAATCATCTCAAGAACAATAGACAAGTGAATGTACCTAATTTCTTGCATGAGATATTGAAGAGGATGAGTAGGGAGGCACAAAGGGGTAGGTCTGCACTGTCACACCATTGCCTCATCACCTTGATTATAAAGCACACCCTGCAGAGGGATTATCCTGAGATAGGGTGGGGAGATTTTGCAAGGGCCAATAGTATTGATGAATTTTTGGGAAGTAGAAGAAAGAGGAGAAGAAGTATTGAAAAGCTCATCTACTCATGTAACTGAGCCTACAGCATCTTCCTTCTAACCACAACAACCCCCTGCTTCTGAAAATTTTCCATCTGATGAGGAAATATTGTACCAATATCCCCTGAGAGAATTTTCATTGTTGAAACCCTCCTAGAATTCTCCACTCCTGAATCCTCCACCTCCAAAGGTAAATGAAAGTCTTCCAAATCCACTCCTACACCACCAAGGTGCTCTCATAGGCTCAAAACCAAAAGGCCAAGGACCTCTAAACAAAAAATCAAAGCCAATCTCACTAGATAGTGATGAGGAAGCTATAGAAGGAAGTCTTGGACCTCAACCAATGAAGACACAACAGGGAGATATTGATGCCCCTGTTCATGAGCAAGAGTACCCTGAAGAGCGCATGGAAGATCATGAAGAGAAGAAGGGAGAATAAATTGGAAAGGAAACTAATGAAGAAACTCATGATGAGGATACAATACATGTAATTGAGGGTCATGTGGTAAAAAATGAAGAAGAATTTGGAGGAGAAACTGGAAAAGAATACCTTGAAGAGCCCATGAAGGAGCATGAGGGGATCCAAATTTAAATGAGAAGGAAATTCCTTGATATGAAATTTCATAGGGAGAGATACAGAGAATGAGAAAGAAAAAGAAAAATAAGTTGTAGAGGAAATTGAACATGAACAAATGTCAGACATTGTTGAGCAGGTCATGCAGCCATAGGAACAAGAACATGAACATGAACACATGCCACAAATTGTTGAACAGGTCATTGAGCACCATGTTCATGGAATTAACTAAAGGGAGATGGCTGTAGAAGTTGAACAAGTACAATAACACCTTCCTGTAGTTTTGGATGTTGTAATTGAGCAAGTGTTGGGAAAGACACCGCCATTTGCACCACCATTTATGGAACAAACACCACATGCTAGTATACAACAATTGAATGTAGCCCCATTACAACCACAAATTGTCATTCAAGAAGTTATAAGGGAGCCTGTGAAACCACCTTGTAAGGAAATTTCCACACAAACAATACTACTTGATATTGATTACTTGAATGAATCAATTTGAGACCTATGTTAATAGGTTAAAGGTAAAGTGGGAAAAAGAGAAAGAAGAACTCATCTTATAGCACAAGCAAGAACTTGAGGAAAAGAACAAAGAAATTAAAAGGCTAAAGAAGAAACAAGAAGAGACAGTCCAGGTGGCCCATGAGATATTCAAATGCAGGCCTCTATCCAATGTTTACGTTATTTTCTTGAAGGAAAAGATGTTACAACTCAAATTAACATGCATTAATTTTGATATACCATATGATATCAGTGCAGCTAGGAGCTTCTTTAGGTTATATCTGAACAACACTCATGAAATTCAGCTCCTATTATGTGAACTCTACATGTACAACTATGCTCTTGAGTATGATAGGGATTGGATTCCAATCCTATACATTGGAGATGTTCAAGTCAAATCCCTTTGTTCTTATTTTGTGAATGAGTTGGATAGAGAAAGAAAAATGGAGGAATACATGCATTTGGAGAAGGTACAACCACTGATGGTTAGGATGAAGCTAAAAAAACTGGAGAAGTTGTAGAACAGTATGTAAATTATATGAAGAAATAAATTGTGGCACAAGGTGATCAGAAGGAGAGTATGGAAAATGAGGAAAGCAACACATGAAGAAGTCAGGGACATGATTAAGGACCATGGAATACATGTGGTACAAGCATGCAGGATGTGTTGGAATGATATGTCTCCTGAACTACAAAAGAAAGAATGCATTCTTATCCTAATATCATGCCAACTCTAGGAAGAGTGAATGCATACATTGACATTTCTACTGGATGTGTAGATACCTAGATTCCAATTGGCTATCATCCTCTAATCTTCCACTTTTCAATACCACCTTGGACATGTGATAAACCACTTAATGAAAAGATACATAAAACAAAGTTATGCACAGGTTAAGGATAAATGGTGGTTACTTCTTCACAGAAGAGGAAGGGAGACAGACCCCATTTGACTTCAGGTGTTTATGTTATTTTCAACAGCAGGAAATTGAACCACTTAAATGAGGACATTTAAGAAATTAAGCCTAGGGGTGTGATGAGTCATGTAAATCCCCTTTATAAACACCTCATCATCTGTACTTTTGTTAATCCATTGAAGCTATGTCCTTGTATTTCCCAGATACTGTTGAACACTATCATCATAACTTGAACTTATTGGCATAAATACTGATTAATATAGTTATAACTAATTATCTTTATTTTGTGGTATTTTGAGTATGCATTTATTCTCTTGATTTCAATAAGTTGTTTGAATGATGTTTTGTGTGATGCCACTCTTGTTTGCAAGAAACTTGTTATATGCAGCAACTCGTATGCAACAAAGGACTTATCCGCAGCAACCTGTCTGCAGCCATAGGGACTCACCTACAACTAAGGAACTATTCGTAGTAACCCATCCACAACCAAAGGAGAACACCTACAACAAATAAGTCGTGATTATGAAGATCTCTTGGAACGTGAATAATGACACTCCAAGTCTGTACGTGTCGTTGAAGGAGCAGTTACAACTGGAACATGGGAACTGGAAGATAACTCAACTATGGATTTGATTATTCATTGCAACTCACTGAAGAACTGATTGATTAGTTAACACGTGATTTAAGGAACTTTTTGGTTACTTGAGTTATGTGTTTGATATCTGGACACCTATTAATTAGTTCTATTACATGTGTTTAAACTCTTGTTGTTCTGTTTGAGATCTTCCACTTGTTCCATCGAAGATCTTTTACTTAGTTTGTTTGAACTCCTAGTTGAACTCTTCTTCTCACATTTTGATGTAATTGAGGAGTATAAGAGAAAAGGGTTAATGCTAGAAATCTATCTAGATGGAGAATAAAGAATAGAGAAATTATAGAATAGAGGATACACAGATACAAAAGTTACTTTGTTCCTAGATGTAATATTCATGCCAATTCAATAAAGAATCTGAGTTTATGTTTAGTAGATTTTAGTTACAAGCCTTAGGAATGATTAACACCCAAGGCAGGGCCTACTTGTGGTCTGCTAAACCCCTCCATAGTTTTTTTTCTTTTGTTTCATTGCATGATTATACTAGGAAGAAATTTATCTCCTTATATGCATTATGAATTTACAAGCTTTGTTTTAGACATAGTGTTTAGAATCCATTTACTTTCAGTTCTAAGTTTTGTTTCAAGCATTGAAACTTTCATGCATTGTTATTTCAAGTATTGTAGTGACAACTATTTCTTTCCATACCTCCTAAATTATTTGTAACTGTGCATACAACACTGACATTATTGAAAGTTTACGTCCCTTGGTTTGATGATTAAATGATAATGGTTTACAATTTAGTGTTGAGGGTTTCTAGAATCCAAAATTCCAAGCATGTCTACTTCCACATGAGCCCAAAATAGACCCCAATCCCATACGTCAAACTGCTTAAAACCCCTATTTTTACTGATGAATATCTTGATATTTATGATCCTATAATTGGCACAAGAACCTACACACTTAGATACTTACTAAGTAAAATGAAGGAAATTCAGACCCAAAAATTAAAGGTTGAATAACATGGGGGGTTGGATTGGGACACATGACACTCCAGAGGTTTTAAGAATTTTTCATGTTGTCCCATAATTACAAAGGAAAAAAAATTGTTGCAAATGTCACCGGAGGAAATGTTTTCCATTGCGTTGGGGTTTGAAAGTAAATAATTAAGAATTTTCAACTTAAAAATAGAAATAATTGCTAACGATTATCATGTCACCACTCAAAATGTCAAAGATGATTGTTTGCGAAAAATAAAAATTGATGGAATGGTACCAAAAGGGAAGCCTCCGTGTACAATTTTGAAGTTTAAATTGTGGGTGATGGATATCATTTCTATTCTATCATTTTTCCTTGAATTGGATAGTGATGAGCAAGTGGATATAACCCTCCTCGAATTTGTATACAATATCCATTTTGTTACTCCACCTTGTGCATATAAATGTGTTGAGAAAATTGCAAAATATATGCATAAATAATTCTTAATAATCAAAGAAGGCTACGTCACTAAAACCTTTAAGTTCACTACCTACTTGTGCTATTTATTTCTATGGTGGTTTGTTGAATGGTTTGTGAGAAACAAGCTTGCAATTCATGTTTATAATGATGTTGAGGGCCAACAAAAAGTGTTGCTTTCATTAACTGAGTGAACCCCAAGATAAAGATGTTTGGTAATCGAAGGGACTACAATCAATTTGTGGACTACTTTTGGACTTCAATTTATCAAGAAATTTCAAAAAGTAAAATGCCTAGATCATCTATGACCTTTAGAGATTGCATTCAAATGGGATCAAAAATATAATTAGCTAATTGGTACTTGATGGAGAAATAGACTTTGCTAATTTTTTATGGATCAAGATTACAACCTTCCAATACATGTGACAGAGAGGTTTTTTTCCTTGGAATATATACAGCAGATGGAAAGCATAGATAAACTATATTTTTTTACTCAGAAAAAGAGGAGCATATTTCCTTACTTGTCATTTTCATGTGGAGGGTTCACATTTGAGAGAAAAGCATTCAATATGGAACATAAAATTTTACAAATTTTTAAGTTTGATGTTAACTCTCACTGGTTGTATGACCCATGTGAGGTGATTAAAGAAATGGTAGTGGCAAACAAGAACTCTTCCACTAAAATTCAACATGAAAGTAAACCCCTGCTAGAAAAATTGAAAAACAACAACTCTTGGGATGACGTGAAAAATAATGGATGAAATTACTATTAAGAAAGGAATTAGTTTTTCATATTTTTCAACACAAATTTGGGGATTGCATCCACAAAAAGAGGTAGAGGCATTTCAATATAATATTTTTTATGCAAAAGCTAATAAAAATTCCTCTTCTAAAAACATGCCAAAGCATCTAGATTTTGTTTTACAAGATAAAAATTGGACAAGGTCAAAAATAACTGCCTTTTGGTCTATGAGGCTAGACCTAAGCGATCCAAAATTTGTTTCAGAATACGATACTATTCCAAAAGATGTAGTTTTAACATATTGTGAAATGAAGCACATTTTACAGAGGCAAGTAGTGATGATCACTATAAATTTGAGGAATTACACATTCCCCTACTGTAGGGGATAACTTAGATAAACCAAGTTTGAATGAAAGCATGAAACAAACATATACTATAGGGGAAATTATAGTTGAAAAGATGGGTTTTTTTGGTGGTGGTTTGGGTTCAACGGGGAAAATTATTTTTCTTCCACCTTAGGTACATCCTAGAAGAGGTTTTGATAGGTTAGGCCTTGGGGCTTCAAAGAAAGGATCATTGCATACAAGTGGTAATCCCATCCATTTTTCTCCGGAGTCAAATCCTCAACAAACGTTTGAGCCACATGTTGAAAATTCAAGAGGATTTCACAATAAATTTGTTAGTATTGTTATTATTGGCGGTTGTATTAATGGTAGTAGTAGTGGTCAGATTGTACTACAACAACATATTATTCTAAAGAGGCCAATATAGATAGTTCCTACTATCCAACAAGGACCCAATAAGAGGCAAAAGACAAATACATATATAGTTACTATTACACATGGTAGCATTTCCTCAAGGAAATTAATTACAAAAGGAAGTTCTACCCCTCAACAAATTACTAGTCCATAGATAAATTCCCCCCAAACTTCAATTACTCCTTATCCATTCAATAATTTCATTCCTCAAAACACCTCAGGTTTTGATTACTAAGTTGAGTTTTCCCAAAAATCAAAAAGAGATATAAGAAACAAGAAGCAAATGTTACATGCTACTATAACGTCATATCTTGACACAATTAGGGTATTTCCTACATATAACCTAGACACATATACCATGGAATACATGTATGGTGTGCTCAAAGTTGTTAAACCATAGGAGCAAATGGTTTCTAGTGACTACGATGTAACCATCCTTCAAAAGTATTTTACCAGAATGAAACCTTATGACAAAATAAATGTATCCAAAAGGAACCATGATGTGGTATACACATCATTTCTAAAGGTAGATAGAGAGAACAATAAATTGAATAGTAAAATTAAAAAGTTAGAGCCAAGTCTAGATAATGAGAAATCAAACAGAAAAGTGGAAGTTAATAAGACTGATGAGTTGGAGAAGAGGATAAAATCATCTGCCTTTATGACTGCAGTTGTTCTAAATGAACAGGAACAGGTGGAACTGGAAGAAGGGAAGAAAAGATTACAAGAAATGAAAATTAAGAATAATAGATTATAATAAATGCTAGGAGAATTGCAAAAGGTTCTGAAGGAAGAGAAAGAAAAGGGAAACAAGTGGGAACATGGCCTAGAGGAAGAGATAAAATAAAATGAAATATTGCAACAAGAGTTGGTAAAAGCACAAAAGGAAATGCATCCTTCCAACACCAAACTATCTAAATTTTATAAAAAGGTAGTGATTAATATGGTGGACAATGTTTGGGGGGAAATAAACTGAAAAATTTAAGATTTTAGTAGATTGTTTAAATTTATGGTTGATCTATAGGGAATATTTGATAAGCTCCATGAATATGTATCTGGTAGTAGAAAAGTGATGGCTTCAAGAGAGGATATAGCAAGGAAAATTTTGGAAGCTATCTAAAAATTCAATTACATGAAACTGGAATCTAAAGGAATTCAGAACATGATTTATACATCAATAAAGATATCATCTATCATTCAAAAGTGTGTGATGTTAGGCAAAGCACTGGAATTGTTGAATAAGTTTCAAACAATGTTACAGGAGCTGCATGGAAAGGTACAGGATTTCACAAAGTTTGGTTTTCCAATGCCTTTTAACAAAAAACACCAATTTTTTTAAGAAGGATGCATTCCAGAAGAACATGAAGGAAAAAATGATGCAAGAGAAGAACTAAATTTCTGAGAAGGTAGATGAGACAAACTTTTTTGGCTTCGTTAAACCATTGATAACCTTGTCAGTAAGTTTGCATACAACAATAAAGGATAGCTCCACTCTCAATTATTAATTGCTAACAAATTTACATGTCAGTCACTCTAATTTACAATAAATTATAATTCCAATAGATGAAGAGTGGAACATGTTACAAAGGATGAGATAATTAAGAGTAATTTAATTTAATTTTGAAATTTTTCCATTTATTGCACTTTTCATTTTTTTCATACAAGGCATGTCTCAAGCAATTTGAACGAAGAATAGTGTTATTTTTCATTTCAATACATAGTGGTTCACAAAATTGAAAAACATTTTATGGTAATGTTTTGCAGGTGTATGAGAAACATAAGTGTTTTTTAAACAATGTATTTCTATTCTAAAGACTACAAATCAATGCAATGTATTTCAAGTTTCATTCCAAAGACTATAAATCAACACTGTGTTTTTTTTTTAAATACAAATAAGGAAAAAGATATTATTATAACAATGTACTGAATATTTAAATATATTACATGAACATCTATATCACATATCCACGAATGGAAGCTTCCAATGTATTGATGGTGGATCATCTCTATCATTTGCTTGACGAGTTCTCTAACTCTCAATTTATTGACATTCAAATGTTGCAATAGGGTCATATGTTGTATTTGTGGCATTGTTATCAGCCCCTCTCCTTTCATTAGTTGACTTCCATATTGTCAAATATATGTCATAGGGAAAGTTATCCACTTCATACCGTGATGGGTAAATTCTCAAACAGGTTACAAAAAAAAAAATTCAAGCTTGTTTTGCAATTTTGACTTTATAAAGGTTAAGGTACTGAAAATTCTCTCATATTCCACTAAACCTAGAATCATTGTTTAACATAGCTCAGCCAATGAGAAAAACTTGGACATAGTTTGCTACAAAATAATACTTAGCCCATTTTTTTCCATGGTCGGGTTATTGCTCCACACTCTAAGGGATTATCCAAACATTTGAATTTTTTAATCATTGTAGAGGTAAATTCATGGGATTGACCAATCAAATTTTCCTTTCTTAAAATACCTAGAATATTTGTTCCATTGATATTAATATGCTTACAATCAATGTAGTTAATATCTTGTGGTAGTGTTCCTACAAAAATCTTTCATTTTAGACATTATTCCAATACGTGGGATTTACTTAAGCCATTGCTTCAAGTAAAGCATCCCTACAAAAACATTATATTATTTCTTGTAGTAGGGAAACTACAATTTGTCTTAACATTACCCTTTTCGATGATAGAATGTTATTAAAGAGTTTCCCTGTGATATTTATCTTCTCACCCTTACCAACTACCATTTGAAATGGGTGCATTGATATATCATATCCACGTATAGAAGCACATACTTCTCCAAACAAGTTAAACCTTATAAATCTACTTACATTTCTAATCTTTATCAAATTATTCCAACTATCAAACTTTAGACCTGAAAAAGAAGTGTCACTGATAAAAATAATAATCTACTACCAAACAAACATGTTTCCTCAAACAAGAAATATCAGTAATATATATATAGTTATTTCTTGGGATTATTTAATTAAATGATGTATTTCATCCAATGTGGGAAGGAGACTATGCAACATCAGTAATGTATCTATATCAGTCAAATAATGTATCAAATTATGAGCCTTGTCCACTTCGATGTGATTCTACCACATTACTCCCAATAAGGATTAATACTCGTCAGACACCCTACGAGCCGCTTGATACAATGAGATCCACCTAGTGTCAAAATATTTTAATAGTTTATGCCCATTTCTCAATCCTTCTACAAAGATTTGGAATTCCATGAACCTTTTAGGAATACAATAGAAATAAGCATGCAACTCTCGAAAAAAAAAAATCAAATTTTGTTGTAGGTTTAAATTTGTTGACTATTGTGTATGCTAGATTCATTCTATGAGCCATACAATGTGTTACGCCCTTAATTATACATCTTACATTGGATGGATATAGCCAACTTGTGGATATCATAACTTCTTATCATGACTTATCTCTTTCATATATGATATATTATCATTAGTAGATTCCTGGGTGATGGCCATAACATAGGAATAGTATAAATAGGGGTTAGTAGTTAGCTCTTGATCATCAAATTGAACATTTGAGTCTTATTGTATGTTTTGGAGGTTGCCCCCTCGAAGTGGCTAAGCTATTATACTTTCATATTGAGATCATTTATCTGAAAAATTGTGTTATTTGGTGTTCTATTACTGGTGATAATCATAAATATTCAAGTAATTTCATTACAAGTGGTATTAGAGCTTGAACTCGGCCAGCTCAGTGTGAAACCCTAATTGTGAAGGTTTGGCCATATCCAAAAATTGGTAGCAAATTTTTCTACAATTTTTTAGTTGTGTGGAGAAATCAGTCAAGTAAGATCCTCTCCAAATTTCAAGTAGTTTTGACTTTTTACAAAATATATAGCGGATTTATGTTTTTTCATAATTCGGCTCAATACAGTGCAATTTTTGGAATTTTTCCAAGTTTCTTATATTTTCGGAAACATTTCTTAAAAAATTAGCTAGGGTTTCTTCTTTATGAATTCCTCTTTTCTGGCCATAGTAAAATTGAAACCCAAACCCTAAAGTTTTTCCCTATTAAGTCTACCCTAGGGCCCAAACCCTACATCATGACTGGTAGATCTACCCGAGGCCAAGGGAAAGGTCAAGCAACTCCAAGAATGACCCCAAATAAGGAAGATATGGATTCAGATTCTTCTGGTTTGGGAGTATCTGAGGTGGTCATCCAACTTCAGGAAGGGTAAATAATATGGTGAGTAAGGATTACCTTAATAATGAGCTTCTTCATCTAAAAGGTAGCCTTAAGGAGTGAAATTCAGAAGGATTTTCATAATGCACCAAGAGTTGTTATTTTCAGCTATTTCAAACAAAACTTCCAATTCCATTCATATGGGTTCCTCTAGTAATGGTCACACAAATCCAAATCACTCCAATCATGGAGGATCCTCTACTCATTCAGGTGGATCTCCTCACCAATGGTGGGGAATTATCCCAAAAGTGGAAATGTGTAAATTTGATGGAAAGGATCCGCTCAATTAGATTACCCAAATGGAAAATTTCTTTGATCTCCATCAGATTCCAGCAGGACAAAAGGTAATTGTGGCATCCTTATACCTAGAACCTGACCAATTTGTTTGGTATCATTGGTTATGTTCTCAAAGGCAAAATGTCATATAGACAGTTTTCACTGAAGAGATTCAATTACACTATAGTTCTAGTGTTTCAATGAATTACTTTAGCCAATTAGCAAAGTAACATCAAACAGGTTCAGTTAAGGAGTATGTCCATCAATTCCAAAATTTTTCCTTGCATGTGGAGGATACTATAGAAGAATATTTGAATGACTATTTCTTGGGGGTCTTAAGGACCACATTGAGCATGAGGTGCGCATGTTTAACCCACTCAAGGTTTCTAATTCTATTATCATGGCACGTAGGGCAGAGGAAAAATTTATTTCCAGAAGAAGACATCCCTTCACTAACATAAAATATTGTAGCACCTTGCCTCCATGTCACCAGTTTGGTTGACACCTCAACAAATTGAAGAAAAAAGAGTCAAAGTGTTATGTATTTAACTATGAATAGAAAATATACAAATCATAAATGTTTTGAGAAAAAATTGTTGTACATTGAAGTTTACTTCTCGTTACCAGTGATGAGGAAGAATATGAGGAAACATCATTCTTCATCGAGGAACCAGAAAAATTAGAGGAAGAATCTGGAGATCCCTTACCACTATTTCATGCCATACGTCTTTATCAAGTATTATATTTAACAAACCCTTCAGTAAGTGCAGGAATCTTGATGGACAAATATAGGGTCATCCGTGGACATCATATTGCAAATAACAACATAATATCAACTTGTAGGGATTATTAGCAATACATACACTCAAAATTAGACAAAATTATATTAATATGGTAGCATCGGAATCTAGTTTCTAAAATACTAATTTTTGTAAAAAATGGACAAGATTAGCTATATTAAACACTCAAAATTCAATGACTTGGTATTTTTTTTTAAAAACGCCGATAAGATTATAGTGTTTGCCCACAATTTGGATGACCAAAAATTGATATATATATTTTTCCTTTGGTGAGAAGTTATATGCCACTATCTATCTTGGGATGGATTTTATTTTGTATTTTTTTGAGTAATATTTTATTTTTTATGATTTTTTCCATGAAAGTGGTATGAAAACATAAAGAAAACAGAGCACTTTCCGTTTGCCCGCCATAACTTCATCAAAAAATATTGAAATCAAATAATTTTTTTTTTGAACATGTATATAATTTCACCACGGTTGGGATGGTATAAGTTTTATCAATTCATGATAAGTGAAACAAATTTTGCAGTCTTAAACGTAGACATAAACATTCACAGGAAAAAGTGTCTTAAAGACCTACTATTAGTAAAAAATTATAAAATGATATTTATCCTCTTCTATTCAACTTTAAAATCAGTATTTCTACAAAGCTAATAGTCTCCCCTATGCAATGGTACCATTTTTATGACATATTTTACAGGCATGGTTCAAGTCCGCAGAAGACTAAATTTTATGTTTTTTTGTTTTTAATGTAAAATTCAGGATTTGATGTCCACTTAATTGTCCCCCAACTTGGTGCACTTACCCTTCAGGTCGTGGGTTATCTTAAAAATCATAAGGTAACAATATTGATTGATTCAAGGAGCACACATAATTTCATAAATCATAAGCTAATTTTAAAGACCTAAATTGTTTCATCTACCTAGCACCGGAATTTCAAGTAATGATTGCAGATGGTGGCACAGTCCAATGTTCAAGTAAATGCCATAAAATCAAACTCATATGATGGGTGACTACACATTGGAATCTATGATGTTTTCTATTCCCATGGGATGGAGCATAATATTGTCTTAGGTGTTTAGTGGCTCACAACTTTGGGCACCATAGAGATAAATTTCGAGGAATTGTTCATGCACTTTCATTCTGAGGCTAAAAAATTTGAACTTCAAGTTCTACAAGCTAAAGATCCTCTAGTGGCGAGTTCTCACCAAATGCAGAAGATTCTTAAAAAGGGGTTTGAAGGTTTTGTAGCATGATTTATCTCCATGGAATTCAACCACAAATGAAGGTATTGCATCCTGATCTTCAGAAGGTTATTGATCAACATGCAGTTGTCTTCAAGGATCCTAGAGGATTGCCTCCTGAAAGAGAGCATGATCATGCCATTCAATTGATTCCAGGAAGCCAACCTCCCAACATCAGGCCTTATAGATACCCATATGTGCAAAAGAGTGAGATTGAGAAGATGGTGGAGGAAATGTTGGAAATGGGTATTATTCGTCATAGTCAGAGTGCTTATTTTTCTCCAGTGGTGATGGTGCACCGCAAGGATGGAAGATGGCACATGTGTCCAGAATACAAAGAAATCAACAACTTCACTATCAAAGATAAGTTTCCTATTCCTGTCATTGATGATTTATTAGATGAGTTGCATGGTGCAATTTATTTTACAAAATTAGATCTGTGTTCTGGGTATCACCAAATTAGAGTAAAGAAAGAATATATTCATAAGACAGCCTTCAAAACTCATCAAGGGCATTATGAATTCCTAATGATGCCTTTTGGTCTTACCAATGCTCCCTCCACATTCCAGAGTTTGATGAATTTAGTATTTAGACCATTCCTAAGAAAGTTTGTCTTAGTATTTTTGATGATATACTCATCTACAACAAATCATGGGAGAAACACTTACAACAGGTCAATACAATCTTAGAAGTCTTAGAGGATCATCGAATTTATGCCAATCCTTCAAAGTGTTCTTTTGGGGTACATGAAGTGGAATATTTGGGCCATATTGTTTCTCATGAAGGTGTTAAGGTGGACCCTCACAAGATCCAGGCCATGGTGGAATGGGAAATTCCAAGAACCCTCAAGCAATTACGAGGTTTCTTAGGTCTCACAGGGTATTATTGTAGATTTGTAAAAAACTATGGTAGTATAGCAGCACCACTCACAAAATTATTGAAGAAGGACTCCTTTCAGTGGAATGAGGAAGTTCGTGGGCATTTGAAAAATTGAAGGTGACTATGTGCACCACTCCAGTATTGGCAACTCTAGATTTCTCCAAAACCTTCATAGTTGAGCGTGATGCTTCAGGAAATGGAATCGGAAGCAAGTACTTAAGTAAGAAGGACATCCCATAGCATTTGAGAGCCGATAGCTAAAAGGAAATAATTTTTTGAAGCCCACCTATGAGAAGGAAATGATGGCAATACTACATGCAGTCAAACAATGGAGACCATACTTGATGGGTAGACATTTTAAGGTAAAAACTGATCATGATAGTTTGAAATATTTCCTAGAGCAACATCTATCTTCAGAAGAACAACAAAAATGGGTCACTAAGATGTTGGGGTATGACTTTGAGATTATTTATAAGAAAGGGAAGGAAAATTTGGTCATTGATGCTCTATCTAGGAGGGATGAGTCCATAGAAGCATTGTTATGTGCCATCTCTATACTAAAGGTAGATTAGGTAGATCAAGCATGGGAAGAATGGAAGAATGATTCAACAACACATACTCTCATTCAGAATCTCCAGGAAGATCCATCCATATCAGAACAATTTATATGGAAAGGGGATACATTGTGGTATAAAGATAGGTTATATTTTTGTAAGAACTCTACAATTAAACACCATGTTTTGTCAGAGCTCCATTCTTCTCTATAGGTGGTCATTTGGGTTCCTGAAAACTTATCATAGAGTTAAGCAGGATTTCTTTTGGGAGGGGTTGAAAGGATATGTTCAAAAATTTGTGGCAGAATGTTTGGTTTGTCAACAAAATAAGGGTGAGACCATTAAGACACCTAGTTTTCTACAACCTCTATCTATTCCTAGTGAGAGGTGGGAAGAGGTATCAATGGATTTCATCACAGGATTACCTAAATCAGAAGGGAAAAGTGTCATCATGGTTGTGGTGGATAGACTTACCAAATATGCTCATTTTTGTGCCATGGCTCATCCTTTCACAGCTAGTACAGTTGCCATCTCTTTTAGGGATACAGTTCAAAAGCTCCATGGCAAGCCAAAAATTATAGTAAGTGATCATGATCCAATATTTACAAGTAATTTTTGGACTGATTTGTTCTCTTGTTTGGGTACCCAACTAGCCCATAGTTCCTCTTATCATCCTCAATCAGATGGGAAAACTGAGGTGGTAAATAAATGTTTAGAGGGATATCTTTGATTTTTTACTTTAGATAAACAAGAATGTTGGGTGCAATGGTTTCCACTGGCAGAATGGTGGTATAATACTTCATTTCATACCTCCTCCAAAATGTCTCCATTTCTAGCACTCTATGGGTACCATCCTCCATCACTCATATCTAGCTTGAAGGTCAAACTGAAGGTGAGAGCAGTTGAAGATCACATTCAGCACCAGCACGAGGTACTCTCTAGTCTTAGAGAAAATTTGGCAAGGGCACAAAACCACATGAAGCAACAGGCTGATCAACATCGTAGTGAGTGACACTTTGAAGAGGGTGACTTTGTTTTTGTAAGGTTATATCCATATAAGCAGTTATCATTAAAACAACAAAAGAAGGATAATAAGCTTGCACCTAAATACTATGGGCCTTACCGAGTTTTGCAGAAAATTGGTAGTGTGGCATATAAGCTAGAGCTCCCTCCAGGAAGTAAAATACATCCAGTCTTCCATGTTTCTTGCTTAAAGAAATTTATTGGGCAGCACATTTCCACCCAGTCAGTGCTTCCAGAACTGGATGAGGAAGGAAGGATCATATTGGAACCTGAAGGTATTCTTTAGACACACACCAAAAGATTGAGGACCAGAGTCATTATAGAGTACCTGATCAAGTGGAAGAATATGAATATTGAGGATGCATCATGGGAAGATGAAGCATTCATGCAGCAGTACCTAGGGGTTCCCAAAATTTGGGGCAATGTTTCTCTGAAATGGGAGGGGCATATTACACCCTTAATTATATATCTTACATTGGATGGATATAGCCGACTTGTGGCTATCATAACTTCTTATCATGACTTATCTCTTTCATATATGATATATTATCATTAGTAGGTCGGCCTGGGTGATGGCCATAGCATATGAATAGTATAAATAGGGGTTAGTAGGTAGTTCTTGATCATCATATTGAACATTTGAGTCTTATTGTATGTTTTGGAGGTTTCCCCCTCGAAGTGGCTAAGCTATTATACTTTCATATTGAGATCATTTATCTAAAATATTGTGTTATTTGGTGTTCTATTGCTGGTGATAATCATAATTATTCAAGTAATTTCATTACACAATGAATGGAAATCATATACTGGAAATGAGATGTTTAGAGTCTTACACACATACCATTACGATGAAATTGCATTACAAATGCCCCATTTTCCCCAACACATACTAGTTCTGATGCAATTGTAGCATCATCCATGCCACCAATATCCTTCAAGCTTCTTATCACCAATTCACAAAGGTTTTCAACATTGGTGTTCTCTCTCATCTTTCAAATAATAAGTAAGTGAGGATATCTCACATGATTCTCAATAGTATAAACATGCATATAGACCAAAGTAGTATTATTTACTGTTGTAAACTCATCAATAGACAAAGACAGTATTGTGCAGATGTAAGTTTCTCTTTCAATTATTCTTTCTCAACCATAGCTATGCATTTTTCCCAATCCTAGCCACTACTTTCAGACTAGTGAGAATGAGGAAAGTGTAGGACACCAAGAAAATACAACATTTTCTTTTGTTCAGGACAATTTGTTATAGGAGGACCTCTTTTCAAAATGTGAAAAATAGTAGCTAGCTGAACTGTTTTACCTAAAATAATGTTTTGAATGACCTTGATAAATTCAGAGGTAATTTTCCCTCCATTATCTACAACTATTATTTTAGTTATCTTTTGTTCTTTAAGTTATTTTTCATACCTAATATGAAAACAATCATCTGTAGTTTTCCATTTGGCAACATTCTTCACAACGTCATCTACAGTTTTATTTTCATATATCTTTCCTACATGTTACTCAATAGTATCCAATTTAAGTTGCATTATCTTGTTTCTACCCAATTTCTAGCTACAGTTTGTACATTTGCATTCTTTAGGAGGCTCGAATTTATTTTTATTTATAACATGTTCAATAAATGGATACTTAGAAACCCACTTTAACCTAAAAATCCTTCCCAAGTCCCATTATATTTCCTTTCTCTTTCTTCCAAAAGTAGGTGTCCTTGATTATTTTCCGTGGTGGAATTTAAATTGTATTGACTACAAAAATTTTCACCTCCAGAGTGACCTCATTTAAATTTGGAAAAGTGATGCATTGTCAACTTCATTCAATGGAATGTCTTTAATGGGAGGCATTTCATTTTTTTCATCATTGACGACATCAGTCATCAAATCATCAATGAACTCATTCTGAGTTTCATTTTTAATGCAATCATTATCCCTTGATTGTGTTGGTCATACTGGAGAAGGATGGGATTCCTTAGATGGTTTTTCAAAATAATGTGTTATTTTTTTAATACCATTACCACGAGGGGTCGGAATTATTTTTTTCCTGAGGTTCCCTTTTTAGTTTCCATTTTCCTTAATCCTGTAATGATAATTTTTGAGTCGGTAGCTATGGGATGAAAATTGACTTAAGCATTACAGTTTCATGACATTCACGATGCCTTAAAATCAAAAAATGACATAACTAACTTAAAAAATAAAATAAAACAATGCGACATGAGGCACAAGAAAATAGGTTTTAAATAAACTTACTTGCACTAAGTTTGTAAGATGTAAATTGTGACATAGTAGCCGGAAAGACCTAGATTTATATGGATTTTGTAAGAAAATTGCAATATGATGATTCGATGAATCCTTTTCTACTACTTCGCAAATTCAAAAATTGGAAAATTGGAAAATATTAAAAAAACTTTGAACTTTGCTCAATGTTTTGGTGATTCTAAAATCTAAATCTATGTATGTATTATGGCAAATTAAATCAAATTCCTCAAAGGACTCCCATTAGATGCTCGGTGAATGAGACCAAAGGAACAATAAAGTTTTGTATATTTCTTGGCAATATAAGAACCCATTTTAAAATATGTGTCAGTCGATCATGCGGCATTTTCAATAAAAAATATATACGTTGGGAATGGAGATTTATGTAGACTTACTTTCACATATTGACAGATTATCGAGGGTTTGTGAAATTTTTGGGTGAAATCTGGTCATTTTTGTGGTCGTAAAAATAGCCAAATTCATATTCCTGAATTCCTATTATTCTTAAAATTATGAATATTATGTCACTAAACATTTTCCTTGTCTATCACCATTTATGGGGGCTAAGTTTTAAAGGTGATTTTGAGGTCTTAGAGCTAGCTGAAGTAAACAACTTATCCTATGTTACTAAGCATTCCATGTTTTGATAGTTTCCAACAAGGCGAGGCTTGCATTTCAACAAGCATTATTTTGTGAGTTTTAAGAATAGGAAGAGGAGTGCTTTGTGATACCAATGGAATGACACAAAGATTGTTCCTTACATAGAACCCATCAATGAAGAATATCTTAAAATAATCTACACATATACAGTGCACAACCCAAGAATATGGAGCCAATCAAAGGAGGGTGTGCTTCAGTTATGAAGATGCACATAGTCCATAAGTGACACTACACTAGTGTGGCTTGTGATAATTGGCTCATGGTACTTATGATATGGTTGGTCAAGATTTGAGGAAAGTGACAAGGGTGATTACACCACGCTCAACTCAGTGGTTAGGAAAGGTAAGGTTGGTTTTTAAGTACACTGGAGCAAGAAAATCCCAAATCATTCTTGTGCACGATGGAAGCCAAGTGGTGCAATGAGGGGGATAGAAGAAATATGATGGTGTACACCTTGAAAGGGATAGCAACAGTGCATTAATGGGCTACACATAGAGACAGCTTACTTGGTTGGTGCAAAGATTAGAGTGAGTTTTCTTAAAGGTTTGTCAAAAACAATCTCCCTTCATTAATACAAGACTTATGATGGAAAGAACTCTCCCATGGTACATGTTCATAGTTGTGAAAGGATTTGGATGAAAGGGAAAATATGTTTCTACCACCATCCTTGTGGGTACATAATTTTTATTCTACTTTGCAGTGTGCATGAATGCCTGGTATATACATCTGAGATGAAGTAGGAAACAATGAAATTGGTGAGAGCTAACTGTAGGTATCACCCATACTTTTGATTACTTTTCTAGTAAACCATCGGTTCATTAAGATCTATAAATTATGAGGAACATCATATTGGGGGATAGCACAAAGGATGAGGAGCTTATGACTCAATTATTTGGTGAGGTTGATACTGAAGCACGTGTGAAACGACATGGTGGAATCAGAGGAGACCCTGTTGGGATGCACTTGGAAGGAAAAGGAAAAAGGAAATATTGTCTACCTCATAGATGATGAAGAGGTTGAGGACCTGGATACTAAGCACACAAAAGGTGCATGTGAAGTATTGGACTCCTACAGATGAGCAAGCACATCCTACCATGTACCATTAAAAGACAAAGAAATTAACATTGGAACTGAGAGACACCGAAGGAGGTGATTATTGGTGACTATTGGTCTAAACCTGAGTTGCAAAGATAATTGAGATACTGTGTACATGATTTTAGGATCTATTTCCCATAAGATACCATGAGTTAAAGGGTGTGCATCCATCATTAGGAGAAATGAAAATCAAACTCAAGGATGGTGCATGACCAGTTCAGAAGAGGCCCTACCAGATGAATCCTAATCTACATGTCAAGGTGAAGGATGAAATTGATAAAATGTTAAAATCAGGCATTATTGAGCCCATTGAAGAGTCAGAATGGATAAGCCCTATGGTTATCAACATTAAAAAGGATGGAAGGATAAGGATTTGTGTTGACTATAGAGTTTTGAATGCTTCATGTGTCATTGATCCTTTTCCCACACCATTCACTGAAGATATCCTAGAAGGTGTTGCAGGGCACGAGATCTATTCTTTTACAGATGGATTTTTAGGTTATCATCAGGTAAGGATCACACAAAGACTAGAAAAGACAACTTTTTCAACTTGAATGGGGATGTTTTTCTTACAAGGTTATGCCATTTAGCTTGAAGAATGTGCCAATGTTGTTCTCACGCATTATTGTTCAAGCACTTCAAGACTTCATTCATAAGTTACTTCATGTATATTTAGATTATTGGACGGTTTATGGACTGGTTAAAGACCATTATGACTGCTTGAGGTTGATGTTTGAAAGATGCAGGAAACTTAACATCTCCTTGAACATTAAGAAGTGTATCTTTGCAACACCATTTGGTACTTTTCTTGGACACATTATCTGTAAGGAAGGATTGTTGGTAGACCCAACCAAAATTACAGTCATTTTGGGATTGGAGGAGCCAACCAATCAGAGTGAGGTGTGTGGATTCCTTGGACATACTGGTTATTACCATAAATTTATTAAGGGGTATGCAAATATTTCCAAGCTACTTGAAGAATTGTTAAAGGAAAATGGAAAATTCTATTGGGGTGACATGTAACAGCTAGCGTTTGAGACTTTAAAGGAGAAGCTAACCACCACACCTATCTTATGCTTCCCTTCTTGGAATAAACCATTCCATGTTCATGTAGATGCCTCTGGTACAACCATTGGAGCAGTGTTAGCATAGCTAGGGGAAGGTAATGTCAATCATCCTATTTGTTTTGCAAGTAGGAAGCTAACATTAGTTAAGCAAAATTATACAACTATGGAGCATGAAGCGTTGTCAATGGTGTACATGCTTCACAAGTTTAGACAATATTTTCTAGCAACACCATTTATATTCTACACTGATCACATGACACTTAAATATTTGGTTAATAAGCCAGTTTTGCAAGGGCACATTTTTCGTTGGATCCTTTTATTCAAGAGTTTGATTTTTTAGTTATAGTAAAGCTCAAAAAAAGCAATTTGGGACCAGATCATTTGTCAAGAATTAACTCTAGTGAGGACAGTGTAAAGCATAGAAGACACTATGTTAGATGCTCAGTTATTCAGACTACACCATGCCAACTGACTTAGAGGATATTGCAGTATTCTTGCACACTAGGAGTTGCACCTGAAGGAATGAAGACCCTAGAAAAGAAGCAGACTAGAAATTCATGATTCAGTGCCCTACCAACTAATTGGATGAGACTTATACAAGATGGGTAGAGATGAAGTCTTCTTGCAGGTGTGTGTTGGAGCATGAGTGTGAAGCTATAATGGAAGAGGTGCATGGTGGAATTGGAGGAGGTCACTATGCAGGTGAAGCAATGATGCACAAGATATTACTAGCAGGATTATGGTGGGAGACACTCTATAAGGATACCAAGGCATTTGTCAAAGCATGTGATCATTGTCAAAGGATAGGTAAACCAGGAAACCAGGATGAGATGTCGTTGACCTATAACAAGCACAAAACCTTTTGAGAAGTGGGAAATTGACTTTTTGGCCCAATACACTACTGTGTGAAGGATAGGTGCAGTGTTACATTATCACATGCATGGATTACTTGACAAGGTGGGTAGAGGATGCACCTAAAAATGATTGAACTATAACTATAACAGTAAGATTCTTATGGGAAAATATCATTAGTAGGTATGGTTGTCCATTGAGCCTTACTAGTGATAGGGGAACTTATTTCTTGAATGAGACAATTAGAATACTCTTGGCAGAGTTTATGGTAGCTCATCATAAGACTACCTCTATCACCCAAAAGCTAATGGTATTGTAGAATATTTCAATAAGATTTGGGACAAACATTGACAAAGATCTGTGATGTAGGAAGAAAATATTGGGATGACAAGATATCAGCTATGTTATGGGCATATAGAACTACATATATAAGCAGTTGAGTAAGGCCACTCCTTTTCAGTTGGTGTTTAGTACGGAGGTAGTTTTTCCCATGGAGTTCATGTTACCCTCCCTGTGTATTTGCACACGCAGGAGGACTTACTGATGAGAAGGCAGTAGAGGAGTGCATTGATAAACTGATGCAATTAGATGATGACGCGTGATCACAATTGCAAGATGGAGTGGAAGAAGATAAAAATAGATAGATAAAGGCTTAACATGATAGGCATATTAAGAATAAGTCTTTTATTATGGGGAAGATGGTGCTTTTGTATGACTCCAAGTTTACGCGCCATCCTGGGAAGCTCAAGGTGCATTGGTTGGGACCATTTCTAGTAACCAAGATACTGGAATCAGGTGCATGTCAGTTACAATTGGATGGCACTATGTTTCCTGGTTACTTCAATGGGAGTAGGTTGAATCCCTACTATAAATAATCTTCTTTTGTGTTTGTAATAAGGTAGTATTGCCACTTAGATTAGATTTCCCTTTCTATTTTATTTTTCTTTGTTTTTTGTAATAAGTGTGTTTGTGTGTAGGAGGTGATTACTCTTTTTTAGATTGATGCACAAAGGACCGCGCATACTTTTAGTGTGGGGTGAAGTAAATGTATGTGTGTAGGAATGATGCATGAAAATGGGAGGATAAAGTTGTGGGAGGTTGGTAATGATGTGGAGTGATGGGGTAAGATAATGGTGCACGATGGAAAAATGTATTGGTGTGAAAAAAGCATTATGAGTGGTTGGATATATGGTGTGAAGTGTGCTTAAATTGATGGAATAAGGAAGGTTGAATGAATGTTGAATTAAAAATTGCTCACATAAAAACCACGTGAATGAAGATCCAGTGCACAATTTAATGTGAGGGAGGAAGTGAAAAGGTAGACTACTTGGCAAGTGTGGCGTAAAGGAAGAATGTGTGGTGCATAGGAAGGTGTGTGCAAGAGGATCTGCAGCCTAGGAGGTAGTAGCGTGCCAGAAGGTTATGGACTGCCACATCGCATGGAGATGTTTTTTCGAGCTAGAAAACACAAGAAAAAGTGTGAGAAAAGCAGAAAAGTGCTTTAAAGCTGGGAAATGGTGGTAGGTGAGTGTAATTAATGCGGCTGTAAATTGAAAAATCTATAAAAGGGGCATGAAGAAAGTTATTCTTACCTTTCTTTGAAGAACTAGTGTGATGAAGAGATCAATTGTGAAAACAAAGTGTGAAGTGTGAAGAATGAACTAGAGAGCTACAATGAAGTTTGAACTAGAGATTATTGAAGTAGAGAGAGAACAAGCACAAAACCTTGATCAACAGAGAGCTCCTTTTGAGAAGTGGAAGCTGAAGGGTTTGAAGAAAGAATGAGCTAGGGTTCAGAAGTGAAGATGCAAGAAGCTAGGGAAAAGGGTTAAGGTTGAGTTAGGGCACAAAGTATTGTAGAGTGAGCTAGGGCACAAAGTTGAAGTAGAAAGTGTAAGGATTGAGCAAGAAGTTTGGAAGTTCATCACACAAAGGACAAATTTGAACAAGTAGGTGTTAATTTTTGGCACCTAGGGCACACAGTTTGCAAGTTTAAAGGTTATACCAGTTAGAGAAGATACAATGGACACCAAAGAGAGCACCAAAGAATAAGAAGCCCATAGAAGAGTCACCTGAAGATTGGTTTTCTGAGATGCAGTATCCATCAGAGGTAGTGGTAGGAAAACCATGGGCATCAAAACTATGAAAATGCAAGATTAGTGAATATAATCATTGTGCACAAGTGCATGAGGTAGACATCAATAAGGATGTCTTGCGAGAATTGAATACAAGGATTATGGAAGGGACAGATAGTCCTTGATGACACAATGCAAAAAACCTTGGAAGGTGTTTAGGGGTACTTTAGTTGTATGAGTTTCCTTTCTTTGGGAATCCCACACACCTTTTTCAATGGTTGATGTCACACATGCATGAAGACTATTTTTACTTCATAGTAGAAGGATGTGGCTAACTACCAAGTTAATTGGTAGGGTTATAGGGTTATGTGACACTAGGGAAGAGATAGAGCTTGACCTGCGCAATGAGACAAAAATAGAGGAAACAACCACCAAGTTACAATATCAAAGGGGAAGTTGAGCTTTCAACATTGATAAGATTGTTGACCCTGGCACAAGAGTAGTTGCACACCTGGTTAGCCGCAAGTTAGGTGCCTTTGAGAGATGGACAAAGGTAAACAAGAAATTTCTCCATATCACGCATAAGATGGCACACAAGACCAAGTACAACATTTCCTTATACATAGCTGAAGGAATCATAAGAGGGAAAAGGCTTCAAAATAGAGAAAGGAGACAAAATTACTTGGGGTTCCATCCTTTTGTTGATTGTATTTTGGGAGATAGGGGTGTCAAATGGCCTGAAAGACAATATATGGGAGCACGTCATTGAGGAAAAGTCTCAAGTAAAAAGGTTTTCCAAGTATACTTGTGATGGCAGTAATTACAAATCCTTACAAAGTGTGCCTTGAGAAGTGGTATAGGAGAATGCATGAGAAATTTGAAAATGAATGCATGTACCAAGAGAATTTCCAACACTGTTAAATGGATAGGAAGAGTTTGCAGTGATGCAACACTTCAGCCTTGCAAGATTTTGTTGAACAATGGGGAAATGGGGCCATGGTGCAAACTACCATTTGCATTCACAACCAAGTATTTCAAGTGCACAGTGAATAGAATCAAGGATGCACAACACTTGAAGTTTAATGCAGAGAGGGTTGATGTGGACTACCATATGCTGCATAATAAATATGGGTATGTATCAAAGGCAGTGTATGTGGAGACTATGGAAACTGATAACATGGACCTTAGTCCAATTCTGACCTTGGTAGTTGGCAAAGAGGCATGCAAAGTATATGTTTGCCTATGACCAAAGATGAAGGATGGAAAGAGGTTGACATGTGCATGACTGTCAACATGCCACAACCACCTAAGAAGCATACGGTGAAGATCCCCAAGTGAGGCAATGAGGAGCCTCCTCTAGAGGAGGAAGAAGAAGATATAACTGAGGGGTAGTTAGACCATAAAAAAGGAAGAAGATGAGAGGAGAGTGCCAAGAGGCAAGTGCCTCACGTGCACACAGATAAAGACCCTCCAACTAAAGAAGAGTGCAAACCAAGTCCAACGGAGGAAGAAACCCCCACATCATTCATAATTTGGATGAGGAAGATGAAGATCAAGTAGTACAGGAGGAACTGCACAAGAGAAGAATAAGAAATGAAGAATTGGAGGAACCATGAAAGAAGAGAAGGCCTAAGAAGAGGAAGGCCTGAAGGTGAGCAAGAAAAGATACACAATACACGTGATGATGAGAGAGGAAGAGTGAGGAAGAGAAAGAGCAGAGGAAGAAGAAGGTGACAAAGAACAAATACTTGGGGAAGGCCAAGGTGCTGGAGGGGAGATGAGCCATGAGTAGTTCAATATAGCACAAGAGACCCCAAGAAAGCCACATGCAGGAGGGAGGAAGTGATGGACAACCTCCACATAGGCACCCCCAATGTCCTACCTTGATGATCCCTCAAAAGGTATTAAGGGCCATATTTTCAGAGTTCAGTACCAACAGAGGACCTATTTTGTTGGTAAATGTTTTATAAGGTAGAGGCCCTTTCGAGCACAAGAAAAATTCTCTCATGGAACATGCAGACCCACATAGAGGAGCTTGAGTTTGAGGTGAGAAAAGAGTCATTTTCATAGATGAAACTGAAGAAGGAACCAGGAAGGGTGTTTCCTGTAATTGACTCCACTAAGCTCTCAGATGAACAAGCATGCAACACTCTAAAAAAATGGCCACCGAAGTTGGGAGAAGGAATATTCAAAAAGGGGCCGTGGTAAAGAGGATGCAGCAGGATATAGAACGCAAAGGGTTGAGAGAACCAAAAGCTTGTAGAAGAGTTGAATTGATGAGAAGAAGAGACGGATGACTGATGCATATAATAAGGCAACTGATATAGCTAATAATATTACGCACGTGTGCCCAGACTTGGTAGAACAAGCCAAACCAGAATATGATATAGAAATGGAGTATTTTTTAGGATCTAGTTCAGATGTTGTTGATCAAGTTGAAAAGTAGGTCATGGCACACAGTACAAGAATTGGAAAAGATGAATAAAGAAAAGGTTGAGAAAAATATTGAATAATATTACTCTTATCACAGAGGTAAAGGAGGCCATGTAGAAGGCAGAGAAATTTTTTGATAACTGCCAAGATTTCTGATCTGATATGAACACACAACCAAATGATGAGGTAGAGTTGAAGAAAATTACAGGCCACGATGAAAACCAAATAAGGTCGAGCATGAGAAGGTAATGCAAGAGGTTATGAAAAAGAGAGAGTTAATAAAATCCAAATGATACAATTGAGGAAAGGCTCAAGGAATCCATCCTATGGTAATGCAGGATGGATAGTCTAGAGGATATTGCCTCAGAATTAGATGTGGTGATTAAGGAGTTGAAGGAGAAGGTGGGCAAGCTAACTTTGGAGAAGATACCAAATATTGTGGAGACAACACCAGATAAGGCCACTAAAGAGCTCAAGGGATGGAAGCAGCTAGAAATGTAATAAATAAAGAGTTTCCATAACTCCTACCATCACCTAAGGCTTGAATTTGGAGATGTGTGAGGGAAAAATTATTCATTCTTGATTCATTAGGGTAATTGCCCCTATTCTTTATTCTTCAAAGATTCTTTCATTCTTTCAGTCTATTCTGTGATGGACTATTTTTTATTCATGTTATTGTCGAGGATGGATAATACTCCTAGTGTGGGGTAATGTTGGTAAGATAAAATGGCTAAGTACTAGCCATGCATAAGGTTGAAGACCACGCGTAGGAGGGCACACATGAATTAAAAGAAAATAACTAAGGATAAGTAACAGGAATCATACATGTGTGCAAGAAGAGAAAAATAAGATAAGTCAATGCACGAAAGGTATGCACACAAGGGGGTGAAGAGAAAGATCAATGCAAGGGTTCACACATGCACACACACAAGGTTACAAGGAACTTAGCCAAATTTCCAAGTGAAGGATAAAAATAGGAAAATCAGAGTTGGTGTAGCATGCAAGGCATGTCCTAAAAATAGGCAGGAAAGGATAAAGCACCAACCAAGGTAAAACACATGCAAAGGCATGGACATCTAATTATAGGATCAAAGCATGGATGAGGTTGAGCTATTTATAGCTTGATCTAGAGTTAAAGTAGGAGTTTAAAAAGGCATGCAACCTATATTTAGAATGTTTATTTATAGAATTAAAGCATGTAAGTAGTGAAGGAAAAGTTCCCACCCTATATAAATAGGTGTCACACTCCTTTGTAATAGATGTGTGGAGATGCATAAGGAGAGAGTATGGAGATGTATGTGTGAATAGAGACTAAAGATATATAGTATGTAATCACCTAGTGTAATGGATTGATACATGGATGGATAATTTATTATGAGTATATGTAATTAGATTAGTCATGTGATGAATAACTTATTACATGGAATTCAATTGTTGTTGGTTGATTGTACTTATGAATGATTGATTAAGTTATGTTCTTGCATGTTATCTTTGTTATTATTACTGCAATATTATCTTTCCATGAGATGAATGACTAAATACATAACACACATCTTGATAAGTAACTAAAGAGGGACCTTTTCCACACCTCCACCTAAACTTAATGGCACACCATGAGCTAGTTTTCGTTCAGTGGTTAGGATTCATTTACATATGTTCAAATCCTTTTAAGTCATCATATGAGTGATTTTATAGCAACTCTTTATATTCCTTGGTTTGTGTTGTTGGTTTCATTTTAGTTTTTAGATTTCCTTGGTTAAATCCTTTACATGTTTTCTTTGCATGTGACTATCAACACTATTCAAGAGGTTTTATCAAACAATCTCTCAAGAAATTCATCACTAGCTTATGTATCCAAAATCTGGAAGGTGTCTATTAAGGGAATCTCTAATCCTTTAACAACTTCTTCTAGAGTTTTATGGAAGCTTGACATCAGAACCTCAAACAATGTCTCATCAGTGTACACATATAAAGTGAAGGATTCTTGTTTATTTGTTTTGGAGGTGGAAACTATATCCTCTAAGTAAGTCCAAAATATAATTTATTCTTTTAATTTTCCTTTATTTAAGTGGTAATATAGAATCTCAATGGGAAATTCCTCATATAAATCCATTTCTTCATCATTTTCTTCCTCTAATTCTTCATGTATGCCCTTGTTCTTATCCACGTATTTATTTTATATCATCAGTGCATGTGTGATCATGGTCCTCTTCATTGTCATCATTTTTATTTTCATCTTCCTCTCCCTCAATATTTAGAGTTTCTAGAGGTGTCTTTAAAGGTAAGTTTGGTAATGTGTTGGAGTTTTGAGGATCTTCACCACTACCATGTTTAACCTCCATATGTGAAAAAAAAATTTGTGTAGAAGATTCCCTTAGAGATGTATTAATATTTTTAGCATCGTATTCTCCCCATTATCCTTATTTAGAGGTGTGTGTATTTGTTTAAATAACACTTTTTTAATATCTTATTATTTCTTTCGATGCAGTTGATTTAAACTTAATGGTTAATCTCTTAGGGGTAGTAACCGATGGTAGATTATCGTAATCAATTAGATTCCTAGGCTAATTACGGAAATATCAGGCATAACCATATGAACAAAGACAAGAAATGATAGATAATGAAACAAAGCACTATCAATGAAGAGAATAAGAGAAATTAGTTGACATTTTGAACACTGTGTTGATCTGGGCTAGTCTGATGACTAGAAATGATCCAATAGAGCCTCATTATTGAAATTGTGACCCGCACAGCTTCTTGGAGTAAGGTATATGATATGGCCCAAAGCATACCCCCATTATGGCCTTTTTTTACACTTTTTTCCTTATATACTTTTAACCTCTACAACTTTTTATTCATCTTCGATGCTTCTTGTTCTTCTCCTACCTATAATCTAGACCTCATATATTGTGTGATGCTTATTGTGCAAGTGATTCAACCTTAAAAACCTTGGATGGTAAGAGAGTCCTATAAAAAATACTAGATCGGTTTTTGGCACCCCTATGCAGTAGCTGACGTTGTCACTACTTTAAAGAGGGTTAAAAATTCACATCATTTTCACCAAGCATATGATATCTAGAATGTATGGAACAAATTAATAACCTTGATCTTGTAACAATGGATTTAAACTTGATACTTTTCTTAACTTTACTTGTCTTTGGTAATTTACCTTTTGTACTTGAAAATCTCAGTGATGACTATCCTAGAATGGTTATGTAGAATATATAGATCTCAACGGAATATTGGAGTAGCTTTTCTTGTGGTTAGATTTTTCTCATTAGGATGTTAGGTGCAAAGTGTAATGAATGCCCCTCCTTTGATGGGAAATTAACTTGTGTGTGTGTGTGGTGGGGGGGGGGGGGGGGGGGGGGGGGGGGTCGGATCTTGAAACCTTTAATAATGCCAACTATAATTTTACCAAAGAGATTGAAATCAATAAAATTTTCATTAGGGGAAAAGGGACCAAAGTGACTAGGTGAGTCCACATTGTATGGATGTTATGCCCCATTCTAGGTTCTTTGGTCCTATATGCACGTGTAGATGATATAGGGATTTGGATTGCAATTTGTAAGGGTATAATCTAATTTAATGGAGTAATATGATAATTATGCAAAAAATAGGTTGTTTGTGTAAGCAAGAACGAGAGGGATATAGCTATGGATAGGATAATTTATCAAATTGAGTAAGTGAGGACTAATACAAGAGTGTTGTACACTTTGTGTTATTGCAATTCGTGAATTACCAAAATGATTATCTACATTTTCCCCACCTTTAAGTATGGAATTGAAAATTATATGCTTACAGGAAAATTCACCTAAGTGTGTAGACACAATTTGCATTCACTCAAAGCACCTTGTGTTTTTGTTAGCGGTACTTTGTATTTTTTATGGTTGTGTTTTTTTTTATTACCTATAGAGAAAAGAGTGTATTTAATGTCCATAGTATAGGAAATATAAATTTAACTTGAAAACTTTGAACTTAGTGTGAAAATAGCAATATGTAAAGTAGAAAAGAGAAACAAAGGAAAGAGTTCAACTGATTATTTTACAAGATAGGGGAGAGAGTACTCCCACTACCATTTCCATGGAGATTTGTTTAACTTTGTGTTAGATATAGTTAGAAGTACTTGGGGTGATCAGTCCCTAAGTTGGATGCTCCAATGAGAATAGAAAGAAATGTAATTGCACCCTGCATGGTAAAGAGAATTGTATGGGAAGAGTTCTAGTTGTTTTGCATCCCTCCACAAAAAATATGAGCAATGGAATGTTAATTTTATGTCACCTCGATACTTCCCTAGACCTAAAGATAAGTGTCACTTTAGATGAACACAAACCTAATATATTTACAAATGTTAACATAATGTATTGGGGAAATGCTAGCTTGCACATACCCTTGGT
The DNA here is from genome assembly GCA_019776745.2 of Taxus chinensis. Classification (NCBI taxonomy): domain Eukaryota; kingdom Viridiplantae; phylum Streptophyta; class Pinopsida; order Cupressales; family Taxaceae; genus Taxus; species Taxus chinensis. The sequence continues at coordinate 205,647,097 of CM034157.1, forward strand.
GCCACCATAGCCTGAATTGTACCATGTATTCTATGATTGAAACTAAATGAACCTATAAATGTTCCTAAGAAATAATACCAAGTAATAAATTTATTGAATCTTCCCCCAGGATGGAAGCGTATGGAATTTTCCATTACATCCATATGTTATGGTACTTGAAGTATGATTTGGTCCCTATATAGTGAATCACAGCACCCCTGAAATGTTTGTAACTTGATGGGTTAAGACTCTCAGTGTGATTGCATAACATGGAGCTTTTCCCAAGTGTGGGACCTTGTGAAATCAGAAAAGCTCTCCGGATGAAGGCCGGTTCCTATTCCTCTGTTCAGATGCACACATAAAAATGTAGAGGGTTTACTCAAAAACCTAATCTAACTTTCCAAGGAGACAGGGTAAGAAGATGCATAAAAATAAACCTAAACTAACAAAGGTGATGCACCGAGGAATGAAGAACACCTGTCTTGCCAATAAACACAAACCATTAAAATGCAATGCAAGATCATGCACAGATAACAAAATTTGCAGTGAAAGATCAGGAGGATGCAAATGAACATAGAGAGGGTTGAGAATCATCCACAGACATGCATTATTTTCTCCAAATATTGATACAATACACTACAAAATTCCAAGAGGCAAAGTTGCATTACAGTTTTAGATGGGAGGTTTGAACTCCACAAATTCACCTGCCAAAGAGAAGAAGGGAGGGGAAAAACAAGAATGTCCAACCTTTAGAAAGAATCCCCTCCTTACAATTTATAGGAAGAATGAGAGAGAAAAGAGAGAGGAATTCCAAATCTACCCCAACCACCTCCAGGTTGCATTTAATTCATCTCATTATGGCGGTAGGTGAGGACCCTAGCAAACCCAAAAAATGGCGAATTGTATTTTACATTTTTGAAGAACTTGTTCTCACCCAATTAAAGATATCCAGTCATAGTTGGATAGAGGACCTCGTAAGCTTTCCGAAAAGTCCAACCTTGCATGAATCTGAGCTCCCTGTGAAAAGTTATGGCCATCTGAATATCTGCGCCAGGGTTTGCTTCCTGTCGGGGTGTCAATGCTCAAAAAATGTTGCTTATGTCGACCTCCTGAAGGTGCGCCTTGGTGCATCCATCCTTGGGTGTGAATTTTGTCATGTCGACATACTCTTACACTCTTTGTTGTGTGCCTCCACCATATGCCTTGGGATCTGTGCACTGTCGACACTCTAAAATGGGTGCGAATTTTTTCATGTCGACACTCTGTGTTGATGTGCGTGAATTTTTTCGTGTTGACACCTACGCCAACCTGGCGTGAATTTTTTCATGTCGACACCTGCTTACCTGTGTCATGTGACACCAGCGTTGTCTAACCTGTGCCTTGGGCATGAATTTTTTCATGTCGACACTTCTTACTGTGTGCCTCCAACCTATGCCATGGGTGTGAACTTTTGGCATGTCGACACTCTGTCTTGTGTGTGCATGGGCCATTTTTGGTCGACATCTTCTTATTTGCACCTAGGCGTAAATTTTTTCATGTCGAAACCATGTTGCATCCACTTGTTCCATGGGTTGACATGTCGACACTTCTGTTGTGCACCTCCAACCTAAATGCTGTTGGTGACATAATAAATGGGGCTTTGAGTTTCTTTGATTTCCATATTCTTCTGTTTGTCTATATTTACCCGGGGGGAGATATATACAACAATTTGGTGACTCAACGGGATCACCTGCCTGCTAGGTAGAAGATCAGTGGCCTTTTAGCAATCCATTGGGCATGGAGTCATAAGCAATAACCTGAAACCAACCTGATATCTGATCCCGAGCCTGATACTGCAACTCCTTCTCTGAGACCATGCTGAACTATAGAAATTCAACCTGAGAGCAACCAAACTTGTGCCGAAGCACTTAGGGAAATTGAAACCTAACTACAACAAGACAATGTGCATCCGCACTTAGAGGAATTGAAATCTAGGCTAATATTTACAAGGGTAAACCTTTTCCTTTTAGTAGCAATGTTTAAGATAGATTCCATTAACCGGAATCAGGAGTTCTTCTCCATCCAATGTAGACAATTGGAAGGCATTACTACTTTTACATCCCGTGACCATGTAGGGGCCACTCCAAATGGCATCAAACTTGGAATGCCTTCCTGGTTTTTCCCGATCTGCATCCCATTTCAGAACTAGGTCCCCTTCCTGGAAGGTCTTTGCTCTTGCCTTCTTATCAAACCATCTTTTTACTAAGGCCTGATCTTTCTCAATCATCTGAACTGCATGTTCTCTGATTTCTTCCAATTCCATCAACTCTGCATACCTGGCCTCCATTGGTTCGAACTCAGACAACTCCAACTGCTTCATGAGCTCCAATGCTGGCAATTCTAATGATATAGGCAATACTGCCTCTTTCCCATAGACCAACTTGTAGGGAGAACTACCTGTAGACCTCTTTGGTGTTATCCTGTCAGCCCATAATGCTGATTTTAGCTTGGTATGCCATGTCCTTTGGTTTTCATCCAGAGTCCTTCTGATGATTCTTAGCAAATTCTTGTTCGTGGACTCTGCTTGTCCATTACCCTGCGGGTAATAATTTGAAGAGGTGCTCAAATAGATTCCATTCTTGACAGCCCATTCTGTAATCTTGGAACCTATGAATGCCAATGCATTGTCTGATATGATAGTGGCCGGCACACCGAACCTGGTCACTATTCCTTCATAAAAGTCTAGTATGTTAGACTCATTTGCTTCTTTGAGCGCTACTGCTTCGGTCCACTTGGTGAAATAGTCCGTTGCCGTGAGAATCCACTTGTGGCCTTGGCTTGAGTTTGGATTGATGACCCCGACGAAGTCCAATCCCCATTGCATAAATGGTTGGTCAACCAAAATTGGGTGCAATGGAAGTGCTGCTAGTCTTTCTTTTCCTGTGAAGAGTGCACATTTCTTGCACTTTCTTATCCATGTATAGCAGTCACTGAACACTGTCGGCCAATAATACCCTGCCTTCATTATCTTGAGAGCTGTTACTCGTGGGGTGAAATGTCCTCCAGAATCTCCATCATGAAAATCTCGTAACACCCTCTCAATTTGACCTGTCCCAATGCACCTCAATAGAACTCCATTGATGTCTTTTTTAAACAAAACACCATCAACAAGCACATATGGAATGGCTTGTAATATGAAGTATCTCCTTTTTGCTTTGCTCATTTCTGGAGGGCATAGGACTGCCTGTAGGAAGTGTATCATATTCTGAGTCCAACAAGGAGTGGGCACATCATCATTTTCCTGTTCTTGACCATCCTGTAGTACCAAGACAGTCTCTTTTTCATCACCTGCTTCAACTTGCCGACTCAAAGCTAGCTGTTCACATAGTCCTTTTCCACGTACTAGTTTTGTGACCTTGATCTCGATGTCATATTCCATGACACGGGTTATCCATCCTGCACGTTTCAGATCCTTGTTTAGAAGGAAGTCCTTGACTCCCGCATGAGAGACCAACAATTGGATCTTGTTGTTTGAGACTAGGTGCTTGAATTTCTTTAAGCTCCTGATCACTGCAAGGACATGCTTTTCAATGAAAGAGTACCTATTTTCGTATTCCTCCAAGCCTTGACTGAAGAAAGCAACTGGTTGTTCTAATCCTTCTTTGTTTTGCTGTACCAGGATTGCAGAAATTGTGTCTCCACCACCGAAGGCATATAACATGAAGTCCTTGGAGAAGTCTGGATTGACGAGAGTCGGAGCTTGAGATATAGCCTCTTTTATTGCCTCAAAACTTGCCTTGCCTTCAGATGTCCACTTAAATGCCATGCTCTTCTTCAACATCAGCGTTATTGGCTTTACGAGAGCTGCAAAGTTTGGAACAAACCTGCGGACAAAATTGATCCTTCCCAAGAAGCTTTGAAGAGCCTTCTTGTGACTTGGCAATGGCAACGCTCGAATTGCTTCAACTCTTTCTGGGTCAATCGTCAACCCCTCCTTTGAAACAATATGGCCTAGAAGTTTTCCTTCGTGAGCCAAGAATATGCATTTTTTGGGATTCAATGATACCCCAAATCTTCTACACCTCTGAAATACCTGCCTCAAATGAAAGAGGTGATCCGCTGCATTTTTGAGAATACAGTGATGTCGTCAAGATATATCAGAACTATTTTATTGATCAATCCCTTGAATGCCATATCCATTGCCCTTTGGAAAGTGGCTCCAGCATTTGATAGCCCAAATGGCATCTTCTTGTAGGCATAGGTGCCCCATTTGGTGGTGAAAGCCATCTTGAACTGGTCATCTTCTTTCACCATTATCTGATTATACCCTGAGTAGCCATCTAGGAGAGAGAATCTCTCCGAACCAGACACCACTTGCAATATTTGTTCCATTGAAGGAAGTGGGTAATGGTCTTTGAGAGATGCCCTGTTGAGGTCTCGGAAGTCCACACACAACCTGATTTCTCCGCTCTTCTTCCTGACCGGAACCAAGTTTGCAACCCAGCTTGAGTGCTTGATCGGGAATATAATGCTTGCCTCTATTAGCTTGTTTAGCTCTTTCTTCATTAGAGGCTCAATGTGAGGGTTGACTGGTCTCTGCTTCTGCCTGATGGGCTTAGCATCTGGATCCAATTCTATGGTATGTTGTGCCAACTTCGGATTGAATCCTCTCAAGTCTTCATAGCTCCAAGCGAAGACATCTGGAAATTCTTGGCAAAGCTGTATGAAATCTGATTTCTCCTGCTCAGTGGCCACTTTACCAATTTGAAGTGTTTTGCCTTCCCCAACCAGAATTGGCTCTGAATCTTCTCTCTTGACCTGTATGTTAGCCTTTTCCTTACGGAACTGGTCGTTAGGGTTGAAGATAGACTCCAATGTTACTAAACCCTTAGGAAGCTTGTTTGTCCGCAGCTGCACTACTTGATCCCCGTACTGCTGCTCTAGTCTGTCCTGATTCCTAGCTGAGAATTCAGCCTCTTCTTGTAAAAAATTGACGATCTGTTGATCGTTCTCAAACACCTGCCAGCTTGTGTTATTATCTGGAACTGCTGGCCTCACAATCACATGCATATGTGGTTGTGTTTTTTCCCTTCTGATGTTGTCAACCACATCAAACGTTGCTCCAACTGCTGCGAGCCTATCTGCGGCTTCATTTTTCTTCCTGGGTATGGACACGATGTTGAAAGCTTTGAAATCCTCAATGAGGTCCCATACCCTGTTCTTGTAGTTCTTCAGCAGGTCATTCTTTGTAGCATGTTGTCCCCTGACTTGGTTGACGATTAGCTCGCTATCCCCAAACACCTGCAAGTTCTTTATGCCCTTTTTCCTGGCCCAATGAAGTCCATGAATCAAGGCCTCATATTCAGCTGTGTTGTTTGAACAGGAAAACTGGAAATGGAAAGCTGAATAATATTTGATGCCTTGAGGTGAAACAAGCATAACTCCTCCTCCTGCACCTTGCCTACTCCTTGATCCATCGAAAAATAACTGCCATACCTCATTGTCATCCTTATGGTCTGGTTTGGTGATGCTAGGAATAGACTGGTTTTCTTCATGTATGCAATAGACTCCTAGCTCAGATTCTTCTACTTCTTGGTAGGGATCAAAAGCATGTACCTTGCTTGCCCATTCATCAAGAGTCAAATCTGGGATGCTTCCAACTTTGGTGTCAGCTTCATCTGTGCTTGGATAATCTTCTTGATCAAATGCTGAACAGTTGGCATTGATTTGGCTTGGAGTATGAGGCTCAATATGAAAGTTTGCAATTGGTTCGGATCTGATTGTGACCTTAGTACCATATCTTGTTCTGAACAACATGTGTGACCAGTCAGCAGATAAGTAGCCTCCAATTCTAGCTGTGAAATCCCTTGATAAGCATAGGGCAAAGAGTGGTGGCAAATCTATCACTGACACATCTTGCAAAATGGTAACGTTGGGGCATGCATGCAAGGTAAGATTCAAACCTTTAATCACTCCCACCATTGCTACTGCTGTCCCATCCAATTGCACTACCCCCTTTGATATGACTTCATATTGGAGACCCAGCTGATCAGCTATTTGCTTGGGCATGACAGAACTACTTGCCCCAGAATCAATCATGCAATTGTGTACTAGTTTATCCCCAATGATTAATGAAACATAGAATGGAGGGGGTTTCAAAACTTTACCTTGTTGTCCTCCATGATTCCCTTCAGGCTGAGCAGCATTTGTGAGGACATTCTCTTGCATATGGACCTGCTGGTTCGAAGTTGACCAATTCTTCATGGCAGCTTGTAGAAGATCTCTTTGGCCTGGGATGGATAAAGATTCCCACATTGATATATTCACATTTGTCTTCTTCATTTGATCAATGATGCTAAATGGGGATGAAAGATCTCTTTGTTGTCCTTTAGCCTGCACATTCCTTTCTTGCGCATGGGCAGCAACAGCTGGCATTTGAGTTGGTTTAGAAGGTGGTTTGGGCTGTCCTTGCGTGTTTGGAACTGTATTTTGCTTACCAACACCTTGTGGAGTGATGGAAGGTTGTAGATCACTTGGAGCCAATGACTGCCCTTCACCAATATTCCTCTTCTTTGATCTTGTGTTAGCTGCTACACTCTGAGAAATTGTTTGATTCATGCCACAAAAATCCTCAGCTTGCCAATTCACAAGTGCGGTATCATTTGGAGTTGTGTTTTGCTGAGATGTCCCTTGTTGCTGATTTGTTTCTTGACTCACTTCACCCTCTACGCCAGTAGTTGTCACCATCAAGGCTTGGTTCAAAGCACCATTGAAGCACATAGATTGGTTGTGAGGTTCATTGCATGGGAAACACCAATCATACTCTTGAGCTATGTTGTTTTGCACTGGCACTAATGCTTTAGAAGTAGATGCAACATTGGGGTTATAGGGCTGAAATGGTCTATTGGTGGGAGGCCTTACTTGGCTTTGATTTGCAGCTGGATTGGGTGGCCTATTGGGCTGGTATGGTTGCCTATTAGGTTGAGCTTGAGGCTGATAAGAAGGTCTAAAGCTTTGGGCCTGCTGCCTCTTGAGTGTAACCAGCTCATTTCCCAAATTTTGCAATTGTTTCATGACCTCTTGGAGTTCATTTGAAGCACTAGAGGATGAAGTAGAAGTTTCATTTGAACTTTGATTTCTAGGAGTGGGAATAGGAGCCAAAGTGGGTGCTTGACTAGTGCTTGGATTTTCTAAGTTTGGATACAAGGGCATGGGAGGCCTAGGAGCCAGCTTACCAGCTTGAATAAGACAAGTTTTCAGCCCTAATGGCAATGCTATAAGCAACAGGTAAGGTTGTGCCTCCCATAGATTGAATTAACATAGAAATATCAGAATTCAAAGCCTTAAGATAATATAGAAAAGCACCTTCAGCTGTTGGCCTAACGGCCACTGGAATCCTATCCCAAGACCTTTGAAATCTGAAGTTGAAGTCAGTCAGCTGCTCATTGGGAGCTCTCTTGATAGTTGTCAATTGTTCTAGTAGAGACAAATTGTCTCCCTTTTCTCCAAACTGCTCATGAAGAACTATGCATAACTGATTCCAATTTTGGATAGAACCAACTCCAAGGCTCCTAAACCATTGCAATGCCTTCCCTTTGAACGAAGATGCCAACAATTTGACAGCAACATCCATTTCATTTATCTCATGGATTGCACAAACGTTAGCAATGTCTTTGACATGATCACCAGGAGTGGTATGATTTTCTCCAGTGAAAAATGGAATGTTCTTCAATGCTGCAATTGGAACTGGATTCTGTGCATTGAGGGCAAGTGGGCTGCTGCCAGTGAAGTTGACAAAAGGGTTTTGTTGTGCCATTCTGATTGGCCTGAGAACCCTTGTTGATTGGATGAAAGGTCTACCAGGTGGAGGGGTTGATAAAGTCCTGTTAGGTGGAGATGGTGATCTTTGTGGTCTTCTTCCTCTCCTTCCTCTGCCTGGTGATAGCTGCAAGTGGACAAATAGCCCCTCTTCTCGAGTATCAGACCTGGTTCGAATTCTTCTCATGTACCTGGGCAACCTTTGCTGCTACACCACTGAATTCTATCCCTTCGGAGTCACCAGATGTGTTAGATAATGAGCCTCAAAAGGCTAGATTCTGCCAAGTTACACACCAAACCTGACAATATTAAAAATAGAATTTAAAACTTTGAAGGACCCGAAAGATACAGTTCTTCAATTCGGTTATCGGGTCTTGTTGTGCAGCTACTAATCCCTGAAAGGTACAGGTGAAACTTAGGTCATGCAAGGCAACTTACAAAACCTGAAACACACTGTGTCGGAACTTGGGACATGCTCAACACCTGGGAAAACCTGAAATACTAAAAACTATGAAATTTTGAAAGTCAAAATCTCAAAAATCTAAGAATACCCTTTTGAAGATTATCCCCCGATCTATCAACTGGTGAAATTTTGACTTGTTTTGAGCAAGTTAAGCCCTTGAAAATCGATTTCAAAGTTCAGCCTGGAAGGTGAAAAAATATGAAATTGTAAAACCTGTAATTTCTAAGTCCAAATTTCTTGAAAATTCCTTCAAATCTTGTGGAATGACCTCTTGGTCCCACCGGGCATGCCAAAACTGTTGATGGTGAATCACAGCACCCCTGAATGTCTGCAACTCGATGGGTTGAGACTCTCAGTGCGATTGCATAACATGGAGCTTTTCCCAAGTGTGGGACCTTGTGAAATCGGAAAAGCTCTCCGGATGAAGGCCGGTTCCTATTCCTCTGTTCAGATGCACACATAAAAATGCAGAGGGTTTACTCAAAAACCTAATCTAACTTTCCAAGGAGACAGGGTAAGAAGATGCATAAAATAAACCTAAACTAACAAAGGTGATGCACCGAGGAATGAAGAACACCTGTCTTGCCAATAAACACAAACCATTAAAATGTAATGCAAGATCATGCACAGATAACCAGATTTGCAGTGAAAGATCAAGAGGATGCAAATGAACATAGAGAGGGTTGAGAATCATCCACAGACATGCATTATTTGCTCCAAAGATTGATACAATACACTACAAAATGCCAAGAGGCAAAGTTGCATTACAGTTTTAGATGGGAGGTTTGAACTCCACAAATTCACCTGCCAAAGAGAAGAAGGGAGGGGAAAAACAAGAATGTCCAACCTTTAGAAAGAAGCCCCTCCTTACAATTTATAGGAAGAATGAGAGAGAAAAGAGAGAGGAATTCCAAATCTACCCCAACCACCTCTAGGTTGCATTTAATTCATCTCATTATGGCGGTAGGTGAGAACCCTAGCAAACCCAAAAAGTGGCGAATTGTATTTTGCATTTTTGAAGAACTTGTTCTCACCCAATTAAAGATATCCAGTCGTAGTTGGATAGAGGACCTCGTAAGATTTCTGAAAAGTCCAACCTTGCGTGAATTTGAGCTCCCTGTGAAAAGTTATGGCCATCTGAATATCTGCGCCAGGGTTTGCTTCCTATCGGGGTGTCAACGCTCAAAATGTTGTGCCTCCTGAAGATGCGCCTCGGCGCATCCATCCTTACGTCGACATACTCTTACGTGTGCCATAGGTGCAAAAATTTCATGTCGACACTTTGTGTGTGCACCTCTTTACCTGTGCCATGGGCGCGACATTTTTACCATGTCGCCATGGGTGCCGACATTTTTTCATGTCGACACTTTGTGTTGTGCGCCTCCAACCTGCGCCTTGGGCATCGAATTTTTCATGTCGACATCCTTTTCTATGTGCGTGCACGACCTTTAACCTGTGCCAAGGCATGCACATTCCATTTTCATGTTTTACCTGTGCCCTTAACCTGTGCCAGGGCGCATCCATTTTCATGTCGACACTTTTACCTGCGCCCTTTACCTGCAAATCCTTCATGTCGACACTCCTTTGTCCTGTGCCCTTAACCTGGTTGGTGACGCAATAAATGTCGGGGGTTTGAGTTTCTTTGATTTCCATATTCTTCTATTTGTCTATATCTACCCGGGGGGAAGATATATACAACTCATAAGGTATCCTTACATAAAAAAGGGGATTGTGATGGTATTGTTAGGGAAATAATTTGTTACAAGGGAAAATTACGGGCTTCCACCAACACTTTGGGACTAATTTGATTGATTGGGAAGATTTAGGAATGAAAGAGTATGCTTTCAATTTCGAAATTTAAAATCAAGAAAATTGTACACTAAACTTTACCATGTATGTGGGTGGCCTTTAGACCAGAGATCCTTCACAGGGAATACTCCTGAACTAAAATGTTAAAATGGAGCTGATAGGAAATGTATTATGGAGAGAGGGGAAAAATGAGAAGGGGATATTATATACAATTTTGAATAATCAATTTTCCAAGTCCCACAATGAGAAGACACCAATTTGCAAAACAAGGCAAACAACAAAATCAACAGAAGGGTAAATTGATGATACAATATTCATCAAATCTTATTCATGTCATTTTCCTAGTTGTGTAGTGATAGGGGAGTAAATTCTATTGGAGTCCCTATGGTAACCAAGGAGAGGAAAATATAAGACAAGAAATATATGAGCATTGGGCTGTGATGCATTCTTATATTTAATGTCATATGGGAGCTATCAACAGGCGAAAGAAAATCTAAATCTAGTAGGGAATGGGGAGATAATTACAATGTATAGCCAAATCGAGTTGCTCTTCACATTCTTATGTAGCTTTCCAACTTAAAGTGTAGTCCTCAATGAAGAAATAGAAACTTTAAGTGACTTAAGTCACTTTTTACAAAACTTTCTCCTCAACAAAGAAATAGCTAATTCGATAGGCCCCAGACTCAATTTATGAGTAATAATAGGAGATGGTCCAAGCTAGTTTGGAGAAGCTCTAAGCTTCCCATGTTTACTCTTTTCCAATCTATGATCATGATGAACCTTATCCATTCCTTATGACCTCATGACCTCTACCAGTGGTGAATTCATGACTCTATTTGAAGAACGTTGATATGCACTTTGAGATTCATTCTTGAAGATATTCAAGATTATTTGAGCATTAATTAGTACCTTATCCGACTCCTTTGAGTTGTGATAGGCGTTCTTGAAATGATCACTTTACATGTGATGAAATATTTAAGGGAAATATATTGATGAAATTTGGACATTGTAATCACTCTAAGAACAACTTACGCAGTACCACATTAGAGAAAATGTAGTAGATTTACTATAGAGGAAATTGAATAGCTAGATCTCCATAAAGTTCTATTTAGAATTAGGAGACATTCATGAAGAAACATGTCCTTTACTTGTCTCAATCAACACTACTTACTATATTTGAGTTTTGATAGATTTTCTATTAGCAATTTTACTTCAATTTTTCATTAGCTTGAGGATAATTTGATCTTGGTGGAATGATTTAGGTATTATGTGAAACAAATTATTTCTGAACGTACTTTACTATTTTTGAGTGATTTTACATTGTATTGTGATTGACTAAAAATATGAAATTTGAAGCTTGATGAGTGTCGGATGAAATCAAAAGATCTCAAAATTTTCTATTTTGGCATAAGAAAGTTTTAACTTCCACCCATTTTGTGAAAATATTTAGTAGCAATGATGATTGATTTATGTCGTGGAGAAAATGAAATAGACTTGTGAGGATTCCTAGATGTGTAGTGTGTACCATAAACTATGTGTGATGGTCAAGTCCATGGCAGACTATTAGACCTAGAGATACATCGAAGTAACATGGGCACTGAAATTTGATGTGTGTATATGTGGCTAGTATCTTGTATTGAAATTGATGCAAATATCATTAACATGGGTGTGGAAAAATAAAACCATCATTGATGGAGCATGTAGGCCAATATTATGGTATCTATAAGTGGGTCCTTTAGAAATAATTCTAATGATTAAATGGGTGGTCACCATTATATAGGTACTTACAAACTTCTCGAACAAGCTTTGCTAGCACTGGGTAGAATACCTTGGATAGTGATCACTTGAGGCTAGGAAGTATGAACTTCAAACCTTTGTTGCAAAGGACGTAAGGACTACCCCCAGTTATGACATCAACAGGAAGTTATTTAGGAACTACCATTTTTGGACAGGTTTGTTCTTACTTCTAGATACAGTCAATATTTGGGTAACCAAATAGTGAGAGGCCCAACTATGTTTGGAAGGTGATATGCCCATAAGAGGTGATGATCCTTTATAATTATCATTCCAAGCCTCATTTTTTCTTAAAGGATGTTATTACCTTATATCATGGTGATATTAATTTTATTTTAAATGATATTTCTGTTGACTTAAAGAGATGTTTTGTGCATGAACCTTGGTTATATTTTATTTTTCATATGTTTTCTTGAATTGATTGATATAATTTGATTTTGATGATAACAAATGTGAATGGAATAACTTTCGTATTCGCGAGCAGGAATCACATAAGATTAGTGCAATACTCACATAATTGAGCACAGTACTCACACAGCAGAGCACGGGAATCACACAGCAGAGTGCATGACTCGCACAGCAGAGCATTCATCGGAGCATGTTACTCGCATAAGTAAGTTCAAAACATTCACCCAGTCAGGATGAAATATAACACAATTATAGAGAACTAGGTAGTCAAATCAATTCCATCATATAAATTGGTATTATTATGTGGAAACCATATCTTTATACATAACTATCATTCAAGTTTACATGGTTTAGTCTTTGCATTAAAATTCTAACTAGAAGTAACTAGTCCTTGTTCCATTAAATCCTCCACTTTGCAAGGAGTTTGATTGCTTGAGTTTGTATAAACTCCAGAGATCTATAGATTCGATTTATTTTTATTTACAAGAACTTCACTTCCATCCATAAGATGATTTTGACCAACAATCTACATGCATGACTACACATCGACTTAATAATTACCTGTTATAATGTTACACATGATAAAATATCCTATTGACCTATAACTCCTACATGTAACTCTTGCATGTAATTTAGAATAATAAGTTCTCTTGGATAAAGAATCGAAATTCACCTAATATATAAGGAATTACCATCATATAATAAGTGTGGTATTGTTTCATGCAAAATGACTAGCCCAAAAATGCAAAATTCAAAGCTTGACTCAACTAGACAACTAATGTAAATGTTCAATGGCCTTCCAATCTTCTTGAACCCCTCCCCTATCCAACCTACCTCTTGTGACATAATCATCATGGCCTTAAAGATAGTTCTAATTCATTCGGTAGACATGTCTCATTGTGCAAAGAAGTGTGATGAGATTCGTGAGTTTATTGTTAGGAATTTTTATATTGTAGTGTGATCATTTTTTTATTACATACGGTAAAAAACAAGGATCGGCTCCCAGGGGCCATTACAAGACGAGGAACAGAAAACAAAAAGCAAGAAGGAAATGTAAAAGTCCAAGAAAGGAGTTAAACATGCTTAACTCTTACTAATAAGAACCATAATTTGTATAAAGGTGGGAATCTTTCTACAGAGAGAAAGATGAAGAAACAGTCTCCAAACAGCAAAACAGCAGAAGTTCGAAAATTCATGCCAATAGTCCATAACCATAAGTTAATTTTTGGAGATCCCCCACTACTACCATCTATGGCTATCTTTGATCACGTCACCCTCAGCACAAGAGATTTGTCCATTAATATCTTCCTCCAACTCATCCTCGGAGCTACTGATGCACAAGTTAAAGTTCCTTCTTTGAGTGCCCTCCTCCATCCCTTCTAGCCTATCGCTTAGCTTTTTGACATGGTCCTAAGTAGTTCCAGAAATTTCTCACTTGGACTTCACCTTAGCAGTGATAATTTGCTTGGAAGAAGGTTGATGACATCCATCATTGTTTCCCTTTGACCAAGCATTGGTTTCTTCATCGCTTGAAGCACCCCTTCTCAGTGGACCTTTCTGCTCAAATGACCCTTTAAATTTCTCTGACTTCACCTTAGCAGTGATAATTTGCTTGAAAGAAATGATGAAATTGTTTCCCTTTAAATTGGTTTCTTCCATCGCTTGAAGCACCCCTTCTCAGTACTGGTTTCTGCTGAAATCCTTCTCAAAGTGCTCACTTCCCCATGAACATCCTCACCCATATCTTTACCAGAATCCTCCCCCACAATTTTGAATTTTTTGGCCTTCATCTTAGTAAGGCAATCCTCCCCCATATATTCACCCATATTGCAATGTGAACATAGAATATTATGTGAGTGATTATATAATCTAGGATAGTAAAATATGTTTTGTAATAGTTAATTACATTATGGTAAATGTAATTATGAGTGGGTGAGTAAATATTTTTATGAGTTGTTGAGTAAACAACTCATTAAAAATCTTAGTTTTGTGAGAAAACAAAATCTCACGTAAAATAAATGGAGTTGTTTTAGGAGTTGTGTGGATATATTTATGGAGATTATATCTCCTTAAATATTTGAACAACCTCTCATATATAAATGGGTGTAATACTAACTATGAAATAATAATAATAGTGAAGAGTAAGTTTTTAAATTTAATTCATGCAATTTTGATATTATATTTTCATTTGGTATTAGAGCAGGTTTGATGCAAGAAATTTCAGTATTTTCTTGATCAAATCCGTCTCAAAGAATAGATTTTATTTTTCATTTTTTGGATTTTGGTTTTTCTATAATTTCTCATGTTGAACCACATGTTTGTCAGGAAACTACAGAAGAAATTTCAGCAAAACCCAGTGCATAGTTTTGAAGATATATGGATTTCAATATGCAGCTATCAAATTCAACGCATTAATTCTTTTACTGAAACTTTTCTCCAAATTCCAATAATGTTGAATTATTAATATAGAGTCTTGGCTTTCTTGGAGGTTCAAAGGTATTATATATAAAGTTTTAAAGTACCTGATTCAATTTTGTATTTTTTTATCAATATTGTACAAAATAATGGAGAAATTAAATCTGATTGAAAAGTTTAAAGGAAAATATTTCCATACATGACAACTACATATGCAATTGCATTTAATAGAGAATGACTTATGGGATGTAGTTAAAGTTAATGCGATTCCACCAACGACTACAAATGAATCGGGACATGTAGCCTTGAACTGTAAAAAGAGGGCAAAAGATCTACTTGATGACAAAATAGATCAAAAATCTCTTTTGGTTGAAGAAGAAACTAATTGGGATGAATACTCTAAAGATGAAGAACTTTCTTGTCCTAGTGATGAGGAATTGTTATGGTAAATCTTTCAATTTTTCGAGGAAGGAGGAATTTTAGGGCCTCTAGTTGGTCACCAATGATGGGGCCACAGATTGATTTGGTGGCTAATTTATATTTAGCATGTGTGGTTCATTTTTTTGATGTGTTTTTATGTGATTCTAACAAACATTCCTGAGATGTCTATATGGTGTGGAAGAAGCAAGACTATAATATTTTGTTTACACGAGGGAATCTTATACATACAATCCTCTACCTGTCATACGGTCCTCTGACTATTGTACTTCATTGTAAGACGATCATCTGGTGAATAAATTCATGCGGAGAGGTGATCATGATCAGCTGGTGAGCCAAAGAGGTGATCATGTGCAGCAAGATCCAAACAACAAGATCCAGTAGCAACTGCGGAACTCTATCGTACTCATGTCTTCAGGTGCTCTTGCCCCATGTTCACACTAAGGGGGTGAATGTTAGGAATATTTATATTGTAGTGTGAACATAGAATATTATGTGAGTGATTATATTATCTAGTATAATATAATATGTGTTGTAATAGTTAATTACATTATGGTAAATGTAATTATGAGTGGGTGAGTAAATATTGTTATGATTTTTTGAGTAAAAAACTCATTAACAATATTAGTTTTGTGAAAAACAAAATCTCACGTAAAATAATATGGAGTTGTTTTAGGAGTTGTGTGTGGAGATATTTATGGAGATTATCTCTCCTTAAATATAGGAACAAACTCTCCTATATAAATAAGTGTAATACTTCCTATGAAATAATAAGAATGAAGACTAAGTTTTCAAATTTAATTCATGTAATTCTGATATTATATTTTCATTAATTAAATGAAAGAGTATCCTCACTAGAATCCTTTAAATGCCAATTTTGGCCATTTTAGAGTTTATATGCATCCTCCAGGAGAGTTCAAAAAATATATTAAGCATCTAAAGGTGGGGTTGGTGAGTCTTGAAATTTTTGAAAGCAATTTAGTAATATTTATGAAATATTTGATCATTCAGGGATAATCTGCTCAACATGGAGTTTCTAGGTACAATGAAAAAGTATTCAAAAAGTAAAATTGACTTCTCCGTATGATTCTGGGAGCTCTGTAAGGAGTTAGAAGGAAAAAAAATAAGCATCAAAAATCTATCAGAATATCTTCATGGTGGGAGTATCAATTTTTATCTGAGATTCAAAGTTTTCTAGAAACATTCCAAACAATGCAATTGCCCCTCTCCATTTTGAACAAAAATGGGTCTAAATTTTTAATTTTAGGAAGATTAAATTTGTTCCATTGATCTTCGGATGTATTTTTAAATCAAAATGATATAATATTTTACCCCAAAACATCATCCTAAGCCTCTGGGGTGAAAAAATCAAGTTTCATATCTATTTTTAGACATCTAGTACAAATCTGGTTTTCCATTCTTGGCCAAGGCACACTTTTCATTGCCTTTTGTACCAATTTTCCCCTTGGGCACAAGGGGTACATGAGGGAAACAAACGTACACCCTCATCCTCCTCCTCAAGGCACACTTTTGTACCCCGTGGGTCCCATTTGTCATGTTTGTCCCATTTGCCCCCATACTACAAGGGGGCATGAGGGACACAAAAGTGTTCCCTCACTCCCTCACCATGCGCACAATTTTATGTCCCAATTTTCTCAATTACCCCTTCTTCCCCTAAGGGAAAAGAAAATGTATCTCATGAAAATTTGAAGCTCTTGGCCCCCATGCGACCTCGTCCAGCTCTGTATGTGATTTTCCTAGCCCCCTCATCTCATCCACCTCTCCTCCCATGTTGCCACTTTTCATAATCCTACTCCAAGGCACACTTATTTGTTCCAATTGTCCTAATTGCACCATATTTTAACCACATTTAAAACTAGCTTCAACTTGGGTTCAAAGCATTGTTAGCAAGGTGATTTAAAATTTCATTAAAACACTTTTTCAACTCATATCTTCTGCACAAGTCAGCATTTATTCATAGGATATTGCTTAAACACCATCAAAAAAACTAATTTTTACCATAGGTTCTACCAAAAAATTTCTCAGACAACCATTGCCACCAAAAACAAGATTTGTTCATATCTTTCAAACCGGGAGTCTGATCACTGTGAAAATTTGCTAAAATATTCCTCTCCAAAATTCCTTTGCAAAGATTGCAGCTGGAAACCCATTGATGCCCTAGATTTTTTTTTATAAAAACTAGAATCCTAAACCCTGAAACCTACTTTTTGATTTTCAAGAGATTCCGTGGACAAAAAATGGTGATATATGGAACACAAGATCCCAATGTAAAATAGAACATTTTGATGGTAGTTTCGTTGCAATCTACCACCGGTAATTCCATTTTATAAAAATAACATGTTCTAAATATTAGGTTACTAAAAATAGTGAGTTTCCCAAAGTGACGAACTTTCAACATTTGAGATATCCTAGAAAAGTAAAAAACATCAAAAAAGGTTATTTGGGAAACTTTCTCAAAATAACAGTGTTTGAAAAAGGTAGGTATTTAAAAATAGAAAATTCTCATCAATGTAAATAACCTAATTGAAATAGGAACTTCAGAGGTCAATAATTGTGCAAAGATTCTAAAAATATCAGTTGTCAACCCTGCCTGCTAAAATAGAAAATTTCAGATTTTGGTGTAGAAATTTTGTGGTAGCTTTGTTTGCACTCATCTTGGTGCTTTTTAGAAAGATGAAGATAAAATACTTAGGTATTGAGCCTATTTCAACCCTAATTTCTAAGTATCCAGGTGTGGGAGATAGTGATTTTACTCACATGGATCTTGAAGATTTAAAAAATAGGATGCTTGCAGGACCAAGAGATGTTGTGGAAAAAATAGGATGCTTGGAGGACCAAGAGAGCCTATGGAAGAGAAACTCTTTACGAGCGGATTGTTTGCAATAGCAAGCCATCCATTATCCATTTAAAGTACAGAATTGGTCCTGGCATGTGCACAAAAAATGAACCTAATTCCATGATAGTGAGGGTAGATGACAACTTAATTCTTGCAGTGTTTTCTCCTAGGAGTATCTCGCAGTGTATGTAGATTCTAACCAGCAGCATTATGGTCATCATCACTAAAGAGTTTATATCACATGAATGGGTGAAGACAAAATCATGCCTCCAAGGCCTCACACTTGGGTCATGGATAAAAAAGGCACGAAACCGTCTCATGTACCGAAAATCTTGTCAAGAAGTGAGTTCCACGAGGGTTACTCATATGATATTATCTTATTAACCAGAATGATGGCTGAAGAGATGACAAAGTATTTTTAGGACTGGATGGCCCAATTTATGCTTTTTGCAACCGAAGGAAACTAGGTATTGGATTGGGAATAGATCATAAGTGATAATATTCATTATCAGTTTCTCCAGTTACCTACTACCAAAAAGTTCACTATGACCTCATCTCTAGTATATGCCCTTGTAATCACAAGACCTTTCAAAGGCCTAACTATCACTCCAAGATCGAAATTCATCAGCCTATGAAAATTATCCTCATCTCATGCTCAAAGAGAGTAACCATCATTTTTCTAGGGTGAATGATGTATTCACCATGTTTGATATCTAACTTTTGGAAGGTAACCAGAGCTGAGGTTATTCTCTCAAGCTACAGTACTGATGGAGAAATAT
The DNA here is from genome assembly GCA_019776745.2 of Taxus chinensis. NCBI lineage: Eukaryota > Viridiplantae > Streptophyta > Pinopsida > Cupressales > Taxaceae > Taxus > Taxus chinensis. The sequence goes on from CM034157.1 coordinate 205,665,836, forward strand.
GGGTGTTTCTTCACTCAGTTCTCAACTTTCACCTACATTAGGGTTTTGGGCTCTGATCGCGCTCCTCACAAACTCCCCATGTACCTTAGTGATAAAACAGTAAAGTTTGAGTTGTGTAGGCAGATTTCTCAATTCCATGACTAATGTAGGGACAAACTACTATCATTCATAAACATAATTAAGATGCTTACAACCTCAAATTGCACTTTCTTCTTTGGATATGAGGATCCACAACAAGTTTATAACGGCTAAAAATTTTCTATATAGGTCAAACCTTGACTAATTGATTTAATATCATCTTGAAATTATCTTCTTGGGAACATTCCCTTACTCTCCTCTGTTCACATAGTGTTAGGCACTCTCTAAACAAGCTTTATCTCTTATAATCTTCACTTACACGGATTCCCACCTTATTTTTCCTTGTTCCAGCTTCCTTAGTCTTGAGCTTAAGAATGCAACCTAGCTTTCAAACCTTAATATAGCTTTTTTTCTTGTAGTTCCCTGATCAGGGTTAAAAGAGACTCCAACACTAGTCTTTACCAACCGGTATTCACTTGTCCTTCCTTTCTCTCAAGTACACTCCCTCTACTCACATATGGGTTAAGAGATTCTATATCTACTCTCAAGGAATTTTCACCTCCTCTGGTTCAATTTCATCACCCTTGATATTTTTACAAAGTTTCTGAACTAAATTCCTTACCCAACTATCTCTATTTCACATTTTGTTAGTTTTCCTTAGAAGGACTAAGTAACTCGGGGTAGTCTTGCAACTCACATATTTTTTGACACTTACCTCTCAAATACTCAATATAACCCTTTTTGATCACCCATTATGGATTACCTCAAGCATGAAAAATATCAGGCTCAGTCTCTAAACCTAACTATGGCCTCCTTTGTTAACCACTCCTTATTAGCCATGTGACTAAGTTTTCACTATCCTCCTTTAGACTGTTATAAAAATAATGAGTTTGCACCATTGGTTGAACAATTTTATTTCAAAATATACTTTTACGATTCCTTGGTATGATATCTAGAGGTTTCCAAGTCCAAATAAGTTGATTTGATCTCTCAACAAATAAGCCCTAGCTCTGACTATAGTGACCCTCTCTGTGAGCCTGAGAAGGGTATTTCTTGAATAACTTCGTTCAAAAATGGATTCAAACCACGAAATTTTTGTACCAAGTATATCTTGAGGTTGAGAAAGGGTTGAGTTTACCAGTAAAATTTCAATAGTATGTGAAAGTCTCCTTCCAATCTCTTTTTCACCATCATGTTAGAATCATTGACAGTTTTGGGTTGATTCATGCATCTAACAAGCATTATACTCAAGGACCTAGGTCATAATTTCCTTATTTACAATATCATACACTAATTCATGAACCCATGCAACTGTTAAGTTTTTTACCATCCATCACAGAGTCCTATATTCTCATACACAGTCCTATACTACAATGTACAGTTCCAGTTTAGGGTTTAACTAGAAACCCTGTCATACAAGAAAGGTGGAAATTATGAATCTTACACTCCTAGTCTTCATTCACCAAATATTTCAATGTTCATTTGATGCACATTCACATAGATCAAGGTATATTCAAGAACCTTTATGTGCTCTCCATAATCGTAGTCCACTCTTGGTTTCAACATGCAAGACATTTGCACCAAAATACATACCTTCATGGTTTGGGTGTCATGACCATCTCCTTTACTCGAACACCCCTATCCTCCAAGTCCTAAGTTGATTTGATCTCTCAACATATAAGCCCTAGCTCTGACTGTAGTGACCCTCTCTGTGAGCCTAAGAAGGGTATTTCTTGAATAAATTCCTTCAAAAATGGAATCAAACCACGAAATTTTTGCACCAAGTCTATCTTGAGGTTGAGCAAGGATTGAGTTTACCAGTAAAATTTCTTTAGTATGTGAAAGTCTCATTCCAATCTCTTTTTCACCATCATGTTAGCATCATTGACATTTTTGGGTTGATTCATACATCTAACAAGCAAGGGAAATTTTGCAGGTAACCATACCAAAATTTTGTTTTGGTTCCCCGCCAAGGTCCCTTAGCGTTCAGAATGGCATAAAATCCCTTTCCAAAAAATCTAGTTTTTCGAACTTAGTCATTTAAGTCTTTTTTGGCTGGGCGCAGATTTTGTTCATGCCACACCAAATGAATTTGTGCCCCCTTCTATTCCTTTGGTGCATCCTTTGGAGTGTTGACATTAAAATGTTGCGCCTTCCCATGTTGCGCCCTTCTAACCTGCGCCGAGGTGCATGCGCCACCCTATCGACACTAAAATTGTTGCGCCCTTGAACGGTGCGCCAAGGCGCTAAAAAGTAAATGTCGACAGTCTTAAAACCGTGCCAAAGGTGCAAATAATTTCATGTTGGCATCTATTTTGGTGCGCCCTTTGAAAAAGTTGGTGGCGCATTTATTACACCTTTTGCTATAAATAGGCGCATCCGACCTGTCATTTTCACGATTGAAAACACGTGAAAAAGTTTATTCCTCTGCACCTGTCAGCGCTCCTGTCATCCCCGTGTCGCTTTACGTCACATTCGTGGACCCCGCATCATTTCTTTCATTCTATATATTCCGGGTAAGTGGTCCTTGCTTTTCTTATGGTTTTTGTTTTGGTTTGGTTGTCTATGGGGTTGTTTTGTTAAAAAACAAAGAAATGAATCTAAAGAAACAAAACACCCTCCAGCCCATTTTGCAATCTTCTCTCCCCCCAAACCAGTTTTACCCTCCTTCCAGATCTGCTGGCCTGGAGGGCTTTGTCTCAAAATGAATCCAAGATCCTCTTTGCTTTGTTCCCCTCACTGTCCAAATCTATGTTGAAAGAGGCCAAAAACCACAAACCAATCCAAAAAGAGAGAAAATCTAAAGTTATTACATATCCAAAGCCACGGCTTTTCCTTTGGCGCAAACGCCATCACTGTTGCACAAAACACAGTTGTGCCAAGGGGCGCACTATCCCTGCCTGCAGCATGTTTCTCCCCCTGTGCCCTTATAAAACCCTCAAAACCCTAAAACAAGGTGCAGGCGCAACTCCAGCTACACCAACATTTATGTCATGCAAACTTTTCCTGCGCCGCGCCAAAGCTAAAAACTTGGCGCACCTTAACTCAATGATGCATCATTTAAACCTGCGCCCCTTTGGTGCACCATAAAAATGTTCTGCAACATGTTCCATATCTGCGCCATTGGCGCATCCTGCTGCCTTGCAACACCAAGAATTATCTGCGCCCAGTTCAAACCCTTTCATATGGGCAGGCGCACATCCTTTTACATCAACACTGAATGTTGTGTGTAATTTTCTGCCCTGCGCCCTTTTGCGTTGTTTTCTTCCATGCAACACTCTCTAATAGTGTGCCTTGCTTTTCTGACCCTGCAGCCTGCAGTATAGCTGCGCCCTGTGCCCAGAAGCTTCTAAATTGCTAACTCTTCATTCTGTAAAGCTTTGATGGATAATCTAACAGCTAACATGGCTCTTCTGCGATGGACTTCACTCCTTCTTCTTGCAGATCAGCAACTGAACTCAGATTCACACATGTCTTCATCAAGTAAGAGGCCAACCAAGTCTAAGGGTAAGGCCAAACTCACAGAGGAAGAAATGAAGTATAAGTATCAAAGGGTCAGGATGCCCGAGTCCCATGCAGAGTGTGACTTAGACATCAGGGATGCTGAACTTGGCCACATTGATATGGAAGATTTTTGGGCCAGAACCAGAAGGGTCACAGGCAGTCCATGGATGGACAAACTGGTTGGTAGTGGTCTACACTTCGCTGGGGGAATTCCCGTAAGCGCAGTAAATAATGAATTCATGATGGTGGTGGCCCGCTGCTATAATAAAGACACAAGGTGTGTCGAGAATGAGAAGGGTGAGGTTATAATCAACCTCACTGCCTGACACTTTGAAATCATGTTGGGTATCCCCCACCACCGGCACTTTGTGGCAATAAGCCAAGAAGACTGCATAAAGGCATGGGATGAAAATGAGGACAAATGCATGTAGCTAATGAACGAAGTATATCTGAAAATAAGAAGGTAATAACCAGGTGGCCCCAGGTTATTCATCGCAGTGACTTTTCAGAGGAGCTGAGTGACACCATTACCTTCCTGAGTAGGGTATTTGGGCTTCCTGATGCCCATTACTTCCACAAATGGATGCTCAGATATCTTGAGACAATGAACAAAAATGCCTGATCAACGTTTTGAGTGGGCAGAGATCATCAGCAGCACCATCTCTGAGCAACTCCAACAACTCTCAACAACGGGGAGGTTCTACATGAACTCCTACGTGGTCTACATTGTTGCCTTAGAAAGAGACTATCCAGCACTGAGTCGATGCGGGGTATGGCCCCAGGTAAAAATATATGAATATTATCCAGAGTTGAGACTAGAAAACAACATCCCACAGTTCAGCAAGATCAACGATGCCTTCTTCTATGGCATCATCTACCTATTGAGGCCCAATATGACTCACGGTCAGATGACCAAGAGCATAGTGACTGCAACAGAGAAGTGGGGGGTGTTATTTACGCAATTCCCCACTTTCACTTATCTCAGAGCCGCCAACTTCTTGGGGGAGCCCACCAAGTTACCAAGATATGCGGGGCCTAAGTTGATCCTATTGGAGCTGTCCAGACAGCTCATCACATATCATGAGAAGTGCCTAAAAAGAAAGAAGGGTGGAACTCCTTTCCCCCTCACAGTGGGTAGGTACACCTGCACTTCTCACACTAAAGCCCAGGAAATGTTCACAGAACTGGAGTTGCTTAACTTGAATCACAATTTCCCGGCAAGGCCGACCTTTGATCCACGCAATTACCTCCCAAAGGAAAAGCTCGATCCAATCCATGTCCCACAGATCGAGGATATCTACATCGACCTGTATCACGAGGTCGAGCTCAGGAGAAAGGATCACTCCCGCCTGGCCCTAGCAGAAATTATCCAATATGGTGTGGCCATTGTCCCGAAAGGTTTCCAAATGACTGATCAAGAAGTTGATCAGGTCTATCTAGATACGGATGGGGACAACTGGCCATTTGCTGAGATTGATAGAACAAAGGCACCTCAAACTATTGAGGAAAGGGTTAAAGGCACTTTGCAGTGCACAGAACATTGGTGCAGGTTTAATGGTCTCATCTACCTTGGGGTAGACTTCACCACGTCTCCCTTAGGTAATGCACCTGCCAGGCCAAAGCATTTGCCAAAGGGAAAAGGGAAAGACAAAGAAGGGGAATCAAGTGCTACTCAAGAGCAAGCTCCCGAGAGTCCTCCTTCCGCCACCCAGGAACAGGTTGTAACCCTGGTATCTCTAGAGAAAGAGCAGGCGGTAAGTGTTCCAATGGGCACATCCACTCAGGATGTTGTCACTGCTGTAACCACTGAAGTTCCCACCATCCCTTCTCCCACTCCTCCTTCCCCTCCTCATGTCACTCAAGCAACCACTCCTTTGGTTGTGTCTTCTCCCCCATCTTCTACTGTTCCCCCTTCCTCTTCCTCCATCTTCTCTTCCCTCGCGGAGCTGTCCCCCAGTATTTCTTCCCTCATCTCTCAGATCCCTTCCACCCCCACAGTTTCCTCTCCTACAGTGACTCCTACCCCTGTGAGCGTTGGAGTTTGGCTTCTTTATCAATGCCTGCCACCAAGCGTCTCAACCCATTTCCCCGAGTTCACTGTAGTTGCTCCTTCTTCTTCCTCCATTCCCTCTTCTCCCTCTGGTCCCACTCCCTTAAGTCCAGCATGGATCTCCCAGCACCTGAGCCAGCATAAGAGGAAAGTCCCCATTGCACCTATGGACTTCTCCGTCATTCCAACAAAAGGAGCTAAGAAGCAAAAGCCAATAACCCGCTTCTCTCAGAGTGCTTCAGGTGAAAGAGTAATGGAGATCGCGTACCCTGATCCCACAAAGGATAAAAAGGATCTGTCTCCTACAGATTATACAGTGACACAGGTCACAATGGGAACGTCCTCTGAGAGCCTACAAGGAGAGGCCCTATCTGCAGTGGATGCCCTTTGCAAAAAGATTCAAGAGGCAAAGGAAGAGAAGATAATACTAAAAGAACAAAACAAACATCTTCTCCAAGCCCTGCAGAAAATGGGCAGTGCACCTCCTACAACTGCCACTGAAACTCCTGAGGCCCTTAGTCAGGAAAAGATAAATGAATACGCCAAGATTGGTGAACAAGGCATGGCAGTATCCACATGGAGAGACCAGATCCTCAAAGATAGTGAGGAAGTAATCGTAAAGTTCACAGAGCTATATCAGAATATTGGTCAGGCTAACAAGGAACTCCAGGTGATTGCGGGACCTATCTCCCAAGAGTTGGACCATGCTAGGTTACAACATGAGACATTCCAGAAGATGCTCGACTGCTCAGTCGATGACTTAGTGAAATTCGGCATCTTCGATCACCCCAGAGCACCCAACAAAGTCCTTGCTGCTTTGGACTATCGGGTCGATCAGATGGAATTTGTCCTGGAGAAGATTGACAAAGTCAAGGAGGAAGCCTTGGATGCGATGCATCAAATGGAGCAAATTGTCCTAAGGATGTCTCCAGGCTTGCTCACTCCATCATACGCCTTGAGGAAGGCAGATGAAACATTCGGCTCTTCAAAGAGATCGTCTTGCAAGGGTTAGGGTCAGAAGCTACTTTTGACGTGGAATCCATCAACAACCTTCTGGCCTGCCGTGATTTTGTGGGATACCTGATGGAGGTAGGTAATGAATACTTCAAACTCCCAGAAAACTCAGAGATGAACGGGAGACTTGTGAAGTCATCGGCGATCACACCAAGGGTCCTGCCCAGGATCAACTTCAACCGATGATTAGCAAATTCATGGAGTACCGGGCCCAATTCCACATTTCCTCTCCTGAGCAGAAGCAGGATACTCCCTTCCAGCCGCGGGATGACGACGACGAATAGCCTTCCTCTCTTGGCTTTCTTCTCATTTTTGTAAAATATTTAAAAGTATGTTGGCACAAATGATGACATCATCCATGTTGCACCATGGGATGTTGTCATCCACCAAGTTGCCCCAAAGTCAACAGTTGACTTTTAGATATTTTGTAAATATTTTGTAATTAGTTGTTGGTTTCTTTTTGCCTTCTCTCTCCTTCTCCTTCTATATATACTTGAATACTTGTTGTATTCAGGTGGTGGACATTTTTTAGATGAAAAATAGAAGTGAGAAGAAAAGGCTTTGTACTTTTTGTAACAGAAGAAAACATTAATACAAATATTGAGACTTTGTGCTGAATACATGTGTTATGTGCATCAGACCTTTCTTATGTCAGATCTGTGTGTTTATTCTGTTAGATCTATCTCTACTTTTTTGTCATTTGCTCATCAGTATTGCTTTGTTTGTTTATGAAAGTAGGTTTGGCTCTATTTACTACCAATCCCAAAACATAAACCTTCTGACCTTTCTGCTTTGGAATTCATTTCTTTTCTCCCTTCAGAACTATCCTATCTCCTCTCTTCCCTTCATTCCTTTCTTTGCTCACAGTCGGAAATACCCCAACTGGGATGAGATCCCAAACCCCTGAAGGTAGAATACTGTAGGACTTGCACAGATTCCTGCTGGTAGAATAGCAATAAACCAGTTTCACTTTGCTGTCTCAAAGAGGGGCTATGCCCTGCACACTGTTGGCTCGTCTATCCATAGATCTGCCCTCCCGACAGATTTTCAGACCAACAGTTTTTGGCGACTCTACTGGGGATCGAACAGATCTATGTGAGTGTTGTGTCAGTTAAAGGACACTAACAGGTTGCTAAAGTAACTAAGAAAATTGATAAAACTGTAAAAATCACTACCTGTTTGCAAATCTTAACTTTTTGCTTAAAATCCAATTTTTTTGCAAAAGTGATCCAAACTGAAAATTTTCTTCAGAGATCCATAGATCTGGGCTAGTTAGAGATCTTTAGTTCACTGAGTTTTTACAAAAACCCGTATATTTCCGTAGATCTGAGTTTCTGACTGTTTTACAAAAATTTCAAACCCTTGCAAAAAGTCAACTCTAAGATCCGAAAATCAGCTTGCTAAGTTTAACCATCATTTTATCCTCGTTGATCTTTGTCATTAAACCGCAATCGGTTTTCAAAAGAGGGATAAAATTAAATATTTAGAAAAGTACATGCTGCTGATTTTTGTCAGAAAAATCAGAAAATCAGCAAGTACAACCAAAAAGAGTTTTTAAATCTGCTCTAAAAACATTGCAGATCTGAAAGATACACTGGCGGGTGAACCATTTACTCGTAGCAGGAGAGCTCGTGGAGAAGTTGATCCTATTTTTGATCTACTTCAAAGGCACAACTTCAGTATTACACCAGCACGCTTCTCATCGCTGAGTTCAGCTGATCGGTCAGCCAGAAGTGTCTCGCCTCCACGAAAGAACCATTTTTCGCAAGGAGCCTCCACATCCCTTTGCAGTGCTTTGTTGCTCAGTGGAACCAAACTCCTGGCTCGTGTCCTCTTTCCAGCTTTTCAAATGGCAGTACCATGGGGAAATGCTATGGGCCCTCTTGCTTTGCCACATCCTGTTCACGCACTCCCTCATGGAAACTGAAAGAATTTCCCAAGATTTGATGGGAGTGGAAACCAAAGCACGGATTCACATATATCTGCATTCATCATGTCATGCAGCATCCTGGATGTGACCCATGAAGATGTGTCAGTACGCCTCTTTCTAGAGACCTTGCAAGGACCCGCAGCAGAATGGTTCCAACATTTGCCGGCCGGATCTATCACTAGTTGGGCCACGTTACGAACTGCATTTGAAGAAAGATATAAGCCTTCAGAAGACGCGTTTGCGTTACTGTCCAAGATCACTCACCTAAAGAAGGAAGTCAATGAAACCATGCATGATTTTATCACTCGTTTCAATTCACTAATTAACCGTGTGCCACCTGCCATGCTGCCAATGCCAGAAAATCAAAAGTGTTTCTTTATGAACGCCATGAGCTCAAGAGTAAGTTTCTTACTCTTACAAGAACAAATTACCACCCTGGTTCTCGCTCAAGCTGCTGCCATTCGGATAGAAGACAACCTGCTTATATCTGGTGAATTAAAATGTGAGCCATCCAAGCCCAAAGCTTCAACTCCTTCTCAAGCCACTTCATCAGATCTGGCATTCCAGAAGATGGCAAACGACTTGCTCGCGTTGAAGAAGCAATTAGCTCAAGCTTCTCCTAGCACTTCATACCGGGATATCCCACGGAGAAATTTCACTTCCAACAATGCCCCACAAAGGCCACGTTTACCTGCAACTGCTCCGCGGTTGGCACTTGAGGCCCCTCCGGTCAATGCCCTAGTCGAGATTGAAGAAGAGGAGAAAATTATGAAGAACCTTCATCCCCAGGTGAAGATGATCAAGATGTCGGTGAACCGACTGGCGACTCTACAATCGGGTATATGGAATTTGAAGATGAAGAATCTGATGAAGAAGAGGGTACCCAAGGGTATGCAAGTGGACAGTCATATGCTGTTTTCACCCGCTCTCAAGGAAAAGAATCAGAAGTTGCTGCCAGGATACAAAAAGAGAAGGTTGTGTCAAACACGCCTCCAACCATTGCTAAAAGAGGTAATCCTCTTCCTGCTCAACCTCCTATTAAGTCTTTTACAAAAAAATATTTTCCCCCCATCTCTCCTCCAAATCAGCCTTCTTCTATTCCCATAAAGACCAGTAATCCTACCCTACCGCCATGAAGTGAGGGACTCATTCCCTCATCAACGCAACCCTTGGTCGCATTCGACATAATCGATCATGCTAAAAAGACCAAGATTCAAATGTCTGAGGCTGAATATCTCCAGTCAAACCCTGAGCAGCTTGTAAGATTGACCGAATATATCCAAAGCCAAGCTGCCGTAACTTCCCATGTCTCCCCGAAAGGAATCCTTTCCACTCCTCCTGCATCTCGCATAAATGTGGCCTCGACTTCCGTGTCAGGAAAAATTGAACCTTTTTATCTCTCCCTCCTAATCAATGGTCACAAGCTAAGCAACTGCATAATTGATTCTGGGGCTTCCGATAATGTCATGCCGGAAAAGGTCACCCATGCTTTGGGCCTCACTCTTACCAAGCCTTTCGGCAGATGTTACTCCATGGAAACCAAACAAGTTCCATTGATTGGTCAGATCAAAGACGCACAGTTGCCTTTGCGGCATTCCCAGAGAAAAGAGTAAAGATGACCATCCTCGTTGCTGATATCCCTGCAGCATATGGAATTCTACTAGGAAGGAGCTTTTGCAAAGAAGTTGGTGGAGAGATTTATATGGACTGGTCCAAGGCCAGAATCCCCGTCAAGGGTGTAATGCAGACATTGGAGCCTGAATCACAAAAGAAGTACTTGGTCACCAATTCTGATGACCCCAAAGCCCAAATTCTCTTCGAATCATCAGGGATGGGGAACTACTTCTTATCTACTGAGTCTGAGAAAATGGACGCTCTCATCCAAGAGGAGGACCTTAACAAGATATGGATTACAGTTTGATGGCAGTTGTGCAACTAGTGGATGCGGTGCTGGAGCTGTGCTAATATCTCCTGAGGAGGAGATTTTTCCTCTCTTTCAAGTTGCAGTTTTTCAACACGAATAATACTGCTGAATATGAATCTTTGCTACTTGGCATGCAAGCTGCAAAAGAAAGGGGAATCAAGAACCTAAAAGTACAGGGTGATGCCGAGCTAGTCGTGAATCAAGTAAAAAGAATATACCAAGTAAAGAATGAAAGGCTCAGGCATTACCGCAATGCAGTATGGGACAACATTGAGGAATTTGATGCCTTCTCAATAAAATCCATTCCAAGAGCTCAGAATGACATGGCCGATTCACTGGCCGTCTCAGCTTCTCTCATGCTCCCTCACCCAGGGTTAAAAACAGACACATATACTATTGAGGTAGTCTTCCGCCCAAGCGTGCCAGACAATTCTCAGCACTGGCAGGTATTCAACGATGACAATCAACTTATTGCCTTTCTAGAGAAGGCAGAAAATTTCAGTGAGCTTCATTTTGAAGGATCTACTTCTGCATGCCGTGAATCTGTCACTGATCAAACAAATGAATCAAAAGGAGGTGATGGCATATGTCAGCTCAAAGGAAATAAAATCCCAAAAGGTTTAGTCTCTCTGGAATGATTGTTTGACAAACATGATCATTTTGTCAAGAAGAAGTGGCAAGATGATCCTAACTCCTCTCCAGAGACCGAATCGGTTAATCTGGGTACTATGGAACACCCGCAGCTTGTGAACATTGGGAAATGTTGCACACCCGAAGAAAAGTGGAAGTTTGTCAAATTGCTGAAGAAATATATGGACGTATTGGCATGGTCTTATGCTGATCTAAAGTCTTTCAAGCTGAAGGACGTTCAACATGACATCCCGTTAAAAGAGGATGTCAAACCTTTTCACCAGAAACAGAGGCACTATAATCCCAAGATCTCAGGTACCATCCAGGTAGAAATACAGAAGATGCTGGATGCAAGGATCATTTTTCCTATCCATCACAGTACCTGGGTAGCAAACATCGTGCCAGTGTGAAAGAAGAATGGCGAGATACGCATATGCGTAGATTTTCGCAACCTGAATCAAGCGTCCTTGAAGGACAACTACCCACTACCCATAATGGATCAGGTTCTGCAGGCAGTAACTGGTTCAGAAATGTTGTCCATGCTTGATGGTTTTTCAGGCTATAATCAGATTGAAGTCTCGCCTGAAGACCGATTCAAAACAACATTCACTACTCCCTGGGGCACATTCGCCTATAGCAGGATGCCTTTTGGCTTGACCAATGCTGGTGCCACCTTTCAGCGAGCAATGGACTTTGCATTCAAAGGTATGATGGGAAAGGTCATCGTAGTTTACTTAGATGACTTAACTGTGTTCTCTAAAAAGTGAAGTGATCATTGTGATCATTTGGAGCAAGTATTGATTAGATGCCGAGAACACGGGATCTCCCTAAATCCAAAAAAGTCTATTTTCGGGGTCACTGAAGGAAAGTTGCTGGGACACGTTGTAAGCAAGGAAGGGACAAAGATAGATGTTGAAAGGGTTAAGGCTATTCAGAGCCTTACTTTACCCACAAGCAAGACCGGTGTTCACTCTTTCTTCGGAAAAGTGAATTTTCTCAGACGCTTTGTTCCCGACTTTGCTGAAAAGACTCACCACATATCAAATATGATGAAAGGGTCACAAAATTTCTGGTGGAGTGAAGAAGGAAAGATGTCATTTGAGGATATAAAAGCCTCTGTTGCTCATGCACCAGTCCTGGTATGTCCCGACTTCTCCAAGGATTTTATCATGTACAGTTATGCATCTGAGCATACTGTATCGGCCATCTTAATGCAAAAGAACTCTGAGGATGTTGAATCTCCAATAGCGTTCATGAGTTCTCCTCTCAAGCCTCATGAATTGAAGATGTCTCAGTTGGAAAAACATGCCTTCGCCGTTGTCAAAGCAGTCAAGAATTTCTGGTACTACATCCTGAACTCTCATACGGTGGTGTTGGTTCCTGACACGGTAGTTAAGTCTATCCTAACTCAACAGGAGTTAGGAAGCTTACGAGGGAATTGGATCGCAAAGGTCTAAGAGTATGATCTAGACATAAAACCAACCAAGCTGGTAAGAGGCAAGGGCCTATGTCAGCTTATGGCTGAAAACAAAGATTCAGAGGTCCCTAAAGAAAAAGATGATTGCATCGATGGAATGCAAGGCCAGCTGGAGAAAGCTGATTCTCTACCTATGGTTCTATTTGTTGCGACTAGCGATGAATGGTATTCTGATATCACTTTCTTTCTCATTTATGGTGAGTTTCCAGCTCATCTAACTTCAAAGGAGAAAGTACTGTAAAGCTCAGAGCAGCCAGATATGTCATCTGGGATGACGGTTTATACAAGCGTGGGATTGATGGCATTTTCTTGTGATGCGTTGACAAGCCACAACAGGTAAAATTGCTAGAAAGTTTTCATGACTCAGCCTGCGGTGGTCACTTTTCCTCATCTGTGACAGCACACAAGATCATCTGGGCCAGGTACTATTGGCCAACGCTATTTCAGGATACAGCCACCTGGGTAGCAAAATGTGAGCTCTGCCAACAGTTTGTTGGCAAACCAAAATTGGCTGCTTTTCCCCTCGGGCCCGTCATTATTGACGAACCATTCAGGAAATGGGGAATTGACTTTATTGGAGCACTACATCCCCAATCAAGTGCCAGACATAGTTATGTCCTAACAGCAACAGATTACTTCACCAAATGGGTGGAGGCCATACCTGTTAAGAATGCCACCTCTGAAATTGTTTGCAACTTCATCAAAGAAAGTATCATTGTAAGGTTTGGCATTCCACACAAGATCGTTGCTGATAATGCTTCCAACTTCTCCTCATGGGAAGTTATCAGTTTTTTGCTATGAATATGGGATAACCTTGGCCCATGCCTCAGATTATTACCCCCAGGGAAATGGTCAGGCAGAATCCAGCAATAAGAACTTAGTGACCATCATATGGAAGCTAGTTGATGAGAATCAGCGGTCATGGCACAAGTCATTGTATGATGCTTTGTGGGCAGACCGTATTACTCCAAAGAGGTCCCTCGGTATGTCACCTTTTCAAGTATTATATGGAATCGACGCTGAGCTTCCCATTTCTGTGGAACTTCCTGCTCTGCGCTTGGCACGAGCGATCGAAGATGAGACTTTCCAGAATTCTCTTGAAAAGAGGGTCATGTATCTAACAGAGCTTGAAGAAAAGAGAGTAAAAGTGGTCGACAGGATCACCGAACATCAGAATCAAGTCAAGAGACTGTTCGATAAAAGGCCAAGCAGAGAGATTTTCAGGTGGGAGATCTCGTCCTTTTGTGGGACAAGCGAAGAGAGCCAAAGGGCATGCATGGAAAATTTAATTCTCTATGGAGAGGGACTTTCAAGATCAAGCAACTCAATAGAGAGAATAGCTTCTATCTCTCGTATCTAGATGGAACTGAGCTCCCGCTTCCCTATAGCGGGCAACATCTCAAAATATTCAGGAAGTAGAGCTTGCTCTCTTCTTTGTACAGTTTGCTTTAGTTGTGTGTTTGTTTTTGTCGTGTGTTTGCTTTTGTTGGTTGTGTGTTTTCCTTTTTCGTCACCCTTGTTTTTGACTCTGTAACCCAATGGATAGGCACATGTTGATCTGGGATTCTCTACCCTTAAGCTTCGCTCAAAGATAGTCCCCAGAAAGAGCCAGCTGTTATCCTGTAAAATTGACAAGGGAAATTTTGCAGGTAACCATACCAAAATTTTGTTTTGGTTCCCCGCCAAGGTCCCTTAGCGTTCGGAATGGCATAAAATCCCTTTCCGGAAAATCTAGTTTTTCGAACTTAGTCATTTGGTCCTTTTTTGGCTGGGCGCAGATTTTATTCATGCAACATCAAATGAATTTGTGCCCCCTTCTATTCCTTTGGCGCATCCTTTGGAGTGTCGACATTACAAATGTTGTGCCTTCCCATGTTGCGCCCTTCTAACCTGCGCCAAGGTGCATGTGCCACCCTGTTGACACTAAAATTGTTGCGCCCTTGAATGGTGTGCCAAAGCGCTAAAAAGGGTGTGTCGGCAGTCCCAAAACCGCGCCAAAGGTGCAAATAATTTCATGTTGGCATCTGTTTTGGTGCGCCCTTTCAAAAAGTTGGTGGTGCATTTATTACACCTTTTGCTATAAATAGGCGCATCCGACCTGTCATTTTCACGATTGAAAACACGTGAAAAAGTTTATTCCTCTGCACCTGTCAGCGCTCCTGTCATCCCCGTGTCACTTTACGTCACATTCGTGGACCCCGCATCGTTTCTTCCATTCTATATATTCCTGGTAAGTGGTCCTTGCTTTTCTTGTGGTTTTTGTTATGGTTTTTGTTGTTTTTGGGGTTGTTTTGTTAAAAAAACAAAGAAATGAATCTAAAGAAATAATATGCACCCTCCAACCCATTTTGCAAACTTCTCTCCCCCCAAACCAGTTTTACCCTCCTTCCAGATCTGCTGGCTTGGAGGGCTTTTTCTTGAAAATGAATCCAAGACCCTCTTTGCTCTGTTCCCCTTACTGTCAAAATCTATGTTGAAAGAGGCCAAAAAACCACGAACCTGTCAAAAGAGAAAATATAAAGTTATTATAAATCCAAAAATGTGGGTTTTTCTTTGGCACAAACAAAATCACTATTGCACAAAACACAATCATGCCAAGGGGTGCACTATCCCTGCCTGCAGCACACCCTCTCCCTGTGCCTTATAAAACCCTCAAAACCCTAACACAGGCGCAAGCGCAAATCCAGCTACACCACACATTTATGTCATGCAAACTTTTCCTGCGCCGCGCCAAAGCTAAAAACTTGGCGCACCTTAACTCAATGATGCATCATTTAAACCTGCCCCTTTGGTGCACCAAAACTGTTTTGCAACATGTTCCATATCTGTGCCATTGGCGCATCCTGCAGCCTTGCAACACCAAAATAATTTCTGCCCTTTTCAAAACCCTTCATATGGCACAGGCGCACATCCTTTGACATCAACACTGAATGTTGTGTGTAATACATCTGCGCCATGCACCCTTTGCGTTGTTTTCTTCCATGCAACACTCTCCAGTAGTGCGCCTTGCTTTTCTGACCCTGCAGCCTGCAGTATAGCTGCGCCCTGCGCCCAGAAGCTTCTAAATTGCTAACTCTTCATTCTGTAAAGCTTTGATGGATAATCTAACAGCTAACATGGCTCTTCTGTGATGGACTTCGCTCCTTCTTCTTGCAGATCAGCAACTGAACTCAGATTCACACATGTCTTCATCAAGTAAGAGGCCAACCAAGTCTAAGGGTAAGGCCAAACTCACAGAGGAAGAAATGAAGTATAAGTATCAAAGGGTCAGGATGCCCGAGTCCCTTGCAAAATGTGACTTGGACATCAGGGATTCAGAACTTGGTCACATTGATATGGAGGATTTCTGGGCTAGAACCAGAAGGGTCACAGGCAGTCCATGGATGGACAAATTGGTTGGCAGTGGTCTACACTTCGCTAGGGGAATTCCCGTGAGCACAGTAAATAATGAATTCATGATGGTGGTGGCCCGCTGCTATAATAAGGACACAAGGTGTGTCGAGAATGAGAAGGGCGAGGTTATAATCAACCTCACTGCCCGACACTTTGAAATCATGTTGGGTATCCCCCACCACCGGCACTTTGTGGCAATAAGCCAAGAAGACTGCATAAAGGCATGGGATGAAAATGAGGACAAATGCATGCAGCTCATGAACGAAGTGTATCTGAAGAACAAGAAGGTAATAACCAAGTGGCCACAGGTTATTCATCGCAGCGACTTATCAGAGGAGCTGAGTGACACCATCACCTTCTTGAGTACAGTCTTTGGGCTTCCTGATGCCCATTACTTCCACAAATGGATGCTCAGGTATCTGGAGACAATGAGCAAAAATGTTCCTGATCAACGTTTTGAATGGGCAGAGATCATCAGCAGCACCATCTCTGAGCAACTCCAACAACTCTCAACAATGGGGAGGTTCTACATGAACTCCTACGTGGTATACGCTGCTGCCTCAGAAAGAGACTATCCAGCACTGAGTCGATGCGGGGTATGGCCCCAAGTAAAAATATATGAATATTATCCAGAGTTGAGACTGGAAAACAACATCCCACAGTTCAGCAAGATCAACGATGCCTTCTTCTATGGCATCATCTACCTATTGAGGCCCAATATGACTCATGGTCAGATGACCAAGAGCATAGTGACTGCCACAGAGAAGTGGGGGGCGTTATTTACGCAATTCCCCACTTTCACTTATCTCAGAGCCGCCAACTTCTTGGGGGAGCCCACCAAGTTACCAAGATATGCGGGGCCTAAGTTGATCCTATTGGAGCTGTCCAGACAGCTCATCACATATCATGAGAAGTGCCTAAAAAGAAAGAAGGGTGGAACTCCATTCCCCCTCACAGTGGGCAGGTACACCTGCACTTCTCACACCAAGGCCCGGGAAATGTTTGCAGAACTGGAGTTGCTCAACTTGAAGCACAATTTCCCCGGCAAGGATGACCTTTGATCCACGTAATTACCTCCCAAAGGGAAAAGCTCGATCAAATCCACGTCCCACAGATCGAGGATATCTACATCGACCTGTATCACGAGGTCGAGCTCAGGAGAAAGGATCACTCCCACCTGGCCCTAGCAGAAATCATCCAGTATGGTGTGGCCATTGTCCCGAAAGGTTTCCAAATGACTGATCAAGAAGTTGATCAGGTCTATCTAGATACGGATGGGGAAAATTGGCCATTTTCTGAGATAGATAGAGCAAAGGCACCTCAAACTATTGAGGAAAGAGTTAAAGGCACTTTGCAGTGCACAGAACATTGGTGCAGGTATAATGGTCTCATCTACCTTGGGGTAGACTTCACCACGTCTCCCTTAGGTAATGCACCTGCCAGGCCAAAGCACTTGCCAAAGGGAAAAGGGAAAGACAAAGAAGGGGAATCAAGTGCTACTCAAGAGCAAGCTCCCGAGAGTCCTCCTTCCACCACCCAGGAGCAGGTAGTAACCCTGGTATCTCCAGAGAAAGAGCAGGCGGTAAGTGTTCCAACGGGCACATCCACTCAGGATGTTGCCACTGCTGTAACCACTGAAGTTCCCACCGTCCCATCTCCCACTCCTCCTTCCCCTCCTCATGTCACTCAAGCAACCACTCCTTTGGTTGTGTCTTCTCCCCCATCTTCTACTGTTCCCCCTTCCTCTTCCTCCATCTTCTCTTCCCTCGCGGAGCTGTCCCCCAGTATTTCTTCCCTCATCTCTCAGATCCCTTCCACCCCCATGGTTTCCTCTCCTACAGTGACTCCTACCCCTGTGAGCATTGGAGATTCGGCTTCTTTATCAATGCCACCGCCAAGCGTCTCGACCCATTTCCCCGAGTTCACTGTAGTTGCTCCTTCTTCTTCCTCCGTTCCCTCTTCTCCCTCTGGTCCCACTCCCTTAAGTCCAGCATGGATCTCCCAGCACCTGAGCCAGCATAAGAGGAAAGTCCCCATTGCACCTATGGACTTCTCTGTCATCCCAACAAAAGGAGCTAAGAAGCAAAAGCCAATAACCCGCTTCTCTCAGAGTGCTTCAGGTGAAAGAGTAATGGAGATCGCGTACCCTGATCCCACAAAGGACAAAAAGGATCTGTCTCCTACAGATTATACAGTGACACAGGTCACAATGGGAACGTCCTCTGAGAGCCTACAAGGAGAGGCCCTATCTGCAGTGGATGCCCTTTGCAAAAGCTTCAGGAAGCAAAGGAAGAGAAGAGGATACTAAAAGAACAAAACAAACATCTTCTCCAAGCCCTGCAGAAAATGGGCAGTGCACCTCCTACAACTGCCACTGAAACTCCTGAGGCCCTTAGCCAGGAAAAGATAAATGAATACGCCAAGATTGGTGAACAAGGCATGGCAGTATCCACCTGGAGAGACCAGATCCTCAAAGATAGTGAGGAAGTAATCGTAAAGTTCACAGAGCTATATCAGAATATTGGTCAGGCTAACAAGGAACTCCAGGTGATTGTGGGACCTATCTCCCAAGAGTTGGACCATGCTAGGTTACAACATGAGACATTCCAGAAGATGCTCGACTGCCCAGTCGATGACTTAGTGAAATTCGGCGTCTTCGATCACCCCAGAGCACCCAACAAAGTCCTTGCTGCTTTGGACTATCGGGTCGATCAGATGGAATTTGTCTTGGAGAAGATTGATAAAATCAAGGAGGAAGCCTTGGATGCAATGCATCAAATGGAGAAAATTGTCCTAAGGATGTCTCCAGGCTTGCTCACCCCATCATATGCCTTGAGGAAGGTAGATGACACTATTCGGGCTCTTAAAGAGATCGTCTCGCAAGGGTTAGGGTCAGAAGCTACTTTTGATGCGGAATCTATCAACAACCTTCTGGCCTGCCGTGATTTTGTTGGATACCTGATGGAGGTAGGTAATGAATACTTCAAGCTCCCAGAAAACTCAAAGATGAACGGGAGACTTGTGAAGTCATCGGTGATCACACCAAGGGTCCTGCTCAGGATCAACTTCAACCGATGATTAGCAAATTCATGGAGTATCGGGCTCAATTCCACATTTCCTCTCCTGAGCAGAAGCAGGATACTCCCTTCCAGCCGCGGGACGATGACGAATAGCCTTCCTCCTCTTGGCTTTCTTCTCATTTTTGTAATATTTAAAAGTATGTTGGCACAAAAGATGACATCATCCATGTTGCACCATGGGATGTTGTCATCCACCAAGTTGCCCCAAAGTCAACAGTTGACTTTTAGATATTTTTGTAAATATTTTGTAATTAGTTGTTGGTTTCTTTTTGCCTTCTCTCTCCTTCTCCTTCTATATATACTTGAATACTTGTTGTATTCAAGTGGTGGACATTTTTTAGATGAAAAATAGAAGTGAGAAGAAAAGGCTTTGTACTTTTTGTAACAGAAGAAAACATTAATACAAATATTGAGACTTTGTGCTGAATACATGTGTTATGTGCATCAGACCTTTCTTATGTCAGATCTGTGTGTTTATTCTGTTAGATCTATCTCTACTTTTTTGTCATTTGCTCATCAGTATTGCTTTGTTTGTTTATGCAAGTAGGTTTGGCTCCGTTTATTACCAATCCCAAAACATAAACCCTCTGACCTTTCTGCTTTGGAATTCATTTCTTTTCTCCCTTCAGAACTATCCTATCTCCTCTCTTCCCTTCATCCCTTTCTGCTCACAGTCGGAAATACCCCAACTGGGATGAGATCCCAAACCCCTGAAGGCAGAATACTGTAGGACTTGCATAGATTCCTGCTGGTAGAATAGCAATAAACCAGTTTCACTTTGCTGTCTCAAAGAGGGGCTATGCCCTGCACACTGTTGGCTCGTCTATCCATAGATCTGCCCCATGGAGAGCCACAAATGGCTAGAGTAGTTTATAGGATCATATTTTTAACTTATCAAGAGATATAACCTCTAACATAGATGACACATCCTCCTCATTCATACATGGTAATAAAACAAGGATTTCCACTAATATCAACTCCTTTGTCCTCATGTGCACAAAGTTACAAGAAACTATCTTACACAAGGTTTTCATACAGACTTAAGGAGAGATCATGCACAAGAAACATCATAAGTCACTCAAATACTCATGAACAAGTTACAGATATCCTTTCACTGAACTCTGAATTCAAGTATCTCTTACATGCACAAAAACATACAAGGAATATCACAAAAACTAAATTCTCTCATCTAATTCTTTCTTGAAACATTACATTTTGATTCAACCCAGGTAGAATGAAGAGAAGTAGTTAAATTTGGTCTTTTATATCCTCCTAATCACTCTTTGACCATGGTTTATGAATCTTAGTTTAGTTACAATCATAGTTCATGGACATGATTTCACCCATAAGAGGTTTTTTCACATAGATATCTTGAATTATAACATTATCCAATATTTAGTATGACTTATAAGCCTAGAAAGGACCTAAAACCCCCATGCAATGCTTCATTTCATCCATAAATAATTTATTGCTTCCAATAACTCATTTCAACACCAAGTACAAGCCAAAAATGGCTCCCTAATTAAAATTTTACATTTTGGAGGGAAATACCTCATTTGAAATTTAAAGATCCTAAACACCAACTAACACCTTAAAATGACTCAAATTGATCCCTAGGACCTACAATCACACCTGCAAGCCAAAATTTGATGCCATATTGATATATTTACAAATATGGAGTTGATGTTCCTGCATCAATAACAGATGTAATAATCACGAGAAAAAGCGGGTGTCATTCCCCATATCTCTTGGAATCTATTCATGTGAAAGTGTTGTAGATGCATCAAATCTCAAGGCTTCCTTTTCCACCCTTAGCCTTTATTCATATGCATCTAGGTCTGATTTTGATATCCAAAACAATCCTGAAACATTCAATCTCCTTAAATTGCACCATAGTCCCCAAATTGAGGATTATTGGGTCAACTACCTAGATGACTTTGAAGTAAGTAAAAGAGATCATATGTGAATTACTGTTGACCAAATGAGGAGTTTCAGTTTTGATTGGTCCATTGAAGGAGTGGAAGATGACGGATCAGATTTGTTCGACCTATAGTATCAAGCGTTCAAATATTCAACTCTTCCACCTGTCTCATGGAGCATTCAAGAATCAGGTGACATCAATGAGAGAATTGCAACAATGATTCAGATATCTAAGGAATGGTTCAGGAGAAAGAGGATTTCTTTCAGTGAATCTGGCGGTCCCCCAACCCTCTCAAGGAAAGCATCTCACCTCTCATCCTTGAAGGCATCTAAGAGAACTACGAGCTCCGCTCACTCAGGGGAGCCCGCAAAGAGGAAAATAATGGACACTGAAGGACCTCACTATAGGAGACTTCAAAAAAAATCCAAATTCCCCAAGGATACCATTGAGGATCTTGGGAAATGGTAAATTGATCCTTCGTAGCCTCTAGTTCTTCACCAATCACCAATTGTCTCTTCCTCAGATAGTAAGTCAGCTCATCAAGTGCAGGAGGTGGCCCCTCACCATGAACCTGAAAGTTCCATCAACGCTATTATTGAACCTACAACAACAAAAATCTTCCCATGGATCCAATAATTTATTGGAAGTGAGCTAAGGATAGTGAAACAAGCATCAATACATAGACTTTGAAACTATCTCAAATATCGTGAAGACCAAACGAGGTAGAAGGGCATAGGTAACTTAACATTTTTTCAGTGGTGTTTCTGGTAATCAATATGTAGAATTTTCCTGGCCAAAAGTGGTAATACCCATAGAAGATATGACTCATGTGGCCTATGAAATGACAAAAATACCTTTGGGTCAAGAAACACATGAGGGTGATGCACATTTTTTCAAAGAGTCTGCTACCCATTTGCATTCAAGGAATGAAGAAGTACAAACAAAAAATTGAGAAGTTGGAAGAGCATGTGATTACCCTCACTTCTTATGTACATTCATTCATGAATCCTAGTGAAATTCCATCTCTTCGATGTTGAGGTTATTACTCCTATTAGTAGCTTTGACCCTAAAATAATAAAAAAGACTCAAGGCTCACTCAATGCAGGAAGGGCCAATGATAATGCAAGTTGAAAATATTCTTGAAAAGGGGAAAACATTATTTCCTAAGATCCTTTCACTGTTCAAGTTTTTTCTTGCCACCACTGTGAAGGTAAAATGACTAAGGACGAGATTGAGAAGGAAAAGTATCATTGGGACCAAGTGCTTCCATTGGTGATAGAAATGGATAATATTGATTCTTTTGTATTGGCGGATAGAAATTTATTCAATTCCATAACTAAGAATTTTCTTCCATTTGGTCTCGAACATTTGGTTTCCTGTTATGAAATTTGAATAATGCTCTTGAGGAGCTTGATTCTGTGAAGAAGCTCACATCACAAATTCTAGAAAATATAAGAAATGGAGTGTAAAATCTTCCTCTAATGAGTGAAAATTCATCATGTGAATCCCTAATTCTCATGACCACTTGATTTGAGGAATTGGTCAGGAAATAAGTAGGACCCCTTCTCATTTAACAAGGACACCTTGGAGTCTCTCATAGAAATCAGGTGTGCAATTTCCAATATTACCAAAGATCATCAAGTTTGTTTCATTCAATGTCCAAAAACATCAACAATACTTCTAACTTGGATCAAGGATTTTGATTTTGTTTAATATCAAATACTCAAGCAGGGAAAGTGGCACCTGCGTAGCACACTTTCACAAAGGAATTCAAGGGTGAAGAAATCTCTCCAGGTCCAATCCCACAAGGTTCATCAACTTTGGAGCTCTTCATCAAGAATGCATCATCTATTTCAGCATGATCATCTCTCCTCTTATTTCTTCCTCCTTTTTTCTCACATGTTTTAATTCTTCATTAAGGAGGTACTTTTCACTATTTCATCTTATTCACTTAAAGTGACCTATAGTCTAACTTTGTAATGAGGTCTTTTCAATTAATGAAAAGGACTCACTTTTGTTCCTAGGAATATGAAAGGTCACAAGTGATAAGGGGAAGTGAAAATTCATGTGTGGGGTAGATGAAAATCATCTTTTGTAAATCTATATATTTGGAAGACCTCCTCATTCTAAGGGGTTGTCAATTGTAAGTCTCTAAGTAGATAGCTTTGCACTACTAAGATACAAGCAAGAGATTAAATTCTTTTATTTCCTCTTTTTATGTTTTTTCTATTTCTTTGTATGTTCAACATTTGTAGACATGATAATCTTGTAAAACCAAGGAAAGGTGTTAGTGTCCTTTGATTCAATGATCAACAATAAATATTTTTTGAGAATATGATTTTTAATTCTTATCATTGTTCTTGAAGTTGAGTTCTTCTAATTGAGTGTAGAAATATTTGGTTAATGTTGTGGAAATTTGTAAGTGCGTATCCACAAACTTAACCCTCCTTCCCCGCATTTTTACTCCCCTCTACCCTCTCTCTAAGAAAATTACTCACTTTCACTAGGTGCAATCAATTTTCCATAAGTTTAGTGGAGTATTCCTGTGTGATCCTCTGCTTCACAATCACCTGATATTTTCTTTTCTACATTCAATAAATTTGGAAACCCCATTACCAAGAGGAGGGACTTAGTCATGGATCATTGGTGAAATCCACTAATTTGTCCTTGTGAAAAATTATTTTGCTAACAATTTTTGGTGCCCACCATGGGGAAGATTTTGGTGAAGTTTACATAAGGGTAAAATTGGAAAATCCTAATAAAAATCATATATCTAAAAAGTCAAAAAATAAGAGATTGTAAATTCAAGATCCTTAATGTCTGCTATGCAGTTTTCCCATAATGACCATTCTTGGAAATGCTCATGTTTTATAGCCTAATCTTCTTTTCTTCCTAGGAAACTCAAGAAAGATATCATAGACCTGATTTGAGGAACTGATCTGGAATAATAGAGAAAGTTTTAATCACTATCACATAGCTTCACAAGAGTTGTAGTTATGAAGAAGAATCTGCCCAAGAGTTACAATGGATGAGACAAGTTCCTAAATAGGAAGGAAAGGAGAGGGCATAGAGGACAATGTTTTGATTTGTAAATCAATCTTAAAAACTCGCAGAAAGAAGATACACAAGGTCTACCTAAGCTAGTGGCATAATTCATCCACCATTCGAAGAGCAACATTAAGCTAATTTCAGACTCCTCATTGTTCAACTATAAATAAACTAAGAGTTGAAAGTATTTTCCTAATTCCTATCCCAATTTTCCTCTTGAAGGTAAAGTGTTGAAGAACCAGTATTGAACCAATGAACCTCATTCCTCTAGAAGTAAGAATTTAACCTAGGAATAAGAAGAGATAATGGTTGTCCTAGTGCTATATAAGGGCGTCTAAATACTGGTGACTGGACATAATCCTCAAAATCATGAGTTTCCAAATGTCATCTAGGAAAAAATTTCCTAAGTTGTCAGGATCACTTGGAAATTCAAATCCCTTTGATCATCGATGGTACCTGTAACCTGTTCATCAAAAAACCTGGGGTGCTACCTAGTGGAGCTCACAATGTTTCACATCAAATCTTTGTTGTGAAAAATGTAATACTGATGTTGCGTGACTAGTTCTACCACTTGCCAAGAAGGTCAATCGGTCACCCGATGTGGTGGGTATGACTTATGACCCAACGTTGCACTACATTCTAGTTTGAAATTGTGTGCCAATATGTTCATGAGCACTTCCCCTTCCTATGCAGTTGTAGCCTCATGAACCCACAAAGACACTTTTATGACAGTTCAACAAATATCTAGAAATTGCCCAAGAATTTCCAGCCAACTAATAATATAGTGTATGTTATGTATATATCAGCAATGGATAGGTAATGTTTGAATCTCAATTTACTAGTGACACAAATCTAGCTACTACTATGAGCTCAGGATAAGTTGATGTGGAGGAAATTTTCTAGAATGTCTAGCCAAAATGTCAAAATAAGTGAAAAGAACAAAGAGGACTGGAACGTCTCAATAGATAGGAGTGCCTAGGTGTTAGTGTCAAAAATGGGCGCTGGTCCAATAAATTGACACATGATGTTCTTTCCCTCAAATAGGGATCAACTTGACCTGACCAGCTAACTGGGTACATAAATGAGACATGTGTCGAGGTAAAGACAATTCTCAAACCAAAACAAGTGGATTGGAACCCCAAATGATTGTTTCACTATTGAATACTCCTTACTGTGAGATCCATACATATAAACAACATACTTGACGACATAATACAATGGTAGTATGTGCATGATTTTACGAGTCTACAAAGGGACATATTTGGATACTGCCAAGGTCAAAAGAGGGACCTCTTTACATGAGTTGATTATAAGGTAATAAATGGGAAGAGATAGATTGCAGACATGTCTGACAGAAAAAGTTTCTTATCTTTTTTGAGGAGGATAGGAGTCTGACATAAATAATGGTGGTGGGTGGAAGAGAAGACAGATCACTCAAATGGAGACTTACCCATTCCTTAATAAATATCTACAATGTGTGGATATATGGTTGCTTCATCTAGAGATCAAACGAAGATAATCTTTAATTCTTATGTCTATACATCCCTATAGTCAATACCTCATACCATCTTTAAGCTTAGGGAAGTTAAATTGCAGCGTTATGAGGCTTTTTAGTACTCTCTAATAATTGAAGCTAATACTTGGCTGGAAAGGCTTGATAGTCACCCCTTACATTTTGATGGTGGCCATATTCTTCGCTTTGATTACTCAAAGTGCATGTGTATCGACCAATGATATCACGAAATGAAATCCATCAAAATCCACTTGTAACTCAAAAACCTTAGCAATAGATACAGTGAATCCTTTTGAAATCCTCTTAGTTGAATGTAGGTGAATGTTGGGAATTGGAGGAAGATACATCCCTACTGAGATACAGGTTCATTCCCTGTTTCATCGATACAAATCAGCACTTAGAGATATCTTTGTTCAATTTTCAAATGATTCTATAGAAAAAGGCATCATTCACTCTCTGAAAATGACTCAAACTTTTCTTCATAGAAAACTAATGAGAGGTAACGACCCAAATAATCACACACGCTAACAACACAGCTTGAAATACAGGATAACTTTTTTTTTTGACTTGCTTGACACAACATGACGCAACATGTCGTCACCAAGTATACAACTAACACTGTGAACAACTTGATACAAGGATGGCCATAAAGGCAACACGGAAACGTTCACACATATCAAGGACAATTTACTTTTCTTTCTGACATGACAACATAGAAGTCCAGTCACAGAACACACTTACAGTTAGGGCCATCCACAATGAGATATTCTTGAGGGTTATTTATTTTTAAAGGATATCTTGCAATTCTTAGCTTATGTTTTCAAGGAGGCTCAAGATATGATTCATACAATTCATCTTACCAAGTTAAGTTTATTCTTTTGACACAGAGTAATTATCTTTAAATCTTCTCTATTATGACCTTTATTTGCTTAATTCGTTTATCAAGAAAAAGGAGTATTTAAATTCCACAAGGCCATCTGCTCACCACTAACGCTACTAAGATTCGTTCTTGCCCACAAGACAACATGGTTTTAAGTTCAACACACTTAAGAGAAGAGATACAAGGTGCCCTGGAAAAAGGGTTAGAGGGAGAAGGTCAAGATGAAACATCTTTAGGACCTCATTAGTTATTGCCAGTATTTAATTGAAGCTAGGGCTCTTAACCAGAATTATCAACAACTTTACTTAGGCTTCGCTAAAAGTATTAACAAGGAGTAAAAAATTTACTTTCCAAAAGGCTGAGAGATAGATTGTGTGGTTTCAAAATTGTTTTCTCCTGTTTATTAAATCTTATTATCTTCCAGAACTAACCATAGATTTCCTTTAAGTTTGTTTAAGAATTCCACCATGAAAGGGATAGTGTTCATTAGTGTAGCTAGGGGTATCAAGTTATATAATGTTACTTGCAATGATAGTCCTGCCCTTGATTACTTAAAGAATTTCTTGCTCTCAAGTTGGTGACCCCTACGTTACTTTATTTGAATACAACTTTTAATTTAACTTCCTGAAGTATTAAAAAATCCCATGTTAGTTTACTTATGACACTTTATTACTAAGTCATGGCAAGGTTTAACTCATAATTTATTCTCAAGGCAAAGTTGAAGCAACACTCATTTACGAGAACAAAACAAGATTACATAATTTCTTAAAATAATGATACTCCACAAGTCACTCAACAACAATAACCAAATTTTCTTATAATTTCAATGATGGTCAAACAATACAAGGTTTCCAAAGTTCAGATGACAAGTCCACAATACATTATACTAAGACATTAATCCTCTTTTAAACTTTCCACTAGACGTTAACAACAGTTGAACAACATAGAAAAGGTTTCGAGCAAAGGAACTTCTCAACTGAGGTTGATGACAAAAGTCTACAAATCTATCCCTCATCTACACGCAAAATCCATCTGCAGCAAATTTTCTACAAGAGTCAGTTCACGAGAACTGAGCAAGATAAGGCTACACAAAACCACCATAACTATTATCTAACAATATCATGAAAAGAAGCACTTTATTACAAGATTTTGGGTCAAACCTCTAAACACTACGAGCACATCAAGTTATAATAATGTCTATAACATGTCAATCAAAGAAGGAGAAGACCTTGTACTTCAGTTAGGAGCAAATGCAACGAAAGTAACAATCACATGAGAATGGCCCTTGGCCCTATAAGGAGAAAACAAACAATCTAGCAGGAAACAGAATCCCCATCAAGTAAGTAATTAAACAATAATTACAAGATTGAGATTTGATATATATACCATCCATCTAGAAATTTATCAAAGATACCAAACGCATAGGCTAAAATAATATATTTCTAAAAATACAAAATGTTGATCGGCCCTAGAAAGGGGAAACACGGGTTCCAAAATTTAACACAAAAAGTCATGTATAAATGAGTTTCAAACCGGAAATCAATTAGAGTATACACACAACATAAGTTTTGAAGCGAAGGCAAAGTATACTAGTTTTGACCATTAACTACAAAGAGATTTACCAATCATCCAGGAAGGGTCAAAGTCTTACAGGCTAGTAGCAAACACGCGAGAGAAGGGGGGGGTTTCCATCCAACAAGAGTATACAATAATGTCATCAACAATTTTATAACACTAAAGGTTTGCAAACCTCCACAACAATTCTAATGTTTGGTTAATTTAAAATAAATTATCCATTTCCCGAAACAACCATATTTTAGGCAACCCTTGGTAACACAGTCAACCGTCACAAAGATACAAACATAACTTCTAAGTGACATTATCAAAACAAAACCTTCCACTATGAATCCATAAGATTATCAAATGAAAGCTGAGTTTTTCCCGAAGGTTAATCACATTTAAGGAAATTTCCATCACAAACTATTACGGTAATTACGTGCATAAAAACCGACGAATATTAATTAATAGCGTTAACATTACAAGGGAGAAAATAATGCAAGTTAGGAAAAATAGAAGAGCGCCATCAACAATAATTCTGAGAGGGGGATTAGACCAGAACTATTCCAGTGTCAACGAGGTACAGGATTCGCACAAAGAAACCTCGAGCTTAGTTGATCCGAAAAGCTAGTTATGGTTCAAGTTGATAGGGATGGTCAAGGTACTTCCTGAGGATGGCCTTAAAAGCCTAGAAACAAGATGAAAGATAGTATAAGAGTCTAAACCGCGAGGCGGAAAACACATTGCACACAACCTTTTCATTCTACCAGTTTTAATACCGAAACTCTAAGCTGGCTAGCCCAAGCATTGCTCACACAATCCTACAACCTTTCTTTCTCGATGCCAAAAGGTTATCAAAGGGACTTGCGAAGGAGCTAACAAAAAATGTCAAAAGGACAACTTGGGTGCTAGGAAGGGGGTTTCATAGTTATCGTAAACTTACTTCCATGATATCGAAAATACTAGCTTGATCAACATAATAACTTGCAACTCAATCGCAGAGAAGAATTAATACATAAACAAACAGACGAAGGTCTATCATTCGAGTAAGAGAAACATAACATTCAGAGGAGAGGGCACACGCATCCTTTCGACCCACATACTGTCAACGATAAAAGCTAAAACAAGAAGAAACAAGCAGAAAGGGAAATCTCCCATCATGACATCCAACTGACAAATCAATGCAAGGAAAAGTGGTTTGATTTCACAATATTTTTAAATAAAATAACAGTAGAAAGGTGTAGAAATATCTTTCCTGTTTCTCCAGCTTCAACAGGTCGTACAGACTCCACACGGGCCAACATAAAAACAATAGCATGAGACAAGGATGTGAGTACTGCTGCTGGCGATGTCAATGGGCCAAATGTGATAACTGGATAGACTGATGGGGCAGAAAAATTAACAGTTGAGTCCTTTCGCAAATCCACCTCACACCGCCTCGTAGTGTCAGCTAGAATCCCATAAGCTTCCCCATTTGGAAAAACAGCCAACACCCATGGGTGGGACTGATATAGAGATGTCGTACTATCACCATAACCCCAAGCATCAGTGTTCCACGTAAAGACACGCTTGCCTGTTCGCTCGAGGGAACCACTACCTTCTCCAGTGCCATATAAAGAAGAGCCATGAGGGAGCTCAATGGTGACAACTTGTTGGCCATGCACGCACTCACAAGATGGAATATAATCTGGCACCCCCGACATCCAATCTTAGGTTGGTAGAATAGATGAACATACTTCAGCTTGTAATAGACTACCCATGATATGTTGTACATAATGTTACTTGGGCTGCATGCATGTCTCAAAATATTTCACTATTGACTTTACTAATAATATATTTTCATATTATTGTCAACCGCAAAGAAAGACAACTGAATCACCAAACAATTGCATTGATGCTTACTGGTAAACATACTTCAATGATCTACCATTACTTTTGAGGACTAACTGTTCAGCCAAAGCTTTACTATGCCCATAGGGGTCAACATGATCCTCCAGAGAAAATATCACAATGCTTCATTGCCATTACAATCTCCTTTCCTTTGACATATACAACATTATATGTGCTTGTATATATAAGTCTCCTCACACCATACTTAACGCAAGCATCCAATACAAGGCAAGTCCCATGATTTGAAGCTCAGACACAAGACATAATGATTACATCACGCTCCTGGCTTTGAAAGGCATCACCGTAGTGATAAATAAACCTTTTCCTTCTTCAAATCTGAGGACAGCATCAAACTCTTGGTGCAAAAATTACAGCTGTAGCTTGTAAGGTGTGATAATTCCAACAGAAATGTCCTTTATGCCTGCAAACTTAGTGACTCATTGAAGGCTCATAATATTTTCTCTCATCTTGTAGTGATTTATCATCTGTTGACAGAGATGGAGTTTGGCCTTAAACAAACTTCAGTTCACCACAAGAATCCCAATATCTGTTGGGCCTCATTCTGCTTCCTCTCAAATTGTCACCCTGGTTGTTTGAAATCCAAGGCACCATGACATCACCATCTCTGCTACCTACAGGAGCTTCTTTCATGTCTCTAGCCCCAAGCCTAGCATTGGATGTAAGCCAAAATGGCTCAGCTGTCCAGAAAGTCCATGAGTGCATTCACCTATGGCCAGATCTCTCAAGAAAGTTTGATCAACCTCTGGAAATACCAGGCTGAGTTATCATCAAAAGGCCCTGAATCTCTATATGAAGGAGACATGAAATAGCCCCTCTGGTAACCCTGAACTCATTCAGAAGGCACTTATGCAGGAAAATTCCACCAACTATATGGCTCTTGGATCTACATATAAAATAGACGCAGGCAATGCTCCAACCAGGCCAGATCCAAAGAGCCAAGCTCACAACACAGTAGTCTTTGATTGGCTTCGCAAGCTGAGTTTTACAAGCCAATAAGACTGAGCCAAAGTGTGACTGAAGTATCACCAGAATCAAACACACCTTCGATGGAGACAGACACTCATCTATGGGGCAGAGTGGAAGACAAAAACTGACACAACGGACAAGGCAATTTGAGCTTCGTGAATATTCTGATAAAAAACAGATCCGCCTATATGAGATACTCTTCCCTGAGTTACAACATAAGAAAAGTAAGAAATCAATAGAGAATCTCTGTACTAAATTTCATCGGGTCTCCTGGTAACACTCTCACTGTCACTTAATCGATTTTGAAACAAATATCTTGAAGGAGAATCCCGAATTTGAGGATGCGTTCAATACTGAACAGACAACAACAGAGTTAGACAACCTGCTTGCTGGAAGCACTCAAAAAAGGCTTCTACTATACTGCAACATGCCTGTTGCCTGGCTAATCACTGCGGCAGGCTGTTGCTGTGGATTCCCAAACAAGACACAACTCGCAGCACCCAAGGACATGTTTTCCCTCCTTCCAACGCCTGCAACCCTCGAAAAGACGCGTCCAACACCCACCCATATGCATTTAATAACAGAATCAAAATAAGATCATGGTGGAGAAAAATAGGACTCCACCGACTCCCACTGTCACACGCCACCCAGGAGATTACAGATCATTTAAGAAGTGACATGATATGTCACCCATCCACCAGCTCAGAAAAGTGCATTGCAACGAGGCACTACGGGGATAAAAAATATCATCATACAAGGCGTTGTTGAGTTAATTGTGAAACAAGTGAGAGGCATATTTCAAGTGAATAATTCTTGTCTCCACAATTACAGGAATAGGGTGTGGGACTGCCTTGAATATTTTGATGCATTTGAAATTAGAATAGTGCGATGAGATCAAAATGTCAGGGTCGATTCCTTGGCAGTAATAGCCTCCTTAATGATCCTACATCCGGATTTTAAAGGATATAAGTTTTCAATAGAAATGATATTTCACCCGAGTGTGTGGGATAACTCTTAAAACTAGAAAAAAAATTCATGATGATAATCAAATTTTGTCCTTCCTATAGTAGAATGGTGACTTCACGTCCATGTATTTCAAAGGAAGTGACTCACTCCCATGGGATTTTACCAAGAATGACAGTGAAAACGATCCAAATGATCAAATAGATGAGGACGGGATAATTCAGTTAAAAGGCAATATAATTATGAAGGGACCAGTATCACTAGAGGAATTATTTGACAAACATAATAGGTTTATCCATGGTAAATCCAAGGATCAATAGAGATCCTCATTTGAGTATGACAAGATAAACATTGGAACAAGTGAGCAGCCAAGGATGGTGAACATAGGAAAATATTTTTCACTTGAGGAATGGAGGAACTTATAGATTTATTGAAAAGGTAATCCAATGTGCTTGCTTATTCATATGATGATTTGAATTATTTTTAACCATCAATCCATTTAACATTCTATACCCTTGAATCCTAGATGTAAAATCCTTCTGGAAAAAACAAAGGCACTACAATCCAAAAAAATTCAAGACCATCAAAGTTGAGGTTGAGAAGTTACTTAATGCCCACATCATTTTTCTAATCCACCACTCAACGTGGATAGACAATATTGTACTAGTAAGAAATAAGAGTGGTAAAATCTGCATTTGTGTGGATTTTTGGAACCTAAACCAAGCTTCTTTAAAGGAAAACTATCCACTACCAGTCATGGATCATATCTTGCAAGCAATGAATGGTTCAGAGATGATGTCTATGCTTGATGGATTTTCTAGGTACAATCAGATTGAATTTTCCAAATAATATCAATTCAAGACTGCCTTCACCACCCCATGGGGCACCTTTTCTTACCATCGTATGCCATTCATCTTAATCAACGCAAGTGCCACATTTCAGTGAGACATGGACTTGGATTTCAAGGATTTGAAGGGAAAGTGCATAGTGGTGTACCTTGATGACTTGACGGTATACTCCAAGAAGAGAGAGGAGAATTTACAAAAACTTGAACAAGTTTTGATCCATTGTAGGAGGCAAAACATATCCCTCAACCTAAAAATTTTATTATTTGGGGTAACCAAGGGAAAACTCCTTGGACACATTGTGAGAAAGGAGGCACCAAAATTGATCCAAAAAGAGTGGAGTCTATTAAAATATTGTCTCTACCTACCACAAAACCAGGTGTACATTATTTCTTTGGAAAGGTTAATTTATTAATGATATTTTTCCCATACTTCACCAAGTTCATGAAAGATATTGTCAACATGATGAATCCTAAAGAATCCTTCAAGTGGATAAAATAGGGAAAAGGAGCCTTTGATTCTATTAAAGGTGTCATTGCAAAAGCACCTACTCTGGTATGCCCTGATTTCAATAAGGAATTCATCCTCTATTGCTATACCTTCAAGCATACTATCTCTGATGTTCTCATGCAAGAAAAATGAAGATAAAATCCATTCACCCATTGTGTTCATGATCTCTCCTCTAAAGGCGCATGAACTCAATTATTCACAACATAAAAAACATGTTTATCTGGTGGTAAGAGAATTGAAGAACTTAAGGTTCTATCTTTTAAATTATTGGGTTATTGTTATGGTCCCAAGTCCAGCGGTCAAATCTATTCTAATGTAGCAAGACCCAATAAAAATGAGAGGAAATCAAGTGTCGAAGGTGCAAGAGTATGTTCTTGAAATCAAACCTTCCAAGTTGGTGCGAGGAAATATCTTGTGTGAACTTCTCACCCAAAAAGAGTGGGAAGATTACTCCAATTGTTATGCATGCTTGATCAAAGATATTCTTCTCGTGCTTTTTGTAAGTACTACCAATCCATTGGTATGCTGATATAGCTTATTTCTTGACCTATGGATACTGAACTCCTAGCCTAGATCAAAATAAAAGAAGAACTCTTTGCACCTCATAGTAGCAAAATATGTCATATAGGAGAACTTCTACTTTGGAACTCTACGAATCACACAAATGTTGTGCTACTTTTAATTGGATGACACATTAGAGCTTTAGTGACTGGTGTGCTTAGCAGAATTGTAGAGAAATGCAAAAGAATTCTACACAACACAATAATTTTTTACCCTGGAAACCCCCAATGAGAGAAAACCAGACGGGAAGGGCAACTGCTCTTTCCTCCCACTTCAACTAATCAAATTTTACAGATTACAATAAGTATGAAAAGAAACAACAATGTAAACCTTCTCTCCAATTACTTGTTTGTTGTGTTTTCTTACACCTTGCTCCTATAATTCCACTCTAGCACTAAAGAATTCTGCTCATGCTCTCATATTAATAATTTGCTTCTGATCTCTTAGAGAATGATCAATCCATGCCTTTCAGCATTTATGGCCTTCCCAACTTTGGTGCACCAAGGATTACTGGAAGGGAAGAGACACACTCTTCCCCTTAGGCTCCATTCATGTTCAAAGGTGTCAGGATTGAAGAACCGCCCATGGGCGGTTTACAGGACCGCCGCCCTGCAGGGTGGGGTCTGCAACCGCCTCTTCAGAGCGGCGGTTATGTCCAAACCTCTGTTTACCTCATTTTCTTCAATTTCTTCATTCCTCCTTCTTGGTGCTGATGGAAATGATGAAGTGGTGTGTTTTTCTGGATCCCTATGGATCAAAGAATGTTTTATAGAAGAAAGGATTGGATGGAAGATTCATAAGATGCATCGAAGAAGATCAATAAAAGAAAAGTTTTAAATCATATCATGATCAAGCATGTGGAGGTCACTTCTCTGCAATGGTTACATCCCACAAGATCGTAAGAGGTGGCTATTACTAGCCTACTCTTTTCCGAGATGCATACAAATGGGTCGTAAAATGTGATCCATTTTAATAGTTTTTGGGAAGACCAAGGATTTCTTCCCTACCCCTATGTTCTATGATCATTGAAGAACCTTTCCAAAAGTGGGGTTTAGACTTAATCGGTGTATTAAATCTGCACTTCAATGCAGTCCATGTATGTATGTTCTTACTGTTACAGACTACTTCATGAAGTGGGTAGAATCTATTCCAAAAAAG
Organism: Taxus chinensis; assembly: GCA_019776745.2. Lineage (NCBI taxonomy): Eukaryota > Viridiplantae > Streptophyta > Pinopsida > Cupressales > Taxaceae > Taxus > Taxus chinensis. The sequence goes on from CM034157.1 coordinate 205,700,749, forward strand.
CATGCCAACTCTGAGACAGTGTACAACTTTTTGAAAGAGAACATCATTGTCAGATCCTGGGTTCCAAGCAATATAGTGGCAAATAATTTCGCCTACTTCTCTTCATGTGAGATGATGGAATTTTTCTACAATCATGGTATCTCCATATCCGACTTTGTTGATTACTATCTGTAAGGCAATGGCCAAGTAGAATCTAGTAATAAAAATATTGTCACTTTTTTTGCAAGTTAGTGGATTTCAATCAAATATATTGGCATAAGAAATTATATGATGCCTTATGGGATGATCGGATCACACCCAAGAAATCCATTAGCACCTCTCCTTTCCAGCTATTATATGGAATTGAGGCTCAAATCCCAATCTCTCAAGAGTTACTTCCTTACAACAGGTGAAGGCGGTAGAAAACGGAGAATATTCATATGCTCTTGACAAGAGGATTTGTCTACTTGGAGAAGTTAAACGAAGACATGTTCGTAGTAGTTGATACACTGAGAAGACATCAGTCTAAGGTGAAAAGGATCTTTAAATAAGAAAACACAAGATATAAGCTTCCAAATTGGAGATCGTGTCCTCCTCTTGGATAAAAGGAGAGAGCCCGAGGGAAGATACAGGAAGTTTGATTCACTCTTACTAGGACCATTCAAGATCAAACATTTCTATGGAGAAAACACATACTACCTGGCTTACCTTGACGGGACTCCATTAGAGTTTCCTTACAGTGGGAAACATCTGAAACTCTACATGCAGTGAGTTTGGTTGTCCCAAAGCCATTGTACCATAATTTCCCTTTCAATTATGTGTGTCTTTCCTTTCAAATTTTGGTGTGTTTCCTCCCATTATGTGTGTGTTTTGTCTGTTTGTGTCTATTGCTTGTAATAAAAGACTCTATTACCCAATGTGAAGGAGCACTTATATGCTCACCCATGAAAAATTTGAGGTTATCTATTTCCCCTTATGGTCCAATTTCCCCGAGTTAGAGCCAATTATTGTCATGTAAAATGACTAGCCCACAAATGCAAAATTCAAAACATGACAACTAAGCCATAATGTAAAATTTTGCCTTGCGATCTTCCTGAACCCCTCCCCTAGCCAACCTCCCTCATATAACATCATCATTCTGGCATTGAATATTTTCCTAATGCATTTGGTAGACATTTATCAGTTTGCAAATAAGTGTGATGAGATTCATGAGTTGATTTGATGAAAGAGTATCCTCACTGGAAGCCTAGAAAGGCTAATTTTGGCCATTTTAGAGCATGTGCATCCTCTGGGAGAGTTCAAAAAATTTATTAAGCATCTAGAGGTGGTTTTTGGGAGTCTTAAAAGTGTTGGAAGAAATTTAGGAATATTTACGAAATATTTGATCATTCAGGGATAATTTGCTCAACAACGAGTTTATAGGTGCAAGGAAAATCATTCGAAAATTGAAACCTGACTTCTCTGGATGATTCTGGGAGATTCGTAAGGAGTTAGAAGGCAAAAAAAATAGGCAACCAAAAATCGATGAGATAATTCTTTACATGGTGGTATCATCAATTTTGATCTAAGGTATGAATGTTTCTAGAAACATTCCAAACAACAAAGCTGCCCCTCTCTAGTTCCAAACAAAATGGGCCAAAAATTTTAATTTCAAGAATATTCAAGGTATAAAAGTTGTTTATATTGATCTTATAATGTGTTTTGGAGTCAAAATCATATAATTTTTTACCCAAAAACATCATCCTAAGCCTCTAGGGTGAAAAAAGCAAGTTTCCTAGCTATTTCTGGACATCTAGTGCAAATTTGGCTTTCCATTCTTGGCCCAAGCACACTTTTCACTTCCTTTTGTCCCAATTTTCCCCTTGGGGACAAGGTGACATGAGGGACAGAAAAATTGTTCCCTCATCCTCCTCCCCAAGGCACACTTTTGTGCCTTGTGTCCCATTTGTCTCATTTGTCCCATTTGCCCCATAGTGTAAGGGGGACATGAGGGACACAAAAGTGTTCCCTCACTCCCTCACCATGAGTGCACTTTTGTGTCTAATTGTCCCAATTGTTTGTTCTTCCCCCAGGGGACACGCGTGACAATAAAATGTGCCCCATGCAAATTTAAAGCTCATATCCCCGCATGCGACCCACCCCGCTCCGCAAGTGTTTTTTCCATCCCCCTCATCTCATCCACCTCTCCTCCCATGTTGCAATTTGTCATAATATTGTTGTTTAGAAATATTCCTACTCCTTCAACTTGAATTAACTAAGAAAGAAAATAGAAATATACCGACCTCAGAAGACGCGGGGTTTAGCAATACCCGTAAATGTTGATTGACGATGCTCGATGTTGCGCTTCGTGAAATATGTATGCAAGATCCTTTCCTACAAGGAAACCTACTATCAAAGACACTACAAAAGATATGATTAGAAATATGGATAAGCGAGTTACTCGGCAAAGGCCGATTCCACGAATCCAAAGGGATTTCTCGAAGGATGTCAACTCCTTATTTAAATAATTAAGTGGATTGAAATAGATAAATGATATATGATACACTGATATAAGATAGATAATTGACAAATGATAAACTGATACAAAGCAGATAGAAGATAGATAAGAGAGGGATAAGAGATAGATTATGGCTCAAACTCAAGCTCAAAAGGTAGGTCTTGTTTATCCTTGAATGCAGCCCAAGAATGTTTGGATTGGATGAGTATGTATTCGAAGTACGTGAACCAATAGTCTTTTAATGCTTGACGGATTTCTTGAGTGAACTCAAAAAAGTTTTCCAATTCGTCTAAAGGAGCGTGATGGATGGCACATAAAGTCAAATTATGCAAGATATCGTATTGTTCCTAGTAAAAAGGGTGTCGAACTATCAACAAGGAATGGATGTTAGTTATTTCATGGGATGGTCCACCAATTGACATCTAACATTGATCCATGCTAAGCAAAATTTTAGTAATAATAGGTTTGATGTGACAGATAAAGTAGATTTAATGAAAAACTAATAAAAACTACAGAAAGGTAGAATAACAGGAATCATTGGCGATTGGGCCAATTGTTGGTGATTCTGGTGATTTATGACAGATTGATAAATTCATATGTTTAATGATTTAAACTTGATATTACTGAATGATAAATGCTTATAAATGATATAAGAAAAATGAATTGACAAATAAACAGTACATGGATGTTGATATAAGGATGTGAAAAGTCTCTAACCTTGCAGAGAGATGACTTGGATGACTGGTGAGGTCTGCCACTAGAATGGAGTGTTGATCCACAAGGGCTCCAAAAATGGCTTGAAAATGCTTGAATATATTTGAGAATTCTTCTGAGTGATGATTCAAATACTCTGGTACTCGGGAAGGATGTGCAAGATGTTATGAACTCTAATGGAAAACTAGAACTTGTGAACTGAAGTTGAGGATCCACCTGAGAAGTTGCAAAACCAGATTAAATAATCACTAGTGATTACCTAAATCTTCGGCGATTTCAGGTTGTTCAAGTTTTGTTTGGAAAATAGTTGAAACAACTTCTAAAACAGGGCTTTTTGTTTTAGGTTTTTTGGGTGCTAATTTGTTAGGTTGTTGGGGATGTGTTGAGTTTGTTGAGGAGGTGACAAAATAAGGTAGATATGACTTGGCTTTGTTTATGTTTTGATTTTAGGAAGATTTCAGGTAGTTAAATAGGATTTAACAATTATAAGAAATGATTACGCGAGATAAAGATAATATGACTTAGGATATGGGGTAATGTTGTATTTAATTAATTAATTGGATAAAGATGAGGGGTATAGTATATGACTTAGGATATGAAATATTGATGTATTTAATTGATTGATTGAATAAAGATGAGGGGTGTAGATTTTTGGTGTCTACATTTGCCCTTTTTTGTTTAGAGGTTTAATGGAAAAACGTTAGACAAGAATGATGAAAAGTCAATTATATGGGTGATCCCCCCTTAGAATGGGGTGATTGCAATGCAGTGTAAGTAATGTCAATTTAACAGTTGTGATTGGATAGGTTTTTCATGTGTTTCGTTCAAAAAGTTGCCCCAATCATAGGGGTATTGAAACAGAATGTGCTACCGAGGAATCAAATGATAGGGGAACCAAAGGGCTCGATACCTATATATGTATGATCCGTGAAGGTAGGCTAAATACACGAGGAAGTCAAGTGATGGGAGCCAAAGGGCACGTGTCCCATAGACATATTTATGAATCCCAATGTTGATTTTGTTTGTCCAATATTTAATGTTTCAAGGACTAGGGTCCTTTGAAAGAGACACATTTCTAGAAAAAAGTGATAATTGATATGATTTTGGATGAAAAAGGGGCATATGTGCTAAAAATGGAGTGAATCGCTAGCGACTCGGCCAATCGCTAGCGATTTGGGTGAAATTGCAAGCGATTGCGGCAATCGTCGGTGATTGCGTCGAAAGCAATTTGGGGCTATAAATAGCTAATATCAATGCAATAAGCTCATTTGAACCGAGTGAATTATGTTTTTGGAGAGAAATTTTGAGTGAAAAAATGACATTTGAGCACAATGGCTTCATCGAGCAGGCACCGTAAACCTACTATGGCAGAGGTAAGTCGTTTCAATTAGTTTTGTGTGTGTTTTTGTTGATTTTTGGCTAGTTTTAGAAATTTATGTCGTATTGGAGGCATATAGATACCCTAAATTGGAAATTCAGGAATCGCCAACAATTCAACTGTTATGTGGCAGTTTGAATTTTTGATGGATAAAGTATGATTTTTAGGGAATTTTTTCAATGTTTTGTAATGATGTTTAATGTTAATGTGTTAGATATTTTTTGATAATGTTGATGTTGATATTAATGATATTTTTAATATTTTGTGATGATGTTAATGTTCATATTGATATTAATGCTAGATATTTTGTGATAATGATATTAATGTGTGTTTGTTTTGTAGACTCTCCTTATCCCATGGAATCTCTTTGTTGTGTGGAACTGTAATTTCCTTTGGGTCTCTAGTACATTGCGGGTTTATCACATTTCACAAATTACTTGTTGAAGCCTGAAATCCATCCAAGCCTGCAGGTTTCCTAAGTTGGGGATGTGAAGTAAGAGGTGGAGTGCTTGCATCCACTTGCCTTCTTTTTGACCTGGTGTTTGTGGATACACTTGGTGAGGGTGCTTGATTGCTCTTTTGTGATTGATTGACTCTACAAAACTCCTCCATTTATCAATTAACAAGTGAAACATCACTTGGCAACATTCCTTAAGTAATTACTTGTTGCGGATGCATCTTGAGAAAAAGATGAATTTTGTGCCATCAAAGCTTCGTTTAGAATGTCATTGGGGCAGGTTACTTGGTTGTGTGGAATATTTCAAGGGAAGCACCACTCATAATCTTGCACGAGATTGTTTTGTACTGCAACCAAATCCTTAGATGAACTAGCCGCATTAGGATTATAAGACTGAAATGGCTTTGCAGGGGTAATCTGATTTTGGGGAGCTGCTTGGAATGGTGGTTTGTATGGCGGATAATGAGGCTTATTGGGTTAGTATGGAGGTTGGTAAGGTCTAAAATTTTGAGTGTGTTGCCTCTTCAGGGACACCAACTCATTTCAAAAGTTTGGGAATTGCTTCATGACTTCCTGCAACTCACTTGAAGGGCTTGTAGAGGTAGATGCTTGACTTGAATTTGGCTTCTTGGGGATAGAATAGGAGCTAATTCAAGGGTTTGGTAAGGCGAGGATGTCCCTACCTCTAGGAATATGGGCATTGGAGGTCTAGGAGCAATTCTCCTAGCTTAAATAAGACTATTTTCTTCTCTAATAGCAATATCATAGGCATCTCGTAAATTTCTACCCCCATGGACTGAATCATGATAGAGATGTCACTATTTAAATCCCTCAGATAATAGAGAAATGCATATTAAGGTGTAGGTCTTACCATTTAAGGATTCTATCCCAAGTCCTCTTAAATCTACTATTAAAATCAATCATTAGCTCATGTGTTGCCCTCTTTGTTGTTGTCAGTTGCTCCACCAAGGATAGATGATTTGACTTATCTTCAAAATAGCTACAGAGAGCTTCTCCCAACTCATCCCAAGTAGAAATAGAGTTGACTCTTAAGCTTTTGTACCATTGCAGAGCTTTTCCTTTGAAAGAAGTCGTCAACAATTTGATGGCTACATTCTATTGTGTAATGTGATAAACTAAGATGTTTGCAACATCCTTAATGTGCTCAATGGGTGTTGTAGTGTTCTCTCCAGTGAAGAAAGAAACACTTTTCAGGGTTGCAACTGGAATGTCATCATATTGGGCCAAAAGTAAAGGGCTTCCTCCATTGAATGTGACAAAAGCTTGATTCCTTTGATGAGCCATGAATGTAATGAGTCTTAGAACCCTAGAAGACAACAAGAAAGGCCTACTAGGAGGAGTAGAGAGAACTCTGTTTGGAGGTGATGTTGATCTTTGTGTGGATCTACCTCTCTTCTTCTCCTTGGTGACAACTGCAAGTAGTCAAAAGGCTCTCCACTAGCTATCCTTTGTCTTGTTTGATTTGTCTCATTAGATAGAGACACTTTTCTGCTTGAACTAGTAGATGTAATGTTTGGAGCCACCAGATGTGTTTTGTAGGGCCTCCAAAGGTTGGAAATCACCAAGATACACACCAAAATCTTAGTGAAATGAGAGAAATTCTTCAGGAATAGTCCAACCGAGCGTGCCAAAACTGTTAGAGACCAAAAGCAACACCCTTGGATTGATCATGGAAGATCAAATACTTTTGCTAACATGGGATTGTCTTCAAAGTGTGGGACTTTGCTCCTTGAGACAAACCTCTTGAGAAGGTTGGTTCCTTCTCTCCTAGCTCAACGCACACTAACCTAAACTACTCAAACTGCAACTAAATATAAAACTAAAACTAAAGCATACAGGATCCAGGGTTGAGAGTAAAAGGGTAAAGCTACAAAATGAAAGAATGGTGATGCGCCAACACTAAGACATGGTTCAAATCTGACCAGAAAAGACACAAAACAATTGCATATGTAGAGATTTAATGGAAACACAGAGTTTTGAAAGACATGAATGAATAAAACTTAATGAAAACAAGAGGGTAAACATCCACAACAAATACAGAGCATTTGAAGGGAAAATAACCACAAATGTATTGCATTCAATAAATATCCATCACGTTTACAAAGCAGAGGTTAGGAATCTCATGCAAAATGTTAAGTTGTAGAGATTTGAAGGCAAGAAAATGTGTTGCTCCAAGGCAGAGCATGCAAATTTGGCAGAAATGAACCCGTAAAATGTGCCTAAGCACTTACATTTATACCAAATGAGAATGGGAGAGAGGAAGAGATGGAGGGAAATTTGAATTTGGATCTACCGTGAATGGAGACAATATGTCGTCCACATATCCTATCGCCATTAATCTCCCCAACAGACCATTGTTTTCCCTGCAACAGGCCATCAGGGCTTGCAGACGAGGGCATGGGCATCATTTGAGATTTTACTCTTAGTAGGTGAGGTGGTTGGGCACTTGAAATGAGACAACTAACTGCGTGTTTACCCTATTTTTCTCTTGATCTCTCATGATTTTCCCCAAAACTTCTTCCAATCCCGCAACTCCATATTCATACATGAAGGCTCTGAAGAGATGAAGTGAATGCAATAAATCTCATGTAATTTGGAGCAACACACCAGAAGATATGATCAAAAACCATTTCACCTTTCCGCAACCCTTAGGTATGATTTTTTTGTCAGTTTGGCGGTTTTTGAAATTCTTGCTAAAAACGTCCCACGCACCTTGAAACTCTTCAATGCTCTGAGGTGTCTTGAACATGTTCTGTGGCTCTTTAGATTTGAATGTCTCCGCGGATTGAGAAACCCGCAAGACAATAACTCTTGCACCATCCGTGGAACCCTTTCTCTGAACCACTGCATGGACTTTTAATTTCCTATGCACTTTTCCTTCATGCTCAATGCTTCAATCAAAAGGATTTTTCTTCAACTTTTACTCTATCCTGCGGACTTTAAAAATTGCGGAATACTGTATTGGGAAAATCTGTGGAACACTGAGAAGTGTTTGTGGCTTTCTAAACTTAGCTGATTTCAAATTATTCATTTCATTTGCTCGTGTAGTGCTTCAACCTTCCTCCATGTACCAAGGATTTTGGTTGCGCATACTTCATCCTTTATTGCACTTTTCATTGCATCCACCTTGCGGACCACCAAATTTCTCCAAGTACACATAGATCTCTTTTCCACACCTGCATGAAGGCCTGAAAACTCCATTGGAATATGCCTAAGTCCCGAATTCAAACTCTTCATTCCACAGGTTAGGAGAACCTGTGGAACACTAGATCCTTCAATCTTGCAGGAATACTAAAATCCATGTATTGTGCGGCCTTTCAAACAAAAATTTTCTTAAGTTCAAAAATGATTTTTTGAGTTGTCAAAATAGCCTAGGGGGTTATTTTGGACAATAGTGACCACCAAGTTCATTCTGTCCTAGGCATATTTATATTGCCTTTTTAGAGATAATGATTGTCTTAAGTGTGTTTCTGGATAAGATAGGTTTGCCTCTTAGCCTGCTCAATGACATCCTCTGAAGTGATAAGAGAAGAGGACCTAACCTTGTATTGAAGACAAGGTTCTCGAGCATCGAGGAAGATTTGATAAAGAGTATCATCAATAAAAGTGTGATTAGTTCTATTACAAAGGATTTTCCATTGCTTGATGAAGGATTGGGTAGTTTCAATCTCACCTTGTTTAAAATTGACGAAGATGTTCAAATTATTCTTAGGTAAGTCTTGAGAATGAAATTCCTTAAATAGTAAATTTATTAATCCTTCAAGTTCAATGACGGAGTTTGTTGTAAGAGTATGGTACCAATCTAAAGCATTGTCAGTGAGGGTCTTAGCTAAGAGCTTGGTAGTTGCATAGGAATTATCTTTGATCCAATTTGTATAAACATTTCTAAAGGCCTTAATGAGAAGATTACTTTTAATTGACCCATTGTAAGTAAGAGAAGGGGTGATCCCTTTGATATCTATAGCGGTTATATAGGGAGCCAAAGGTTCCTTCTTAATTAAGTTGGAGTACATTATTGGTTATGAGAGGTTGGGGAATTGGAACCCCATTGGGAGTTACAAGAGGAGGTGGGACTAGACATTGATTAGGCACATCCCATTGAATATGTTGAGGTTTATTGTTCGTGTGAGAAAGGTCTACTTGCATTTTAACGAATGGATTATTATTAGTAGTTTGTTGTTGACTCACAAGATGAGTTGAGTTGGATCATGAGGATTTTAAAGAGGAGTTTCAGAAGGTGTATTGGTGGTAGCACCTACCAGCTAAGAAGTAGTATTAGAGGGCAAAACATGTTTTGTCTTGCCCCATTGGTTGAAGAGTTTCCCTAAATGGACCTATATTCCTTCGTGTGTGCATAGATAGCCTCATGAGCTTATCCAACCAAATCAAAGTATCTTAGGATGAACCCCTGCATTTCAGGAGTGTAATCGGCATAGACATGATCAATGTTGTCATCCTCCTGTTCAAATTTTTCCTCTTGTGGATTATTGAGATGACATCTAGTATTCCTTATATTGCCTCTAATATGGCCCGTCTTTTTGTCATTAGTGTCGGCCATTTTGCAAGTAAAAGAATGGCAGTTGGCTTAGGAATGGAATCCCAATTAATGGTTTGGAAATCGGTATTTTATTGGATATTTTGATAGTAAAGGAGATGATTCAGCTCAGAAAACTTTAGGAAGATTTTGCAAGGATAAGGTAAGAGGTAATCGGAGATTGACATGAAGAAGAATCAATCGAAAGAGAGTAAGATTTACATTAGATTCAGCAGAATGTATGTAAGTAAAGAATGACCTAATAGAATATCCTTTTTCCTCTCCTAGATAATATAGACTAGGGTAGTGAAGGGAACATTCTAAAGCTATAGACACTAGGATTGTAAGTTGCTAAAACCTTAGATCTAGAAGGTGATAGTCTATACTCCATGAAAGATATAGGGTTCTAAAACCTAGATCTAGGTTAGGGGAGTTGCGTCCAATTAGGTCTCGTTTATAGAATGATTGTGCAAATTCTTAAGAAGACAAAGTTACTTATGTTACACTTATAAAATATGGATTGTAAGAATTGATATGTTTTAAAGCACAAAGGGTGGATTGTAAGGCAAGGACCAATAGGTAATGACGCAATAGATTAATAATATGCTACCCTATTCTAACTTATGCATAATTGATCAAGTAATCAATCAAATCTGAAATAACATAAAGGAAATGAGAGGTTAGAGATACTTACCTTTATACAGACACCACATGCACATTAAATTTCTCCCTCGAGGTTAGCAACACCTTATGAGAGATTTGATGTGGGGGGGCACAACCAAATAGAAGAAGACTTAGAAAAGCCACTTGTTGAAGACTCCAAAGGTTCCAAAGGCTAGATCATGGAAAGTGCAACTCCTATGCTTGGGAATCCTAAGTGCTCAATGCTCCAAGTGTAGACTCTATAAGATAAGCAAGACTAACTTCAAGACCTTGAGAGCACATTTGCGAGAGCAAGTAGACCGAATGACTAATGATGATGTGATGGTAAACACGAAATGACTGCATGTGTGATGTGTGGTAGAATGCGTGTGCATATTTGTGTGTGTGTGCAAATGTTCGCGCGTATGTGTATAGTGATCATGATTATGCATTATACAATTTCTTTTAGCCGACGGACATTGACCATGGTCGATGTAGTTTGTTGTCAAAAATAAATGCTAGACAACATTGACCATGGTCGATGTAGTTTGCTCCAAACAATGTTTCATCATGTGGTCAGAAGAAAGTCTTAGAGGATGAAGACTTTGGAGCTACTAAAAGGTGATATGACAGAGGTATAAGTGTGTTGTAAATAGATATGGACGCAACCATAAGATGATAAAAAAGGCAATGTCGTAGAGACATTGTAAAAGGATGACTCTTAAGGGTATACTAGGTATTTAAGATATCATAACATGAGGTGCACATCGACTCTCTCACAAATACCACTACCAACCACAAGTCAATGTAACTATTTCCAGCTACCACCACTCCTGGAAATATCATTGAGGATAGCTTTGGGGAAGCCAATGCACCAATAGTATCTGTGAAGAGCAAAAGTTGGTGAGAGTGAAAAATTAGGTGTATACGTGAGGATGAGGAGGTTTAGTTTTCTTGATCATTTGAAACTTAATCCATGTAATAACGTGGGAAGCAATGTCAAGGAAAGGTTAGAATTGTTAGATAGCAATCTCAATTGTTTTCATATGTAAACATTTTATACTTATGAGATGCGTTATAGAAAGACAATGGTAGTGGCATATTATATATGTTTACACGACCAAAAATGTTGTTGACAATGCAAATGGTCGTTTCTTTGTTTCTCTTGGCATTGTTTTGTAATGGCAAAGGCAAAAACAACCCCAACTGACAACACTGCAATTTGGTGTTTATGTTATGTATTCCATATTCTGTAGGGTTTCACAAGGTTTGTCTGCTAAAAAAGGGACTTTCTTTTTTGTTGGCTTTTATGGCAATATATTTTGAGGCATTGTGTTTGTCCTGTTATATGAAAACCAATATGACTCAATTTTATTCACAATTAATTGTAACAGTTCAAACATCTACGGCAACACAATTTAAAATACACATTACACTCCACTCCACCTTCAACGCTTCAGTCATGTCATTTCATCAAACAACTACTAATTCTACCTTAATGAGGCAGGGACTAGTTGCATTGTGAGCTTGTTATAGATAATATTAATGACAAATTTCCAATCATGTGATAAACAAGAGCCCAAGGGTATGGACTAGACATTGAAACTAAAAGGGTTATGTAACATGTTACATTGCATCATAGTGATTTGTCATTTGTATAGGTCAGACTTCAAATTTAACTTTCTAATAGACAGACAGACAAACCTGGACTATTAACTTTACAGAAGGCTTAACATCAACCAACAACTGATTGATAGCCCAATCAGTAGAGCATACCAAAACGGTATTCGGCAGATCTTGGGTTCAAGCCTAGGAGGAAAGGTTTGAATCCTATTGGGTAGGTATTAGACACAACTAGGATAGAGAGCTCACTTGGAAAGGTCTTTGGTTCAAGGCATAGTTACCTAAGTCTCGGGGACGTGGGGACAGGAGTACGGAGGGATGGGGTTTCTGGGACAGCAAGGGGACGACTTTTAAAATAATACATAAAAATTAATATTTCAATATTTTAACTTTTACTAATGACATTTAGGGATTTAAACTGTATTTAATGTATTTTAGGTACTTTCAAGATTATAATTTGATGTTCTTGGTAAAAATAACATCTTTTTAAAAGTTAAAACATCACAAAACTTTTGAAATATTTTTAAATAATCGGGGACGTCCCCTCCAAGTTCCCAAGTCCCCGAAACGTTCAGGACGTCACCAAAATCTAGAGGACATGTCCCCGCGTAACACTGGAACTTCAAGGGCTTTTGGGTGGGTACTAAACACAACTAGGACGGATAGCTCTCTTGGTAGAGCTAGTCCATTTTGGCTTTGCAAACTGGTTAATTTAAAATATTTAATTGAAACAAGAAAATAAGAGGCACATAGGCGTTAGGCATATAAATGGGAGTAGACACGACGTTGCTTGTTGAGATATTTGTGAAACTCTAGAAGTAAAATATATTCTGCTGATTGGGCACTAACGGAAAGGAAATTGTGGGTTTGTTGCATAAATATCAAGGCTTTGACCTACTCGTTGATGTCCTATCTGATCATATGAATTCTTTGCTGAATATGGTATGTTTATGTCAGCAATGAGGATTGGTATGTCATTAGTATCAGTAGAGTTCCAGAATGGGGTTTTCTTACCTTGAACAATTCTGTAAATATAAATAATGTTCTAGTTTGTCTTGGTTGAAATTGTGGAATAGTACTATGTTAATGGTAAACCCTATCTTTAAAGAAATTCGATTGACGGAGAAGAATAACCATAGACCATAGTACATGCAGAATTGGATCAAATATTAAACCCAAATGCAGGAGTGAATTATTGCAGAGTTTGTGGACAATCATATACTGCAGTATTACAAGCCCAACAAAATGTCCAAGTCTTACTTCACAAAGTATCAAGCTAATATTGATGTCCTAGATTATGGATGGAATAGTTGGGGAAAGTGTACACATTGGAAATTGCTTATCAGTGGGATCCATTTGCAAGTGAAGCTTGATGGAAAAAACCCTTGCTGATCCTCTGCTAGTTCAAACTCCTTTACTCCTCAAGATCATTGTTGATACTATTTGTATCCTTAATCCTCTTTGTTCTTGGAATGACAGGGCTGAGAGAGAACTGCCCATACCAAGGGATTTTGAGCATTAAGTTGAGGCAAAGCAAACTCGGGTTGCAAAACTTGTCATCCAATATCACCACATTTTGCATCTTAAGTTTAACACTTGGATTTCCTGAAGCATATTTGATTATGTGATGCAATATCTTGTAGATTCTTTTGCATACAATTGAAACTAAAGATGCACTCCTTTTGCAGCAGCCAAGCAAACAACTAGCTATTTTTTTTTTCTATATGCCTATTTTCCCAGTTAGTTGTTATCACTAAGGTAACGACGGATATGTAATGTTGAGCAGCCCACTTATATTATGCCTATTGCATATGAAATTATACCAGGTGCTCCTTTGTCATCCTCTGGTTCGACAGATAAAGGATACCGTGGATATTTGGATCGGATTTCAGTTTGTCCTGGAAATTGCAGGAGACTGAATCAATGTCAACATTTTTTGTATTTTTTCATGTGAGTGATATCATACTATTCCCTTTGCCAATAAAAATTTGCACTCTTTGTCCACTGGTTGTGATGTAATGGTGAATGGGGGCACTCATATATAGCATACCTTAGTTCGAATCCCCACTCCAGAGTAAGGTGCCCTACAGCCCAGAGGATGCCAATTGCACTCTTTCAATTTCACTGGGATTCTCTAAATAAAGTTGTGGACAAGGTAATTGTGTTTACTACTAAAAATGGATGCCGTACTTCAAGAGAACCACAATATAATTATGATTTATCCAGATAAATGAAATTAACATATATTTTATTCCAATCCTTACTTTGTACAACATAATCAGTGATTTCTTTTGACTTCAGAGCTAATTTATTTGGACCAAAGAAAACCTAATGTGCCACCCTCAAACTTGTATGACTTAGAAAAAAAAACTTGAAACATCTCAATATGAATTAAAGCATAAAATATATTTCTTTGCATACGAGTGCAGAGCATAAGTTCTGCCAAGCCTGCTTCAAAGATCAAGAAAGAGACCCTTCAAACTGAAATAATTTAGTGTTATACCATACTATCAACGCTGTACACAATTTGAAATGCATGATCTGCACCACTTTTGTGCTGTTTTGACCTAATCTCAATGTACATATTTTCCTTTGTTTCAAACATGTACTGTGATAAGAAAAATATTGTGCAAGCTTGTGAAGAATTACATACCCAAGCATCAAAGCTTTTATTTATGTTCTTTTATAAATTCAAATAGTTCATCTGAAACAGAAGATGGGTATTCCTCTTGTGGAAGAAGAGCACCTGGTACTTCAACATATTTAGAAACCCCCTTGGCACCTTTAAGAGCCTCCATCTCAGCTTTAGATCGCTTTGGTGAGTTCTTTGTTGATATAACCAAGGTAGAAACCTTACCTTCTAAGTCAGCAAACAGTGCCAAAAATTCCTCTCTTGACTGAACAGGATCTAGCAGGCCAGTCAAGAAAGCTGCCGGTGCATAACGGGCACCTTGCCTTTTTGTCAAAGCATACCTGCTTTCAACTAAGGATGGAGTCACATTCTTGGAATCAGCATAGACATGAGACTTATACTGTGATTCAATGCTTTTCTGGTTACTAACAAGAACATTGTACATCATCCAACCAAGGGCAGGTGCCTGTAAGGTATTCCTCAACAATCCGTATCTGTAAAACAAACAATCAGTTATTAGAGATATTAATTGATGCCAACAGTGAAACGTTTTTTGAGAAATAAAATGTTCAATGTTTCAGAAGAATCAAAACCTACAATAACCAACAATAGAGTTATCAAGGAAAAAATGTAATCATGTCATAGCTGAAACACTGGAGTATACTTCTAAAGAAAACAGTTGGTTAAAGAGAATAGAGAAGAATTGGTACCAGAAATGATGAACTTTGTAATATCGTCACAACAGCATTGGAAACTTCTTAGGTTTAGAGTTGAGTTTAGTTTTGAGGAAAAGCGAAAAAATTAAAAAGAATAAACACTGAATCCCAGCACTAGGAGCTTTTCAAAACTCCCAGAGAGAGACTGGAAACTGCGGGAAACATTTTGGATCTACCAAAGATGTTTCCATAAGTTTCTGGCCTCACTCTAGGAGCTTCCAGAAATTTCCAAGTTAGAAAAACATTCCACAATCCCAGAAGCAGATTTCCCGCCTAATAAGAATTCCTGGACTCAGAGGGAGGTCCTATTGCATGCAAGAGACTCTTATCCCCAGCTTTTGAAAAGAAAGGGTTTGCCTTAGCTCGTACATCTAAGGACCTTCAAGGGATTTGATATTGTATAGAACAAAATTATGCTATGAGTAAATTATATTGCATGCATGTCTGATTTCTATCATTTAATGCCAATCCTTAGGGATACAGCAGAATAAACATCTGTGAGGAACGTGCACCCAAATTGAGCAATTCTCAGGACACATACAGGTACCAGCTAGCAGTGGCAATAGCTTGAGGGAGACTTACCAATTGGATGATAAAATATGCATTATATAATCATGAATACAACAATATAGTCACTGTTACAAGTAAGATCAATTTAAGGTGCATATGGCTTCTCCTACAAATCTACAAATCAGCTAATTAGTTTCAGAGAATGTGGCAGATTGGGGTATTTTCTTTGGCAATCACAAAAGTGGCATAAAATCAGAAAGAATCTACACCAGGTATTTATGCAAAATTAGGCAATTCGTTTTTCTTTCAATAAGACATATAATCATGGATATAACCATGTAGTAGCTGTTATGACTAAGATCAGTTTAAAGTGCACATGGCATCTCCTACAAATGTACAAAATAGAACGTTAGCTTCTGAACATGTAGCAGGATTCAGGTTTTTTCTTTGGCAAACACTTAAGTGCAGATACAGAATGAATCCACACCATTCCGTACACCAGGTAGTTGCACAAATTTAGGCAATTCATTTATGTCACTTTGGTTATTTTATTGCTTTCAATGACTTGGCCTGTGAAAGTGGCATAAAATTCCCTAACCATGGAGAGATCACCTATCACCTATTGACAGGGTGATCTTCCTCTGCATTTGAGAGGGGCAGCTCCCTCATATGATGTGAGTATTTTTTGGGTTTTTGGATACTTTTAACTAGAAAGTGCCCGAAGGGTGAGAAAAGACGAGAATGGATAAAATAGAAAGGTGAGAAGATGGAAGGAAGAAGTCCACAACAGGTTAAACACAGAGGGATGTCAGGACAATTTAAGGATAATTACAAAACAAGGGAAACCCTCTTTCCCACACGAGGAAAAGAACATGGGCAGCAACTGCGGAGAGAACAAGAAACACCCAGAAGCACAAAATCTTCACCATTCATGGATTACTAATGTATGTCACAAAGTACACTTACACATATATGCAATACAAAGCCCTGCAAATCCTAGCATCATTTGTAATACAAATGAATGGAAAGGAGAACAACATTCAATCACAAATAACTAAGCATAATTTCATGATTGGAAAACATCCACACCATAAGATGAATTCTTCTTCCAATACTCATATCCTTTATTCATGAAGTATGAAAATACATTGTACACACAAAGTTGCAGCAACTCTCTTCATAGCTAAGAGAGGAAAAGAGAGAATCCTTTTTACAATTGAGCTCAAGCCTTTTATAGGCATTTACAAATGACTCTTCATATTCTGGGTGACTTTTCAACTTAAAGTGCAATCCCAACAAAGAAATAGAAACTCTAAGTGACTTAAGTAACTTTTACAAAAGTGATTTCACAATGGAGAAATAGAATGTTGGGGAAGAAGAGAGAAGCTTTGGTTGTGATCGATCCAGTCATCTGTCAGCACCAAGAATCCATTCCACCAAAGCATGTTTTAACTCAATTTGATCTTCAACATATCCTTGTCCATGTCGGATCAACTTCTGGTACCAATCCTCCCTTTCAACTGCTGGAAACTGGGTGATCATTGTTGCCTTCACTGGTGGGGAGAACAAGGTCAGAACTCAATCTTACCACAAATTATCTTTAAAACATTTCCAAACCATACTATAAGGATCATTTCCTGATAAGAAAGGTGTGGACAAAATTTTACGAAGGTTTGATGCTTGGAAATTGAGTTATGCCTAAAACAATTTTTCCTCCATGTGGTCAAAACAACAGTTGGAAGATGGTTTCTCCAAAGGACACAAAAGTTGTCGTGGAGCTCTAAAACCTTTGAAAACATGACCTTGGTTCCAATATATTTCCACAGAATCCAATAGTGCCAAAAAATGAGCTCGTATGCAGAAGTTATGGTCCTGACAACACTAGCGACCATTCCATGGTTGCATTTGAGAACACCCTCTCCAGAAGAGACAATTTGCAAGGAGAGGAAGGTGAGAAATGTGTTTCATGATGCCAAAACCAATAAGAATCATCTTTATCTCAATTAAATCCTCTGGGAAATGATTTCGAGAGAAAATGGGAGCAATGTGTAGCAATTTTCAATTGGAGTCTCCCGGTGAAATTTGGTGGCAATCCTCCTTACCAAATGGAAGTTATGAGCATTTTCTTCTTTGGAGCACGTGTGGAAGCCATGAAAGTGCAGGTTCAAAGCTTCAAGAACACAAAAATTTCATTGGAAGCAAAGGAGGAAGTCAATTCATGTTTTGTTCCTTCATTGTTGGGGAATTTGCATGGGGATGCTTGTGAGATGCAATTGCACTTGAGAGGGAGCAAAATTGAAGTTCTTTGAATTTTTCAATGGAGATGGCAGAATATGATGAAAAACATATTCATCCATATCTACTAAAATACTCCACCTCACCATGCAAGAGATGGATCAAATGAAAGGTGTTTTCAAGAGGAAGATATGCTCCAAATTTCAAGTCATTTGGTCCATTGAGTCACCAGGAAAAAGCAAAAGGATTTTGGGCAAGCTAGAGCAAAAAATGGTTTCCATGGCTGGAAAATACTTTCCCACATTAAAAATAAATCAGTTTATCATTCAACATGAGGTTTGGATCTTCTTAAAGGCATTTTCAAATGGAGCATTTTGGCAAAGTTTCAAGGATTTTTCCTCCATGGAATCAACGAGGGTGAGCAAAATGAGTTCTTGACAAGCTAGGGCATGGAAGCTAGTTTTAATGGATTCTATTTGGCAGAAAAAAAAATGTCATATTATGTATTTTCTCCTTGCACTTTTTCTATTTTCTTTTTGGGGACCTTTTTGGAGGGAAAGTAAAGTTTTAAAAATCACTTAAGTTGGGTGGAGATTTGGAAGGGAGAATGCAAAACTTGGAATCAAAAGCGCACTTTTGGCATGTAGCAGGAACAATTCCCCAAAGTTAGGGCCCAAAGCACACATGAGGGAGGTTCTAGGAACTAAAAAGTTCCAAAAGTGCACTTTCACCAAAAATGTTTTCACTTAGAACCAAAGCACAAGGGGCCAAACATAAGGAGAGATAGCAGGTTCAATTTTGAACTTTTGGTCAACAAAACCCAACCAATATAAAGGAGGCTACTGTGGGTTGAAAGAGACAATGCACCAAAGCGAAATGCAAATCAAATGCATGGATCCTCCCAAAGTGCAAAAGCACCAATCATATCATTTCACTTAAACTTGTTGATGTCATCAGTCCCCAATAGAGAAACATAACAAAAAGTGAATATTTCATTCACCCAAAAGTGAAAATGCGAGTTTCCTAGGCATATAATATATGATTTTGACTGGAAAACACTCAAAAATTTATTCAACCATTTTCAAGAGATGGAATGCATACTTTTTTTGATTTTTAGTCAAAAACCCAAAACTCTTTTTGACCAACATGACCATGATGAAACAATGCCAGGGTTTGGCTACGGTAGAAGATTGAAGAGGACCAAGATCAAACCAATGATCTTGTTCCATGTGGCAGGACTCCATGAGATTTCATTTAACTGCTTTTCTTCCAAATCCACTCCGAGAGCTCCCAATCAGCTACTGAAGTTCACCTTCCTCCGAAGTCCAAAACACCTCATCTCACAAAAATCATTTGAAAGGTTTTTGCTCCTTGAACATATTCAATGCTCCTATAATCTGACTCTGAATATACCAAGCAGAAATAGACTCAGATCTCTTTCCAATGACTACAATCAGGATTCCCAAGACCACCCGGAACTTGTCCAGCACTGCCTAGAAGTTGACACTTGCAAAAGGGCAAAATAGGCAATTTTGACCAATTTTCTCAAAGGAAAGAAAGTTTTTTAGGGGTTGTCAATTGTCAAGCAAAATGACTACCAACATTTATGATTACAAGATAAAACAAAAAAGTGAAAGAATTAATGTCTGTAGTACCAGACAGACCTTAAAAAGTCATTTTCATCTTCATGTGATTCCCCCAACATAACTGAGACTGAAGGTTTCTTGTTCATGTTTTTGATATGTTGTGTTCTATAGTGTGGCATTTGTCTTAGAAGTCTTCCTGGCTTGAGCTGGTGCAGCTTCCTAAAACTATAATCTTGTCAGTCATTTCTTGAAGGATAGAAGCTTGAAACTTAAGAGTTTTCAATTGCAGCTTTAATAAGATTTGAAGCTTCTTCTAATCCCTTCTTGAAGAGCTGAAAGTCTATTATGGGTTTCTAAACCCCTTTGAAAATTTTCTCCATCTTTCCCGTTAGTTGGGGAGGAAAACCAACAACACCACCTGACAAAACTGGACCATAAAAGTGCTAGATTAAAGCATGGCAAAGAGAAAAATGAAAAGAATAGCATTCCTTATAGAAAACCTCCTGCAAGGAGTAAGGTTGAGTGTAGAATTGATCTGAGCACATCCAGGTTGGATTTGCAGCCCAGCACAAACTCCCTGCGAGATTCATAGTGATCATTATTACTACTTCGCAACACCTACGAATCACATTGCAAAGTGTACACCACTTCTGCAGGTACCACGTACACAAGAAGTCAAGGCTGAGACACCAAAGGGGCAAATAATTTGGGTAACCAAACACGTGGCACTTAATCTTCATGTCAAGGCTCGGTTTGGGCAACTAAGTCAATTGGCACACTAATGATTCTTGGAACTGAACCTTCTTGTAACTGATATGAAGACTCTATAACTCTAGTCCGCTCAATTCCTATCAGATTGAACATTATACAGACCAAATTTTCTGTAGTACATACTCAACACCAAACAGTTCACCTCTAGATGTGGCCTATGTGAATACCCAGTTTTGGTTTCTAAGTCCAGCATTATGCCCATGTATATTATACTGTTCACGGTGAACACGAGATTTATTTTCTAATTCCGATTTCCATTGAATGTGTAACGATACTTCTGCTTTTTTCTTTTATTTCCATTGCATGTTCAACATAACTCGCAAGCTGATTGGCTAGGCCCATCTAATAATTTGTCTATAAAGTGTCCTTTGTGCCACTCCTAGGACTAGCACAAATCATCAGTATCAAAGCACTCGCTCTACCTCAAACCCAAATCCTACTATTTGGACTTAACGAAATCTCTTTCAGTCCTAGTCGTGCATGCCAAACCATTCAAAGTACTGCAAGAAGGCATACAAACTGACACTATTTCAAATAATCCAGTAGAGCAACAGCAGAAGGTCGGGATGTTTGATGATGCAAAGAAACCAGCCTCAATAGAAGTCAAACATCTTGTTCCAGAAGCTTTGCTAGAAAACAGGAACTTTTCTCACATTTCTGGGACCTAATACTCCACCCGGATCCCTTCTTCATCCATGGCCACTGCTAGACCCTCATTCCAGCTCCAAAGCCCATTCAAGGTGCAAGTCAATCTCAAGATCCCAGTGTTCCATGGAAAAATCAATGCAGAGATGCTGGATGATTGACTTCAACAATTGGATGTGTACTAAACCATCAACAAGTTCACAGATGCTTGGCGACACTTACAATATCCAAATTGGTGCACTTTTGGTGGAAGCCTTACAGTGCAACCTAAGAAAGCAAATATGAACCTTTTGATATGTGCTCCAAGTTCATCAACATTGCACGTCCACTCAAGTATTATCATGATGTGTGCAAGAGATTCAAGTTGTTGAGACAAAAGAGTGATCAATCAATGCCAAACTATACAAAGAGTTTTCCATGAACTCTATCCAGGCTTGAATCTCTACGGAACCACGCTTCATGTTTTTTTTAAGTACACCAACAGTGTTCACAACATATATACAAGTTGCATGGTGTTTTCTTGCCTTACGAAACATTGAGGCAAGCTTAGCGACATGCCATCAAGATTGAGAAAATCCAAGATGAAGTAGAAACGCCCTATTTCACTGGCCCTCACACAAGAGCAAGCCTTCAAGAAATGCTCCAAATCACATTGTGCAGCAACAACCTCACTACATGAAACCTTCACCTAAGCCATAAGTGACTACTCAGCTTAAACTTCCAACCTGAAGCAAGATAGACGGAAGTGAAAGAAACAATGAAGCCATCTCAAGGTTGATACCCATGATGATCGAGAATGTTGTGGGTAGAAGACTCAGACTTCACATCTCACAAACAGGAATGAGCGAAGCACAAATCCTAATGTTATAACTGTCTGAACATAAAAGCCAATCCAGCACAAATCAATGTTGAAAAATGAGAATGTGTTTTCACTCCAAGTGTTAGGTTAAGGGACCACCACTCCGAGTCATCATGAACAGTGGAAGATAAAAGAATATCATTGCACAAGACATTGCGAAACGTCTGGGCTTTGGAAAACAAGCACACTCGCAACCTTATACACTTAAATGGTTTAAGGATGAGACCTCAAAGTGTCAAGCCAATACTTGCACAAAACCAAATAGTAAGTTGAAACAAAACTGAAATTAAATTCTCAAACCCTAGCAGTAGGTTGTAAATATATTTTTATGATAGCAATCAGCCACAAAACTTATAGAAACCCTTCAATATATTATTCTTCAAAGCGTGAATAATAGCAACGAAAAAAGTACCAAAGAACATATCATTTTTACCAATTTAATATCAGCTAGAAATTAGTTATCAACAACAAATAAAGAATTCCAAGCCCAAACTCAAGTACAAATGAAGATTCCAGCCACTAAAAATATCAAGAACACAATGATGATTGAATTTGAAGTTGTCGTGCCCTAGAACACCCCAAACTCTTCACTTATGCAAGTCGCCACCCTAGGACAGGGTTTAAAATCAACCAAATAGCTGGTTTGAAACCCTTGCAAGCTCAAACACGGACTTGTATGGCTGTCCCACACTCAAAACCGTGCAAATCTGATCTGCCCTAGTTGTGAATGATGCCCTATCACTAATAAATCTGCCTTAAACCTCTTGAAATTTGATTGTAGCAAAAGTGTGACTTGTATATGGGATCACCAATGAAGATGTGAGGGTTTTCGTCCTCAAATCTAAGTGCTATTGAAGGATTTCGTCCTCAATAGACCTCCATGGAGGGTTTCTATCCTTGATGGATGAGGGAGAAAACAAAGCGTGCTCCACCTCTAAGAGAATAAATTCCAAAAGCAAGCATAAGCATCTTTCAAGCCAAGCGACCCCTTTAAATAGCTAAAGGTGGAGCCAAAAACCAAATAGAATCCTCCTAAAAAGACAAACCTCGTTGGAAACATAATAGTTCCTTTCTTTTTTTTTCATTAGTTTTTCACCTTTTTTCCAACCGACCTGACTATACTTAGAAAATTACTTTAAAATAATGCAAAGCTCACAAAAACAACTAAAAATCATGACATTAACTTCCCTTGCTCATTCCCTTTTATCCCATGGTAAGTGTAATGGGCTCAAGGTCTTCAAAAAGAACTAGCATTGAGAAGGGGATATTACAGTCCTCCCCTCCCAAAATTGCTTGTCCTCAAACAATTGCAAGCTTGGATGCTCCAAAAATTTGGATCTTGTACCTATCAAATGAAAGAGCTCTTTCCAAAACAAGCTCATATATTTGTTGTCCTCCCTAACAGTGTTCTTTAACAGCCCGTGAAGTTTAAAAACTTCCTTGAAGCAAGATACACTATTAGCTATAGCATCAACAGATTTATTCTTCACATACTCAATTGTACTAAAAACCTTCCAAGTTGTACTTGTAACTTCAGCCCTAGAGCAAAGAATTGATGAATAAGCAGCAACTTGACAAGCTAAAACATATTCCAAGGTGGTATCTTCATTCTTTGTTCCAACCTTGTCAACTATGGTGGAAGGACATCTCATATTCACAAATATGAGTGTGACTGAAATAATATGGTGGCTGCTAGTGATGATGAAAACAGCGTTAATGGTGGCAATTTGGCTCGTGGCTGCCATGAAAGCACTTTATCTAGCATTTGGAGGTAGTAATAAATCATCCCGTGTCTCCTCTGTGCTTTGTTGGAGACCCTTTGCATGAAAATTCAATTTTGGAGCCCTTTCACCTTGCTTTTGTTGCACTACTATGATATTCAAGTGGGCTGCCCCTTGGGATCTTTTTTTGATTTGTTTGGTTTCTTCATTAGGAAGAATGTATATCAAGCCATTCTCCAACTCTTGATGGCATTCTTCACTCAATGGAAAACTTGGAAACATTATGCAAAGCTGACCCAAAGTAAACCACTTGAGAGAGTTACCTTGTTGTAGCAATCTTCTTGGTTGTCCAAAATTCGTTGTTTGAGGCTGCCATAAAGAGTTTCTTGGCTGCCTTCTTGCTGCTCTCCTTGGCTAGGTCATACATTCAATCAAATATTTTTGTTCCTTTCCCTATCCAAGCATTGGAAAGACTCTATTTCCATGCAAAATGTGATCTTTTGTAATCACGAACTTGTAAACCTTCATTGTGTCATCTCCATCTTCAGCTGCAATCCCATATGCTCCACCATTGCTTGGGCGGGAAACAAACTCAATTGCTTTTCTTTTTTTATACCTGAACCTGCACATGGAACAAATTTACTAAGAAAAATTGAAAACAAGGGTTCTTATTATCACTTCTTCATGCCTTATAGACATGATGGCCATCTCTCTCTCATTCCTTGCAAGGATCTCATAATCTCCCCTCAAGTTATGGACGTCCGAAGACCCAATCAAGTTGTCCCAAACATAGTTGAAACCTTGCATTTCCTTCTCCAAACTCAGAGTGATAGTGGTTGGAAACTCTTTTATAGTTCTCAATAAAGTGAGAAGGGGGTTTGACATATTGCGTGCAGCAGGTGAAAAGATGGTACAGCAGCTATCCCGCTGAAAATCCTTCATGAAATTCTGCAATGACAATGTTATTGGGGCTAGAAACATCCCATTATTGACTGGAAATTCGTCCAACGACTGAAAAATATTCCATTTCATGATTGTACGGTTGTACCCATTTGTGTGGCAGCAAACAAAGTGTTGGCCAAACTGAAAATGTTGATAACAGCAGTATAATTTTTATGACAGCGTGTCTTAAAACCCATAAAACATGACTTCTACTATTTACAATCATTCCACCAATTTTCAGTTGGATTACAATGCTCGCGGCAACAAGATAGCATCCATCTTGCTCACTTCCAAATATAAAATTCATGAACTCAACATCCACTTTCATTGGAAGACATCTTCTAAGAGCATGTGCATGGATTAGCAGCTAAAAAACTCCATGATATAATTGTTGTTCGAAACATGAAAATGTGGGATTTGCCGTGTGTTCCCCCCACACATTGAAAAGTTGTGTCTCCATGGTGTAAGGAATGATGAAGCCCTTTTATAGCGACTCATCCTTCATCATTTTGTTAGAATACAAAAAAAACTTTACATGACTCTTCCCAAACAGTCATAAGGGTGTTGGAATATTTGCACTCACTAATCTCATCAATTGACCCCTTGCATACATCATGTTAGACCATGAGAACATCAAACTTGCCAATCTACCTATGTCCAAGAAA
This sequence comes from Taxus chinensis, assembly GCA_019776745.2. Classification (NCBI taxonomy): domain Eukaryota; kingdom Viridiplantae; phylum Streptophyta; class Pinopsida; order Cupressales; family Taxaceae; genus Taxus; species Taxus chinensis. The sequence continues at coordinate 205,725,876 of CM034157.1, forward strand.
AGTGCTATCATTTCAATTTTCAACATATGAAATTAGAAAGAGCATCATACCCTGGCTGTAGCATTGTTGGCTAGATTTTCTGCACAACTGAAAACCTAGGCAGTCATGAGATAAATCTCCCTCATTTACTGGTGAGGCTCCCATGTAAGATTTTGCAAGTTATATGTCCTAATATCTATTTGTTGGTATTACTTTAACTATATAGCTCATGAACCATAGCTAAACAGTTTTGCAGCAAGTAAGCAGCTGTAAGAGAAAGGAAATATCTGTAGAAGAGGAAAAAAATAGAAAATAGGAAGAAAGGAAAGAAGATGTGCAACCCAATCAATAGTTCATAGAGTTGATCGCATGCACATAGATAAAACAAATAGATCTTTTAACTACATAATTTGAAGCAAATGAAAGTTTCAGATCTAGATCTAAGACAACACAAAGTTTATGCAATAGATCTAAAAAGAAAGTAAGAAGAAAAATGCACCGTTGACACAAAGTTCTCCAGAAATCTGTCTCTTCTCTATTCCTCTTCTTGCAGAAAGTCACATCAGGGGTTTCAGCTCAAATTCTGAAAACACAAGAATGTTGATTACAAATTCTGATTCTTTAACCCGTAGGTTCTTCCTCTATTTATAGTGTATAAAGGGCAATTACAAATAGGAAGATTCAAATGAATTTCCGCATGCAGAAGCTATGAAAAGGGAAACAATTGGCAATCTTCCTCATGGAATTCCTCTTTACATGACATGCATGATTTATAACTGAAAAATAGAACCTTCTATTTTACATGTCTGCTACCTATTTCCAAGTAATTGACTTCTTCAAGTAATGACTTTTAAACCAATCACTTAAGTTTTATAATTTAATTGATTGCTCAATTACTTTGTCAGAGAAAATAAAAGAAAGAGGAAAAGAAATAAGAAGAAAGTTGCAACCCTCCCAATCTTGTTCTTCTTCCATATTCTCCATGCTGTTGACTCTTTTGCCTTTGATTCTCACCAAACTGGATCTAGAAGCTATACATGACTATGATTTTCTTGTGGGTATTTCCTTTGATATGTCTTCCCTTCTTATCCTTGAAGCTTTTGCAATTCTTCTTCAGTACATGCACAGTGAAATGTTTCCGTGAAATAATTCAGAAAAAACTATCATCTTTTATTAAATTGCATGAGTACATGCGCAAGATCCTGGAAGCACTTTTGCAAACACACGAATTCATTGAAGGCTTCAACTGGAATATTACACATGCACAAGCTTATGTGAATTTCCATGCAATAAACAATTAGAAACAAGAGGATGAATTTTTTGCCAGAAGCCTTTGCAATTATGAGATTGGATCTGTCAATCAAATCGGTGATAGGTTCAAGGCCTATGTCTCTATCATTGACTTCAGCAAATCTGGAAGCTATGCATGCTGATTCATCATGCTTTATCATGGCTGGATCAGTCTTTGTCTGAGCTCTTTTTATAATTATGCCAAAATCCCTTGCAATGGATCGATTTGTGCTGAAACAATTTCTTCTGATTTGGAAGATATATGTTCAAATACTTGCATTGATTTGAGCACTTGATGAATACCTGTAATTTTGACAAAGATGGAGTCCATGGCACGAATATTTCTTCTTCACCAAAATTTGTATATCAGAAGTCTATACCCTAAAATTTGAGATTTTGCTTGCATGCCAAGTAAAAATATGATTTAATTCACCAGAGCACATACCAACATGAATGCTTAGAATGAACAAAAAGGCTATTTTACCCTGGCAATGAAAAACACTAAACTTTAATGCAAAAACTTCCTTCCTTTGGCGCCAAAACCTGTCCGGGCTGCAATCCTTTGCAAAAAGAATTAATTGTTTCTTTATTATGGCAACACATGCTTATATAACCCTCACATTCTATTTTTTAATAATTGTCCTTCCTATTTCTGGCAATTTAATTAATAAACAATCATGTTTATTCACCCAAATTGGGCGCTCAATTATGCATGCTACTGGTTGCTTTTTAAATAATTTATTTTATTTATTTTTAGCATGCATCATTGACTTCTCTTTAGCTCTTCCACTTGCATTGACTTTCCTTCTATTTATGGCGCCAAAATTGGGTGAATAAACCATTAATAAATATTATTAAATGCATTGTTATTCGCCCAAGGTGGGTCGCACTTTTTGGCAAGAGGAATTGCTAAAAATAAGAAGTCATCTTGATGGGAATTTCCACCTTGCACTGCAGCTCCAAAAATCCCCTCTTCTTTTATTTGACTTTCATCATGGGAATTTTTACCCTGCTAGGTAAGGCATGCTTTAAGATTTTTCGTCCTGAAACAGGTAAAAAACGCATCTTCCACCTCTAATATTCCCATTGCAGCGTAAGTGACTTTGACTTCATGGGAAAAATTACTCTGCAAGGCAGGTAAAAATTCCCGCCTCCTTGCCACTGCCAAAATTCCCACTAGTAGCTTAAAGTCTTCCTCCAAAAAGTGCGACTTGCATTAAAATTGGCCTCCTTTGAAAAAGTGCAACTTGCATGGGTGAATAAATCTCTTTGGTGAGAAAAGTTAGCTTGCTAGGCAGATAGAAAAATTCCCATCAGTGCTTTAAGTGATTTTTCTTTATTTTATAATGGGAATTTTTACCTTGCAAGACAGGTAAGAAATTCCCACCTGTCTGCCACCTCTAATTTTCCTGCTTAAGTGACTTTGACTTCATGTACCCTCAGGTAAGAAATTCCTACTTGCCTACCACCTCATTTTTCCATCGCAGCTTAAGCGACTTTGACTTCATGGGAAAAAGTACCCTGCAAGGCAGGTAAAAAATTCCCGCCTGCCTGCCACTACCAAAAATCCCATTGCAGCTTAAAATCATTAATTCCAACAAATGCAACTTGCCTGGGAGAGGCTTTCTGTGCATGACTTCATCTTTTTTTGGTCAGAAGTTTACATTTTGAGGCTGATTCCTTCTGGTGATGTGTTGATAGATGATCTCTAGATGCTTCAGGAAATTAAACACACTATACTGGTGAAGGAATTGACCTAGGGGAATTTCATAGAGAAACAAATAGAGAAAACTGGAGAAAAATGCAAAAGAAATAAATAAATGCGAAAAATGTTGCCAGAAGTTGCAGACAATGCGCTGAATTCATTCCTAGTGAAAACCCTATTGAGATGAGTGAATACTGGCATGCAAAACTTCAACAGGATTCAACCGGAGCACAATTTACTTCAAACGGGGCATTATTTATTCAATAAATAATTAAATAAAAATTTTCCGCAGACAAAACTTGACGAAGGGATGAAATGAGTTTCAACATCTGGGTATTTGTCGAAATTGGCTCATATGATTCACTGGGAATATCCTAACATAATACCGACATATTCTGGCAATAAAAACACAAAAAGACCCGTTATTTTAAAAAAAAACGATTTTTTTTCAAATGGGTAGTCCCAAATTTCAGGGTTAAATCTGGGGACACCAAGCATGGTACTTTTTTACTCAACCTTGGGCTTATGGTGGCTGGAAACCATCTTGTAACAGCTGAAAAAACCTCATCAATGACTGTAGGTGGAATATGCATCTTTCTTGTGACAAAATCTTCTTCTATTTCAACAAAATGTATATGGGAGAAACTGGAAATGTGGTGGACAGCAGCCCAAAAGTTGGAGACAACTCCCATATCCATACCCACTATGTTAAGTTGATAACACACAACCAAGGGATCCCATTTTACCCAAGTCTCATCCTTCTTGAATCTCCAAAGATCACCCGGATCCCAAACTTTCATGTACAAGCAATTTGGAACTTGTATGAAAGTATCCATATTCCCTTTTCCACTCAAAGTGTTCTTCATTCTATCACCATTTTCACAGAAAATTTCCCAAATGTTGTTAAAATGATGACCACAAATCTGTACCGTGATTATATACCATGGAAAATTCAAACTTGACATAAAATCATTTCTTTCAACAGGCTGCCCATGATGACAACACATTTGAAATGACATAGTAGGTAGCAACAAATCCACAACACTTGCATACCTTGGTTGTCCACAACTTGCTCACCTTCCTTTGACAAATGAAAAATGATTGAGATATCTTCCACACCTCCATCCTTGTGACTCAGAATTTCTGAGTTATGATCAGCATTCTCCTTCCTCTTAGACTCTTCATATTCAACAAGTGAAGCCCTTTCCGCCTTGACTTCATCCATACTTTGTTGACACATGTATGGAGCATCTTCATAGTTCTTGCTAGAGTCATGAACACCATTAACTTGCTCCTTATAGGTTCTTTGTTCTAAAAATTCCAGCCAGCTGAAAATCAACATTAGCAACCGGTAAAGCTCTTCTCATGTGCATGCCTTTCAACATGGTCTTCTTGGGACTCCACCTCAAAACCCTCTTGCAAGATCTAATTTTTTATTTTCCAGTTCATGCCCCATGATTTCTTCCTTGACCTCTTGAGGTGTTGATGTATCCACCTACCTTTGTGTGGTTCTTTTTTCTTACTTTCAAGAGAAACCTTTTGGGTTTGGCTCCTTGGCATATTATTGTGGTCTAGGGTTTAACTCTAGCATCTTCATCCATGCACCGACTGTCCCCTTGTTGGAACCATCAATTGTGAGAGTGTCACTTTCCCCAAGGCATGTTGAGGATCCTTTTGTGGTGCTTGAGATCTAGGCTCGGGCCTTGACCTACCCTTGCTTACTCCTATGAACTCCGCAAGTGAAATGACATCATGAATCTCTTTTGGAAGAGCCCTATACTCCTCATAGTTGGCCGCAATGTTTACGGATGCCTCACTAAATGTCATGTTTTAATCTCTGGAATGACTTCTTCTTTCTTTGGTAAGAACTTAGGTCACCAATCCATGTTCTCCCTCCTAAGTTCCCTTTCACTCATGTGTCCATTGTAGATTTGCCTCAAATGTTAGCTTTCTACCCTGCAGGCTGGGAAGATCAATGCTCTGATTGTAATGCCCCTTTTGGGCTGAATCTGAACACCAAAGGAACTTGCACAAAACCAAATAGTAAATTGAAACAAAATTGAAATTAAATTCTCAAACCCTAACAACAAGCTGTAAATATATTTTTATGATAGCAATCAGCCACAAAACTTATAGAATCCCTTCAAAATATTCTTCTTCAAAGCAGATTTCAATTGCAAGGAGAAATACCATAGAATATATCTTTTTACCAATTTAATATCATCTGGACATTAATTATCAACAATCACCCTTTACAAAATGGCTGGAAAAGAATTCCAAGCCCGAACTCAAGTACAAATGAATATTCCAGCGGCTAAAAATAGGAGGAACACAATGACGATTGAATTTGAAGTTGCCATTCCCTAGAACACCCCAAACTCTTCACCTATGCAAGTCGCCACCCTAGGAGAGGGTCTGAAATTGGCCAAACAGCTGATCTGAAACCCTTGCAAGCTCAAACACAGACTTGTGTGGCTGTCCCACACTCAAAACCATGCAAATCTGATCTGCCCTAGCTGCGAATGATGCCCTAGCACTGATAAATCTGCCTTGAACCTCTATAAATCTGATTGTAGCACAAGTGTGACCTCTGTATGAGATCACCAATGAAGATGTGAGGGTTTCCGTCCTCAAATCTAAGTGCTATTGAGGGATTTCATCCTCAATAGACCTCCATGGAGGGTTTCCGTCCTCAATGGATGAGAGAGAAAGCAAAGCGTGCTCCAACTCCAAGAGAATAAATTCCAAAAGCAAGCATAAACATCTTCCAAGCCAAGCGACCCCTTTAAATAGCTAGAGGTGGCGCCAAAAACCAAATAGAATCCTCCTAAAGAGGACCGACCTCCTTGGAGACATAATAGTTCCCTTTTTCTTTTATTTTTCAATTGGCTTTTCACCTTTTCCCAGCCGACCTGACTATACTTAGAAAATTACTTAAAAATAATGCAAAGCTCACAAAAACAACTGAAAATCATGACATTAACTTCCCTTGCTCATTCCCTTTTAGCCCACGGGAAGTGGAATGGGCCCAAGGTCTTCAAAGAGAACTAGCGTTGAGAAGGGTAACAGTTGTCTCTACCCTATTTCAGAGTCCCCTCTAAGGACCACAGCTCATTGTAACTACCAAACAATGCAAAAAGCTTGTCTCTCATGCACAAAATTTTGTGCTACTCATGGTCTAGCTAGAGTTAATACGAAACACTACAAAAAAGAACACACTCATAGCTCAATATGTTGGTTTCACAGTCTAATAGTTTCCCAATCTACTATAGCAATACGGCAATGTCTTTGAAAATCCCGAAGGCATTCCATCAAATTGCACTATTTAGCATCAAACTGATCTCATTCTGGGATCCCCCCTTCAAAACAGCCCTCTCTATTGCAGATCAGTGTGAGAAAATAATGATATTTGTAGACAAATACAAGAGTTCGTTGACCAAGGTAGATTTAACCAATTTCTTCACCTTGTGGACTGTCCAATCGTCCTCACACCCAATAAGGATGGTTTGTGGCGTATTTACATTGATTATCATGCCGACAACAATATCACTATGAAATACAAGTACCCTCTACCTCAAATCAATGATCTTTTGGCCCAACTCCAACGTGCACAACATTTCACTAAGATTGATCTCGAGTTCGGTTACCATCAAATTTCAATCAGCCCCGAAAACATCTAGAGATTCTAGACGACTGTGTTTAAGATAAAGGAAAGTATAATGTCTTTTGGTTTAACCAATGCACCTGCAATCTTCATGAGACGCATGAATGATATTCTATGAACCTTCACCAATACCTTCACCTTTGTCTACTTTGATGACATTCTCAACTACAACAAGACTTGGGAAAAGCATATTGCACATGTCCATAAGGTTATTGACATACTTCGCATTCACGGGTTGCAAGCCATCTTAGGCTAGTTTATCTTTGGTGTTACTTGAGTTCAGTACTTGGTATACATCATTGACCATGATGGAATTCATGTCGATAAGGAAAATTCAAGATTGGTCAATTCTTGGACTCGCAAAATCCTATTCTTGGTTTGTGTTGGGATTCTATCATATCTCTTGGCCAATGAACAAGATCATTCAAGCTAAGTCAGCATTCCAAACCTGTTAAAATCTGAACTATACCCTGACATTGTCTTCATAATGTCTTACATTAATCTGACCGATGCATCTGATTTTGCACGCATTGTGATACTCACTCAGCATCGACATCCTCTTGCATGCCACTCTGAGACATCTAGCAACATTGTGCAAAGGTACTCAACCTAAGCTCTACGAAATTGTGCAATCCATCAAGCAATGGCAACGCTATCTCTTAGGTAAGGAGACTGTCACTCACTCTAATCACAAGCCTCTTCAGTTTTTACTCACCCAAAGTAAGGTAAAGAATGCAAAGCACTTGAAATGGATGACTTATTTGCAGCAGTTCTAACTACTTATCAAGCACAAGGAGAAAAACAACAAAGCAACTTGCTGCCTGAGCTGACCTCTAGTCACCTTGCTGTTGATGGTGCTCAATACTCAAGGCCACAACACTATCAATTGGTTTTTGTGGTGCTTTACAGATTCTGTATTTGCACCTACCTTAGATGCCCTTTCTCAAGGACGACAAGTTGAAGACTTCTAAGTGCAAGACAAGCTTGGCCACATGTTCCTTCTGTCACCCCTTGCAGCAAGCTCATCAGAGAGGCGCAACATTCCAAGTCAGCTGGTCAATTTGGAGTCACCAAGAGATTGGCTGCACTTCAAAACATGATTGGCCAAATATGTAAAAAGACATTGAGGCTGACATCAAGTCTTGTGTTCCTTGCAACATTGCAAAACCAGCTAATTGTGAATTGGGCATGTACCCACCTCTTTCAATTGCACCCAGGCCATGGGAGTTTATCAATATGGATTTCTTCTAGTTTTCCGACAACTAAGCCTTAGCACAACTCCATGTCCATTGCAGTTGATAGTTTCTCAAATATGGTGACCGTGGTTGCATGCAAGAAGGCTATCAACACATCACAAACAGTCAAACTCCTCTTTCAACACATTTGGATACACTTTAAGGTTCTCTCTCCATTGTATCTGATCGAGATCCTAGACTTCCTTTCTAGCAAGCTTTCTAGGAAATGTTTTGACACTCAGCTTGATATAGAATGGCTATTAATTTTTTAGGTATTTAATCTCTTTTAAATTAAGTGAGAGATACAAGTCTCCTTATCACACCTCCTCTATCAAATATTGGACTATAATTATATTAGAGCATGGCTCCACTATATATTGTTCAAAATAGAGCAGAGTTATATTATATAAGAGAAATGCCTCTATTATGTCGAGTAATAGGGTTCTAATAAATAAAGAACAAATAATTCATAAACCTAAAGCAAATGATTGCCAAGCACATTGTATGTGCATTGGATCTATATGAGTTTTGGAGTTTAATTAACTGGTACTAAGACAATGATCTCTTTGTAAAAGATGAAGATGGCCCAATTATCTTAATCGTAATTTATGCAGATGATCTACTTATAAACAATAGTCAAAATTCCTTAATCCACAAGTACAAAACTAAGTTTAATTAATCCTTTGAGATGCCAAATCTTGGCCTTTTTTACCACTTCCGTGGCATGACCATATTCCATAATCGAAAGTCAATTGTGGTATCTCAAGCACAATACACATGACTTGCTTCATAAATTCAACATGATTGACTATAAACCATCAGCTAACCTATTGAAATTAGAATCAAACTTGATCCCAAACCTCCAAGTGAGAAAACCAATCCTACTTTGTACAAACAACTAATAGGAAGTTTAATCTATTTAATCATTACAAGGCCAAATATTAGTTATGTCATAGGCAATGCTTCAAGGTTTATGCAAAACCCATATCTTGATCATTGGAAACAGAATAAAAGAATACTAAGGTATAATAAAGGCACATTTAAGGATGATATTTATTATTCTTGCACCAAAAATGTTAAATTATTTGGTTATTGTGATGTTGACTATGCTAGTGGTGTTATAGATAGAAAATATGCTTCTTCCTGTCTTTAAACTTGGCACAAGGGCTATCACTTGGAGCAGCAAAAAACAACCAACAATTGCTCTCTCATCCACAGAGGCCGAATTCAAAAGTACAATAAAAGCTGCAAAAAAAACAATGTGACTTCGAAAATTGTTTGGATGAATTGCATATGGGTACCACAATATTATGTGACAACCAGAGTTATATAGCTCTTACCAAGAACCCTACTCAACATCAGTGAACAAAGCACATTGAATTTCATGCGCGATTCATCAGAGAAAAGGTTCTCAATGGTGAGATTGCTCTCCAGTTCTACGAGTGGAAAATATCTTCACAAAAACCTTTTTGTACTACCAAGTTTTGTGAATTCAAAACAACACTAGGGCTTTAAAAGTTTATTTAAGGAGTTGTCGTTAAGGGGAAGTGTGCAAGACAACGACACCTCCTAATGGCCAGCTTGTATGTTCTTCTTTGTACTTCTTTTCTATTGTAAAAATCATTGTATATGATTTGTAACAAGAATGTAAGGGAGCATTGTGTTTTGTGGAGATTCTTAGTGTTGTAGAAGACTCCAAAAGCACATGTTAGTCTTCTTTTTGCATCATCTAGAGAAAGTGTCGGATACTATCACTAGATAGGTGATCCCATAGGCATGCTAGTCAAAGAAGTCCTATGTTGATGGTCTTTGGTTGTTTATTTCAGGGGAAAAATGCGATGGCATGCATCCCCGTTAAATATTAAGGGGGGAGTGTTGGAACATAATATTTATGGGGATCCACATTTTAATGATGGTGGCCCCTAAATATTTACAAGGCTCTTATTATAACATTTAATCTTATAATAACTAAAATAATATAACTAGGCTATATTAAATTTTAATCTTAGGGGCAATTATAAAGGAAACTTGATTATAATTAATAGATAATTATAAAGGTTAATAATATCTAAATAAAATTATAATAAAATATAAATTACTTGTAGGTGAGGAATCGTGACCCCACACCAACCTAGGATGGATGTTGGTGACACAGCCATCCTCCATTTACATAGAAATCCTAAACAGGACAGAAGTGTGTGTGTGATAGAATCATTATTCTTGCAATATGCAAGAATAATGACCATGTATGTGCAAAGTGGATGTAAAATAAACAACGAATGCATATGTGGTCGTGTGGCAACATAGAGGTGTGTAGAGAGGAGGTGAAGACGGTACTAAGTCGGGTTCTTGTGGTTTGTAATGGTCAAACACTTTTGTAACTATCCTCAATATATTCAATATAATCTACGTTGCCAGGATACGGATATAAGTATCGGATTGGATACGGATACGTCAATTTAAAAAAACCCTTGGATACATCCGTACATATATAGTAAAAAATAAATAAATAAATATATATATATATATATATATATATATTATGTACATCTACTCATTTTACTCATTTTTTAGTCCATAAAAATATACTTAAGATTTTACAGTTTCTATGATATATGAATATTATATTCCTTTGTGTTTCATCCATTTCCTTTAGGATTAATGTGTTGCAATAAACTTGAAAAATATAGTACGATCAATGTTCAAAACATTCAATATACTTAATATTTTACATTATCTATAATATATGAATATTATATTCCTTTGTGTTTCATACATTTCCTTTGAGATTAATTTTTGTGTTGCGATGGTGGCCATTAAAGATGTATATAGGGAGCTCCTGAAGGACCTATTTAATTAGGTTGACTTTAACCTGCCAATGATAACTAAAGAGGTTAGTCCAATGGTTGGTTCTTGCATTCATATCATCCAAAATCACCTTATAATCCTCTTTAAGGATGCGGGAAGGTGTCAATGTTGTGCCTTACTAGTTTCTAGGAAAGGATGCTCTTTGAAACTTTAAGCTACACAATTTGTGGTTCCAAACATTTCTATTAGTATTGATTATTATTTGAAGAGCACCTGAGATTTGATCTCATAAATAATTTTACGAAGGCTCAAATATTTGTCCAAATTTCTATGAATAGCTTTTTTCCTTGGCCAATTGCAATGATCCCAAATAATTACCTCAAACGTTCTTGATATCCTTTGAATATTTTCTCTTCAATAAACTAGAGGGATTTTAAACAATCTCCCGGTTTTCTTTGAGTCAAAATAAAATAAAATAAAATAAATTTAGAGCCCCCCCACTGCCTAATGGTACTAATACATCCGCAGTACGATCTGAGTACATCCTGGGTACATCCCAGATATGTCAAAATGTACCTAGGACATACCCGGTACGTACCCAGGACATATCAATACCATACCCAAGACGTATCCGTACTAGGGTACATATCCAGGGGGTACGAGAGGGTGGGGGCAAACCCTGGTAACATAGGTTTGTACTAATGAATTAGCTATTCTTTTATTATTGTTTTCAGAATGCAAAGTGTGTTAAGGAGGGGCACTACTTTTTTTCCCAAATGCATAATGAGTTAAGCCTGGACATTATTTTTTGTTTTTTCTTCAAAATGCAATATGGGTTTTAAGCTATGTTGCCAGGAAACAGAAACGGGTACGAAACGCGGAAATGGCAATTTTCAAAAAACCTTGGATACGAAACGTCGATGGAAACGTCCGTACAATATATTATTAAAAAAATAAAATATATATCCATATGCATAATACTCATTTTATAATTGTAAATTTGTAGACCATAAGAGATAATTGATAAAGCACTCAAAATATTTTGTATTCATTGAAATTTGAACTTCTAAAGAGTCATAACTCATCATCAATGATTCACATCAACATACTTACAATTTCAATGATTCACATATACATGATAATAATCTAGATGCAGTTAGACGTTTTTTTTTTTTTTTTTTTAAAATTTTGGGAAACGTTTCGTACCCGTTTCTCGTTTCCGAAACGTTTCCAGGCAGAAACGTGGGCCCCTTAGGCGTTTCCTGGCTACATAGGTTTTAAGATATTGACTGTTATTTTGGTTTTGGTTTTTGTCATTGTCAATATGAAAATCAAAAATTATTCTTGTTTTTATCATTTAATTATTCGTATAAAAATCCGAAATTAGAAAAGGTATACTGTTCTTTTTAATTATTGCAGTCCCAAAATAAGTTCAAATAGTGAGTATGAATTTGAATGTGAAACGGGTGATGAAAAGGGTGGGAGTGTACAAGAGAAAGACAGACAGCAACCCAACTTGACAGTTCACATGGGAGTGTTGAAAAATTTAGCTGCCCGTCTAAGATGTTGAGCAAATATGCCAAGGGACCATATGACACAAAAAAATAAACAATATCCTCAAGTCATTGATGGTCCCAAATCCAACACTTCAACAGGTTTAAAACTAAAGTACAATATATGTCCATTAACTTGGTTGGGCAGCAGTACTATCATTTGATGAGAGGGTAGGGCTACTGAGGTTGTTTAAAGAAAATATTAAGGAGAATGTTCCAACAGTTGCCATTCGTGGCAGACCTTCTAGTTCTAAAATACTGCAGTAAGTTATGAGGTAACTGCAGTAGGTGCTATTGGTGATAGGGGAAGAGGAAGGTTGTGGCCTCCAATGCACTTGTGGCTATGATACGAAGGCCAAAAAAAAGTCAATGATGCCAAAGGAAAATTATTCTATTCCGTTGGCATTTCATTTGAAGTTGCTCACTCTCCTTATTACAAGGAGGCTATGGTTAAAGTAGCCAAAGCATGTGCAGACTATGTGCCCACTGCCCCCAACAGATATGAAGTTGAGGACCACAATCTTGGATAGGAACTATTCCAAGCTTAGTTTATTGCAATGGAGGAGGTGAGGTGCATATAGGCCTGTCGTGGTTGTAACCTTAGTCATTGCATTTGGCGGATTTTATTGAAAAAAATCAAAAATCGTCGAATGTGAAAATCACAAATGAAATTCGTCAAGATTCGCAAATTGAATCATGCCTTATTTGCAATATGTTTGCTTGTTATATTTGTTGGGCGTGGATGCATGGTTATAGAGTTGCAGGATCGTGTGCTCAGTTAAGACATGAGATAAAAATGAAGTTATAATCATCTTGAGTTGACGTTACGGCAACGGATGTGGTTATGGCGACCCGAGCCAAGTAGTGAACGAAGGCTTAACGTTGGGTAGTGTGCACCCAAAGAAAGCAAGCTTGTGAATTTAAATGCCAAGCACTCTCGTAAAAGATAACATGGTTTATTCCTTGATCGCGTTTAGAAATAATGTCGGAAAACCTGCACACGAATTAGATTACGGATGATAACCCTAAATGTGACCATTCACGACATACCTAAACATAACTTTCTTCATTTATATTTATTTATAAAGATTTTGTTGTGTTTTATAACTTTAAGAAAAGTTTTTACTAATGTTGTGTAATAGATTATATAATTTAATTTAGAAAATAATTTTAGTGGGATTTGTAACTCATATATTTAAGAGTTTTTATAATGTATTTTCTTTTATTGTAATTTTAGTTTATAGTTTTTATCATATAAATTAAGTTTAATGTTTTTCTTTTAATGTGTTTTTGATATGTTTACAAATGATTTATTTGAAATCTTATTTTTTTGTAGAAATGTTGGTTGGTCGAATTTAATCACGAATTTTATGGTTGATTTTTTAGTAACATTTTTTTACGAATTTAATCCTCCACTAATTCGAATGCGGTGACTTAGGTTGTAATATTATCAATGATAGGTGGATAGCTATTAGACACCGCTCACTAATCAATATTATTCTATGTTCCACCAAGTTTTCAGGACGGGGACGGCAGGGGACGGGGGGAGCATGTTTGGGATGGAATTTTTTGGAGGCCATCTTTTAGGGGATGATAGGGGACGGCTATTAAAAAATAAGGGAAAATATAAAAAATATAGGAAATTTCAAATATTCATATGATAACATTGATAAAGCATTCATCACACACATTATAGAACCTTAATACATAAAATTGGAGCTGAATTGAGATTTCACATAAGATTCAAGTTTCAATTACAATAATAATTACAATGAAATGCCCAAGGGCTGCAAGTTTCAAGTACTCACTACAATATCTCTGAAACATAGAAAAAGTATATAGTACACAACACCTACACAAAAGTCTAACAATTCAAATGCAATCATATGCATCATCAAGCATACAATTAGCAAATGCATTGTCACACTTTTGAGCAGGCATATTGGAGCGGTCATGATAATAGGGTTTTTCAGAAATGAGTAAATAACCCGCTGTTTTTTTCAGCAAAACATATTACTTTATGCTCTGTTCATACACCTTTGCTGCACAACACAACATTGAACTGAATAACACACTCTTTTTCACCAAAACATTTTACTCTATGTTTTGTAGTCTCACACACCTTTCACAACATTGAGTCAAAAACAGTCTTTTTTGGAAAACATATTAGTATTACTCTATGCTCTGTTCGTACACCCTGTGCTGCACAACACAACATTGAACTGATACCACAATGTTTTTCACCAAAACACATTACTCTATGTTATGTATTCATACACATAGTTCAAAGAATTGGGTAAATACCCGTGTTTTTCATGAAAACATATTACTCAATGCTCTGTTTATACACCCTCTGCTGCACAACAAACCATTCAACATAATACCACAATTTGTTTATCACCAAAACATATTACTGTATGTTCTCTATTCATAGACACGTTGCTGCATGAGCAATACAAAACTATTAAATGAATTCACTGTAGAATATTGCTCTCTTGCCTTCTTCTCACTGCTGTTCTCTTTTCTTCTCTCTGTTGTTTTCTTTCTTTGTCTTCTCCTTCACAAGATGGGAAATGACAAAAATGAGCTTCTTTTTTTGTTTTAGTTGTAAGAGAGGTTATTTTAGGTATAGGTTAGTTAGGAATGAGTGTGGGGGGCGCCCACATTCCTTTTTTTAAAATTAACTTTGTGTTTTTTTTTAAATAACTTTACCTTTGTTGGGACGTAGGGGACGCCCAGAGTCCCCGGTACGGTCAAGGGACTTGTAGAAGTCCCCTGGCCGTACCGGGGACGTCTGGACGTCCCCTGTCGTCCCCTGCTCCAATTTTGACGTCCCGGGGACGTCCCCAATTTTTTTAGGATTGGGGATGGGTAGGGGACGTTTCCTACCCGTCCCCGAGTTTCCGAAACGTCCCCGGTATGGGGACGAGCCTAAAAAGGCAGGGGACACGTCCCCGTGGAACATATTCTTTAACTTTGACAGTGCAATAGGATTGATCCTCATAAGATCTACCTTTATCTTCGGTTGATAATTTTGGTGAGCAGGTCTCAACCTCTACATCACCCTTGTCTCTACCGCTTTCCCAAAGAACTCTATCGGTTCATCCAATTTCATTGATTCATCCCCCAATCCTTGTCATTAGACAAATCAGTCTAATTCTTAATGTGATACCTTATCCACACGCGATGCAATCACGGTGAGGGATCTGAATGAAGGGATGCCTTAGACCATGAAATCCACAAAACCAGAGTTAGAACACACTGAGCCGAGGTCTCAGGCACAACTCTAACAAGAAACTATAAAAAAAAAATCAATTAATGCGAGGGACAATTACAAACTTGGGCACAGTGGCTCCAAACTCTTATGAAAAGACTCTACAAGAAATCTCTATGAATTCCAATCCTATGAGCTATCATATCCTACTTCTACAGAACCAAACTTGACTCAGTAACTTCTCAATTTGGATCCCTCTTCTCATATGGTACCTTACAAGTTCACAACCTTCTACTTATAGAATTTGTCATGACTTGGGCTGGAGAACAAAGATACCTTTGCAAGTAAAGATACTGGATGTTTGACTAAAAAACGATTCCGAAAAAAAATTGAGGGTTTCATGATCGAATTAATAGCTATTTTTCGCACCTGTGTGAGTTTTTGGGTTGAGTTCAGCATTCCATGATCCACTTCAATGTTTCTTTAGTCATAGTTCTAGGCGATTGGGACATACGAAATCCGATCAGATTAAAACTCTCATGTCTCAAAAGCGATGGTCCCATTCTCCCATAAGTTCATTATATGTCGTGATTCGTGGCAGAGCATTGTCTAACAAGGATGACTAACAAGTTTGTTGCAAGAAATCTTCATCAAGATCAAAGGAACGTGATGCTCAGGTTTTTAGTCCTTCCAATGGTGATGACTCAAGGATTCGTCGAAATAAACAAACCAAGGAGGGTTTAGCACTAGAAATTCAAAATGTCAAATCTGTTATTGCCAACACAATCGTTGCAGATCCAAAGCAAACATGTGAACGGGATGACAAAGGTCGAATGGTCTATGGTTGAAAAACCTATCAAAAATGACTCTATCCCTACTCGAAACCTATCATTCTTGTCTGGAAGTTCAAGCATGTTGGAATAGATTTTCCACTTCGCGGACTGTTGATAATAAAAATGAAGCAAAATTAATGTTGGACGTGACCTGCCATCATCTGAAAATGAGGAATTTAGTTTTTTGCTAACCATTAATAAGGAATACACTGAAGAAAACCAGAATTAAGAGCGTCGGGGGATTATTCCCTTCTTCCTTTCTCGTATGCCTAATAAGGAGTCATTTAACAAATGGTGCTTACTCAATTGGGAAGCCTCTCTCTAAATTTTCATTGGGTTCTAGGATCCAAATATGTTTTCCTTCTATTTAATTGAGACATGGTTGCACATCAGGTTCTTCAATATGGTACATGGAATATCACAGGTTCTCTTGCCTATGTCCAATCATGGAGAGCTTATTTCATTCCAGACGACAAAGGACAAGCTCATTATCCGCTCTGGTTGGAGTTCCTGACACTTCTTGCTAATTTACAGACCATTTGTTGATTTGTTTATTGGTCACTTTGGTAAGGTGTTGGTTCCAAATGGTAGGAGGAATTCTTTTCAGGCTAATCCTAGGGTTTGTGTGGAGGTAGACCTAAAGAAGAAGCTCCCACCTTCCATCTCCATCATTACAATTGATGGAATGTGCCATCAAGAGGTGCAGTATTTAAATCTCCCTAATGCTTGTTTTGCCTGTCAGGCACAAGATCATCTTATTTGGTGATTGCCCTCTTTGCCGTCTCTCATTCGAATGCTTCTCAAGATACAAGTGTGGCTCCCTTATCAGATCCATAAGGGCAAGAAATTTAAGCTTCTGTCTGGTTCATCTCACAGGAGAAAAAGAGTTTATGACTGAGAAAAATAATAAGAGGGCGTTAAATCATCCTTCCAAAAACTCTGGTTTAGCAATTATGGGTAAGAACCCAAACTTAGCAACAATGGGATGGGGATTCTAACGTTTCTTCACTCAACTACCCCAAGGAGGTTTTGAAAAACCAACCACTTCTATTCTACGCAACAATTTCAAAGAGGCAGATGGACTTGGAAAGAGATTGGAGGATCAAGTCTAATAAACGGAAAGAAGCCTCATCTCCAGATCGTATAGAAAAACAGTGCATGATAGAGAATTTAGCTCCTCGTGTCAAACCCTTTAAGGAGGCTATAACTTTTTCTCCAAAAAACAACAGTTCTGCTTTGGTGATGAGCAATAGGTTCAGCTCATTGGGTAACCCTCTCTTCCTAGAATGAAGCTTTCTCTTCTTTCTTGGAATGTTAGAGGGATGACTCTCCCAAGTCATAAGCAGTTTGTTCGAAGTGTGTTGCAGGCAGCTAAACCAGATATGGTTTTCCTTCAAAAAGTTAAATCTGTTGGTTTTGAGCTGCAAAGTTTCGAATGAATTATTGTTGGAATGGCCCTTTTTGGTCTTCTGATCACTCTCAGGATAGTGGAGTAGTTCTGGCGATCTCCCCTTTTTAGCAAGGGTTTGTTGTGGGACATGGTATTGATCCAACAACAGATGTATGTGTGGGTTACTCTCTTACTTCAGTACAGACTTTATGGCTTTTGTTCTATTTATGCTCCTAATCCTAGTGTTGATCGTGCTCAGTTATGGAATTGGATGGCCTCTTCTTTACCCACGGCTGATTGGATTACGGGTAGTGATTTTAACATGGTAGAATGGGAAGGAGATAAAGTTGGTGGTGTGGGGTCTATTGTGCTTGGTTTGGAAAAAATTGGTTGGTATCGATGCAAAGCTACTCTTCAACTTTTTAATCCAAACTGGGGCAAAAAGGGTTTGGATAAAGGGGGTTGGTATACATGGTCCAATTTTAGAAGGGAAAGGACAGAATACAGCTAGATTAGATCAGTTTTATGGTTCCTAAGATTTTATTTTCAGGCCTTTCTTGTCCAATGGAGGTTTTAATTGTGGTGTTTGGTTCAGATCATCTTCCAATTCAGAATTCCTTTGCAGTGGGGCATTCAGAAGAAGAAAAACCATCCTTTCTTTTCAAACTTAATGTTGCTCATTTGCAGTCTCCTGGCTTTCGTGCTTTGGTACATCATGTTTGGAATCTAGTACCCCGTCCTAGTGGAGATAGGGGTTGGATATTGTGGTGGGAGGCCATGTTTTTGAGAACCATAAAATTTATTAGGGGTTGGGGTCGTATGATTGTCGTCATTGTCGGCCGATGCACTCTTAGGAAGCCAAACAGAACTAGAAGCAGCCGACATTTCCTTAGAGGAAGATCTTCATAATGTGTCTTTACAGGAAGAGGACTGTCCTAGTTGGAGGATTGATTCACAAGGAAGAGGAGTATATTGCAAGAGGAACTTGGATTCATGCCCGCCTGCAATGGATCCAGGAGGGTGATGAGGGATCAAAATTCTTTTTTGATTATTTGAAGAGAAAAGTGTCTTTTGAAAAGGGTTCTAGGGTTGCGTAGGCTGGATGGTTCATTGAAGGAGGATCTAGAAGGGATTAAAAATATGTTTCAGAGGCACTTTCAAAATATCTTTTCTCCTTATGTTGCTTTAAGTTTAGGTTATTGCTTCCTCGGAATTCCTGTTTCCAAGGTGATCCCCCATAAGATTACTACTTGTGAGTGCGGCTAATTGGACAATGATTTTCCAAAGAAGAATTATTTGTTGCTCTTTCATCGATGCAGAATGGAAAGCCCCTTGGGAATCAATGGCCTCCCTTGTGAATTCTACAAGGTGATGTGGGATATTGTTGGAGATAATTTTAATTGCCTAGTGGCTGAAGTATTTTCTATTGGCTCGTTGTCTGAGTTTCTTAATAAGGGTTTGATTAAGTTGGTTCCCAAATCTTCAATTAGAGGTTTATAGGTAGGTGGGCCCATCACTCTTTTGAGTGTTGCCTACAAGATCCTTGCTAAGGTGCAATTGCACTTCAAATGGAGAAGTGTTGCTAGTAGGATTGTCGCAAAGAGAAAATGGGTTTTATCAAAGGGTGTTTTATTATTAGATACAGTTTTAACTACCTGGGAAGCCATGGATTGGGCGAGAGAGATGGGGGAGCAGATTCTTTTTCTGAAGATTGACTTTGATAAAATCTTGCTTTTGGATCAAAATTGAGCCTGAGTGAACACTCTCTTCATTAAGAGAATGCCGAAGCCGTTTCAGTTAATAATTTCCTATGGTTTTGGTTTGACAAAGCCTATTGTGAAGATCCGTGAGACGCTAATTTATCTCAAAATTTTCATTGTGAACACGCCTTCTTTGCCTCCTCCTTGTTTCAGTGAAATAATGTCTTTTCCCCAAGTATTGTTCTCCATCGATCCATCAGACAAGGATGTCCTCTAGCGCCTTATCTATATGTACTAACAATAGATGTGTTGGGATATTTATTGGAAGTTGTCCGTGTTAAAAAACAAGATTAGAGGTGTTTCCCAGCCAAATAGCTCTGAGATGCTCAACAATCATTTTGCAGACGACTCTCCTCTCTCGATTCAAGTGAATCAAGACTCGGTTGTAGGAGTCAAGAGATTGTTTAGATACATTTTGCACAACTTCTAGGGCTATAGTTAGTAATCACAAAACTGAATTTTGGCTGATTGGTTGGGATGACCCGCCTCATTGGATTCCTACCAAGTGGTCTTTGGTTCAGCCAGGGGTCATTGTGAGATATCTTGGTATTCCCTTTGGCTTGAACCTCTCCTCGACTGTTATGTGGGATTGGGTTTTGCAACATTTTTAGAATAAGCTTCTTCGTTGGCAACATAAAGATCTTTCGTTTGAAGGAAAATTGATAGTGTTGAGCAAAATTCTTCAGGCTTCTCATATCTATTATGTTTCTTGTTGGCTTCCCTCCAAGACTCAATTTCTTCATCTAGAGAGGTCTTTGAGATCATATTTGTGGTCCAAACATGGTTATGGACTTGAGGTCTGCCTATGGTTTCGTGGACTGTTTGAACTTTGTACCTTTCCCAAAGAGGAGGGCTGTTTGGGGTTGATTGATATGGCCACCCAAGGATGCATACTACCCTGGATAAGACTTGTTGGATGAATTTTGCACAAAAGCATACAGAGATTTGACCAAGGAATATTTTGAAGGGGCCCCGATGCTTGGACGGATCTTCTCCTTGGCAAATTCTCTTAAAACACAGATTACTCACTATTCGACACATGGGTAAGGTTAGAGGCTCTTTTGGACTATGTGATACTATTTCTGCTCCTCACAATTTTAAGATTACAAGTTCTCTTGTTCTCAGGAGTATTTGGGTTGAATTTATGGAAGAAAGATTGCTAGTTTGATCACTTGGAGATTATGTATGATGCAAGGTCAAGTTGGGTGGGACGTAGCCAAAAGAACTATTTGAATTGAAGCACACTTGAGGATATTTGTATTGCAGATATCAAAATGAGGAATTAGACACCCAAGCAAAATATGAAAGGGATATTCTTGATGGAGAGACTTATTTGATGCCATTTTGAAATGGCAAGCAAAATAGGTGTTCTTTAGCTAATGAGTTTGCAATAGATTGGGATTGATCGGATATGAAAAGAATGGAAAGTTCTGAACCTTGGAAAATCAAGAGGATTTGTGAAAGTTGGATTTGTAGATACAATTCTCCAAATACTTGAAGCAACATTGAAGACAATGTCTGAAGAGTCACCTCTGGGTGTCACAATAAGCTATGGAAGGATCTTTACTGGATGTAGCATCAGAGAGGTGCTCTTAGATCATGTTCTTGGCGCTGTAGGAAGTAGAGCAGCCTATTGAATGCAGACAGCTTTGTGAGTACATCGACTTGTTTGAAGACGTGACAACCATGTTAAGGTATCCTACAGACTGTTGAGCTTTCTATTGGAAAGGTGAGCTATCTTGTGGCTGGGGACTCCAAAGTTCGACTGTTCAAAAGGGGCCCAACTGATGGCTATATGGCCCCATCTAGCCCTATCTAGGGATATCTTCAGGGGGGGGGCAGTATCTTATCGGTGACTCGAGGCTCACGATTAGAGAGCTCCTCTAGAGGATGTTTGGAAGAGTTGATACGCATTTCTGACCCATATCATTATTAGATAGGCCTTAGATACAGGTCGCCCCTCTATTCTTAGATACTCGATACACGTAGAGAAGAAAGAATTCAGAGAAGGCACAAAACTGCACTACTCAAATGAAGTGTGACAGATGTTTATTATATAGGAAGAGGTGGTTAGAGATTGGTTGAACAGTTACCAACCGAATGACAACTACATAACCGCATTATATGCTATATAATGCTCTATATTTTAACACCCCCTCTTAATGACTAAACCGGAAACAATACTAAGTTTATCCCGAAATTTTACAAATGTCCTAAAGCCCATATGTTTAGTCATTAGATCTATAGACTGTGCCATAGGTGGTACTTTGAAATCAACAGTCCATCTTTGTGTTGTGGTTGTCAAATGGAGGAACCGCAAAACAAAATCTGGTCATGTGAACAAAAGATATGGCAAGTGGTCCATTGATTCTTCGTTTCGTGATTCATTGACCAGTGATGAATCATCAATGGTTGAGAGTGTCAGCCCCATCTCCAGAGTGCTGAAATCAGAAACTCGGAGAGGTGGATTGAAAAATTTGTTCAGGCTTGTGTAGCTTGCTGGAGTCTATACAAAGATTAGTTAGCCTGCAATCGAAGTCACCTCGATGTGTCCTTGCAACACCATGTAGTGCTCATCCAACCTTTTTCAAGAAGAGAAATGTGACCATCTGTGCAGTAGGAGTTAGAACCAACTCCGCAATAGTAGGAGAAACAAGCATCTCCGTCTCAACAGTGGGAGAAATAACCATCTCGCAGTGGTAGGAGTGAGAACCAACTCCTTTGTCTCATTTATTTGCTCATTTATCCCCCTCTGTTGGGAAAGATCTTTCACAACACAATGAGCAAACTGTTCATGCTCTACTGTCCTTCGAGCAAGTACCTCTGAGTGAGTGGCTTGGCATGCCATCTCACCATGCACCGTCAATGCATCTGGAATAGTGGAGTCTCCATCCACAACAAATTGTTCTTCAAAATGAGGAAATCCATCCTCCCAAGGCATGTCAACCTCCCGATACTCCCTCCACAATAGGTCCAGATCTGTGAGGAATGCTTCCTCCCAAGGCATTGGTGAATGGTGGATGTCCTCCACACGTGCATTCATGTTGATCTTAGCTGGATCAACAAGCCGATGTTGGCCACCTTCCCAATACCAAGGGCAATCATCCGTCTCTGTTTCATATCAAAAACAACACACTTCTTCCCACAAAAATCCACAAAAATATTGGGATTTTCAGTTAATTGACGAATAGATAGAAGATTTTTTTGTAAAGAAGGTACATATCTAACATTCCGTACCAACAGTTTATGAGCATTATTCAATACAATGCATATATCTCCTATCCCTTCTACTGCAAGTGATTCTCCATCAGCTAGTACTATTGATTCAAAACATATATTTGCAGTAAATGAAACATACCAATCCTTGTGACATGAAAAGTGTGCGGATGCACCGAAGTCAATGATCCAGCAACTAGTACCACTATCATGCGAGCATGATATCGTAAGACAATAAAGAGCATGCCTGTCATCTGAATCCCATTCTTCTGCAATTGTTGCCACATGTTCCTCATCACATGGCTTTTTGTTTTGTTGTGAAAGATCATACTTCCGCTTCCAACAATCCTTCTTAAGGTGCCCAACCTTGTGACAGTAATAACATGTGACCTGATACCGAGTGGAAGACTCACCAAAATGACGTCTCCACTTTCCTTTTGACTATGTGACAAGAGCACTCTCTGATTGGTCACAACTAGATTCTGCTTGAATTTGTCTCCGCTCCTTTTGCAACAGGTAGGAACTCACCTTGTCAAACGTGAGAGTTTGACTTTCAGCCATTAAATGGAGTGCCTCCACAAATGACTCATACGAAGAAGGTAAGTTGTTCAGAACCAGAGCCACCATATCATCGTCGTCCACCTTTTTGTTGATGGAAGATAACTGGTCTCGAAGGTCTTTCATCCAAAGTAGGTGCTCAGACAGCGATCCACCTTGTAACTTTACGGAAAAGAGCATATTCTTCAGGTATAAAACCCAACTCTTTTCTGACGTCTGATATTTATCCCTCAGACTGGTCCACAACGTGCTTGCCATAGTAGCATTCCGCACTTCCAGTATCATATCATCCCACACCGACAACTTGAGAAGTAATAGAGCCTCCTTATGACATTTATCATAATCCGCGAAGTTCGTCATTGGTTGACCTTCACTACCCGTGATTATCTTATCACAATCACGAAATTTTGCAAGCGTTAGAATCTTATGGCTCCATACATTGAAATTTGTGCCCATTAATTTTTGTGTCTCCGGCATAAGTCAAGTGTGAAATATTTGCATATTTTATTATTCTAAAGTAATGGAAATAATAAGGTGAATATTTTGCCCACACCAATAAAATAATATATTACTTTATGTCTCCGTAACCCTTCGATCAATATTCAAATGCATTTGAGTATTATTCCTTTGTTAAAACATGGAATGCCCTCCTCGAACGTTGAAGCTATTGGCGAAATGATTGCAAATTAATATTTCTTACCAACAGGAATAATCGATGTTATTTGGTGTCCCTCTCTTCGAACTCAGTCGCCATTGTCTCATTCTGCCCTCATACAAGACTTTGTTTCACGTTTTCAACAACGATCCACCTTCTTGTATTTTTGCCTGAAAAGAACATCATGACTCAGGTGTAAACAACCTGTGACTAAGTTTGAACATTTGCCCACAGGGGACTCGTTCCCTTCGACCTGCCCACAACTTTGTGCATAACCACAGACTAGGTATTTTGTCCCTTCTCGTATCTTTACAATAGCGTACCCGTCAAAAAATAACTTGAAAGTAATGTTCTACTTCCTTTTCCTTGGTCATAACTTCCAGTTCGCCTGTTGAAAATTTTTGGTCGAACTACAATTTCACACCCTGTGAAAAAAATTCCGATTTTATGGACAATCACGAAATTCCACAAGCAGGTAAAAACTACTGCATGTGACTCCAGGCAAATTCAATTTCGTGTATCCGATTCAAGTTCGGATTTGTGTCTCGGCAAAACAAGTGTATAAAATTCGAACTACATAACTGCATTATGGCAATAATTGTTCTAATTTTAATAAAATGCCATATGATATTTTTGGACCAATGCACTAATTGCAATTTCTGAATAATATAATTAGCTTTGATCGCCTTCAAAAATGTAGTAATATAAAAATAGCTATAGGCTAATTCCAAAAGATGAATACTCCCGTGCTGTAAATGTCCCACCTAACAATTGGATCTAATTTTTCCTATTAATTATCTAAACCTTAAACTAAGTTAGGACTTAATAATATGTTGCTGAATAGATTATAAAGGTATACTATATGAACTATCAATAACTCCTTCGAATCTGAATCAATGACTAAGTTATGGCACCATAACTGTGATAGTAGAAATACTTACCTCAGCATGTCATCAAGTATGGCAAATCTCAACTTTAAATTTCCTACGGCTAGTATACATTTTAGGATAATTTCTATACTAATGAGATAATAAACATGCATAAGAAGAAAATTACAATGAGCAACTGAAAGCATTTTTAAAGCTCTTGCCGACATCGGCAAATTCGAACGATACACTCCAGACTTTGCTACAAAGGCCCAGAAACTCCTTTTATCTTCAACTATGACTGTCGTTTGACACTGCATCAAACCATAATAATCACGCGATTGGGTCTTACATGACTATGTCCAATGGCATATACCATATGGTCCACGTATTGTCATTCGAACACCAATAGAACCACATGTTTCATTCATGGCATAACAAATGAACATCCTATACAATTTCATGCTCACGAACTGCCAACGAATTGTGCAAACATATTTGTTTGCTCATGCCTTTATTGCCGAATTTCGAACGATTTTCAGCTAAAAACTATCTGCATTTACCTTATGACTGACTTGCGACTACTTGAACACGACTTGTAGGGCCTTCTCGAACTGGATGCTCCCTCCTTTCTTACGACTGTTCCACACGAATCTCCTTTAGTCATGTGCCCTGCAATAGGGCTTCCGCAAACTTCCAATTCATGCCTCTTGAATAAGGCTTCCTCGAACTACAATCCTTACCGCTCTGATACCAATGTTAGCATATGTCAAATAGAAAGAAAGAATTCAGACAAGGCTAAATGCACACTCAAATAAATGTGACAGCGTTTATTATATAGCAAGTGGTGGTTACATAATTGGTTGAACTTAGTTACCAACGGAATGACAACTACATAACTGCATTACATGTTATATAATGCTCTATATATTAACGGTTAATTATATGAAGCATCAATGATCAAAAACTAGATATTGTTGCAAATATTCATAAATATTTCTCAAATCATCATTGAGCTCCTCAACTAATCATGCATGCTAGCTTTCTATTAGAATCTCACATGGACTTGAAGCACTCCCAGCTTTGCTAGCTAACACGGTTTGTCCTTGTGAAATGAAAAGAGTCTCACGGTGCCCACTCGCCAAATCCAAAACTCGCCAGACCCCCAAAAAAAAACTCGGCAAAAACTCGCCAATATTCGGCCAATACTCGGGAATACTCGGCAACTTAAAAAATACTCAAATTTCTTTAAAAAACATAAATTTTAAGCAACACATAGCTACAAAATGTATCAAATGAGCCCATAAAATGTTGGAGAAGTGTTTTCTATTAGATTTGAATACAAATACAATACAAAATCGCATCATCATGCGAATACGACAACCGGCTGATAAGTAATATGAATTTATGATGATTGACATTGAAAAATATCATCATAAATTTCATATCTATGCAAGTTACAATATACAATAAATTACATTTTCCTCTTCCCCAATCTAGAGAAAAATTGGGGAGAGGGTCTAGTGCCTCTACTAGTCCCCACACTCGGCTGCGTCTCCACGCTCCTCCTAGAAGGCTGCGAATCTGGCTCGATCATGGAACTAGATGGTGGTGCTGGTGGCTCCTCTGCTGCATGTTGGAGATCACCTCCAAAGATGTCATCCAGTCCAATATCTCCTCGGAGTCCTGCTAGTGCTTCTCCCTCCATAGCCTCCCTCTCAAAAGAAGCAATCTCGTCCGCTGTGAACGCAGGGTTTTCCTCTTCTTGCCCAGTCCACTCACTGTATGGATCTATCTCATCCAAATCAATGAGCTCCTCTGATGTGGCCTCAACTTTTTTTGTGCGAAGCCGGAGATTGTATTGCACAAAAACCAAGTCGTTGAGCCTTTTTTGAGTCAACTTGTTGCGCTTCTTCGTGTGAATGGCCTCAAACAAACTCCAGTTGCGTTCACATCCAGAAGCGCTACAAGGTTGAGATAGAATTCTGAGGGCTAACTTTTGAAGATTTGGGGTATTCCCTCCCCAATCCTCCCACCAAGAACCTACAAACAAGATAATCAAAAATTTATAATTAATTAATAAAATCAAATCTGTAACTAATAAGTAACTTGGTAAACATTCTAATTTTTATTACCTGGTGACTGTGCGGTTCTCCCTCGAATAGCTAGCACCGAAGAAAAGAGTCTCCCCCTAGCATGTTTGTAACTCTGCAGCTCTAAAATGACGAGGTCCCTCGTCTCAACATCCGGTATCATCCTCTCAATACATGTTGAAAGGCCCTCCATAACCTCTCCGTTCACATCTGTGAAGCTGTCGGAGTAGAAATACTTGGGGTTGAGGTAGTACCTCCGTGCATGAATAGGTTGTTGGAGTTGATTGTTCCACCTCCGATCAATAATCTCCCAAAAGGGACATATCTAACAATATCCCCCCTGTAATAGTTTTGGATAGACTCTTTGGCCCTATCCATGGCCTCATATATAAACCCCATGGGGTTTTGCTCCCCATCAACCAAACGCAAAACTCTCACCAACGGCTCTGACACCTACACACAAATTAAAATGTAAGATTGCAAACTTACAATACATATTAGAAATGAAATAAAAAAGTGAAAAGTAGAATAATATATTTATAATTTAACAAATTAAAATAAAGGAATGAAATATAAATCGAAGTTTGAAATTACCTTGATGATCTCTATAGCTCTCTTTGCAAAGATATCATCAAAAACTATCTTTGCAACCCTCTCTCCGTCAGCTTTATTTGAATATTGTGAGTCTAGCCATGCTTGACTCACAAACATTTGTTTCAAAGGTGTCAACAAACTAGAAATACTTTGCAACGTCAAGAAGTTAGTTGCAAACCTTGTGACACCGGCTCGAACAAGTTCTTTCCCCT
Source organism: Taxus chinensis (assembly GCA_019776745.2). Taxonomy (NCBI): domain Eukaryota; kingdom Viridiplantae; phylum Streptophyta; class Pinopsida; order Cupressales; family Taxaceae; genus Taxus; species Taxus chinensis. The sequence goes on from CM034157.1 coordinate 205,753,501, forward strand.
TTGTGTGTACTCTCATCAAGCTCAGAACCCAAGGGTGATTGTATATGTACTTCGTTATAGATCTTGCATCTTCTACAACCGGCCTCACCCAATCAATTTTGCCTATGTCCTCCAAAAGAAGGTCAATGCAATGAGCTGCACAAGGAGTCCAAAAGAGTGATGGATGTCTCTCCTGCAGTAGTCTCCCAGCCGCCACATATGCTGCTGCATTGTCTGTGACAACTTGCACAACATTCTGTACACCAACCTCTAATACAACTGTCTCTAACATAACACTCAAATTCTCTGCATTTTTTATTATGTTAGAGGCATCAATAGACTTTAAAAACACCATCTCACCGTTTGAAGCTGCTAAAAAATTAACAAGGGTGCGGTTCCTTCCATCCGTCCACCCATCTGAAAGAATGGTGCATCCGAATTTTTTCCATTGTTTCTTGTGCTCTTCTAGCATGGTAGTGGCATCTGCAATTGCACCCTCAAGTAATTTCCCACTCAAATCTTTTGGAGAGGGTGCCTTGTACCCTTTCCCTGCAACTGTCAACGCTGTCACCAAGTACTCCCAGTATGGGCTCTTTGCCACATTGAACGGCAGGTTGTTGTAGTACCAAAAATTTGCACAAGCTTTATCCACTTCCTCGTGCATATCTTTGTTCCAGACTGTACCTTCCAATGAAGGTTGTGCTCCAGGTGTGTTCCTTGCCACAAAAAAACTCGGTATGCCTTTGCTCGAACTCGATGAAGATGTGCCTCTTCCGGCTCTTCCTCTTCGTATGCGTGGACCACGAGTAGAGCCCACAATTGTTGCCGCATCATCGTCTAAATCCTCTTCCATTGCAGCCCCAGGTCTAATAGCTTGTGCTATGGCTGCCTTCAGCCTTGCCTTCTCTAGTTTCTTCTCCTCTAACTCTGCCAGCTCTGCTCTAATCTCTCGCTTTGCCTCTTCCGACACGTTGGGGCAAACCGTAACATCTCGGCAAACAATAGTTGAAAGGTGATATTTCAAACGATTGATGCCTCCATTCATTTTTTTGTTACAGAAAGTGCAAAAAATTTCGCCCTCACTAGCTCCACGTACAACATACTTCCATGCTATGGAACGGGCATTCGGAGGAACGGTCCCTGCTAGTGATTCAGATGCCGAACCTGATGCCGAGCCTGATGCCATTGTTAAGCTCTAATCTGCAACACAATGCACATTTAAAAAATTAGAAAACGTAAACTTAATTTAATTTTAAAAACAAAACGTGCCTGAATAACAAATTTGCGTAAATAAAAAAAATACATTACAAGCATTCAATTTTACATTACATGTATTTAGAATTACAAAACGAATCGATTACAATACACATACATAAAATTTAACTAGTTTACAATGAATTTGCGTAAAAAAAAAAAATACATACCTCTGGCTGCAAATGAGTATAAAAAAATTACAAGCATTCGATTTTACATTACATGTATTTAGAATTACACAACGAATCGATTACAATACACATACATAAAATTTAACTAATTTACAATGAATTTGCGTTAAAAAAAAAAAAATACATACCTCTGGCTGCAAATGAGTATAAAAAAATTACAAGCATTCGATTTTACATTACATGTATTTAGAATCACAATAGGAATCTATAAAACCTAAATAATATACACAAAATTTGGAAAAACTTCAAAGAATTAAAAAAAAAAAAAACCTACCTCCAAATGCAAATCTCCAAATTCTCTCCTCGAATTCGCTCCAAAATCCACTCAACACAAGCAATGCAAGCTCAAATGGTTGTGTGAGTGACAATGAGGGAGTAGAGGGCTTTTTAAAGAGCCAAAACCGTGTAAAAAAAGTGGTTTTTGCGTGTGAAAACCGTGTTCTGCGTTTGCAAACCGTGTTGGGCGAGTTTTACCCACGAACTCGCCGAGTTTTGGCGAGTACTCGGCGAGTATTCCCCAAAACTCGGCGAGTTTTTTTTTTCCTTTTTTGGCGAGTTTTTTTTTCCTTTTTTGGCGAGTTTTCCTACGATTTAACCGTTTTGCAAGTTTTTTGGCGAGTTTTCCAGACTTGATGTGACTTATTCGATTGGACACTTTTTATTCAAAATATAAGTGGTAAAGTGACATGTACTAGCTCCCTAGTTTCCATGTACCCTCACAAGTATTGGTCCATGCTCAATAATTGGCTCCTCTCCCTTAGATCTCATAATGGCGGCATCACAAAATGATCCTCACATGATGTGTCATAACGGAAGGCTAGGATGCATCAAGAATGCATCGCAGTCCTAGCAAGGCTTGGTGGCATTGCACAATACTTTGCGGCTTCCATGCACAATAATGGTTAGCGCAAGGCTTGCATGGTTTTGTGAGATCAAGACACAATGCTCACACATTTAGTGTTTCATTGGAAGTGCATAATGCAAACCTAGCTAAGGAAGCTACACCTTTAGCCTTACATATCTACACCTATAGCCTTACAACTGATGCCCACACCTAATATAGGAGCACCACAACACACTCCTCAAATTTCTATGGGCATTTCTATAAAGCATACACCTTTCGTTGCTCCATCTTATCTTTGGACAGCCAATGATGTCTTCTTTAGACACTAGCCAATACTCATGGTCTTGCTCTTTGAAGACCGTTACTTGAGTTGTAGGATGGTGCCTTCTTCATTTCTTTAAAATTTTCAAGTGTCATGCATTCAATTTATGGGAACATTAAATCTACCCTTCCTCCTTATCTAGCATAGAAAGTTCAAACAACTTCAAAATTTTCACATTTATTAGAGGTTTTTGGTTCCTAAAAAACTCAGTTGGAAGAAGAGGATATTGCTCCTCCATCCTATATTTGGGCAGCCAACGTTGCCTTCTTTGGGCGCTGTCCCTTGTGACAAACCAGCCAATACTCGTGGTCTCTCTCTTTGAAGGCCTTAACTTGTGCTGTAGGATGGTGTCTTCTTCAATTTCTTTGAAATTTTCAAGTGCCATGTCAACAATTGATGGAAGCACTAGCATCTACCCTTCCTCCTTATCTAGCGTGGAAGGTTCAAATATTTTCAAATTTTTAAGCACATTTATTCCATTGAATGCATCTTCATAGTCAAGGAAGAAAGTTCTGGCATTATCTCAAATTGCACAACTTAGAGAAGGGCCATAATAAGCATATTGGTGTTTAATGTGCTTAATTCCTCAAGACTATGATTGCCCAAAGGTATCATCTTTCATGTTGATGATGGTGAATTACATGAAATTTTCACTCAAAGCTTTTTCTGCCAACCTATTAGACAAATTTGGTTTACATGTTTCAAATTATCAATCCTTAGACAATGAATCTTGTAGCATAGAGTTAAGCATGCCTCCATGAAATCTAAAGCTCCTTGCTAGCAAATATGCTAAAATACAAGGGTTTACAATGAATGCACACATCTACTATGAGCTAAATTTTAGAATTAAATACATGACCCTTCAAGGCTAAAGTCTTTACAGTGCAAAATTTCAATCTACCATACCCTCTGAGAGCTAAGAACTATGTGTGGCTTAATATGTGTTTCACAACCAAACAATAGGCTTGTCCTTTCTGCTCCTCAGCAAAGATAATTTACACATCTATTGAACCCCCTCATAAAGTACTTCAACAATTGCTTGAAATGCAACTCTGGATTTCTTCTACCTCCACCTACTAGAGATTTTCGATGCCATCTAAACAACAATCTAAGAGATTTCGATGTTGAATGTGCATTACAGTTATCATATGTACCATACGTCCATGTTTTGCAGGGGACAAAGTACTTCAACTGCTTGAAGCAACTTGGATCAAGCCTAGCTGAGTTCGATCCATTTGACAACAATCTAAAAGTTTTGATGTGAATGCAACGATTATGCGATTATCAACACTTCTTAGGGCACAAACTTCCTACTCATAGATGAGCTTGAGACAATATCCTCAAATCCTACTGAAGCAAGTTGCACAAAGCCTCTTCAAATCATTATGCAATGCTTAAATATATTCAGGAAATCTTTTTGACTTTCAAACCATGTTCACACAAGAAACAAAGACAAAATGATGAGTGTGACATATAATGACTTATCATGCACACCCTCCTCATGAACTGTCATATGCTCCGAGAATTGAAATAGTAGAACACCCCATAATGGACTCTTTGACTCAATATCTTGGCCTTACTGGATGCATAGAGGAACAATCCTGCTATTACATTCGATGTCCATGAGATTCCTAACAATGACTCCATTGATGAGCCTTTATTCATATGTGCTTTCATTGATTCACATCTCAAACAGGGCATAGATTGTGGTACGACTAAAGAATTACGTGAAATTATATGCACTGTATGACTACTATTTACTAGCCTCTCAATGGTTACAAACATCATACTAACCTTGAAGGGTTTCGTCCAACAGCCAAGGTTAGAAAGGCTTTCACGAAGTAAACCTTCTTAGGGGCAAATGCCAACTTATGGTAGGATCCAAAAGCATGATTGCAATACATGGTTCCTAGCGACCTCTTTTGCCTAGCAATAAGGCATATGTGACATGTTATTAAGATGTTCCTAGATAAATAACGATAGGCAAGACACTCCTTATGCATTGCAACGATGCTTAAAGTATGTACAAGAATAAAAAAGTGGTTCCTTTTCATGCTCATAATACATTATATTACCTAACTACTCAATTTCCTAAGGTATTACATAATGTGCTTCCAATAGGATACATGATAATCATAAAACCTAAAACAACAATAGTTCAGGTATGAACCCAGATTTTCCACCTATTCATTTGACGCTCCTAAGCTAGTCATGTGGGAGAAAAATGGGTTAAGAGTCAGTCACAATAGATCACCCAAACAATCTTCAATCATACAACAGACATGACAAGTCTTGGATACATGACCTTTCCTAAGGAAGTCCATAGAGCTACACATTGTCTCCCATGAGGCCTATGATGTGAACAAGTAATGATTTTGGGTACATTCAAATATTATAATCATTTTGCTTGACTTGTAGAAAGATGATACATGCAACCATCTACCCACCCACAATTTACGTGAACATCATTTAGCATTAAATGATCCCTAACCTTTACATGACCATCCCCTTGATGGGATTAGGAAGGTTAGCACGCCTAACCTACTTATATGTCCCAGCTCCTGCTAGTGAGTTAGCTACTTTTAAAGTATGTTGCTTGTTCACTTCATCAAAAGCTTGTCACCCTCCCTTGAGTATGACTGATTTTCCCTTCATTTTATGCAAATTTTCACCCATCTTGACATAGAAGACCCTTGTTGATGTACAATCATTACTTCTAGCCCTTCATCATGCACTTGCTCTTATCATGCACTTTCTCTTATGCAATCCTATATAGCTGAAATTTCTCACCAAAGTCTTCATCTACCTCATATTGCTCCTTGTACACTTCATGTGCAACTAGTTCAAGTTCCATAAATGCATAAGGTCAAAAATTAATGGTTACGACACTAACCTCATATTCGATTACATATACATCGTTTTAGCCACCTTTATCTGCTAGTTATACTTGTTTAGAATCATCTCAGCAAGAACACAAAATCTTACACAAACATTCTCTATTTCACAGATCTCTATTTTCAGCATCCAAACAATGTCATTCACCTTAAACACTGCCATCCGAGAGTAATGTCCACTAGCAATGTCCTTGCAGGGGCAGCGACTAGTTTTTAAACATGGGCACTTCCATTTGGACGCCTAGATTTTGATTCATGGATCGGTTATGGGGAGAAATTAACTAGGAGATGTATATATGCGAATGACCCCATGGGTCATTATCCATCCACACACTTGAGAGGAACCTTGGAGATCACTTTACTAAGGGCGTATATGCATCTCAAACTCTTCCAAGAGCACCCATAGAGCAGTTCACTAAGCTAAAATATAAAGAGCAACGGGTAAAAGTTTCGTGGTGCCAAGTGTCGAGGATCAAAGGATCACTCTAGATTGCATGAACTTCCTTATTAGCTGCATTGGACCCACAAAACTATGAATTTCATTCACCTTTAGTAGATGTGGAGCTGTAGTACCCTAAATTTGGTCCAGGCACATGGTAATATGGCATTTTGCACTTGCTATGATATATATTGGGATATACACATAAATTGGACCAGCTTAAGGCACCGAGCATCCTACTCTATCCCACTCCTTGGTTCCCACTGAACAACATACTATTCTCAAACTCTGCTCCTCAAATATAGATTGCATCTGACAAATGCAAACCATCTGTATAGAATTTCAAACTTGTCTACAAACCTGATTTCTTTGACACTACTGGGAAGGTTCAGTAGACTATCATCCAGACAAGGTTATTCTAGCATCAGTTATGGGGAGAAATTAACTAGGAGACGTATATATACAAATGACCCTATGGGTCATTAGATCTATCCACAGGCATCTTTTCGAGAGGAACCCTACGGAGATCACTTGGAGCTACAGGGCATCTACACATCTCAAGACTCTTCCAAGAGGCAACCATAGATCAGTACATTATTGCAACCTAAATTCTGAAGTAGCAACAAGTCCATAATTGCATGTTGCCAAGGTGGGAGGGCCAAATCAAAGGATCACTCTGGATTGCACATTAATTTCATAGTTGCACATTCATATAGGAAGTGGGAGAACTAAATTCGGCTTGATCCCTCTTCGGAGCATTGGTACGTAGTGCAACACTCACTTGCATTATGGCAGTGATGAGCTCCGTCCAACTCAATAGCTCTGAATTACTATACATTGTTGTTTTAATGCATTGTTAAGGATTGGACAAAGGAGAGATTACAAGGGCTTTGTCACCTCAAATCATAGTGTCTGAATACCCTAAATCTAGATTGTTGACAAAGGCAAACCATTGAAGAGAATTGCAAACATGTTACACACCCTAGACACTATAGGAAGCCTCAGTGACTATCATCCAACAACATTGTTCTCCTCCAACAACGGTGTCCAAACACTCTCTTAGATACTGATTTTCACCCAAATATCGACGACACTTTTTTGAGTTGGTTCCAAGTACTAGTGTACATTTACATTCCTCCTTCATGTAGAATTAGGTTGGGTTTTCCCATTATGCATTATCTAGCTATATCTCTCCATTTTCTCTCTCTAGAATTATCACATTAACCCTAATACAGGTTCAAATGATTGTGTTTTACTGATTTATTTACAATATGAATTAGGATTCATTTTATGCTATTGTATGTAAAATAATCAAGACAACAAACTAGTCGATGATGACATACACATACATATTTTTCGAGGTACCCTAATTTCAGTGCAATTTGATTTCTGGGGAAGGTCATAGATCATTCATAACCCCCTATTCATCTATTTCCGCGGCTTGTGCCTTTTGGCCCTTTTGCTTGATTGACTCTTGTTTGTTTGTTAAAATAATCTAAAATACAAAATTAGGACCTATACATTGGTTGTTTTATTGGTACATATTCACATATATCGTTGTTATCATATTACATGGTTGATTTACATATCCATTCTTTACACACATGTTTTTGACGGTATCTTGAGTTCAGGTACAGGTCTTACAAGTTATCTATGCTCATGTAGCTCATTCTATCTTTGGCACCCCGTAATAGAATGCTTTATTTGATTATTATTCTATCTTTAGTGCCCCATGATAAAAGTTCATCATTCTATTATTATTTTTTTCTATTTTTTATTATTAATAACACAAGTTAAGTGTCATTTTTCCAATTAAAATATTAAAGTACCCATGGACCGCTTAAATTAATTTATTTCTCTCTTTAATTTCCTCTTAGCCTACGGAAAATAATAAGAATAGGCTTCAGGTATCCAGAATTAATTCATTCTGAAAACGGGACATTACATTTTCACCCAATGAGTCCACAATACAGATAGTACCTAGCATCATTGATGACAAAGTTTCATAGGAATTGGGAATCTTGTGAGTAGCAAGAACTTTACAGACCAGAAAAATACATTGGAAATTAAACTTATCTGATGATGATAAAATTTGAGAGTGCCTTTCTATAGTCATACAGAAAGCTAACTAGTGCTCACAGGTCAGGGATGTCATATGAAGGACCAAAAAGGAAGAGACTGAAATTTCAGTTTCTTTGTCTAGTACTAATCTTATTAAAACATAACAAAACTTGACGGTTACAATGGAATAATACTCTAATTTACCTGGTCTCCATATCGGACCCTCGACCAAAGACAATAGGAAGCGGCCCTGCCCAAGTTGGAGCAACAGCAACAATAGCTGATGCATTGACTAAACCTTTTGTGGCGCCACGTACAGCTATGGTTGCCGCATGCCCACCACCAACAATCACTCTTTCAGTTTCTGCAATGAAGCAATATGAAAAGATATTAGGAGTAGCTAAATATGCGAGAGTCAACAACTAAGTGATTTCCCACAAAGTCCCCAGATGCATTTCAATTCCTACATTTACCATGTAATATCCAAAGTGAGTCAACAAGTGAGTAGCAGAGAGAGATTGAAAATTCCATTAGCAACTTAGCATATAACGTTGACATTTAGCATAAAATATTTTAAAATAGGCCAAGCATTCAGAGCATAACATCATCTTAAATGACTTCAATATTTTCCACAATATTACAAGTGCACTTCAATCCCGAAACTAAACACCAACTTTTAGGTTCTTGGTGACTGAAAGTGAGAATAAAATACTATAGAGAAAACAGCAAAGCTAAAGTGTAGATCTAAATGAAGTCTTTTCATGTCTACAATACAAGAAGACAGAAAGAAAAAAAATACAGAGTTAATGAAATCTAAATATTGTTTGAAGATCAAAACATATGTTTCAGTAAATCAGATCAAAAATTTATGTTAGTTAATTGGATTCAAGGCTTGCTTCTATCATAAGATGTATGGCATCCAATCTGAACTCTTTTTTATATCATAATTAGGTAACTTTTGTAAGAAAAATTTTGCAATTATATGCACGTCCATGCATGTCCTTGCAAATGGATTGTAAACAGTTACCAATCATGGTCTTCTTTTCTGACAATGCATAGTTGCACATGGCCTTATCTCTCAACAGAAATTATTTAGCAGCATTCTCTCTTTCTAGCGAGCAATTATATAAGTTTCTGCTATAGTCATCAATATGCTTATCTTATGCTAGTTTTACTTCTATATTACTGTTTATTCATGATTATGCTGCAAAATACGAGGCTTTAAAGCAGGATTTGCTTCACACATTCTGATAGAATGTAGGCAAGCTGGCAAAGGACAACTGACAAACATTCATTACAGAAAACTATGACACTCACTCCATGTAGAAAATTCACACCATACTAATACATGCAAATGAAGTAATGTTCATCAAACAAATGCAATACAATGTAAACGAGAGACTCCTGCACCTGAGGACTTAAACAGGCTATCTGCTGCACATAGAAAGTCCACTAGAAATTTTTCCATCAAATTTGCATTATACTGAATGGAAGGTCTGTCAGAAAAGCCAAATCCAGGCCAATCAACAATTACAGTCCGCCAATTTGCAGCCAACTCTCGTGTTAAGAGGTCTTTTGCCACGGCTTGCCATTCACCTGTCGTACTCACATCAGAGATGGTTGGGAGCATAATGATATCCTTATAAGGGCCAGAGACATTTTGTTTATGTTCCTCAAAGTATATTTTGAAAGGCTTATTTTCAAAACTCCATGTCCATGTACCAGTCCGAAACTGCAAAAATTACACATAAATAAGCAGATTGAGTAAAATGCATAGAATTTCTCCAACTTAACCAATGCTTTAACTTTTAAATCATATGAAGCCTACAAATTCTCTGACAAACATTACTTCTCAATATTTTGGTTGAACGTCACTCCCTTTTTCCTCAAACAAATTATCACACCACAAAAAAAAATTAATCCTAGGACCTAAACCAACCAACTATCCAGCATTTTTATTCCACTTACATAGGTATGACTGCATTTTAATTAAAATCTGAAAAATAATTATGGAAGGAAACAAAGGAGCTTCTCTTCAAATGTTTTACTTAGGCCAGATATCAACTGGTATATGCAACAAAATGGTGAATCGCAGTGACACGAGGCCCATAGAAAGTTAGTTTGCATCTTTAAGAAAATATGCAGAAATTCAAAGCTGAACTCTATACAGATGAAGGGTCACTAGTTATTTGGTTCTCTTTTCATTATTATTATTGGATTGATTTCCAACGGGAATTCATGTCAATAAGTCCCAATGAATTTAAAGATATAAAAAAAATATCAATATAAAGTTAGTTTTTGCTTGTGAATAATACCACAATTTGTATGCTATAGTATGTGACAGGTCATATGAATATCAACTTGCAACTTTGAAGTGATGACCATGCTGTACAGCTTGGAAAGCAATGGACAGTAGCTATGACACACAAAAAAAAGCAATACTAAATGAGAAAGGTAGTTCCAATATGAGCAATCTGCTAATGCACAAGATATCTGTTATTAGAATTAAGCCCACTACCCAATTTTTCACCTTGAAGTAGAACTAAGACCGGTTGGACTAAGCTCAAAAAAATAAAAAATCCAGAGACGATTTTTACAGGCATTTCAAGATTTATGTATGCTCAACCGCTCCTTGACTAAGAATTGATCAAGTTCAATTGACTTGAACATTATGGGTGAACAGAAGTTTACATACTAGACTAAACCTAACTACTTAGCAAATTCTAGTAAATACCCATTACAGTAAAAAGCTGGGTTTCTCAAAAGACATATAGAAGCACCAACATCAAATACAGACAATAAATAATAAAGAATACTGCATTCAAATCTTCCATAGCATTTGTATATAGAAAGATATTATATGTTTAAAGTGTTCTTGGTAACTTTTTTAGAAATATATATTGAAATTACTTCAGAAAAATGTGCCTTGAAAGCAAGTTTTGCATGCTTGGGGTAAAGATGAAGCAATGTCACAAAGAAGGTCAAGATTCGAGCCTTGTCAAGGCTAGCTCCTCTGCGTTCAAGTAGGGCCCCATTAATTGGGATCAAAAAATGGTCAGAGCTGGGTGCAAACTCCGGGTGATTTTGATTGTGTAGTTTTCCAAATGGAAAGCTGAGCTTGACGGCACTCTAGATGACCATCTCTCTCATTTAAAATGGGGACTCCACAAAATTGCCATTGAAATTCAAGAACTTCAGCGGAGGAGGTTGCTGGGGCTATTTTCATCTCAAACCAAAAAAAATGTGCCTTGAAAGCACAGAATGTTTATTTACTTATATAAATATGTTTTTATATAACCTTCAAGTGAAACCTAGTCAATGACAATAATTTCATTTTCAAATTCACAAAATTTGAAAATGGAAGTACACAGACTAGCAAAACCTTTAACCACAAAACAGAGAAAGACTAATGGTTTATCCACCAAACATTCCCAATGTGTTCCATTCTTGCAGATCAAACTGTCTTAGCATTAAATGGATCTTCATCTAGATAAAGTGTTTCCCCTTGACATCATGCATCGCATGTGGTTCCAACACCAACCTTTTTCTTCTTTCTCCTAAAGAAACGATGTATTTTCTTTAGCTTTTCAGGTAGGTGTAGACACCAAATTTGGGTCACACTCCCCTTGGTCCCCTTCAATCAATTAACGTAATATATTTAATTAATCATGACACCATCGCCCCATTATTAATTATTCATCTTCACATTATTGATTAATTTAATTATTTTAATTAAATTAATTTCACCCTCACACCTCCACCTCACCCTGGACTCATTCCATGGGCATTTAACTCACAATGACCGAGTCCTCACTCCTAGTGCTAAGTCACCACTTGACCTAACTAACTAAGACTTCTTCTTAAACCTAACTAGACCTTTTCTAAGTTCTTCCTACCTTCTCTCACGTGAAATCCGCTTTCCTAAGCGGACTCAATGAGAAAGCACGCCAAATTTGGGAAGATCTACCTATTTTTGGTAAACCTAGACTTTCTCGCCTTAACCGACGCTGGTTATTCCTCGACTCACGCCGGTCACCTAACCATCATCGGTTACTTTATATACAACTTCGCAACCTTTTACCCGGGTTGGTCATTTTTCAATTTGGGGAGAACTATTGCATTCAAGCGCGAATCCAAGCCTCTCAGCATCCAAAAGACGCAAAATACTCAACCACAGGCCCATGCAAGCATCTAACTCTCATCCCAAGGTATTAGAATATTCACGGGGACACTCTGGGAGCATTGTCGTGGCACTGAACACAGAGGTTCTTCACGGATCAACTACCATCCTCCACCTATCGGATCTGCAAATGCAAGCATACGTAATTTCAATCATTTGTGCTTGCTTTAAGGTTAGATCCATTGCTTCCTTCATTATATTTTACTTCTCTGTGTATTCCTTTATCTCCACCTCACCAACCCATCAATCCAACCACCTACACACTTTTGGCTCTCCATACCTACTCTCTACACATTCCTGAGTCTTTCTAGTAATATTACGAACCCAACCACTCTCCCTCCATTCTCTGTGCAATCACAAAGAAGTTCAATAACTGCTTTTATTTAATTACTACCAAATTGCCCCTACCGACGTCAGTCACCTTAACCGTCGTCGGTCTTACATATGTACCAACATCGGTCATTGTGTATTTTTTTAAACCTCCACCAAACAACCCATAACTCCACCAAATTCCATCCAGACTTTACCAGATATCCCAGTGACCTTACCGAACACCTCTGTGACCTTCCCCAACCAAAAACATACCTTGCCTTCCAAACTGGTTTCTTTGTCCAGTTATCGTCTCAGAGAAGGATCCCCCACACCAAAACATACCGGAAACTATCCAGAGTTGTCGGCTTTTGTAGAGCACTTTTATCAAACCACAAACTCTACTATATTCACAAGTCAGTCCAAAATGGCATAAGCTAGAACATAAAATCTACCACATAGGATTTCGTGTTTGCTAGCTTTCTGCTTGATCTGTGTTTTGAGGTGTGAGTTCGTTTTCTCCATTCTCCTTTCCCTTCACACACCATAATCATAGTTGGTGTATTCTGACTCTTTCTGAGTGTGTTAGGGTCAATCATTGCCATACTCAGTTTCTGGGTTGGTCTTTTAATTGATCTAAATCACCAAAATCATTTTTTTCCATCTTTTCCCAAATTTCACAGTAACCAGCGTCGGTCCAGTGACCGCCATCGGTTCCCTCATCTAACTGTCATCGATTTACTGGCAACTGTCGGTTTCCTATTGTTTTGGTCATTTTAACCAAAGTAGCATTCACCACATTGTTGTTCTTTCTGGGATTTCCTCACTTACCTCACCATATCTCTGTCTCTGAAATCACTGTCAAAGTCTAAATCTGCTCCATTTTTATCATTTGTTGCCAAATTTGTAGGTCCTTTTATTTTCCACAAGTGACCAGTATCGGTCCTCTGACCGAAATCGGTTACTCTCTGTCACTAACACTGGTTACTCAATCATCGTCGGTCTGTGTTTTAATTTTTCAATAAAAACAGCGATCAGTTGTCACCTTCTGGGACCATTTTCTCCATTCCTTCTGTACTCCTATGCCATCTACGGAGCTCAAATTACCAGGTCTACTATTAGTCACATGGTTTTGACTCGTAGCCAAACCAACGCCCTCGCGTTCCACACTAGCCTTCAACCGCTCCCGCCTAGCCCATCGCCGCCTTCCATTCTATCACCTATGGATCCCAATCGGTCTATTACCATCAGTACCGGTGATGAGGAGTTCACGAGACTCCTTGATCAAAACCCCACTACTTTACAATATTATTTAGCCCATTATTCCACTCGGGATTCATCAGGGTAGCTTGTATACGACATGTTTGTGTCCATTCCTCCTACCCTCGCACCCACTTTTGCATCAGCTACTACTAGCTCGACCCTACCCTCTTCCACCTTACCACATGTGGTGTCCCAGCTTGACCCTACATCATCAATATTTGTTGCATCTGCGGCATCTGTCGCACCTTTGACGTCAGTGGCTCCTATGATGTCAACCATGCATTTATCAACCGCCTTAAGTGTAGGTCTATCTGCACCCGCCACTTCTCATATACCTATTGCATCTCAGCCACCTATGGTGTCAGCAACCCATACTCCCTTCCAAAACATTGTCCTCTCCATCCTGCGGTCTCTTCCTCCGATTGCTACGAGAGTCGTTACGTCCACTCCACCTACCTACACTTATCACCAACATCCCCCTATTTCATCTATCGCTTATTCAGGATACTTGCCACCTACATCTATTTCGTCCTACATCCCTCCCTCACAATTTTTGTACTCGGCACCACCACATACTGAGATGCCGCCCACGTCATACCCGCCTCATCTACCCCCTTATACTGCAGGGGGTGCCCAATCATCACAACCTACCAATGATCTTATCAAAATGATGATGGACAAGATGCAGACATTGGAAGCATTTGTCTCCGGCTCATGTAACTCTCTGACATACGACGAGATTTGCAATGAGCCTATTCACCCGTCCATTCTGATTCATTCATACCCTACGCATCGGGAAAAGCCTAAATTCAACCGATTTAACAGCAGAGAAGACCCGCAACAACACTTGCAGTCTTTTAAGCATGGGTGTTATCTGATCGCTCATGATGACGCTTTGCTCTTGTGGACATTCCCAATGTCCTTGACATGACTTGCTTTGGATTGGTATAGTACCCTACCTAGGCACTCCAGTTTATCATTTAATCAGGTAGCTCAAGCTTTCTTAGACCATTTTTCTATCAATATTGTCAAGAAGGTCACCATGATCGACTTGTACGCGACACGCCAATATCGTCAACTTTGTCGCTCGTTGGCGGAGCCTGATCAACCAGCTCACATTCCAACTGCCTCAAACCGAGTTAATAGAGTTGTTCACCAAGGCTTGTGCTAGACACATCTCGCCAACTCTCCAAGTTCAAACCTTCCGCACATTTGACGAGGCGTTCACCATGGCCCGAAAACTTGAAATTCATGCCATTGAAGAGAAGAAGATACAATTGCGTAATAAGAACGTTGCATTTAAATCAAACGATACCTCTTCTTCTTCCAAACAGCAAAACAATTACTCTAAAGCAAAAGGATCTGCCAACGCAGTAGTTTTGAAAGTCGGCCCATCTCACCCATCCAACCAATCTAAGCATCTTCCAATCTTTCCCTTGTTCAGGCTTTTCAGTTTAAGAGGGAGCAACGAAAATACACTCCCATAGGAGAACCCTACTCTTCATTTTTAGAAAAACTTCTAAAAGCCGGAGCAGTCACTCTTCCACCAATCAAACCACATACTGGTTTTGACCCCTCTCGGCCTATGTCTGCATGGTACAAAGAAAATGATTATTGCAACTATCATCGCGTTAAAGGTCATAGCGACGGTAATTGTATAACTTTCAAAAATATCATCCAAGAAATGTTAGATAATGGAGATCTAGTCTTGGATAATCCTAATGCACTGGCTAATCAGAACCTTCACATATTTAAGAAGTCGTTCCCAAATCACACCTCGTTGTCTAACCGAACCAGCGAAACCTCGACCAATGACAGTAACGTTATCGACATCATACCAGCTCTTCCTCAATTTCCTCCTACTCCATCTATCGAGGAGATTCTTGCACGAGCTCCTTCATCCACAAAGGGACTTGTTTCATCTACTCCTTTACCCACAGAGGAGTCTCCCTTATCTTCTCCTTCACCCACGGAGGAGTCCACCATATCCGCCGATGCAGTTTCCCCACTCACCTCTCCATCTGACGAACAACCCGCAATA
Organism: Taxus chinensis; assembly: GCA_019776745.2. Taxonomy (NCBI): domain Eukaryota; kingdom Viridiplantae; phylum Streptophyta; class Pinopsida; order Cupressales; family Taxaceae; genus Taxus; species Taxus chinensis. Next base: position 205,769,278 of record CM034157.1, read on the forward strand.
CTTACTCTTCTACCCACAAGAGAATCATGTTTACCTTCTCCTTCGCCAAAAGATGAACCTACCTCATCCAACTTGTCATCTCCCCTACCCATAGGGGATCCATTAGCAGCACCCCTTCCTATTGGTGACCATTCCCCATTGGCTTTCAAGGATCCTGTTGATTTTCTCTCGGCTCTTTTACCCACAGAGTCTGAAGCCAACCAATTCCGTGTCTCACAAACATTCTTTACAGGAATTACTACCAAATCAACATCACCCCCCCACAGCGGTGTCGTTTTCACGTTTAGTTGACTACTTGGATTATGTTGACGATTCCATACTTTGGGGACGCTTTCGGTTGCCTTTCTCAACTCAGATGCAAATGTTGTCTACGGATACTTCCAAGATCTATCCAAAAGTATTTTAGACAACCAAACCCACCATGCCCATGCCAGTTGTAACGACCTCTTCTTCATCACCCTCGCCTACACCTAAACCTTTACCATCAAATGAACTTTTGCCAATGCCTAAAATCTTACCTACACCTATATCTTCCTCCGCGTTCCGACCCATTGCCACATTAAGCGTCATGCCGACATCAAGTCTAGTCCATCCTCCTATCAAACTAGATTTAGCCACGTCCTCGCAAGCCATCACAAAGACTATTCCCCCACCTAAGAGGAAGACCCAACCTCGTAAGCCGCACATACCGGTTTCACCCACTATCCCTCTGTCACATTCACCACTTCCATCTATCCTAGGTCCCCACCCATCAACCTTGGTCAAACAGCCTCCTACCCAAGGTAAACCAAAAACACAGCAGCCCACCCCATTGTCACGATCCTCTGTTTCGCCTAAATTACCTACACATCTTACGCCTTCGCCATCACCTACATCCTTCTTACCTCGTATACCTACACCACGTCCGGTATCCTCATCATTACCTACAGTATTCCCTTCTCTTCGACCAGTACCTTCCACATCGCTTCCTACTACAACCTTCACAGCACCTTCATTATCGCCTTGGCTAACCCGTCCCCTTCCGCCATCTGCTTTCCCTTCTTCGTCACGCCCTTCTTCTTCACCTTTACCTAAGAAGATGCAGCCAAAGCCCAAGAACCCACTACCCTCCAAAGAGGTAGTTAAACCTACACCACCTTCAACAACTAGTTCACCTGCTACATCTTTTCCCAAGAAGGTACAATCCAAACCTAAAACCACACTACCTACCAAACAGGTGGTAAAACTAACTCAACCTCCGATTCCACCTCCGGTGGCACCTCTCCCACCAAAGTCACCTACACCTCCATCCATACCCACACTTACTTCGCATTGTGATCCATTGGCAAGGTCTTATGCCAACATCCTAGCTAACCTTTTGGAAACCTCTGTCATCACATTGCCACGACTTAGACCTTACGACCCACTCAAACCTAAACTAGAAGGGTTTGACGATACCAAAATTTGCGATTACCATTGTGTGTCGGGGCATGATGTGGAAAATTGTAAGGCTCTTAAGACTATTCTTCTCCAACTATGTCCTCCCGAAGAAAGCTTTGACGATGATGATCTTTTAGATGAGGACCCTATTACACCTGCACCTATCACCACACATCCCCATCCCGTACCTATGCATCGACCTTCATCTCCCTCTCCACAACCCTTTTATCCTCCTCCAACATTTGAGATCAATATGGTCCGCATAAGAGAGCTAGCCAAACCTCTGCCAAAATGCCAATGTGCTGCATTGTTTTCACAAAACCAGTATATGCCCTCACCATATTTTTGCCCGTCCTGTCACTACACCTATCACGACTCACTTGCTCCTTCACCACAGATTAATATGGCAGAAACAAGGGAAGTTTGAGAACGGCTTTTAAAGAAGACAGGAAGCAAAATGATCCGCATCCATATTTGATCATAAGCAAGATAAGGATCGAAAAAAAAAGTAAAGTATAGAATTTTTAAACTGGGAATTAATCAAACACCCTTGAAATTCAAGTGTTCATAGCAAGGAGGAAGAAAAACAGGGACCTAATATTTGAGAGAGCGAGGACAAGAATTGATTGGCTGCATAATGATTTCCATTCAGAAACAGAGAATTATTCCTGTAAGCCAGATTCAATATTGTGCTTACTTGATATTAGCAGGAATATATTTTTCAAACCCTTCATAAAATGTACAAGCAAGGCCATTTTGTTATATCGACATTTTATATTTCTTAATATAGATTTTTTGCTTATCAGGGAAATGTGCATGCATACATACAAACAAGAGAGCAATTCCTATAATCATTTTTCATTCCTGATTTACTTTTGCACTTTTGAGCCTCAGATCTCAAATGTTAACCCATGCTTGTTAGGACGCCCAAGTTCAAATCTCAGCTGAGGAAAAATTCTCCAGCAGTGAATATGCATCAGTTGATGCCCGGAGGAATCACATCAGCCATGTGAAGGGTAAAGTCAAAGAGCCGCTTACCCGGCACAAGGTTTCCCCCTACCTGATTGGGCAGCAGCTTGCAGAAAAATAATAAAAATTATGCATAGGAATTGTACACGTGAGTCGTGACCTCCCCTGCATACACTAATGCCTTTTACATATACATCAATGCTAAGTCACAAGGTTCGAGTTCGAGTTCATGTTCAACGAGGATAAAGTTTGGTTTTTGCTAAAGGATAAAGTTCGAAACAAAATGTCATTAAGTTCAAAACAAATAATTTTCTAACATTTTTATTTTCTAAAAAATTGCATAAAGATGTCAGAGGGACAGAGTGGAGAGATTTTTATGTTCTGTTTTCGGTCAGTATATTTATATATACACACATTTTATAAAATAATGCACAATCATGTCATAAAATTTGCGTTTAAAATAATCGAAAAAGTTCGAGTTCATGTTCAACAAGGATAAAGTTTGGGGAAGTTCAAATTTTTTCAATAAAGTTCAGCATACCTTGTGACATAGCACCAATGCAATCCTGCAGATCTTGTTGAGACCCAAGAGTTGCTACGAGTACACAATTGGTTTAGACGGTATACCATGTATTGAGCTTGAATTTTCCTATACGTGGACAAAATTAGGGAAACCAGAAATGTGTTGGGCTTTCCCAATTTGTTTATGTCAATGGCTTAGAGGGAGGCCAATCAAAATGCTCCTGACTTGGTTACATGACCCATTTAACCCCTGCAGGGAAATGGCACTGCCTCCCATCAATTTTCTGTCATACATGTCTCTAACAACATTTTTCGGATTGCTCAACTTGTTTCAAGTCCCGGCATTCAATCCATGACATCAGTGAGACTTGCACATAGTGTTTTGCAGACTTTCAGAGAGGAATGTGACACTTTGTAAATGGTACTGATGTCTTTCCTTCTGTTATTGTTGTTGTTAACAGTCATTATATTACACGGTCAGTCGTCCCTGAGCTAGTTCTGATGTATAAAGTTATATATCTAGTTAAGCATCATTAGTTTCCAAAGGCTTGTTATCTAGAAACACCCTCTGTCAAGCCAGGGGAACATAATCAAATACCTGTTCACCCCTTTCGTGGTTTGACCCACACGAACTATATAGTGAAACTGGTAGATGGATACTGCCGAAGACGCCTCCTAACTCATTAATTGACATACATGAGCTGCACAGTGAAACTGGTAGATAGATCCTGCCAGACACACGCCTGGGGCAAAGAATTTGTCTAACATGTAACTTAAATTTAAGCTGAAGCACTTTTCCTTTTGACCTGCCACTACATAATGACATCATACACAGTTAAAAAGAGCCGGTGAGAATTCAACCTGATAGAAAAAGTTTTGAATCAAGAAAACCGTACAAATCTTGGAGAATTTATTCTTAAACTAAACCCTCGCTTGGCCTAAAGAATGTTAAAAGTTCTGTCATTGTCAGATCATCATCATAGCCTATCAACTATTCACAATTTAATTATTTTAAATGTGTATATGGCACTGGTCTTCCTGAAACCAGTCGAAAGCATAAATGCCCTAAAGGCCCTCCTCTCCTATGTCGGGAGAGAGAAACCCTTCAACCTATCGATTGAGTGTCAAATGGCCCTCCCCATATTAGAAAGGGAGAACTTCAATCTGTAGCTGTTCCTGCCCATATCGGAGGAGAACCTTCATCTGTAGCAGTTGGCTTCCCTCACACCTCGGCCTATATTATATGTTTAATTGACAGGTAACCTATCACCCATTGACACTATTCACAGATTTTATAAACCATTTTTTAAATTTTTATTTACTTTTCTCAAATTATTCAATTCTTTATATGTTTTGGGTTAGAACATAAGCCTGCAAAATTCATAATACTTAAAAAGGAAAAGGAAAAGGAAATCTTGGATCTAACCTTTGATGGGGATTCCTGTTTTTCGACAACAGCAGCCTGCACAGGCAATGCTCCACTCCTGGTTTCCGGCCTGTGTGTTCCATATGACCTGTCACTTATTGACTTCAAACAAGGAAAGGCTGCCCCATGCCCACTCAGTACTCCAACTGGACTTCCAGCAGGCTGCATATTTTTCTGCATTGGCTGATGACTCATGTGCCAAACTGCCACTTTGCGGACGACTAAGCATGAAGATCCCATTTTTGCAGCAATGCAGAGAAATTCTATGAGATTAATCAATCTAGAGTAATGCAAAATCAAGAGCACACATATGTGGAAGAAATAAATATATGTATAATTGAACGCATGATATTTTTGGTTGGGGTCAAAGGCTCTTTTCACTGACTCGACCTCCACAGTCCACTCCCCATTGGAGCTGCAGCATTACCACACGTTTTTTTTAACGCTAAAATTTTGAATATTTTTTTTTTTTTAAATTGACTAGCAGATTTACAATTAGAGTAGACGAGTGATCACCTTCAACTTAAGTAGCTACGAGTAAGGGGAATCCACGTCGTCAAAGTCACACGATCCTGGGTTTCGAGACTTCTCGAGAGGTCACTCATCCCAGTACTACTATGACCCAGTGTGCCCTAGCTTCCGAGACTTCTCCAGAGGTCACCCATCACGGTACTACTATGGCTTAAGCATGCTTAATTGTAGAGTTTTGATGTCATTCGGTGCACAAACGTTGATATGATCCCACCCAATTTGATGGCTGATAATTTATTCAGTCTTTTCGCTCATTGATTTGGTTTTTTTCTTTCTTTTTTCAAATAAATATTACACAGAAATCATCCAATTATATTCTTTAAAAAAAAACATAAATATATGTTCGATTATAAACTTGTGTTGCAATTGCTTATCAGTAACTCGAGATCGTCACTCTCTTTATTGCATCTTTTAAAATTATTATCAAAGTTCTTGTTATTGGACTGAGCCATCTTTTTCTTCTCATCATTAGATCTGAATAAATTGGGCTCATACAACACAAGTATATTTTGAGCAATGTCATTACTCTGCTGGAAAAGTATGAAATGGCCCAAAGTTTCTAATCTGAAAGTGTTGTTTGTGGAGATTGACTTTGAGAAAACTAATGTCAATATTGAGTTGCCTTTTATCCTAGCCATGTTTTTGGGATTAGGGTTTAGCTCTCACTTTGTGCACATTGTCAATATGTTGTTCAAGATGCAAAGGCTTGTATTATTATTAGCAGGGTGCAATCTCTTAGATTTGGTCTTCCCATATCCATTGGGCGGGGTTATTCTTTAACTCTCTCTTTATATGTTTTAATTGCTCAAGGGTTCAACTATTTGCTTGCCAATTACTCTTCTAAAGGTTTGGTTAAAGACATCTCTCTCCCTCAATTTGATCACTAGCTCATTAATGGTCATTTTGTTGATGATTATTTTCTCACTTTTCTAGAAAAAGAGTCTTCGGTTAAACATGTTATGGGATGCCTTATATTTTTTGTCTTGATTCTAACTCTTCCATCCAACAAAGGAAGACTCGATGTTATAAACAATATCTATTCCATTAGCTAGAAGGATATCAATGGCAAAGATTCATTCGATGAGTAATTCAAGTTTGTGGGCATCCTCTTTGCTTTTAAGATTTCTATATGACGGGCTAAGATGGATTGTTGGAAGCACAATGGACTGAGAGGGGGGAATAAATCAGTCCTTCAAAATTTTTACTTCATCTACCATTGTTGCAACATTCATTCAATCATATACATTCAAAATTAGCTTATTAAGTGTGCACCGTACATTCAAATGAACATGAAACATGAGAGATAACACATAAACACAAGATGTAAGTGGGAAACCCTTAAGGGGAAGAAAACCCACTGAAAACTTTGTTGATATTGTTATCACCAAATTATAGCACCCTCTGATTTGTCATGTGTGTGTGCATGAGCTATCAGTGTAACTGGGTAACATGGAATTATCTCAAGGTGTGAGACCTTGATGAATATAGAAGACTGATTTATTCCTCCATACTCAGAGTATTTTTGCAGTGTGTCACAATAGATTAGAAGTGTGCAACAGTGAATATCACTAATTCCTTTTGCATATTATAATTTCATAGCATCTGCAGGATCTTGTTTAATTGTTTTGTAATCACATAAGTGTATTTAGGTGCCTTTGTGAATGCAGAATTAATTAGACAGAGTATGAATTGAAGCTTTTCGGTTCTTACATCTTTTATCAAGTGTTTGGTACAGGATAAGTCTCACACAAAATTTGGTGTAACACCTTTATTGCTTTCATTTTTACTTTCCTCTAACCCTCAACTCATTAAAATACAGATTTTTAAGTGATTCGTCAAAGCGAGCCAACCCTTTTTATAGGTTTCCCTCATTCCGAGACACCCATAACTCAGAGGGAATCCCATTGTACCGGCCAAAGTCAGAAGTTAGATTGTCATCCAAAAGAAGGTGTACTTTGGACCGATAACAATTTTTTGGCACACCCTGTGGGACAAAGAACCCAATTTTGGAGTTATTTGCAGCATGCAGTTAATGATGAGTTCTCACATGGTTGTTCCTAAAGATTTAATTAATCAAGATCAACAACTTGTTTTAGCAGTTATCAGCACACAACACGATCTAATCGAAGATTTAGGAGCTGCAGTCTTCCAAGAACTGCTCAATCAACTTCAGCAGCTTGTTACCATAACAGTATTGAACGAGGAACAAGATAGAGCTCTGCTATTACATCGAAGAATAATTACTTCTAATAAAGGTCTAAATTGTTGTTTTTCCACGATCTATGTCTGCGATCAGAACTAGAGCGTCAAAAAAAGGTATTCCCTTTGATTTCATTCAATTACCTCTAAATTCAGCTAGAAGAAGAAGGGTTGGAAATACTATGCCCTATAACAAGCCCCATATTGACAATCCTCCTTCTCTAAATCCGAGTTTTATCATTCATATCCCAATCTTTCCAATGGTTGCCCAGCAACCCAAAACCTTTGTTCCTTTTACTAATGACAACCCTCTCATGATTCTTGTTTATCACGATATACCAGTTGCTGGCCTAAAAGGTCTCCCATTTTTTACTGGTGAAAATCAAGTTACCCAGTTGAACATATTATAGATGTAGCATCCCTTTGTTCAATACATAATATCACACATGAAGATGTTGCTCCAATGATGTTAGCTGCCTCTTTTAAAGGTCAAGCCCTACAGTGGTATTAAAACTTAGAAATAGGAACAATAGGCACTTGGGATGTATTAGGTGTTACTTTGTGCAAACAATTTGAAGATAAAACAGACCATCTATCAACTAAAAAAACACCAACATCCCCTATAATTCAGCCTGAGAAGATTGATAAATTAAAAGGTATTGTTAAGGCTTTGTCAAATAAAGTTGTGCAGTTAGAAAGGACTCAAGCTCAAGAAAGCAGGCCATACCAGCCACCTTTTCCAAATTTCAACAATTACAGACCTCATGCGCAAGGTTATAAACCATATCAAGCACAACCAACCATTACAACAGCTAGGCATCTTGCTTGAGTTGATCCTAATACCCCAACAATTTCAAGAGCATTGGTTCCCGTGCAAGCTAATATAGCCCAAGATGCTAGTATGCAGCCTATCAAATACATCTATAGAGATGGTACCAAAGGGATTTTCTATGCCACAAATGACTCAAGAGGAGACATTTAACCATTTTCAAGAGAGTATGTTTCTTACAGCTCATGTAGATCATATTTTGGCAATAGAACAACAGGGGCAACCAGATACAACATTGGTTAATTTTGAAATAATTGATCATGTGGCTATAAAACGTGAAATTGGAGCATAAGATAAGGTTGATTTTGTTGCAGCAGTTACCATATCAAAGAAAAAGAGCCATGAAAGCCAATGTAAGTGATCAAACTGTTGTACTAACTCGTGAAATTCAAAGTAATGATGTTGGTAATAATTTTTTACCATATATTGTTCAAGAACATGTTGCTATTGTAAAAAATCAGTTTAAAATAGGTTTTGTTCCGTTCAATATTATTGATCATATGAAGAAGTCTAACGTCACTATGAGCATGTGGGATACACGGTCTCTTCCTAGACAAAAGGACTTGTTAGTTCAAGAGCTTGCGGGTCTAAAATTACAATCAAAACAGGCTAACCGTGTAGAAAACACAACCAACATGGTGATGGCAATTGCAGACCAGCAAAGTAAAGGTTCAAAACAACAAGTGTTTAAGCCAAAAATAACAGTAAAAGAGGTAAAATTAGTAGTTAAAGAGGTAAAATTGGTTAAGCCACCTCCTTTCTATCTTTCTCTGATTATTGAAGATTCATTGGTTCACAATTGTATGGTTGATAGCGGAGCCATCATCATTGTTATGCCAAATTTAATGGCTGAAAAGCCGGGTCTTAAGTATGAACCAAGTACCAAAGGAGTTTTGCAACTTGATGGTTCATCAATCTAAGACCATTAGGATTATTAAGGATTTAAAGCTAACGTTGCATGCATGTCCAAGTGTTATAATCTTACAGGATGTGATGGGGGTGGATCTACCACCTTATTTTGCCATGTGTTTATCTATAAGGATCATAGCCATGCTTCTTACTTGCCCATTCATCTAGTGTCAAATCTGGTATGCCTCCAACCTTAGTATATGTCTCTGGTGTACTTGGGCAATCTTCTTACTCAAAATTTGAGCAATTGACATTGATTGGACTTGGTACATAAGGCTCAATGTGGAATGCAACAACTGGTTCTGACCTGGCAGTAGCTTTGGCTCCATACTTGGTCCTAAAGAGTATGTGTGACCAATCAGCTGACAAATACCCACCAATCTTAGCAGCAAAGTCTCGTGAAAAACACAAGGCAAAGAGTGGGGGTTATGTAGTCACAAAATCACGCACTTACTATTACAGTTATACCACCAAGTATATTATTTTATAGAAGGATCTCACATAGGAAAAGTATTCACTAATGACTCATCCTCTTGTCCTGTCGTCAATTAATCAGTTGTCATCGTCATTTGTCTTGCACAGTCGTCAGTTGTTTATACAGTTCTAGTCATCTCTCAGGGAGTATCAGGTGTAGTTATTTAGTCATCTGGCGTCTTTAGTCTTTGACCAGGGTGTCTAAGGTAGTACTGGGGTGCCCATGGGCACCCCGGTCCTTAGTTTTAGGTGCCCTGGTCCCCGTAACACTTGGGTCTAATTTACCTATTTGAGGTTGGTCTTTGTCATTTTCCCTCTCATTCCTGTAGGTACTAGTCAGCATGTCGGGTCATTAGTGTCAAATTTTGAACAAGATATCCCTATATAAACATAACATACTCACTATTCTAAGGGTGGACTATCTACTATCAAGAGATAGCTATCTACTAAGGAAAAGGACTACATTTGGGCATCATTTACATCTACATCACACAAACATAGGGGGAAAGGGTTGTATTCATTCTATTCCATCCACCATTTACATTTTACATCTAGTTATTGCCCCCTACTTCTGTGTCATTGACGCTAGGGCACCCTAGACACACAATTGCACACACAAGCACACAAAACTACATTGGGTTTGGAATGTAGTGCAATGCTTAGTTGTAAGTCCACCATTGTGGCAGCTAAGGTCAGTCTAATCCCTTCATTTACATCTTTCTTTTTTAGGAATTTGATGCTTTGTATGGGGTTTTACAAGTAGATCTTCATCACTAACTTACAACAACATAAGCAAAGCCACTACGATAACTACACAAAAAAGACTACGATATTGCGAAGACCTAGCGACATTATCATATTCAAATCCTGAGCTTTTCTGTAGATGAGAGCACCCAGACAACAGACCATGGTGCCCATAGGCACCCCAGTCCTCTCCCAGGCGCCCCAGTCCAGTCGGATCTTCCTAATTCCTCCACTCAAGAAAATATTACACCCTATGATACATGTGAGTCATTCATTCTTCTATGTTATAATTGTTATCGACCTAGAGCAAGATCTTCTCTCAACACACATCATAGATCCTTCACACATCTCTATGGCTATTGCCTCATCTAGCTCTATGTCATTTCCTTTGGTTGAGCATCCTACATAATCTCCACCTTTACCTCACAAGAAAAGAAAACAAGCTCCACCTACTCCACCACAAAAATATACTCCTTCCCCATCTCCGTAATAGGATACTCCTCCTACTACTCCACCTCACTCACGAGGGCCTTTGCACTTCTCTCATCACGCTCAATCACATGATGTGTGCATGTGTTTTACTTACCAAGCGATTAATTCGTCTATCGTCCAACCAGCATCATCTGTACCACCGATTACAGCGGCAACATGAGCAACCTTATTGTAACTATCATCACATAAATGTCCATAGGGATAATGATTGTCTTGCCCTTCATGATCGATTGCAACAACTAGAGGATAAGGGCATCATCTCCTTTGGCTCTCGCTCATGTGAGCGATCCATATCTCCTCTACCTCGTCATAAGATTTCTTCTACAATTGAGTCGTCTCCTACATCTAGTGCTCAGGCCATGGTATGTTCATCATAATTTGTTAGTCATGCACTCTCTCCACCCATGTCCATACACCATTACATCATCATCCATTGCATTCATTTCATCCATTACATTCATCACATTCATGCCATCCACCACATCATGTTGTTCCTTCACATTGGTTTCCACAACACTCCACTCTCACACATCCCACTGCAACTCCATATGACATTCAGTTTGGTTCATACACTCATGTTGCTTCCATCCCATATGCTTCCACCACTTCGCGCCACCTTGGTCTTTGGTAGGTGATTACTATCACCTTACCCCCCAATGATGCACTTGTGTTCTTATGGTTCTTACATGACTATTGAGGGTTTTCTTTAAGAACCTTTCATCATGCACTCCATCATTCATCTAGCACACCCAATCATTTCCCGATGATGCAATCTTACTTTTGCGGTTCATTCTTGACTGTTGAGGGGTCTTAATTAAATGAACCTAATCATCCTATACGCTGGGGGCATCACTAATTTTCCCCCCTCTTGTTCATCACACTAAACATATTACGATTACATTACATTATTACAAAATACAACACGTTAGTTTGATAATCATATATCATCTCTTTTTACATACATTTTCCTATCATTATCATACTAACTACACATTATGAATTCCATTGTGCTTAACTCATCACATTATATTTGTCATCATTACATGAATATTCCATCAACCAACACTAATAATATACAAAAAAAACATCACATACATTCCAACAGTAATCACCAACTCATACAACATTGATACAACACAAAATAATATCATCGCATATAAATCACATGTGTCCATACATATGTAGCAAATACAATCATCACTGGGGGAAACTCCCCTACATCATATACAATCATGATAATCAAACCTCATCATCACTATCACTCTCGGGTACTGTGAGATCCCTAGAACTAGATGCCTCACCACTCACTCTGCGTCATTGTTCGTGGCCTCAATATCTCTCCACTTGCCTACATAATAAGGTGTTCTTCATAGACTACTCTACAAACTAACATTGTAAATCCACGAATCGTACAAACACATCCTGTGCTAAAGGACCACCACCCAATGCCTCACGGGCTCATCGAGTCTCCTCACGTGCCTCATCCCTCTCAGCTAGCAATACAATACATGTGGCTGCTGCTACGACCACTGGCTCAAATAGATGGGCATGCTCACCAGCGATCTCATCCACTCACTCAAGTATACCTCCACCAAGTACATCAGTTGGCACATTCCACATCAAGGTGTGGATGGATGTGTCTACTATCAAGGACCAATATGCATCACCTACAAAACAAATAACACAATGTGTTAGACAACCATTACTAAAACATAACCAACAACAACATACATAACATAGCTATATATAGATACTTACGCTCTGCTATAGTTGTTGTCACATCGTCGGGGGCATGTGCTTCCCCCTCTCCTCCTCCTACATGTAGTAACCCCGTTGGACCTACAAATAATGGGAACAACAATACCCATCGATGTGTCACCCACCATGTGCGGTACTCTTCTGTGCTACTAGTATTGTCTACATCTATCACCTCTATCACTACATCTACCTTATCCGAACCAAGAGGTACTAGCTACTCCGATGTGGGCCCTAGTCTGGCCCCATCCCTCCTAGGTGCTCTAATAGCTCTCAACCATATATATGGCTCTGGGGGCACATCCTGAGCCATACCAAACTGACGTGATACCCTCTCCACCTAAAATAGCTCCGTCACACCTAGAAATCTATCCTCTAACCACATAGTCCTCTGAATACACCGTAACTCTACAACATCCTTGGGCCATCCTCCATAATCATGGTATGGCCTCCATGTAACTGCCTCGGGCCCCATCCTATCTATCAGTGCCCTATAGGTATCTGTATCCATCCTACACCCATGAATATTAATCCACCTCCTCACATATATCTCAGGTCTAGCCCACTCTGCTCGTGGGCCTCCAACTGGCCTCAACACTGCTATGTGCTCATATGCCCACACATGTAATAGTGTAGTAGCTCATATCCCACCTTCATGCTCATCATGAGTAAATTGGTATAGATATCTATATAGGTGGGCCAACACACATCGTGCCCATGCATATCTAGTACTCTCCTCCTCTATGTGTCGGCATATATCATGCATCTTATACAAGATGCCTACACCACCTCCCTCCACTGCTATAGATGAAGCAATAACAACTGTTATGAACTTCAGCAAGCGTGGAACACCAGACCTCATGGTAACATCTAGAATAATATGGACCTCGATAGGTACTCGAGTCCCCACAAAGTACCATCTCACAGCTCACATCTACCTCTACATATCCTCTAATGACATCACCTATACTCTCTCACTAACAACAAGAAACTGTAATATATGATACACATCCTCCAACGTAACAGTCATCTCCCCTGTAGGAAACCAAAATGTACATGTATCCACACACCATCTATCACATAGTGTAGTCAACATAGGCATATTATGGGGCACATCCCCCATCTGTGCTATGTGTCGCAGGCTGACATGGTCCATAACATCCCAATCATCATCTGACAAACCCAATCCAAGCAACGTACTCAAATGACGACCCACTGCGGAACTCCCTCGAGTGAATATCCCTCTTCACAACACAAAAACAACAAAATGCAATGTTAGAACACTTACAAGCACAAACACACTCACTTATCACATTCATATACATTACAAATCTCATTTTTCATCATTCTAGACCAAATTCACACATTCTGGACCAGGGCACCCAGATGCAGGACTGGGGCACCCAGGAGCAGGACACTAGTGCCCAGATCTGGGTGCTCCTATCCCAAGGGTCACTAGCACCCTCACCGCTATTGTCCAGGTCTAAAATGTCGAGAAAATTAAAAATCTCAAATTTCAAAAAATCAATAAAAATGACTACTACACCATACATTTTTGAAAAACAATGCACTTACCAACTCTGCAGTCGTGTGTGATGCTACGACAGTCCCACCCTCTCAAACCGACTAGGACGTGTTGCTCTCACTTGTAACATTTTCACTCACTTATTCCTCAATTTCACCATCACACAAATAACAAATGAAGTGACTAAACACTTTTTCACATTACTATTTATAGTTACTTTTTCATCACCTAATTTACTATAGTCATTATTTTTTTGTGCTTATTACCACAACTAATACACATTACATGATTTTTGTCATATCTTGAGCATTTCTACTCTGATTTACACCCCGTTTGTGGAATTATTTTTAGAATTCCACCTACCACCATATTGAACACATTACATGTGCATTATCTCTCCTTGAATTTTTCTTCCATCCAATTCATACACATTTTTGTGATTTCTATCACTTTCTATCTATTTCGTGCTTACTTTCGGCTTAGCGTTTGTTCTTATCATCACTTCCCCTTTCACCAAAAGGGGGGCATATCATTGGGGTCATCCTATAATTCCCCTTATATCACCACACATTTAAAACACTACCAATGTGACAATTCCAAAACATTTACTAATTCACTATGTGACATTTCACCATTAATTCCCCCTAATGACCTAATCTGGGGGCAACAAATATACAATTTTTCTATATGACATTTCATCACTTCCCCCTAATGACCTAACTTGGGGGAAACAAGTGATTAAAAATATTTCCATGTGATCATTCACCAATTTCTATCGATTCCCCCTAATGACCTAACCTGGGGGCAACTAGCGTAAAATCTCTCTACGAGTAATAAATCAAAATCAATCAATCAATCAATCAATCAATGCATTCAAATTTCTAACAATCAAAATCATATCATTCAATCAATACAAATTTAACACAATTGGCCTCCCAGATGACCTAACTTGGGAGTTACGTGTGGCCTCCTAGATGACCTAACTTGGGAGATTACATTCATTACTTTCCCAGATGACCTAACTTGGGAAGCTATTCATACATTTCACATTTTGCTTCCAGATGACCTAACTTGGAAGCCATCTCACATTGTGTGTTCACTTCCAGATGACCTAACTTGGAAGCCATCACATTGCGGTGACACCCATGGAGTGGGGGCAAGAGTGCCTTTCCTATACCACTCCTATATGGGTCAACTGTTTGATCAAAATTATCTGGATCTAGAAACCACAAATATTTGATCTGAGTCCGTCTGCAGTGGCTAGATCTTGAGGATGTAGTTAGAGATTGGAGAATAACACACTTTTCTCCCTACACTCTTCCTCTGGTGGTAGGATGCCCAAATCCTCTGGTTGATTATTTGTATACATGTGTTCGGGTTGGGAACTGATCACTCCCTACCCCATCTCATCGTCATCATACAACATTCAAAATCATCTAAAATTACAATCATCACTCTCATTTAGTGCACTTCATCATACTAATACAATTTTTCATTACGTTTCATGGATCAACCCGTTGATCCATGGTTTGACATGCTTTATGGTTCTTTCAACATTTTTCTACTACACATCTACGCGTTCTACTACAACATGGGCTTCTCTGGATTTCTCTCAGGTATGCATCTCTATCTACTTTATGTTACCTGAGCTTTCACTCACCAACATAAAGTGGGGGAAAATGTAGTCACAAAATCATGCACTTACTATTACATTTATACCGCCAAGTATGTTATTTTATATATGGATCTCGCGTAAGAAAAGTATTCACTAATGACTCATCCCCTAGTCCTGTCGTCAGTTAGTTGGTCATCATTTTCATTTGTCTTGCATGATCGTCAGTTGTTTACACAGTTTTGGTCATCTCTCAGGGAGTATTAGGTGTCATTATTTAGTCATTTTTCGTCTCTAGTCTTTGACTAGGGCACCTAGGGTAGTACTGGGGTGCCCATGGGTGCCCTGGTCCTTAATTTTAGGCACCCTGGTCCCCGTAACACTTGGGTCTAATTTACTTATTTGAGGTTGGTCTTTTTCATTTTCCCTCTCATTCCCCTAGGTACTAGTCGGCATGTCGGGTCATTAGTGTCAAAATTTGAACAAGAGATCCCTATATAAACATAACATACTCACTATCTTATGGGTGGACTATCTACTATCAAGAGCTAGCTATCTACTAAGGAAAAGGACTGCATTTGGGCATCATTTACATCTACATCACACAAGCATAGGGGGAAAGGGTTGTATTCATTCTATTCCATCCACCATTTGCATTTTACATCTAGTTATTCCCCCTACTTCTGTGTCATTGACGCTAGGGCACCCTAGGCACACAATTGCACACACAAGCACACAAAACTACATTGGGTCTGGAATGTAGTGCAACACTTAGTTGTAAGTCCACCATTGTGGTAGCTAAGGTCAGTCTGACCCCTTCATTTGCATCTTTATTTTTTAGGGATTTGATGCTTTGTATGGGGTTTTACAGGTAGATCTTCATCACTAACTTATAATGACATAAGTGAAGCCACTGCGACAACTACATGACAAAGATAAGATATTGTGAATATCTAGTGACACTGTCAGATTCAGATCTTGATCTTTTCTACAGACCAGAGCACCCATACTGCAAACCAGGGTGCCCATAGGTGCCCCAATCCTCTCCAGGTGCCCCAGTCTAGTCAGATCTTCAGTTGCTGTAATTTCCTGGGTAGCACCTTCACATTCTGCCCTGTCCGCACATCAACTTGTTCAAGTCCAGCACACAATGAGGTAAGTCATTTTCAGGTTAGTACCTTATCCCTCTTATTTTCATTATTTCATTTCATTTAAATATCAAAATAAAATATTTAACATTTACATTTCAGTTTATATCATTTATTGCATTTTTTACCTACTTAGATTAACTTAGAATATAATTTACCTTTCAAGCCACTTAGAAACTTTTCATACCAATGTTGAAAGTCATAAAAAACTCCCACTACTCCAAGAGACCCCTTTATACCTATAGCATACATGAGTTTGATGCAATGATATCATGAACTCTCTACTTCAAGAAATAAATTGTCCATATAACTCTGCAATCTCCATAATTTTTCCTGTCCTATATTTTTAACCCCTAAAACACGTGTTTGGGATCAAAACTATCTCCCCCTACCTTGATAGACCATATGATACTTATGGAGCATATCATGTCTCCTCATACACAGACCTATAACAGTCATATGCAAGCTTGAAAGATTATATAATAACTTAGAAACCCAGTTTTATAACTTTTTAGAAAAGTAGTTGATTCATAGCAAAACGCAACCGAATCAGCAAAAATTGTAGCAGAAGTGCAAGAGTACCCTCTAGACTCAAACAACTTCCTTTTGGACTTGATATTTGCACCATTTAGACTTGTCTCACTATCAAAAAGTTGATACAACAAAATCCTTTATTGACCAAAGCATAGATTTTGACCCATGATGCCTCTTTATAAGCTTCGTAATCCTTCCACAATATGTAGCATTACATTATAAGCTTTTTCATCCCATATTGACACCTATAGACATACTTTCTCAACTTTAACATTTTATTATTGACTCATAACAGTGCATATACAACCCTAATACATACTCCCTTTAACACTCTTGAGGAATCATTTGCTTGATACCTCCTTTCACCTCATTCAAATTAACTTGTGACCTCTTTCTCATTTTAGATTCTCTTGACTCATGACAGAGACTCCTTGGATGCACAGATAAGAACCTTATCCCAATCTTATAGTTTGATGTCTTCTTAAGCACATAGACCTGATACATATACTACTCTTGACTAATAGGAACCTTCACAACACAACAAGACTCTTGACACATTATTTTAAAGACATCAACCTTGACTCCCACATAAAGGTATTCCTTGAATTCTTATTACACAATATGATGACTACTTGTTTGTAGACATTATCTTAAACTTGACATGATATTAACACATATTTTTTAATTATGACAATCATATATGAACCACAACCATCACAATACTATGAACTCAGATCCCTTGAATATGTCACGCCCATACACACACATTATGACCAAATATTAGCATAATTAAGAACCTTTACAACTTGACATGTCTCAGATAACTCACAACAATATTTTCAAGACACAAACCTTCCTTTGAAGAGGAATAGACTTAGAAGTCTTTAGACCAACAACACACTTACAGGCTTATGATATATAAAATTAATCTCAGAAGAAATCTTTTCACAGCTTGACACACTCTTAAACATCTTGACAAGATTTTATCACAAGTTGAGGGAACACACACCTTTGAAAATCATTTCATAAACAATACTTGAGTTTTTCATAGTTCACTCAAAAATGGCAAGAATACTTAAACAGTTAGATATTAATAGTTCACTCAAATAATATTTCAAGATTGGACTTTTTCATACAATTTGTAACCTGGTAAAACCATACATAGAGCATAGAGCATAGATTCTTGACCTTTGAGACACTTTTACACTTTGAAAATACATCTCTCCTTCATGCTTAGGCCTATATTCTTAATAGAGTACAGAAATGCACATTCCCACCAAGCATTTATGACTCAGACCATACATTGATAGTAACATGATGTGTACGATGGATCTAATAAGCGTGTTCACATATATGAGTCATGGGACATTTCAACAACCTTACAACCTAATGACATCTCCATATCATACCTCTATAAAAACATAGACTTGTGATATACCTCCTTGATGACAGACATCTTATTGACACCAATACAAGACACTTATTTTTGAGAAATAACATATGACACTGTAATTTTAACAACAAACCCTTGACTTGGAGAATGTAAATACTTTGACAAAAACACCATTAAATCTTAACTTAGATGACATCATGACAGATTGATACCTATAAAACTTAGAAACCTAACAAATACAAGGATTAAAGACACATGGAAAGATTATTTAAAACGCCTTACAACTTTTGTGGTGTCCCATACACCTAAATTCTTCAACTTTTCATAAATAGGATAATGGATTGTTGAAAGACAAAGATTCTCTTCTTGAACCCTTTATTCTTCCACCAAATAAAACATGCTTCCTAGAGTTGTCTTAGGCTTGATGAAATTTTCTCCCATCTTGACTGAGTTAGACTCTCCTTTTAAAACATTCATATGATCAATATTCATACTAAGCATCTTTGATTTTGAAGCATCCTTTTTATCTTGAATTCCATGATTAAATCCCTTGACTCTACCTTTAGAGTTGGACCTTTCAATGAACCTTTTCTTGCTTTTACATGGTCTCTGTTATATGACCCTATTTTTTACAATTGAACCAAACAACATCCTTCTTTATTCTTATCTCATAAACACTTAGATTCCATCCATAATCAGATGAGAAAGAACATGCATCATCATGCAAGAACAACTATAAATTAGCACATTTTATTCCTATATTCACAACATGAGTAGCATTCACCCTCAAAAAATCCCACTTCATTCCTAAGAGACCTCTTTTTGTAATCTCTAGATTTATGAAAAAAATCATGACAAACAAAGTAATTCCATTGAATGCAGAAACATACCTCATAGCATTAGGTTATATAATTGGGTTAGACCTTCTCAAATCATCCTTTTTGGTCACCTTCATATCTAGTTTAGAACTTGGACCAGCATCACCATCAATTTCCTGTTACTTTCCATTGAACCCTAGGCCAATCTTGTCATTTGTAGCTCTTTGACATTATATAATCCCATCAAGATCTTCATATCTCTTCTCAAGTCTCTCATACATCCTCAACCTACTATATGTAGTCTCCAAATATGATTATAGGGATTTTAATTTTTCCTCATACATAGAACAAGTGTTTTTTTTCTCCTTTAGGGATTTATACAAACTTTCTACTTGATATTTCAAACCCTTGATGGCTTGATCATGCTCTATCTCCATAATCCTTCATATAAACTTATAAGCAATCAATAATTTATTAAGCTACTTCATTCCTTTTTCTTAATTTTGCTTCAACATTTGAAGACTTACTACCCATTTTTTGTGCTTCAAAGGATCTCCTTCAACTTGTTAAACTTGATTCATAAGGACCTAATCTAATACCAATTATTGGATGCACAATGGATTAAGATTAGGGGTTGAATCAGTCTTACAAATTTATTACTTCATTTACCATTAGTTTCAGTAACCATTAACATTCATTTAGTCATATACATTCAATGATAGCTTATTAAGTGTACATTATACATTCAAATAAACATCACACAAGAGAGAGAACACATAGACAAAATATGTAAGTGGGAATCCCTCAAGGGGAATAAAACCCATTGAAAACTTTGTTGATATTACACACAAAAAAGACTCAAGTGAATATTACATATTAATCACAACAAGAGACTCCTATGAATATGACTTATCATAAGAGATTTTGCAAAAGTATGACCACTGAAAATATTCTGATAC
This sequence comes from Taxus chinensis, assembly GCA_019776745.2. Classification (NCBI taxonomy): domain Eukaryota; kingdom Viridiplantae; phylum Streptophyta; class Pinopsida; order Cupressales; family Taxaceae; genus Taxus; species Taxus chinensis. The sequence goes on from CM034157.1 coordinate 205,789,536, forward strand.
TACAACTGATTGTGATTCCAAAATCCAACTTCAAATTCCTTCAACCCCTGAAACACACCTCCTTCAACTCACTCTCTCTTTGTCTTTCATGGACTAATTTAGCTTCAAAAACTTTCACACATCCTTTCTAACCTTCCTCATATATTTTCACACATCCTTAGTTTCCTTTTCATGCCCATAAACAATTTTCAAACTCTCACCTAGGTCGCATTTTCCCTCCTTGTCAAAAACTAGTTCAAATTTGAACTCAAACCCTTGCTTTATACCCTTCTCAACTCAAAAATATAAGGTAGGTTGGTATTATAAAATTATCTTGACCAATAGAACTTAAAAAAATGCCGAAAAAATCATAAAAACATTCATAATGGACCCATATGGGTCGGCCATGCTCAAAGACACTAGACAAGCTCAAAATAAGCTCAAAACCCCATCACCCAATTCATCAAAAACCACAAACATCATCACCATGATTATTCAAGATTCCAAATACCTTAAACATTTCATGTATGAAAAAAAATCATCCATGGTCATACATTAGCTTTCACCAATCTAATTATTCGTAACACTACTAAGAAGGCTCAAATCCTTTATAAAAAAGTTGTTTCCATAAACCTGTGTTCACCTATCATGATCTAGATCACACCATATCACCTCAACTATGTAATGTTACCTACTAATTATAAATAAAATTAACTTTATATCACATTCAATATTTTTAGAGCTCATGAAACATCTATACATGCAAGCCACACCAACTTTCCTCTATATCAAACTACACTTCCAAGAAAGAAGGTTTAGGAACTCAACCAATTTTCACCCTTACTGCCACTTTCAAGATCTCCAAATTCATTCAATAATAATTTTTTTATCCCTCTTCACTCTCTAACTTATAGCAATTATAAACCAATCCAAAACATGATATTTCTACCTCCATCTTGTAGCCAGATCAATCCTTTCCTGAGTAAAATAACCTTCTTCTCCACAAACTGAGTTGGTTCACGTATCAAACCTAATCATCAAGAGAACAAATTTATACCAATGGAAATTAATATTAATCCTATTTCTATAACATTTTACATTTCCTCAACCGAAGGTCTATCACTAAAACTATTAGAGAACTACCCCAAAAATTCCTATAGACCAATATTTATAAATATGGCCCAATTTTAACTCTAGGACCTCAACCATGATCTTTAACCATCATGGACATCAATTACAACTCCCATGCTAAAAAAAATTCAATTTATTTCATATATCCTTTGGATAAATTTTCCACAAACTGAACATCTTTAGAAATTTTCTTGTTTGAGTGGGGTCCACAAATAATCACATGTTCTATCAAACCTTTTTAGAAATATGAGGTAGTCATTTCCAACACAAAATAATAATAATACAACTAAAAAAAATTATGGTAACTTACCAAGTAAATCTTATCCATTGCTTTTGACCTAAGGTTTCAAACTCACAAGAATATGTTTACCTTTTTAACATTCGTTCAAAAAAATGTGACAATAAAATGACCTTATAATGTTAGAAAAATGCTATTATCTCAATGGAAAAACATCCTTGAAATACAGAAGGTTCCATGTAAAGCACACAATTCATGGTGAGCATCAGAAGTTCACAATTCAAGCTGGAAGATAACTCTCAAGCACCATGTTTCACTAAAAGGTGGATTGAAATTGCCTCAAGTGATTTTAGTAATACAAAAAATCATAAATAAAATTTGAGATTAAATACAGTAACGAGGGTGGGAATGAACCTTTTTTTTTATCTAAAACAACCTTTTTGTATCCATATGTATAGCTTTGGGGGTTGTTTTCAAGGAAAAAGAGGCTCTAAAAGATGCCAACACAAGCCATTCAGACTTCTCAAAAAACCCATTATTCCTAAATTATAATTTGGGTAAAGGGGTTCATTGGGAAGAGTGTATCCTCTAATAAACAACGTAAGAAAAGGTATAATCAATGATATGACAAAGTTATACATAAAAAACACAAATCAAATGAAGTAAGGGAGAAGAAAACAATGAAATAAATAAACCGATAATTAAAACTAAATTTATTAATTTAAAGCAACAAAGGGACTATGAAATCCAAGTGTATAATTACCCACACTAAATTAAATAAATGCAAAATATTATGGAAAAATGATATCAACTAATTCGTAAGGTTCCCAACTGAATTCAAAAAATACTTGACAATAATACAAAATGGGATATATTTTGGAAAACAAATAATTTCACCAATATGAGAGTAATCTCCTGAAACCCACATTGTCATCCTTTAACCCTATACACATAATACACACAAATCATACCTCCTCAATATAATATAGCTAGAAACATCCAATCCATGTAAATAAAAAAAATAACATCCTATCAATCCATGTGACAAAAATATCATAAAAGATGTGGATACATCCAAAACATGATACACACAACCAAATATAATAAGAGTTACTATATTTATCAGTGAAAAATAAAATAGCATCTATAGCTAATAATCATAAAATATACATTCATAGTATAGTCACCATAAGGTCCATAATGTCAAACAAATAAACATACATCCTATAAAAAAGTTAGTAAAAGCCACAATATACATCATATATCAATCAAAATTTAAAATTACACGTACCTAAACCATAATCAAAATAGTATAATAATCTCTATGTCAAAATGATAAATCAAAATATGAGTCATTAGATTCCATGATATAATTTCAAGAGGAGGTGAGAAATATATCCTCCTTTCTTAGAAATAGATTTCCTCCCGAAACTACTAGAAAAAGATAAGGGTACAAAGCCCTTAATGGCCCTATATCCTCCCAACTATTTGCAATCTCCTAGTAAGAAATTTGCACATTGTAACACTCTAACCTAGATAAGGTATCATTATTGAAGGTTAGGCCTCATGTACTCTAATATGTGCATGAGATCCAACATACACTATTTTTCGACCTCCACCTATAAATTTTACCAATCCAAAACATGAGATCTATCATGTACATATCTTTGTAAAATAAAACATGATACACATCATGGAATCGAAATAGGTGTGGTAGTAAGGTTAGAAAGTATGAAATGGGACTAATAACCTAAATGATATCAAAGGCCCCAAAAAAGTGATGTGTGAGCTCAGAGCCTTTTCCAAAATAGATAGGAATCTTATGCCGATGAGATCTCATAAATACTTTTTCACTAACTAAGAAGTGACATCCACCCTCTTCAAATCCACATATTAATTCTTCTACAGATGAGACTAATCCATATGTTTTCAAATAAATATTCTTTGTTTCTCAAAAAACTTCAAGTGGGCTGGTCCTAGAACTATCATGTGCTCAATTCCATCCCAACTCAAATGTTTCCAACATACTATCTTCATCAAGTAAATACCAATATGAAGCGGACTAAGAAGGTCCATTAATGCTTTATTCATCATACTCATAAACATTGCAAGGGCAATATTATTTTTTATGAGCTTTCTTAAAATACTAGAATACTAAAATAGGAAACTATACACCGAATAATAGAATAATTCAATTTGAATTCATGCGGGATGTCTTTGCATAGATGGATAATAAAATGTATAGTGTTTGATCTCCTACAAAGGTTGATTCAACACTCATCTTCAAACCCTACAATATCTCTCCATGAATCTCTCAGATTTATGCCTTGGATATCTCTCTCATCCCTTTATTATTACACATGCCAAAATATCTATGTGAGTTGTTCTCACAACTCACCCAAATACAAATACTAACTATTACAACTATATTATTCATATGAGTTCTATAAACTCATTATTGATAATATTGCAATTTATTAATAATGTAAAAATATATTTGTAAGATTCACTCCCCTATTGTTAACATTATTAATTCCAATATACACTCCCCTAATGTTGAAATTATAGAAACAACAAATACACTTCCTTTTGCAGCTTGCCGCCCATGCATACTCATGATCTGGATGGTTTTTAGGTCAACCAACAACCTAAAAAAAAGGATGGTTTTACAGGACAACCAAAAACATAAAAAAAGGATGGTTTTACAAGGACAACCAACAACCCAAATATCCATGTTCATCTTTCCATTTTCCTTTAGGGAATCATGTAGGAACCACTATTTACTAAATACAAACTGATTAGAAAACAAAAAATTGAACATTGAGACCATGTTCCATTTCCCCCCCTCAATTGTGAACATTTCACTTATTCAAATAGGAACTCTGAAATCTATTGCAAATTCTGAAATAAAATAAAACACACACACATGTTGCGCATTTTAATAAAAGCACACTACACACACACACACACCACTTCCACCACAATTTTGTATGGCCCTGCGTCGTTGGTGACTAATGAGTGGTCATTGATTGACCTCCATCCTTCGTTGCCTTGTTCCTCCATTTAATGCACTCTTTACTTAATACAAGAAGTCTTCATCAATTTTTTGAGAATTTGTTTCCTCATTATCAGAGTGGGTAGAATTCATATCCAAATCACTTTATTTGTCTCTATTTTAAGAAATGAAGTATTTATCCTTCAATTTACCATCAAGTAAATCTTGTGCTCTTTTCTTAAAATACATAATACCATGTCCAGGAGCATTACAATAATGATAAATAAATTTTCGTGGACCTTGAGAGGTTGATTTTTGTTAAAAAGAAGGCTTGAATATTCCTTTAGCATATGATTTGTTTCTACCATACATTGTAGTTTCTTCTAGATCAATCTTCTTGGTTCTATTTTCTTCTTCTATTAGAGAAGAAATTAAATCCTCTAGACTTGGATTTATTTTTCTCAAAGTGAAGACCATATTAGAATAACTAGGAGGCATGCTATTAAGTAAACTACTTTTGCATCATCATCAAGAACATCAACTTTGATTCTAGCTAATTGATTTGAAATAGAACGAAACTTACCGATATATTCCACCATACTTTCTCCTTCCACCATTTTGAGTTTGATACAACTTTTTCTTGAGTGCCACTATTGTGATCTCTTCTTGTGACCCACTGATAGTTTTATCCCAATTTCATCCAGATGAAATGTGATGTCTTTGTTAGATTTATTTGATGCAGGTATTGAATAAAATAAACCTAGGCAACAATAATCATTCCTTGCTTTTCGATCCTTGCTTTACCATTTTGTTGCTTCATTAATGTCGTGTGATTTCTTGATTTTTCCTTCCATAATCTCCCATAGATCTTTTTTAATCAAAAACAATTGAATTCTAACCTACCATGTATGGAAATATTTTCCTTCAAATTTTTCACATTTGATTCAACTTGTCCATGATGATTTAAGATAGTTATTTAATTTAATGTCGGTTTACATGAATTTTGGTAAATCACAAGAAAACTAAGATGTAATACAATTGCACAATTTGACCTGCAATTTTTCTTTTTACAATTTTTGATGACTACAACAGGGCTTCAATGCCAGTTCCTCAATCAATGCAAAGAGCTTGAAAAAACACACATTTAAAAAAAACATCATCTCACTCTGTGTTACCAATATAATTTATGGCAACTATAAATTTTAAATCCAACATCTTTTCGGACCCCTTTCCAAAAATGGATTTTTTTTCTATATTTGACATTTTTTTTCCACTAAATCCAAAAATGGCAAGAAAATGGAGGAAGGAAGGGTAGACATGAACTGATTTCCACTATTAGAGTTGGGATCAAATCAACATTCAAAAGACCATATTCATGGAGCCACAATGTTAGAAAAGGGTAAGTGCAGCAAGTTGATGGACAAAAAAGGGGTCATACGTGGACGTCATATTGCAAATAATAGTGAAATCTCAACTTGTAGGGATTATTAGCAATACACGCACTCAAAATTAGAAAAAAATATATTAATATGAATCATAGCATCCGGAATCTAGTTTCTAAAATACTAATTTTTTTTAAAAATGGACAAGTTTAGCTATATTAAACACTCAAAATTTAATGAATTTGTATTGTTTTTTAAAAAATCCTATAAGACTATAGTCCATTTGCCCACGATTTGGATGACCAAAAATTGATATATATTTTTTTTCCTTTGGTGAGAAGTTAGATGTTGCTATCCATCTTGGGATGGATTTTATTTTGTATTTTTTTGAGCAATATTTTATTTTTTATGATTTTTTCCGTGAAAGTGGTCTGAAAACATAAAGAAAACAGAGCACTTTCCGTTTGCCCGCCATAACTTCATCAAAAAATATTGAAATCAAATTATTATTTTTTTTAACATGTATATAATTTTTCCATGGTTGGGATGGTATAGGTTTTATCACATTCTGATAAGTGAAACAAAATTTGCAATCTTAAACGTAGACATGAACATTCATAGGAAAAAGTGTCTTAAAGACCTACTATTAGAAAAAAATTATAAAATGATATTTCTACAAAGCTAACATATTCAATTTACTTCTAAATAAATATTTCTACAAAGCTAACAGTCTCCCCTACGCGATGGCACCATTTTTGTGACAATTTTTTAGTTTTTCAGCATGGTTCAAGTCCGCAGAAGACTAAATTTGATGTTTTTTCTATTTTTCATAATAACCTTCATAGGATTTGATGTCCACTTAATTGTCCCCAAACTTGTTGCACTTACGCTGCTCAAAGGTATTGTTTGAGATATTTCACATTGACTAGGAAGGATGTGGCTTACCATAAAATTTTCCTAATTCAAAGTCATTTCTCTCCTTAATCAAGTCGATTTGGTTTATGGACCACTTTAAGTGGTGTCAAATCATATTATACACACATCCCAAGTTTAGAATGGTTATCCCATAAGGACTATTTACTCTTTTGAAATTTTTGGATGTGGCTTATTTTCAAACCTCTTCTTCATGCATAGTTGATGTTCTTATTTTTTTCTGCCCATTCATCATTTGAGACAACAATTTTAAGCTCAAAAAACAATCCTGAAGTCCTAACACCATGACATTTAGATTCCATCCTATTTGAGAAATGAAGGTCTAATAGATCTTAGTGAATCAAGAAGAAGTCTAAATCTTCAACCATAAACAAGCATAAAAGGATATTTTTCTACAGACTTTTTAGTTGTAATCCTATCAGCCCAAAGTGTTGTTATCACCTTTGTGTGTCAAATTGAAGTTGATAATCTTCCATGATTTGGATCAGGTTCTTGTTGAAGACTCAACAAGGCTAATTCCTTGAGGAAAATAGTCCTATGATTTTTTAAGAAACCTAATTTTTTAAAAAACATGAAAACTACTTTGAAACCAAAAAAACTTTTGAATGCATTTCAGAAGAAAAGCCATGAAATTTGAGGAATAATATTTTCAAATTTTAAATGATTCCACAAAGATTGTCAATTGTTGGTTATGGTTTGATGAAATTGATTAAAATGAGACCTACATTAAACACACTTAGGATTGACAACATCTAATATAGTGGTCAAACCTCTACAATTGTTGAAAACCTTGGGATGATGCATGATCACATTGATTGGTGTGAAGAGACGCACTTATTTGTATTTAATATTATGCAAAATCATGTATCTTTGCAACTAGTAACCCATTGTAAGTGAATCAATAAAAAATCATTGGATTAAGTAAATCCTTTATGATCTTTGTTGCAGTGGTTAGGGGAAAAATTTCTAATGAGAAGCAATGGAATTACGTAATATCTTTCAAATCACTGGGTCCAATAACCTCAGCATTTTTCAACATTTTTTGAATAGAAACCATGTAAGGACAAAAATGGATTCTGATGCTATAAGAGAAGTTGTTATTCAATTTTGACATGATAACACTAGGAGTTTCACCTAATACAAGAGATGTTCATATCTTAAACGGAGAGTTGGTTCTACTAATTGTGAACCACATCCAAAGCATTTCTTATCTATATGACTTCAAACTCAATTTCTTCGTAAGTATTGAACATAGTACCCTATTTGGAAATTAAAATTAGTCAATGTTTTTTGAAATGTCAAACTCCATGATCTATGGTGATCTAAATCAATTACATTTTCACTAATCTTGAACTTGATGTAGTGCAACATGTTAGAATGAGTAAAAATGCATTATGCTAAATTGTTTAACAATAGATGTTTACTAATTTTCATGGGATCTTAAGACTACAAATTATCGGAATGTATGTTCAAGTTCCAAAAATATCTTGAGCTCATAGTTCATTCTAGGGTATTGGATTATGAAAGAAAAAGTTGCTCTAAACCCTATTGGTTTTAAGTTATAATAACAACAGATGGAAGTTAGACCATAGTACAAATGCGGTGAATTTTTTCTAAATTTTGGAAAGTTACATCCATGAGAAAATAGGATCTTGAGATATAGACATAATCTTATTTGTTTATAGCTACTCCTTCCCTCTGCATTCTATTGAAAGATGGAAAACATTAAGGTCATGAGCTAGTTACTAGGCCAACAAAATTAGTGATGAACTTCCTCAAAAATTTTGATCTTCCTAAAATTTAATGATTGAAATTGCCTTTATGAGTATGGGAGGATACACCAGAGCTGGCCAGTTGGATGAACAATTCAAGTATATGGTAAAGACACATTCCTATTGGTACTACTTGAATCAAGATTTTACCTTTGAACAACAGAATTACACATTGCAACCACAAATGGAGGTTCAATCACAATACTACAACTCCAGTCTATAGAAAGTTTTATCAAGGTGTTTTAAGTGGTCCACCTGCTTATTTGACAAAATAATAATGTCATACAAGTATACTATTATAATATTATTTATTAGAACTTTGAAAGATAGGTCCATAACTCTTTGAAAAGTGGTACTAACATTAAACAGTCGAAAAGGCATATTTCCATAAGCATAATTTCCCCACTTGGTTGTGAAGTTCATCTTATACTGATTAAATTCATGGATAATAATTTGATTATACCTTGAGAAACCATCCAGTAATGAGGACCACTTATCCTTTCCTATTTTTTGTAAGATTTGATCCATGGATGGTAGGGGATAATGGTCCTTGAGGGAAGATTTTTACACATCCTTAAAGTCCACAAATAGTTCTATATCACCAATATTGTTTCTTATAAGGACTAGATTAGCAAACAAATAGGAATGTTTGATAGGAAAGATGATATTAGCTTCAATAAGATTAGTTAACTCTTTCCTCATTAAAGGTTCAATCTTAGGGTTCACTATAATTTTGTTTTATCTCACAAGTTTAGCATTTGAAGACACCTCAATTGTATGTTAGATGATATTAGGGTTGTACCCCTTGAGATCATCATAGGTCCATGCAATGATACCATTATATTTTTTACATAATTGAATAAATTCATGTTTTTGTTTAGGGGTAAATAACTTACCTAACTTGAGTTGTTTCCCAATAGAGACATGTATTCATGGTAATATTCTTCCTTAATCTTTAGATTTCTTTTCACCCCCTTGAATTCATCATCAGGGGTAAACACACATTCTAAGGTAACGAATCTCTTAAGAAATTTGTTATTTTTCAACTGTATTATCTAGTTACAATAACATTCTTGGAGTTTGGGCTACAAGTCTTGTGAGAAATCCACTTATTGTTAGATAAAATTGATAAATTGTTGTTTCATTCTCAAAGTTCTACTAATGAAGGTCATTATTAGGTACAAATGGTCTGATCACTAACTTTATATGTTGATCTTCCATCTTCACAAGATCCCTAGGAGGATCAAACTGAGCTCTAATGAAATCCATATAGTCACCATAAAAAAATTGATACCTTGGAAAAAATTGAAGGTTAATGGCATCAACATCCTCCAAAAGATCCTAAAATCTATGCTTATAGGATTTGGGAGAGGTTTTTTGCTAAAAATGAAATGATCCACCCAAATTCACCTTGATCATGGTTTCAATTAGATATTTGTTTGATAGTTGATCTCTGAGAATACATCAAAGTAAACCCATGAGATCAAGAGGATAAGTGAAGAAGAAGATGCCACTTGGTGAACATATCAATGATTTTACCTTCAGAACCATTATTGAAACTTATCTTTTGATTTATAATCTACTTAACTTGTTTACTCTACATTTGGCCATGAAGGGAAATAAAACTCAATAGAATATTCTAGAAAATATCAAAATAACCAAAAAACATATGAGAGTGATTTGGATTCATATTGATATGGTTTTAGCAATTGATAACCTAAAACTATTGTTATCCATATTTCACTCCCAAGCTAAATATTGGATCGAACCATGACCCCGCATAGAAGGAACCTGAGAAAACTCATTCAAATCCTACAAATTGGTTGCAAAAAGATTCAACAACAAAGTGACAGAGGCCAAGAGAGATCAAAGGATCCTGTACAAAATAAAATGACTCTGTTGGGCCGTTTCTACATCTTAAATCCATTCTCCAAGTTACATGCAGGTAGAACTATAAAATAACAGAGTTAGACAAGAAGGGAAGATGCTACAAAGGAGCCAGAAGTAAGAAGAAGGAAGAATGGAAAAGATTCAAAGTCCTCAGGCTCAAAACAGTTCAAGAAAGGGTCCAAAATCGACTAAGTATGGAGGAGGTAGCGGAAGCCCAATTTCACGTCCAATCCTTGCAGTGTTCTACCAAAGATGGACCATGTGTTTAGAGACTCGCTCAAACAGGCTCAAGTGCCACATCTCCACATGTCCCAGGGCAGAACAGAGGTAGGTTCAAATGGTCAAACAGAGTCAAAGGCAGATAGGGCGGGCCTCAAAAAATTGGCTAAGTATGAATTGGGTATTGATATTCAGTGGTTAAGCTTTCAAGGCAGGATTCAATGTGTATCTCATGGTGGTTGGAGTAGGATGCGACTTTTCCCTCTTCTCTCTTTTCCTTCTATATATATTGTAACACTTCTTGTTTGAAAAGAGAGAGACATTCTGGGCATAGAGAAACGCTGTCAAATTTGTTTCTCGACACCATTTTTGAGTAGCGAACCTTCTCCCACACCTAGAAAATGTATCTGTGCCTCTATTCCAGAAATGTAATGGTTTGTGCACCTTCTAGAGTAATAAAAAACATGTTTTTGTGGTGTTCTTCAACCCTTTGCATCATTTTGTTGTTTCTCCGTGCCTCTCCCTTTCAGTCTTGGTTTTCTGTGCATGTATTTCACATTTGCAGGAGCAGGATGTTGTGTTTCATGGATTTTAATGGATGATTTTCAGATTTGGGATGTGTCACTTCTGTCTGACCTCCCTAACCTCTATTTTTATATTTCTTTCTCCCTCAATAGAATATCTCACTTCCTTTGCTGGTGTATCACCGCTTTAGTGTAGGCTCTATTTTTCCCTCTTTCTCTCTCCTTGGTTCCTTGGAATGATTAGATTGGGTTAGATTTAGTTTTCTTGCACTGGATTAGATTGTGGCAGGTAGTTTAAGAACAAGAACCAACTTTCTCTGGAGAGATTTCCCACTTTTGCAAGGTCCCACATCTTGGGGAAAGTTCAATGTTATGCAATCACACCAAACGAGTCTGCCTTAGAAAAGCAAATCCATAACTCATTTGGGGGTGCTGTGATTTCGCACTAACAGCTACTTCGTGGGCCACATGTATAAGAAAGTTGACATGTTTTTGTGCATCTTGTATTGAATTTGTCACTGCTGAGTATGATTCACAAGAATGGGTAGATGGATGGATTTGTAGGCCTCTAACTCCGCTTCCTAATTATCAACCTCCACAAGCATTACAACTTGTTTCTGTAGATGAAGTTGTAACATCTAAGGACTTTGACAAAATTTTGATTTTGGTGCGACAAGGTATTTATGGTTATTTACAATTTTTGTATTGAGTTATTATTGATGGCGAATCACAGCACCCCTAAATGTCTGCAACTCGATGGGTTGAGACTCTCAGTGCGATTACATAACATGGAGCTTTTCCCAAGTGTGGGACCTTGCAAATTGGGAAACCTCTCCAGATGAAGGCTAGTTCCTATTCCTCTGTTCATATGCACACATGAAAATTAGAGGGGTTACTAAAAAACCTAATCTAACTTGCCAAGGAGATAGGGTAAGAAGATGCATAAAAATAAACCTAAACTAACAAAGGTGATGCACCGAGGAATGAAGAACACATGTCTTTCCAATAAACACAAACGATTAAAATGCAATGCAAGATCATGCACAAATAACCAAAATTGTAGTGAAAGATCAGGAGGATGCAAATGAACATAGAGAGGGTTGAGAATCATCCACAGATATGCATTATTTTCTCCAAATATTGGTACAATACACTACAAAATGCCAAGAGGTAAAGTTGCATTACAGTTTTAGATGGGAGGTTTGAACTCCACAAGTTTTCCTGCCAAAGAGAAGAAGGGAGGGGCAAAACAAGAATGTCAAACCTTTTGAAAGAAGCCCATCCTTACAATTTATAGGAAGAATGAGAGAGGGAAGAGAAAGGAGATTCCAAATCTACTCCAACCACCTCTAGGTTATATTTAATTTATCTCATTATGGTGGTAGGTGAGAAACCTAGCAAACCCAAAAAATGGTCGAACTATATTTTGCATTTTTGAAGAACTTGTTCTCTACCCAATTAAAGATATCCAGTTGTAGTTGGACAAGGAAATTCCAACCTTGTGTGAATCCGAGCTCCCTGTGAAAAGTTATGGCCATTTGAGTATCTGGGTCAGGGTTTGCTTTTTTGTTGCGCCTTCTGAAGGTGCGCCTTGGCGCATCCATGCTTATGTCGACATATTTGTGCAAGGCACACTCCATGTCAACACTGAAGGCCCTTAACCTGCGCCTTGGTGCATCCATCCTCATGTCAACATTCATTTTAAGTGCGCCCATACCTGGTGCTGCATAAATGTCATGTCGACATCCATTTTCATGCGCCCTTAACCTGCGCCTTAGGCGCAACAACTTTCATGTTCCATTTTCATGCGCACCTTCCAACTTGGGCCTTGGCGCACATATTTTTGTTGACATATTTTCATGCGCCCTTAACCTGCGCCTTGGGCGCATCCACTTTCATGTTGACATCCATTTTCATGCGCCCTTAACCTGCGCCAGGCGCATATATTTTCATGTCACATCCATTTTCATGCGCCCTTAACCTGCGCCTTGGGCGCATCCATTCGTGTTGACACCTTCTTGTGCGCCTCTTAGCCTGTGCCTTGGGTGCAACTTTTCGCTGTCGACATCTTCATGCCATAGGTGAATTTTTGTCGACATCTCCTACTGTGTGCCTTCTTACCTGTCGGTCAGCTGTTTTCGCGTTGAACCATTTTTTGTGCTCCCCGACCATTGATGACACAATAAATGTCGGGGTTTGATTTTTGAACCATATTCTTCTGCTTGTCTAATCTACGCTAGGGGGAAGATATTTACAACAGTTATGTCCGTTGAAATTTTAATATGTAATTTACATTTGAGTTCAACCTTTATTTTTTTGTAGGACATGTGTTTGCAGTTATTGTGACAAAAGAAAATATACTATTTCTTATGTCATTGTATCAAGGAAAGAAAGAAGTTGAGTTTCTAGATGGTAAAGATATTGAGTACCCTACAGGGTCAATGGTAGTTACTGGAACTTGGCTTCGATGGTATCCATTAAAAAACTCCTCTGTTTGGGTGTTTGAAGACTTTGAGACACACAGGAAAATAATCTTATATTCACATCTAGTTATAGCAACAAATATTCAGCTGTATAGATATCGAGAAAGGCCTAATAACAAGATTCTTTGGAAGGTTTGAGAGTCAGATCATGAAGCAATCATGTCGCTATTCAGAGTAGATCCGATCCATGGTTAATTAGAATGAATTTACAATGCTCATGTCTGGTATATATAATTTCTTTTATATATAAATTTGTTAGTTTGATAAATTTAAGTTCATATATGTTATTAAATTTGTGTATTTTGTATATATCTAGTATGGTTTTGATTCGAAACTTAAATTTCTTTGACTAACACTTTTATGTGCAGTTTAGTGGTGCTAGAAAAGCTTTCACCTTCACATGGTTGGCACTATTAGTAGAGAATTGTAATTTCTTGAAGCTAAGAGAAGCTTTCATTGTTTTACAATAAAAGAGAAGCAATTAACAACGATTTATGTACTTGTGAAGGAGGTTCTTGGCTCTGGAGGAGGTAGCCCAGAAGCAACTAGAGCTTAGAGAATCAAAACAACACCTCCTTAAGTGTTTATAAGACCATCCCTACGCATGTGCATAGTCGGTTCGGTGCCACAACCCACCGTTTGCAAAATATACCGTTTGACAGCCTTACACTAGCTTAAACTGCACTATTTCGTTCGTTTGCAAACAATAGGGAAGCGAGAGCATCGATTGGAGAAGGAAAAAACTGAGACAGCCTATTATAGAGGGTCCCTACGCTGAGGTGTAGGATCAGACGAGATGTCTCTAGGTGCCACAGAGTGCGCGTAGTCTCCTGTCGAATTTGAATGATGTTTTGGTCTTATGGCTCTTAAGGGACTACGCCCGAATGAGGTAGCTCGGAAGCAACGATGTTGTCATGCATTGAAACGATGCCTCCTCTAGTATTCACCTATCCACCAAAATGTGTTGACGTAGTCGATTTGGTGCCATGACCCACTGTTTGCAAAATATAGCGTTTGACACCCTTCCACTGTATCAAACTGCACTATTTCGCGCGTTTGCAAACAATAGGGCAGCGAGAGCACCAATTAGAGAAGGAAAAAACTGAGATAGGCTATTGCAAAGGGTCCCTAAGTTGAGGTGTAGGATTAGACGAGACACCCTTAGGTGCCACAGAGTCCGCGTAGTCACCCGTCGAAATTAAACGATTTTTTGGTCTCAAGGCTCTTAAGGAATTACACCTCGAACGAAGTAGCCCAGAAGAAACGACGTTATCTAGCACCAAAACGATCGAACATGTCACCTAGCCACTTAGACATTTTGGCTCAGTAGGGTTTGATGCCAGGACCCACTATTTACTAAAATATAGCATTCTGACAGCCTTACATTGTCTCAAACTACACTATTTCACTTGTTTGCAAACAATAGGGCAGCAAGAGCACCAATTGTAGAAGGAAAAAAATCAAACATGACTATTGCATAGGGTCCCTATGCACGAGGTGTAGGATCAGACGATAAATCCTTAGGTGCCATGGATTCTTTGTAGTCACCTGTCGAAGTTGAATGATTTTTTGGTCTCAGAACTCTTAAGGGACTATGCCCGAATGAAGTAGCCTAGAAGTAACAATGTTGTCGTGGAAAAAAATGATGCCTCCTCTAGCATCTACCTAGCCCACCTAGACATGTGTCGGAATATTTGGTTTGGTTCCACAACATCCCATGAGGCATCACTTCTCACTACTCACCTTTCGTTTATTTCTTAGGATTTCCTAGAAAAGCTAGTTTGTAAACATTTATGCCACGAAGGCTCATGGAATGCCAGGGAGGCTCCGAGATCAGGTGGTCTTACACCAATTTGAGCCTCCCTAGAGCCTACCATGATGTGAATTATTTGACAATATACATTACATGCATATTTATGCATTTTTATCTAGATTGATATGTCGTTACATATGTACAAATATCCTAAATAAATATGTAAAGAATGTTCACAAATTCCAAGTGATATATCATATTAAAATTCATTGAGGAACTTTGAAAAATTTTCAAATACCTTGGAATGGTAAGGATTTGATTTATTTGACAAACCCCCTCAAAAAAATGTGTATTTTGGACTAAAGGGATTGTGGAGTATACAAAAAATGGGCTTTTTAAAGTGTGTGCTTAAAAACAAAAACATATAGGACTTAATAGGGAAGTGAATCTACTTACGATAATCAAATCATGTGTAACTTCTTAGTTGATTGGCATAGCACCAAATAATAAAGAGATATTAAGGTGTATCTATTTATCAATGGGATAAGCCCTATTAATGGGATAATCTCTAAAACAATACATAAATTCTTCCCTTAATTTCTTAACAATTGTACAATGCAATGTTGCACCATGGTAACATTATATTCATATATGTTGCACCATAATTTTTTAATTTTAAATCAAACATACATATAAAACTAATATACATAGAACATACATACATAGATGGATATCATGTGTAATTAAATCAAATCAAACACAGAAGTAATATCGTTATGAAAAACAACACATGGATATATAATGTATCAAACTAAATGTGCCAGACACATGTCTCTGAAAAAATAAGTTCATAACATGTGTACATCTCGAACTAAGTGTGGTAGACACACGTCTCTGAAAATATAAGTTCATAACATGTGTACATATCGAACTAAGTGTGTCATGCATATAGGACCACATGTGGTCGCATAAGGCTATATATACAATGGAATATATGAAGAATCATGAACTAGGACCATATGGCATATATATATAGTTATGTACGTCCAGGTCCTATGAAGATAATCGTGAAACGTCTTCCCTCTCTTCGTCCAGTTCGAAGTAACATGTCCATGACCGGGGGATGTAGTGGAGGGAGATACCACTATGGATTTCATTTGTGTGGTGCTAGGCAACTCTAAGAAGACTTGCAACCTAACCTAAACATTCATAAACAACAATTTTTTAACACCCATATTTTTAAAATACATTCAAAATTTAGAAACTTAGAAATTAGTTTAAATGCATGTGAGATTTTACCTCAATGTCATGATCCCTATCAATTTGTCATTGACGCATCACATGGACAACAATAGACTCATGAGGGGTAAGATACATACAAATAATTAAATTTTAAATTAAATATGTCATGTACAAAATTTGATATAGTAGATTTAAGTAATAAGAAATAATTCCTCCAAAATTTAACAAATTTGAAAAATTGTAGCTCAGTTAGTGGATCTACAGATGCTAGGGCAGTATCTACAGAATCCTCCATAGTTTGCATAAATGGAGGAGTCTCTCTGCCAGTCATAAGCTATACAAAAAACATGTACAAATCAATATTAATCTACATGACTGCTTATTCAGGTCTCGTTTCCTACCAACAATTCACATTCAGTTAATTAATCTTATAACTATATTAATATCTTATCACATGCCAAAACTATATTATGTTAAATAATTTATTTTAAATAAGTCATATCATTCTATTTAATAATTAAATAATTCAAAAGTATATATATAAATCTCAAATATATATATATAAATCAATAACCCCACATGTTCCCCACTTAAGTCAAAATCACTTCTCACCTAAAAATCAATTCCCACCTAAAAATTCAATCTCTTCAAATTATTAAAATATGAACCCCACCCATAAAATCAATAATTCAAAAATCTCCCTCTCCGACAACAAATCCAAAAATCAATAGTGTAAAGTGAGCACATGACTTCACTATTACACCTAACCGTGTCCCTACTCCACATCACATCTTTTCCTTTTCTCACATCATAAACCCCACCATCAAATCACCTCTTCATCATGTCCTCTTAATCAAAATTTATTTTGCAAATTATAATTATTTGTAATCCTTTATTTTAATCTCAATTCAAGTTATAAATAGAACTCTTTCCCCCCTCTGAAGGGAGAGGAGAAAATTCTGGAAATTCTGAAGCTTAAATTCATTTGTCTGTGAAATTTTGCATCATATTGTGGAATATTTGGAGGTGAAGCTCTACCAGTTTCATATCACCCAGCCTAGCGAACAATCGGTTGTTCTGTCAGGATACTAGTTCGGTATCATATTTATATTGTTCTTCAACATATTGCAGATTTTTTTTATAGTTTTTGGCATGTCATCTTATCATTTGATATTCATTATTTTATTATGAACACGGGGATTGACAGCCACCGAGGAAGTTAACGCTTCCCGGATCTGCTTTGTCAGGCAGTCCCCGTATATCATCATCTAATCTTATCTGTTTCCATCTTGCAGATCTATTTTCTTTCTTTACAGATTTATTTTCTCTGTGCCCGTATCCAGAATCCATATCTGCATCTGAGGTCCTAAGCCCTCTATCATTCAGAGTTGCTGGTGGCTGGCAGTCTCGGTGTTCACCCGCGCGAGAACGAGTTTTCCAGATCAACATTTGGCACGCCCGGTGGGACCAGATCCAAGCTCTGGTCATTTTGTTTGCTTGCTCACTTTGTATGGGTGTCGTATGTATAACAGTTATTGTATTTCATATTATTGTAAATATGACATCGCATCAATCTAGATATATGTTCTAAATTTTTGTTTGTAAATTCACCCGCTTGCAGGATCATTGGTACTATTTCCAGCCGTGCATTGTGGTTCGTACATGTAGTTATTTGTGTCGTCATTGGGGTAAGTGGGTTTTTCATTTGAAAGGATCGGTTATTGACTTTTTTATAATAGGTGTGCAATTTTATTGAATTTTCTAAAAATGCAAAAAAAAGGAAAATATTGTCGTTTTGTTCTTGTTTTACAAGTATAAAGTTCATTTTTAAGATTTACACAAATAAGAGAGAGAAAAAACATTATATATACTATAGAATAAATAAATATATATAAAATATAACAAAATAATACAAAAATCCTAAAATAACAATAACAACTTCCCTCCGAGCTCCACACCTCCCTTTTCCTCCCCATCTCCATCCAGACCCATGTCCCTTCCTCCATTGCAAATCCACGTCCAGCTTTACATTTTACAGTAATTAATCAGATCATGTTTCTACACAGTGAATAATGATTTGTATATTAATAGTTATTGGCTTGCAATTCGTTAGAACATGTCTATAAAGAATGCGTTGAAAAGTGATATTGCGTAGTAGGAATAACTTCACAGTCTCCTTATAATAATTGATTTACAATTCTTTAGGCCGCATTTATCTTAGATACACAGTCTCAATGCAATTTAATCACATAGTCTCTCCTAATAATTTATTCACATCTAAAAGTCCAATTATATTTTATATCCTTAATAAGCGTCTATTGGTGAAATTTGTTTAGATTCGATGACTAAACGTATATTCACATTGGCTTTCATAACATTGTTTACCATCTGAGCTTCATTATCATCTTGTTCATTTATCGTTCAGTTTTATAAGTTTACAATAGGTTTGTCATTTATTTAGTGTCTGTCGTCATTTATTACTTTTGATTTAATTATCACATTATCGTGTCTATCGTTTAGTGTCTAATTTATTTTATTACTTAATAATAGCCATTGCATTGTTTAGTGTTTACTTTACTTTATATCTGACTAATCCAGGTAATTTGTTTATTCTAATTTATTTATTTGTTTTATCTCTTTTGGATCACATCCACTAATTGTCGTATTTTCCTTTACAGGATTGCGCTGTCAGAGATAAGATCTTAAACTCAGACCACATCACCAATCGTCGCTTGTTAATCTCATCTACAGTCTTGAAATCCTTGGACGTTCCCAATCATTGATTATCATTTTCAAACATTTTAGTTCAATACGACAAAAGGTGTTTTCCAGATCGCCTAAAGCTTACACTTGGCTCAGCTTGCTGTCAGATAAAAAGGAAAAAAGTGATATACAGGTATTCTTCAGTTTTCCTTATTTTCTCCTTTTTGCATTGTACTTTCATACACCTGGTTGATTGTCAGCATCGAACTTTATATTTCAAATTTGGAGTAAAACGAACCCTGTGCATACTGCTTGCTCACATAGTGTAAATAGGGGTTTAACTTTTTGCATCACACTTATCATCACACACTGCCTGAAAATTCACAAATTAATCAACACATCGAAACATTCATTGCACCTGGTTCATTGATTGGGATTTGATCACCCAACCGAACCGTTTCAGACATTTCCCAGCCATAAATTACCTGAAACCAAACATAGTTTACCTTTTTCTAGGTCCTCTTTCAGCCATTTTATTTTACACACATTCTTGATTTAAAAAAAAAAAAAAAAAAAAAAAACTATTTGTCTGACTTGTTTGTTAATATAACAACGATTTCCTTTTTATGCCCGTAATCACTCGATCCACTGCTAAAAAGATGGAACACAACCTCGCCACACATAGTGCTTCATCCCAATCAATCACTACATCAACAACTTCATCATCTGTGTTTCTTCCTATCTCACTCACAGGCACCCATCCTCTTACTAATATTCCTCATTCAATACCTTTCACCCACACTATGGCATTAGACCAACATTCCATCCCATCTAGGCCAGCCACTCCACCCTCTGTTAGATCAGAGCCTATTGGTACCTCAGTCTTCCCTCTTGGAGACCCAGAATTCAGACAGATTCTTGATGCCAACCCTGTGGCCCTCCAAGACTATCTTTTAAGAAGATACATACACCTCCCTTTGGATGGGCCACCGCTTCAGCAAGTCTATCCTTATAATGTTGGTTCTGACATTCCTCAATCTATGGCCTTACATGATTTTGCATCATCTTCCACCAACCCATCGGCACACCAGACCACCCAGGTAGTTACGCCCATTCCGCCCAATCTTCCTCACATCAACACGACTATCGTGACTGCCATCCCTACCACTACAATGGCTCCTATGGTCACTGGTACCTCCATTCAACCATCCCAGGTGTCAAATCCCTTATCCAGACAGCAAATTCCTACTACATCACAAGTCTATACCCTCACTTCCCAACTTCCTCCAACCATACCTTTGCAACACACAGTGTCATTTCCAGGCTATCAACCCGCATATACTCACATCCCCACTCAACAGTTACTTCCACAACCTCCACAATCTCAACAATCACACCATGCCCCTGTTTCTCACCAACACACATTCTATCAGCAACCACCTCAACTATCACACATAACTTACACTCACCCATACCAAATTCCTCAGATCCCCACACCTACTCAAATCCAACCACCACCTTTCATTGCTCAACAGACACTTCCCAATGACCCCATGCAAATCTTGATAGGTCGGTTAGCCAACCTAGAGGCTGCTACGTTGGGGTCCAAGCTCACATTGTCTTATGAGAAAATATGTAATGAACCCATCCATCCATCCGTGCCCATGAAACCATATCCTCCACACTGGGAATTGCCGAAGTTCACCAAGTTTAACAGCAAGGAGGATCCCCAACAACATCTCAGAGCATTTAAGCATACATGTTATCTCATTGCACATGACCAAGACTTGATGCTTCGTACTTTCCCCATGTCTTTGGCTGGTCCCACCTTGGAATGGTATAATAATATTCCCTAGTACTCCATATTTTCTTTTTCCCAGCTCGCACAATTATTTCTTGAACATTTTTCCATTAATATCGTGCGTAAAATAACCATCAATGACCTGTACACTATCCGCCAATTCGAAGATGAATCCATCATGGATTTCATTCGCACGATGGCGTAATATGATAAATCAATTGTCTTTTCCACTACCTCAAACTGATCTCATCGAGCTCTTTGCGTGCTCTTGCGCCAAGCATATCTCTTCCACCTTGCAAATCCAATCATTTCACACTTTCGAAGAGGCTTTTACTATGGCCCGCAAGCTTGAGACACGTGCCTTGGAACAGGGGCATTTAAAATTGAAAACCAATAAGCCAAAAACTGAATTTGTCAGACCATCCATATCAAATGATAAATCAAAGACAACTGCCAATGCCATCATTGTTAGATCATCTCCTACCCCGACATCTACAGTAACTCAACAACGATTCACATGGCCAATGCCCAATTATACTCCCTTAGGAGAATCATACAGTGCCATCTTTGACAAGTTGATAACAACACACTTGATCACACTACCACCTATCCAACCTGTTAATGAATCTAGGCCATGACCTGTGTGGTATCGAGAGGATCACTATTGCAAGTATCATCAAGTCCGAGGACACGACATAGAAAAATGTCGAACGTTCAAGGATTCTGTCCAAAGGCTTATCGATCAGGGAGAACTTCAAGTGGATAACCTGAATGCCTCATCCAATCAACCTTTAGATATTTTTAAACAACCATTTCCAAATCATACACCGACATCCATAAACCAGACTGCTCCCACTTCTGTATCTCAAACCCTTAGTACCCACACCATAAACACTATCCATGCTGACAATAAAAGTCCAGTTTCACCCACAAGTTTACCTTCTTCATCAACCATTATATCAGTTCCCTTTGATACATTATCTATATCCCCAAACCCATCAACATTCATCTCCGCATCAGCCTTGGCTACATCCATACCCATGTCAATACCCTTTCCTATACTCACATCTTTCTCAACACCTACCGCCCTCTCCTCAGATGCAAATATCACTTTTGTATCATGGCCCCTTACATCTACTCCATTAAACCCAATCACCTTGTCAGAAATTATCCCACCTCTACCTGTTATCTCATCCTTAGCATCTCTTCCAATCCCTCTTTCTGCACTTCTACCAACACCTACAACATCTACTATTTTACAATCACCTATCTCATCTCCCTCTTCCACGGCCATGTCATTACTCGATAATTTTTGGCAAACATTCCAGCATTCCTTAATTTCAAATTATCGTCCCATTTCTTCTATACCATTAGACACTCACACATCGGTGCAGTTCCCACAAATATCCACTTCAATATCTCTGGATCCTCCTGTAGATATTCTGGTCATTCCCTCTAACAATCCACATTCATATACAAGATCTAGACCCCCATTTCCCAAGCGTTCTCATTCACATCCTCGTCCAAAAGTAGACCTCACTATTCCCGATAGAAGCTCCTCAGAAACCACATCATCTCCTTCTATTTTAGGACCACACCCCTCATCCTCCTCTTCCATTTTAGGAACCTTCCCTTCACCAACAACACATACTACCACTAGAACAATGCAACCACCCTTTTCCAATCGATATCTTAAAACAGATTCAAAGGCGTCTGTGTCTTCCACTACTATCCCGCATCAAGCACATTCATCTGCCTTTTCCAAATCCAAAATGATGTCCAAAGCCATTATTACATCACCACCTTCCCATGCATCCTCCCAAAGTTCTCCGTCAATAACACCAGGTTATTATACCACTATGTTTCACCAACTACTCCAAGCCTCAGCCATCACTTTACCGCCAATTAAATTTTTCGATCCAAATGCACCAAGACCTTCCTGGTTTAATTCCAATCTTGTTTGTGCATTTCACTGTGCCCCTGGACATGACACTAAACGTTGCAAAGCTCTCCAATCCATCGTGCATCATTTTGTCAATAAAAATATTAACGATAAAAAACCAATTCTATCATCTCCTCCATCAACTTCCACATCCCAACATGCGTCGGTTCAACCATCTCGACCACCCTTCTCATTAAGAAATCCTATCAGTACTCCACTACCAAATAGAGATATAACCACCAATGCCACCAACATATTACCAAAAGAAGATGATCCTCAGGATCGTCCTCCTCTTGTAATCAACGTTGTTCGGATAACCACCCGTTCAAAGCCATATAACTCTGACTCTGCCTCACCGTCTGCCCCTAAGACTTATGTCGCTATCCCTCCTCCTAAGGAGCTCGCTGCCTCCGCACCTCCATCACAGCCAAAGGTTGTCATCGCTGCTCCTACCAATCATCCTGCAACAATGCCTTCATCTTCTTCTAAAGCCAAGGTATCTGTTCTGGCCGCCCTGAATCCTTCCTCCATTGAACATACCATTATTAAAAAAATTCACCAGGCCCCTATCAAAATGTCACTCTATGAGCTCATTCAAATCTCTCCACATCATAAACAAGCCCTTATAGAGGTCTTGCAATAGATCCCAGTATCCTCTGATGAGCCCCAGCCTTTCGTGGCTTTAGCTCATGCCTTCGCAACATCTGCTACCGTATCATTTGAAAGTTCAGAAATTCCTAGGATACCACAAGAAGAACATGATCTACCATTATTCATCACAGTCTATATCGATGACACCTGCGTCCGTCGAACCATGATTGACAATGGTGCCAGTATTAATATCATTTCTTCTCATACCTTCAATCAACTTAAATTTCCCAATACCATTGTTGCCAAATCTCCTACCATTCTTCGTGGCTTTAACGATGTTGTCACTCCCCCATTAGGAATGGTTGTTCTTCCTATCTGTGTCGGCCATAAACTCCTCCATGAACTTTTCTACATCATTGAAGGAGAATTCCAATATAATCTTTTACTAGGATGTCCTTGGATCCATGCTATGCATTGCGTTCCATCTACTCTTCATCGTTGTATCAAATATGAACATGAAGGGAATACTTATGCTCTTCCAGCTGAGATCCCCCCTTCCAAGACATGTCGCATGATCTATAGACCTAAAGATGTCCTTGTTCCTAAAACCAATTTTTCTCCTGATGCATCCACCAGTTCTTCTGTACCTCCATCTACCCTGCCTCAGACAAATTCTTCTGATCCTATAACACAAAATCTTGCTTTAGGGGAATATCAACTCCTCACTCTCAATACCCTTCTTTCTCCCAATCACCTCGGCCACCCTGATAAAGCCCCTATGTATCAATCGAATGTTGGGGAAATTGTCTCATTTGGCCCTTCTTCCCTCAAAACCAATTTAGTATATGGCGGCCTTGATCAACCTTCTTCTCACACTGAAAATCATTTTCATGCCAAACGATATACAGGTGATTTCAGATTTCTTAGTAAACCATCTTTCGCTCACACATACCTCTATCATTGTGCATGGAAGGGGTTTGGTTTAGGATGCTATGAACAGGGCCCTCATGGTAATATCTTTTCTCGAGCCCAGGAATCATGTCAAAAATTTGGTTTGGGATATGACGATCCCACCATACACCCTCCTGGAACATATGTGTCTTCTCCCATTCATATCGATTCATCCATTTCTTCTCCATCCGAATATACTACCGATTCAGAACATATTTCTTCTCCTTCCAACTATCCTACAGATTCAAATAATATTTCATCTCCTTCCAACTATCCTTCCAGCTCAGATAATGATTTTTCTCCATCCAATTATCTCACAGATCCAGATCAAGGTGATACGGTTCCTATTCCTCCTAACTTTTTTTTTTATTTCAACCATCTTTCTCGGACCGGTGACTTATCAAGCCAAAAATGAAACCCGGTCTTTTCCCCTTAAATATCCAGAAATGGTAGAGGAAGATTCCCCTATCATTGACATTCTTCAATGCGATGATGACACTTCCATTCTCTCTTACATGGGAGCCGAAGGTTCTCAAGATCAGAAAATCCATCCGCCAGAAAAATCCAATCTCTTGAATGAATCCACTATCGACATTACTATTGGAGCACCTCAGGAGCACCACATCCTCAAAATAGGTCAGTCTTTGACACCTCAAGAGCTCGAAGCCTTCACTTCATTTTTTCCAAGCATAGCCAAGCATTTGCATGGTCATATTCAGACATGCCAGGTCTCGATCCCTCCATCGTTATTCACAACATCGTTGTTATCCCCAATGCCAAACCAGTCAGACAGAAGCTTCGTCGAATGCATCCTCGAGTTTCTCTTCTTGTGAAAGAAGAATTGCAACGTCTCCTATCCGCCAACTTCATTATCCCCATTGATTATCCCCAATGGGTTTCTAACATTGTACCCATCGCAAAAGCATCTGGAAAGCTTCGTATATGTACTGATTTTTGAGATCTTAACCTCGTATGTCCTAAAGATGATTTCCCTCTTCCAAGTATTGACCAACTTGTAGATCTTACAGCGGGGCATGAGATGCTCTCTTTAATGGATGGTTTTTCTGGTTATAATCAGATTCTGATTGCACCTGAAGATCAGCACAAGACATCTTTTATCACCCCATGGGGTACCTTTTGTTATCGTGTCATGCCCTTTGGTTTAAAAAATGTTGGGGCTACATATCAACGAGCCATGACATATATCTTTCATGACCTCTTACATCAAACCGTAGAGGACTATGTTGATGACCTCTTAGCAAAATCTAAACATAGATGTGACCATCTTTCAGTTCTTGAGATACTTTTCGAGCGTCTCATTTGTTTCTCCCTTCGTCTCAATCCGTGAAGTGTGTTTTTGGAGTTCTTACTGGAAAACTCCTGGGCTTCATTGTCTCTATCAGAGGCATTGAAGTTGACCCCAGAAAAATCAAAGCAATTCTCGAAATGCCTCCTCCTTCCAATCTCAAACAACTTCACAGTCTTCAAGGTCAACTTTAATCTTGTTCGTCACTTCATATCGCAACTTTCTGATCACTATCAGCCCTTTCATCACCTTCTTCGAAAAGACATAACCTTTAATTGGGATCAAAACTGCCAAAAGGCTTTTGAAGATATTAAGCGATATTTGTTATCTCCACCAGTACTCACACCTCCGCGTGAAGGAGAGCCCTTCTATTTATATGTTTCTGTAACTGATCATGCCTTAGGAGCTATGTTAGCACACCGTGATAATCAGGGATGTGAACAGGCCATTTATTATATCAGTCGTACTCTCCATGATTGTGAAACATGATACTCTGAAGTGGAAAAATTGTGTTGCGCTATTTTCTTCGTTGCATCAAAACTTCGACACTATCTTCTTAATCATAAAACCTATATTGTTACTAACTTTCAACCCCTCAAAGTGATGCATTCTAAGCCATATCACAATGATCGCATCACCCGATGGCTCCTTCTCATGGCCGAGCTCGACCTGGAATTCATTCCTCAAAAGGCAATCAAGGGTCAAGCTATTGCGGATCAATTAGCCGAGGCCCCTCTTTCCAATACACAGACTCCTTCTAATCATTTCCCAGATGAATCAATCAATCAATTTTGTCATGATCTCCTTAAAATGATTCTTTTCTTCGATGGTTCTAAATGCCAGCAAGGTGGAGGAGCAGGAGTTGTTCTCATTCCCCCTGGGGATTCCCCAATCCCCTTATCTTTCAAATTAGATTTTGAATGTACAAACAATATGGCAGAATACGAAGCCCTTATACTAGGACTAGAAACTGCTATATTTCTAGGTGTTCATATCCTTGACATTTTTGGTGATTCTGAACTAATAATAAAACAGGTCACTGGTGAATATCAGTGTAAAAATGATATTTTACAACAATATCATGATATTTCTCATCATCTTCTTAAATCCTTCGATTCTTACACTATTCAATCTGTCCCGCGTTCGACCAATCATTTTGCTGATACAATGGCCTCCCTTGTGGCCCTTATCCCATGGACAATGCAAGAATCCCAACTTTTGGTTATTATACATCATCGTAAACAACCATTCTATGACATATCTCAGATTCATCTGGTCGAATCTAATTCGTCAGACCTCTGGTATTCACAAATTTTTGATTATTTATCCAAATCCATTACTCCCCTTGATCTTTCTAAAAATGCTAAGAGATATTTTATCCAACGTGCTACTCGTTATGTAATCCTTGGCGGTATTCTTTACAAGCGTGGGTTTGATGGTATCCTTCTCCGATGCCTTCAATCCCATGAAGCCTCTACAGCTATCCAAGAAGTTCACGATGGTATTTGTGGTGGAATTTCAGTGGATTATCTGTTGCCAAACGTGTTCTTCATCTTGGCTATTATTGGCCTTCTCTAAATCATGATTGTTGTGAATATGTCAAGAAATGTCTAAGATGTCAACAACACTCTAACCTTATCTGTATTCCTAGCCAGGCTTTACAGCCTGCCCAAGATTTATGGCCCTTTTCATAGTGGGGCCTTGATCTTATTGGTCTAATAAATCCTCGTTCATCACAACAACATCATTCTATCATCACTGCTACTGAATATTTCACTAAATGGGTGGAGGCAATCCCACTCACCTCTACTAAATCTGGCCCAATCATTAATTTTATATATCAACATATCATTTTCCGCTTTGGCGTTCCTCATAAACTTATTATGGACAATGGAAAATCATTTAAAAACAAAGACCTTAAAAATATTGGCGATGCATTCAAAATCCAACTTAGCTTTTCTTCCCCGTATTATCCTCAAGCTAACGGTCAAGCTGAGGCTACTAATAAAACTCTTCGAAATATCTTGGCTAAAACTATTGATCAAGCAGGATGAAATTGGCATCTCCAACTTCCCTTTGCTTTGTGGGCCTATCGCACTAGCATTCACACTTCCACAGGAGCTACTCCATTTTCTCTGGTATATGGCTCTGAGGCCATCCTTCCTCTTGAGGTCCAAATTCCATCTTTACGTGTGTCTCTTCGCAACTTCATTTCTGATGAAGATTATCATCAGGAACGGCTAATGCAACTTGAGTTATTAGATGAATGTCATCTCCTCGCTCTTGAGCACCATCATGTCTATCAAGATCGTATCCAACGTGCTTATAATAAACACATCAATGAGCATGATTTTAAAATAGGTGACCTGGTTCTGAAAGAAAATCAAAATGTCACTACCTTAGAAAGAAGTCAACGGGGAAATTTTTCTCCTAACTGGATCGGACCATATATTATCACACATAAGTATGGGTCTGGGGCTTATCATTTAGCCTCTCCTGATGGTAAACCAGAGGTTGAACCTCTTAATGCATTGCACTTACGGCCATTCTATTGTTAGTACACACACTTATGAGTATAGTCTTATCTTTAGACCATTCCTCCATCAGTATCCCCTTCCATCTATCATCGTAATGATTTTGAATCATGTGGTCTACCGTCACTAACAGTCATGACCTTGAATATGAGTACCACGGCTCTACTCGTAGCATATTCAATATGGATAAGTTCTCCCATTTGGTGAGAACCCCATGGTCATTACATCCATCACCATCTCATTTTCCTATTGTACTCCTGTAGAGGGTCTAGGGGTGTCTCTTGTACATTCATTCTCCCCTCCTAGGTGGTCTACCTAGCTATCCCCAGCTCTCCCCATGTGAAGCTCAAATTCATGTATATAAAAGGCAAGATCAAGGTTATTAAAATAGACTGATCCCTCGAAGGACAGCTGTGCATACAAAAAAAAAAACAAAAAAAAATGCAAATCAAAATCAAAAGCAAAATCAAGAGAAATAGACCGATCCCTCGAAGGACGGCTATCATATATATTATTCTTGCCATCCATATTATGTATAAAGTAGACCATACCCTAGAAGGATGGCTACTCTTTTATTATGGCATTTGGAAGGTTTTCTGCATTGATCAGCCTTCCTTTTATTAAGCATTCCCAGAAAGCTTCCCGTATTGATCAGCTTTCTTTTATTCTATTCTTCCCATTCCCAGAGCTGGGGCATAGACTTAAGAAATACCATCTTTGGAGAACCTTCTTCCCACGTACAAGATACATCTCCAATTCCTTTGTCATGTCGACATTAGGATTATGAGAATATTTCATCCATATCTTCTTCTTGGTCTTGTGATATAGCCAAATCTCATTAGTTATATACTAATACCTGCTATCGGCTGTAAGTGCAATGTTTTGAGTGGTATCTTTCTTGTTTACTTCTTATCGGGTTAAAAGCATAACTTTCTTACTTGACCCTTGCTATGGTTATGCGACATTCATTTCATCAAAGTCATCTTTTATCACAATTATCTCCTTAGAAATAAAATTTCATGTCATAAAATTTGTATCGATATGTTTACTCTTACAGATGTCCCCTATCAACATCATCCATAAATCCATGAAATCAATTATTATCTTCAAACAATATTTTTAATGCATTATTCGGTTTGGGAATTCTACTTGACCTCCATTGTAGTTTGTGAATTCTACTTGAGGATAACTCTCAGGTAGCATTTATTATCTGGCACATCCTCATCCCCCACCATTGTTCATTATCCTCTTCTTCACCATCTCAGACCTTTCACCCCCAGCTTGGCACATCTACGTAATTCCCCGCGCAACACAGAAACCCTACTTGAAGTAGACCTGTCATTCAGGACAAGGTCTCATTCGTGATTGTGTCTATTGACCATTCCTTCCTCCTAGTCCCCTTTATCAACCCAATTTTCTCCTAAAATTCACCTCATCTCATTCTCCGCTGCTCTTCTCACCCACTTCGTCCTTCTCCGTTGTTTGTTCGATACTTCACGCGTCATCCACCCGGGCCATTATTTTTGTGCTTTTCTCTTAATATCCTTTTACTGCCATCTATTTTATCGTTCCATTTTCCCTTTCATTCTTCTTTTGGCTTGACGATCCTACTTAATCATCCATTCCATGCAGGTTTCTTGATCACATTGCATCTCTTTCTTAAGATCCTGCCGCTGTAGAAACTCCTTCATTGTTTTCCATTCCCTTCAACATCTTTACTCGTAAAACTTCTGCTTAACACTCTGACATCATCACTTGTACAACATAGGCATCCTAATTAAGAATTCCCCTTACACTCTTTATCCTACACTGCATATATTCCTCCATCCACTCATTTCACACTCCTTTGTTTCCTTGTTATTACCTCCTTTCACTTCCTGTTCCATCTTGGTATACATTTCTCAGTCTTTTCCTCATTCTTCTTCTTCGGCTTGGCGATCCTACTTAATCATTCCTATGGCATGGCGATCTTACTTAAGAGTCTCTCTTAAGAATGATCTGTCTCCTTGCCTTTCCTCTTTCCTTCATCTTCCCATCATCCGTATTTTTTCTTCATTCCCCACAAACACATCCTCTTCTCTTCTCTTTTTCCTCATACAAAATATCTCAAACTCCCTCAAATGTCATCTCCATCATCCCTCATTTTAAAATCCATCTTGACTACTTCATACCCTCTCTTACTATGCAGATCGTCATTATCATGGTTCATCTAACATTATGTCATCTTCCATTCTCACGCTAAGAATTATCGGTGGACTTCTCCTAAAACTCGTTTCTTCCCATTCTACTAATACCGATTCACTCTTTTTTACCTCCTCCATTTTCTCTTCCTCCCTTTTTCTTTTTGTGCCCTCTAATCATTATCGGGGGATTTCTCCTAACATCCTTCCACTGGTATTACCTTTTCATCTTCCTTTCACCTTTTTCAATATCTCTACTATCTTCATCACATACTGCCTTTGCATCATTTTCTTTGTTGTCCTCTCCTCCTTTCTACCTCTGGTTTTCTTTCATATCATTTGTATCATCTTCATCTCCTCTTCTCCTCACACTTTTGTCTTACTCCTCCATTGATAACCTGACTCACCAGCGTTGTCCCATCTTCTTAACCATCTCACCATCCACATGCATTTCCATACGTTCGGTTTCATATTCAATTTCTTTCCTGTTTTGGCTCTATCATCCCTTCTTTCCCTCTTATTTTCATTTCCCCCGTTACTGAGCTTCTTTCTCTACCACCCCTATCTTCTTAGCTCCGTATGGTGCCTTTCTTTCTCTTTTCCATTCTACCTCCTCCCCCATCTTCTTTAACTTCTTCATCTTCTTCATCTCCTTCATCTTTCCATCTTACTATATATATTCATCTCTCCTATCGTCCTTCTCTCATATTCTTCATAACTTTTCTTTCTCAGTTCTGTCATCTCTTTCGTGATCCATTCTTTCTCTCCCTCTATTTTGATCTCCATCTCCCTTTCATCCCTTCTTCTGTCATTTTCTTGTCTTCTTCTTTGTCCTTCATCATTTCTTTCTGCCACCATTTCTCCTCTTGATTATCCCTGCTGCTTCTTTACTACGATATATCTCTATACACTCAACTTCCCTTCTAATCTCTTTTTTTTACTCCTCATCTCATCTTCTTCTTGTTTAAACTTGCTCCCTCTCTTCTCCTCCTGCTCACTGTCTCTATTTTCTTTTTCTCCAGGTCCCTCGTACCTTACCTATTTATTTCCCCCTTATCCTTTTCCACTACCCTCTTACTGAATACTATTCTCTCTCTTTTGTGCTTTCGTCTATCTTCTCACCTCTCTTATCGTCCTTCTCTACTTGACCTCTCTCCTTCACCATGTCCCTTCTACTTCAACCATGTCCACTTTCTCTTATCT
Source organism: Taxus chinensis (assembly GCA_019776745.2). Lineage (NCBI taxonomy): Eukaryota > Viridiplantae > Streptophyta > Pinopsida > Cupressales > Taxaceae > Taxus > Taxus chinensis. The sequence goes on from CM034157.1 coordinate 205,821,288, forward strand.
CTATCATCTATCATCCACATCTTTCATCCCATCTTCCTGGGACATTTTTGTCTTGGAGGATACCATAATGGCCAACACCTATCTGATATTGTACTCTTCCATGCATATTTCCTCTTCTTTTGTTTTGTCGCAAAAGTATCTTGACTTCCTGTCCTACTTATCAGACAAGTAGGACTGCTTTTACATTATAATTTACTCACACTTATGCATGTTTCTCATGAAACATGATTATCATCATATTTATCACACCTTTAGGTCATTTTATCCCAGCTTTCTATCCTATCTTCTCATCATGTGCACATTTATGATTTTTCCCCATGAGGAATTTTATTTACACATATCTCCCATTATGTCATCTTCGTGCCCTATCATGGTGCACCTTTTTCATCCTTGTACTTGTCGGCGTATATAATTCACCTTGTGTCCTGTGCTGGGGCATCATTGTTTTCATCCACGTCCCTCTTGTGGACACGTGATTTTTCACACAATTCCTCGCAGACAAAGGATTGCACACATCTTTCACATTTAGTTGCACATATTTTGATATTTTCCTATGACCCATTGGTCATCTTGGTTTACATCCATACTGCAGTGGTCTTCACCCACTCACTGGTCTGTAGAACGTTGTCGTCTGTCTCCATTGAGACCACAATTGTCCTCTACCGATGTGATATTGGAGTCACCGCCATGCTTTCTTTTTATTGCGATCCTTTTTTTGCCTGAGGCATCCTGCCTTTGGTCATGTCTTCATCCATCCTCAGACACATCTTTAATCTAATCCTTTTTGTTTTTGTCTCGTGGCCTGCTATCGCAAACCACTCAACAAAAAGGGGCAAATGTAGACACCAAATTCTGGTATCATCCCGGGTTTTTGATCTCCTTCAGCATGCTTATTCAGGTCTCGTTTCCTACCAACAAATCACATTCAGTTAATTAATCTTATAACTATATTAATATCTTATCAAATGCCAAAACTATATTATGATAAATAAATAATTTTAAATAAGTCATATCATTCTATTTAATAATTAAATAATTCAAAAGTATATATATAAATCAATAACCCCACATGTTCCCCACTTAAGTCAAAATCACTTCTCACCTAAAAATCAATTCCCACCTAAAAATTCAATCTCTTCAAATTATTAAAATATGAACCCCACCCATAAAATCAATAATTCAAAAATCTCCCTCTCCGACAACAAATCCAAAAATCAATAGTGTAAAGTGAGCACATGACTTCACTATTACACCTAACCGTGTCCCTACTCCACATCACATCTTTTCCTTTTCTCACATCATAAACCCCACCATCAAATCACCTCTTCATCATGTCCTCTTAATCAAAATTTATTTTGCAAATTATAATTATTTGTAATCCTTTATTTTAATCTCAATTCAAGTTATAAATAGAACTTTCCCCCCCCCCTCTGAAGGGAGAGGAGAAAATTCTAGAAATTTTGAAGCTTAAATTCATTTGTCTGTGAAATTTTGCATCATATTGTGGAATATTTGGAGGTGAAGCTCTACCAGTTTCATATCACCTGCCTAATGAACAATCGGTTGTTCTGTCAGGATACTAGTTTGGTATCATATTTATATTGTTCTTCAACATATATTTTTTTAATAGTTTTTGGCATGTCATCTTATCATTTGATATTCATTATTTTATTATGAACATGGGGATTGACAGCCACCGAGGAAGTTAACGCTTCCTAGATCTACTTTGTCAGGCAGTCCCCGTATATCATCATCTAATCTTATCTGTTTCCATCTTGCAGATCTATTTTCTTTCTTTACAGATTTATTTTCTCTGCGCCCGTATCCAGAATCCATATCTGCATCTGAGGTCCTAAGCCCTCTATCATTCGGAGTTGAGTTTTCCAAATCAACGACAACATACAGAATGCAATGCAGTATGAGAAAGTAAACCAACTAACCTAACAGAGAATCAAGTGCAATCACATGTACTCAAACAAACAATGTTCAAGACAGTTACGGAAATGTTTTTGTTATCAAGCTTTAGTTCCCGAAAGTTCATGTTGTAATGACAAGAGTTAAAAACGGTGCCCTAAACAAGGATACATGTGAGGGGAATAACGGAGGACACAAGTAGTCCCATGGAAAAGCTTCCATGCACTATGACAGAGTCTTCGGTAACTCACTGTTGCACGGGAGTACTAACATAACATGTAGCCTATCTTTTGTTAATGGAGGTAGATCATGATGATCCATAAGTCATGTGAGACCAGAACAAGAAAGAACCTTATAAAGATATTTTTGTAGGACAAATTTTGATGTTTGAGGATAATGTAATTGATACATACTTTAGGTGCATGTATGCCATTTACCAATTTTTGTAAAATTTTGAATTTTTGTAATTTTTTGGATTTTTAATGATTTTACCAAAAAAAAAATTGGGTTTTGATTGTTTTACCAATTTGTTTGGGGTTTTTGAAACATATTTGAATTTTTTTATTTTTGAAACATATTTGAATTTTTTTTATTTTTGAAACATATTTGAATGTATTTTATTTTTGAATTATATTCGAATGTTTATTATTTTTAGAAATTTTCTGAAGCTATGTACAGGAAACAAAGAATTGTGGATGCCCCAATGACAGATGGGATGTAGAAGGGTAGAATGCCACACGTATGCGCAAGAAAGTGAAGATGTGAAATAGACCCCAATGTTAGATGGGAATATTCAAAAGAAAACTCTTCACGAGTAGAAGTTGGATCAGGGTCGATATAGATAGGTTCAACATGACGATGAACGTAACCCAATGATGTGCTAGGAAGGAGCAAGGATTTCCACATCGTAAGCTGACCAAAAAGCATATGATAGAAAGAAATGGAAGATTACTTTTGTGAAGGGGACAAAGGTGTCTGTAAACATGGAAAAAAGGAAATCTTATACACATGGATGTTTTGAATGAAGTAGAAGAACAATTGTGAATGTATCTTAGAAGCCTCACGATGAAGAAGTGATTAGCCAAAAGCATGAATTATGAGACAAGCTATGGACTAGAGTAAGAGTCTGAACAAGGTAAAAAAAGACACTTGGTAACATACTAATCCTATTTTCTCATTAAGATCCAGTGTGTGCACGTGGAAATTTATTACCTCTTGGAGGGAAGATTTGATAGACAACAAGTGAAGACACCCTAGCCAATGTATATGAATGATTTAATTTTCAAAGTTGTTTTTTTTGTGAATGGATTGTGGAAGGAGAGTCATACATTGCTCCGCTGCTAGCCAGACAACCATAGCCCCAATGGAGATGCATTTGATTATAATCGCAACATTGCTCTACTACCAGTGAGGCGTCCATATCCTCGGTAGAGATTATTGGAAATACCCCTAGAGAGAGTTATATATCAATTTACTTTTGCTTTTAGCATTTGCTTTTTGATTTGATTGATTCTTTTTATTTCTGAAAACTTATTTCAGCTCTCTTGTTTAACAAGGGGTTAAGAACCACTGATGGCTTGATGGAAGGATACGAAAGTGATTGTGATGATGACATTGGCTAGTGTCAACAAATACGTCTAAAATTTCTTCGCAACAAGTTTTTTAGATGTATATTGTGATAAGATCTCTAAGAGGTCAGTCATTCTTTAATTTACCAAGGTGATAAAAGACTAAGGTCAAATAGATACCATGGAGATAAATGTCACAAAATGCGTGTGAATTGGCTAACCAAAATATCACCGAAGGGATGAAAATGGTAGGAAGACTTGTAGAAGAAGAGCAAGAAAGGAAGAAAGAACATCCATGCGTATGCAATACCTAATTGCAATGTTTGTTTGTTTACCTTTGATATATATATATCTTTTATTTTATTTTTGAAATGTTTTTTCTTTTCAATTTGCTTTTGCTTTTAGCGTTTGATTTTTGATTTGATTGATTCTTTTTATTTATGAAAACTTATTTCAACTCTCTTGTTTAACAAGGGGTTAAGAACCACTAATGGCTTGATGGAAGGATACGAAAGTGATTGTGATGAAGACATTAGCTAGTGTCAACAAATACGTCTAAAATTTCTTCGCAACAAGTTTTTTTAGATGTATATTGTGATAGGATCTCCAAGAGGTCAGTCATTCTTTAATTTACCAAGGTAATAAAAGACCAAGGTCAAACATATACCATGGAGATAAATGTCACAAAATGCGTGTGAATTGGCTAACCAAACTATCACCGAAGGGATGGAAATGGTAGGAAGACTTGAAAAAGAAGAGAAAGAAAGGGAAGAAAGAACATCCATGTGTATCAATACCTAATTGCAATGTTTGTTTGTACCTTTGATATAGCTCATACTATATATAGATAATGTTTTTCATATTTTGAAATGTTTTTTCTTTTTGTATTTTTGTCTTTTTTATTTTTTTAGATTTTGGGAAATTGGGACCAATCAATATCAATTTGCGTGATAATATCTAACAAAAATGTTCACAATTTCCTTGATAAGGGAGATTAAACATGTTTGTTTATCAAGAGTCATATTATCTCTGATTTCGATGATCGTATTGAGCTCATACTCAACAAATGATTGCGATTTATCTTGAAACATGGATTTCGTATGTGGGAGGTTGAGTTACATATCCAAATTTTTATGCACTTTGTGCCATACTTGATGGTTGTTTTAGTATGAATTCTTGAATTATGTTTGATTATGAACTTTATGATGGTTTAAATTATTGGGAGCTTTGGATCTCTTTGAATTTTTGATCTTAGCTTGATAAAGAAATTGTTTGGGTTTCTTATAAGCTAATACGTGACTTGTCTGATCCCGAGAAGTGTGAGAAGAAAGTGGACGTTTAGAATTGATGTGAGAAATGTTGGTGGGCTTCCACAATCATTGATAGAAGGAAACTGTGATGGACACAAAGGGTAAGGTATAAGAATTGAAGAAGATGGGCTACCAAGAGGTGTCCCATAGAATGAAGATAAAGGACTACCAAGATGTGGCCCTAAGATTGAAGATGAGGGACTACTTGGAGGTGTCCCATAGATAGAAGATGATGATGGGCCCTACTAGGTTTTAGGATGTGCCCTAAGTATAGAAGAGGATGGGCTACTAGGACTTGGCCCAAGAATCGAAGATGAGGGGGTTTTAGGATGTGCCCTAATTATAGAAGAGGATGGGCTTCCAGGAGGTGTCCCATAAACTGAAGATGAAGGGCTACTTGGAGGTGTCCCATATATGGAAGATGATGGGGCTAATAAGACATGGCCCAATAATTGAAGATGAGGGATCTCTAGGACATGACCCCAAGTATAGAAGAAAATGGGCTACTGAGAGGTGATCCGCACATAGACGATGAAGCGCTACTTGGAAGTGGCCCACATATAGAAGCAAATGATGGGCTACTAGGTGGTGGCCCAAGGTGATATTGCAATAGAGGAATCTTGATAGATAAGGAAAGATGTGAAGAAAAGATAGGATCTTCCTCAATGGTCTTATAATCTTCCTTCGTATTCCAATAAAAGGAATCAATTTCTTCTTCCCAATACACAAGTGTATCAAAGTCAAGATTAAATCCTTGATTGTAATCCTCTAGGGGAATGCCATCATGTGACCCCATGAATTCCATGATCATCTCCTCATCTCGAGATGAATCGATCGGTAGGGGTATTTGTTCTTTGACCATAGGAGGTTGATTAGAATAAATGGGTCTAACTGGTGTGGAAGATGGAGAAGATAATGACTCAAGAGATGAAGTAGATTTGGATCTAGATGTATCACTAGTAGAAGAAGATGTGGCTTTGAGATAGCTGATCAGTATTGGCTTTCCTCGAAGATGGCATATTGCTGGGAAACAATGAGGATCATGTAGAAAATTAGCATATGATTGCGACATATGATTCATCTGACGTGTTTGCGACGTATGCATCAACTTAGATGATTGCGACATGGGAGTTGAATTAAAAAATTGCGACATAGGTGTTGAATTTGATGATTGCAACATGGGAGTCGACTTAGATGAATTTGGAGTCACCTAGATCTTCAACGAAGGAAGAGGTTATCGAGGCGGTGAATAAGGGAGGTCTTGCAAAGCAAGGGAGGATTGTGGCTCAAGAACCAAATTATATGTTTGAGTAGCAAGACTTAGGGCCACATAGATCTTCAAAGGAGGAAGATGTCATTTAGGTGACTGATAAGAGGAGTCCTGCGAAGAAAGGGAGGACTATGAAATAAGAGTCGAATTAGATGAATAACTCTGATGAGAATTTTCAAAAGATCGAGGCGAATTTGAAGAATCAGAATAATAGTTTAGATCGGAGTCAGAAGAAGAGTGGGAGGAACCCAAATAATAATTTGGATAAGAAGCATCCAAACCATACTACCGACTATGAGATGAAGGTGGGGAACAGGGTACCCAAGTGGGTTCTCTAATGTGAAGAACCAAACGAGGCTTAGCCATGATGGGAATCATTTGATGGGAATGCCAAAACTTTGATTCCTTAGTGTCATACGTATAAGGAACCTCATGATAGTTGGTCATTGCTGGCATTTGTGGGATACAAATGTCTAGACTGAGATAATGCGATTGAACTTCTTCAATTGGAAGGAAGTTTCGTGTCGATTTGGGCAGCACAACGAAAATTAACTAGACATTTGGAAAACATGGGCCCTAAGAAAAACCAAGTGGCGTAACAACATTAATTCGTTACAAAAAAATGTGACTATAAAATAGCCATGAATCCAATAGGTCAATATGAACCTAAAGAAGCTAAATAATAAAGAATGATCTACTCTCGCAAGATAATATATGACACGAGATTTCTAAGAAAATAAAATGACGTCTAATACTCAAATTTAGTCACACCAAAATTTTACTCCCTATGTTTCTTTGAGATAGGTTTGAAACAAAATAGTGACAACACAATATCACCAGTTAGGTCAAGTTTGAAACAAACAAGACCTAAATGCTAAGAAAGTGTTGACGCGACCTTCTAACAAGGTATACCCCAAATTAGTTTCTAAATACTAACAAGGTCTAAGTCTAGTAAAATGGACAACACAAATGTGAGCAGTGTAACAACGCTATTTAGACACGTAATCATACTTTACAAGAAAGTAAGATTTTAGTATCAAAATGGCGTTATAGCAATGCTAACAAAGTAACCTCAACATGCACAAAACTCAAGACAAATCTAGGATGTAAAAACTATGTCTAAGTATAGCAAGGAATTATTAAGCATGTGAGCAGCGTAATAATATAATATAGAGATAATGTAAAGAAAAGTGTGCACCTAATGTAAAAGAGTGTAAATTTTTTTTTTCCGGCATAGGAGTGATGAAGGGGAAGTGACAGTGCAATGGCACATAACGGTCATTTTTTTCAAAATTCAAAATGTGCAATGGTCAGTCATCCTCCCCCCCCCAAAAGTTTCAGGCAAAGTGCTTGATGTGGGCCACGGTCTGTCGGTTTGTGCTACAGAATCACCTTGGGCCTAGAATTAATAGAGGATCTTCACGTTCCCAATGCTAACCCCTTGAGCGATTCACCCAGTCAAGATTCTGTTTAGATAGATTCTATCTTCGTCTCTTTGGTGGATTTGACCGAATTGGCTGCCCAACTCACCCTTCTCAGTGACAGAGCTATTTTTGCTAAATTCATGGGCCATCGTCTCTTGGTTGAAGGTATCTGTAGCTGGTGTGACACTCAGTGGGGCAGTGGTCTCCACATTGTTTCCTCAAAAAGGGTTTTTTTTCTCGTTATCTTTCGAAGTTCAGCACAGAGGGACGACACATTGGAGAGGAAAGGCTCTCTCTTCTCTGAATCGGGTCTTCATATTCGTGAGTGGTCTTATCACTTTGATCCATCACAAGCGGAAATGGATGGCCTTCACATTTGGATCAAACTATATTCTCTGCCTTGCAAATTTTGGTCCTCCTCCATTCTCACTAAAATATGCTCCATCTTAGGTCATGTCGTGCGCATTGACCCTGTTACTTTGGAAGGTACTCTCTCTTCCTTTGTCAGGATATGCATCTCTATTGATCCCTCCATTAAACTAAAGGAATTCATAGTCATTTCCACCCCCCATGGGTCGTTGGGTTCAGAAAGTGGACTATGAGGTATTTCTGATAGCTGCTTCAAATGCAAACAACCTGGGCATTTGCATAAATCTTGTAAAAATCCTCCTGTTTCCAGTGTTGTTGCATGGAGGAAAAATATTTCTCCATCTTCGGCCTCCATCTCGGCTGGTCCTCCTTCTTCCGGGTTTGATCCTTTCAAGGACAGCTGACCCCCCGGTCCCACTCTTGTGTCTGAACCTCTCATGCTCGACCCAAGCACTATCTTCTTGGTCAAAGAAACAACGTCAGTAGTTCAAGATTCTACTAGAATATTGTCTCTTTTCTAGGAAGGTATCATGCTAGACCTTGGTGATGATGCTACCTCCCTAGAAAAATGGGTAAATGAGAAGGACGAGGTGCTTCTTTCTCTCAATGGTTCTTCTGAGGATTTCTCTTCTAGCCCAGACAATGCTCTCATCGATCCCTCTCTGGCTAACTTGCAGCAGAGTTCAATCCTGCTGACTCCTGCCATTCTAAACATGGACAGGGGGCTGAAAGCTCATCCTGGTTGACCCTCCAGAAACACCCTTTCTCTCAAAGACATTGCAGTAGGTAAGCAAGCTCCAGCTTCATTCCTTTTTTCCATCCTCAAGTAGGAGAGGCGGGTCCTCTCTGAAGATCCAATGATCCTTTTCTCTTGGAATGTTAGGGGTCTGAATGCCCCTAACAAACAACATCTGCTGAGACGTTATGCTCTTGATACTAAAGCTTTCTTATGTCTTATTCAAGAAACTAAGATGTCCTCCAAGGATTGTAAGTCAGGCTGGTTTCGTAAGTGGAAAGGTTGGGAAGGTTGCTTCTCGGACTCTCTTGGTGCCTCTGGCGGCCTGGGAGTTCTCTGGAATTCCAATTTTTGTCGTCTTGAGCCTTTATTGGTCGACCCCAATTTCATTTGGTGTAAATTTTTCATCAAACATTCTGATGTGTCCTTCTTTCTTTGTAATATCTATGGTCCTAACACTCTGTTAAAAAAAAGGGAGCTTTGGTCGAAGATTCAGACAATTCTTGATCCTGTTCAGAATTTCAAGACTATAGTGGCCGGGGATTTCAATGCTACCCTCTCCATAAAGATAAAAGAGGAGGCATTCACTGGCAGCCTCATTCTCAAGTGGACTTCACCTCCTTTGTTAGTGATGCCAAGTTAATCGATTTGGAACCCAGCTCAGGGTGGTTTACATGGAACAATCGGCGTATTGGGTTTAGCTCTATGGCGGTTCGTTTGGATCGTTTTCTGGTCTCCGAAGATTGGATTCAACACAACTTTCTCATTAAATTCTCTGTTCTTCCTCTCTCTAGTTTTGATCAATTCCCGGTCTCTCTCAACATTTCTTTTGACATCCCGCCGCGTCGTTCCCATTTCAAATTTGAGTCCATGTGGTTGCAAGATCCTTCTCTTAAGCCTCTTATTCACTCTTGGTGGGATTCCTTCGAGGTGGAAGGGACGTGGATGTTCAAACTTTCTAAGAATATTTCTCTGTTAAAAGACAAATTGCAGGAATGGAATGTTTCCTGTTTCAAAAAAAAAATTCAAGAAAAATAGAGAGTTGAGAAAGCCTTGTGCCTTCTAAATGAATTGGTCTTCTCTAGAGGTATGTTTCAGGAAGATTTCATCAACGAAAAATCTCTTCTCAGTGAGCTTGGTGATCTTCTGCTTAAAGAAGAAATTCATTGGAGAACGAAATCTCGTGAAATTTGGCTGGCCGATGGGGACAAGAACACCAAATTCTTCCATGCTTCTGTCAAAGCTAGAAGAAATGTCAATTACATCTCCATACCAAAGTTAGCTGATGATTCAGTGTTGTCCTCTCAATTGTTGATTAAATCAGAGATGGTATCTTTTTTTTTAAAAGCTTCTGAATGATGATGAGGCCTCTTCTCTGGCTGAACAACGTTCTTTCCTTGATCAGATCCTTGAGTTTAGTTGATGACAGTGATAACATCAAACTTCTCTCTCCTTTTTTTAAGGATGATGTTTGCACGATTGTTTTCTCTATGCAAAGGGATAAAGCACCTGGTCCGGATGGTTTTCCTGCCTCATTTTTCCAAGACTTCTGGGACGTCATTGGGGATACCGTCTGGCATTCTGTGGAGGAATCTAGATGTTCAGGTAAGCTCCTTGGTGCTCTCAATCACACTTTTATTTGCTTGTTCCCTAAAAAGGTGCAAGTTGTCTCTCTTGATGATTTCAGGCTGATCTCCCTTTGCAAGATTTCCTATAAAATTATTTCAAAGGAAATAGTGTCAAGGTTGAGTGTTCTTTTGCATAAGCTCGTTACGCAGGAACAAAGTGGTTTCATTCCAGGAAGATCTATTGCTGATGGTATAATCATTTCCCATGAAATGATTCACACTCTTCACTCCTCCAACCGCTCTGGTATGATGATCAAATTGGATTTCAGAAAATCCTATGATCGTATTAATTGGAGATTCCTTTGTAAATCCCTTCAAGCTATGGGCTTTGGCAATCACTTTTGTAATTGGATCTTCAATTGTATTTCATCACCATAGTTTTCAGTTCTGGTTAATGGTTCTGCTGAAGGCTTCTTCAGTAGTTAGTAGAGGTATTAGGCAAGGTGATCCTCTGTCCTCCTTCCTTTTCATCCTGGTCGCTGAGGCTCTTAGTCAAAGTATTAAAGCTGCTCTTCAGGTCGGAGAGCTCAAGGGTTTTAGGATGACCACCAACCTTCCCCCCTTTCGCACCAACAGTTCACCGATGATACCTTCCTTTTTCGGTCAAGCGTCCATCCCGGAAGCCCATTGCCTTTCCTTCTTACTGGACTCCTGCTCGCCGGCCTCAGGTCAGGTAATCAACTATCACAAATCTGTTATTTTCTTCTTCAATGTCACTCCCAGGCTGCAGGGTAGGATTAAGGCAATTTTAGGCTTTGCGGTGGGTTCCCTCCCCCATAAATATTTGGGGATCCCTCTCTTTTCTGGTAATGGTAAAGTGAATCTTTGGGACGGGCTTCTCAACTCTTTGTCGGCAAGATTACTTTCGTGGAAAGGAAAATGGTTGTCCTTGGCTGGTCGTGCTCTCCTGATCAACTCAGTCCTCCTGGCCCTTCCGATTTATATGTTGTCAGTCTTGATGATTCCTAAGAATGTCTTGCACAAAATTGAGAAATTAGTCAGAACCTTCCTTTGGCAAGGGAATAATGAAGAGAGAAAATTTCATTTGGTGAATGGGATATTGTCAAGCTCCCCAAATTTCACGGTGGCCTGGGCATTCTTGATTTGGCTCTTCAGAATTAGGCCCTTGGTACCAAACTTGTTTGGAATTTTATCACTGATTCTAAATGGCTAGCTTTTTAGGTTCTTTCACACAAATATCTTGAGGTGGGTCGTCCTGAGCTCCTACTCTCCAGCATTGAGCTTCCCAAAGGCTCGCATATTTGGAACTTTTTATGCAAGTGCAAATTTGTGATCGCAGACTCAGTCAATTGGCAAATCAACAATGGTCAATTAGTCACCTTTTGGGAGGACAGCTGGAATGGGTCTCACCCGCTTAACCTTATTTCCAATCTCAACAGAGTTATGAATGCTACCAGTGTCACTTGGGGCACTAAAGTAGCTGATTTTGGTCGTCAGCATCCGAATGGCTCTCCATCTTGGGAATGGAAGAATCTTTCGACCATCGGGGCTTCCCTTCAAGAATCTTATACTCTTTCTGAAGCCCTTCAGGCCAGGCATGTTCATTTCAACACAGGTGAGGACAATCTGATTTGGCTCAGTGACAATTCAGGAAATTATAAGGTGAAAGCCGGTTATGCTCATCTCATTTCTCAGTCAAGTTTGGGTTCTCCCAGCCCCTTGGGTTGTTGGCACCCCAGTATTTTTGCCCAAGGTGGCCATCTTCGGCTGGTTGGTTCTTAAAAAGAAAGTTCTTACTCAGGAAAGGAGAAGAAATTGGGGCTATGTCGGTTCCTCTAAATGTGTGCTTTGTGGTGAAGCCGAGGAAGATCAAGACCATTTGTTCCTCTTTTGTTCTTTCCCCTCCAACTATTGGCACTGGCTTCTATCCAAATTGAATCTTGTCTAGGCTCCTTGTAATAATATTGTTGATATGCTCCTTTCCTAGCCTAGGTGTGGTAAAGATAGTTCTCTCAGCTCCATTTGGTTCATAGCTCCTTTCTTCCTCATTTGGCACATCTGGTGCGAGTGAAATCTTCATTTTTTTAGAGAGCAGTCTATTGAGCTCCCTGCTTTTCTAAATAAGCTGGAAGTAGCCATCTCTGAGAATGTCAGCAAAAACAGTCTCTCAAACCCCACTTTCTCTTCTAGTGATGTGACTATCAGAAATTCTTGGCCTCTCATCAAAATCCCCAGTCCTGGTTCAATCATCAAGAAAGGTCTTTCCCAAGTTGAGAAATTAATTAGAAGAAAAAGGGTCAAATGGCACCCTCCCCCTATGAGCATGTGGAAACTAAAATTTGATGGGGCTTCTAGGGGTAACCCAGGTAAATCAGGTGTTGGTTGCATTATCAGGAGTGATTCAGGCACTCTCATTTCCGCTGGTTCCTTCCCTATCTTGGACTGTTCCTGCAATTTAGCTGAAGCACAAGCTCTTTTAGAAGGTGTCAAATTGGCTGTCAATCTAGGGTGTGAAACTCTTTTCATTGAAGGTGATTCCCAAATCATTATCCACGCAATCTCTCGTGGGTCTTCCCCCTCATGGAAATTAAATCCCTTCATCTCCAACATTATTTTTTGGCTTGGAAAATTACACACATGGCACATCAGTCAATTTTTTTGTGAAGCTAACCAAGCAGTAGATTTTCTCACCAACTATGCCATTGATTACCCTGCCGCTACCATCATTTCGGAACACACAGAAGGTTGGTCAGGCCTCTCCTTCATCTTATCACATGAACTGCAGGGTACTCGGTCTCAGCTTGGATTTTCTCTTCCACCCGTGTAAAACCTTTTTTAAGCGCGAGTGCTGGATGGTGGTGGTTTATCGCCCCGCTTTCTACTTTTTTGTGCTGCTTGTTAGTCTGCTTTCTTTGGTCATGGATGTTCTTAGGTTTTCCGTTTGTTTTCTGAGGAGCTTTGTTCCAGATGAAGCTTCTACCCTTGATATAGATAGGGACCGTCTCTCATAAATCTTTCGCTACTCCTCTCACGAGGAAGCTGAAGTAATCGAAACTATCTTGGGTGATGCATACCATTTCAGGTCTAGGCGCACCCGCTCCAATACGGAAATTACTTCAGAATTTATTTCTTTCTTGCTTGTTATTGCATTGGGACACTGTTGTGGTTGAGTTCATTGCGAATGATGAGATTTATCCTGTGTACAGCATTGGTTTACATGATGAACTGACTGATTTCTCCCTCCCTGATCCCCTCCTATGGGTTGATGAAATGGATGAGCTTGTTATTGGTTCTAGGTGCAACATTCAATGGCTTTGTGGTCAATATAGGGACCTCCTCCGCTATGCTCAGCATGCGCAGTCACTATTTTTGGCGGGTCGTCTCGACCACAGGATCCTCCCTGAAGTGCATATTAATGAAGCTCAGTATCTAGTTCAAGCCGTGGCTGAGAAATGGTAGGAACTTAAAGACATGTCTACTGGAGCCTTCCATCTCCTTCTACGGGAGGTCAACAGGTGTGCGGGCACACAGATTGGTTGATTTCTTAGATTTGGCCTTGTTTCCTAGTTCGTTGTGTTTTCCTCTGTTCTTTTTTTGTGGTGCTTCCTTTCTCCTCTTCCTCCTATTTCTTTCTATGTTTATTTCTTCCTCTTCCCCCTCCCTTCTCCTTCTGCTCCCCATCTTCCTTTCCTTCTTTGTATGGTTGGGGCCTAACCCCCTGGTTCATAGCTCCGGTCAAAAGCGTTTATTATATAATATAGAGATTTAGGCCCAGTTTCACAATGGAAACAAGACATAAATATCTCAATTGTATGGCTATAATGCGGGCAGTGTAACAACTCAAAAGAATACAATGATGATATCACCTAACTACAAATGATAATAAGTCTCAAATATGGGTTTTTGAGACAATGAGGGCCTACTAGATCATGAGTATGTACCATGCACACTTTCAACACTTGTGCTCCGACATTACAACCTAGTCACACAAGTAGAATTAAAAAGTGGTGGACACATAATATGATCAAATAGTATTTGTATATGTTGTTTCCTTTTGCCCCAAAATGGGCAACAAGAAAACAAAGGTGTAAACCAAGTAATGTTGAAAAATACTTGGTGTAACTTTGGTAGAGTTTCTCCTTGTCCTAAGACAAGTGAAAAACTAGGTCAAAGTAACACTAAATAGATTTTGTGATGAAATATCAAGTGGTTTCAACTTTAAGAGATTCTTTCCCTTGTTCAAAAAACAAGAGTTTGAATCCAACAAATTTGTCACTTTGTGAGAGCTCTCAAGTATAACAACTAAGACAAAAATTGGCTCCAAGCCGACAAGATTTCCTAGGGGTTCTCTCTCTATGTGTCACAAGTTTACTTATGTGAGCTTGATTTACTAAGGTTTCCCAAGGAGTATCTCGGCTTTACTTTACTCCCTTCTAATACAATGAGCAACTAGTGTGTTCAGTTGTATTATCATTGGGATCGCAATGGAAATAACTTTGACTCTAATCTTTCAAGGCAGTACTAGTCAATTGGTAGTTGGAGCACTTTCTCGTTTCATTCACAAGGTTCCCTCTTACGTGAACTAATTTGGGGTTCCTAGGATCACCCCCATTTTTGTAGCTTAAAGCTTATGCCAAAGGGGTTATGTCCTAGTTTAAGTGGCCAAGTCGTAGCTCTTAACCAAAACCTAAAATACAATGTGATGATTGTGGTCTGTTTTTTATCTTTTAGACTTAATGTGGTTTTTGTCATATTCCTTTTGGTAACCTATAATCACACATGAATGTTATAATTTGGTTTGAAGAGATCCCTTCTTTCTTTGAAAAGTGTTTTAGGTCCTTCACACAAATGGTTAGTAGTTCAAGAAGATTCACAATATCATAGAAAGAGAAATATAGCAATGAAAAGATACACAACAAACTCCAACTAAATAGAAATAAGCTACCATCAATAACTTTGAAAAAAACAAGGTTTATTCCCAATTAATCCAAGTGCTTCTTAATGAAAGACTAAAATTGATTTTGGTTCCCAAGATCACACTAGGTGCAAGGGAAGAGCATACACAAATTTTAGCCTTGATTATTTATCAAGTGAAAAAATCTCTTAAACTAAAAGATCAAGTACATGCCAAAAATGAAGGTTGTTCCCTTAAGCAAAAATGAATGATGATTGTTCCTAGTGTACTCCTCAAGAATTCCCCTCAAAAAGTTTTGAAAATTTTGAGGGGTGTTTTTGGTTCTCAAGATCACCCTAGGTCAAAAGAAAAGCATACACAACCCTATTCCAAACTAAAGAAAATTATGAAAACATTGTTCAATCAAATGAACCCATAGTTAATCAATAATGAATCTTCAGGGTCTGACCCTGAGCTTAGAGCACATTTCAGGAAAGATTGCCTAAAATTGCTGAATTTTTCAGAATTGCATGCAGTCTAACTTCCACGGGAAAAGCAACAGGAACAAACAAAAAGGCAAGTTATGGGTCTTAAGAAAATGTTACTCCCTCTTAGTGCATAGGTTTCTGCCCTTGTGAATTCCCAAATTGGAATTCAACGCCCACGTAGTCCATACCTTGTCTTTAGCAAGCATGCAGATCTTTCCTCTGTTTAAGAACATAGTATAACATGGGTGTGCTCTAGTGTAGGCGTGCCCTTTGATACACATGCATCTGCACCTTATGTTATCACTTCAGAAGTGAAAATATTTCCAAGGTGCCCTTGCACATGCCTTCTTGTTTGTTCCTTCGCACTATGTCAAGCCTTAAAAAGTTTCAAATCATCAAATGGCTTCCTAAGGCCACTTTCCTTCCCTTCTTCATGCATGTTTGAAGATCCCCTTCAAGGCCCTCAAATCAAAACGCCCTTCTACAGACACCTTTAAAAAGCCATCCCTCTCTTCCAATGCTATAGGAAGAATACACCCTAGAAAGGGCCAGAACCCTCCATTCAAAATTGAGTTCATGCACCCTAGTTTCCATGCCATCAAATCTATCCTATTTCTGAAACCTAACAAGTGCCTTCCCTCTATTTTAAACCTTTTGTGTGCACCCGACTCTCCATGTCAAAATGCCATGTTCGGGATCCAAAGCTCTGAGGGCCCATAAAATTGGACTTTTCAGAACAGGGAAATCCTTGTGCAAACCCAAAAATAAATGGTTTCACCAAAAAAGGACTATATTTCCTCAATAACACCAAAATACTTAGCTTAATTAAGAAGGAAACCAACAAAAAGACAGTTTTTAGAGGACATTATTTCAAACCTCGAGTTTACAAAAATGAGGGGCAAGAGATATACTTTGTGTATTTCTCTTTGAAATCAGCAAAATTAGCATCGTTGGGCCGTGGTTTTGAACCCAATTTACAAAAATCAATAAATAAGGATTAATAAAAAATTGATAGTGATTTTTTTGAAAACGTGGACAGCATTGACCAGTGTTTTTGGTGGTAAAATGGAGTGCATTAAAGTTAAAGCATGGGCAGCTTTTCTAACTGCTCCACATTTGGGACAGCAAAGTCATGACCTTTTTGAAAAGCTTAACGAGAGTCCAAAATTCCAATCAACTGACATCTAAGGTCAAGCATACAAGTCCCATGTGTTCAAGGCCATGAACCATATTTCAAAAAAATGAAGGATAGTACAATAAATAATTGGTTGTAGAGCAGGTCTATACAAAGTTCTGAAATACAAAAATTCTACATGCCTTTCTTCAAAATATTGGGAACGTGGATGCCTCTAAAAAAATAAAAGGTTTGTAAACCTTTTATATGTTTTTGGTCATGTTTTTGTTGGCAGGACTAGATTTTAGGCTACGCAGTATAAAAACTATGGAAATGGCCGAGGCATAGTTAGATGCAAAAGACGTTCATTTCCAAAAGACCGAATCCACATTTCATCCCTCTCTTGAGAACTCAAACCTATAAATTAGAATGGCCACTTCCAGTTTTGGACTTCTTCCATACCATTATCAGGAGGTGGATATTGCATCACTCTGTGAAGAAATTATTGAAAGTAATCAGGAACAGAAGTCCTTTCAGTCACCTTCTCCATTTTAGATCTTCTGACTATTTTCATCTTCAGGATTTCCATTAATTTCTCATCCTGAGAATTCATGAAAAATAACAAATCACATCGTTCCCCTATGATCAAAACTTCACCTGTTTTGTTTTATGATTTCATAGGATTTTTTTGTTGCTTTTTTGCCAAGAATTATCATTCTCATTATAAGGAGGAAGATTCTAATTTTGCTCTCCTTGGATCAATAAATCCCTGGGTCTTATACATTGAATTATCTATCAACTCACTCAAGTCCAGTACATGAAATGCAATATTCTCCCATCAGCAGAATAGTTCCTTCTATTTTTCTGTGGAGGAATCAATATGTAGTGTCCATTTCTGAAGGGTAAAATTGGATCCACAACTTTGCCAACTCCCACCGCACACCTCCATGGATGTCGCTTTTCTTACCACCTTCTCAATCCAGTAAACACTCTTTACATTTCCTTCAACCTAAAGTAGTCAAGTACATTCAATAGGTGGAGGAACTTTTATTCCCTTAAGCACAAAATGAATGATGATTGTCCCTACTTACTCCAAGAAGCAAAAAGTGGTTTAAAGGTGCTTTTGATTCTCAAGATCACACAAGGTGCAAGAGAAGAGCATAACAAACCTATCCAAACTCATAAAACAAAGCCAATGAATCAAAAATCACTTATCAAACCCTAATTAATTTGTTAGGAATATTGCTCTAAAATCAATAAATTGGACAAAAAAAGCAATAAAAACCCTTTAAAATGATAGCAATCCTAAAAACACATAAATTAAAATTTTGAAGTTTGAGGAAATTTTACCTTAGTGCATGGGCGCACTCTATATGACCATGCACTCTTTAGTCAGTAGTGGGCACAGGTCATCACTTGTAAGGTAGCACACCCAAAGTGCATATGAGCATCTCTAGAAAGAATTTTACATAGTCAATGTTGCACAGGTGCATCCAGTGATGCACATAGGCACACTTTCTCCGTGCACAGGCGCAAGTTACACATCAGAGAAAAAATCTAGTGTTGCACAGTGCACCCAGTGATGCATAGGCACACTTTCGCAGCACAGGCACTCTTTGTTGCACAGGCACACTTTCTGTTGCACAGGTGCACCCTTTCCTGTAGGTGCTCAAAATCTATGTTTTGAGAAGATTTCTTAAAAAACGTCAAAATTTTGGTATTTTGAGGAAATTTGGACAGGGCTTCACCTCCTTATATCCTACAAAGAACATGAAAACACAACTTCTACTACTAATCTAGTTGAAACAACTACCTAGCTTGAAAATTGATCTACAAAACTTTGAAAATTACTCTAAAACTTTGAAATTAATCTAAAAAGCTTGAGAAACTAATCTAAAAATCTTGAAAGTACTCTAGAAAGCTTGAAATTAAACTAGAAAACTTAAAATTAATCTAGGAAACTTGAAACTAAGCTAGAAAACTTTGAAATGAAAAACTTTGAAACTAAGTTAAAAAGCTTAAAAATTGAATGCAATGGGGTATTCTCCCACCGGGCGTGCCAAATGAAAGCACCCTAAAATTTACAAAGAAAATTGCATGAGTAACTAAGGAAGGCTAACACCATTTCCACCTCTAGTCAAGGCTCTAAGTCTAGGAATGTAACATTAAGATAGAAGCTTACAAGAATGCTTAACTAACATGAATGTAATTCAAAATCTAACTAAACATGCCTACAAATATGTTCAATTACCTAACATGGGCCTAAATAGACCTAAGAGGGAAATCAAATGGGTATGGTCACTACTCAAAACAAGATGGAATGGCCTCTCCAAATGACTTATCAAAGTCACTTTAGATATCCATCTACTAACCTTGTTGAAGGCTTTAGGAAAGGATTGAACTTGGCTATAAATCATATTTATTATATGAGATGCAAATCAAAGCATGGTGTAAAGTATTAAGGTAAGAGGTGAACTCTTTTTATAGTTTTCCTTTTGGGAAAAACTTGTATTTTGGTGCATGTGGGACTAAAAGCCCCAAATTAGACTATAATTGTTAATCATGATTAAACTTTTCTAATCACAATTACTAAATTAACAAGTGAATAAGATGTATGGAGCCTTAAACAACTGCTTAGGGTCAACTAGGAGGTTAGGATAATCTTTTGAAGCTTGTTGATATGTTGTGGAGGAAAGTGGGGTGATTTTGAGTGGTTAGAAGAGGAGTTTAAACCAATAGTAGGGTATATTGACCAAAATAAGGGCAAAATAGGCTTAATGAGCTAATAAAAAGTAATTTTATGTTATAAAGAGGATTTTAGCTTACGATTCGTCGTAAAGTGGCATCCTGAATGAAAAAGAGATTAGGTGATCAAAAATGCACTTGTTAATTGGACCAAAGTGGCAAGAAACATTAGTTAATTAGCAAAAATCACTAATTATAACAGAATTGATAAGAATGAGAGTGATTTGTGTGCATTAGCGTACATGCCGGTTAGGACTAGATAAAAATTCTTGACAAATTTGTACGATCCTGGCTGAGAGCAGGAGATATAGCAAATGAAGTTTGGAGTTGATAGACTGATATTTCTCTATTAATTTTTTGCATTGTATTCTCAAAATGTGTCTACATGTCAGTTTGCATGGATACAAAATCTAAATAGTGGACCTCGAAAAGTGATAAGCAAGAATGAAGAAGATGTATTTGTCATAGCAAGAGTGCATAGTCAAATCAAGGCTAGTCAAAGTGCAAATTACGAAATTTGAATGTCTACACCTATACATATGATAAAGAGAGGTATCCTATTGGAATTCAAAATAAGAGTAGGTTAAGAGATGGATAAAGCCAAGGGGCATAACATAATAAGATAAAGTAATAGACTAAAGCAAACATACATCTACCCTAATCTATAGCAATGAATGGTCAACCATCCACACAATAATAAACATGAAACAAAGGACAAAGAAGGGTTAGAAATACATATACATGTGGTGTGACCACTAGATGCATTGATCCTCCCTATACTAGACAATGTCACTCGACAGAGCATTGATATGGGTAGAGAATGGGAAATCTCAAAAATAAGACCTCCAATCCTAGTTCACTATGGTGACCTAAATGTACAAAGATGTTAAGCTCCAAAAGTTCAAGTCTAACAACTAGATGCAAATATGTGTGCAAATATCCAATATGCGTGTAAAGTAAAGTGCTTAGATTAACGATTGATTGATACTAAAATGAAAAAAAAGGGAGGATTCATGTATATTCGACCCGATCCATTTCGTATGTAGGCTGATCCCATAAAATCCATGGTAAGAAATAAAGCTTCAATGCAATTATGTCCATTCCATAGATTGCGTCAACTTTGGGGGAAACCTAAGGTCAAGGGGTGTAAAATCTAATGGGGAATGGAATCCTTTTTTAGGAATTTCAAACCATGAAGAAGGTCTTAAGATGACTAAAAGTCGATGAAAATACGCATGCTTAATGAATGAATCAACAAATTGCAACATAATGATGAAGAACATATCAACAAGGGATGAATACAAACTAGAGGATAAGGTAACCTATGGTATAAACGAACAACATAGTAATATCTCTCAAATTTTATGGTCAAAGCCCACTTGCAAACTAAGTCAAAGTATCACACCTCCAATTCCCAGAAGGCCCCTTGAAGCACACTTATTTATCAGAGGATAATGCATTAGTAAATCAACCATCAAGATACATTTTATACCCAGACTTCATAAATGAAATGTATACATTTTCATTCAAATAGAAAATCATTCGCATGTCACCCAAAACCCAAAAAACAATGATATGACTATTCATATTGAATCATCTTTGAAATATTGTAAATGAATAAGTTCAAATATAAGTCACTGTAAATTGAAGGAAAAAACATAATTTTCTCCATTTATATGACTCATTTGAAATAGATAATAAAGCATACCTTTCGGTGAATACTCTAACAAAGTATGTTTATTCCGAAGCAACAATGACTACCCATATAACCCTTATGCATACAATGTTCCCCAGAAAAGTTATGTAGCTTGGGAAACGATATTATTTCAACTTATATGAGCTTAATGGATATGTCAACATGTGAAAGCACATAACAGATCATCCGATGAACCTAGAAAAATTTATACTTATTTCAAGATATTAATAATATATGGGGTCATATATGAAGTAGTTATTATTGCAGAGTGATATATGTCTTTTGCATGCAAGTCTAAAAAAATGGGTATGCAAATCTGTCCAACTGAGTATGGATACACTTATATAAAACATTGCAGGAATGTCATTGAATGAGACTCATGTCACGTATGTGTTGAGTATTCCAAAAAATAGAAGCTCTAAACCCAGGAGTCCTAATCATAAACTGGAATTTCACATACCGTCGAAGGATAAATCATGGAGTTACTTGTTTCTAAGGTAGACATTGTATGGAATTGCCCCAAAACTTTAGGGTATACCACCTCACATAAGATTAAATATTTGAAACCTTCGAGCTCCAAAAAATTTCTATGAAAATAAGCATTGACCTCAAAACCGATGGCTACATTCTTCATGATTTCTGAATGTCCATACATGCCACATTCTTATATGTCATTAACTCCATCAGATAATTACTAAAACACGACATAAATTTTTCCACCTCATACCTTGGGACTCAGAGTGTGTAGAATGTAGTTTGGATAAAATTCAATTTGATTTAAGAGGTAAGCCAAAAACCTTAGGACCTTATCCCACCCATTATTTTGTAGCTCGTAAAACTATATAGTTTATCCAAAATGTATGCAAGGCTCACAATGCTTAACTGATCATGGTGCAACATACGATAAGCATATTAATTAGGTATTTTCATTGAAAAGATATGACCGCTTTAAAGATTGGAGGACAAGGTATTCATAATAGAAGCATGTAGCAAAGTGATACGTCAGTCAGTTCAAATTCCAAAGACATCAATTTTGACCATTCACTCAATTTGTTAATTGATATTTCATAGAATGGAAAGAATGAAAAAGATCAAAATACAAGCATTGAAACCCAAATAGTGAAAGAATCACAAAATGGAAATTTGATCGTCCACGATAACCACCCACCATTGATATTAACAATCTAAGATGACAATGGTAGGTATTTATATCGAATTAATGATGATAACTGACAATTTTTAAAATAATGTTATGAAACCAATATGTGATGGGACAAATTAAATAATGTAATGAAATACTTAGCGGCCCCAACCAGATTTATCATGAATGTACATTGGGTTAATGTCAAGCAATGGATATAGAATGTCATGTTAGAGTTTTGTAGTGAAAAAAGTTGGCTAGTGAATAAAATTTTAGCAATAACACAATCATGTTTTATTGTGATGTTTCTGATTACAAATGAAAATCGACACATGACCTTTAAGTGGCACACTTCGACCTTCTGAGGGTCATGCCATCATAAGCTGATGTGGAATGTGTGTTATGGACTAGATAAGTAGCGAAATGTGATATGGAAGATCTAGTATCAATGATGGTTGGGGACTCAATGAGTTATTTTAGGAAAAATGGGAGAGGTATTTTGCAAGCTACAAAGATATAAGAGTGTCTAAGAAATCATGACAAGAGGTAAGAAATGACCTTCTTTGAATAGGTCTAATGGATCCTTCAAATAGGATAGTCACGCAACATTCACTCGAAAGCAAATCAAGCTCCGCTATTAAGATCCTCACTAACGGTTGGTTGGGTACTAGGTGAAAACCAATGGACACCTCGTAATGATTTCCAGAGTTAGAGGTTTATGCAGTGAGAGAGGGACATGGTTCCACTAGCTCTATGGGCTTGGTTAGAGACACAGTCACAAAATGTGGTCCCTATGTGCTCTTAGTTTAAGCACCATTAACTAAAATCATGAATGCCCTAGTATGTTTGAGGGATATAAATGCTTGAGTGATGGAGATGCCTATTACATTATGATGTATTGTTTAGAGATATATTATATTATGATGATGTATATAAAAATATTTAGTTGAGATATATATGAGATGGCCTTGTTGTGATAATATCAAGTGTGGTTTATGTTAATGTATGATCAAATTTAACAATCTATATTCTAAATAAACAAAGACATACACTATGTTTTTGAACACTTATGAATTTAAGAGAAATGAAATAATAAAATGTTTAAAAATACATTAAGTAATATGTTTTGAAATATTAATGAGAAAGGAACCAATTAGAGGGCTAGCCTAAGTATTGAAAGATAAAGCCAAGCGGCAGGTGATAGATAACCAGAGTATCCAAGTTAAGAGATGATGGTCATAGAAACCCAAACATGAAGAATAAACATGTTATCCAAAATCCCCCCGAGTCATATTGATAGCCTGCATTATTGTTTTAGGGCTTGGACGGGTCAAAAATCATGTTTTGGGGGGCAAATTCAATGTTCCAAGGCACTCCTTCTCCATTGCAAGGCCTTACTACCCAATATTTAGCCAAAAATATCAAAATTGGGAAAAAATAGGTCTTTCTCAGGTAAATCGGGCCTAGAAGGAAATCTGGGAATGTTCTTGTGTTCCTTTGGTTTGCCAACGGGCTGATCCATCCACGTGGGAGGAGTTGGGGGTTTAAATCGGGTGATTTGAGTCCTTTGAGCACTGATGGAGCAGTGTCATCGGGGACAAAGTCGGGCGAGTTAGGAAAAGTGAGCATTATGAGAATGGATCGAACATTCCCACGTTCCAATAGTTCACTGATCGGGTGATACAACCAACCAAGGGCGGGGCAGGATAAACAAGACAACAAAAAAAGTGAAAAAGGTGGGCTCTGACAGAATAGGTGGAACCATTTCACAGTTACATCCCAACCCTGATTCTTCACCCATATACACACCTACAGAAAATTCAAACCTGACGAGCACAAAGCACACATTTCCACCCTTCTTTTAGTTCACCGACTGGCCGATTCATCCACCTAGTTCAAAAAATTATTGAAGTGGTCTGTTACAGCCCGTAGGGAAATCTATCATAACCCTTCCAAGACCCTAAACTTAAAATGACCATAACTTTTACTTTGGAACTCCAAATTTCACAAATTTAGACTTTTTAGAAAGGTATCATCATGAGATTCAACATGAAAACAAAAAATCTTAAGTTTGGTGAGCTTAGGTAGGTTAAAAGGGGGAAATACAGTACCAAAATTAAAAGAGCATCTCCAGGTAGCTCAATTACCAGATTTAATGAGGTATGGTGCCCATTCCTTCTCCTACAAGCAAAGTATCATGGGGGAACGGTATTGGTAAGGTGCCCATTCCTATTTTCAAACATTCAATGCATGTTGTTGGTGGTTGAAAGTGGAAATCTGAGTTTCCCTCTCTTTTCCCTCCTCTCTCTTTCTCATCTTCTATATATTGTAAAATGATACCTATTTGTAAAGGTTGGACCATGTTGGAATGTTGGTACATCATCCTTCAAGTGTTGCATGTGTATTTTGAGTTGTAGGCCTCAGATTTGGCTCACTGCATGTAGATTCTTACCTTCTCCTCTCATTGTAATCGACTATGCATACTTGGAAGCAATTGAATTTGTGTTTTGTGGCTTTCTTATGCCCTGGCTCATGTTTTATTGCATTTTACTTGCCTTCTTTTGTAGTGGTGATATGTTGTGCATGTTTTACATCTCTTGCAAGGTTCCTTTTTTGATGTGCTTCATGAAAATGAGCTTTTGAATGTTGTTTGCGACCATGGCATGCATTTATGCCCTTCCTTCCTCTATTTCTCATCATTTTCACTCATCTGAGAGTGTTCATCACCTTATTTATGGTGTTATCACCTCCTTTTAGCTTAGGATTTCATTTATGCATATCTTTCTCACATTGGTCCCTTGGAATCAGACGAAACAAATAAGGGTAATGGGCGTAGGAGGAATACCTGTTGAGATGTTGGTTGATAGGTTGTTTGCGCGTATGACTTCTGAATCCACAGCTGATCGTGAGAGCTTCCTTTTTGCTTGGAGGAACTACCTGAAATGGAACACAAGACCACCAAATAAAAGTTAAACAATATATGCAGTGGACTGCCTAGCGTGTGCTAGATCCTGGGAAGTGTGATACTTCCTAGATGGCTGTCAATCCACTGTTTAAAACAACTTAATGCTGGTAATAAAGTAAATCCTACTGTAGTTAAAATGATTTAGGTATCTCATTCATCTACAATAAGAAAATTCATTCACAACAGGCTAGGCTATGATTGAATCTGAAGGTCAAGGTCACTGTCAGGATACTGTTATTGGTCAGGGTCAGATTCTGGTCAGTTTAGGGTATTTGGTGGTGGTTTTAGGCTCTGATCTGGGTTTCTGATAAAAGACACAGAGACCGACGTCGGTTTAGGTTAACCGGTGATGGTTATGGGTGACCGGCGTCGGTATGGTCGGGGTACAGGAAACTCAATAAAACTTGGCTGGGTGATAGATCCAGGATTAGATGAAGGTGGAAGGGCAATGGCGAGATTCGTATGGATCCTGGATATGCACAGGAATGATGAAAATCTGGGTATGGATAGTTCAATGGTGTGGGTAAAGAGGTGGTTAATTTTGCATGGAGATAAAATGGTGGGGAATGGAAATGAAAGTAGAAACTAATAACAAATGTAAAAGGATCTGCTCAAATGACAAGGAACCAATGCAGGTTAACAAACTTACTGTTTGTATGAGCTTGATGCCTGGTTGGTAATGGTGGGTGATCAAATGAACTTGGTGTAGTGTTGGCACTTCCCTGGATGCTCCTGTGAAGGCAGGTGGCTGTGTGATTGCTTCGGTACTGGCTATGGGTGTTCTGATGCTGGTACAGATGTTGGTTCTGCTTGCATGCAGCTCTGGTTTCGTCACTTGTTCTCAGAAGATGCCTCTCTCTCTCTCAGAAATGTGCCAACCTCCAAAAAAATGTGCCAACCTTGAAATAAGGTTGTTTTGGGAGTTAAATGGTAACCGACGGTGGTTCTGGCTTAACCGGTGGTGGTTAAGGGTAACCGACGTCGGTTAGGGTGGGATTTCCTAGGTTTACTAAACTAGGTAGATCCCCTTGATTTTCTGGGATCTCGTTTTGTTTACCCACGGATTAGACTGGAAGCTTCCTTCTAACATGTGGGAATGTGGTTAGAGGGAATGTAGGCATTGATTTTTAGGGTTTGGGTAGGTCTTAGTTAGTTATGGTAACTTACTAAGAATAGGTCTTAGGGTGAGGTGGCTAGATGAGGTGTCTAGGTGAGGTGGATATGTGGGCATTATCCCAATTAGGATATTTAAATAATAAATATGGTGAGGATAATGAATTAATTTAATTTAAATAATTAAATTAATATTATAGTGGGGTGAAGGGGGCCATGGCTAGGTGGATGTGTTCAAGGTATTTATTTGATGAGGGACCAAGGGGAGTGTGACCTAATTTTAGTGTCTACATTTTGCCCCTTTTTGTTGCGTAGCTTGTATTGGTAAGCGACGCTGACAAAAATAAGATGTGGTTGCCCCATGTGTGGGTGAAGGTGATCCCCCTCAAACCAGGAACTGATGAGGCAGAAGGCAGAATCGGTGAGTGGTTTGATAAAAGGTGAATGTGATGAAGAGGAAGGTGGGTAACGGGGGAAAAAGGAAAAAGGTCTACTCGGGTAATCTAGGTAATGGGTCAGGGTCAAAGGTAGTAACAGTCAAATGCATGCACATGTATAAACTACAGCATGGTACCAGGTTGAAGAGTAGGAAAACTCTACATTGTCTAAGGTCGATAGGTTTATCCAAACAAGGTTGAGGTGATTCTGGTATCCAAGGTATAGGATATGGTCAGGAAACATGACATAGGTCAGGTGCAGGAACGTTTAGGTGTGTTCTGGTACACCAAAGGTAGGGTCAGGATAAATGGTCATGGCAAGAGGCAAGGTAAGGTCATTAGGTCAATCAACACAGGTAACAGTGCCACAAGGTATAGCGAACACATGAGGTCAAAGGTCACTAGCGATGTTCCAGGTCCAAGAATCTAGGTCACGACATGGGTAGGGCCGAGGTATGGGTAAAATAATGAGTCCCCAAATGAGGACGAGGGTAGGTAGTAAATGATGAGGTCAGGAGGGTGAGGTAAATGGTCAGGGTAAAGGTTGGGTGGGGGAAAAAAGAGTGACGGGTAGGGTAATAGGGTGAAATTGTGGGCAATGTGGAAGAGAGGGTGACCGATGCCAGTCAAGGGTAACCGATGCCGGCATAGGGTAACCGACCATGGTAAAGTAGGGCATGTGACCGATGTTGGTGAAGGTAAAACTGGTGTCGGTTAAGTCAGGTTTATTATAAAAATGAAAAATCCATGTGTTTTGCAAATCATTTGTCTTCTTGTGAATTGGGAAATCGACACGAGAGAGAGAGAAAAAGGTGGAAAAGTGTCCAGATGGAATGGAGAGTTGAGTTGGTGAGCCAAACGGTGGGTGATTGGTAGTTGAGAGGTGGGTCCATGGGATCAGATTGTGTGATTTGATTGGTTGGAGGTGTGGGTAGTGATTGGTGATGGCAGAGGCCGGAGAGGGATTGGGTGGGCCACGGTGCAGTGGCCAGATGTGCCACCATGGTGATGACAACATGATGAGGTAAGCATCAAACCCTTTTTGTGTTGTTGTGAGATAGATTAGTTGGTAAAGTCGGGGTTTGACAAATTGGGTTTTTTTTTTTTTTTTGGGTGGGGGGGGAAAAATGAAATTTGAAATGTGGGAGGGTAAATTGGGTAGAATAGGAATGGGGAGAGAGTAAAGTAGGAGAATAGGGGGTGGGAGGTGGGTAAGGAGAGGTATAGGTGAGGATGGGTGGGTAGAAGAGGCAGGAGAGGGATTTTTTGAGAGGGGAGGTTTTGGGGGTCGTGGATTTTGGCTGCCACGACAGTGATCGGCGTCGGTCAGGTTTAGCCAGCATCGGTAGGGTCAAACTGGGATCGGTCATGAAACAGGTGACCGATGCCAGTTTAGGGGTGACCAGGGTCAGTTAGAGATAACTAGCACTGGTCAGGTTTTGGAGAACAAGGGGCCAAAAGGGCCCTAGGTCGAGTGGGTGAGATAGGGAAGGGTAGAATAGGGTGCGTTGTTGAAAAACCTAGAGTAGGCAGGGGGAAAAATGGGTTTGGGGAAATGATAGTGGGTGAGTATGGGTATGATGAATGTGGATTAATTTGTTGTTTGTATTGGATGCAGGGGAGAGATCAGCTGTGGATGAGAGACAGGGTGCCACCTCTACTCTTGAGAGTGTGATGTGCGACAACAGCTGAGGAGTGGCAGCACGTGGAGGAGGTGGGCCTGAGTGGGGTCTGGTGCTATCGGCATGTGGTCTGGTAGCTGAGTCTGATGGTCACTCTCATCGATAGATGGGATTCAGTGACCAACACGTTCCACCTACCGATGGGTGAGATGACAGTCACCCTGGAGGACGTGTTTAGGATCCTGCGGCTACCGATACTGGGTACGCAGGTGTATTCGATCTCCTCTGAGGCCTCAGAGGAGTTGATGCTGACAGTGTTTGGAGAGGGACTGGTAGACATGACATTCCATAGTGCCAGTCTGAGCTATGGAGGGATGTACAGCCCGTCCAGAGGAGATGAGGCTCATTGTTTTATTGATGGAGGCAGTGTGTTGTTTCACACTGCCAGATGCAGAGGGAGGGAGATTTCCCCACTCATTGATGGGGGTACTACATGACATGATGATAGATCAGACCCACTTTTCCTGGGTGCCAACATTCCTGGTGTAGCTATACAGAGAGTTGTGGGTGTATGGGTGTCTGTGCAGGTTCAGCCTGTGTTGCACATTTTTACTACACTGTTGGGCCTATGAGCACATAGTTTGTGTGTGGCCAGTAGGGATGCCCCGAGTAGATGCATTTCCACCGAGATTGGTGTGGGTGGGGTATAGGTGATGGGTACCTATGATTGGAGAGTGGTGATCAGACAGGGCTACACATGATGTAGCCTATTACAGGCATTTATTGGAGGGGTTGTCTGGAGTGGACATCATATGGAGACCGTATGTGGGTTATCCCTCATTCAGGTGGATGCATGATGAGTTAGATGGTCTTCAGTTATTGAGATGGATAGTGGGGCACCATACTAGGGAGCACGAGATGATCCCGGTGGACAGGGTTAGACGGTAGTTTGGACTGCCACAGGACATACCTCCACCCTTCCCGCAGTACAGGAGAGATGACGTGGAGAGGCCATTACCTCTACCACAGCCGACAGTGCCCACAGGGTAGGAGGAGCAGGTGGTAGACTGGTGGATTGATGATGTCGGGGTTACAGATAGATACAGATAGTGGTGGGTGGCTCATTTATGAGTAGTACCACCCAGGCCAGGGCAGCCAGATTTAGCCACCATCACGGTGCAGAGGGATGCCCTACAGGGGTAGGTGGTGACCCTGATTACCCAGTTGGGTATGGTGCAGGCACAACTAGCTAGTTCAGAGGGGAGGTGGCCGAGTTACATGTACAGGTGGCTAGTCTTCAGGCCCAGATGGCCCAGGGTGGGGATGGAGATGGAGATGGGGATGATGGTTGGGTGGCTGCCCTATAGGCACATGTGACAGGGTTGCAGAGCCAGTTGGCCACAACACAGGCACAAATTGGGGCTTTACAAGCCCAGATACAGGCACAGGGGTAGGGGCCGATGGCACCACCACAGGCACTGGGACAGGGTCCCAGTTCATAGGTAGGGGTGGGACAGGGTCCCACAGGATAGGTATAGGGGCTGAGGCCTATGGGGCCACCATAGACCATGCCCATATCAAGGTTACGGGAGATGCCCTAGGTGAGGCCAAGGTACTATCAGGATCAGTTGATGGTGGTAGGGATAGATTTTCTATCATATGGAGAGTACAGGGCACAACAGGCCTCTAGTGAGAGGACTAGATCAGCACTCATAGTGTAGAGAGCACAGGGGGCCATCGAGCTCCAAGACATGGATCAGGGAGAGGCCACCAGTTCACGGAGACCAGTTCCAGGTGATGCACCAGCAGGGACCCAGCCACCACCTATGATGGGTGGGGAGATGTTAGCAGGTCACCAGACAGGGGCCGAGGAGGAGGGGACTAGGAGAGACCGACATGGAGGATGTCTGCCGAGAGGGTGAGGCTTGATGCCCATCCCTATTTTTTTGATATTGTGAGTCATTGTTATTTTTGATATATACCGGCCTGCGTGCCAAAGATAGTGAGGATGTATGAGATTTTTGTATTATTGAGCATATACCGGCCTGCGTGCCGAAGAGATTTTGTATTGTTTTATTGTTTTATTGTATATGATACCGGCCTGCGTGCCGATGACATTTTGTATTGAGTATCGGCCTGCGTGCCGATGATTTTGAGAGATGGACATGATTGGATATCCATGTATATTGTATTGAGACACACATATTTGTTTATATGATGAGATGGATGAGATTCTGATGATTTGTTGGTGTTTTATGAGAATTTTAATTTTTTGTTGTGATATGGATGGAAACTAGGTTAGGTGAGTGAGGCATGATGAGAGGTTGGTTTAGGCATTGAGTCAGGTTGGTTTAGGCATGGATGCAGTCAGGTTGGTGGTTTAGTCATGGATTGAGTCAGGTTTGGGGTTTAGGCATGGTTTGAGTAGGTCATGGATTGAGTCAGGTTTAGGCATGGATTGAGTCAGGTGGTTTAGGCATGGATTGAGTTAGGTCTTAGGCATGGATTGAGTCAGGTAATAGGCATGGTTAGGTTAGGTGATTTAAATTGGTTGAAGTTGTGATTCATTAATTTGTGCAATGAATGATGGGATGGGTCATGTTTAAGATGCTTTATAATACATGCATGATGATGGTAGAGAAATGGTAGTCATAATAAATGTATGTTGTGATGATGATAAAAATGTTAAGCAACTTGTTGTTTGTTTGGTTTAATTTCCAATTTTTGACATAAAAAGGAAACTAAGTGGGGTAGAATGTAATTTAGGAAGATGAAAGATGAATTGGTTAGGGTAGAGAGTGGCCGAGCTAACCTCCAAGGGCCCCATGCCCTCGGAGTGCTGCCTACATAGTCCCGGTGAAAAGGGACCTCAGGCCGATGTAGTTCTCCCATAAGCTAGGGAAGAATATGAGGAGGTATGAAAATGAGTTAGTAGGTTTTAGGCATGATTTGGGTTTAGGTCTGTTAGGTGTGGGTGAGTTGTGGGAAACTTGGTATAGGTGATTTTGATTGTGGTGGAAGAAGAAGATTACCCCAAAAGGTAAGCGTCGAGGACCAAGTCCTGTATAAGGTAATAAATACGCAATAAAGAAGGTAAAAAGATAAGAGGGGGCAAGAAAGCCACCTGATTGGTTAGGATCATACCGAGTAGGTCATACCTTGGAGGAGGTGATGAACGTGAGACCCTAAATACATTGCATGATTGATTGTTCTAAGGGTGAAAAGTAGTCACATGATCACCAAATGTCATGGTTTCCAAGAGGTCCCTTGAGGTGGTAGGAAATGGGAGTGTGAATGGTGAGAGGGGTGAAAGGTGGTTAATTTTGATATGGTATGAGGTAGCATGCTCTTTGGGCAAGAGATCCAAGGTCACAATGGGCAAGTCCATGACAAAAAAAATTTATTGTTTGACTTGATATTTGAGATAGACTGATCGATGTGGGAAGTCTATATGGGATGAGGAAATTAACTCCTTGAGGTCTTCGTGAAGCTGATCGATGCGGGAAGCTTCAGTTTCTCTCATTTTTTTTGAAAGAGCTTTACATAGTTGTCCTTCGAGGGAGCAGTCTATTTATAGCAGTGATTGCCGAGAGGAAGATGTCCTTTTGAGGGATTCATCTTTTATTAGAAGTTTGACTCAAGGAGTTGGATCCCATGTGAGGGATTTTGAAGTCATGGACAAGACCAAGGTGAAGAATAGGATTCTTGTTCAGAAAGCAGGGTGAAATGACCATGGGATCTCATCTAAAGGTAGATGAAAAGTATCCATGAGAATCATGCTATGTGCAGCGCCGTGGTACACATATTCAAGAGAAGATAACAAGTGACGGGATGCACATGATTCTAGTTTAATCATTGGTGAGGTGTAAGAAGTGGATAGCGCTCAAGGGATGAGCATGGAAAGAGGAAAAAAGTGATGTAGGACTAAAAGTCAACAGTAGAATGGTCGAAGATGCAAGGCATTAAGGGGCTCAGGTTTGGGTTTACCATCGAGTGAAGATAAACGATAAGCACCTGATCCATAAGTATGGGTCACGATGTATGGTCCAAGCCAATTAGGAGAAAATTTTCCCCATTTACTTTTTTCTGCTTTGGTTACATGTTGATTTTCTTTCAGGACAAGGTCACCGACTTGGAAGGTTCGTTCATGGACACGTTTTTCGTAGGCACGTTTGATACGTTTTTGGTAAACTTGAAGGTGGTCAAGAGTGTTAAGATGACGTTCATCTAATAACTCAAGTTGTGCTAAATGGTCCTGATGAAATTCATCATCATTGAGCATGTCATGGAGAGAAATGTGGAGTGAGGGAATCTGGACTTCAAGAGGTAGAACAACCTCTGTACCATAGACCAGAGAAAATGGTGTGGCAGTAGTGGAAGTGTGGATACTAGTGCGGTATGCCCATAGGGAAAAAGGAATGTGCGTATGCCAGTCCTTCCCAATATCGTTAACCACTTTCATGAGAATTTTGTTTAAGGTTTTGTTAGTGGATTTGGCTTGGCCATTGGTTCTGTGGGTAATAAGGTGATGAGAAACTTAGCTGAATGCCGAAGGCGTCGCAAAGTTTTTGCAACATTTTGTTTTTGAATTGTTTTCCATTATCAGTGATGAGGTGATGAGGAACACCAAAGTGACAAATGATGTGATGATTGATGAACTCACATATTTTCTTGGCTTTCATGGAGATGAGTGGTATGGCTTCAACCCATTTTGTGTAGTATTCGGTAGCGGTGATGATCCATTGATGGCATTGGGAAGAATGGGGGTTGATCTCTCTGACAAGATCCAAACCCCATTGAGAGAAGGGCCAAAGGTCACGGGTGACCTGTAAGGAATGACTGGGTGTATGATGAAGGTTGGCATGTTGTTGGAATTTTACACAAATGTTTGACGTAGTCACAACAATCATGGTTGAGGGTCGGCCAGTAATAGCCTAGGTGAAGAATACGCTTAGCAACAACAAGGCCACTGAAGTGACCTCCACATATGCCATCATGAACTTCCTTAATGGTATAAGGAATTTCAGAACTCGTGAGGCATCGTAAGAGAATACCATCAAAGCCATGCTTATAGAGGAGGCCCCCCATGATGACGTAATGAGAGACCTTTTTAAGGAAGGTGCGTTGTCCATTACGGGTGAGATCAGGAGGTAAGATGGAGAGAGAAAGATAGTCAGAGTATTGTTTATACCAAAGGTCACTCGGGTCAGGGGTAGCGGTTCTGATGGAGTAAACTTTGTGAGGTAAATAAGAGGGTGATTGGAGTCATTGTATGGTGACAAATATTTTAGAATCGGCAGGTGAAGCAGGTATTTGAGAAGCCAAGCAGGCCATGGTATCTACAAATTTGTTGGTTGAACGGGGGATGGTTTGAAGGGCGTAACGGTCAAAGGTGGTCAAAAGTATGTCTACATGATGTTTATACTTTTGAAGTATCTCATTACGACATTGGTATATACCATTGACTTGGTTTATAACCAATTGAGAATCACCAAAGATGTTGATTGATTTGACATCTAGGGCATAGGCGGCTTGGAGACCTAATACGAGTGCTTCGTATTGGCAATATTGTTTGTACAATCAAAATTGAGTTTGAAAGACAAAGGCATGGGTTCACCATCAAGTGGAATGAGGATAACACCAGCCCCACCCCCACGCTGACACTTGGAACCATCGAAGAAGAGTGTCATTTGGTAAGTGGGTTCGTCCAGGGAAAGGGTAGCAATTGACTCATCTGGAAAGTCAAAATTAGAGGGTTGATCCCCGGAAATAGGTGCGTCAGCCAATTGGTCGGTGATAGCTTGGCCCTTGATGGACTTTTGATGAATGAATTCGAGGTCGAGGTCAGCTAAAAGCATAAGCCATCGTGCGGCATGCTGATTTTGATAAGGTTTGGCATACATGAAGTGTAAGGGGTCGGTGTTGGTCACAACATAGGTTTTGTGGTTGAGTAGGTAATGGCGGAGTTTTGTGGCAATGAAAACTAAGGCTAAGAAAAGTTTTTTGGGATGGGTGTATTGGGTTTCATAGTCCAAAAGAGTATGGCTTATGTAATAAACCACCTGCTCCCTGTGTTGTTCATCATGATGAGTGAGCATGGCCCCCAAGGAGTGATCGGTAGCTGAGATGTATAGGTAGAAGGGTTGATCATCTTTAGGTGGGATAAGTATGGGTGGTTGGAGAAGGTATTGTTTTAAGGCCTCAAAATCTTTGTGGCAGTCATCATCCCATTTAAAGGAGACATCCTTCTTGAGAAGATGATGAAATGGTTGACACCGATCAGATAATTGTGAAATGAAATGGTGAATAGACTGCAACTTACCTTGCAGGCTACGGAGTTGTCTAAGGTTAGTGGGTGGAGGCATTTCCAGAATGGCCTTGACTTTAGCAGGGTCAACTTCTATACCATGTAGGGAAATGATAAATCCCAGGAGCTTTCCTGAGAGGACCGTGAAGATGCACTTCTTAGGCTGAAGGTGAATGCAATATTTAATGAGGTGGTCAAAAATGGTTTTTAGGATGGTGAGGTGCTCGGAGCGGCATTTAGATTTGGCCAGGAGATCATCCACGTAATCTTCCAATATACGATGCATGATGTCATGGAAGATATAAGTCATAGCCCACTGATATGTGGCACCAACATTTTTAATTTCAAATGCCATGACTCGATAACAGAAGGTACCCCAAGGGGTGATGAATGTGGTTTTGTGTTGATCCTCTGGGGCAAGCAAGATTTGGTTATAACCCGAGAAGCCATCCATGAGTGATAACATCTCGTGACCAGTGGTAAGGTCAACCAGTTGGTCAATACCAGGTAGAGGGAAGTCATCTTTTGGGTAGGCTAGGTTGAGGTAATGGAAATCTATGTAAATGCAGAGTCCCCTTGTCACCTTAGTGATAGGGACAATGTTAGAAATCCAACGAGGATAATCAATGGGTAAGATGAAGGAAATGGAAAGAAGGCATGCTGAAGTTCTTCTTTGACGAGAAGGGCAATGCGAGGGTGCATTTTCCTCAGTTTTTGTTTGATGGGTTTGGCATCGGGAATGGTTATGATATTGTGGACCACTATGGTGGGGTCAATACCGGGCATGTCTGCATAAGACCAAGAAAATGCATGGTTATGATTTTTGAGAAAAGAAGTGATGGCTTCCTGTTCAGCAGCATCTAAAGATTGACCGATCTTTAGGATGTGTGGGTCATCCTGAGTATGAATGTTGATCTCGATAGTCGATTCATTCAACATGGTTTGTGTCTCAAAGGGTAACGACCGATGAATATATGAGTCTTCTGCACCAAGGTAGGTGAGTATAGATTCATCATCCTGACATTGAATGATGTTAATTGAAGGTGTATCGTCATCGATCATTTCAGGATACAGGAAGGGAAGAGAGGAAGGAGCCTCACCCTCGCGTTGATAAGTCAGAGGCCCCAAGGAAATGGTGTTTATGAAAAATTTTTTTTTAGGAGGGATAGATTCTGGATCCATCGACTCCGTCGGTGAAGGTGGTGATGAAGGTGGAGCGGGTGAAGAGGGTGGAGAAGGGCTAATGTCCTCGATGAGTTCAATGCGGGCCTGCTTGGTAGGTGGTTCAGCAAAGCCGATACCACTACGGTCGTTATGTTTGTGGGTAGTACATGGAATAACAGTATGGTGGCCTTGCTCGTAAAATCCAAAACCAAAACCCTTCCATGCACATCGGTGCAGGAAGGTGTGGGTGAAATGGTGATTGGTGAGAGACTGGAAGTCAGTGGAAAATGGGTGGGTTTGTGATGGTGGTTTGGGTGTGTAAGTGGTAGTATCAAGTCCCCCATAGGTGAGACTGGTACGAAGGTGAGGAGGACCATAAAGGAGGTGTTCTCCTATGTGGTGATCATAGCGAGGATGTTGGTGAAGACTTCCATACTCTTGTGGAGTAAGGAATGTGTTGACACTATATAGGTGATACTCCCCCAGAGTGAGGCATTGAAAAATGCCTTCCAAGGGATCGGTGGTTGGTATGTGGGTAGCTAGAATAGATGATGTGTCAGAGGTCGATGTGGAGGTGGAGTTAATGGATTGGGAGGCTGATGGGTTGGCCGTGGAGGTTGTGGCGGTGGTAGGAATGGAGGAGGTATGTGCGGTTGAGGTAGCGACTGTACTGGTAAGTGGAGGTGTAGGTGAAGTGGTAGTGGTCATGGAGGTAGATGCCTTAATGGGTATAAGCATGTCATTGGGTTGGTAAAGCATGTTGCATGTTTTAAAAGGTGATGGATCAGCTGGAATAGTATAGGTGTGTCCTTCATGCTCAAACTTTACACAACGATGCAAAGTGGAAGGAACACAACCCATGACATGAATCCAGGGTCTGCCAAGCAACAGGTTATATTGAAATTCCCCCTCCAAGATGTAAAATAACTCTAGAACAGTGTGGGGGCCCACGCGAATGTGGAGGATGATGGTGCCTAGTGTAGAGGTGATAGCGTCATTGAATGAATGCAACATGACAGGATGTTTATGCATGTAATTGTCAGGTATGCACATTTGAGTGAATGCATGGGATGAAATGATGTTAATGCTAGCACCCCCATCGATCATTACATGTCGTACACGTATATCATCGATGTGGACAGAGATGAAGAGAGTTGGGTCTGGGTCATCATTTGGTGTGGTGTGATCTCTTCCTCTGAGAAGCTAAGGGAGGCTACTTGGTGAGTAGGGTGAGGTGTGGATAAAGGTGGAAATTTGGTGAGAGAGGCTACATGATGGGGTGTGATAATGGAGGCTACGGGTGTAGGGTCATTGGGTAAAACCTCAATAGATTGAAGAACCTCCATGAGAGCTTGACGATGGGATTCTGAGGTTTGGATGAGGTCATATAGGGACATTTTGAGGGGGGATTGGTGTAGTTGTTTGAGCATGGTGCGATGTGTGACCCCATTAGAAATAGGGTATGTGGGGCCGCGGATAGTAATTTTAGGTGTGGGTGCAGATGGTATGTTGGGTATAGGATTGGTTGGTGAGTCAGTTGCCTTTTCCTTGCCTTTGTCTCTCTGAGCATGAGTAGTGACGTGGATCATGTTGATCTGAGGGGAGTTGGAAAATGGAGAAGGTGTAGGATGAGTGGTATAATGACATGATGGGAAAAAACCTACCGGGGGAGAAAATCCTTGTGAAGTGAGCTGGGTGCAATGACATTTAGGTAATGGTGTGGCAAGTTCTCTGATGTGAACCATGTTAATTTTGAATCTTGGGGGTGGCTCTAAGAGTTGTGGGGGTGGAGGTCATGGTTGTTGAGTAGGCAGTGAGGGAAGGACTGTGGGAATGGGTGTTGGTGAAATGGGGTCCTCATCAAGAAGGTCATCATCGTCAAAGTTTGCTTCAGGAGGACATAACTGGATAAGGATGGTTTTCAAAGCCTTACAGTTCTCCACATCGTGCCCTGGCACACGATGGTAGGCACAAATTTTAGTGTCATCAAACCCTTTTGGCTTGGGTTTGAGGGGGTCATAAGGTCTGAGTGGTAGTAATGTGATGACAGAAGTCTCAAGGAGGTTGGTTAAGATTTTGGCATAGGACCCTGCTAGTGGGTCGCAATGGGAAGTGAAAGTGGGTTTGGGCGTAGGTGCGGCTGATTGTTGAGGAATGGTCTTTGCAGGAGGGGGAGTGGGTCGAGCTATGGTTTTGGGTGCTGGAGTGGTCTTGGGTGTTGGTCATGTTTTCTTGGGTAGGGGTATGGTAGATGAACTGGCAGGAGGGTGTATGGTTGTTTTGACTACCTTATTGGAGGGTAGCGGATTTTTGTCTTTGGGTTGCACCTTCTTGGGTAAAGGTGATATGGGTGTACGAGATCTAGAGGGAAAAGTGGATGGGGGAAGAGGGTGAGTTACCCATGGGGATAATGGAGGTGCTGTGAAGGTAGATGATGTGGGTCGTGCAGGGGGTGTGAGGGACAGAGACTGAAGTGTAGTGGGTAGTGAAGAAGTTGCTGAGGGTATTGGAGGTATGGGTGGTAAAGATGTTGTAGGTGTGGGTGTAAGTCATGTCGGGTGCTTGGGTATGTTAGAGGTTTGCGAGGAAGGAATGGGCTGTTGTGTTTTTGGTTTATTGATGGGTGGAGGTTTCTTAACCGTGTTGGGAGGTTGAGGTCCTAAGATGGATGGAAAGGGTGAAGGTGATGAAGGTATGATTGGTGCATTTGGGGTGTGAGTTCTATGGGCTTGGTTCTTCTGTTTGGGTGCCGGAGTAGGTTGGGTGTTGACTGTGGAGGATGTAGCTAAATCTAGTTTGATAGGTGGATGAGTAAGGCTGGTGGTTGGGGTGACCCCTAAGGTAGTAATAGGTTTAGTCGAGGAAGATGATGTAGGTGTGGGTTTGGATTTAGATGTATGTTGGGTTATGGGTGAGGGTGTATGTTGAGCTGTGATGGGTGTCATGGAAGAAGTTGTGATAGAGGTGGTTGTGTTTGGTTTGATTGGTCGAAATATCTTTGGGTAGATAGTGGAAGTGTCAGCAAGTGACATCTGCATCTGTGTTGAGACAGGAAGCAGAAGATGCCCCCACAGTAAGGCTCTGTCCACATAATCTAAGTGATCGGCTAAATGTGAGAATGACATGTCTGTAGGTGAGGTTGATGAGGACCTAATGGAAATTCTCGTAAAACATGTCTTAGAGATGGGGAATTTGCTAGCTTCAGCTTCCGTGGGTAAGAGAGCCTGAAAGTAGGTCTGTAGGATCTTGGGTAGCTGATGGAGAATGCTCACCTAGAGGCAAAGGTATCTCTACTGGATCCTTGATAGGTGGAGGAGAAAATGGGTGCTCCTCTGTAGGTGGAGGAGATGATGGGTGCTCCTCTATGGGTGGAGGAGATAAACAAGTATCCTCCATGGACTGAAGAAGTACTGTGGGTGACGGCTCTCTAAGTGGAGAAGCCAAAGGTGAAATAGCCTCGATATTAGTGGAAGGCTCCTCCACGGGTGAGGAAGGAGGTGAAAGGTGTTCCTCTGTGGGTGGAGGAATAGGTGAAGTGGGTTCAAGTGTAGGTGGAGGACTTTGGGCTAGAATTTCCTCTATGGAAGGAATATGAGGTAATTGGGAAGCAACGGGTGTGTCACTGAAAATAGCGTGGACCTCGCGGGTATGGCTATCATGAGTTGAGGTTTCACCGGTTTGATCAGATGAAGGGGCATGATTAGGAAAGGGTTTCTTAAATATGTGTAGGTTTTGATTGGCAGGTGCGTTAGGATTATCCATGGTTAACTCACCTTTCTCGAGCATTTCTTGGACAATGTTTTTGAAAGTGATGCAATTGCCATCACTGTGACCCTTTACTCGATGATAGTTACAGAAGTCATGTTCTTTATACCATGTGGGTGTGGGGTGAGAAGGGTCAAAACCAGTGTGTGGTTTTATAGGTGGAAGGGTGATGGCCCCAGCTTTAATGAGATTTTCTAAGACAGAAGAATAAGGCTCCCCAATTGGGGTGTATTTCCATTGTTCTCGTCTGAATTGAAAAGTCTGAATGGGTGAGAGATTAGATGAGGGGCTAGCCTGATTTGATGGATGAGCTGGGCTGGCTTTGAGTACCACTGTGTTAGTGGTCCCCTTGGCCTTTGAATAATTGTTCTGTGGTTTGGAAGAAGAAGAGGTATCATTCGACTTGAATGCCGAATTCTTATTACGTAATTGGATTTTCTTCTCTTCGATGGCCCGAATCTCTAGCTTTCGTGCCATGGTGAATGCTTCGTCGAAGGTTTGGAAAGTTTGGACCTGCAGGGTCGGTGAGATATGTCTAGCACAAGCCCATGTGAAGAGCTCGATGAGTTTGGTTTGTGGTAGTTGGAATGTGAGTTGATTGATCAGGCTACGCCAGCGAGCAACAAAATCTATGATAGATTCGTCATCATACTGACGCGTGGAGTATAGGTCAGTCATGGTAACCTTCTTAATGATATTGATGGAGAAGTGATCCAAGAAGGCTTGGGCTACCTGATTAAATGAAAGTATAGAGTGTCTGGGTAACCCAATATACCAATCTAATGCATGTCAGTCAGAGACATGGGAAAGGTCCTCAAGAGCAAAGCATCATCGTGGGTGATTAGGTAGCACCCATGTTTGAAAGACCACAAATGTTGTTGTGGGTCTTCCTTGCTATTGAAATGGTTGAATTTAGGCATTTCCCAATGCATGGGGTATGGATGAATAGGAATGGATGGGTGTATAGGCTCATTACAAATCTCATCATAGGTGAGAGTGTTTCGGGAGCCAGAAACTGATGCCTCCAATGTCTGCATCTTGTCCATCATTAATTTGATTAGGTCATTGGTAGGTTGTGATGGCTGGGTGCCTCCTGTAGCGTAAGAGGGTTGGTGTTGGGCATATGATGGGGGTGGCATTCCAGTATATGGTGCTGCCATAGGTGGATTGAGAAGAAGGTAGTGAAATAGGGGGTACGTACCCAGAATGAATGATAGATGAAACAGGAGGCTGCTGATAGTACGTATATGGAGGTGGAAGGGTCGTGGTGACTCTAGTGGCAATGGGGGCTAACGATTGTGGAATAGAAAGGATGACATGTTTTGAAAAGGGGTAGGGGTCACTGACACCGGGGGTGGTAGTGTAGCTATGGGTATATGAGAGACAATAGGGGTGGATGAGGTTGTATTCTGGGTGGTTGGTGAAGGTATAGTGGATGTGGCGGGTACAACGGATGTAGCAGATGTGGCAGTCATAGCGGGTATAGGGCCTAGCTGTGAAATGACTGGGGGTAAGGTAGATGCAGGAAATGCGGAGCCAGATGGGGCTAACGCAGGAGTAGGAGTGAGTGTCGGGGGGATAGATATGGGCATGTCGTATATCAACTGACCTGAGGCATCTCGAGTGGATGAGTGGGAAAGATAAAACTGCAAGGTGACAGGATTTTGGTCAAGGAGTCGTGTGAACTCCTCATCTCTGGTAGCGATAGTGATAGGTTGGATAGGTTCCATGGTGGGTGATAAAATGGAAGGTGGTGAAGGGCTAGGTGGGAGTGGTTGACAACTGGCATGGAATACGAGGGTGCTTGCTTGTCGATGCGTCAGTACCATGTGAACAGGTACTAACGTGGTAAGACTACTTTCTGTAAGTGACACAGAAATACAACACAGGTAGGATAAATAGGTGGTGGTGGGTGAATTGGGGCTAAAATGTCAGCTGGAAAATGACACAGGCTAACTGATTGGTTAGGGTAAACTGACGCCGGTCACAGGTAACCACTGTCGGTCACTGTGGAAAGTGGACAGTTGGTCAAAAACAAGGTATAAGGCCAAATTTACCAGGTATGCCAAATACTGATGAGATTTACCAGTAAAGTGAATATGATGAGAGTTACAGGGACTCTAAATAGTCGAAGAAGGTGAATATGTGTCCTTTTGGGTAGGTTAACCAAAAGAACAGTGAACCGATGCCGGTTGGGTATAACCGATGATGGTCAGAGGGTAACCGACGATGGTCGCTGGACCGACACCGGTCACTGTGAAATTGAAACAGTGATGAAGAAAATGTGGTTGTGAATTAAAATTTGATGTGGAATCAAACCCAGAATTCTGAGAATGATGAGAATATGGTCCAGGCACACTCAGATGAAGCTGGAATACACCAACTGTGATGAGGAGTGTGCAAGGAGAAAAAGAAAAATGAAGAGCGTGACCTCTCACCTCAAAATGCAAGCCAAGCAGAAACACTAAGAAAAATATGATCCTAAGAGTGCTTTTTCTATTATGTTTGTTTAGCTTATGCTATTTAAGGACTGACTCATGAACTGTAGAATAGAGTTTTTTGGTGAGGATGGCTTCCTACGAAGAAGGAGATCTACAAGGAGAGGTTTCAGGTATGTTATGGTGGGGGCGGGCCTCGCTCTGAAGTATGACTCGACAGAGCAGCGAGCTGGGTGCCCACTGTGTCGTGATCAGTGTGATCACCTACAGCTTCTTCCAGGAAAGATGTTGTTTAAGAATGTGTATATTTTCAATTTTTGTGAGGTTTGGTAAGACTCAGAGAGAGAGAGAGAGAGATGTGCTTTCTATGATTTGTTTGTCAACCATCAGCTGGTCATGACCTCCAGCGTATAGGTTGCCCTCATTTAATGTGAGCTAATGCAGAAAAGTAGAATGAAATGAAGTTGATTTTAAACCCAAATCAAAATATGGAGTTTGATGACACAATAAGAGGAATAGGAGAAAGTATGATCTTTCACTAATGCAATGCAAATGAAATAGAAGAAGAGTTCTTTTTAAGCACCAAAACATGATTGCTTTGAGACAATAGAAAGAAGAGAAGATTCCAAGGGAGAAATTTTAATGTGAGAACCTTTTAGAAAGGAAACAAACATGCAAATTTTCACCTAGAAATGAATGAATGCAAGGAACCCCGAATGGGTCCCACCGGGCATGCCAAAATGTTTCACCTGATTCTTAGACGTTTCTTAGAAAATGATGAAACAGATAGGGTAATGGGCATAGGAGGAATACCTGTTGAGATGTTGGTTGATAGGTTGTTGCGCGCGTATGACTTTTGAATCCACAGCTGATCGTGAGAGCTTCCTTTTGGCTTGGAGGAACTACCTGAAATGTAACACAAGACCACCAAATAAAAGTTAAACAATATATGCAGTGGACTGCCTAGCGTGTACTAGATCCTGGGAAGTGTGATACTTCCTAGATGGCTGTCAATCCACTGTTTAAAACAACTTAATGCTGGTAATAAAGTAAATCCTACTGTAGTTAAAATGATTTAGGTATCTCATTCATCTACAATAAGAAAATTCATTCACAACAGGCTAGGCTATGATTGAATCTGAAGGTCAAGGTCACTGTCAGGATACTGTTATTGGTCAGGGTCAGATTCTGGTCAGTTTAGGGTATTTGGTGGTGGTTTTAGGCTCTGATCTGGGTTTATTGGTAAAAGACACAGAGACCGATGTTGGTTTAGGTTAACCAGAGATGGTTATGGGTGACTGGCCTCGGTATGGTTGGGGTACAGGAAACTCAATAAAACTTGGTTGGGTGATAGATCTGGGATTAGATGAAGGTTGAAGGGAAATGGCGAGATTTTTATGGATCCTGGATATGCACAGGAATGATGAAAGGTCTAGGTATGGATAGTTCAATGGTGTGGTAAAGAGGTGGTCAAGTTTTGCATGGAGGTAAAATGGTGGGGAATGGAAATGAAAGCAGAAACTAATAACAAATGTAAAAGGATCTACTCAAATGACAAGGAACCAATGCAGGTTAACAAACTTACTATTTGTATGAGCTTGATGCCTAAGTTGGTAATGGTGGGTGATCAAATGAACTTGGTGTAGTGCTGGATCTTCCCTGGATGCTCTTGTGAAGACAGATGGTTGTGTGATTGCTTCATCTACTGGCTATGGGTGTTTTGATGTTGGTACAGATGTTGGTTCTGCTTGCATGCAGCTCTGGTTTTGTCACTTGTTCTCAGAAGATGATGTCTCTCTCTCTCTGCCAACCTCCAAAACAATGTGCCAACCTTGAAATAAGGTTGTTTTGGGAGTTAAATGGTAACCGACGGTGGTTCTGGCTTAACCGGCGGTGGTTAAGGGTAACCGGCGTCGGTTAGGGTGGGATTTCCTAGGTTTACTAAACTAGGTAGATCCCCTTGATTTTCTGGGATCTCGTTTCATTTACCCATGGATTAGACTGGAAGCTTCCTTCTAACATGTGGGAATGTGGTTAGAGGGAATGTAGGCATTGATTTTTAGGGTTTGGGTAGGTCTTAGTTAGTTATGGCAACTTACTAAGAATAGGTCTTAGGGTGAGGTGGCTAGATGAGGTGTAGGTGAGGTGCATATGTGGGCATTATCCCAATTAGGATATTTAAATAATAAATATGGTGAGGATAATGAATTAATTTAATTTAAATAATTAAATTAATATTATAGTAGGGTGAAGGGGGCCATGGCTAGGTGGATGTGTTCAAGGTATTTATTTGACGAGGGACCAAGG
The DNA here is from genome assembly GCA_019776745.2 of Taxus chinensis. Taxonomy (NCBI): domain Eukaryota; kingdom Viridiplantae; phylum Streptophyta; class Pinopsida; order Cupressales; family Taxaceae; genus Taxus; species Taxus chinensis. The sequence goes on from CM034157.1 coordinate 205,865,664, forward strand.
GGAGTGTGACCTAATTTTAGTGTCTACATCCATGATGAGAGCAATAGAGTGGTATACAAGAAGAAAGATGCGTAGCTTTCTTTTATTGATTTTTCCCAACTTCTTCTTCTAAATTCTTCACATGTCGTCAATAGGATCTACAATCTGAAACAATCTGCCCCAAAGCTTCATGTCATGTGTAGTATGGTTTAAATTCATGCTGATCGGAGTCATAAAGTAAAGAAGATTAAGAGGTGATCTCATGGAAGGTAAATCTATAACAACATATAAAGGAGGAGGAGGAGGAGGAGATGTTACAAGAGTAAAGGAGTTAATTGAGGGAGAAAGTTGTGGCTCAGACATCATGCCACTAATCAAATGAGTGTAGAAAAACATCTCACCCTTAGATTCAAAGTCGGATCAATCATCCTCATCATCCATCAGATCATCTTGTTTAGGCTCAAAGTTAGTATTCTTGTCTTATGAGGAGATGATGATAGTGTTAATACTATGATTAAGGTGAGATTACAATGATTCTTGATAGCGCATAATATTTGCATTCTTGGCTTGGACATAACCTACTAGGAAAGGGTTATCTATGGTATAACCATTGCCATATTCAGGTAGCGTAACATTAATAAAACATGAGTCAATGATAGTCTCAGCTTGAACAAGATGCTCTATGAGAGGATGCTTGGTGCAAGTAATAGTAATAGGCACTCTATTGACATAATTGTTTCCAAGGCAAGTTTGTAAAGCATGAGTTAAATTTGAGATGATAACATAAGGGAGATTGGCAGTGTTAATCTTAAATTTGATTTCATCAGGCTCATCACTATTTGAGTCAAGAAGGCTAGGTAGAGTTCATGCCACAACCTTGGGATTCCAACTGTAGCCACAAAGGGAATTGATGGGATATTTAGAGCATTGATATTCAAAAAGTGCAATATTATGAATCTCCTCTATTTTTAGAATCTTGAATGTCCCATGTTATTGTAAGAGGTTCAAGTTCTGAGGGTTAGTGTCACATTGTACCTTATAGATAGCTCCTAAATGTGTGAACGCAATGCATTATTTGGTGGATGATACGACTGAATGCATCCAGTGGGTCCAGGGTCAACCTAGGAGGATATTATAAGATAAGGGGAAATTGAAGATCATAAATTTTACGTAGAAAATGTGAGGAGGCATGGTGATAGGTAGCAAAATGCATCCCATAATGCCCATATATCGACAGTCATAAACTTGACATGTTCTCCTAGTGGACTTAAGATTATTGATAGAATAACCAAGTTTATTGATGAAATTAAGGGAAGTAACACAAGTGCCAAAACCTTCATCTATGAGGACTCTCTTAACCATAATTTTTCCAAATTGAACTAAAATAAAGAGGGGATGATCATCTGCATGAAAGAGAAGCTCACCAAGAATCATGAAATCAAGCGGGAAGTGAATACGCAAAGAATTGTCAGTAGAAAGGTCAATTTGAATGGATAACTCTCAAGTTGGTGCAAGATACTCTCTATAGAACCGTATAGGGTAGGAGTCTACCCCAAAGTTGGTGGAAGAAGAATATTCATAGCAAATAGGGATAACATGAAGTGCTCAAAATGCTTAGGCGAGGAGTGAATAAACTCTATAAATGGGATTGACTTGGGAGATTAGAGAATTCTACAAGGGGGAAATATTGAAGGATGAACTATACAACAATATGAACCTATGGGAGGTCCTCCCAAGAGGTTTTGAAGGTTTGGGGTTTCCAATTTACTCCATTTTTTATTTTTTTGTTGTTATGCTTACAGGATTGGTCATGAATGAGGATCTTCACAAGGGCCAATGACATAGGGAACAAAAGAGATAATATCATAATGGATTGGTCATGTAGGTGTACAAGAGACAATGACATCCAAAGATGTAAAGGAAGCTACAAGAAGGATCAATCGTGATAAGGAATTTACACAGGGGATGATGACATTTATTTAGACAACATAATTAAGATTTGAGCTTTGTTCCTTTGATGGTTGGGTTGGAGAACATGGATAGATGGTATTTTAGGTTATATGCTGAGTAGAAGAAGGATATGCATGTTTAATGTAAGTAATGATACATTGAGCACCATGCATGCAAATTATGTTTTTTGTAGATGTGATTGTAGAAGGATATGGAGTATCATGTGTTAGTGGAAGTGTTATTATTATAAACATGAATTGAATTGGGTTAGTTAGATTTAGAGTGATTAAGGAGTGGGTCATTATAGAATTTAGGATATTTGTGGATAAAGATAATCAAAACAAGCAAATGTATGATTATATTGATTTATTCTAGATGAAAATATGATTAAAAAGATGGTTTTTGACATTGATTTATTTTACAAGACAAAGGTGTAAACAAACAGTTAGTAGTTTAAATTGATTTTGGTCCTTGACAAACATATAAACTCACAGAACCATGAAAATGACATTACAAAGAATGAAAATGAAGATACAGGGTGCGAAAATGATGTTTTCACAAAAATGAATATATTAGTCACGAAAATGATGCTCTCGCCACGAAAATAAGCTCCCTCTTATTTTGGGTTAACTTACTCCTCTTTGTGCCTCAGTCAAAATTTCACAAGTTTCAGGCACTCAAATATTTCTGGAAATTTCTCCATCAGATAGAGAATTTCTTCCCCTTTCCAGAAAGGTAAAGAACTCCTCTTAACTCCTTGTATTTCTCAAGTTATGACTCGGTGGAGTTATGGAGGAAAATTTGCCCAAGGTGGACCTGCGGAGCTTGGGAGAGAGTTTTGCCAAGGAATTTTGGGCCGGTGGAGTGGGGAAAGAATTTGAGAACTTAGCACTTTTTGGGTTAAAAGCACAAAAGTCATTGGCGCTCCCGCGAGCCCGCAAAGGGAAACAAAGTGAAAATTTGACTAAGTCCCGAAAGGGACACGTGGCATCATTTTGTGCAAAGGCGCTAAGGTGGGCTGGCGGAGGATTTTGGGGACTTGGAAATTTTTTCCAAAAGAGTTTCTAAGTCAAAATTGTGGCCGCATCTCCGAAGGAACCCAGAAGCGACACGTGGCAAGCCCAAACCAGCAGCGGGTTGGCGGGCCTTCGGAGGCAAAATAGAATTTTTGCCCTTTTGTGAAAAAGGTGAAAATGGAAAAAAAGGAGCCCCTACCTCTGCCGACCCCAATGGATGCCACGTCATCAGTGGATTTGTGGGGGAAATGTGCCAAATTTTCCTGAGCTATTTTTTTTGCAGAAAACGTAAAGGAAATACTCAGAGAGCCATATCTTTTGGTCCAGAGCTCCGTTTTTGACAATCTTGGTACCAATGGAAAGATCTAAAGATTCTCTTCATCATTGAGTCTTCAATTTTGCATTTTGGTGGAGATTTGTGGGAGAAAATTACAAAACGTGATTTGGCATGGAAAAAATGTAGAACCAGTTTTCAACCACCAAATTTAATGAAATTTGGGTCTTTTCTCCCTCGAGTAGACAAAATACATTGGGGAATGGATTTTGCAGATGGATCCTTGAATTTTTGACCCAATTTTTTAAATGTTGTTGGTGGTTGGAGCAGAAGATCTGATTTTTCACGTTTTCCCTCTCTTCTCACATTTTTTCTATAAAATGTAACAAAGGCATCATTTCGAGAAGTTAGTTAGTGGTTGTTCACTCTTCTTCTCTGCCTCCCTCTTCTTTTCTTCCCCAGGGTCAAAAATGGAGTTGGAACCTCCTCCCCTGCTCTGTAATGGCATTTTTTTTTGCCTCTTTCCCGTGAAATGGTGCACTGTGTAAATCTGGAGCAATAAAAACATGTTTTTGTGATGCATTTGTCCATCCTTTGCTCATTTTTGGTTGTTTCTTCTTGCCTCTCATTGTTGCAGGGCATCTGTGCATGTTTGAATGTCATTTGTAGGTTTTGGAGCTTGTGTTTTTAGGGATTTTGGAACATTTTCTGTGTGAAGTCCATCTCTGGTCTGTGATGCACTTGTCCATCCTCTCCATTGCTCACCTCTCTTTGTTTCCATGGTAGTTTTGATAGATGATCAACATTTTCCTTCTCTGGTGTATCACCGTTTTAGTGTAGGCTCTATTTTTTCTAGTTTTCTTTCTCTCCTTGTCTCCTTGGAAGTTAGATTAGGATTAGATTAGCTTGCCTGCACTAGAATAGCTTGTGGCAGGTAGTTTAGGAAGAGGAACCAACCTTCTCTGGAGGATCATTCCCATTTGCAAGTCCCACAGCTTGGGGAATGATCCAATGTTATGCAAATCACACCAAATGACCCTGCCTTAGAAAATAAGATCCATAACTCATTTGGGGGTGTTGTGATTTCACACTAACAGTTTTGGCATGCCTGGTGGGACCTTAGAGGTCTTCACTTCATTGCAACAAGGTTGATGTGCACTTGTTGCAATCTCTAGCTTATGAGAAGCTTCAATTTGCATATCTGGTGACTCCATCTGGTTTACAACCCATCTCTGAGTTGCAGACCTATTTTCCATCCATTTCCATTTCATTCTTCTTTCCATCTCTTTCATTCTTTTCCATTCCATGAAGTTGTGCAATCATGACTTCATTTCCACCATGGAATTCACAACAGCAGCAACAATACATTCCAACTCCAATGCTTTCTACAACTCCTTCAAATCAACATTTTGAGAAAATTCAAAATCAGCATGTTTACCCCTATGAGCAGCAGTGCCAAAATCAGTTTGGCTATGGAGCTTTCCAAGAGCAGGGGTATGCAAACAATGAAGAAAATCAAATGCAAGATGTTGGTCTGTTGGAGAAGATCCAAAAAATGGAGATTGGCATGGTGCATTCAAGGGAAACAACTCAAATGAAGGCATTCAAGATTGGTTGCAGGACACCTTGCCCATGGGAAGGCCCTTTTCCAAGACACTACAACCCTCAGGAGAAGCTGGACTTCATGATTGGAATGCTGCCCCAACTTGCACAATGGACTGAAGAGATAGAGGCCTATGAATTTGGTGCTAAACAACCTTGTCAATGGGTAAGTTCTACACCATCATCTGGTATTTCTCTTTCCATTCCTCAAGCAACACCATCTCAATTTGAATGTCAAGTTTCAAGTTTCTCCAATGCTGCTCCAGTTGTGAAAACCATCCCCCCATCCCCTAGTCTTCCATCTCATCTCAGCTTTTCTTCCCTCTTCTCTTCCAAATCCAAACCCCCTCCACAAGAGAAAAAAGAAACACCTTCCCCTCCAAAGAAACAAGAAGTTCCATCCTTCCCACTACCACAAACAAATGCACAAATGATTGAATCCCAACCTACTTCTCCTCTTGCCTTCCCAATTCCATGTGGGGAAGAAGAGATTGCAAAAATCAGTCAAGGACAACAAGAAGAAGAGCTGGTAAAAGAAGAAATGGTTAAGAGCTTAGTGAGCTTAGCTCTTAGGTTTGGGATAACAGAGATTCCTTTGCTGGTTAAGCCTACAGAGGAGGTAAAAGTTGAGGAACCAGAGGTGGTCAAGGCTGAGTTTGTTGCAGCAGAAGAAGAACAAAGACAAAGGGAAGAAAATCAACAAGCCTTTTTACTCAGAATGTAGTGCCCATGTTGGCACTCTGCTTGAAGAAAATGTTGATCCAATAGAAGTTGCACAATCAGCCATGGAAGAGAAAGAACAATCAGCTCAAAGCCCCATTGATGAGGAGCAAATGGAAGAAATCGAATCAGAGTTTGTAGTAGCAGAAGAAGAAGGCATCATTGGAAACTTTTTGCTTTCATTTGAAGGGCCTGATTTGGTTAATGAATCCATCATGGGGGAGGAAGAACCAGCAGCTCCAAGTTCAGTTAGAGAGGAGCACATGAAGGTGGAAAAAACAAATTCAGAGGCATGGAACCATGAGCTGGTTGCACATAAGATAACAGATCTCTCCCCCATTCAATCTCTCCCAAATTCTGACTGTGTGGAGGAGTTTGAACTCACTAGCTTCATGTTTGAAGATGAAGCTTCATCTGGTGAAAAGAATGCAGATTTTGAGATCACCATGCAAGAGGGAGAAACTTGGCTACAACAGGACAACATAGAGTTTGATTTTTTATCAAACTTAGAAGGATGTTTTGATAGGGAGCAGCCCACAGAAGTTGCAATCTTTTCTTCCCCATCATTCACCATTCAAGAGCCTGCTGCCATGAAAGAAAACTTGCAAGCACAACCAGCGTTTTCCACCATGCTTCTTGAATCAAGGTTGGGAGATTTTGATCTTCCAAAGGCCACATCCACCATGAGAGGGAACCACCAAGAAGACATTGCTGTCACAAACAGTCCTCTAGAACAACAAAGTAGAAAGTTTGATTTGACAAACTTCATGCTAGAAGAAGGGGTTGTCCAAGAGCAGATTGATCTTCAAAAATCAGCAGAAGAACTCCAGAGCCAACAATGTATAGCAACAGAGTATGATGATGCAAAAGCAGCTCCAATGGATGTTGCAATCAGAGATGAAGAGCTGCAAATTGTAGAGGAGTTTTATGCTGCTATGGAGGAAGAAAAAGAGCAGAAGAGTTCCACCACTTCTTCCACACCATCCATTCAAGAGGATCTGCAAGAAGACTCCATTTTTGGAGTTGAAAATCAGAGCTATGGGCATATCAAATGGACCAGACCTTTCCCAATCAGGTATTTGGCTTCATTGGAGCCAAAGGAGAAGCCAAAACTAGTCATGTCCATTTTAGGGCATGAGGATGAGCTACAAAGCACCAAGGATCAACTGTCGTACCTCTTCAATCCAAATGCAGAGCAACTAAAAGAGGTATTGGTTTTGTCTTCAATTGATACTTTGGTTATTTGGGTGGAAGATCAGCTTGTAGTTAGTTTTTCACTCATCCAACCAGCCATGTTCAGTGCCAAATCAGTTGCATGGCTGCCATTTTTGAGGAAGGGAAGCTATTTCTCCCTGCCAGTTGTGGGTTTTGTTTGAGTTCCCTTTGCTCTTGGTTAGAGTAGAGTAGGTAGGTTTGTTTTCAGTAGAAGAAGTGCTTGTGCACACTCTGCATGTTCCATTTGGAGCATGTATGATTTTCAGTTTGTATATAGTTTTTGGTGTTGTTGTATTGCTCTTGCACAGTTCATTTCAGTTGGCATTTTGGTGAAGATCAACTCCAAGTTTCAGTGGGTTTCCAAGTGATTCAGAGGTCAGTTTTTCAGAGTTAGATCAGAGAATTGGTTATCAGGCTTGACTCCATGCCCAATGGATGCAACTAAGGCCACTGATCATTCATCTAGCAGGCAGATGACCCCTGTGAGTCGCCAAAGTTGTTAACCAAAATAAGCTCCCTCTTATTTTGGGTTAACTTACTCCTCTTTGTGCCTCAGTCAAAATTTCACAAGTTTTAGGCACTCAAATATTTCTAGAAATTTCTCCATCAGATAGAGAATTTCTTCCCCTTTCCAGAAAGGTAAAGAACTCCTCTTAACTCCTTGTATTTCTCAAGTTATGACTCGGTGGAGTTATGGAGGAAAATTTTCCCAAGGCGGACCTGCGGAGCTTGGGAGAGAGTTTTGCCAAGGAATTTTGGGCTGGCGGAGTGGGGAAAGAATTTGAGAACTTAGCACTTTTTGGGTTAAAAGTGCAAAAGTCATTGGCGCTCCCGCGAGCCCGCAAAGGGAAACAAAGTGAAAATTTGACTAAGTCCCGAAAGGGACACGTGGCATCATTTTGTGCAAAGGTGCTAAGGCAGGCTGGCGGAGGATTTTGGGGACTTGGAACTTTTCACCAAAAGAGTTTCTAAGTCAAAATTGTGGCCGCATCTCTGAAGGAACCCAGAAGTGACACGTGGCAGGCCCAAACGTGGGCCTTCGGAGGCAAAATAGAATTTTTGCCCTTTTGTGAAAAAGGTGCAAATGGAAAAAAAGGAGCCCCTACCTCTACCGACCCCAATGGATGCCACGTCATCAGTGGATTTGTGGGGGAAATGTGCCAAATTTTCCTGAGCTATTTTTTTTGTAGAAAACGTAAAGGAAATACTCAGAGAGCCATATCTTTTGGTCCAGAGCTCCATTTTTGACAATCTTGGTACCAATGGAAAGATCTAAAGATTCTCTTCATCATTGAGTCTTCAATTTTGCATTTTGGTGGAGATTTGTGGGAGAAAATTGCAAAACGTGATTTGGCATGGAAAAAATGCAGAACCAGTTTTCAACCACCAAATTTAATGAAATTTGGGTCTTTTCTCCCTCGAGCAGACAAAATACGTTGGGGAATGGATTTTGCAGATGGATCCTTGACTTTTTGACCCAATTTTTTAAATGTTGTTGGTGGTTGGAGCAGAAGATATGATTTTTCACGTTTTCCCTCTCTTCTCACATTTTTTCTATAAAATGTAACAGAGGCATCATTTCGAGAAGTTAGTTAGTGGTTGTTCACTCTTCTTCTCTGCCTCCCTCTTCTTTTCTTCCCCAGGGTTGAAAATGGAGTTGGAACCTCCTCCCCTGCTCTGTAATGGCTTTTTTTTTTCTCTTTCCTGTGAAATGGTGCACTATGTAAATCTGGAGCAATAAAAATGTGTTTTTGTGATGCATTTGTCCATCCTTTGCTCATTTTTGGTTGTTTTTTCTTGCCTCTCATTGTTGCAGGGCATCTGTGCATGTTTGAATGTCATTTACAGGTTTTGGAGCTATGTTTTTAGGGATTTTGGAACATTTTCTGTGTGAAGTCCATCTCTGGTCTGTGATGCACTTGTCCATCCTCTCCATTGCTCACCTCTCTTTGTTTCCATGGCAGTTTTGATAGATGATCAACATTTTCCTTCTCTGGTGTATCACCGTTTTAGTGTAGGCTCTGTTTTTTCCAGTTTTCTTTCTCTCCTTGTCTCCTTGGAAGTTAGATTAGGATTAGATTAGCTTTCCTGCACTGGAATAGCTTGTGGCAGGTAGTTTAGGAAGAGGAACCAACCTTCTCTGGAGGATCATTCCCATTTGCAAGTCCCACAGCTTGGGGAATGATCCAATGTTATGCAAATCACACCAAATGACCCTGCCTTAGAAAAGCAGATCCATAACTCATTTGGGTGCAGTTCTTTCTCAAGGTTTCCATCCCACTGCATTTTAAAGTAGGAAACTGAATGAATGGGAACAAGGATGTCCACACACACACACACACACAGACAATAAGGAGATAATCTTAAATGCAATAGCCAAATGGCACTGGTTTTTGTTAGGGAGGGTGTTCTTTATTAAAATTGACCATCTCAGGTCCTTAAGCACTTAAGGGTTGACATTGACATGTGAGGATGTAGGATTCTAAAAAACAAATTGAATCGCCTGACAATGCCTGGTGGAAGATTTGAGAGGTCCTTTATTATAAAAAAGGAAGGTTTCTAGATGTGGTGGCAAATGCATTGTCTCGTCAAGATGGAATCACCAATATTTCAGGCCATGTCCATCAATCAACCTACTTGGAGGAATTGTACCTTAGTGCAAGACCAGGTCATAGGTCACCTTAGGGATCATACCAAACTCATGAAAGATAATTGAAGATGGATGGGAAAGGGGAATGCTTTGTCAATTCACAATGACATTAATCTTTTTGAAGGATGCACTTACTTGAGGGCAACTCTCCCTATAAGATTCAAAAGGTGTTAGAGCACGATACATGAGTCTCCATTTGCAGGTCATGTTGGGTTCTAGAAAATGTATAGAAACATCAACAACATTTATTTTCTTGATATAGTAGATAAAGTCAAACATAGGTACAATTTGCAGCTAAGAGTCACATCATGCCTAACAAAACAAAGATGAGAGTTGAGAAACACCTTATGTCAAGGCTTCTAAATAGCAAAATTTGGTCCCACAACAAAAGTAGGAAAATATGCTGTCACGATGTATTCATATGGGCTTCTAGCTTGGAGGGTAAGGATGAATCTTTTACATGTTGGTCAGATAGGAATAGACAAAGTATGCCTGTTTCATTCTCATAAGATAAGGTATGGTGAGCATATTACTACTATCAGGTTGGAATCAATTGTACTTCTAACATGTGTACAAGAATACATGTGAACAAAGTCCCTAAACAAGATCATCTGTGATAGGCAGTAGGTTTTTCAGACATATGACATTTTTGATCATGGGTTGTTCCTTGACAAGAGGTGTCTACATTTAACATGAGCACTACATTTGGCATCCACAAATGGATTCACAGTTAAGGTGGTGAACAAGCACTTGGAAGGGTGTCCATTCCCAGAATGTATGCTTAGGGATAAGCAAAGCAAGTGGGTTTGATGGCTACACTTCACAATGAGGACTCATAGCAACACCACATGTAATGCAACTCAACAACAAAATGATATCTCGTGTGTAAGGCTGGATTTTATACCACTGCAAATGAGCCGTCATCCACCGATTGGACTAGGTAATTTAGAGGGGGAAGATCCCAACAACAGAGGAAGGAATGCAAGAGACGCACAATATTTTGCAACTCTTAAGGAGACTTTCTTGTGCGATTGAACGCCAATAGGATGAAGCAATAAGCGGATCAACATACTTGACCGAGAGGAGTTTTTAGATTGGGGACATGGTGTTTGGTAGCGATTACAACCATATAAAGCACAGAAGACATCAACAGAAAGATGGGAAGGTGGAGAAGGATATAGGCAATCAAAGTTTATGGGTTATAATAGGTGCAAGTGAATGGATTGTGAGAAGTTTTGTCTGCATCGGGCATACCAAAACATAGGGGAAGGGCTCACGATGTGTAAAACCATGTGTCATGTTTGAAGAATGACAGACAGGGGGTGCATATGGTGCCTGAAGACAACAATGCACAATGTCTTGATAAACCCTGAACCATTTGTGCTAGAGTCGGACTGGCATCGCAAGGGGAGAAATTTATGGACGCTCCAAAACAAGATGTTGTGAATGTCTCAAGGTGAAGTGAAAAAGGCTACCCGTGGAGGATGTGACTTTGGAAACATTAATGGCAGTTTGTAGGCAAGCATAAATGGAATAACAAAATTTATAATTGAGAGCAACATCTAAATAAATGCAATGAGAAAAAGATTTTTTTTTTCTAAGAATTAGGGAGAAAACTAATGGAGAATAAAGTTGTAGTTAGTATTGGCGAGGGAATCCAAAGATGAAAACTTGGTGCAGGCTGAGAAATGGCCTAACTCTAATGTCCAAATTTGCAATTACAGCTTCAGCCATTGATAGGCACATGCATTAAGACAGTAGTTATAAAACTAGTTTCTCCACCGAGATCTACCCTAATCTCAAGGTGATTTGGGACTTGTATTTATACATATGATAGTTAAATAATTGTAATCAACAAGGTCATTATTTAGATTTGGAAATCTGGCTTTTTTATTTTCTTCATCATAATTTATCATTTCATAATGACTTAAAGAAGGATCAAATATTCTCGACGCACCGATATGGAGCATAGGTATTGCAACCAATGATTTGTAAAGGAACCAATCTCTTTATATTTATTTCAAACTAAATGCAATGTATATTTCCATAATGAACACAACAAAGCTTATGTAACATCAAATTTCTATTTAGTTTGCAAGTATTTCAACAATGAAATCCATATTAAAGAAGCAAAATCATAGGAATCAAATCAATTGTTGTGCTTTCGAACAAATCAAATCTGCACAGAAAGTAATATGGTTCATGTGCAGCCTCATCATGGAATCTCTACCTTTATATTTGAGGATATGTTTGGCTATCTCCACATTTTCCCATGGTTGCCAAGCTCAACACTCGGTGGGGGTTGCATTACTCTCCTTCGAGTTGGGGAAGGAGATTCAACACTGTTTGGTCCACTTGTGTGGAACCTAAAATTGCTCACTTTTTGTGGCGTGTTCTCCACCAAGGCCTTCTGATTGGTGCTCGTCTAGTTCAATTTGGTGTCTCGACCCCCAAATCTCCCTTCTGTGGACACTTGGAAACCTTATCCCACTTAATCTCGTATTGTAGTAAAGCCCAAAAGGCTTGGAATTGGATTCACTCATTCTTTCTCCCGTTCAGACCAAAATGTTTCACCATACACATCATACAAAGGTAGGGGGAATAACCCCAAGAGATGCCTCACATGTTTTCCCAAATTTGGCATGCTTTTAGAGGGGAAATTCTTTTTTGGCTTTGGAAAGAAAGGAATTCTTGTTTATTTGCTAATGTTGAAGTTGATCAACATTTCTCTATTTATAATAAGTCAGTGGTTATCTCCAATGCACTATTGTAGATTCAAGTGCAAGCTAATAAGGTGGCTCTCGAGGTGGAACACCTCCAGACCCTTCTCCGTCACTAGGGTAATGCCCTTTGCAATGTTTCTCGAGAGCCACCTTCTCCTCTCGGCACTCTTTTCCCCACGAAGGTTGTCCCCGAGGTGGTCGTTGGTGTTGCTCCTAGTGTCGCTCATTCAGTCGTGATCGTCGGTCCCCACACAGTCAGCTGCTGCAGAGGAGCTTCTCATCCTCCGCCCCCAACTCGCCATGCTCCTTGGTTGGGGCTCGTCCGTTTTACTAGCTCTGGAGCAAATAGCTTCACCCACGACGGGTGGAGCCTCTCTCCGTTGGATAAGTTTCCCAGAATGGATTTAGCCATCTCGCACACCCACGAAAATGCGAAAGACAATGAATATGAGGGTCATGCTAGCTCTGGCTGGGAGGTGCTGGACAGTGGCAAGGACCTTCCTGGATATGGTTGGCCTGATGATCATGATCCGCCCTCTGCTGGTCAACTTTTTGCAACAACAACATAATTTCATTTTCTTAGTGCTTTTTGTTATGTTGTTATAGTTGACTTTTCCTAAGCCTGGCCTAGTTTGTTCGTGGCCTTGGGGTGTGCTTTCATACCACCCGCTTTTTTGTTCAATTATCTTGTATCATTTTACTTGTTAATATAATATAAGATCTTATTCATAAAAAAAAGCATGTACCGTTTTATGGACTCTCAATCCAACTGTCATCCAGATATACTTAACAATTCCTGAAGGTGATCTGTTCATCAGTTTCCTTAGCCATATCTTGAACCTCATCCCACTTGCCATACTTCTAGCATAAATGTTTGATAGAAGAACATTTAGGGAGAATGAATTTTCAGGTTCCAACTGAAAAAGGAGTGCTGCTGCATTTTTACTTCCCTAGAAGTATATTCTTATGTGATCCTTGCACTAAGCACTTGAAGTAAACTCATCCACACAAATGCATCAGAGGTATTTATGGATGACATTTAAAATCCATGAAGTTATAATTGGTTTCCTGAAGATAGCCAGCACGGCCAAGAAGGTGCAACCATGCATACATAATGATCCATTGCTAGGCATAATGCAATGAGGGTCCCTCATTTGATTAAAGTATTTACAGCCTTGGCATTGACTAGACCTGTTCATGGCTACATCTCATATGGTGATTAAAACTGGCAAACAAAGCTTATATGATCAGGATTGGTTCCAGAGAAGTCCACTCTAGTTGAAATAGTTTGACGGCATAAACTGCTATAACCATGCATTGCATATCCTGCAATGCATCACTGTCCATGAGACCATAGTTTGCATATATGCATTTTGTTACCAACTACATTTCGAGTGCTTTTTGAAAACTCCATGCTTTCTTGCATTTTGCATACATGTCGGGAAGTTCTAGCGCATTTAACCCAACTACAACATCTGCATCCAAATACTGCCACGTAGAACATATGAGGGTTTTGATGAATCTTCATTCCTTGCGGTTCCAAAGCTCAAAACGACCTCATGGCTATTTTATGCTAAGCATGGGAATACTGGCAAAAGTTGCTTGACCTTCATGAAATAGATTACACCAGCTTTATTAAACATTTGCTTGATAAATTCTTGTCCAGATGCCTTTTCAATAATCCCATTTTGTGCAGGATCTCAGCAATTATTGCATTCCATGAGCTTCACATCAGGTTGAGGCATTTTGTCAACCAATTCATATGTAATTACCACCACCCATACTTTTAATGTTGTTCCTTTCCAGCTGTTATCATTTGCACCTTTAGCAAGAATTACTTAGACTTAGCAGGCTCACCAAGGTCGTACAACTCCACAAAATAGTTTTCAATTCCTTCTTTCCATCCATAGACAATTAGTGTTGTTCCAGGGGCAACACCTTTGATGATATTCTCATGTTGAGTATATGCGTGCAGAAAATCATTTTACTTGCCTTTCGCTTGCATTCCCGACTAACGTTCACAGCCTCTCCAGTCATTTCTCACTTAAGAAGTTATATACCTAATACCCACGACAAGGATAACTTGCACGACTATATAAGGCTCGGAACATTACATGTTTCGATTGTTATTTATCCTGTGCATTCACGGTTATCTGATCATGGTATATAGGAAAGCTGAGAGTGTATGCATTGCTAAAATGAGATCAAGATAGAGCCTCATCAAAATCGTCATGACACTTGTATTGTGCTATGCTAACTAGTTTTTCATACTATTATATCATCGATTTTATCAGACACTCGGAGAACATATGGAACAGTGGAACTATTCCCGAGTTCCTCGTGGATCCCGATGAACCGATTATCTTCTGCAGTTAAAGACTTGAATGTATCTCTTTTTCTCTTTATTCAAAATTGGTCTTAGCTACACACAGTGCGGTCGGGTGAATTGGGAATTCGGAGAACTCGTGGAACTAGGGAACGTTCCCTAAGTTCCCATGATAGCCGAATTAGCCGATTGAATTGTCTTTTGAACTCAATCATAAAAATAATGAATTATAACACCATGATTAAAGGACACAAGAGATAAACTTACAATAAGGCTTTGTTGGTAAGAACGGGTGGTCAGGAGACTCAGGAACACCAAAGATCAAAATGAAACTAAAATTATGGCACCGCGGGAGGATTTTGATGTGATTTTGACAAGGAACTCGACCAAATGAAAGGATAAATTATGATGGGATAAGAATGTTTATTTTTGACTATGAACTGTTTATTTTTGAAATTTGCCACACGAGTGATTTTGATACAACCGGACAAGAATTACGAGGTTTCAAACTGTGCTTTTTCGATGACAACACCGTGCAATAATTTAAAAAAAATAAAAAATTCTCCCGTTGAAAAACTATAATCTATTTCCAATTTATTTAAATATCTTCTATTTTATTAAGAATGATATCTCACCCAATAATTTTTTAAAAGATTTTTTTTCTTAAATTTTCAGTATCAACAAATATTACGAAAAAACTTTGAACCTTTTTATTTGATGTGTAGTGAGTACACAATTGGGCACTGGAGTACATAGATTGTCGGCATCTCTGCCCATGCTTCAGAGGAAACATATAGAGGATATACAATTATGAGTAAGCGTACAACTAAACTAGTGGTCACCTTCAACGAAGCAACTACGAGTAAGGGACATTCATGTCGTCAAAGTCACCCAAAGCACGATCCTGGCCTCAACCATTTTGACTCTCTGTGTCGGGTGTCTCCAGGGCTTGCACTTAACAAGAATTGATCCCTGGTGAGCTCATTGAAAGCAACTTGAATTAGATTAAATAAAAGTAAATAATGAAAGAGGTGGAGAGTATAATTCCTTAGTAGTAAAGTGATTATTATGGTCTCTCCCTTTGGGTAGGAGTTAGAGCATGGTCCCATAAACTCGCTCCAACTCCTTTATCATGTTGTAGATGGTCCCATCAACCAGCTACTGGAAACAATCGAATCTTGACCTAGAAATTAGGAGCTCCACATTTTTACCCCGTTAAACTTCATAGGTCGCTGGAGAGGGAGGGTTGAGAGTCCCCCCTAGTGTTTAGGTTGTTTTGCTTCTATGCGGCACCAAAAATGTATTATGGCCACTAATTTTTTATTCTTTTGGAGGGAAAATTGCAATGGGTTTCTAAAATATCTTAGCAGAAATTGTAGAAGAAAATGGTAACAACATAAGACCTTAAATTGGCTAAAATGTTCATAAATTTTCTCAGCAACACCAACACCAATCGAAATATTTATGGAGCCCCCACTCCATGGAACTATGCCCTTAGGAAGAACGGTCAATTTTAAAAAGCGGTGAAAAAGAAAATAGTGGTGTAAAAACGAAGGAAAGTTTGAAATTTGCTGCTGGAGGGTTATAAAAGAAGGTACGCTCCTGTCTTCTCTTGTAGAATTTACTGGCCTCTCTGAATGTTGTTATTTTTTATTTCTGGTGTTTTGAAGATCCTTGTTTTCTCCAAATGCTCTGTTACTGTGAACTTTGAAGGTTTTTAGATGTTGACTTCGCGTGTTTCCCCTCGTCTGCAAACCCTAAAAACTCATTTTCCCATTGATTGGAAAACTGATAGTAGCTCTAAAAATAAAAATTTGATGAAGCTTTCGTTTATGAGAAAAAGAAGCAACTTTCGTCCACAGCAGGTGGAGAAACAGGGTTTGGGCAGGATCTCAACAGGCTTGGCTGTGAAAAAATCTTCCGGTGTAAACATTTTTGCATCCATGGCTGACACAGGTTTCTCCGCTCCCCAAGATAACATCTTATCCCAAGTGCCCATTGAAAATAAAAGAATGTTTTCCTCAACCGATTGTTGTGAAAATGAGACCGGAACATGGTTTGTGAAGAAGGATGTAACTGAAGAAGGCGACATGTTAGAAGGGCCAGTATGCGAACACCCTAAGTTCGCAGGCCCATGGAGCCAATTCCTTGCCACGTAGGATCACCAATTTGACAGCTAGTTATAAATAAACATTTTTTTATCCTAAGCCTTTAATTTGGAAACATATTGTAATTTTATTTGCTTACATATGATCGATCAAATAAAATATCTCAAAAAAAAACACATTTACTGGTGGAGACCCGAAGTGGTTCACACAACGGGACAGGGGTTGAGCATTTAATTCGAAATAAAAGAGGGAAACAGTATCTGTCCTCCTCATCTAGACGCGCGTAATAGATAAGCCCCAATTAAATGCTCAACCACCCTTTACCAGCGGTTGTTTTACCCGCCTTCCAAACTGGTTTGCTCGACCACCATTTACCAGACTGTTCCATGGCGCGTTTTGGAGTCGTTTCAGACTGTTTTGCTCAACCGCCATTTACCATACTGTTCCATGGCGCGTTTTGGAGTCGTTCCAGACTGTTTTGCTCAGACGCGTTACACACTGTCTCCTCCTCTGGACGTGTTACACACTGTCTCCTCCTCTGGACGCGTTACCTACTGTCTCCCTTGGACGCGTTACACACTGTCTCCTTTGCAAATGGTGGTTGTTTGTGAGTGGGCTTACAGCCTGTGCAGGTTTGCTCCCTTGGACGCGTTACACACTGTCTCCTTTGCAAATGGTGGTTGTTTGTGAGTGGGCTTACAGCCTGTGTGAGGTTTGCGTGAAGGGTGGCTTCTCAGTGCCTTGCTCGAGGTGTTCATATTGCCCACAGCATTTTACAGTGAACAATACGACCTTACAGGTACGCATTTTTTTCTTTCTTTTTCTCTGTAGTTTGGAAACTCTTTATCTTATCCAACTCGTTTTCTCGTTTTTTTTTGAAATAATCCAACTCGTTTTTTTAGCCATTTTGTTAGCCATTTTTTTCTTTCATTTTCTCTGAAGCTCTGACTGCATTTTGTTAGCCATTTTTTTCTTTCATTTTCTCTGAAGCTCTGACTGCATTTTGTTTTCCAGTTTGTTAGCTCAGACGTACTGGCAGCTGCACATCCAGGACCGAAGTGCTTGGACCCGAGAGCTGAATCTCAGACCCTTTTCAGACAGGTTTTGAGCCAAATTTTCTAAGCCTTTCTACATGTGCCATTTTTTTTATCTATTTGATCCTTATGCTTTTTTCATTCTCTGTGTTCAAACAAATTCAGTTTTTTAATAAATGGCTAAACATGCATGTGCAGATTGCATGGAAAACTTTGGAACGGCAGTTTTATGCGTCGAGATCGGTTGAAGCAGGGTGGAAACAGTGTGTATTCACACTACTAATACTCAAGGAAAATGTTACCTACAATTCTATGTTTTTAAGCCATATAGAGGTGAGGTTTCTACCTCACCAAGATTCAAATAAATCCTTGTCTTTCAGTTTTTATTTCACGGTGTTCATTTTAAGTTGCAACAATTTAACGTAAACCTTTAACAAATTCTGAGCTGATTTGGTTTCCACATCTGAAACAATGATTACATTTCGAGCAAAATGTATTAATATAAAATGCATGTCTTTATATTTCTTACATTTGGAGCAAAACATATAAACTTATACTGTATGTGTCCATATTCATTACATTCGGAGCAAAACATATAAACTTATACTGTATGTGTCCATATTCATTACATTCGGAGCAAAATATACCAACTATAAACTATAAACTACATACCAACTATAAACTATTACTATAAGTTTGTTAGTCAATTTCCATGTCACACCTTCAAAAAGGCCCTGAGTTTGGACTATCAGGAACGATTGTATCATTGACAGATGTTGTTGGAGTCATTAAGAGGTTCACTGGATGAACCCATGGTGGAATAGGAAAACCAGATATGGTATGAAAGGTTGTATGTGAAGTAGGAGGTTGTGGGATAATGGGGTGTGTAGTTGGAGTTGAAGTTATTTGCATTCTGTTGGTGTCAAGGAAGTAAGGGTGGTAATCTGGGATAGGAACTTTCAACATATCTTGTAACATGGAGTTCTGTATGGGCATGGAATGATGCATGGGAAACAAAACCTGCGGATTGTTGAACTTGTTATCTCTTTCTTGTTTCTCTTTCTCCCTTTGATGCCGAGTGGCTTCCTTCTGTTGTAATTCCAATTCCTTTTTTTGGCGAGCTACTTCCCGTTGTTTCTCGCGCTCCTGTCTTTCAACAAACTTTTGTAGATCCCTTTCTTGCCTCTCTTTAATGCGTTGCAATCTCTCTTCCTTTTTTTGCTCCTTTGCTGCCAACCTTTCTTGCTTTTTTGCCTCAATATGCTCCTTTTTACGTTGTTTCCCTTCACATATTTCTTGTTTTTTTTGTTGTGTATCTTTTAACATCTGAACATAAGCATCAGATGTTAACAATTGTGAAGCACGACTTATCCGGAGTGCAGCATCACTCTTACCTTTGGAAGGATCCCGTACAAATTGTGTCGGTAACCTTAAAAATTTACCCAATTTCTTCTCATTTGCAGCAACACCATCATTTGATATACCACTTTCAACATCATGGCCAGTTGTCTCTTCCTCATTTTTATCTTTATCAATGACCTCAATTTCCTCTGTGTCAGCATAATAATGAGTAAAGTTTGCTGGTTCAAAGTCTGCTGGCTCAAGGTTGGTTGGCATCGAAGGTAAAGATATACTTTCATCCTCAATGTTTCCAATCTGATCAAGTCCCAACTCTGCAATATGCTCTTGCAGCCAAGTAGGTTGTTCTGGTGCACTTGGCAATGAGAGATCATCCTCTCCAAATCCCTGGGCCTCAGTGTTGCAGCTGGATGTGCCTTGGTCACGAGTATTCACAATGTGGTTCACTTCATAATCTTTGGTCTGCATTATACTTTGTCTTTCTCCCTGTACACTTGGTTCCTCCGTCTCTGTATTAGCAACAACCATTGTTTCAATGGTTGGATGGAATTCTTTTGTTGTTGACAGATTCTCAACTGATTCCATTAAGTAATTTTCTCCTATTTTGTCACCAACTGGTGGAGCTACATCTCTTGACAAACTTAGGATGTTTTCAGCAGCATCAACATCTATTATGTTTTCAGTACCATCAACATTCATAATGTTTTCAGTAGTATCATCATCTGTGACATTTTCAGCAGCATCTTCGTTGGCATCTTCTTCAATGATATATAGTTTACTACATTCCATGTCATTCTGTAATGCATTTGGATCAAGTGGCCATATACCTGTGCGTCTAAAACCAGCACGAATATTTGCAGGTGTCAAGGCCTTGGCGAGAGCTCTACTACCTATTTCTGCCAAGTCTGAACGTTTGACTTCTTGGTACTTATTATTACACATCCACTGCATCCTCTCAGATCTGAAATATGCTTTAAAAGGACCAAAGACACTAACATCCAGTGGTTGCAACCTGTGTGTAGTATGTGCTGGCAATGTCAATAAATCAATCCCCAATCGCCTGGCCTCTTCTATAGTTGACAATGCCACATGGCTTCCATGACCATCAAATATAAGTAAATGCCTATTTTCAGGGCACACCCCTCCAGGTACAGACTTACTGAAATGATACAACCAGCTTATAAAGAGCTCTCTAGTCATCCAAGCACTTGGATGAGCAGCCATGCAAGCACCTGGTTCACATCCCTTGATGTAATTTTGTGAAACTTTCTGACCTTTAAATAAGTAAAAGTTAGGGATACATTGCCCTGCAGCATTTACACAACATAGAATTGTCATCCATTCTCTGCTACGAGGAATGATTTTGGGAACATTCCTGCAACCCTTGGTGGCAAGCACCCTCATGCCACAATTTCTCCCTGCTTGGATTCCTGTCTCATCACAATTCCATATTTTGCCTGCACCATAGGAATTGATATAAATGTTAGCTAGTTTTTCATAAAACTTGCTAACCACCTCTGGACGTAAACCTATTGCACGATCTCTTTCTAGACCTTCAGCAGTCCGAAGGACTATGTCTGGGTGTCTTTTTCTAAATCCTTCACACCAAGATTTTCCAGGTAATCCTTCTCGAAATGGAGTCTCTCTAGTTTCACAAATTTGTGCAACACATGCCCTCAGTTGCATAAATCCCACTCCATGCCCTAAATCTGCCATTTGCTTACACCATTCAACTATCTCTTTCTCCTCTCCTTCACTCAAAACAGGTGCAGGGCCCTTCCTTTTTGTATGGGTCAGACCATTCAGCCAATAATGAACAGATGTAGGAGGTAAATTATATTTCAGTGCAGCAGCTCTAATAGAATAATTGTTGAATTCAATATCATCTATGGCCTTTAACATATCTTCTTTTGACCAACTAGACAAAATTCTAACCTTCTTGGTCGAAGTGTTGCCTCTAACAACCACAGTCTCCTGTAGTTCATGCCTATTTAGTTCACATCCAGCAGGTTCTGGCTGATGATCATCATTTGTGTTTGTATCTCCTTGATTTGTTGTTGCACCATCCTCTTCACTTATTACTGTAGCATCCTGTTCATCTGTTTCATGGTTAGATGGTTCAATTTCAAATTGTACACCTCGTTTTTTGGGCATACGTTGTGCTCGATGTAAACTCCTCTTTCTCTTCATCTTCTCTAAACGTTGCAGTATGAAACAATATAAAATTAGTAAAATATGTATTAATATATCAATAAGATCATCTACAATGGGAAAATTTTAGCAAGCTTATGATACATGACAGTATGAATTATGAACTTGTAGGTGAACTTGTGATTACCCCGTTGGGCGCCATTAACGATGATCGAATACATGTTTTATTAATTTCATATTATTTGATAAAGACAGAATTTATAAGCTGGGTTGTTGATTACATAGGGGAGAAGGGCCAGTATGTGAACACATCCCAATACTTGAACACTATTTTTCATTTAAAATATCCAATACCTGATGGAATAAAAACCCAAATTTTGATTATTGAAGTTCAAAAATTTGTTTTTTATAAACCACATGTGAATAGGGTCAACATCTCGAGCAAGGCACTGAGAAAGACCCCTTCACGCAAACCTCGCACAGGCTGTAAGCCCACTCACAAACAACCAACATTTGCATTACAACTCGGCATGAGGAAATGCAACGCGTCCAAAGGAAACAATGTGTAACGCGTCCAGAGGAAACAATGTGTAACGCGTCCAAAACAAGCCATGGTAAATGGTGGTTGAGCATTTATTTGTGTCTTATCTATCAGGCTTAGGATAAAAAAATGCTTATTTATAAATAGCTGTCAAATTGGCGCTCCTACGTGGCAAGGAATTGGCTCCATGGACCTGCGAACTTAGGGTGTTCGCATACTGGCCCTATATAAATTTCAATAATCAAAATTTTGGTTTTTTTTCCATCAAGTATTGGATATTTTAAATGCAGAATAGTGTTCAAGTGAAATATCATGTCACGGATGACATGATATTTCAGTGCAGCAGCTCTAATTGAATAATGCGAGTAACTCAATATCATCTATGGCCTTTAACATATCTTCTTTTGACCAACTAGACAAAATTCTAACCTTCTTGGTCGAAGTGTTGCCTCTAACAACCACAGTCTCCTGTAGTTCATGCCTATTTAGTTCACATCCAGCAGGTTCTCGCTGATGATCATCAGTTGTGTTTGTATCTCCTTGATTTGTTGTTGCACCATCCTCTTCGCTTATTATTGTAGCATCATGTTCATCTGTTTCATGGTTAGATGGTTCAATTTCAAATTGTACACCTCGTTTTTTGGGCATACGTTGTGCTCGATGTAAACTCCTCTTTCTCTTCATCTTCTCTAAATGCTGCAGTATGAAACAATATAAAATTAGTAAAATATGTATTAATATATCAATAAGATCATCTATAAACACTTCTAAAGATGAGGTGTTATCAAATAACACTACATTCATCAGCTTGTTTGTAATTGATCAATATTAATTAGAATGTTTCACTCGAACATGCAGTCGCCCCTTTCGACATTGTAATTCATATCGATCAATTGACGCAGGTCTTGTTAATGTAATGTTTTCTGACATCAAATCATCTTCAGAAGTGAATGCATGTAAGAATCGTAATTGTAATAGCTTGACTACATATGTTGTTACGGTGGCAGCAAATCTGTTGTACTACTGTAGGTCTTGGTATGGACCACTTCGGATCTCCACCAGTAAATGTGTTTTTTTGAGATATTTTACTTGATCGATCAGATGGAAGCAAATAATATTAATATATGATTCGAAATTAAAGATATAGGATTAAAAAATGTTTATTTATACCTAGCTGGCATACTGTCACTCCTACGTGGCAAGGATTTGGTTCACTTAACCTGCGAACTTAGGGTGTTCGCATACTGGCCCTTCTCCCCTAAACTCTTCTAAATAAATGGCGGTTGAGCAAAACAGTCTGAAACGACTCCAAAACGCGCCATGGAACAGTCTGGTAAATGGTGGTTGAGCAAACCAGTTTGGAACGCGTCCAAAACAAGCGCTGGTAAATGGTGGTTGAGCATTTCATTGTGGCTTATCTATTACGCGCGTCAAGATGAGGAGGACAGATATTGTTTCCCTCTTTTATTTCGAATTAAATGCTCAACACCTGTCCCGTTGTGTGAACCACTTCGGGTCTCCACCAGTAAATGAGTTTTTTTTGAGAGATTTTATTTGATCGATCATATGTAAGCAAATAATATTACAATTGGTGATCCTACGTGGCAAGGAATTGGCTCCATGGGCCTGCGAACTTAGGGTGTTCGCATACTGGCCCTTCTCCCCTATAAATAAACATTTTTCTTTCCTATATCTTTAATTTCTGGGAGTAGTGCCATTATGTCAACACCCTAAGTTCACGGGTCCATCGGGCCAATTCCTTGTCATGTAGGTTTATCAATTTTACAGCTAGCTATAAATAAACATTTCTTTATCTTATCCATGTAGTTTGGAAACTCTTTATCTTATCTCTTTAGTATTGGGCAGTGTTCACATAGAGTTACAGATTTCTGTTTTGTATTAAATGGTACAGATTTTATATCTTACAGAGTTAGCGAGAGATATATAAAGAATGTGCTGGACATATGTTTGAGCTGTTGCATTCTTTACCTACACTGTACTACGATTTATATTCACTACCATTAATCCTTGTGGATATTGATAATGGTTTGAATTTCAGTTTTTCAATTTTATAGGATGCAGTGGATGTTGTTTGTGAGAAAATTCAGTTCTCTATATTTTGTCTATGGGATGTCGATAATTGATATGTCCAGCACATTCTTCATATATCTGTAGATGACTTATTTTTAGATAACAAGAGACTTCAGCCATATGATCGCAGGTCCATGGAGCCAATTCCTTGCCATGTAGGATCACCAATTTGACAGCTAGTTATAATTAAACAATTTTTTATCCTAAGCCTTTAATTTCGAATCATATTGTAATATTATTTGCTTACATATGATCGATCAAATAAAATATCTCAAAATAAACTCATTTACATTCCGAAGTTACTAATTCTATTGTGAAGTTAATATTATTTGCTTTTAAGGTACTTTAAGGGAGAAAACATAAAGCCATTATCTAATAGATGTTCACAGAATTAATTAGCAGGATGCTATGATCAAGAATCACTCAATTCCAATCTTAATATTTTTTTAATGTGCTCTGCTGTATGGGCCAATTTTTGATAAATTAAATAGAAATCAGTCCATAAACTTGCAGTTCTGCTCAGCAATCTGTTATGTCTAATTCTAACTTAATTGAACAGATCTTTGGTCAAACAAAAAGTAGATCACAACATGCTTTCAGCAGAAGTGCAAGGTATACGTTAGCTTATATCAGAGAAAACAGGCAGTTGAGAAAAAGGCCTTATATATGAATACATTTAAGTGGAAAAGGGCCTTAAGTAATAAATTTGACTATTTTTTACATATTTAAGTGTCCTCTTGAAGCAGTAGGTATGAAAACTAACCTGCAATTTTTGCTTTGCTGGACCTTTCCTTTCAAAACTTGATAGAAGTAATCTCTTCTTATAAAATCCACTGTAATCAGGCACCCTACAGAAGTAAAAAGCAGTAAACAAGACTAGGAAAGTGAATATATAATACCAACATTGATTTGAGAGTATCCAATCAAAATGTAAGACATGGATCAAGGTGTAGGGTCTTTTTAATCAAAGGTTGAAATTGATTTTGAGATGATCTTGTGGCTGAAATTATTTGATTTGATATTCATATTTATTTTTTACCTTCAAGTGTACAATTTTGTTTGTGTTTTTAATGGATGAATTTGAATCTTGAGAAGAAGGTTCCCTCTTTTTTTGCAGGTATGTATTAATGTCTGGATATGAAAGATCTGGTGATTGAACAACCCAACTTGGAATATGGAAAGAGATGAATTGGAAAGACAAATATTCAACCCATTAAATAGATATGATGGGTTTGTCAACTGATATGTTGTTTTTATATTTTGAACAAATGAGTCTTTTATTGTAGAAAATGAAAGTACCAATCAATATTTATTGTGTACTAAGTAATTCTGAGATGTTGACCCTATGCACATATGGTTTATAAAAAAACAAATTTTTGAACTTCAATAATCAAAATTTTGGTTTTTATTCCATCAAGTATTGGATATTTTAAATGCAAAATAGTGTTCAAGTATTGGGACGTGTTCACATACTGGCCCTTCTCCCCTTAATAGAAACAACTTCTATGTATATTTATGGGAGAAATTGTATTTGGGTAGCAACTGAATTTGACCACATAGTGCTAATCATTGACGTTTATGCAAAAGAGTACAGATTGTGGAATGACCCTATGCTCAACGAGGCTCTTAAGATCACTCATTGTTTACCATGTCAAACTTAATCATCTTCTTAAGATTAGATTGTGGAATGACTCTATGCTTAGTGAGGCTCTTAAAACCACTCATTGTTTGCCATGTCAAGCTCAATCATCTCCTTAAGATCAGATTGTGGAATGACCCTATGCTCAGCGAGGCTCTTAAGATCACTCATTGTTTACCATGTCAAGCTCAGTTGTCTCCTTAGGTTAGTTAAATTAGATATGTTATTTATGCGTTCTGTTGAAATTGTTATTTATCTATTGCGAGCCATTTTCTTAAAGTGTAATGGTACAATCAAAGTGCATTTTAAAAAGTGTTTAGTTTTAAGATAAATTATTAAGCTCCTCTGATTGTCTTGATGTAAATTTTTCTTATCTTCAATGAAGCTTTTATCTACATTGTGATATCACGTGTGTCTATTTGATTCATTTCCTTTTCTTCAATTCATTGCTCTCATAATACATTAAGTTTTTGCAATTCAAAATCAGATCAATATATTGAAATGTGTAGGTATCCCATTTAGGATTTTCTCCGCAAGCTCTAGATTGGTTTTCATTTGAGTATAGTTTCTCTAGTTTTTCCATTGCATTTTTCACTTCCTTTCAAGGACCGCATATATGTTATAGCTAGTAGAGATATACACTATTAAATTTGTTTCAAAATTTGAAGCACCATATAGGTTAAACACCAAGGGGACATTTGGCTTGAGGAACACATCCTCGAAAACTATTAAATTAAATTAAATTAAATTAAATTTAAAATGTCCAGAAGTAACCAAAAAGGTTAATGGGACTACAAGAGGAGCAAAGAGAACAAGACAATGTAGGAAGGTAAAAACAAATACAAAACAAAATACAAGAAGCAACTGGAAAGACACAAGATACAACAAGTCTATGTGTCATGCTTAAGAGGTTCTACGCCTGGTAGATTGTGACTGTTGTGTGAAGTCATGTGCTCGTTTATGCCTTCAGTGTTGTGTAGAAGGCTCAAGGAATGAACCAATAGTCTGAGACCCAAGGCTGCCATGATGATGTTTGAGGAGGGCATATCTATATTGGGTCATATCCCTGATAAATAAAGCTACACACCTTTGGTCTTCATAATGGATAAGGGCCCATAATGAGCCTTGAGTTTCTCGGAAGAGGCAATATTACCTGCCATGGATCTCATAATACAAAGGACAATGAAATATAAAGTGCTCCTTTGATTTAGGTTCATTGTTGCAAAGTGTGCAAGTGCATTGGTCTCTAGGAATGTAGTGTTCTGTCTCCATGCAAAGCTAATGAGAGCAAACTCGTAGTTGACCCAAGGGGAATCTCAAACCAAGTGGGAACATGATGTATTTGGGGGGAATGACACATTTATCTTCAATTTGGAGATAATGCTCCAAATAGTGGTGCATTTTTGTTGGCAATGGTTCTAATGGTTCAATCCATGTTGATTTTATGTAAGCTTTGGAGATCTCCTCTCTAATTCCTCAATGCATTTCCCTTCTAGCATGCGGGGAGAATTAATAGAGAATGTGAGCGGAGGAAGACAATTAATATCCAATTTGATGCTTTGGAGGAAAGTTGTACAATGTGCATACCAAGTGGTTTGGATCCCCAATTCACATAGCCTCATGGATGATTGGAGATCCTTAAAGGGGTATCTATTCTGCCCAATTGGGGTACCTGCCATACATCTTAGTCTATGGAGTAGCATCACAAGATGGAATATAGTTGAGATAAGGAGAGGGTGCATGCAAAACTTAGCCAAGATGATTGCATGTGGAACTGAGTGTTTTTCTCAGAGAGTGCTGGATAGCATGGAGACGAGTACTCTATCAACATGAGTCCAACCACTGTGCTGAAGATTAGGGCCCCAAATCTCACAACCATACAACATTGTTGGTGTTACTAGAGTTTGTAAAATGCGTAATTTTGCATTGGCATCTTGAAATTAAAGTTGGAAACATTGTCTCTCAAGTGTATTGAGGGCTGCATAACCTTTATATTATATTGTGTTTCCATATAATAACAATCTAAGTTTCCTTCCGTTTTGGTCTAAGTTATTTAGTTGTGTTTGTGACACGATCATTTTGATTCTTTATCCTTTATGGCTTTGTACATTGAGCTTACTCCAACCCTCATGTTATACATCATCACTTTGTATGTTGAGGATATACATTTTTTCCTTGAAGTTGTATGTCAATATTAGCAGATTTATACGTCGTTTTATTTCCTTAAAAACATGGCTTTTCTTTACCTATATTACTATATCCTTTACCTATACTACAATATCCTTCACCTATACTACAATATGATCTACGATTTGACGAATCTTTGCAATTATATGCTTCAACCTTTGATATTGGATAGATGTTTTCTTAATTTCAACTATATGATTTGAGAGTCTCCTTCAAAATCTAGAGTCTCCTTCGACATCCAAAGTTGTCTCTTTCTTTCTCAGCATGACATAGAACATATTAGAGCAATGCACATCGGTATGTACTTGGTATTTTAACAATGCTTACAATAGGAGTTCCTTGTGCTCACCTTGATTTACAAAGCCTACTGGTTGGGCTTCTACAACAATTCCAATTTGTTTTCCTCCAAAGATAGAGTTGGACATGTTCTCACTATCATTCCATCTTAAGACAAAACTATTCGTACATGGAAATGATGGCACTACTTAAATTTCACAAGATTTTTCTCAATATATTAATCCTTTTTCTTCTAGAGAACAATCATAATTCAATTGGTAATTTTAGGCTTGATGGGGTTTGAAGTGTGGATGATGATGTCATCATATTGAATATTATTATTAGGTGCTGATTTGTGTGGTTAAGCGGTACTGCAAATATTTACAAAAGAAATTAAATTATATTGTTGATCTATTGGAGGTTGGATTTGGTTACGAAGAGAAAAACATTCCATTTAAAAAATAATCAATATATTACTTCTTCGTTTACAATTAGCTTTGGTCCATGATAACATTCACAAATATGTATTTTTCTCTTCATTTTTGTAGTTCATTCATTCTTTGCCTTATTTGGCCCTATTCCATAGATTTTGTTTGGTTTTTTAAATTAAAAAATTGAATTCAATTTTTATAATTTCTTCCCATTGATTAGTTTGAAAGGAAGGAATATTTTAACCTAAAGAATGTTTATGTATTATTTATGTGACTTTTAATTTTGAAATACAGATTTTTAATCCAATAAATAAATTACTTTATTTATTCTAAAATCATATTAATTGTATTTAAAAAATTGTCGACAGCTTCCTTAATTTAATAACGATAAAATATATAGCCGATGGGGTGGGAGTGGTGCGGTCAAGTCACATGGTTGTGTGCTTGCCCACCCGGTTTCAAATCCCCCCGAGGCAAAATCCTCCTTGGAGGTGGTTTCGCCGCTAGAGGCGACATCTCTGCTCATGTTGACACTAGTGATTACTCCTCACTACTGACACTGGTGGCTGCTCCTCTCGTTGTCGACGCTGGTGGCTCCTTCTCCTCTCGTTGCTGACGCTGGTGGTTGCTCCGCTCACTGTTGATGCTCCTCTTGCTGTGGTCGTGGCTAATCCTCTCGCTGCTGACACTTACGGCTGCTCCGCTTGTTGCTGATCCTAGTGGCTGCTCCTCTCGCTGCTAATGCTGGTGGCTTTCTAGTAGTTGTCCCACTCGCTGCAGTCATTGTCAATGGTCGCTGCATCTTCACTTTAGTTTCATGGTTGCTTCAATTGGGTTCCTAATAGTGGTCCCCTTCATTGTAACCAGGTTGTGGATCTTCTCAAAAATCCTCAAGTGTACAAGGATTTGGGTCCTTTCAAACACCCTCAATTTACCCTCAATCCAAAAAAATAACGATAAAATATATCTTAATAATATTTTATAAAGATTAAAAATATTTTGTTATCTTAATTTTTGTAAGAAAACAAATAAGTTACATAAATATCCAATTCACTCTCTATCTTAATTATTATAATTTATATTCAAAATTTTAAGTTAGATAAACATTATGCAACCTTACTTTTTTTGAATTTGTATGTGTTATCTTAATACCAATAGGAAAAAATAAATTAACTTATCCAGATTTAATATGAAAGAAAAAATTATATTTTACCTTATTAGATATATATGATTTGATTCCTTTGTTCAATACATGAGTAAGAAATTAATAACTGATAAAATAGTAAGAGCATATTGATTTTACTTAAATAAAGTAATTTTGTTAACTCTACTATCAGATGGACTTCTTTATGAGATGAGTTCTATGGTGATAGTGTGCATTTCTTTTTGATATTGAATTGTCCAATGCTAATCTCTTTCTTGGATGTAATTGGTTTGTTATCTATTTTAGTAATGTGAGGAAAGAATTGACTAAGGATTGATTTGGATGGTGCAGGGAACATTTCTATATGAAAGCTTGTGGCGGTTGGTGTGAATCACTTAAAGATTCTCTTGTTATTAGTGGGTGATGGTGTATAGGTTACATTGATGGCATGTGAAAATGATATTTGCATTGTTTGAGTACACATCTTATTATTCAAGGATTTTTGTTTGTTTTTAATAGTTAAAGTGGGTTGAAGGGACCCGTTCCCTATTTACAGTAATAGAGGCCAAGCCTCGAAAGTTCAAAAGCAAACCAAAACAAAACATATTCCCCAAAAAATAGCTGGGTATACACGAACATAAACCAACACTATTCGATTTACACTATAGCTATAATACTTAGTAATAGGGGAATTACTCCCCAGTCTCCAAAGAGACAACAACACTTGAAGCCAAAGACACCCAACCTTCTTCTTCCAGTTCCACCTTCACTGCGCTGTCGACTTCAGCATTCGCCGAACCCAACCAAAGAAAATCATACGCCCCCTCTGCAAACAACCGCAACTCGGCCCACCCAGACGGGACAGGATCCAACGGAGCACTGAGGGCCTGCACGTTAGGGAGCATGAGGGAGACTCGGTTAGTAGCATGGTCTCGGGCATACACCACTAGTTGCTCAGTGAAAGCCAACAAAATGCCAAACCTCTTTTCAAGTTCTTTAAAAACACCCAGATCCACCTCCGACGCACCCTGCAACGAATCCTCCACATCCCAGAATGCCAAACAACAACTCGCCACTTCGGAGGCCATATTTCCACAGAACGCAGGTCGAAGCCAGTGCAAACCAAATTCACCGCATCTGACTTTGAAGGACGGATAATCAACAAGTTTTCCACGAACACAGAGGCGACGCCACTGTTGATGCATGGCCATCCTTCCGCAGATAGGAAAACACCACCCAAAATGGCTTTGATGGCTTCCATCTCTTCCATGCAGGAAATCCAAAAAATCCTCTTCAGTCGGTTATCCGTAATCCTGGACTGAAATGCCATCTCACGCAATTCACAACTCAAGGCAATACGCGGAAGACGCTGGGCAACTGTAACAAGCAAAAAAGAAGGAAACAAATGCAAGGAGAGACCCTTGACATCTGCTTTAAATAGATCGAACGCTTCATTTAGGCGGCAAAATCACTTAATGCTGCCTCGTGCAAAACCAATATCTCCAGTCCTTCCCACACTTTGGCATTGAAGGCCACTTTCTCCAATTGTGCTTG
Source organism: Taxus chinensis (assembly GCA_019776745.2). Classification (NCBI taxonomy): domain Eukaryota; kingdom Viridiplantae; phylum Streptophyta; class Pinopsida; order Cupressales; family Taxaceae; genus Taxus; species Taxus chinensis. The sequence goes on from CM034157.1 coordinate 205,896,634, forward strand.
CTCGATCCCCGTGTTCGCCAGCTTGTCCGCGCAATGATTACCTTCTCGAAACACGTGCTTAATGTTCCAGGTACTGAATTTCCTGAGTTGCCAAAAGACCTTTTTGATTCCTAAGTCCAATTTCCAAGACAAAGCTTTCCTTTTAATGATTGCATTCACTATTACTAACGAATCCCCTTCAATTTCCAATTTTTCCACCTTCAAGGAGGCCGCTAATTCTAGTCCCTTGCTAATATTTTATTCAAGGAAATTACTTTTGAAATGAATTAGAATTACATGTGAATATATTTTTGAAGCTATTTGATTGTCTCCAACGCTTAAAGGCATTGTTATCATCATAATTTCATAGAAATGTATGTCTTTTTTAATATCACTATAAAATTATTATTGTATTTATATATTTTATTAAAAAATATGTTAATTTTATCTTTCTTAAAGAGTTTATACAATACACTCCAATCATGTATTCATATTTTCCATATTAAATTTATGATGATTTTATTATATTTATTTTTTGATATTATATTCAAGATGAGTCTCTTGTTTGTCTTTATATCACATATTAACAATGAAGCACAACTTAACATAACCATTAAGATAACTTAGAATAATTTATTATTATATTATTTAGCGAAAAGTGAACGATAAGCAATGATGGCACTACCTATAACATGTTTACTTTCTTAAATATATTTATCTACATCTCAATTTTATTATAATTAAATGTAATTATATATTTAAATTTAGTAACTAAAATAAATATCAAAATACAAAATCAAGGTTTTAAAAATAAATCACATTACTTAAATACATTAAACCCTTCAATATTTGAAAGACAAATATGTACTTAATTTACTAAATACAAATCAAACATACCTATCGACCTTTCACAAACACCTAAACGTGACCTGGTTCGAGAGGTAAGATAAGAAAAGTCAGCCATTAAATTTCTCGCATCGACTCCGTCGAAATCGACCCCGCCCGGCCACGTGTCGGAAATACACTTGACCTTTTGCCCTCTTGAAAGTTTCAACGTGGCAAAACAACAGAACTCTTTATTTGGAACAATTTCTGCTCCTCTTACATCATCGGACATTTCGAGGTTTTTGTACGGTCATCAAATGACACAATGGATGCAACCCATTTGATTTTAAGAGCTTCTGATCCTTTGGGTGTTCGCAGATTCTCAAGTCGTGCATTATAGTTGCAGAAATTTGTTTTCTCCGATCTATTGTTTTAAGGGGATATCAAACGGTTTGGATAGGGTTCGAGAGAATTGTGGGCTTCAAAGATTTTCGGCAGTAGATTTTTTTGGAAGAAAAGAGAAACAAAAACGAGAAAAAGATAAATAGATTTTGATCCAAAAACGGGAATATTGAAAATCGATTGATATAGATCCAACAGGGAACAGGGAACAGGGAACAGAGAAAGAGAATATAATAGGAATGGGGGATCATCTGGTGTTGTATGTGGATCGTCTGATAACCCCTTCCACATTTGAAGCTTGTAATGAAAGTGTATCTCCTTCATCGTCATTGAGCTCTGTGAAAGATGAGGTTGTGAGCTTGCAAGATGAGAGTGACGAGGCGCGTCCTCTGATCCCAGGCGGGTCTTCTTCGCATTTGGGGCATGAGGTTCGTGGTGGTGGATCTGAAGGTGGGGATGACGGGGTTAAGCTTAACGCTGAGTGCCGAATTTGTCAAGAGGAAGATGAGGAGAAGAACATGGAAGCTCCTTGTGCCTGCAGTGGCAGTTTGAAGGTATTTTGATGTCTGTCTTTTGTTTTTTTGGGTGTTCTGTTTTATTTTTTGGCCTTCTTTCTTTTGTCTTGAGACAAAGCTTGGACTACAATTTGAAGAATCGTTTTTTTAATTGATTAAACGAGGGTTGGTGGGTCTCACAATGGATATCAGTTTTGATGGGAAGTCACTGTATCACTGGAACCTGTGATCCAGTTGGGCAGTATGCTTCTTCCTTGTATAAACAATCGTTGAACCCAGCCCGCAGGGCATTTTGAAGATTTGTCAAACATGGATCATGCTTGTTATGTAGGGGATGTCTTTAACGCTGAATGGGGTAATTTATTGCCACATTAAACATAGACCTGCCCTCTTGAATTTTATCCCATATGACAATCTTGCCACTGGCTGCTGGAATTATGGGTCATCTTATTAGCCCGTGAGGATTTAAACCTGGGAGATGCTGTTACAATTTTACCTCATTACCATTACACTGCAGCCCCATGGACTATAGGTCTATTTGGAGTTTTAGGGGACCTTCATATTTAAGCGTATTTGCACCTGGCTTGTTGAAAATGCAATTTTTGTTTGTTAAATATTTCTGTTCCTTATTAAACCTTGGGTGAGGTTATGGGATACCTTTAATGCTTTGAAGCACATGAATCATAGGTCATGGTCAATTGTACCCCATACCAAAATCTTGCCATTGTCTGCTTGAATTATGAGCCTTATTGTGGTGAGGTGGTTTAAACCTGGGTCACACTCATTCGAGAATCCTTGTTGCCATTACATCACAAACCCAACATTTTCTCTTTTTTGGTAAGCCTTGGGTGAGGTTACGAGATGCCTTTAGTCTTTAATGTGGTTCAGGGTAATTTGAACCACATTGAATGGGGGTTGTGTTTGATTGTACTCCATTCACTATCTTGTCATGGTATGCTGGAATTATGGCCTGCCTTATTATGTTGGGGGAATTCAAACCTGTTTCACGATCTGACGAGTACCCCTATTACTATTACTTTGGTTTTCAAGGGGTCTTCATATTTAAGTCTATTTGCATTGGCAGTTAGAAGGCATGCTGGTCTTTTGGGCTGGTTTTGTGTTTTTAACCATTCGTAAATATTAGGTGCGGTTATGTGCTGGCTTCTAATGCTGTGTGGGCCCTAGCGAAAGCATGGACCACTTTTTAAAATTTTGTGAACATGGATTATGCTTCAATGCATACCATGAGAATTATGCCACAGTGTCGCCACATGCTCAGCTAGAGTTGCAGGTCATTTTATTGCAATGAGGGGGATTTGAACCTAGGTCTGCAACCCCTTGGACAAGTTTTATTCTAATACTTTTCATACGGTGGAGAGTGGCATTAGAACCTATTAGTACTTCTCTTTAGGATGTGAGGACAGTACTCCTGTTATAGGCGGATTGGCAGAGTTTGGTTTACTTCTGAGCTTGGTCACAAGGTTTATTTTCCTCTTATAGGATGCATATAACTCTTCTACGCAATGATTTCGACATTAGAAACAACACACAAGAGGCACTTGAAGCTATCCATCTTGTTTGCTCAATATCAATTGCATTCAATAACAATATCATGATGTCCCGTGTTTGGGCTAACCATTATCATTGGTAAACACATGCAATACTATGAATTGCATCTGTAATGCCCAATCAATTTCCAAGTTGTAACAGCATGCATAACATTCTGCCAGTGCATAGGTACATTTTGTATGTGTTATTAATTTTATAACCAGGCTTCTTTTCTATAGTTGCTGACTAGGAAAGCAAGGAGGTACAAAAGCATCATGCACACAAATTTTTTGCTTTTCATTGGTACAGAACAGTTGCAAAAAATAGGCAAATACCCTCATCTGACATACGCTATAAGGAATAATGTCAGACAGTTCAATCTATAGTGACTTTTTTAAGTCTTTTCAGAGAGCAGAGATAATCATAGTTTCCTTTTCTACATCTTTAGGAGTTGAACTTAATAGAGGATTACATAGTTGAAAAGTCTTGTATTTCTTATGAGAGCTTTTCCTGTAAAATTTCTCCTGTAGATATGTATACAGTTTAGAAGAAGCATATTTCCTGAAGATGGATGTGTGTAGTTCTGTGATCTGAAAAGAATGGTTACAGAGCATAAATTGTTCACTGTTGAAATGCCAGAAATTGTTTAGAGCTCAAAGTATTTCCTATAAAGCTTCTCTTAAAACAGAATGCTGTTAGGGATTAATTATTTATACATGGAGGATTGTCCAAAAGCAATATCTTTGTAATTAGCTAAGTATGAATTATAGTCATGCAATTTCAAAGTACATGAACCTATGGATTGTCTACCATGAACAGCCAAACAACTCTTGATCTGAGTATAACAATAATTAGCGATTCGAGGCAAATTTGATTTCAGGCCATGATAGGTCCGTGGATTGCCCATTAATGGCCCAATAATGATGTTTCTTAGACAATTACCTGGTCAATCAATGATTTACAGTTTACCCAACAAAAATTTGTTGGCTTTCTTGTGAGAACACATGATGGGGACTTATACTGCACTTACCGTAAACTGCCACCCCTAGGGCAACCAAAAATTACAGATACTATTAGCCTACTCGTGAAATTTACGTGCCCCGAAACACCCTGGAAATGGCTGGGTACATCTGCAGACATAACCAGCCATACCCAGACCTGCCCAGCCGTTTCCAGGAGTTTCAAGGCCTAAAACAGATTTTTCAGACTCTCCACTAATTGTACGATTTAAACTTAATATATCATTACATAGCAGAAATTGAAAGTTTTTGTAAAGCAGCATTTCTTCTACAGAAGGTACCAAATAGAAGCCATACAAAAACAAGGACAAGAATAGAATGTGCGAGATAAATGTACATAAACACCTCGACTAGATGTGGTAGGGATGATGTTTGTGCCCAGGTTCAATGAAATTATAAGTAGTTTGTTGTCATTTAGCTTGTTTTTTCATATGCATAATATGTGGTTAATTCCTATTTACAGAGGTTGGAATTTATATATTTTTTAGTATTTATCAATATATTTTGTAAGGTCGGTATCATATGGGTTTCAGTTTTCAAAAGAAGAGTCTCTAATTCCAATTTTGTTTTCTCTAATTGTACACCAGAAAATGCAACAACCCATTACATATTGGGACCTTTTTTGTTTTAACTAGTACTTAGCTAAGGTCAGCATTGAGATAAAGAGTATTGGGATACCCTATCTTCAGCTCATAATCACGGCATTTGAAAAAGATCCTCGTCCTAGTGGCTAGGATAACCAATATCATGGCAACGGTTTTCAGCGTGGGAGTTACCAGGTTCGGCCGGATTTGTATGAAATCCGGTTCGAACCGTATTTTTTGAAGTAACCGAATAAATCCGGTTCGGTTCGGCCATTTTTTTTGCACAAATAAAAAAATTCCTTTTTTGGCATTTTTTTTTTTTGGTGAAAAAATTGTTTTGGTTCACAAAGAAAAAAATTTGCCATTTTTGGAAAGGGTCCGGGAAGATGTAGCAGCAAAAACTTGCATGTGCCATAACTTTCATTTTGTGGCTCCGTTTCAGGTGTCGTCTTCTCTAAAAGTGTATATTTTCTCGAGCTCTATGCATTGATGGCAATATTTTTCTTATTTTCATAAAATCCATTTTTGCACCTTTTTGGACCAAGCAACTTCTTGCAATCTTTTGAAAGAATCATTATGATGATGATGATTATGGTAGATGGATGCTTTTTTGTATGATTTGTCTATATATAATGATATAAGTATACAATAATATAAATTTATAATAATATAAGTATATATATTCCGAACAGGATTTTTCCGTATTTTTTTGAATTTTTTCGAGAACTCCGAATTTTCGGATTTTTTTGCCCTTCCGAATTTAATCGGATTTCCGAACCTGGTAACTATGCCTTGAAGTATCACCAATAGTTATTATGTTAGGACCAGCAAGCTTAATCAGAATGGTCTCTATTCACCATATTGCTTCTCATGTATCTCCTCATGTATTGTTGTTCTGGACAAGGCAACAAGCTGAAAGTAGTCCTCATCATTTGGAATTTGGGTCTTCACCACCAAACTCTCATCATCAACTTGCGGATTGGAGTCTTCTTCCTTCTTGGGCTCAAGCTCCTCGATTTCCTCCTCTACCACTTGCTCACTTTTTCCCTCCAATACATCGAACCTCTCCATGAACCTTTGGCTAAAGTCATCAAAGAAGCAAACAGATTCTTCCCTTTGGGTCTTTATCAAACAATACCACCAATCCTTTGCTATCCCTTCCAAATGATAACAGATGAATTTGAGGGCATCCTCCACACACATAGGCATAGGGTTGATAGCAAGTATGCCTCCAATTCTAGCAACCATGATCTCGCGGAAATTTTATTAGTACCTTCAAAAATAGAAATCTTACCCCACCATGGTTGTAACTCTCTACGGGGCTGCATGCCTTATACAGTTGGCAAGGACCACCGCTCTTATACCACTATAATGTCCCCAAATGTACAATTTTTACCCCAAAACGGATTATCCGCAAATCCCAACCAAAAATGCAAGTAGTAGAAATTATACAAAAATAACCAAGTGCATATTTGAATTTTACTAATAAATGGCGACTTGCATGAAGGAAATCACTCAAAACTGAAATCATTCAACTAAATTTCTTTCCCAAACTAATCAACAATTTTTACAAGGGCAAAAACATGAGAAAAATACCAAATTGGATCAAAAGAGAAGGCTGAATTATTTTTTAAAATCTGCAGATGATAGTCCTCAGACACTGCTGAAAATACAATTTCCTTGGCCCAAAAATTATACAAACCAGCTAATCATGGCTTCTAAAATTATGGCAAAGTTGTTGGTGATGAGATCCGGGACAACCGTGCCCTAGAATGTACCAAACTCCACTCACAAGGGTGTAGATAACCCTAGATATGGCTGCAAATGAAGGTAGAAAATTTATAACAAACTTCCACCTTCAAACCCTCACCAGAAGTAACACAAATTTGCAAATCTGGCCTTCAACAACTGCTAGAAAACACAAATAAATCCTTGATCTTCAATGGAAATTCCTGAATGAAGAATCCTCTCAAGAGAAAGAAGTGTTTTAGTTCCTTTCTCCGTAATCCTCAAGAGGGTTTTTTGTCCTCAAGAGCTAACTTCAAAGGGTTTTTGTCCTGTAGAGTTTTTATGGAAAGCATGCAAGCTTACACAAATCTGAAAATTATCATAACAAAAGAGACATCTTTCCTTTGCAAGTAAACTTGCTTTTATAACCTTATTTGGCCTTTTAGCCACCCACAACCACCAATCAAATTTATTTCACCGTATTTAATATTTTTCTTTACCTGTTTTTTCCTCCACATGGGTCGCATTTTCCTTAGGGAAATCGAATAAAATAAAGTGATTTTATCATTTTATTTCTTTTTATTTTGTCACCTTTTTTCTTTTTTTTCTTTTTTTATTTAAATTTTATTATTAATAAATTAATATAAAGTGCTTATAATAATATTTTATATTGTACTTTATAACTAATTCATTATGACTAAGTTTCCCTTTTATTCCTCCCTTAGCCGTCGCAAAACAATGAATGCGCTAAGGGTCTTCGACTGCGAAGGGGATATTATAATCCTCCCTTCTCCAAATTGCTTGCCCTCAAGCAATTGCAACTCTCACACCCAAGTACCATATGCAATAGATAAAACATGTTGTAGTGCTCCAAGAGTCTTGATCCCGTACCTGTCAAATGACAAAGCTCTTGCCAAAGTATGTAGCTCTCACAATGCCCACAATTAACTGTATTCTGGAACAAGGGATCCATATACTCCATATGGTTAATTTTTCTTATTTGGCTATATTTTTTACCATATTTTATGTATTTTTTGTGTAGCCATACCCAAAACCAAATCAGGCCCAATGGTTTGCTATGCGCTGTAATAAATGCATCAGTACCAGGATTATCCTACTTAGAAGTAAATTGACAAGTATCAACCTGGAAATGGAGTTTGGAATTCACCATGTTAGGACCAGCAAGCTTAATCAGACCATGGTCTCTATTCACCATATTGCTTCTCATGTATCCCCTTGTTGTCATGGGGAGTCCTCTGGGACAAGGCAGCGAGGTGAATGTTCAGTCCTCATAACATTGGACATTATATATCCATCACCACCAAACTGAGCTGATCATGAACTTGCGGATTGATAGATCTTTATATCCTCTCAATTGCATCTTCAAATCTCCTTTGACTCTTGAATTCCTCTACCAGGTATCATAAGCTCACTCCAAATACACAGCCGATAGCTACAAGTGAGGTGCCCTCTCCATGAACCTCCCTGGCTCAGAGTAGCAGTGCAAATCTGTATATTTTATGGTGTTATTCTTTCCCCTTTCGGTCTTTATCAGAAGTTCTTTACTATGACTTCCTTTGCTATCCCATTCCATGATGAGCTAACGTTCTTGCTAATTTGAGGGCATGTCGTTGTTACATTTGTAATTGTAAACTTGATACTGTAAGTATGCCTCATGACATGCTAGCAACACATGATCTCACGGAAATCTTTGAAATTAGCACCTTCAAGGTGGGAAGTTTAAATCTTACCCCACCGTGGTTGTAAAAGCTCTTTGGTACTTAAGAGGGGCTGCAATGCCTTATACATTTTCATTTACTATCCCCCACAGTGTTAGTGGCTGTTGGTATCCACCTTGTTTCTTATACCACTGAATAATGTCCCCAGGGCATTTGTACAATTTTTACCCCCAAACGGTATTATCCGCAAATGGGTTACCAAAAATGCATTTGTAATAGAAATAAAGGTACAAGTAGTAACCATTGTCCAGTATTGAATTTTACTAGCAATACACAAGTGGCGACTTGCACTGATTAGTCGAGTGCCCTTTGCTGCACTGTACAAAACCAACTGTTTTAAAGAGTCGGATGTTGCTGAGGTCTGGACCGGTGGTCGATATGCATAACCGGACCGGTTCAAACTTAATGTCACACCGGTTTACTAAAAAATACATAAAATTTTATATTTTTAATGAAAATAATATTATATCAACTAGACAATCATTGTTAAAATGCCACCCTTTTCATTCAATTACACACAAAATGTGCAGGAACAGTTTGGTCAATGTATATAGTACCATAGTTGGATATTCCCTCTTCTCTTCGGCTATTGAATTGTTCGGCAGATGGCTACAAGTTTAAGTTTTGTAATTCAATCAGATGCAATAGAAGCGGCTCTAATTTCTCGGGAATACTCGGCTATCTTAAAAAACTTCCTTTCTGTGGATTATTCCTTTTGTGCAAAGAAAACATAAATATTGCAGCTGAATATTCCTGTATTTAACTAGCGTTTTCTTTCATTGCTATTCATGTTTTTTTTTGTAGGGAACTAAGCACGATAGCATTCAAAGAGGAAATGGGTGTCATGAGGATCCGCAATTTTAGAATTGTATAACACGGGGAGATAGAGCCATCTATTCAAATAACGCTTTTTTCATTCAACCTACGCATCTGTTGAAATGGTGAATGTCAACATTTGAATAGGTTGTAGGTTGCAGACCAAGCTGGCAGGTGGGACGAGTAGTCCAAGCACGGGAGAATACTCGCCGAGTTTTGGAAAGCTATCAAGTATTTTTAATTACTGAGAATCTGCTATTCTAAATTGTTGACTGGCAATGGAATTTCTTATGATAATCTTTTAGTAGATGGTTTCAAGAAGTTTTTTTCTTCTTTTCAAATTGTACAGGCTTGCAACAATGGATTCTTGCTTGATTCATCTGCAGCCAACGGTATGAGATTTGCACAATGCGTATCTGCTTTCTTTCCTGTCACTGGACATTTTCTGTAGATAACTGAAACAGACGTGGTTTAGTGCCACATGCACATCTTTTATCAAGGGACAATGCAAGTCTTTGTGCTGCTATAGTCCCAAGTGGACCCTCCACCTAAAATGGCAATTTTTTGTTGTTTCTCTTCACCAGAGTATTATCCAAAAATGCTATGATAAAGATGATGCCAATGATTCTGAATTAAAACCTCATGAGCAGTGCCAACTTCATTTCATTTACACAATTGAATGTATTTTTTTCGACCGGTTCTGGTACTCATTGACATCGAGCCGGAATTGTTTTTTCAAACTCATCTGGTTTCAGTACCAAACCGGTCAAACGGTCTGGATTTTTTTAACCGGTTCATCTCTAAATATGTTCAACCGGCCAGTTCCGGTTCAATTCAGCCAGTTGTTATAAAGAGATTATGTACAATTTGCCAGTTGTTTTCTGCATTGTTAATAACATTTCCTATGCTTACAACTGAAGGATATTTTCATGGGACTTAATTTCTTTCCTTCATTGTGCAACTGATGCAACAATTTGCTATAAGGGCTGAGAACATGAGAAAAATACCAGATTGTCCTGAATCAATGAGAGGGCTGACATTAGCAATATAAAAATCTGCAGACTAAGTAGTCCTCAGACATCGCCTTGAAAATACAATTTCAGAAGTCCATTGCAAATGTATACAAACTAGCTGCAGTCATGGCTTCTAAAATTATGGCAAAGTTGTTGGTCAATGAGATCCGGTGTTGTACAAATGTGCCCTAGAAGCTGTACCTAGCTCCACTCACAAGATATGTTAATAACTCCTAGATATGACTGCACTATGAAGGTAGAAAATCTATGAAGCCTGGCCTTCCACCTTCAAACCCTTTCTGGATGTAACACAAATGTGCAAATCTGACCTTCAACAACTGGCTAGTGGCACAAACACATCAATTGATCTTGGATGGAATATGTTAGTGGATGGAGAATCCTCATCAAGATAATAGAAGAATTATTCCTAATCTGCTCTCTCTAATCCTCAAGAGGGTTTTCGTCCTCGAGAGCTAACTTCAAAGGGGTTTTTCGTCCATCACAGTAATTTTATGGAAAGCATGCATGCGTACCCAGCAGAATCAGAGAGGTAACAAAGTATTCAAGAGCAAGAGTAGATATATCAACTGTAAATCATCTAGGTAGCCGGTACGTGGGGTACGGTTTCGGGTACGGGTACGGGGATCCGGTACGTCGGTACGGCATTTTTTTTTGGGGGCCCGGGTACGGCACTTGGGTACGGCAGTACAATATACATATAAAATATTAAAAATATTTTGAAAAGTAACAAGATGAGCAAAATTCCAGCCTTACACATGCATAGATTAAACAAATCTGAAATATACATAGGTGAAATAGCGACAAAAGTTAAAACATATTGATAATTCATTGTTCGAACTTATAACCAGTACATTGTTCAAATCAAAATGTTACAATGTATTATCATTATCTGACATTGTAAACACAAAAATGAAGAATCAAGATACATCAACATTCTAATTAGTAATAGACTAATAGTCTGATGGCTCTGCATCTTCTCCAATGTCTTCAACGAGAGCATCACTACCATCACGTGGTTCATTAGAACCACAAGCACCAGGAGTACAACCAGAACCAGCAATGCCGCTTCCGCTAGCCCCACTTTGCAGCTCACGCAAAGTACTATCTAGGTCCGGGTCTAGCAATGAAAGTTGGGCAATGGGAACATCCAAGTTTGGAGTCTCTGGGTCTATATCCCAACACTTTGTTGGCCCTTTCCTGTACTCCTCCTTCTTATGTGATAGAAGGCGCAGGTTAGAATGCACAAAGACCAAATCCTCCGCCTTTTTTTGCTCCCAACTTGTTGCGGTTAACTGAGTGGATAAATGAATATGTACCCCAATTCCTCTCAGCTGAAGAAGAACTCGCAACCTATTGAGGCAAGCCGCAAAGTCAATGCGAAATTACAATTTTAAACTTATAAATATAAAGTAAAAAAGAAAGAGTTAAGAAATTAAAAAAATTAAAATCTTACTTGTGATAAAACTTTTATTGCAAGTGGCATGAGGTAGGGGTATGCTTGTCCATGGAGGTACCACCACGAATAAGCATCCATTCTGTATTTGTCACGAAGAGCGCTAATGGAGTGATCCCTGGAGGATATGAAATTCACAAACTCGCCTCTAACCATGTCTTCTACTTCTGGATCTGGGAAGATTCTAGAAAATGCTGCCTTATACCCCTCACTAACTTCAACATCCCTATATGGTGGGACCCTCCTAGGCAAAGAAAGGATCTCTGCGCTATAGTATTTTGGAGTCAAGGCAAAAGCAAGAAGATGCAATGGAGTAGTCATTTTGTTCCACCTTTCAATGAGATGTGCGTGCACTTCCTTGAAGAAGGTCTCTGTAGGATCTTGCTCTTTGGCATTTATGATGGTCTTAATTGACTCAATCATTGAGTCAATTCCATCATAAATCTCACCCATGCATGGATGATCCATATCAACAAATCTCAACATACTCACGATGGGCTCAGTAAAACTAAGCAAGTAATCCACACGATCCCACCATGTTTCATCCAGGATCAACAATTTCACATTTCTGGCCCTCTCACTGTTTGCTTGCCTCCATATACTCCAAAGGTCACTGATAACCATGCCACTCAATGCCTCTCGCACCTTCACAAGCCGTCTCAAGACGAGCGTGTGCGAGGCAAATCGAGTCTCAGCAACCTAATAAGAAATCAAAAGAAATAAAATTAAGACAAGTAAACTTAAAACATTCAAAATTCTACAAATTACAATCTTACAAAATTTATTTTAATGATCAAAAATAAAAAATAAAAAGATAGTTTTCTTTAATAGCTTTAACTTTGAGAATCTTTTGAAGAAGGCTTGGGACACTATAAGACCACAAACCAAGAATTAGTGAGAAGCAAATCCCTCAAACGGACAACGAAAATAATATGTACTAGGAACCAACACTCAACTTAACCTGGATGCCTGATCTGTGGAAGGATTCCATAACTGTGCTATGCATAGCTAGCATGCCTCCAATGTCAGAAGGTGCCAATACTGATGCAAGTGTGTGCACTGACACCTGTTTTGATAACTCAAATGCTTGCGCCTAAGGTTGGCAACAAAGACGTGTTTAGTCACCAGGCAACTGACAGCCGCAATAGATTCAAGCAACATGGCAATCAGAGAAGGATGGCACCACGTGCTGAGATCCACGACCAAGGAAGACAAACTGCTCTGACTTCTAAAACGGCTGTATGGGATTGTTGGATTTCTTGCAAATATCATAGCTTCCATAATCATGCATAAAACAACCCTGAAATTAAGGTAGTGATGGAGAAAGAGTGAACTGGTAAACAGAGGATGCTAGATCATATGGCATCTCTATATGTGATTGCATGTAGAGGTCGTCTGATGGCTGGGATAGTCCTCACTTGATGTCTAATCAGGAATACCAAGCACAATATGTCTCATCTTAATGATCTAGTTTCAATTTGTCAGGGATTTGTTTCTAATACAAAGTTTAAGTAATTTAGGGAACTATAAACCGAGGTTTAACCAGAGAAGATTTCAAAATAGAGGATGATGATCATGAATTAAACAAAACATTTTCATTTTCGTCACACACCAAATCTTTACTTCAGGCTGTCCAGGCTTTTAAATGGTTTAATGACCGTCCAAATATTCTAATAAGAGTTGGGTGGCGCTTGTCATATAACGGTCATTAAAATTTGTAGAATCTTTAGTTTGAGATGTAATATAGAAGGGCCCTAGATGTGGCTGGTGAGCACATATGGGAATTTGAAACTTAATCTCTGGGTCTTCTGCATTGGAAATCTCAAAATTTCGTGATTATGTTTCTGTAGGTTTGTTGAGTAACTTTTAACAAGATTTTATAATTCTGTTTTCTTAACATTTGTTGAGTAGATTGTGATCATGGACAAGACGATTGGATGCTTGAGGGGTTGTGTTCCCTTTATTTTGTATATTGATTAATCAGCTGGGTAATACTGATAACCTGCATTTTTTACCATACAGTTTGCACATCGGAAATGTGTACAGAGATGGTGCAATGAGAAGTGCAGCACAACTTGTGAGATATGCCATCAGGTGATACAATGTATCTTAGTCTTGCTAATTTATTATTTAGTGCTACTCTTAAATGGTTACATTCTGCATGCTGATATTTGTGGTCTAGTCATAATTTGCATAGGTAGAAGAAAATCCGAAATACATATTTGTGATAGCTAGATAGTTGCTACTTTCTCTTTTAGTATTAAGTCATTTTTTTTTCAGAGCATTGAAAAACATTTTGCCATAATAATGAATCATTAGGAACATTAGTTCTGAAGGACAAAGATATGGGAGCCCAACTAATTGCTAGATATTTTATGAGAATAAAATCATGTAACTAAGATGTGTTCTGAGGGGGACATTATTCTGCAATGGGTCATGGACTTTTTTTGTTTTCTGTTATTTGAACTGTTGACAGAAGCTTAATGAATTGGAATTGGCTTTGATACATATTTGTGATGTTGGCATTTCAGCCATACACTCCTGGTTACACAGCACCTTCTCAACCACCTCATTCAGATGACAATCCTATTGATATCAGGTAGTTTTTTTGGAAGGAAATGCATAAGTAAAGATATCCGATAGATAAAAATTAAAATACTGAAAAAAGCATCAGAAGCTATTAAATACCTCACTCTGATGTTAGAATTCATCATATTTACAAGTACATCCAATAAGCTGTTGAATGCCTTTATAGTTATGTCATTTGTTACTATTAAACTTGCCACTGAAGTCTTCAATATTGTGTTATATGTTACCATGTTTTGTCTTTATAAGCTAATAGCATTTTAGTACAGATACAAAACTGTCAGCTTGCTTTACAAGGTGAATTGCAGTCTGTAATTTTGGTATAGGAAAATTTGTACTAAAATAATTGGATTTGATAAAATTATTGATGATAGATATTTGTATTTTCAATTTTAATGGTGGGCTGCACTTCGAATGCAGTGGAAACTGGGGCGTCTCAGGAACACAGTTAGACCCTCGTTTGTTAGCAATGGCTGCAGCAGAGCGTCATTTTTTTGAAGCAGAGTATGATGAATATGCAGCAGCCAATGCAAGTGGTGCAGCATTCTGCCGTTCAGCTGCTTTGATTGTAAGTTTGCTCTAATCGAGCTTTGCGGATTTTCGAAGTTTGTCCTTTTGTGGTTGCAGTATGCTCACAAAGACTATACATATTCCCTATATTTAGGCACTTAGAGCATTTTGGCAAGTGCTGTCTTTGCTTTGTCAGCTTTTCCATGTGGTTAATATATTTGCTTTCTTTAACCTAGAGGAGAGTGGTATATGAAACATTGCATTCCATTTGCATATTTAATTGACCAATGGGCCACTTTTATAGCTTATGCATCCACGTTACTTGCAGCTCATGGCACTTCTGCTTCTCCGGCATGCACTCAATATGACCAATGCTGAAGGAGAGGAGGACTCTACGTTTTTTTCTGTGAGTTTGTTTTGTTGTCGTGTATCTAGGAAAAAAAGTATGCTACTATTCATCATTGAAGAGAACCATGATAAGGCATGCATATTGCTAATTGATAAAAATCTTTAGCTATATCAGACATGGTTACCTTACATTCTTTTACCTATTCTGCATAAACTGTATATTAAGTACAAAATCATTTGTTAAACAGCTTTTTCTTCTGCGAGCTGCTGGATTTCTCTTGCCATGTTACATTATGGCATGGGCCATAAGTGTTTTGCAGCGCCGGAGGCAGAGACAGGTAGATTTCCTTATTTATATGCTAAACTAGGGTCATGCACACATTAAATGCTTTGAAGTATTGTTAAGGCACACACAATGAAGAAAATCAAGTTGCAATAACTATTCGGAGTTGGATCATAGCAATTAGGATTATGGCAACACTTTGTTTGTAAGTATCCATGAGATTCAAATGAGTCACGTGGCGCATGATTTTAAATTCATATTAGATAAATTATTATTGTATCACATTTTAACTCTTCAGCAAACCAGTTGATAATAGCCATTTTGTTCACAGCAGGAGGCAGCTATGGCAGCTACCGAAGTTGCACTTCTTTTGGAAGCAGGACAGGCTCGAGGATTGCAGTATGCTACACCTGGTTCTTCATCAGGTCTTCAGTTGCCTTAACTGTTACAGGTATACTGGTTAACGGCATTGAATTACTTCACAAATGAATGCTAACAGATGAAATGCTAACATATTGGCTATTGGCAATGTTGCAATAGGCATATCAGGTCGGGACTTGAGGAGCATTTTTTAAAGAAGCTTTTTTTAAAGAAAGATGCTTATTAATTCCCACACATCAAAAACTTTCATGTCTTTGCAGTCCTGTTCTGATTTGTCATTCACTACTAAATACCAAAATTTGGCTCCCATGGTCTATTTGTGCTCAAGATTCCAGTGGAGCCTTGGTAAGTAATGAAGAGTAACTTTGTGCTTGATAGGGTATTGTAATTACTAAAAAATAAGGCACCGTCAAAAAGCACAACAGACATCTGAAATAGTCTTTTGCAGATATTCTTTTCAAGAAATTTGCTGCTAGTTATTTTCGTTTGCATAATTCGTATGCAGTTTGATTATATTCCAATATTAAATAGTACAAATAATTTAAGAACTAAAAGTGAGCTTATTTCACTAGCTGATTCAAATTCAAATTTGGAATTTGGGTTTTTCATTATATTTTAATCTTACCTCAGGCATATCCTGTTGCATGACATACCCTTTGCTTTTGGGTGGTAACCTAGGAGACCATCACTTGACAAATGCCACCTACTAGCCATTTAACCAAACCCATATAACGCCAGGACCATCATTTGTTATTTCTCTGGAATTTAAATGTGTCGCTGAACATCGAAATGGTCTTTTGATCATATGTAATTCTGAAAGCTGATTTCTGGACACACACCAAGCTATTGGAGTAGTGGGGACGATTTCATATATTCAGTATTTCCAGTAATCAGCAAGTTGTTAATGCAAGGTCTTATACCCTATTTTGGACCTAGATTGGATGAGGTAACTGTTGGTCTCATAAACATTTTTTGGTTATGCAAATAGCCGTTTTCGGTACTGCAAGCCTAAGATATGAAGGTTTGAAATTTGCGATAAATGAGTTCTGCATATTACTTCACAAGCTTTGTTGTCATCACTTGTAAAAGGGTATAAGCTTTATCTCAGTGGTCATGGGTTGATTAGGATCATTCAGAAAATCATAGGATGCTTTAATGAACAACCCCCCTCCAATTGGATTGCGTAATATGCATTTTGCAAGAAACAAAAGTCTCCTTATTCAGTCAAAAGTGGAGTGTTTTTACTATTTAGCATGATTTAAGTTCCAAATAGCATGAAATCTTTGTTTAGGTGGACTTGTGGAGTATTTTCTAACCTGGATAATTAATCTTTAAATATTCAATTATTCAACCTATGAGACTGTATTGACTGCCTTCTTTTTAAGCAGTCATGTTCCATGTAGTGAGGATAACTAATTTCTTTGACATAGGAAAAAGTGTAAGTCATATGAGCGATGTTAAACCTATATTCTCTGACTATCATTATCATTGTCATAATATTATTGGTACTCAGTTGGGTGGACAAGACACTAAATTGGCAACCTTGTGGACACCACACTAAAGGGTTGAAACTTAGATGTGTTATGGGCGAAAATAATTAATTTTAATAAGTGTAGTTTATAATTGTAACTAAATGAACAATGAATAAAAAGATATTAAAATTATACAAAAAATGAATTGGCGATTTTATTAATTTGAGAGCAGACAATCATCTCTAAGAAGACACATTAGGTATTCCACTTATGATTAAAAAATGGTTGTAATGTTTGAGAATGAATGCAAATTGCAAAGTTATCATCACTCGCTTTTTTGTTTCTATCTGGAAGAAATTATATAGACCTCCTCCTAGACTCTCCCCTTTTAGTATGTCAATACTATATCTTTAATGGTTTGGGGAAGGGTGTATAGAAATCCAAATTCATTGTCGAAGAAACCAAATCTATCCTAAGAATGTGGAAATAGGCCATCAAGAACTGAAGAGTATATGATTCTAAGTGCAAGTCATAAAAACATAATCCTTGGTTTTCAAATTTTTCATTATTTCCTTTCAATCATTCCCCCACCCCCATTATTTCTATATATTTTCAGGGGATTTTGTACTTTTTATGAGGAATGACATATATAGAACATCATAAGCTTGCATATTATAGTTTTGAGTTTTGAGCATCGATACATACTTATGCACCTACATGTTGGTATAATTCATGTGATTTTGTGCCAAACCACCACCTATATCACTACATCAACAAAACAAAAATAGGCACTATTTTTTTTTGGGTAAAACTAGCTTTGCCTCTTTCCCATACAAGGGTGGGAAACTAATTCAAGATCTAAAACCCTCATGTGACCTAAAGAAAGGTTAGAAGGGACCACACAACAAAACTTCTTGTACTAATTGGTTTTGGGGCCCTTAAGATTGTATATGCATATTTTTTGGGGCTTACAATTGTGATTGTACAATATGTGGTTTTACGAGAAAATTCTGAGAACATAAAGTGGAATAGGGGAAAAGAGGAGTATAGGAAAATACAAAGAAATGTTCCAATATGAGCCTAATTTGGAACAATAATCAATAAATAGACAACCCCCTAAATTTATTCAATTTTATGATTAATAAATGTCTTGTGCCAAATTTAGATTTCTATATATTGCCTCACTTTGACGGGTGTGTGCGCTTGTATACCATAAATGTAAAACACTTTAGTGGATTCAAAATTTTACACCCGTTAAATAATTCCAATGTACTTGCAAATCTTGTACAAAATATGTGCATGTGGATAAGTGCCAAATCAATTAATAGTCTTTTGAAATTTGGAAAATAAGGAATTGGAAAATATACAAGTGGATTAAGTGGTTTTGTAGCGACCTTGTATGAGTACCTAACATCTTTGGATATGCGTGGTTATCCTTGTGAAGCCTACAAGAGCAAACATGCTGATAAATACTCATTGGAATGATTTGCTAAAATTTAGGAAAGACAAATAATAAATGAAGCACTTGGTTGTGTTGAAAATTGTGAGGGTGCCATAATAGAAGCCTAAATCTTGGAGCTTGTGCTAAAGCTTGTAGACATTTTTTAGTACAAATCTTAGTGACAAAAATTCAAGGTTAAATAAATTTGATATGATATAAATGGAGATATATCTTATCGTGGGAGTGAGTGTCATGCACTGAACATGTCTTGGAAGGATATGTAATTGCCATTGTCTATGTTAGTAAAAGAATACTCTTTGCTTTGAAATAAAATCGGTGAAATGTAAGCCGCATTTTTAAGCTGCGAGAACTCATTACAATGTCAAACCATAGGTCATTTTAAGTGAATAAGACAAAAAGTGAAAAGTACCTTCTCAACAGAGAATTAGAACATGAGAGAGAAATGAAGTAGGAGAGGAGAAGATATGGGAAAATATCATGCCAATGGAGAAGAAGTGATTTCCATTGATGAAGATCTTCCTACCGATGAACTTTGTGGGAATGTAACCGAGGAAATTTTCTTCATCTTTCGAACTCCTTGTTGCAGCGTTCTGATAAAGGTGACACTTTCTCTATTTGAGGGATATGCACGAAGCTCAAGGCCTTGATCCAATTTTTAAAATTGGTACTGATATTTTTTCACTTTTTTAAAAAAGTTTTGAGGGTCCTTAAAATTATTTTAAATTTCACACTTGATCTATGTAAGACATTCCAAAGTGTCCTCAATGAATGAGAAGAGATCTCTTGCTTTTTTCCTGGCCAATTCCTTAAATGGATTTAGAAGGTCTTACATTTATGAATTCTCACTTAGTGGAGGTGTTCTCTAAGTTTCTACACTCCATTGCTTATGTTTTTCTATATATGTGAAGTGAACTCATCCCTAGTGTCAAGTTCATCAAGACTATTGCTTAAAAAAATTTATATCGGGAAACCAACATTTGAGACTAAACTAGAGTCATATTATTAGTTATATAATTGAACTATTTTTTTCCTACTAAAACAAAATAATCAAGGTGACCCATTCTCTATCACCAAAAAAAGCACCTGGTACTAGTAATCCTTTTCCTTCTCAATTTAATATTTAGTCATTCTTACCTTCATAAAGTGGCAAGATCACAAACTCAAACAAAAAAAGGATCACATGAGACAAAGTTCTTACCTTTCTCGAGGATGTTTTCAACACTCCTATCATTGGCCCTTCTCTTGCATTGAGTAGACCTTGTGACTTTTTGATTGACTTGGGGTTGAAGCTACTGATTGAGGTAACATATTTTACATGAAGAGATTAGGAAATCACTTGGATCCATGAATGACTGAACATAGAAAGTGAGAGTTTTCACAGGTTCTTCCAACTATACAATCTTCCCTTTGTACTCTTCATTTCTTGCAACAAGATGAGTGAAATACTCCTTAAATAAATGTACAATCCCCTTCACATGTCTTTGGAACAAAGGGAATTGTTGTCATCTTATATTCTAATGGATTCATTACCTTAATAGGAATTATTACCTTTAGGCTGAGAAACTTATACATATTAATTTCCAAAGACATCACTAAAAAAGTGAGGAGTTATCTTTTCTTTCTTACCTCATTTTTCCTTCACAATCTTTGAGATGGATTGAAAGTATAGCACTGAAGCTTGTTTGTACTGGTTCTCGGATCACTTCTGATCAACTCTTTAATCCATGGAAAGATTTTTTTTGTTGATGTAGTTTCAATATTAGGCATGATTGTAGTCTTATGTACACGATGAGGGTCTACCTCCTGCACTTGGTGAGTTGACTCGGTAGAAGAGGAAGAAGATTTTTAGAGACTAATTTGAAACCTAAGGTTGATAAGGATCTATCTCCTCTTTCTCTTGATATCTTCAATAGATATCCTAAATTAATTTTTATTCCTTCTTGTGCAGTCTTGTATAGTAAGGAGATCCTTCAGTTTTCATAGTTTTCCTCTTTATAGGTTCCTTGAGTGATAAAAAAATTGTTAAGCTCATAGTATTCTCATATGCCTTCAGAGGATGAGAGATGATATGTTTTCTTGAGAGTTTGGAGACTACTAATTCTATGAAAACAATCCTCTTTCTCTTGAACCATTCTTTAGACCTCTAGATCATTGCTGAAATTCTCTCATTGATATCACCTGATTCATTGAATGCTCCATGAAACTAGGTAAGAGAGGTGAAGACTTCACCGCTTGATATTCATGATCAAAAAAATCAGTTCCACCATCTTCCACACCTTCTATGAACCAATAAAAATGGAACCTTTTCATTTGGCCAAAATTCATTCGCATATGATCTCGTTTCCTTACCTCAAATTCATCTAGGAAGGCTGACCCAATAATATTCAATATGGGGAACATGGTGTAACTCAGGGATATTGAATATTTATGGATTTCTTCAGATATCAAAATTATTTGTGGATGTATATTAATAGATAATCAAGGAGGTAAATGAAGCTTCGAGATTTGAGGCATCTGTGACACTTTTACAAGAGTAAATTCCAAGAGAGATGGGTAAAGACACACCTTTTTTCTTGCAGTTTCTTACACCTATTATGGACTATGAGCTATTTGATTACATAGCTCAAACATCATATATTTTCACTGAGATACTAGGGAGTTTGCGAGGAGAGAGGTCAAAATATTGAAACCTTGATGTAGGAGAAATTTTGAAGAAACTGAGTGAAGAAACATCCATACTTTTTGATCAATGTTGCATCTTGAGAGGATAACCTTAGCTCTGGGTTCCTTATATTAATTAGATGATATGAACATGGTGAATGCATCATTCACCCTAGAAAATTGATGATTTATTTCTTTAAGAGTGAGATGAGGATAATTTTCATAATATGGTGCTTGTTTGAGAAATATTATGGAGTAAGATTTAGGTCATTGAATGGTCTTATGTTATGTAAGAGTATACACCATATACGAGGTCATCTTGAATTTCTTGCAATCAGGAAGCTGGAGAACTGATGGTGAATGTTGTCAATTTATGATTTATCCCCAATAAAATCATCTAGTTTCCCTTGGTGGAAATTAAAATGAATTGGGCCATTCCAGTCTTGAAAGTCCCATTATTCATCTCCTCACCCATTACCCTGCTTAACAAGATGATTGCATCTGAATAACCCTTGTGGAAATTCACATTTTGACAAGGTTTTTGGCATATGGGAGGGTTTCTCTACCTTGTTTCAAACCATGATCCTAGTGCGAGGCTCTAGAGGTATGATTAAATATTTGACCATTCTATAGATGTAAAATCTTTCAAGATTATGACCATGTTGTTTCCGGTTGAAATCTACATACATTGCAAAATGCCTTTCCGGGTGAGCACTGCAAGGATGGAACTATCATCCACCCATCACTATTCTAGAATATAGTTCTTGTATGTATGAGAATATTCTATCACCAATTATGTACTTTGTATTAATAAAGGATGGCCTCCTACTACAAACAACCTACTTGTGAAAATATTATCTCTTCCATATAGGTTCTCTGTGGTCCTATAAGCATCCTACTTTTTAGGTCTTCTGGGTCCATGTGAGTGACATCATTGTCACTCACACATAGATACTCAGTGTCTAAGGTTAAAAATAGGATCCATACCTAGATAATTTTAACTTCATGATCAAAAATCAACATGACGAGTGAAAACAAAGCCAATAAGAACTTTCTGCACTAAAATTTGAAACTTTTTATTTTTATAGGTGGAGTCAAGGAATTGACCTATTTTGCGATTTTTTTTTGTCAATTTTACACAAATCTTGTTCTCTTAAGATCATAGTACACTTATAATAATTCCAATGATGAGGATAATATATATATATATATATTTATATTTTATATTTTGGGACATTTACTTTTTTAAAATCTGTTATTTTTGGAAAGTTTCTCGATTGACCTCTTTTTGGTGTTTCTCATTGTTTTTGGATATACTGAATGTTGAGAGTTTTCAATTTTGGGACACTTATAGTTTTTAGAGTTTCATTATTTATATAATATGATATTTTTATAAATTGGACTTACCTATGTCAAATTGGCATATGAAATCACTATCACTTTTGTTCTACTTGTATCTCGGGATCTCGTGCTCCAATTTTCACTATTTTTTGATTGTTGGAATCTCTTGGAAATTGAAAAAGTTTTTTTTAGGGTTAGGGTTTTAGATTTATTGTATAAAAAAATGTAGGGGAATCATAGGGAATTTAACTGTAATCTTCCCAAAGAAATTTTGGAGAAGAAGAATTTTTCAAAGTTTCAGTGTAATTGGATTTCCTAGTTAATGAGATATGAGTAAGACTTGGTTTTCAAGGATAGGGCTATTTTGGAGAAAAAAATTCAGCATTTATAGGAAAATATTAGGTATTTCAAGGTTTTATAGATCATAAATGGATGGTGGGTGATCTAGTTTTTGAATAAAATGAGTTAAAATAAGTTATGTATTACTTTTATGCTATCCTTGTAAACTGTAATTTAACCCTGGGTTAGATGTGAGTTTTAATTTGAGTTTAAATCTGGTTTTGTAAGGTAGAAAGGGGAACAAAATGATAGTAGGGATCCCCCTTCCCAAAGGGAACCTTGGAGCAATGATTGAGACAAGTCGCGTTCTAGAAGGATGAGCCCAGGAGCTTGGAGGAAGGTGAGTGAGATGGAGGAGCCAACCTGAGGTGAAGCAGTCCCTGTTGAACTGGGAGAGGGGGCTTGCGCATAGGTGCACTTTTTTGTCCCCCTTGTCCTCTTAGAGAGAGTTTACATGAAAGACTGGAAGAGGGGGATTTATCATAGGTGAAATTTTTTGTTCCCATTTTCCTCTTAGGGACAAAGGGACATTAGGTAAAAAGGATCCTTAGAGAAATATTGTGACAAGTGGAAGTAAAAGAGAAAGGGTGAGGGAGATGGAGGAGTCGGGCAAACAACCTACCAAGGTTAGAGAGGTCATATAGATGAATAAGAAAGGGGATTGATCATGGGCACACCTTTTTTTCCCTTATCACCTTATGGAAAATGATACATAAAAAATAGTAAAGGGAACATTAGAGGAAGGTGGTGACACATGGTAGAAAAATTACTAAGGATAAAACCTTCACTCATACTTCTCCCTAACTCGGTTTTGACTCGACCCAGGTTGAATTGAATACACATGGTTTCTTAAAGAGTTATAAGAATTTTATGGGTCATAATTTTTTTTCCCTCTTGTTTCCTTGGGTAAAAATTTACAAGAGGTGTAACAAGTCATGTCTTACTTCATTTAGAAATCCAATTTCTTACACCAGCTTACCCAAAATAGCATGAGAGCATGAAATCTTCATCTCGGGAGCTCTAGATGAAATTTTGAGATGAAATTCCATATGAATCTGACCCAAAATACAATTATAATACGGATGGAATAGAATTAAGACATTAATTATGCATGTAACTCTAAAATGGATCCCTTTTTTAATCAGGGACACTAAGGTACACCTGTAAAGTTTGAACTGTCTTAAGAAACTATCACATCTTGGACCAACTTTGATGCTTACAACATGTAGATGATTTATTCAAGATTTTAATTTACTACTTTTTTCCCTCATAACTCATTATGGAGATCTTGGAATCATCAAGAGAATTAGGAGGGCACGTTCACATTTTGACTATTCATTTCTTACACTTGAAAACCCTCTTTTGCAAAGATTGCCCCTAAATCACAAAATGTTTCCTAAATATTCATAAAATGATTTCAACACATTAAAGGATATCAAAAACCACATATGGATTTTTATGATATTTTTAAAACCCTCTCAAAAGATACAAACATGCCTTGAAATAGCTATAATTGGCCTTTCTAATCCTGTCGGAGAACTACTCTTCTCCTATACTTTGTTGAATGAAAGAATTAACCTTATCAAATAATTTTGAAAAACTACACATGATTATTAAATACATTAATATAACCTACAAGGTCAAGATTATCGTGACACAAAATAAAAAATGACCAAGATAGGGATTTGCAAATATTTTGAAGCATCTTTTTACTTTGTCACTTGGTTTTCAGGGATCATTTTTTGCATTTTTAGGCTAGTAATTACACATGAGAATAGATGGATCTAACTCGAGGAAATTGGAACACAAGGGGAAATAGATAATCTCATATTTCTCTCATGTGAGTAGAATAATTCCTTGTCCATTGGGTAACATATTCTTTATTACAAGTAACAAATATGAATGGATAAACACACACAATAGGAAGGAAAGACAAAAAAATAAGAAGGGAAGAACCACACAATAGAGTGGGAAACTATATTAAAAAGGATGGTTTGACCAACCTCACTTCTTATAGAGTTTTATATGTTTCCCATTGTGAGCAAAATCTAATGGGGTTTCATCTAGGTGTGCTATGTAGTAAGTATTCTCTCTGCAGAAGTTTTTGAATTTGAACAGACCAATCTAAAGAGGATAAAATTTACTATGACTTCCTTTGTGTTCTCTTCTTTTATCCCAGAATAGGAAAAGGTCTCTAATTTTAAGGATACTTTCAAAGAGGATGATACTTTGGAATTGGAGCTTCCAAACCCTTGATGAATTTAACAAGTTTCTCAAACTAATTAAGGTGGGTTTGTAAATATTTAGACTCTGAGTATATGGTTGATGATATCAAAGTTTGAAGAAGGATTTTCAATAGCATGGGAATCATTGGATTGGTTTGACTTGTATCAGATACTTGTTGATTTCTCATCATTTTTATGCTTTGTAGAAGCAGAAACATCATTTGTGGAATTATTTGACTTACCTTACTTGGAGGATCCTTGTGATGGGGTGAAGCTTCAGGATTCTTCTTAGTTGATTCTAAACATGGGGGGAGTGGAGATCCTCTCTTTTTATGATATTTTCAGGAAGTAGATTCACTGGTTGAGGATATTCTCTCTCATTATCTTTGTACTTGGAGGATTTTTATTTCTCAAGAGTCTTCAATTGAGTGAAAACAACATAATAATGGTTGTTCGTATCCAGCCACAAAGTCCTCATATTCATCATCTGAAGAGGATGCATATTCACAAAAACCTACATTTGTAAATGCAACCTCTTCTATCAGTAGCCCACCTTCTTCTTCCTCACTTTCCAAACCTACTTCTTCTTCACTTTCTTCATTTAATAAGTCCCACATGTTGTGTTCATAGGAGGGGCTTCAAGAGAAATCTCTGAGGTGGAGGACCAATTATCTATTTGTTTGAAAAATTCTTTCTTGGAAGATCTTTATACATGGAAGTTTGTGCAAGTTAATTTTTGAGAGAAAGAACATCATTAGCCAATTTTTGCACTAATGAGTCTATGGCTCTAGAACTTGAACTCTGAGCTTTTTCCTTACTTGGGCCCTTCTTTATTTTCCCAGACATCATTAAATCATCTTCTACATCAACTGAAAGAGTCTCACCCTCATCCAAGGTGGTAGGCTGGGTTCTTCTTAGCATGAAACCAACTTCAGGAAATTGTGCATTGGTGAAGAACCTTAGTTGATTATCTTATGTGGGACTAAAAGCTTTGGGATCTTATAGAGCATCCTTTTGAATTTGGCTACGAACTCTCTCATACGTTCATAGGGATCCTTTTCCAGTTGAGACCACTAGGTGAGGAGAGCATGGGCATCTTTAGCTAGTTTAAATCTAGCTTCAAATTTAGATTTCATACCTACCCAATTTGTGATTGATCTTCTTGGCAAGTGGTAGAACCAATCCATAGAAAGCATCTTGTAGATATTCCATGAATAAGTGGATGAAACATCTTTGTATTCTACTCCCAACACCCCAAAAGTTGTTATGAATTTTGTGATATGATCATCAGGATGTTGTTTTCATATCCTCAAAACTTAGGAAGTTCTTCGTAGATCCCTTTTGGTAGGTCATGCAATGGAGGGTTCAAGTCCAATGGGCACTGTGTTTTATCCCCAAGGACACAACCATCCATTGTTTGACCTCTTCCTCTTATCTCTTTCTTATTCTTCTTTCTGGTTCTTCTCTTTCTTATTCCTTCTTTTAGAGGAATGAGATTTAATGGTTCGACTTCTTGTTCTTCAACAAGACCTTCAAGGGAAATCAGGATAAAACTCAGGAAAATATTCTTGACCATTCGTTCTTGATAGATGAGTAATGGGAAGCCTAAAATCATCTAGTTTTTCTCTTCAAATGTTGGATCAGTTACACCACCAGCTCGAGAAGACCTTGTGTATCTTCTTTCTTTCCAGTTTGTAGGATTGATATACAACTCAATTTTTATTTTTCTATGCCCTTCTTTGTTGATTAGGAGCTTGCCTTGCATGTTGTAGAGCTTGTGCACATTCTTATTCTAAATCCAAAACTCTTGAAGGCTGCATGATAGTGATTGAAAATTTCTTAATTATTCTAGATGTAATTCCTCAAATTAGTCTTGTGAGATCTTCTTGAGTATCCTGAAAGAAAATAAGATTAGGATGCAAAAGAATGATAGCATTTCTAGGAATGGTCATTATGGGAAAAATATAGAGTAGACATCAAGGCTCTTATGATTTTTAAATTTTGATTTATTTTTAATTTTTCATGTATATGATTTTTGTGGATTTTGTGGTTTTAGGAGTGTTGTAAAGATTAAAAAATCTACCCCAGTGGGTGCCAAAAACTATTGGTGAAATAATTTTTCTCAAGGAAAAATTAGTTGATTTTCACCAACTCTCTGGGACTATATCCTCCTCTTTATGATGGGGAGGCTCCCATTTATTGAATGTAGATAAAACAAAGTATGTGGGTGGATATGAAGCTAGGGATCACATATGAATACTCCACTAGACATGTGGAAAATTACTTGCACCTAGTGCAAGGGAGGAATTTTCTTGAAGAGACAAAAGGGAGAGTAAGAACTTGGGAGAAAGGGGGTTAATATTGTAAATAAGAAACTATCAGAGTTTCACAAAGCATTAACAGAAATAATCCACACTCAATTAGAAGAAAACAACTTTGCTAACACTGATAACAAGACAATAAATCATGGACAAAATTCCATTATTTCATTCATCAAAGGCACTAACACCTTCCTTGGTTTGTACAATATTTCATCTATGCACAAAGATGAAAAGTAGAGAGATAGAGGAAACATAGAGAAAATGAAATATAAGAATGTAATTTTTCTTTCTTCTTAGTAGTGTAATAGTTATCTACTTAGAGAATCACAATTGACAACCCTTTATAATGAGAGAGTCATCCAAATATATAGCTTTATAAAAAGACTCTTCATGTACCCCCCACATGAATTTTCACTTACCTTTATAAATTGTGACCTTTCATATTTATAGGAAAGAAAAGTGAGTCCCTTTTTTATTAATTAAAGGGAACTCATTACAATGTTGAACTATAGGTCACATTTAAATGAATAAGAAAAAAAGTGAAAAGTACCTTCCCAATAAGAGAATTATAACATAAGAGAGAAATGGAAGGATGAGAGAACAAGAAGGGGGAGAAAGATCATGTCGATGGAGATGAAGCATTCAGTCGATGAAGATCCACCATGCCGATGAGCCTTTGTGGGAATACACTTGGGAAAATTTCTTCATCCTTGAACTCCTTGTTAAATCGTGATCTTGTTGGTGACACTTTCTCTACTTGAGGGATGTGCATGAATCTCAAGGCCTTGATCCAAGTCTTCAAAGTAGTGTTGATGTTTTTACATTGCTTGAACCAAGTTTGATGATTCCTTATAGTGTTGGAAATAACACAACTAATTTCAGTGTAAGAGACTCTAAGGTTTCCTCATTGAAGGAGAAGGGATCTCCTCTTCTTTCCTAGATAATTCCTCAAATGGATTTAGAAGATATTCCACTCGAGGAATTATCATTCACTGGAGGTGCTCCAATTTTTGCACTCAATTTCTTATGTTTTCACATTTGTGAAGTGATCTCATCACAGAAGTTTAATTTCCTCAAGAGCATTGTTCAACATATCATATTGGGAAACCAATGTTCGAGACCAAATCAGGTACATATTTTCAGTTATAGAATTGAACACATTTTTTCCTACCAACACAAAAGAGTCAAGGTTACCCATTTCTGTCACCAATGGAAACACTTGGTCGCCAATGATCCTTTTCCCTTTCAATTTTATCTTTATTCATCCTTCACTTCAATAGTAGTGTGGCAAGCACAAACTCAAATATGAAATGAATTTCAAGGAAAAAAGTTTTTCCTTTCTCAAGGATCTTATCAACCCATCAATCATTAGCTCTTCCTTTCATTGAATAAATTGAGCCTTTTTTATTGACTACAGGATTAAAGATACTAATTGGGGTAACATATTCAGTAGAGAGATATGGATTTGAACTAGGATCCATGAATGATGAACATAGGAAGTGAGTAATTTTTCACATTTTCTTCCAACTACTTAATTTTCCATTTATACTCTTTGTTTCTTGAATGAAAAAGTGAAAAAACTCTTTGAACAACAGCATCCCCTTCATGTGTTACTATCCCAAAAAGAATTATTTTCATTTCATAGTCCTGATTGAGTCATATCCTCAATTGGTATTAATGACATTTAGGATGGGAAACTTCTACATATTGATTACACGAACACACCACTCAAAAAGTGAGAAGTTATTTGTGCTTTTCTTTCCCAGTTTTTCCTTTACAATACTTTTGAGATGGATTCAAATTCCAGTATTATTCCTGTTGCACTATTCATGACTCACTTAAAATCAATTCTTGGATCCATGGGAATATCTCCATTACTACAAGGTTCATCACTAATCATGATTACAATTTTAGTTTCATGATGAGGGACCAACTCCTACACTTTGTGAGTTGACTCATTAATAGAGGAAGATATGCTTCGAGATTAATGTGAAACTAGATGTTAAGAAGGATCTATATCTACTTTCTTGAGGTCTTTGTCAGGGTCCTGAATGATTTTTTATTTCTTGTGCAATATCCTATAGTGAGAGCCTTCAATATCTATTGTTTTCTTTTTGGACTCTCCTAAGAGAGTATAGATTACATTTATCTTGATTGCCTTCAGATATGAGAAATGAGATGCTTTCCTTGTGATAATTTGAATACCACTAGACTCTATGAAAGTAGCGTTATTTTTATTGAACCACTCCTTAGACCTTTGGATCACCACTTTGGTCCTCTCATTGATATCACCTAATTCACGAACACTCTGTGAGACTAGAAGAATGGGTGAAGAACTTCACTTGTATTGATGGATTGAAAAAATAGGATAATGAACCAACCAAAACTAAATCTCCTCATTTGGCCAGTGCTCATCCGCATATGATCTTGTTTCCTTACCTCAAATTCATCCAATAAGTTCACCCAATAATCTTCAATATGGGGGATGTGGTGTAATTATGGGAGATTGAATATTTCACGTTTGATTTGGATGTCAAAATAAGACATAGAGGTATGTGAGTAGAGACTAAGGGAAGTGAAGGAAGCTTCGATATTTGAGGAATTTGCAATACTTTTGCATGAAAATATTTCAAGGGAAATGGGGAAAGACACACCTTTTTTGTTGGGATTTTGGGATTGCGAAATAATGCTATGATTTAATAACAAAATCAATCATGCACACAAGGTCTAAACATATCCCCAAAATCTACAGCGGTGGAAGTATAAACTAGAATAATCCAAATCAATACAAAGTACACACACATAACACACCATGTACCATGGTTCACCCAATGTGGGCTATGTCCACCAAAGATAGAGATATCATTTATATAATATAACAAGAGTATAAACCAACTCTTCAATACAAGAGTACAATGCATCTCTCCAAGAGTATCTCCTCTCCTCCAGATCTCTAAATGGATCTATATAAGTGCACTACAACTGTGCCTCTAAACATCACCAATAGATCTCACATAACTAGAAACTACTACATCTTTGAACTACTACCAAGTTCTCTATGGATCTACAAACAAGACCTCTCACATGGGTCTACCATATGTGTAACTATAACTGTGCACCAAGAAGTAAGTCTGTCTCTCCATCATTGTATAACCTGTGCAAACATGAAGACAACCTCCTCTACAATATCTAGATCTACATGGATCAACAATACAATATCATCTCATGGATCTATAATACAAGATCTCACCAACATGTGGATCTACAAGAAGAAACTCTATGTGCGTTGCATACTATGCAAGCCATTACAATGAAACAATAACTATACAAAGGAAATATAGTAGAAGATGTTACCCTCTTCTCACCATTGAGATGTACCTGTCATTTCCTTCTATCCAGCTCCTCTCCATGGAAGCTCTGTCTTCATGTAACCTGTTCTTTCTTTCTCTTCTTCTCCATCCTATCAATCTAGGAGAATTAAGGATCTAACTCAATCCTTGTCCAATTAACCTTCTAACCCTAGCTTTCATGCTTATATAGGCATATACAAACTTAGGGCACTTAGCCATGCAATTATAATCAATAGATCTACTTTAATACTAAATTTAGGTCTAATTCCAGTGAGTTAAATAAAACACTCACGCACAAGTAACCGATTCCGGTTAGCCCTAACCGATGACGGTTCCTACTTTCCTGACCGTTGCCGGTCCCTTCATAACCGATGCCGGTCACTGTGTAACCCAATCACTTTGTAATGTATGCTCCAGTGAATCTATTTAGCTCCACAACGTAACAATTTGTCTTGTGATTCTTACACCTGCTATGGACTTCCAGCTGCCTACATAACTCAAACAAAACTATCTCGTCACTGAGATACCTAGGTTTTTTGGAGGAGCAAGATCAAAGCCTGAAACCCTAATGTAGGAGAAAGTTGTAAACTGAGTGAAGAAACATCCATACCTCTCAATCAGTGTTGCAGAGTGAGAGGATAACCTTAGTTCTGGGTTACATTCTACAAGTTGGATGACGAACATGGTGAATGCATCATTCACCCTAACAAAGTGGTGATTACTTTCCTTGAGATTGAGCTAAGGATACCTTTTGAAGGATGGTGCCTTCTGAGAAACATTTAGAGTGATAGTGAGGCCTTTGAATTATCTTGTGCTTGCAAGAACATACATTAAATACGAGGTCATCATGAACTTTCTTGTAGTAGGAAAATGGAGCAAATGAAGGTGAATTTTGTCACTTATGATATGTCCCCAATCTACCACATGGTTTCCCTTAGTGGCAATGAGGATGAATTTGGCCATCCAGTCCTAAAAATCCTTTGTTATCTCTTCACCTATTACCCTATGTAATAAGATGATATCATCTGAGTAACCCTCTTGGAACTCCCTTCTTGACAAGGTTTTTGACATACGAAAGGGTTTTCTACCTTTTTTATGTAGCTCTCACCCATGTGGGACCCAAACACAGGACCAAAATACCAGGATATATTTTTTGACTTTCATATTTCTTGACACAATTGTGCGACGTCATAAAGATTCACAAGAGATTGCACAACACCACATGTAATGTTTACACCAACATGAAGAGCACACAAATAACAAGATGACCCAAGATGCAACCGACGTCACACTTATATAAATGAACAAGTATGAAACCATGACCCAACCACAACATGAACTTCACTGATAAAGATATATTCCACACTATCACATTTTCAGGTTTAACTCTTAATTGTAATCATATTTCATCATTAGCCTTTAAGGTTCGAAGGGCACTTGACATGAACATACTTTTTTCCTTTTTCTCTAGATTGCATTTCCTTTTATTTTGTTTGACGAATAACTTAAGATGGTCCCATCTTAACTACCATTCAAGTCCCTTATTTAACCTGATAGGTCTCGAGATCATTTTTCACGTAAGCAAATACTCTTATTCACAATATTTCACATTATTATTTTGTTCAGATTTAACTTATACAAGTACACTTCATCACATGAGAAGAGTGGACATTGGTTTAAGGGGAAAGGATTCCATATTTAGTTTACTCAAATTCAACATCTTAGGGACACCTTTAAGATAGGAAAGGTTAACTATAGGTTTTGAACACCATTAACATATAAGGAGGTCCTAGGCTTGAATTTACTTCTTGTTTGCACTCAAATAATCTATGACCAACTAAAGTCACTTTTGAAGTGGATCAAACACCTTTTTCTCACATACCTCCAATTTTTACTTCTTTCCAAAACAAACGACAACAGATGAATATAAATTAAATTCTAAATATTATCAACAAATTTGTTCATAATTGACTCTAATTTTTGCTATGATTCAAAATAGGTTAGAGTCATTTCTAATGGTTATAATCATAAGTTTTATTTTCTAAACAAGATATTATGTTGTTCGAATGTTCGAACTCATGTGGAAAAATTTATAAGTACTTTCAACAACAAAAGCATGCCTAACTGAGTATAAGCTAGCTCTAAGATTCACTTGTATGTTAGTCTTATATTGCTCGCATTTTAAAAGAGTCAGGATTCTATTGAGATAATTAGAAACATGAGGGAATCACCGCACTATGTGGTTTACCCAAGTTTGATTGATCACAATACAAGGAATGGTAATTACCTTCTTTACTTTCCCTTATGATCCCATACACATACCTTGATTAGCCCTTCCAGAGAGGCTTAGGATAAGATGACCATTAAAACAAATGTTGTTAAACATGACATCATTCATGTCGCAAGGTGACACTATACTCTTAGCTACCACAACATTCACACTTCCACATGCACAAGAAACCCTTTTTTGGTAAACGACACACAAACAATTCAATGCTCAAGGGTAACCTTCTCAAGGGATGTTAGGTTAGGGTCAAACAAATAACTTTTAAAATAACCTCCTAATAGAGGTCAAACAATAACCATTCCTATATACGACAGTTTCTTTTCTTCTGAGTTTTCCAAACATTTAAAAACAAAACACACAAGGATACATGATCATCACTTTCACATAGGAGAACATTATAAATGGTCATTTCATTTTCAGTTTAAAATGTACATCTACATTATTAGCAAGATATATGCCTACAATCAAAATTACTCCTAGAATAGAATGTCCCCCCCCCCCCTTTTTTTCTCAAGATACCAATATAATACAATCTCTTACTCATCACAAAATAATCAATAGATAACATACATGTTCGTTACAATAGTGTTGATACATCTATTTAATATTACATGTACATTTCAACGATATCCCATATTACAAAAGCACAAGAAACTCTACCATTTTCTTCCGGTCTCGCGTACCTACAACCACCGCATGGTCAACACAACTGTTGGCATGGCATCAAACTACAATCAAGCACGATTTACATTTTCACAGTTTTCTAACATTAATGAAACTATACTTATTACACTTCAAAGGAGAGTAAGAAAATACAATTGCCATTTCATTTTGTTTTCGAAGCTAAGGAGAGAGATAGAGAGAGGAGAGAGAAAAACACCATTTTCTACAGTCCATTTCTTTTCAAGAAAGCATCAAAAGAAGGTTTCCTACATGCATGCATTTGTGTTTACAAGGTTTACCGATCGTTGTTTTTGCTTGGATAAGGTCATATGACAATTTTCTTTATAGAGTTGCAAGTTTCCAAAAACATCAAATTTAGACAAGTTGCTCAAAAATCAGCATTCAAAAAGCATCTTCGAGACTCAAACACACAAGGGAACCAATTCCTACCTATTCCCCTATATACAGGGAAACACTCAGAGCTGACGGAACCCAAAACTGGAAAACGAGATTAAAATGGTGCTCATCTTTCCGGAGCTACCGATCGTAAATGCACCCAAGAGGCCTTGTCACCCAACGACCAGAGGCCTACAAAACCTATCAGGAAAACTAGCTTGCAGGATGTTTTTCTCCAAACTGAGGGTTTGTAGTAATTTTCTCATAGAAATATTAGAGGTATGTGGAAGCCAAAATCCGTTTCGACACCCAAGGCCAAAACGATGGGTCAAAACCAAACTACATTTTTAACTTTCAGCAGCTGTTTAAAGCTGCAAACTAGCCTGTTGGGCTCCTAAACACGTTACGAAACAAGGTAAAACGGACATTCCAAGAACAACTCAAGGTTCGGTTGAACACTCCACATGACAAGGAACTTGGCTAAAGTTTGCTTTTCTCATTTTGAGGTTTATAGGGATGTTTTACGCCTCGATGAAAACATGTTTTATTAACATTACACAAGGTCAACAAGAAGTAGTTTTACTAATGTTTCTCATTTAATCCCTGCCAACCGTGTGGTTTCCAAATCCAAAATAGTATTGTTTTATCCATCCATCTTATGAGGTAAGGGGGGTAGTGTTTTCATTCATGGTTACTTGGTCTTGTTGCGTACAAAACAGAGGCAAGATTTGCTATACAATAACCCATCCCATTTAATTCACCTAAACATTATTATTATCTTTAAACCGATTGACATTATACTACTTACAATTAAGAAAACTAGGAATGCATTAAAATCATGCAAGGATAGAGTTAATGACCATGTCTGTGTCCGATTTGGCGACCACGAGCCATCCAAGTCAAGGATTGCACAAGGTACAGTCCACACTAGAATCCGTGCTAACCGGTAGTATGTGAGCTAGTGCAACATATGTTCCTGGATCACTTGCATTTTAAATTATCATCGGGAAGCCCATTATGCCAAGTTTGTTGGTTGCTCAAAACTTCTCCAAGGATC
The DNA here is from genome assembly GCA_019776745.2 of Taxus chinensis. NCBI lineage: Eukaryota > Viridiplantae > Streptophyta > Pinopsida > Cupressales > Taxaceae > Taxus > Taxus chinensis. The sequence continues at coordinate 205,931,958 of CM034157.1, forward strand.
CATACTTAGACACATGTCAAAGAGAGAATGCCAATGAATCCTAATGTAATGTCCTCTGCATTCACCCGCCAACGGATATTTTCTTGATATCACATATGCAAAAGGTAGTTTAGACCATTTCCTATCGCAGAATTATGATCAAATAGTTTGTGCCCATTATGGGTGCCACCATTGTGGACTACCAAGTCCATGAAAATGCCTATGATCTACACTCGTAAGTTCCGCATTGCTTAAAAATTCATTTCCGAGCTAAGGCAAAACAATAATAGGCTATTTTAACGTCAAAAAGGTGATACCAAGTACTTTTATGCCAAAAGTTCAGACATTTCCCACTTAGTGGTCAAGCTTGAGGTGTCGATTGCAGTGAACATAATTTCAAGCATGTTTTCCTTGACTTCATCTCGGGTGAATTTGTGTTCAGGGTGGTCCATGATTCCAACCAGTTCGTCCGTGAAGTCTCTGATGGTTTCAGTGCTGGCCCCGGCTTGAAGATGCTCCTCTACTATTTTATCTAGAAACAAATCTAACTTTCTGTGAAGACTTTTTTGGCGTCGAATTACACACTGCACATCCATCTAGTCCACACCCAAGGAATGAAATATTTTAAACAAATGTTGAACATACCTGCACATGTCTTCCAAAAAATCTCATGAACCAGTGTTTGCAATAACGACATTGAATTCCATACGACTTTCGGAGTAGTTAAAACCCAGATTCATATGAATAGTACTTTGGCCATCTTTGCAGAAGAAACCACAACAGTGGGCACATATCTGAGGCAGAGAAACATGATGGGCCCGTATTTGTGTGCAAGATCGGCCATGATTCTTTGGGGAAGATTTCCCAACCTGTGAAGGTTTCCTATCACCGGAAGCGCCACGGGTCCTAGAGGTAGACGCATATTCTTCTTAGACTTTGACGACCAAGAAGAAAATTTGAAGAAAATCCATGCCAATAACAGTGTTGCCGCTGCTGTAGAAAAGCCATTCTGATCAATCTGTGCCAGAATAATCCATAATTTCTAGCTTCTTTAAACCCTCACTGTAAAGAAATGACAGTGAAATAGAAGTATTTACGTATGGAGTTGTGAGGTGTATTTTATGAATCAATAGAATGGAAGGTGACATTTCTTATACTACGCAGGAATCCATCCAGATTTTACGTAGATGACACTTTGGACTTATTTTAAAATTCCAATCAATCAAAACATTCCTTGAGGCGCCAGCCTTACTGATTAAGCTAAATGCGAAAATATAAGCTTAATATGATTGCTATTGTAGCAGTAAATAAATAAACAATTAAGTAAAGGAATTCACCTAAGAAAGTATGAAACCCTAAGTGCAAAAAAGAGGTAAGATGACTTACGTGTTTCACAATTGTTTCTGGACTGTGCTGGAGCGTTGACCGGATTAACATAGAGGGAGAAACATCACACAGAACCTCAGAAAAGTGTGTGAGCTGACTATCTTCCTAGACTAGGGCACCTGTGGGTGCCCTAGGCCTATTTCTGGGCGCTTGTGTCTATCAAAATGATCAGAAAACCTCCTCTAAGTGCTCGCGAGGTATTCACTTTTGTTTACCTTTGGTCACTATGATGTCACACAATGATCACCGAAGTTGCTTGAAACCTACAATGAAATAATGACCTGCAAAACCCTCAAAGAGACATCAAATCCTAAAAAGAAAGATGCAGAATGAGGGGTCAGACTGTCCTCAACTATCACAATGGTGAACTTATGACTGAGTGTTACACTACATCTCAGACCCAATGTAGTTCTATGTGTGTGTGTGTGTAGAATTGTGCCCTAGGTGGCTCTTTGTGCATGTCACACTTGATAGCAAGAAAAGTAAGCTAGATGTAAAGAAATGTAATAGATGTGTGCATGGAATAGAATGAACTTCCATCCTGTGAATTGTATGCAGAATAACAACCCTTGTGTCCCTTGGATGGTGCTAGATGGATGCAATGAAGCTTTTAGATGCTTGATGGATGCAACCTTAGGTGGTGATAGCTAATGCTTAGTGCTTGGTCCTTTATTATGATCACATAACTTTATATTTATATGATTCCTTTTCTTGAATTTCCTAATTAACCTCGAAAAGGATGATTACCAAAAAGATAAGATGCTCAAACAACTAGAAAGGACCCAAAATATGTGAACAAAGTATATTGAGGTCAAGGGCACCTAGAGGGGATGAGGGCATGCCTGACTTTGGCATCTTGGCTAGGAGTTGGTGTCTAGGATGATAAATGCTGGGGTATAAAAAGGCAGACTTAGCAATGAAGGGTGAAAGAAAAAATGTGGCAATAGAAAGAAAATAAGGGTGGTCAAAGACATGGGTTAATTAATACTTTTATTACTTAGGAATCATATGAATAGTAGTATGTAATCAAGACTAAATAGATTACCCAAAGTGCGTGATTTTGTGTCTACATTTTCCCCCACTTTATGTTGTTGAGAGAAAACTCGATAACATAAAGTAGATAAGAGATGTGTACCCAATAACCATGTAGATCGATGATGAGAAAGTGTGCTGAGGGACAAGAAAAAGCGTGGAGTGATAAAAGAGTGAGGCATGGATACTAAAGAGGAATAAGTGTAAAAAGTGATCATGAAAATGACCCTAGGGAGGAAACGAATGTGTAGATATCGTGATGTGCTTATTGTTGATGTCAATGTTGTTTGATTGTTGTTTGAATGATGTGACTACCGCTTCCCATAAGGACAGACCTGCAAAAGAGAAGAATGAACAAGTAGTCAAATATGCATGTATATGAACAAAAATTGTAAAAAGTATGTAAGGAAAATATGTAAATATGAAAAATGTGAAAAAGGAACATGTGCACCTGATCCGTGATGAGGAAAGAGTGTAGAAAGGATCCTGAAGATGTTGTAGAAGAATGATTTTTTTTCAGGAAATCTCACGTCAGTTATGACGGCCGTGAGTTTTTAGGGTGATCTCATGCGAATTCATGGAAGAAGTGTAGGGAGAAAATCTGTCTGGTGTTATCCTCCAAATGCAAATTACTTCCTGCAATGTAGAACACCATTGCAGATCATGTGTGTAAAAATTAGAAACAATTCCGATCCAATACAAAAGTAAAAAGTGTTGTGTAGTGCATGCATGCTGAGTGCTAAGGATTGTGTGCCCTGTAAAAGCCGCTGTGTGGAGTTCTGTAGACTGTGCTGAACTACCAAATGCTATGTAACTTCCCCCTGGTCATAGGCATCCAAGAAGGGTCAGGGGCACCTAGGTGCTACTGTCCTGGTCTGGGCGTTAATGTTTATGCTGTGCTAAGAACCCAAGTCTGATTTTGAGCCCTGTTTGATATTGACAACTATGCTGTACTGGTATTATACTGTGCTGTGTGATGACTGTATAACACTGTATGGGGTGACTAATTCACCCAAATGATGCCCCCCTTATTTGGGGTGCATACAACATCGTTGAAGGAGTATGTAGCCCAAAGGAGGACTGATTGCTGTGCTAAAACTCTATCCTGTAGGGGGAGGGAGTGTGCTTGATAGAAACAAAGGCACACAAAAAAGTGTCTAGGAGACAAGTGTTAGTACAAGCAAATATACATGTAAAATGTAAGTTAGCAGAAAAGAATACAATGTGTAATCTAAGATGCAAGAAGGAAACACATCAGAAGATAATGTAGACCACGAAAAGTGGGTTACAAATGTGGGAAATGACTCACGATGTCGCAAGTCAATCAAGGCCAATGAATCTAAAAGCAGATAGTGTGCATATAAGAAAAAGGGAAAATCCCGCAAACAAGAGGATACAAATAGCAAACAATGACAAATAATGTAACAAACAACCATGGAAGCAGATAATACTATATAACAAATGTTGCACATGAAGCACCCATGGTTGTTATCTCGTTTTAGTGATTTCAGCTAAAATTGAGATAACCATAGGAAAATTTTGGAAAAATCTCTTAAAATTCCCTTTGAAAGAGATTTTCGGGTTGTCAGGTTTTCATTGCATGAAAACATGTTCCTTGCATGCAACATGTCTCATGTTCCCTGAAACCTGAAACCCGATTGCCTAAGTCCATTGTGTCGGGTTTTCGGAACTTCCAAGCATCGGAACATGCTTTGCCAAATGCATGTTTCATGTCGCTTGTTTCCCGAAACCTGAAACCCGAATTGAATCAAATCCTTTGTATCGGGTTTTCAGATGCTCCAAGCATGATGACATGTCATTAATGTCTAGTTGTCTGGTAGTTGGCACACATGTCAAGTGAGGTGTAATTAATGCTAGGTTATTATAAATAGTTGGTTTTCCACGTCATTTGTTACCTTATCATTTTTGCTGCGTTGGATTTTTTTATGCTTCTTCTACCTCCAAACCCGATCGAGCTTCCCGATCAATTTCACCATCCGTTTTTGATCATTTTTTCAAGCTAGTTGAAGGTACTCTTCTCTTCTTTTTATTTTTGAAGCTTTTTGGGTTATTTATGAAGTGTTTGTTTGGGGTTTCCATTTCATTTCCTCCCCCATTTCTGGTTTAGGGTTTTGGGTTATTTTCCTTGTTTCTTGTCTTTTTCCCATATGGGTTCTTGTTTGAAATTCACCCCTAGGTTATTTACTTATTTTTCATAGGTTGTAACTTGTAGATTTCAAAAGAGTCTGAAATTCCTAAGTGATCACGAGGTGGGAATTTCTCATATCCTGACATGTCAGAAACCTGATATACTTGTTTCGGGTTTTGCAGGGTGTTTAACATCTCACTTTTTCCACCTTGTTTCAGGTTTTTCCAGGTGCTCGACATCCATCAAGATCTGCAGTGTGTCGGGATTTTCTACCTACTCGACATCCTCCAGGTTCCACCGTGTGTGTGTCGGGTTTTCCCACTTGTCCAACACTTCCTCACTTCCGCAGTGTGTCAGGTTTTCATCGATGCTCAACATGTCCTAACTTCTGACATACACTCCATTGTGTCAGGTTTCCTAAGGTGTTTTGCAAGTCTCAAAAGCTGAACAGTGTGGTGGGTCTGTGTAATTGTCCAACAAACTTTCAAGCCCGATTGCTCTTCCAGAAATCATCAAGGCATTTCTTCTTCGAGACTCCTCATGTCGGACCCCAGCCAATCTAAGGATAAGTCAGATAGGATAGGAAAGATGAAGTATAAGTATCAGAAGATGGAGTCTTCTTCTTACATAAGCTGCAATTATGACATTCGGGACACAGAGCTCGGCAATATAGATATGGAGGACTTCTGGAAGAGAATTGAGGATTCTTCTCAGAATTCCTGGATGAAGTTGATAGCCGGCAGCGGTCTCCCTCTTGCAGCAGGATTTCCAATATCAGCTCAATGCCCTGAATTCATCCTGGCCTGTGCTTCCAACTATGACTCAGCCTCCCACTCAGTAAGAAATCAAGCAGGAGAGTCTATAGTGAAATTGGATGGAGGTTACTTTGATCAACTCCTAAGGTTGCCTGACTTTGTGGAATATGTTGATTTAAACCTTAAATCAGCACAAAAGGCCTGGGACAAAGATCAGGAAGACTGCATCAAGCATGTAAACAAGAAGTTCTTGATCAAGGCTAAGCCAGCCATTTCTAGGTTTCCCAAGTGGTCCCTAGAAGTGATTTCATTCTCAAAATCAGTGATATCATCACCCTGCTGAGTCGATTATTTGGACTCCCAGAGTCAAGATATTTCCAAGGGTGGATGTACCAGTTCATGGTCGTCATAAAGAAGAATGACCAAGGGATTGATTGGGGTAGCCTAATAAGTGACGAGATAGACTCCCAAATGAAAACAGTCTTGTCTACCAACAAGTTCTATATGATGTCATACGTCACCTATGCAGCAGCAGGCATGAGAAACTACCTAGGGCTAGATGTGAAGGGAAACTGGGAAATGGAACACATATATCGGTACTTCCCTCAGCTGACAATAAAAGGGTCTGAAGATCAATATAGAAGAGTGAATGATGCCTTCTTCTATGAAAACATTTGCAGGTTGGATCCTGATCTGAGGAAAAGAAGGGTTTCTGATGAAGCATGGGCCGAAGTGTCAAAATGGGGTTGCATCTTCTTGCAATTCAAGAAGTTTACTTATCTTTGGGTGGTAAGGTTCCATGGTAACCCTTTCCATTTTCCCAGGTTCCCAGGTGACAAACTGATCCTTATGGAGTTAGTCAGACAATTGTTGGATTTTCACAAATTCCAACAAAGCAGGCACAAAAGCCTTCATCTCCTTCCCTATTTCCATTGGAAGGTATACATGCTCTACAGTGGTTAAGGCCAAGAACATGGTGCATGAGCTTCAGGAAAAATTGAAGAAACATATGAAGCTCAGGGAGGGATTTGACTTCTGAGGAGTCCTCAAGTCATATGGAACCTTGTATCTACATGTGCCCAATGTGGAAGACATCTGGGTTGATCTTCGGGATGAAGTTTCCATCTGAAGAAAGGACAAAAATAGACTGATGCTTGAAGAAATTCAGATGTTAGATCTAGCTGATATCCCCAAAGGCACCATGGACAATGAAAGTGTCCTGGACACTGTATACGAACAGTCGAATGGAGACCAACATGGATTCCCAGCCATTGATTGGTCTGTTGCTGAAAAAGCTTCTATCGCTGAAAGAGCTACTCAGACTCTTGTCCATACCAAGGCATGGCTCATTTCTTGGGGAATGAGTTATAAGGAAAAGATATTTTCAAAAATAGCCACTTTAGAGGTGGGACCCTCCAAGGGAGAGAGGGAAGAGGATAAAATCCCTACCAAGAGGCAGATAAAATTTAAGTTTGTCAGAAAAGGAGAAAAGCAAGGAGCCACATCATCTGCCACTCCTTCATAAATAGTTGAGGTACTGGATTCACCTCCTCCACCAGAACAAGGAAAAATTCCTTCAGAAGATGAGGTTGGTCAACCTCTCATTTCTCCTTTTGTTGATTGCTCATCAGAGGTAAGTCTCTCTCTTGCTTCTCAAGCTTTGACTTTAGAATCTTTACCTCCTCCCTCCCAATCTTCCTCACCTCATATTTCTTGCCACTTTCATCAGCCATGGCCAGCATCTTCTCCAACCTCTCACCTCTCTCTGCTGGACCTAAGATGGCCATAGATATGCCTCCTCCTTCTGCACCTTCATTCACTGAGTCTATCCCCACAGTCACCACACTTGCAGTCATCACTACTCCACAAGTAAACCTTCCTCCACCTACAGATGTAACCATAACACCTCTGATAGGAGAAACTTCTTCCACTGTACCTCAATGGTTAGTTGATCAGACCCCAAGGAAGAGGAAGGTGGTAGTTCCTCTACCAGCCTTTGACTTCAGTTCCCTCAAGGTCTCTCCTGCCAAATCTGCCAAGAAACCCAAAATGGTTTCAAGGGTTTCAGTGGATGCCTCAGGGCATAAGTTTGCAGAGATTTCCACTCCCGTGGCCAACAAAACAAAGGAGGATATAATGGTCACTGATTATCAGATTACAAGGGTTGATCTGGGAAAGGTAACAATAGAAGGAGCACAACAGGATGCGCAGGATGCCATGAACGTGTTGTGCCAGAAGCTGAAGGAAATGAAGGTGAGCAGAGATGAGCTAAAGGAGAAAGTTGAACAGTTGACAGAGGTATTACTCAAGCTCTCAAAGCCTTCTCAGTCAACACCATCATCTCCTACCCCTACTCCTATCAGGTTTGATTTCTCATCAGTACCTATGATTGAAAAGATCAACGAGAAGGGGAGAACGGTTGATGAATGGATTCAGAGGCTACTCCTACAAGGAAGAAAGGTCATTGATGACACAGTGGAGGTTTATAAATCCTTGGAGGAAATAAAGAAGGATGGTGAAAAAATGGATGATGAATTTTCACAGGAAGTCAGGAACCTTGAGTTAACTTTTGAGGCTCTCAATGCACTGAAACAGGTTCCATCCCATATCTTGATGGAAGAAGGAATCATTCCACATGGGGATAAGCATTTCCAGCTAACCAAAGCCATCAGATTCAGGATAAAGATTCTCAGTGAAGCTTGCAGCAAGTTGAGGGAATCTAGAGATCAGTTGGTTGATGCCATGAATGACATAGAAGAGGAGTTGTCCAGGATCTTCGCCAAGGTGTTGGATGAAAGCTTGAATATTCTACCTGCTGATGACTTCTATAAACAAATCCAAGAATCAATCCAGCATGAACCAGCTTCCATCTTCAATCTGACAACCATTGATAAGTTCATAAGGATTGAGAATGTTTTGGAATCACTAAGGAAACTCAATAAGAGATTGAAGAAACTTCCTGGCAATGCAAGTGACACTCAGGAAACTTGTGAGGTTCTGAGTGACTATTCCAGTGCACCAGATGAAGCTGAGATGTAGGGCATAATCTGGAAGTTCCAGGAATTTTGAGACAAGCAGGCTTCACTGGAGGAAGACAAGGATGATGAAACAGAATAAGCATAATGTTTCATGTCATTTCCATCCAGAGATTGACATGTCTTTTTCATTTTCGTTTCGTCACATAGGAAGCAAATTTTGACTTGTTCTCCTGCGTGAGAGTCAAGCAAAATAGGATTCTTGTTAAATGACTATTTTCTAGGATTTATCCTATTTTCTCTCTGCTCTTTCTATTATAAATAAGGGATGCTTGTGCATTCCAAAAAGGAGAGAGATTTTTAGAATATTGAGAGCTATTGTGAAGAAGAAGAAAAACTTTGTATTTTCTTTTAATCATTGAGGAATAGAAACAGGTGTGAATTTGCAAACTTTGTGCTGTGGCATTCATCTATCTTGAGAGATTGTTCTTACGTCCAAGATCTTAAGCTATTATTTGTTTAGTGTTCTTGATTACTTTAATTTTTTCAAATATTACACCCATTATCTAAAACTCGTATAAGTATTTCTTGATCTGTGTTTGCTTGAAAGAAAATATGTTCCTCTCATTCCCTTCCCACTCTGTTTCATCTATAATAGTTTCCTTTCTAATCCATTCTATTTCTAAAACTGTAACATCTCCATCTCGTGTTGATATGGATTTCGGGATTGTATCCCAACCCCAATGGTTAGAATAGTGTGAATATTGTACATATTATTTCTGTTGTGTTTTAGATCAGTAATAAACAGGCTTTCCTCACCTGTCTTTGAGGAGGGATTTGATCCCGTGTACTGTGGTTGAACCTCATATTTTGGCCTGACAAAATATCCAACCAACATTTTTTGGTGACTCCGCTGGGGAATACGGATTGATAAGACTAAGCTTATCCTATTGGTGTCTGGTGACTCCGTATTTGCCTTATTTTTGGTAGATCCATTTTCTGGTTCAAGCTGGCTAGAAATATCTTCACTCGGTCAAGCTGAGCCAGGGGTGAAACTGATCCATTCTTTGATCTACTTCAACAACACAATTTCAGACTTTCCCCCAACAGTGTTGTATCTAGCCGAGCAAGAAGTTCTTCACCTATCCGAAGAACTCAGGTTCCTCAAGAACAAGAAGCTTCTGCAACCTACCATGCATTATTCTTGTCTGATACTCAGATTCCTGTATGCACTTCATTCAGAAGGATGGCAGCACAACCTGTGCCTTGGGGTGTGGCTATTGGTCCTCTTTCCCTAACTCTGTCGTTGCATGATCTACCACATGGATCTCGTAAGAATATCCCAAATTCAATGGTGATGGGAAGCAGCACCCTGATGAACACATCACCTCATTCTTTGTAGCATGCGGCATCCTTGGGGTAGCTCATGAAGATGTCTCTGTTTGACTCTTCATTGAAACATTGCATGGTGTGGCAGCAGAATGGTTCTACCATCTTCCGAATGCATGCATTACCAACTGGGCTACCATGAGATCCATATTTGAAGCAAGGTTCAAACCAGCTGAAGATTCTCATGACTTGTTAGCACAACTTACACATATGAAGAAGGAGTCTCATGAGCCCATGCGGGACTTCGTGGAAAAATTCAACAAGCTGATTCAGAAGATTCTGGTGCTAGCCATTCCCACTCTTGAAAATCAAAAGTGTTTCTTCATCAATGCTCAGCCCCCTGATGTGAGCTTCTTATTAAGAAGGTCTGTTATCCCTGATTTGGCTACTGCTCAAGCTACAACCACTGAAATAGAAGATGATCTCATTCTGGCAGGAAAGATCAGAAGAGAGTCATCTAAGCCTAAAAATCAGAGTTCTTCTCAAAGTACTACTGACCCTATGATCCAGAAGATGGCCAATGACTTGATCGCTTTGAAGAAGAAAATGTCTCAACAGGTGACCAACGTTCCTTATCGGGATATTCCTAGATGGAATTTCAACAATACCAATGGTGCTCCCACAAGAGATAGGAATCGGTTGACTGCTGCTCCAACAAGGCTGGCCATTGAAGCTCCTCCTGTCAATGCAACAGTGGAAATAGTTGAGGAAGATGAAGAACCAGAAGATCAAGATTCTCATGAAGCTTTTGAAGCTTCAGGATATGCTGATGAGTCTTTTGATGATTCAGCTGGTGACTCCAACATTGGGTACTTGGAATACGAGGAAGACCAATGTGAACATGATGGTCAGTCATTTGCAGTCTTCACTTGAGCTCAATCTCAGAACCCCAGAAAGCTGGTTGAAGGCTCTAAGGAGAAGGGTAAAGAAGCTCCCATGGTTATGGCTAAAAGAGGCTCTCCTATCTCAGCGCAAACTGAAAAGGAGACAACTAAAAAGGTAACTTCTTCTTCTAACTCTCTTTCTCCTGCCCCCAAGACCAGTACCTCAGCTCAGACTAGTGTAACCAGAACTGAGCCCACCATCATTCCTTCATATACCACTTTCGACATTATTGATCATGCAAAGAAAACTAAGATCCAAATGTCAGAAGCTGAGTACCTTTAGTCAAATCCTGAGTAATTTGAGAAACTTGCCAAATTCATTAGAAGTAAGGCTGTTATCCCTTCATCTTCAAAAGGCATTTTTCCTAATCCCACTCAGCCTTTACCTCAGAATAATATGACCTTTGTTGCTTCTTCGGGAAAGATTGAACCATTTTATTTGTCCTTACTTATAAACGGGTTTAAACTCAGCAATTGCATAATTGACTCAGGAGCCTCTGATAACGTGATGCCCACAAAAGTATCCCATGCCCTTGGACTTACCTTGACTAAATCTTATTGGCGGTGTTACTCCATGGAAACCAAGCAAGTCCCCTTGATTGGCCAAATCAAGGATGCACAGTTTGCATTTGTCGCATTCCCAGAAAAGAGAGTAAAAATGACTATCCTGGTTGCTGATATCCCAGCTGCTTATGGTATTCTCTTAGGAAGAGGTTTTTACAAAGATGTCAGAGGAGAAATCAATATGGACTGGACCAAAGCTAAAATTCTAGTGAATGGAGTTCCTCGTGTCCTCCACCCTGAAGCACAAGTGAAGTACCTGGTCACTAAATCAGATGACCCCAAAGCTCAAATTCTCTTCGAAGATGCAGGCTTGGGAAATTATTTCATGACATCGGAGGTGCCTTCTGTAGGTATCAAGGAAGAAGATCCTAATGCTATTTGGACCCTTGAGTTTGACGGGAGCTGTTCAACTACTGGGTCAGGTGCTGGTGTGGTTCTTATATCTCCAGATTTTGAGATCTTTCCCTTTGCCTTCAAGCTGCAGTTTGACAATACTAATAACACAGCCGAATACGAAGCTTTGTTATTAGGATTAGAAATGGCAAGGAAAAAGGGAATCTGAAACCTTAAAGTGCAGGGAGATGCTGAGTTGATTGTAAATCAAGTAAGGGGGATCTATCAAGTAAAAAACAATCACCTAAGGCATTACAGGAACAAGGTGTGGGACAACATAGAATGCTTTGATGCTTTTTCCATCAAGGTAGTTTTGATAGATTACAATGATAAAGCTGATTCTTTAGCCGTGTCTGTATCTCTTCTCCTTCCTCACCCAAAGTTCAAACAGGACAAGTATACCATTGAGATTGTGTATCATCCAAGTGTTCCAGATAATTCAGCACATTGGCAAGTGTTCAATGATGATCAACAGGTATTGTCTTTTCTTGAGAAAGCTGATAATTTTAGTGAGCTTTATTTTGAAGGATCAGAATCAGCTTTCCATGAGTCCGTCTTGAATTCATATCAAGAGATTGATGGTGAATTCATCCAGCTCAAAGGCAATAAGATTCTGAAGGGATTGGTTTCTCTGGAAGGCGTGTTTGACAAACATGACCACTTTATTCAGGATAAAAGGCAAGCTGAAGGTGCTTCCTTGTCAGAGGTAGATCAAGTTAATCTGGGCTCTTCTGACCAACCATGGATGGTAAACATCAGAAAATGTTGTTCTCCTGAGGAGAAAGGAAGATTCACTTCACTCCTGAAGAGATATATGGATGTCTTGGCATGGTCCTATGTGGATCTGAAGTCTTTCAAGCCCAAGGATGTGCAACATAGCATCCCTTTGAAGTCTGATGTCAAACCCTACAGGTAGAAGCAAAGGCATTACAACCCAAAGATCTCAGGGACTATCCTTGCAGAAATTCAAAAGATGTTAGATGCAAGGATTATCTTCCCAATCCATCATTCTACCTGGGTTGCTAACATCATCCCCGTCAGAAAGAAGAATGGTGAGATCCAGATTTGTGTTGACTTCTGGAACCTTAATCAGTCTTCATTGAAAGACAATTACCCATTGCCTATCATGGATCAAGTATTGCAGACTGTCACTGGATCAGAAATGTTATCCATGCTTGATGGATTTTTGGGGTATAATCAGATCGAGGTAGCCACTGAGGATCAACATAAAACAACATTCACCACCCCATGGGGGACCTTTTCTTACAAGAGGATGCCTTTTGGTTTGATTAAACTGGAGCCATGTTTCAAAGAGCTATGGACTTAGCTTTCAGAGATTTGATGGGAAAATTCATAGTTGTATATTTGGATGACTTGACGGTCTTCTCTAAGAAGTGAAGTGATCATTATGATCACCTGGAGCAGGTACTCTTAAGATGCAGGTGTCATGGGATTTCATTAAATCCTAAAAATTCCATGTTTGGAGTAACAGAAGGTAAGTTGTTGGGTCATATCATGACTAAAGAAGGAACCAAGATCGACCCAGAGTGGGTGAAGGCCATCCAAAGCCTTACCCTACCTACAAGCAAAACTGGGGTGCATTCCTTTTTCGGAAAGGTCAATTTCCTAAGAAGATTTGTACCTGACTTTGCTGATAAAACCAAGGATATCCTTGGGATGATGAAAGGTAAGACTCCATTTTGATGGAGCAATGAAGGGAAGCTTGCTTTTGAAGAAGTCAAAAGAGAAATTTCTCATGCTCCTATTCTGGTATGCCCAGACTTCAAGAAGGATTTCATCATGTACAGCTACGCTTCCGCACATACAGTATCAGCCATCCTGATGCAGGAGAATGAAGAAGGAATCAAATCTCCCATTGCTTTCATGAGCTTCCCACTAAAGGAACATGAATTGAAGATGTCACAAATTGAAAAGCATGCTTATGCAGTGGTGAGAGCAGTGAAGCATTTCAGGTATTATGTGTTGAGTTCTCACACTCTCGTTCTTGTTCCTGATACTGCAGTTAAGTCCATTTTGACTCAACAAGAGTTGGGTAGTCAACGGGGTAACTGGATAGCCAAAGTCCAAGAATATGACTTGGACATCAGACCTACCAAGTTGGTACGAGGAAGAGGCCTGTGCCAATTGATCGCAGAAAACAATTCTGAGACAGAATGTGAAGAAACTGAAGGTACTTCTTCAGAATTTCCCATGGTGCTTTTTGTAAGCACAACCGATGAATGGTATGCAGATATCACTTTATTTTTAACTTATGGTGAATGTCCCCTGCATTTAAGCCAAAAAGAGAAGAGGAACAGTTAAATTAAGGTCCGCAAGATACATTCTATGGGATAATGGTATATACAAGAAGGGTATTGATGGTGTATTCCTATGCGTTGTGTTGATAAGTCTCAGCAGATAAGGTTGCTAGAATCCTTCCACAATCTAGCATGTGGAGGATATTTCTCTTCCTCCGTGATGGCTTACAAGATCTTATGGGCAGGTACTATTGGCCTACTCTCTTTTGAGATTCAGCTGAATGGGTGGTTAAGTGTGAAGCTTGTCAACATTTCGTTGGCCGTCCTAAGCTGACAGCTCTTCCCTTGAAGCCTGTGATAATTGAAGAACCTTTTCACCAATGGGGAATTGATTTCATTGGAGTACTGAATCCTACCTCTAGTTCTGGTCATAATTATGTGCTCACCACCATAGACTATTTCACCAAGTGGGTGGAAGCTGCGCCAATCAAGCAGGCAACCTCCGAAGCTGTGTGCAACTTTCTCAAGGAGAATATAATTGTTAGATTCGGTGTGCCTCACAAGATCGTTGCTGAAAATGCTTCCAATTTCTCATCACATGAGTTGACAGAATTTTTCTATGGATTTGGGATCACGTTGGCTCATTCATCTGATTATTACCCCCAAGGCAATGGTCAGGCTGAATCAAGCAACAAAAACCTGGTGACCATAATCAGAAAGTTGGTCGATGAGAATCAGAGGACATGGCACAAAGCATTGTATGATGCATTATGGGTAGATCAGATTACTCCTAAGTGAGCTATTGGAATGTCCCCATTCCAGGTGTTGTAAGGAATTGATGTTGAAGTTCCTATCTCTGTAGAATTTCCAGCCTTACGGTTGGCTAAAGCAATTGAGGATGAAACTTTTCAAAGTTCCATTGAGAAAAGGATAATGTACCTAGCCTAGGCTAGAAGAAGAATGGAGCAAGGTGGTGGATCACATTGCAGATCATCAGAGAAAATTCAAAAAGATATTTGACAAAAAATCAAAGCAACGTGATTTCCAGATTGGAGATCTAGTACTTCTCTGGGATAAGAGAAGGGAACAGAAAGGGATGCATGGCAAGTTTGATTCTTTATGGAAAGGTCCTTTCAAAATCCATCAGCTGAATGGTGAAAATAGCTTTCTGTCTATCATATCTTGATGGAGAGTTTCTCCCTCTACCTTTCAGTGGCCAACATCTGAAGTTGTTCCATCAGTAATGCAAGATGCTCTCTTGCACTGTATTATAATTTATTTTTCTGTTGTGTGTTTGCTTTGCTTTATTTTCTTTCTTTCTTTGTTTTTGGTTTTTCTTCTCCTGACTCCGTAGCCCAATGGATAAATATTTTTGATACATGAGTTCTCTTCCTTTGATGTCTCAAAGAAAGTCCCCAACTGGAGCCAACTGTTATCTTGTTTTAGTGATTTCAGCTAAAATTGAGATAACCATAGGAAAATTTTGGAAAAATCTCTTAAAATTCCCTTTGAAAGAGATTTTCAGGTTTTCGGGTTTTCATTGCATGAAAACATGTTCCTTGCATGCAACATGTCTCATGTTCCTGAAAACCTGAAACCTGATTGCCTAAGTCCATTGTGTCGGGTTTTCGGAACTTCCAAGCATCGGAACATGCTTTTCCAAATGCATGTTTCATGTCACTTGTTTCCCGAAACCTGAAACCCGAATTGAATCAAATCCTTTGTATCAGGTTTTCAGATGCTCCAAGCATGATGACATGTCATTAATGTCTAGTTGTCTGGTAGTTGGCACATGTGTCAAGTGAGGTGTAATTAATGCTAGGTTATTATAAATAGTTGGTTTTCCACGTCATTTGTTACCTTATCATTTTTGCTGCGTTGGATTTTCGTTGATGCTTCTTCTACCTCCAAACCCGATCGAGCTTCCTGATCGATTTCACCATCCATTTTTGATCGTTTTTCAAGCTAGTTGAAGGTATTCTTCTCTTCTTTCTATTTTGAAGCTTTTTGGGTTATTTATGAGGTGTTTGTTTGGGGTTTCCATTTCATTTCCTCCCCCATTACTGGTTTAGGGTTTTGGGTTATTTTCCTTGTTTCTTGTCTTTTTCCCATATGGGTTCTTGTTTGAAATTCACCCCTAGGTTATTTACTTATTTTTCATAGGTTGTAACTTGTAGATTTCAAAAAGATTCTGAAATTCCTAAGTGATCATGAGGTGGGAATTTCTCATATTCTGACATGTCAGAAACCTGATATACTTGTTTCAGGTTTTGCAGGGTGTTTAACATTTCACTTTTTCCACCTTGTTTCAGGTTTTTCCAGGTGCTCGACATCCATCAAGATCCGCAGTGTGTCAGGAATTTCTACCTGCTCGACATCCTCCAGGTTCTGCCGTGTGTGTCGGGTTTTCCCACTTGTCCAACACTTCCTCACTTCCGCAGTGTGTCAGGTTTTCATTGATGCTCAACATGTCCTAACTTCTGACATACACTCCATTGTGTCAGGTTTCCTGAAGGTGTTTTGCAAGTCTCAAAATCTGAACAGTGTGGCGGGTCTGTGTAATTATCCAACAAAACTTTCAAGCCCGATTGCTCTTCCAGAAATCATCAAGGCATTTCTTCTTTGAGACTCCTCATGTTGGACCACAGCCAATCTAAGGATAAGTCAGATAGGATAGGAAAGATGAAGTATAAGTATCAGAAGATGGAGTCTTCTTCTTACATAAGCTGCAATTATGACATTCGGGACACAGAGCTCGGCAATATAGATATGGAGGACTTCTGGAAGAGAATTGAGGATTCTTCTCAGAATTCCTGGATGAAGTCGATAGCAGGCAGTGGTCTCCCTCTTACAGCAGGATTTCCAATATCAGCTCAATGCCCTGAATTCATCCTGGCCTGTGCTTCCAACTATGACTCAGCCTCCCGCTCAGTAAGAAATCAAGCAGGAGAGTCTATAGTGAAATTGGATGGAGGTTACTTTGATCAACTCCTAAGGTTGCCCGACTTTGTGGAATATGTTGATTTAAACCTTAAATCAGCACAAAAGGCCTGGGACAAAGATCAGGAAGACTGCATCAAGCATGTAAACAAGAAGTTCTTGATCAAGGCTAAGCCAACCATTTCTAGGTTTCCCAAGTCGGTCCCTAGAAGTGATTTTATTCTCGAAATCAGTGATATCATCACCCTGCTGAGTCGATTATTTGGACTCCCAGAGTCAAAATATTTCCAAGGGTGGATGTACCAGTTCATGGTCATCATAAAGAAGAATGACCAAGGGATTGATTGGGGTAGCCTAATAAGTGACGAGATAGACTCCCAAATGAAAACAGTCTTGTCTACCGGCAAGTTCTATATGATGTCATACGTCACCTATGCAGCAGCAGGCATGAGAAACTACCCAGGGCTAGATGCAAAGGGAAACCGAGGAAATGGAACACATATATCGGTACTTCCCTCAGCTGATAATAAAAGGGTCTGAAGACCAATATAGAAGAGTGAATGATGCCTTCTTCTATGAAAACATTTGCAGGTTGGATCCTGATCTGAGGAAAAGAAGGGTTTCTGATGAAGCATGGGCCGAAGTGTCAAAATGGGGTTGCATCTTCTTGAAATTCAAGAAATTTACTTATCTTTGGGTGGTAAGGTTCCATGGTAACCCTTTCCATTTTCCCAGGTTCCCAGGTGACAAACTGATCCTTATGGAGTTAGTCAGACAATTGTTGGATTTTCACAAATTCCAACAAAGCAGGCACAAAGCCGCCATCTCCTTCCCTATTTCCATTGGAAGGTATACATGCTCTATAGTGGTTAAGGCCAAGAATGTGGTGCATGAGCTTCAGGACAAATTGAAGAAACATATGAAGCTCAGGGAGGGATTTGACTTCCGAGGAGTCCTCAAGTCATATGGAACCTTGTATCTGCATGTGCCCAATGTGGAAGACATCTGGGTTGATCTTTGGGATGAAGTTTCCATCCAAAGAAAAGACAACAATAGACTGATGCTTGAAGAAATTCAGATGTTAGATCTAGCTGATATCCCTGAAGGCACCATGGACAATGAAAGTGTCCTGGACACTAGGTATGAACAGTCGGAATGGAGACCAACATGGATTCCCAGCCATTGATTGGTCTGTTGCTGAAAAAGCTTCTATCACTGAAAGAGCTGCTCAGACTCTTGTCTGTACCAAGGCATGGCTCATTTCTTGGGGAATGAGTTATAAGGAAAAGAGATTTTCAAAAATAGCCACTTTAGAAGTGGGACCCTCCAAGGGAGAGAGGGAAGAGGATAAAATCCCTACCAAGAGGTAGATAAAATTTAAGTTTGTCAGAAGGGGAGAAAAGCAAGGAGCCACATCATCTGCCACTCCTTCAAAAATAGTTGAGGTACTGGATTCACCTCCTCCACCAGAACAAGGAAAAATTCCTTCAGAAGATGAGGTTGGTCAACCTCTCATTTCTCCTTTTGTTGATTGCTCATCAGAGGTAAGTCTCTCTCTTGCTTCTCAAGCTTTGACTTCAGAATCTTTACCTCCTCCCTCCCAATCTTCCTCACCTCATATTTCTTGCCACTTTCATCAGCCATGGCCAACATCTTCTCTGACCTCTCACCTCTCTCTGCTGGACCTAAGATGGCCATAGATATGCCTCCTCCTTCTGCACCTTCATTCACTGAATCTATCCCCACAGTCACCACACTTGCAGTCATCACTACTCCACAAGTAAACCTTCCTCCACCTACAGATGTAACCATAACACCTCCGATAGGGAAACTTCTTCCACTATACCTCAATGGTTAGTTGATCAGACCCCAAGGAAGAGGAAGGTGGTAGTTCCTCTACCAGCCTTGACTTCAGTTCCCTCAAGGTCTCTCCTGCCAAATCTGCCAAGAAACCCAAAATGGTTTCAAGGGTTTCAGTGGATGCCTTAGGGCATAAGTTTGCAGAGATTTCCACTCCCGTAGCCAACAAAACAAAGGAGGATATAATGGTCACTGATTATCAGATTACAAGGGTTGATCTGGGAAAGGTAACAACAGAAGGAGCACAACAGGATGCATAGGATGCCATGAACGTGTTGTGCCAGAAGCTGAAGGAAATGAAGGTGAGAAGAGATGAGCTAAAGGAGAAAGTTGAATAGTTGATGGAGGTATTACTCAAGCTCTCAAAGCCTTCTCAGTCAACACCATCATCTTCTACCCCTACTCCTATCAGGTTTGATTTCTCATCGGTACCTATGATTGAAAAGATCAACGAGAAGGGGAGAATGGTTGATGAATGGATTCAGAGGCTACTCCTACAAGGAAGAAAGGTCATTGATGACACAGTGGAGGTTTATAAATCCTTGGAGGAGATAAAGAAGGATGGTGACAAAATGGATGATGAATTTTCACAGGAAGTTGGGAACCTCGAGTTAACTTTTGAGGCTCTCAATGCACTGAAACAGGTTCCATCCCGTATCTTGATGGAAGAAGGAATCATTCCACATGGGGATAAGCATTTCCAGCTAACCAAAGCCATCAGATTTAGGATAAATATTCTCAGTGAAGCTTGCAGCAAGTTGAGGGAATCTAGAGATCAGTTGGTTGATGCCACAATGACATAGAAGAGGAGTTGTCCAGGATCTTCGCCAAGGTGTTGGATGAAAGCTCAAATATTCTACCTGCTGATGATTTCTATAAACAAATCCAAGAATCAATCCAGCATGAACCAGCTTCCATCTTCAATCTGACAACCATTGATAAGTTCATAAGGATTGAGAATGTTTTGGAATCACTAAGGAAACTCAATAAGAGATTGAAGAAACTTCCTGGCAATGCAAGTGACACTCAGGAAACTTGTGAGGTTCTGAGTGACTATTCCAGTGTGCCAGATGAAGCTGAGATGCAGGGCATAATCTAGAAGTTCCAGGAATTTTGAGACAAGCAGGCTTCGCTGGAGGAAGACAAGGATGATGAAACAGAATAAGCATAATGTTTCATGTCATTTCCATCCAGAGATTGACATGTCTTTTTCATTTTCGTTTCGTCACATAGGAAGCAAATTTTGACTTGTTCTCCTGCGTGAGAGTCAAGAAAAATAGGATTCTTGTTAAATGACTATTTTCTAGGATTTATCCTATTTTCTCTCTGCTCTTTCTATTATAAATAAGGGATGCTTGTGCATTCCAAAAGGGGAGAGATTTTTAGAATATTGAGAGCTATTGTGAAGAAGAAGAAAAACTTTGTATTTTCTTTTTAATCATTGAGGAATAGAAACATGTGTTATTTTGCAAACTTTGTGTTGTGGGATTCATCTATCTTGAGAGATTGTTCTTACGTCCAAGATCTTAAGCTATTCTTTGTTTAGTGTTCTTGATTATTTTAATCATTTCAAATATTACACCCATTATCTAAAACTCGTATAAGTATTTCTTGATCTGTGTTTGCTTGAAAGAAAATATGTTCCTCTCATTCCCTTCCCACTCTATTTCATCTATAATAGTTTCCTTTCTAATCCATTCTATTTCTAAAACTGTAACATCTCCATCTCATGTTGATATGGATTTCGGGATTGTATCCCAACCCCAATGGTTAGAATAGTGTGAATATTGTACATATTATTTCTGTTGTGTTTTAGATCAGTAATAAACAGGCTGCCTCACCTGTCTTTGAGGAGGGATTTGATCCCGTGTACTGTGGTTGAACCTCATATTTTGGCTTGAAAAAATATCCAACCAGAACTCCCTGCACTTTAGATGTATTAACTGAATGCATGTCATTGCCGGAGATAGCTGCACTGGACGACTCGTGTGCATCCTCTATAGATGAGCTGACTAGATTTACTGATTGAAAATGTGTGAAAACATGGTTAGGTCAATTATAAGATGTAGCACACTGAAAAATTGAGTATGGACTGTTGAATTTATAATGCATCATAAGGTAATGACCACAATGTTTAGTCAGTACATGTCAAAAATGTATGATCATGAATGTGTAGAGTCAGATTTTGTGAGATCAGATTTTTTTCCATGTGCCATGAAAAGTCTGCTATCAGCTGTAATGCACATTATGAAAGTCTGTAGTGAACTCATTGTGTCTTACAGAGCTCACCTGCCCTATATGATATCCCTTAACATACCCTGTAGACAAGAAAACTCAGAAGCTTTTATTTTTGTGTTATCAGGTAAAGCCCATGCTTGTGAACCCCTGTATCCTTGATGCATATCGTGTATGAAGACAAGTGGCTAGAACTGTCTATTTCATTCTCTGTAGATATAGTGGCCATCATTTACTATGGAAAGGTGGAGACATAGGTGTGATGCCACCCAAGTGTGTGGTTATTCTTATTGTTAGTTTGGAGATTAACTTAGACAGGTGGAGGGTCCTCCTACTCCCGATGCTTGTGCAGTATTTCCAGGCACCTCTGGCATCATGATCTAACAGTGGTAATCATCCTCAGATAGATCACTGTGCACTATGTTTAATGCCTATATGCATGTGACCGCTGAGTAACTGGTGGATAACTTTGATTGCAACTACAGAATAAGGAGTTTGTTGGGAGAACACTATGTGACTCTTGGCTTGACACTCTGAGAGATGATGGACATGCCAAATGAGAAGGATTGAGTATTGTAGATGACGGACACATATGTGAGAGGTGATTGTACAGAGGGATCAGAACACTTTCTGTGGAGTGAATTGACTCCTGGCTGAAGTATGCTCTGAGTGATTGACAGGAGCTTTCATTGATCATGGTTCTCAGACAGATTTGATGGACTAACATATCGATGAAACATACATAGGTTGTGTGTGAGTCCAGGTGACCTCCCCGAAAAATCTTGTGCTTTAGTGTCCATAGTACTAAAAGCAGAGGATCCGTATATGCTAGTTTCTTAAATGTAATAATATTCTCCAGATCACGGTGCATTCATGGAGTAGATGGTGGACATCAAGCATTGCTAGATAAGGTCTTTTTTAGTTGTGAATGAATTGTCTAGCATAAATGCTGTCATTGGATTGCCTATCTTAAGTTATGTCAGAATAAAACGAGATCTTGTACATATGGGTTTGGATATACCATTTTAAGTGATGGTGCTACAAGACTCTTGGGGACATAGGCTGGTAATATGCTTTTCTTTATCTATGTGCTATGGTTTTTGTTAATTACAGCCATAGTGAGTCTGGGTAAAATTGAATATTGAAATGCTTGCTATATATTGCAAGGCTTAGCCAATAACAATAAGGAGTGCAATGTAACATTCATTTTTTAGATATGATTGATCAAACTCGAACAGGTTACTTAAAAAACAAAGCATCCAAATAAGCAGATCACATGATATACAGTCATCCTTGAAGTGAATGTAGCACGATAATCATGAGTTCATACGATGGCTGTCCCTGTAGTTGCGGACCTTGGTGAAATATTATCGTAATGCAGATACTAGGGGCCATAAACATGGGTTGATACAAGAGTAGACACTACGCGATAAGGATGACTATCTGATCTATAAGGTGAAATTATTACTGTCATGTTTCGGGCAGAAAAATGTGTAATAAAAAAACTCATACAGATATATGGTTTACAGTGAAATTGGTGGATAAGGTAGTGGACTGTGAATATATTACGAGTTTATTCTATCAACGATAAGATCCTGGATCACTATTTCCAGAAAAGTTTGAAACACCTGGAATATGTATAATGTTTGATGGACTTCTCATGATCTTCTTTGTAGCAATCGAAAAGACTCTATCTCATAAGTTCGACCTTTAAGATGCACGCCATGTTATACAGGTTGAGCAGATTGTAAGAAGTGTTACAAGAATACTCGTCAACCTAGTATGCTGTCCAGCATAAGATTGGCTGGACGGCAATCAGTCATATCCTGTATATGTACACTTAGGAAGTTATTGCCCTTGTATGGACTTGCTCTGTGTAAATCCTAAAGCTCTGACGAGGAGGATATGTGGATTCCCAGATAGATTTGAGCGGTGTGCAGCTGGGTTCAATATGATGATCATACCTATTGAAAGCGGTGTATTAAAGCTGAAGATTATCCATCTTTGTTCCGCCTAAGATGAATAGTTTGCACAAAGCTGAGCTCACAGTGTGACTGGGTAACATGGGTACTATCTCCAAGTTGTGGGACTTGCTACTTGAGATAGACCTCCAGAGAAAGTTGGTTCTTCTTCCTAATCCTACCTAAACTAATCTACTCTAATGAAGAAAAACTAACTATATCTAATCTAACTTTCCAAGGGACCAGGGAGAGAGAAATAACATGTAAATGAAGGAAAAGCCTACACTACAGTGGTGATGCACCAAAAGAAGGGAATGAGAAAAGTCTTTCCAATGTGTGAAAATGGAAGCAAAAATGTAGCATACTAGAGAGGGTGATAAAGTTCTCCACAGTCTAATAACAACATTCACAACAATATTTCATACACACACAATAATAATGAATCCCTGCAAGAGCATAAAATAGACACAATATATTTGCAATAAGATTGAAGAGGCAAGAAGAATGCAAACAAACACAGCAAGGGAAGATACATCCACAAACTTGCATCTATTGCTTCATTGATATGCACAGTTCAATCTATTACAAAATAAAGGCCTAGATCACCATGCAAGGAGTCCACTACAAAGGCCTGTAACACATTGGCTTCACAAAACCAAAATGATAGAGTTTTTCTACTCAAAACTATCCCCCCTTTTACAATGAGCCCAACATTCCAATTTATAGAGTTTTGGAGAGAGAGAGAGAAGGGGATGCAAATCATGAAACCCACTTTTCAACCAATTGCAAGTCATAATAAATGAGTGTGGTTGGTGATTTTGGACCTACAAAAGCAATTACAATGTGTCCCATAACTTGCAGCAATGAAATAATGATTTCCCATGCTCATTAAATGCCTCTCCAACCACTAATAAAATCAAACTGAATTGGGCTT
Organism: Taxus chinensis; assembly: GCA_019776745.2. Taxonomy (NCBI): domain Eukaryota; kingdom Viridiplantae; phylum Streptophyta; class Pinopsida; order Cupressales; family Taxaceae; genus Taxus; species Taxus chinensis. Next base: position 205,955,652 of record CM034157.1, read on the forward strand.
TTTCCTTAAAAATCATCATCAAAAATTCATCATTTTCTATATTTCTTGATTGTTGTGCATTGTTCTCAGAGCCATGATTCCAATGAGACCAATTTTGTGAAAATCCATTGAGAATTGCAAAAGTTATGGCCTTCTGAGTGTGAGCAGCTATTTTGAGTTTGCCAGGGATTTCTTGCATTTTACGGGACTGAGCATTTAATTTTTTGGAGCTGGAGATGTTTATTTTATTTTCACCCACCTACCCTCATTAAAAATAATAAATCTAATTTTTTGGTGTAGAGGATGTCAAGCCCTTTTTGAAAAGTCCAATTTTGTGAAAATTGGAGCTCCTGGATCAAAAGTTATGCCTATTTGAAGTTTAGGGGTCAGGGTGTTCCATGTGGGCTCTTATAATCTGCATTAAACCACTTTCCCTTTATATTGTGGGTATTGTAGGTTTTCGGGGAACTCATGGCACTAGGGTACAAGGGTTCTTGGGCCATGCGGGTCTTGATTCACTCGCACATGCACTCTACCTCCTTTGATATGTGGCAATTTCATTGCACGGGAACTCATGTGGGTACCTTGGATGCTCTGGGCCCTCAGACCTGTATCTGCACACATATCAGACCCTTTCGCCCTTATAACACCAAACTTGATGCTTGGTGTTTTTGGGTGTGACACCTTTTTCACCTTCATGGGCCAAATGTCTTTCCTGCAATCCCAGTTTTCTTGGACTTGTCGGGCCCAACTCATCCTTGGAACTTGGACCGCCTTCCACCTTGAAATTCCACCTTTTCCACATTGCACTTTGTTTCAATTCGGGTAATTTTGATTTTTGGGGAACTCATGTCCCGATGGAACTTGGACTGCCTGGGCCCGGGACTTTTACCTACAAATCATTGTTTCCTTAGCATTTAGACCCAAGTCAAGGACGAGGAACCCTAGTTCCATCTGTAACCATTCCACCTGCAGCCCCTAGACCCACAATACATTAAAAATAGGTTCCTTTTTCATTTTTTCAAATTTTTAGCAAATTTTCACTAACTCCTTAGATTTTCTTGAAAAGGGGAGTTATAGAAAATCAAAGGGTGCCCCCAAAATCCTAATTTCTTGTTTTCACCAATCTCTTGTCAAGTCTAAAAAAATGTGAAAGTTATCGAATTCACCTTGGGGTAAATTTTGGATAACAATTTGGTGACTCAACGGGGCCATTTGCCTACTAAATGGAGTGTGGCTAGTTTTTTGAAGCTATCCATTGGGCATGGAGTCTGCATTATCATCATGAACTGATTTGAACTCTGAAATTTGATCCTGGAATGCTTGGGATGATGTTGCCTACTTTCGGAGCTACCCCCACAGCTCACACTCTCAACTTTCATAAGAAAATCTTGAAGTCAAGGTTTGTGAGAGTAGAAAATTGCTTGAAACCTGGATTTCACCCATTCTTGCAACTATGATCCATGAGGCTGAATGATGAGTACCTATGAATGTTACCTCAACATCTAATTCCTCACCAAGTGTGGATAGATGAGACTGATCTTTTGCCTGGGTGAAGTATACTGCAGAATTGGAGTGAAACCTGTTAGCTTGGACATCATGGAACTCTATTAAGTTTTGATTTTCTTTCTTCTTTGAATGTCCAATGTTACTTTGACTAGAGCTGACTTCAGACTTGGGCTACCAGCTGATCCTTGTAAGTACTATCATCAATCTTTGGGAGAGCACTATGGCTTAATTTCTTTGTTTGACTGAAGGCTAAGTGAAAATACACTGAATGAATGGTTGAGTGAAAATTACTGATTTGAGGAACAAAAGAACTGAATATTTATCATTTCTGATTTTAGTTGCTCTGCATTTGTTTGAATTTGAAATTTACAACTATTGCAAGCAACTATGAGCTTCCACTTGTAGCAGTTTCTCTTTCCTGAAGCATGATGAACTATATACAAAGCATACACTAGAAGCAATAGAACATGTGCACCAACACTTAGGGAAATTAAATCCTATTCTAACAACAACAACAATGTGCACAAGCACTTGGAGGAATTGGAAATCCTAGACTAATATGTACAAGGGTGAGAAATTCTTCCTTCTAGTAGCAATGCTTGAGATAAATTCCATTGATTAGAATATGTAGTTCTTCACCATCTAACTTAGCCAGTTGGAAGGCATTGCTACCTTTGCATTCAGTGATCATATATGGACCACTCCATATGGCATCAAACTTGGAATGCTTTCCTGGATTTGCATGATCAACATCCCACTTCAGTACCAAGTCTCCTGCTTGGAATGTCCTAGCTTTAGCTTTCTTGTCAAAGCTCCTCTTGATCAATGCTTGATCTTTTTCCATGGTTTGCATTGCATGTTCTCTTGTTTCTTCTAATTCCATTAGTTCTGCATACCTGATTTCCATGGGCTCAAACTCAGCTAGTTCCAGCTGCTTCATGAGTTCCAATGCCGACAACTCAAGTGATATAGGTAGTACTGCTTCCTTCCGTATACAAGCTTGTATGGAGAGCTACCTGTAGACCTCTTGGGTGTGATTCTATCAGCCCATAGAGCTGATTTGAGCTTTGTATGTCAGGTTCTTTGATTCTCATCAAGAGTTCTTCTAATGATTCTCAACAAGTTTTTGTTTGTAGACTCTGCTTGGCCATTACCCTGAGGGTAATAGTTTGATGAAGTGTTGAGGTATATACCATTCTTGACAGCCCATTCAGTGATTTTTGTGCCAAGAAATGCCAATGCATTATCTGATATGATAGTAGGGACACCAAACCTTGTGACTATCCCCTCATAGAAATCCAAGATGCTGGATTCATTTTCCTCCTTAAGTGCCACTGCTTCAGTCCACTTGGTGAAATAGTCTGTTGCCGTAAGTATCCACTTGTGGCCTTGACTTGAATTTGGATTGATAACTCCAATGAAGTCCAATCCCCATTGCATGAATGGTTGATCTACTGAAATTGGATGAAGGGGAAGCGCTGCTAACCTTTCTTTCCCTATGAAGAATGCACATTTTTTGCATTTCTTGATCCATGAGTAGCAATCACTAAACACTGTAGGCCAATAGTAACCAACTTTCATGATTTTGAGAGCTGTTACTCATGGAGAAAAGTGGCCTCCTACTTCCCCATCATGGAACTCATGTAATATCTTCTCAACCTGATTTGTTGGGACACACCTCAATAACACCCCATTCACATCCTTCTTGAATAGGATGCCATCAATGAGCACATATGGAATGGATTGTAATCTGAAATATCTTCTCTTAGCTTTGTTCCATTCTGGAGGGCACAAACCTGTTTGGAGATAATGCACCATGTCTTGAGTCCAACATGGAATGGGTGCATCATTAGCTGGTTGTTCTTGATCATTCTGTAGTAGCAGGACAACCTCTTCTTCACCTTTTGACTCATCTTGTTGTTTGGAAGCGAGATGCTCACACAAACCTTTTCCATGAACCAACTTGGTCACTTTGATTTCAATATCATATTCCATTATGCGAGTGATCCAACCTACCCTCTTCTCATTTAAATCCTTGTTTAGAAGAAAATCCTTGACACCAACATGAGACACTAGCAGTTGAATCTTATTGTTCGAGACCAAGTGTCTAAACTTCTTCAAACTCCTAATGACAGCAAGAACATGCTTTTCAATAAAAGAATACCTTACTTTGTAATCTTCCAGGATTTGACTGAAGAATGCTATGGGTTGTTTGAACCTTCTTTATTCAGCTGTACCAAGATAGCTGAGATTGTGTCTGATCCTCCAAAAGCATACAACATGAAGTCCTTTGAAAATTTGGGTTGATAAGAGTTGGAGCTTGTGATATTGCATGCTTGATAGCCTCAAAACTCTCTTTGCCTTCTGCTGTCCATTTGAATGCAAGACTCTTCTTCAACATCATTGTTAATGGCTTCACAAGAGTGGAAAAATCAGGCACAAATCTGTGGACAAAGTTTATCCTTCCTAAGAAGCTTTGGAGAGATTTCTTTTGGTGTGGCAATGGAAAAGTTCAGATAGCTTCAACTCTTTCAGGATCAATTGTCAATCCTTCCTTTGAAACAATATGGCCCAACAACTTACCTTCATGTGCCAAGAATACACACTTTTTTGGATTCAAAGACACTCTGAATCTTCTACATCTTTGAAATACTTGCCTGAGGTGAAAGAGGTGGTCTGCTGCATTCTTTGAGAAGACAGTGATATCATCTAGATATACGAGCACTATCTTGTTGATTAGTCCTTTGAACGCCATATCCATAGCTCACTGAAATGTTGCTCCAGACATTTGACAATCCAAATGGCATCTTCTTATAAGCATATGTGCCCCATTTCATAGTGAAGGTGTATCTTAAACTGATCTTCTTCCTTCACCATTATTTGGTTATAGCCTGAGTAGCCATCTAGTAATGAAAACCTTTTCGAACCAGCTACTACTTGCAGGATTTGTTCCATTAAAGGAAGTGGATAATGATCTTTGAGTGAAGCTCTATTTAGATCACATGAAAGTCTACACACAATCTGATCTCTCCATTTCTCTTCCTTACTGGCACCAAATTTGCAACCCAACTTGAATGTTTGATAGGAAAGATGATGCTAGCTTCAATTATCTTGTTCAACTCTTTTCTCATGAGAGGTTCAATGTGAGGATTCACCGGCCTTTGCTTCTGTCTGATAGGCTTGGATTCCGGATCTAGCTCAATAGTATGTTGTGCTAACTTTGGGTTGAAACCTCTTAAATCCTTATAAGTCCAGGCGAAGACATCTGGGAATTCTTGACAAAGTTGAACAAATTCATATTTCTCTTGTCGAGTATTTACTTTTCCAATTTGCAATATCTTGCCTTCATCTACTGAAATGGGCTCTGAATCCTCACCCTTTACCTGAATGTTTTCCTTTTCTTTCTGGAATTGATCATTTGGGTTGAAGATTGACTCCAAAGTTACAAGACCTTTTGGTAATTTGTTAGTCCTCAGCTGCACCACTTGGTCACCATACTGTTGCTCCAACTTGTCTTGGTTTCTAGCAGAGAACTCAACTTCTTCTTGTAGAAAATTGACAATTTGCTGATCATTCTCAAAGACTTGCCAACTTGTGTTGTTATCTGGCACAACTGGTCTTACAACTACTTTGATATGAGGCTGGGTTTTCTCACTTTTGATACTTTCTACAACATCAAATGCTGCCCCAATTGCTGCAAGTCTATCTGTTGCTTCATTCTTCTTTCTTGGGATGGAATTGATGCTAAAAGCTTCAAAATATTCAATGAGATCCCATACCCAATTTTTGTAGTTCTTCAACAGATCATTCTTAGCAGCATTTTGTCCTCTGACTTGGTTCACGATTAGCTCACTATCTCCAAATACTTGTAAGTTTTTAATACCTCTCTTTCTTTCCCAATGCAATCCATGAATTAAGGCTTCATACTCAGCTGTGTTGTTTGAGAAAAAAACTGAAAATAGAAAGCTGAGTAATATTTTGTACCTTGTGGTGAAACAAGCATAGCTCCTCCTCCTACACCTTGTCTACTCCTTGAGCCATCAAAGAATAACTGCCACACCTCATTATCATCTTTGTGATCTGGCTTGGTGATGCTAGGGAGAGGTTGATTCTCTTCATGCAAACAATAAATCCCTAATTCAACTTCTTCCATTTCCTTGTAAGGGTCAAATGCATGCCTCTTGTTTTCCCATTCATCAAGAGTCAAGTCTGGAATGCATCCGAATTTGGTATCTGCTTCATAGGTGCTTGGATAATCCTCTTGATCAAACGTTGAACAATTCACATTGATTGGACTTGGTGTATGAGGCTCAATATGAAATTTTGCAATAGGCTCAGATCTGATTGTAGCCTTAGCTCCATACCTTGTTCTGAATAACATGTGTGACCAATCAACAGAAAAATAACCTCCAATTTTAGCAGTGAAGTCTCTTGACAAACACAATGTAAAGAGTGGTGGCAAGTCTATGACTGATACATCTTACAAGATGGTCACATTGGGACATGCATGTAATGTGAGGCTCAATCCTTTGATTACTCCAACCATTGTTACCATTGTCCCATCCAATTGCACCACACCTCTAGAAATGACTTCATATTGAAGACCCAATTGATCAGCTATTTGTTTTGGCATTACAGAGCTACTTGCTCCTGAATCAATCATGTAATTATGCACCAACTTATCTCCGATGATCAATGAGATATAGAATGGTGGGGGCTTCAAATTTTTACCTTGGTGGCCTCCTTGATTTCCTCCTTGTTGAGCTACATTGGTAAGCACCTTTTCTTGTTGATTGGATGACTGATTTGATGCTGACCAATTTTCCATAGCAGCTTGCAATAGGTCTCTTTGTCTTGGGATAGCTAATGACTCCCACATTGAGATGTTTACATTCGTTTTCTTCATCTTCTCAATGATGTTGAATAAGATGAGCTATCTCTCTGCTGCCCCTTGCTTTGAAAAGTTTTTTCTTGCACATGGGTTGTTACAACCGGCACTTGAGCTGGTCTAGAAGGTGGCTTGGGTTGACCTTGCACATTGGGAGCTACACTTTGATTACCAATACCTTGTTGAGTGATAGAGGGATGTGGATCATTTGAATTGGATGACTTTCCCTCTCCAATATTTCTCTTCTTGGACAGTGTATTGGTTGCTACACTTTGAGAAGGGGCTTGATTTATACCACAGAAATATTCAGCCTACCAATTGACAAGTGTGGTATCATTTAGAGGTGCTTCTTGAGTTACTACTGATTTCCTTCTTGGCATGTCTCTTGTTCCACACCCATTGTTGTCACCATAAGAGCTTGATTCAAAGCACCATTGAAACACATTGACTAGTTATGAGGTTGATTGCATGGGAAGCACTAGTCATATTCTTGAGCCATGTTATTTTGCACTGGTACCAAGGCTCTAGATGTGGATGCAAAATTAGGATTGTAAGACTGAAATGGCCTATTAGCAGGAGGTTTGACTTGGTTTTGTTGGTACCCAGATTTAATCTCCTTCACAACTTGAGCTGCATCATGGATTTTACAAGACACTCAGAGGCAGATAAATGGTTTATATGTCATTTTGTAGCTGGGGAAGCAATTTATCTGACTTGTTAGCACTCAGGATTTGAAGAAGTGGGTAGCACCTTGGAAGGATTTGATCTAATCCTCACTATTTTAGGTTGTGCCTATCAACCAAGGTAAGAGAACCTATATTGTAGCCTCTGTTTTGTGAAGGAGGTGAAAATATCCTTGTACTGTGCAGATTGTATGGAGATGGCCTTGAGAAAACATGATCAATTTCCCATTATTCAAACTCAATAGAGTTGTCACTACTAAATGATGGAAATGCTTTCAAGACAAGGCTAAGGCTACTAAAGACATGGTATGATCCTGATTTGCTTTGTGCATTTTTGTAAATGGATTGTATTCTTTTGTTGACACACAATACAATGCAGGGGTATTATAGGTAGGATGAGTTAATTTGAAATGAATTTTGGGGTGGGAGATATTCAGACAAGACTAACCAGAATTTGCCAACTTCTTTGAGGACCTTTGCAAAACTTGAAAGACTCAGACAACAGAAATGCTTCAAAGAGGTTAAGGTGTTCCTTCAACTAGGATATGTGCATCAAATGGAAGCCTCAGATCTGCACTCTTCCACACAATCTCTGATGATTTATCACAAAATATTGAGTTAAATGAATCAGCAAAAGCATTTAGAAATTTCTATTCTATTAGACCTAAGGTACCCCCAAAGGTTTACAATCAAATCTATATCAAAGAAAGCAAAGTGAATTTAAATTTTTTTATCCCTTCGTCAGATGAAAGCTCTGGTGATTTCGGAATTTCAAATGCCACTAAGCTGTTACAAGAATTAGATCTACATGATCAAAAGGAAATTCCAAACACCAGATTGCAATAGGAGCAAGAAACACAAATTGAAAACATTCTGAAACATAAGTAAATGCAAATTTTACCAAGAGACAACACAAAATAATCCAGAATGACCAAATTTATCAATAGGGGAATGTTATAAGAACAATCTCAGAGCTTGTTAGTGGCTATACATCTGCAACCAACCTAACATGATACAAATTTGATGCAAAAAGGAGTTAAAATGGTTCTCAGGTGGTTTCTCAGAGAATGGGCTTCTTCCCAGATTTTCCCGTGAAAATTCTAAGTTTCTCCAACCATTTGCATGAAAAATTCATGCAATATATAACTTTTAATCACGCACTCACTTTTCCCCTCAAATCTTCCCTCCAAAAGTGGAATATTCGAAGCACATTTGCTTTGCAATATTTTTGGAAAATGACATTTAACAAACTCTCAAAAATTTTCCAGTTGTTCTTTCAAAATGTGAATCATTTCAAAACTTTCATCATTCTTCAAAGTGGAAGCACGTTTTTCATTCCCCACGCATGTAGACCCCTTTTGTTTCATTATTTCATCTTTTCCTTTCCCAATTTTTTACTCTGTAACTTTGGATCTGGTAATTCACGTTTTTCATGAATCAGAGTAAAAATTCATTTGAAATGTGCTTTGGATTCACAAATTGAGCCCCCAATTTGATCAATTCAGACCCTACAGGCCAAAATGACACGAATTGGCAAAAAAATTGATGAAAATTGATGTAAAAAATGCATCTCCAAACTTCCTGGAGCTCAAATGGTGGCCAAATTGGTGAAATGCACAGCTACCATTGATCTGTTCTTATCTTTAAATCTAAGCCCTCCACGTGGTAGATCCGGGAAAAATGGGCCTTGGGGACACTTTTGACCTTTTTACAACTTTTTGAAAATTTGCAAAATTTCTTGATTTCCTCTACCACTCCACCTTTGCGATTTGGGTCTGACACGTGGTGCAATATGACTGGATACGGAGTCGTGGCTCAATTTTACACATTTTGCATCTTTTTAGACAAAGGAAATTTTTTCAATTTTCCTCTGCTACTCCGCCCTCCCACAAGACATGTGTCCTCATATGATTGGCTGAGGGGCAACGATTCTCATTTCATATTTTAATCATATTTCACCAAAGGAAATGTTTCAACATTTCCTCCTCCAGCCCACTCCTCCACCATTGACTCCTCAGATGAATTTTGACTTTTTACCTTTGGGCTCACGGGTCCATTCTAATGATTTTCTACCCCTTTTCCAAAATGGGTGAAAATTCAAACTTTCCTCTAAGGCTCCATCTTCTACTCTGTGCTTTGATGCTGACACGTGTCTTCATCCCATTGGCTGTGAGTTTGTGGTCCAATTTTATACTTTAACTCTTTTTCACCAAAGGCCAAAAAGTATCAAACTCCTTTGCCTTTCCATCTCTCCACCTACCACGTGTCCTCCTCTGATTGGATGCGGGCCTTAGGGGATTTTCTTCATTTCCACACATTTTCCAAAGTTCCCTAAGGCACAAAATGACCCGCCCATCCTCCTTCACTCTGCCTGCGACACGTGTACCTCCTCTGGGGCCTGCGGAGCTGTGGGGGCAACTTGCACATTTTTCCAAAAACACAAAAACGTTAAGTTTTTAGAAATGACCCATCGATCCTTGTCCAATTACAAATGGCCATGTATGAAAAAGTATATGAGCTAGAATTTGATGGGTAAAGGACACCCGTATGACCGTAAAAAAATGTAGAAATTGCCAGTGCCCCCCCAAAATCAATTTTTTCTTTGTGGGTGAAGAATTTTTCGATCAAAAGACAAATGGAAAGTGATTTTAGGCAATTTACGACCATGGAAAGGGATTTTTGAGGGAAAATAAGTAAAAATCAAATGATTTCGAGCTCCAAAGGCCAAGAAAAAATGAAAAAAATGGCAGAGGCATTTGAAATGGGAAAAATTAGGGCAAAACGCAAAGTAAACCTGGGGATTCCTTCAGAATGGTGTAAAATGGAGGAAATGTGAACAACACATAGCACTCAAACACAAAAATGAGTTTTTTTTTGTCAAACTTGAAGTATATGAGAATCCCAAAACCAGTTTTTCATCAGAAACAGGGCAAAAACACGTTTCTGCTTAGCAAAACAAGGATGTTTCAATATTGGGCACCAATATTGGCTCCATCTTAGGGATGGGCACTCCCAACGAGTGCCACAAGAACTGAAGCAAACCATGTGCCAAAAAACCATTGGGAAAATGGATTCACAAGCCAAAACATCCAAAAAACCAACTGATAAACCAACAAAAAGGGCTGCCACACACAAAGGCAAACCAAAAACTGACCAAAACAACAAAAACAAAGCAGAAACAAAAAATTGTACACTGTACAAGTGATATGCAAACTTCAGTTTTGGGGATCAATCGAAGAAATGCTTCAAATGTCTTCCATTAACATGCAACTCAAGTAATTCCTCGTCTAGGTCCTTGAGGAAAAAATTATTCTCACCAATTCTTATGTCAATTGAATATGAGCCCATCCACAAAGCATCAAATTTACCATACTTGCCCTTATCTTCATGCCTACTATCCCACAACAGGACAAGATCTCCAATACTGAAAGCTCTTGGGGTTATCTTCTTATCAAACACCTCCTCCATTCTCTCTCTGAATTCGACATACCTCTGATGGGATGATCTTCTTGCTTCATCAAGTTCAACAATCTAATTAATCCTTGCTTCATATGAACTGATTTCTTGATCTTCAAGTTGTTGAACAAACTGAAATGAAGACAACTACAGATGCAAGGGCAACAGAGCTTGTGTTCCATATACCAATTCAAATGGGCTTTTACCAGTAGCTCTTTTGGCAGTGATCCTATCAGCCCAAACAAAAAACTTTAGTTGTTCACCCCACTTCTTCTTGTTCAATTCCAAAGTCCTTTTAATAATTTTCAACAAGTTTTTATTGCTGGACTTGGCCTGTCCATTTCCTTGTGGATTGTAGTTAGAAGCATATGTCAACTTTATCCCATACTCTTTGCACATTGCCACTAAAGGTCCAGCTCTGAAACTCATGGAATTATCAACAACAATCTTGACTTGCACTCCAAATCTGCAGATGATATGATTCAATATGAAGTCCATTAAAACTTGGTGCATTTCCTTCCTAGTGAGGATTGCTTCCACCCATTTTGTGAAGAAATCAGTAGCTACCAAAATCCATTTGTGTCCAGCACTTGATAAATCAAATATTTCACCAATGAAGTCCAACCTCCATTGTTTGAAAGGAGATTCAATTGATACAGGTTGTAAAGGAAGGGAACCTGAAGCTTTCATTCTTCTAGAGAAATATTGACAACTCTCACATCTTCTAACCAACTGAGTTACATATTTAAAAAGAGTTGGCCACCAATAACCAGCCCTCAAAATCTTGTGTGCAGTAACCCTCCTAGCAAAATGTCCTCCACAAACTCCCCCATGGAAATCAACAATTATTTTGGGAGCTTCATCTTCAGTCACACATCTCAAGAGGATTCCCTCAGGGTTCTTCAAAGCCAACCCAAAATTTTTAATGATATATTTTTGAGAAGCTAGCTTGAGAGCTCTTTTCTAATTTTTATTCAAATTTCCAGGCCAGCATAGGTGTTTGAGATAATAGATTACATCCTTGTACCACTCAAAGTTCAACAATTTTTCAAGAACATCTGCCCTCTCTTCTTCTACTTCATTTACTTCAACATTTTGCAAATTACTTTCAGCCATAAGCTTGACAAGACCCAAACCTCTTACTAGCTTTGTGGTCTGAATGTACATATCATACTCCTACAATTTGGTAACCCACCTACATATTTTTCTTGAAATCTCCATCTCTGATAACACATATTTTACCATTGTGTGAGGAACATAAGCAACAACTTTGGAACTCAAAATATAATATCTGAAAACCTTAGTTTCTTTCACCAATGCAAAGGCCTGCTTCTCCATGATTGTGTATTTTAACTCAGTTGCTTGCAATGTGTTAATAAAGAAGGAAATAGGCGTCTTAGCTCCATCATCATCCTTTTGCAACAAAACAGATGCAATAGTGTGCTTAGAAGCAAAGGAGAAAATTTGGAAAGGCTTCTTGTAATTTGGGGCTGCTAAAACAGGAGCATGCTTCAATGCTTCCCTGATTCCATCAAAAGCTTTAATGGAAGCCTCTTCCCACTTGATATTTTGGTCCTTCTTCAACATGGAAGTGATGGGGAGAGTCAACTCAGCAAAATTTGACACAAACCTTCTAATGAAATTGATTTGACCAAAGAAGGATTGGATTCCTTTCTTAGTTTTTGAAACCAGGATCTTGCTGATAGCTTCTATCCTTTATGGATCAATCAGAACTCCTTCTTTAGACACAATGTGACCAAGTATTTTTTCTCTTTTCACTCCAAAATGGCACTTCTTTGGATTAAGTGAAATTCCATATTCTCTACATCTGATCAACATTCTTTCCAAATGCTGAAAGTGGTCACTGCTCTTGCTAGAAAAAATAGTAATATCATCTTGATAAACAACAATAAAATCATTGATATAACTAGCAAAAGCAACATCCATGGCCCTTCGAAAAGTAGCTCCAACATTCATTAAACCAAAGGGCATCCTGTTAAAAACATATGTTCCCCATGGAGTAGTAGAGGTAGTTTTAATCCTCTCTGATTCTTTGACAACAACTTGGTTATAGCCGGAGAAACCATCCAAAGTAGAGAGCATTTCATAACTAGTCACTAATTGCAGCATGTTCTCCATGTTTGGTAAAGGATATTTTTCCTTTATTGATGCTCTATTTAGATTTCTGAAATCCACACAAAGTCTGATATCTCCATTCTTCTTTCTAACCGGCACCAAGTTTGTAACCCAAAAAGAATACCTTGTAGGCTGAATGATTCCTCCATCCTTCAATCTTTTCAATTCCTCTTGCATTTTCACAGAAAGGAGTGGGTTAATTAGCCTTTTCTTTTTTCTGAATGGTTTGGCATCTTTCTCAAGAGGGATCTCATGTTGGAATAAGTCTTCTCTATATGCTTTCAGGTCGGAATAAGACCAAGCTAAACAGTCTTGATATTGTTTCAACAATTGGAGGTAGGATTGTTTTTCTTCCTTGTTTAAACCACTCACTAACCAAATATTCCTTGTTTTTTCCTTTGTTCCCAAGTCATGCTCTTTAACATATCTAGATGCAAACATGTTTCTATTGATTACACAATCAGCATTGTTAAAATTTGACTCAAGAGCAACCAACCCTCTAGGGATGGTGTTAGTCTTCAATTGAATGATATCCTTGCCAAATTTTTTTTCTTTTCCATCAACATTACACACCAATGGTTCCAAATCAATATGTTGATCCATAAAATCACCTTGGTTCTACAAAAACCTCTAAACTTGACCATCATCATCAAATACTTGCCAATGTTTGATGTTATCCGGGACTACAGGCCTAGTGAGTATCTCAACATCATATTTACAATATAGAGAAACAATACAATTGTCAAATATAGATCCCAACATTGCCAGCTTATCAGAAATCATATTTAAACTTCTATCATGATGAATGATGTTGAAGGAATCAAACATCTCAATCAGATCCCAAATTGTGTGTTTGTATTGTTTCATCCACTGATTTTTTGTTGCATATAATTTTCTAACTTGTTTGACAACCAACTCAGAATCTCCCTTTACAACAACATATTTTACGCTATACTTCCAAGCAATCCCTAGCCCTAATAGTAATGCCTCATACTCAGCTATGTTATTGGTGCATTCAAAGTTAAGTTTGAAGGAGAAAACAAATTCCTCATTGCTTGGAGAGATTAAAACAACACCGGCACCATTTCCAAATTTGGAGCAAGCTCCATCAAATAACAAGGTCCATGGTGAGCCTACCTCTTCAAGACACTTAGACTGATCCATCTTGTGCTCCTTACCATCAGCAAACCCAATAAAATTATCAACATCAACACCAACAAATAATACTTCATAAGAAGCATTGTTTGGATCCTTAATTAAATGCAACATCTTTTTCTCTCCGTATAATTTTAAAAGGCTTCCTTCAATGGGAATGGTGGAAAAAGAAATATCCATTTGGACACTCCCTACAACACTTGCAGCCCACTTTCTTGATAATAACATACCCCATTTATTAGGGCAATCAACAATTATAACATCAAGTTTCAAATTCTTACCCAGATAGGCTACAAGTTACACCACCAAACCTTTGACACACCCAATAACTGGCACTTCCATGGAATCCATGGCAGTACACTTGCCATATGCTACTGTCACTTTGATATCTAACTCATTCATAACTTCCAAAGGCATGCCATTGCATGATGCCCTGGAGTCAAACATACAATTGTGTAGCAACCGGGCCTTAATAATCAAAGTTGTGAAGAAAGGGTCAACACCCAGCTGAGATTCAAGAAAGGATGTTCCCAAATAGACCTCCAGTGGTTCACCAAATTATTCCAATGCTCATGTATTTCCTACCTCTACAATAGCAAGTGGAGTCTCTAAAACATTCACATTCCTTTTCACGACAACAATCTCCTCCTTCAATCCGAAATACTCAAGTGTTCTCTTCTTGTGCTCAAGGATTCTAAGTAGCTCAACAATTGGAACATTGACCTTGATTTGGCTCAAAACTTGAGCGATGTCATAGGGAATGTATTTAGGAAAAACATTAGTGGAAGGAAGGCTGGAAATTTCATCAGATGGCACAAGGTTTTTAACATTTTGAGCATGGGGTGAAGCATAACTTTTACTTGGGAAAACAGGGCTCTTAGCAGATGTTTCTTTCTTAGGAACCTCTTTTGGGATATTAGAAAGCAATGGGGTTTTATTCTTGGCATGAATCCCAGCTCCCTTGACAGCCTTACTTCTTGTGCTATACTCCTCCTGGGCCACCACTCTTGGTATAGCAACAGATTTACACAGTAAAACAATAGATTTCTTCTTAATCATTATCATGCTAATACAATGGCTATTATATAGCCAGGAATGTTGTTGAACAAATTCCTATAAAATAGGAAGTATACAAAACAATAACCTTCCCGTAAGGGCTGCACATGAGAATATAGTGTTATACATTTGTTATAACAATATAGATGGAATTTTTACTAACCAATTAGTAATAAACTAACAACCATGTGAATTCTAATTCTCTAACATTCCCCCCCTTAGTGTTTACATGGTAGAAAGTCTATCCACACACTCAACTGCAGTATGCTCACCCCTGTGGCATGTCCAAATCTGTGACTCATGACCTTGATCTACAAAAGAAAGGCTCTCTCCTTCCATGGTTTTTAAATAGGCTTACCACAAACCTTGAGTGATAGGAACCTCATCAACTGTCGACCTCGTGTGGTTTTGTGGATCCTCCCACAAACCCTTTCAAGATCCGTGAACTGACTTACTCTGGTGCTACTGTTCACCACTATGCTTATACATCAGGGAATTATGTAGGAAACACAACATGCATATCACAAAACTGCACAATAGAAGATATACTGAAAAAAATTCACATTACTTCCTATAAGAATCATAATGTTCCTAATAAGTCTCTGTCATTGATTACTGCCACTCGATCTCAAACAACATAGAAAATTACCACTGCCACTGGAAGCTTTCCTTGACTAAGTCATTTTGGGTGTAGAATGGGAATGGAACATTGGTATGTATTCCCCCACACAATGTGAAATTCTGTTAGCATATGGATTTGCACGCATGCAAATGACATGCAACAGTGTCAAAGGAACGAAGTCCCTCCTCAATGAAGGTGAGGTTTTGCCTTTATTGAAAACCAAAACTGTATTTACATCTGTACATCTTCAAAATTGTATGTGGGGGGTGTTTTGGGACATCAATGGAAGAAGTGTGAATGATCTACGGAGATGAAATGGTATGAACAGAAATCAAATGGAAAGGAATGGAACTCTGAAAGGAACATATAATAGCTAGGTAAAAATGGAAAGCCTAATATTGCATAGAGAAGAAGAATAACACCATTAATAACCAACACAAATAAAACGGCCCCAGTTTGAGTCATAGCCAAACAAGAATCAATGCAAAAGGGAACACATCCATGAGCAAGTAGATAGTCAGATCTTGATCATCTGTGAACAAAAAACAACTGATTACTAATGTTGACAATAAGATCAAAGATAATTTCTTCCATCCCAAGATGTGAAACACGTAACATCTAATGAACATAAGAACACCAAATGCGTACAAGAGGCAATGAATGGGACATAAAGTTCTTATTTCATTAACTCCAAAATTTTTTCACAAAGAACACAAAGTTTCTTTCTTGAAAAAAATCTTGCATAAAAGTATATTTCTTCTCCTCTCTCAAAGTCACCCTTACAAATGAGCCCCTAACTTCCGTTTATAACCCAAAAGTTGAATTACAATGATGAGTTAGACTTTTACAAACATAAATCATAAAAAATAATGCACTTATGAAGTGACCTTTGACTATATATATCTACAACCAACTATTAACTAAATACGACCCAAAGAGTCGAAATTACTAAACTGACATATAAAATGTTTCCCAAAATACATCGACCCACTAATTAAAATAATGACTATTAAAATGACGCTTTTAAATGACTAACATAAATTTGATCCCATGTGGCTGTCCGCCTATGCACAAACGTAACTGTGAATATGCACTCTCCCAATTCGCTATGGCTATCAAGAAAATCAAACTTTACTAGATCTACACATGTGATCTTAGGATCTACTGCTATGTGCCAGGTTCGACACGATGTGGCCACTCCATATTTTACACCATTTAAGTTTCAATAGCATGCAAGTTCTTAGTCTGTAGGTTCACTTGGCCAACCAGGATAGCCTCAGTAAATCACCTCCTAAGCTCCAGCTAAGGATACCAAGACATATCATCAGCAATTAATAATCCGGTGAGAAGTGAGCATTCTACAATGAAGTTCCACAGATCTGATATAGCCACTCACATGAGAAACCGACTAGACATTGTTGGCAGGAGTGTACATGTCTTATGCAACAATTGTGAAATCAATGTTCTTCCATGAGCTCTGATGCACTTGCCGACAATTTTGCTCATTGCACTAGGTTGCACTGAATGTTCTATCTATGATAGATCTTCCTCCACATAGATTCAAGGAATCTGAATACGGCAAAGGCAGTGCACATGTAGATGCATACCCGATCCATAGAATCCACAAGATGCCTGTAGAGATGTCTCAAGCCTAATGATGATCAAATCATACGAGATAGAAGATGGATGGCACACGGATGTTGGCAAATGTCGAGAGATCCCTTCAATCTGACCAAAAATGAAGATTCAGGCTATCCACATTGTACATATATGCACAATACAATAGACTTGGTCAATATCTCATCCTAAACTATATGATAGAATGCTCACAAAAAAAAACTCTCATTGAACCAGGGAAAGACGTGGATCCAGATATACACTGATATCTTCCCTGTATAGCTATATCATGCAGTCCATAGATCGCTCCCTGATACCAAATATTGAGAATCTTAGCAAGCCAAGTTTTAGTGACATAGGCCCAACGTAATTATTTCAATATGACTCAATTAACAGTCATACATTACATCTGGGGCTAATAAATAGCCATAAAGGTACTGGTAACAAAACATCCTATAAAATAAGATGTATTACAAATGCTGAATAAACTCCATAAATAGTGACTACGGGTATCAACCAAATGAACCAAGTACATAATGGGACTTGTATTTCTCCAATCTATTTAACAACGATTACTTAATTGAATCTCGAACCATCCCAAACATATCAATGTCTAACATGGATCTATTAATTTCCTAGTCAGGAAACTTCACAGTCGAGACTGGAAGTGGTAAAGCAAAAAGCTCACGAGGCCACTCGTGTAGTGGCCTAAGAGCTCTAAAAAAATAGATTGGATGAACTAGGGAAGCTTATAGCTTAGAAGATAGATACTGCTGGAAGGGATAATGTCTAGCAATGGCGATAACATTCTGATAGTATTGACAAAGGGCATTAGAAGGGATCACATGTACGCAAGATGAGCTAGACATACTATCTGTAGTGAATCTTCACTTCAAAATCAAGGCACAAGCCACGCTGAGTGAATGGAAGACTATCTAGAGCATATAAAATAAAAGAAGAATATCCAGAACTCAATATCTTCATTAGTCCCTGACAGCATGAGGATACCTTCCTGAGTCCTATCAACAGCCTCTTTTGTTTAGAAAATTCTTTACTATCTTCCATGTCCATATTCCTTCTCATTCTTTGAGCATTCGAGAGGTAACCATTTCCAGTGTAACTAAATGCTCAGTTAGTGTGGGGTAATGTTGATCATAAAATGCACTTGAGTGGGAACTTGTTCAGAAGGCATGGCTGAGGAAGATTCGCGTGGACCAGCATAAGAGTGCTATTAATGATGTGAGTGGAAGAATCTCTACTTGAGGTAGAAAATCCAGACACACGCTCCTTTCCTTCTTCAGGGTTTGGATCTATGGAAGATGGTGTCTTCGTGAGCACACAAATCGGCGAAATACACGTGTGCAACACACATTGGCTATTTTTCAAAGAGTGGATATGGAGCACTTTACATGGATGTGGGCTAAAGATAGAATTATGACTGATATTTAACTAGGAGAAATCTATTGTTAGTGTACTTGCATGTGTGACTGTAATTATAAGGGCACATAGCTATTTTCAGCATGTAACCTATTTTGGGATTAGATAAGTAGCTTGAAATTTGGAAAGTTCCCCACTCTTACCAAGATATGCTAGTGAACTATCGATAATATAGTTGGATCTTGCCATCGTAGAGAAAATGGATCTAGTATGAGTCCATGTCGATTCGAGGCAACGGTGTTACGCGCAATGAGCATCGTACGAGATATTATTGTAAGAAGCTTATGTTTATTCCTCTGGTTATTATATGAATCGGGAGGACTCCGTATTTGTTGAACCAGAGTATTAATATTGAGCTATAATTAGACCTTGCATGCTTGATTTCATCATGGTTATCATTTAAATCATGTTCATTCTCTAGCAATTAGGCCCTGAACATGCACTCCATAGAATGATGTATGTAATTATGGACTTTGAATCCCATTAATTCGTTCATGCATGCTAACCATTCCTATCGAACTGGGCTACTCCTCACATATGGATGGATGGTTACTGAGAGCATACTCCTTTGCGCGCTTCGAGTGAGTGCACTTAATCTAGGTTGAGTGACATTGCCAGCATGCCTGGGTTTGGATCTGGAAATGAATTCCTGGGCGTTGCTTGTCAACCTTAAGCAAGCAGTGAATCTTGGAACAATTATCAAAATCAGCTCCATTAACGCCCAATATATCACTGCATCGTACTTGGGAACTTTCTCATCGGGGGTCCCAGCAATTTCACTGCACGCGGATAAGTTTTCCTTAGGAAAAAAATGTACAGATTGTAGGCATCTCTATGTTCCCCATTGGGAAAGGAGAACTCATGGCTCTCTTTGAAAAACCTTACATATGTCATTTCCCTTCCATGTTCCGGATTACGCGGAAGGTATACATGCATCACTTGACTCATCTAATATGGTGAGACATCATATGTATGAAGCTGCCCATTATTAGTCATATGTGAAACACGTTGTTTGATGACCCCAGGATTCCAAAAAGTGTCAAGATCCTTCGAATATATTGACTTCCTTCATGCTACTGCATATGTCATGAAATGACAGTCATGAAGAAGCATCCATTTCATGTTTGACTTATTATTCAAGATACAAAACACATGGTGTTGCTGATAATGGTGGCCCAGTCCACAAACTCCTCCATAACTAGGATAACACCAGATATAACTGGTACCATCCATCTATCAAATATCTACCAACATGCAGAAGGTAAATCAAAATGTCCACTATAGGACAGTCAACATTTATCCAAACATCTTCCACGATACTCATTAAACGGTACAGTTCATAAGAAAGCCTATCAATATCACGAGGTCTCATGGTCACCAGCCAATTGTTAAAAACCATTTTGCTCCATCATAGGGATAATAAATCCCAAAAATCATAATCAGACTTGTTGAGTGATTAAATTTGCATTGGGTCAGGAAAATCAGGTATCCCGAGCAACTCCTCAATGTGTTCAGGTGTGATTAAGAGGAAAGGCTCGCGGTTGTCTTTATAAATTCCTCGTCGCTCAGGGTCGTAATGCTCTGCACAAGCAATCACCAATTCCGGACACTGCACCGAGACAGGGAATGCTGCTGCTTGAGGTAGGCCACTGTGGTAAAGCCTATCAGAGAAAATGGTCTTGCCTTCAATTTTCACTCGCTCGCAAAACTGTTGCACGTTTATATGACCCAGATTTGTATCGGTGATGTTGTCATACGCCGACTTAATGGAGCTGGGAGGAATAATTCCTTGGAATTCATATTTCAGGGCAGATTTATTATATTTTTCCACTGGTTTCCTCGATCTCCCTGCAGATTTGGATCTTTCGGCCATTTATGAATTTAACAAAGCAGTGACACAGGCACGCCAGACAATGCAAACGGGGCCGGGTCTCAGTCTCCAACACCCCGTCAATGCAAGAAAAATATTTTCTGTTTTATTATTATTATTATTATTTAAAATAAAATAATAATAATAATAATTGTCTCGGATTACAAACTTTTAATATGTCAATAAAAACAAATCGAGACCAAGCTCGGATTCTAACTCTGACAATAACAATTAAAATCTCCCGATTTTAATATTTTGCGTGAATGGAGTTTCCTCTCTTCCCTGGCTAAGGCGTGGAAACTTTATTGTCGCAGCTGTTCCCTCGGTATTTTGGCAGTGGATTCTGCAATCCGAGCTCCAATCAACAAGTTTCTCTGAACTTGGTAAAAGAATACTTTTTTTTTTATTGCTGATTGGATTTACATAATGGACAGGTATAAATTTTGCCTATCGCCCTTAGAGTTTCTCAAAGAGACCATTTACAAGTAACAAGGATGTAGTACACGGAACGGCCAAGCAGGTATTTTCAGAGTTGGCTTTCACATTCAATTCATTTCTAGGGGAAAAGAATAAATGAAATGCTGAACATTATGAATCGTTTCATTCTGCGCCGTAATAACCTTCATCAGGTCTCCTGTTAACACTCTGTCACTTAATCGATTTTGATAAAAACGTTTTGAAGGAAAATCCCGAATTTGAGGATGTATTCGGTACTGAGCAGATAACAAAATAGTTGGTCGATCTGCTTGTTGGAAGTGACTTTCCAAAATGAAAAGGCGAGTCAACTCAACTAAACTTTTATCTCGTTCTTCTACTATAGCTGACTGTGGTCATTGTTGTAGGATGGCCTGTAGCTTTCAGGAGCAAGTTTCTTAAGCAGCGCGCACTGTTATTGAACAAGATGAATAACATTCAACATTCCCCAGACTGTGTGCGTCATTGACTCTGGCGCGTGGGTTTTATTGCTGGGCGCGTGGGTTTTTCTTGCTGGGCGCGCACTGTTCACGTTTGCTCTTAAAACTTTGTCTTTTCTGTCTCTTCTGCGCACTGTGCACGTTTGGCTCTTCCTGCCCTTGCTGTCTCTTTCACGCACTGTTCACGTTTTCTCTTAAAACTTTGTCTTTAAAACAATGCGCATATATTTGCCTTAATTCTTCTTTCTTTTGCTGTGACTAATTTCTTTTGCTCACAATGGCGTGGGTTTCTCTTACATAATGTCAAACAAAATATTTTCTCTTCTGACTTTTTCCACCAGGTTTGATGGAGGAAGTTACGAGGATTAATTCGACTTCCTCTCATCCCGGGTAGTGGCTTAACTGCCAGGGGAAATGGGAAAAGTAACGGGCAATTGCCAACGGGAATGGCAAAATGGGTTGGCAATCCCCGTCCAATTTCCCCATGTGGGAAATTGGGGAATTTTATGCCCGATTGCCAATCCATGATTTGGCAATTGGCAAAGGAAAACCCGCGTCCGGGGAATTTGAAGGAAATTGCCAGGAAAGTGGAAATCCGGGTTTGGGATGCCAACCCGGCAGTTGGAAACAAAAGCTAACTTCCCCGGCACCAAAACTTGTCGGATGAATCTTAATTTATATTTATTTAATTAAATACTCCTTAAGTGATTAATTTAATCAAACAAGGAGCAATTAATTAATTAAATATTAATTAAACTAGGTACTAAGACTATTTCTTAATTTGAGTCCTTAAAGGTTGTCATCTATGATCCTCCTCAATAATAACTTCAGCCTTCCTAATGGAAAATTAATACTTAAGTCTTATTTGAATGCTCTACTTTACTTTGATAAATATCATTGCCTCCACTTTACTTTCATAGATATAATTCATGCGGTCCTTTATCCTAGTTCAGATTGATCAACTAGTTTCACCCATGTAAGGTCTCCCAAAAGAAAATATTAATTAAATTACTTAAATTAAATATTAATTAAACTAGGTACTAAGACTATTTCTTAATTTGAGTGCTTAAAGGCTGTCATCTATGATCCTCCTCAATAATAACTTCAGCCTTCCTAATGTAAAATTAATACTTAAGTCTTATCTGAATGCTCTACTTTACTTTGATAAATATCATTGCCTCCACTTTACTTTCATAGATATAATTCATGTGGTCCTTTATCCTAGTTCAGATTGATCAACTAGTTTCACCCATGTAAGGTCTCCCAAAAGAAAATATTAATTAAATTACTAAAATTAAATATTAATTAAACTAGGTACTAAGACTATTTCTTAATTTGAGTGCTTAAAGGTTGTCATCTATGATCCTCCTCAATAATAACTTCAGCCTTCCTAATGGAAAATTAATACTTAAGTCTTATCTGAATGCTCTACTTTACTTTGATAAATATCATTGCCTCCACTTTACTTTCATAGATATAATTCATGCATAGATATAATTCATGCGGTCCTTTATCCTAGTTCAGATTGATCAACTAGTTTCACCCATGTAAGGTCTCCCAAAAGAAAATATTAATTAAATTACTTAAATTAAATATTAATTAAACTAGGTACTAAAACTATTTCTTAATTTGAGTGCTTAAAGGTTGTCATCTATGATCCTCCTCAATAATAACTTCAGCCTTCCTAATGTAAAATTAATACTTAAGTCTTATCTGAATGCTCTACTTTACTTCGATAAATATTATTGCCTCCACTTTACTTTCATAGATATAATTCATGCGGTCCTTTATCCTAGTTCAGATTGATCAACTAGTTTCACCCATGTAAGGTCTCCCAAAAGAAAATATTAATTAAACTAGGTACTAAGACTATTTCTTAATTTGAGTGCTTAAAGGTTGTCATCTACAATCCTCCTCAATAATAACTTCAGCCTTCCTAATGTAAAATTAATACTTAAGTCTTATTTGAATGCTCTACTTTACTTTGATAAATATCATTGCCTCCACTTTACTTTCATAGATATAATTCATGCGGTCCTTTATCCTAGTTCAGATAGATCAACTAGTTTCACCCATGTAAGGTCTCCCAAAAGAAAATATAATACAACATGCTTAACCTTAGTATTTTTGACATTCTTCTTGATATTATTGTACGGAATGAAGAATGATTTAATATTCAATGAAGGGGATGAAAGCCTTCAAATGGTCTATCATATTCCTTCATTCTACCCGCTTACCCCTATATCACAACTAGCTATCTTAAATATTCTTGTTTTTTTTGCTACCAGATACATTTTTCTTAAAGAAAACATCTAATTATTTTAATTCTTCCTCAAGGTGGTCCTCATCTCTAACCTTGAAAGCACTTGCTAAATATTGATAACCTTTCCTTTCATGGTGGCGAGAAGAACTCTATAAATAAAAATATCCATGCGTTTATTTTCTATATAATTTATGACTAAGAGAACACTTCATTTCCCTCTTAATGAACACCTCAGAAAGGGTTGAGCACCACCCTCTTCCAATTATTAGTAAACTTAATACTAAGTGATATACTATTCATTTAGACATGAAACTATACAAAGTTGCCACTACCATATAGTGATAACATCTACATATATTTTCCCACCACTTAGAATTTAAAGGACAAAAGTTATAGGAAATATCTTTAAAATAATCATGAAGAGGTTGGTTACTACAAGTGATAGTGGTGAACCAAATGTGACTCCCTTTGTTTTCTCATTAAACTTACCTTGAAAGGTAAATAATATGGATCTCTAACCTAACTAATATTAAAGTTTGTTACATGTTGCAAAATTACTATAAACAATCATAATACAAATACCCACAATCATGCATTTATAATAAATCAATGAAAACTTAAAGCCAAGATATAACACATACTTATCAAGGGTAGCATGAGTACCACAATTTTATTAACCTCTATCTTTATTTTGCTAGAGTCAAGAATAACCATCTTGTACTAATGAATATCATTACATGGTTAGCTCAAATGCTTTTATATTATCAATTTTAAAACATGAGAAGGAGGTAAAGATGTAGTTGGATACAATCCCAAAAGTCTAGCAGCGAGTATTGCACTTATCACTTCAGTAAATGTTGCTCTCTTGACATGAGTGTGTAAGGTAAGTCCATCATACATGCATCATCATCCATATTATAATCATCAAAGTTCATCTTCAATTTTATGATCTGTTTCACATGGAGGATGGGGTAAGATACATCTATCACACCAGTCAATATGATTTGCATCATCAACATTAGCTAGTCACTCTAGCATTTAACGGATCAGGCACAACCTTACTATTCTTTGGTGAGATTTCTATTTCAAATCCCATAGGTCCTTTACCTTTGTCAGACAAATCTCTACTCATTCCTATGGTGATTGCGAAATCTATCTTGTGCTTGTTTCCTAGGATGACCTTGTGAAGTTTGTCCAATTCTTTTCTTAGCTCTTGCCAACTTGTAGGAAACCTCTTTGACAACCCCTGCCAATGGGTTTTCACCACTTCCTCCAAGTCTACACTCTTGTTTTGCTTGAGGCTTGTCAGGGTTTACCAATTTAACTCCATCTCTCATAGGAGGTTTCCCAATAGCCTTGATATTGTTCTCAATTTGAAGTGCCATGGTGAATTAGCTACCTTAAATTGCCAGGATTTTTGAGTCCCTCAAGTAATATGCAACCTTTTGTCAAATGCATTAGAATATTTTATCAAACAAGATTCATCACATGGTCTTAAATTCACAGGCAATCTCCTTAAAGTTTTATTGAACCTTGTGTTGAAGTCATGGACTAGATTCATTTGGGTTCTTCTTGATATTCTCAAACTCTGATAAGAGGAACCTAGGGATCAGTCTTGTCACCATATTGCAACCTAAATGCATTGTTCATTTCAGTCCAAGATTCAATATAATTATCAAGCAAGGCCTTGTACCAATCCCTAACATCCTCCTCTAAAGTGTGGACAAACAATTTAATGTACACATCCTCAAATCCAATTTAAAAATCCTCCATCATATTAATAAAGAGTTTCAAATGTTGATCACTTGTTATGGCATTATTCCCTTGGAACCTTTGGAAATTACTTCTAACATCCTAAGGCACAACATTAGGATAACCATCCATTCCCCTAAAATTTATTGGAACCAAAGGTATTGACCACAAATGGAGGCCTAGGTGGAGGCTGAGCCATACTCAGTGGAATATCTTGGGGGTGACACAAACTGATGAGGAGTGATGAGGTCTTGTGGGCTCAAGAATGTGGTTCACAAGATTGGTATTCTCTATGTGCTGATTTCTCTTGGAAAGTTTTATTAGAATTGAAACACACAAGTGCAGATTGAAGAAGGAACTCACCAAATACATCAGATGGACCTTCCTAGTTGAAGTAAACAGAGTTTATGAGAATATTTCTTGAATCAGAATCACTTGAAGAAGAGTGATAATCCTCTATTAAAGGTTGATCTCTCTCACCAATGGATATACCTTTTCTTGATAGGATTTGTCCTTCAACAACCTTCCAAACTTTTCTCTCCTCTAAAATTGTCTTTCCAAACTCTTGAAACAATTTTTCTACTTGGGTCCCAGTGAAGAAAGATCTTCTTCCTTCCATTTTTGTAGATTTATATGAAAAAATTCACTTACATGTAGTGATAAGGTACTGTTATTTATCAAAATATAACAGCCAAGAGTCACCACTAAGGATTTTCACCCTAGTTTGTGCAAATGCACTATGAAGATCTATCAAATGACTAAAAATATTAGCACTATGCAAAGCTTTAACATGATCTAATTTTCTTTCACTCAATTTATCAACTATTGTGCAAAGTGTTGAAACAAAAAATTGGAGACACTTGAACATTATCAAACTTAGAATTCTGGATATTACATTCCTTCAGTATAAATCTGCCATTAGAAATTGATGAACTCAGCAATGTAGTTGCACATAAAATACGTGAGAAGTATTACCATGGGATCAAAAATTGAAATACATGTCTAACAACAGTGCAAATTAGAGGTGTTGACAGGATCAAAAGAACATGAATGAAGCAGATTAACAAATTAAATCATTGCATTCCCCCGATAACGGCACCGGGTTGATTCAGAAGTGTTGGTACCCAGATTTAATCTCCTTCACAACTTGAGCTGCATCATGGATTTTACAAGACACTCAGAGGCAGATAAATGGTTTATATGTCGTTTTGTAGCCTGGGGAAGCAATTTATCTAACTTGTTAGCACTCAAGGATTTGAAGAAGTGGGTAGCACCTTGGAAGGATTTGATCTAATCCTCACTATTTTAGGTTGTGCCTATCAACCAAGGTAAGAGAACCTATATTGTAGCCTTTGTTTTGTGAAGGAGGTGAAAATATCCTTGTATTGTGCAGATTGTATGGAGATGGCCTTGAGAAAACATGATCAATTTCCCATTATTCAAACTCAATAGAGTTGTCACTACTAAATGATGGAAATGCTTTCAAGACAAGGCTAAGGCTACTAAATATGATCCTGATTTGCTTTGTGCATTTTTGTAAATGGATTGTATTCTTTTGTTGACACACAATACAATATAGGGGTATTATAGGTAGGATGAGTTAATTTGAAATGAATTTTGGGGTGGGAGATATTCAGACAAGACTAACAAAAATTTCCCAACTTCTTTGAGGACCTTTGCAAAACTTGAAAAACTCAGACAACAGAAATGCTTCAAAGAGGTTAAGGTGTTCCTTCAACCAGGATATGTGCATCAAATGGAAGCCCATATCTGCACTCTTCCACACAATCTCTGATGATTTATCACAAAATCTTGAGTTAAATGAATCAACAAAGCATTTAGAAATTTCTATTCTATCAGACCTAAGGTACCCCCAAAGGTTTACAATCAAATCTATATCAAGGAAAGTAGAGTGAATTTAAATTTGTTTATCCCTTCATCAGATGAAAGCTCTTCTGATTCTAGAATTGCAAATGCCACTAAGCTATTACCAGAATTAGATCTACATGATCAAAAGGAAATTCCAAACACCAGATTGAAACAGGAGCAAGAAACACAAATTGAAAACATTTTGAAACATAAGTAAATGCAAATTTTACCAAGAGACAACACAAAATAATCCAGAATGACCAAATTTATCAGCAGGGGAATGTTATAAGAACAATCTCAGAGCTTGTTAGTGGCTATACATCTATAACCAACCTAACATGATACAAATTTGATGCAAAAAAGGAGTTAAAATGGTTCTCAGGTGGTTTCTCAGAGAATGGGCTTCTTCCCAGATTTTCCTGTGAAAATTCTAAGTTTCTCTGACCATTTACATGAAAAATTCATGCAATATATAACTTTTACTCACTCACTCACTTTGCCCCTCAAATATTCCCTCCAAAAGTGGAATATTCAAAGCACCTTTGCTTTGCAATATTTCTGGAAAATGACATTTAACAAACTCACAAAAAGTTGCCAGTTGTTCTTTCAAAAGGTGAATCATTACAAAAATTTCATCATTCTTCAAAGTGGAAGCACGTTTTTCATTCCCCACGCATGTAGACCCCTTTCATTTCATTATTTCATCTTTTCCTTTCCCAATTTTTTACTCTACAACTTTGGATCTGGTAATTCACGTTTTTCATGAATTAGAGTAAAAATTCATTTGAAATGTGCTTTGGATTCACAAATTGAGCCCCCAATTTGATCAATTCGGACCCTGCAGGCCAAAATGACACGAATTGGCAAAAAATTCGATGAAAATTGATGCAAAAAATGCATCTCCAAACTTCCTGGAGCTCAAATGGTGGCCAAATTGGTGAAATGCACAGCTACCATCGATCTGTTCTTATCTTTAAATCTGAGCCCTCCACGTGGCAGATCTGGGAAAAACGGGCCTCAGGGACACTTTTGACCTTTTTACAACTTTTTGAAAATTTGCAAAATTTCTTGATTTCCTCCACTGCTCTGCCTTTGCGATTTGGGTCTGACACGTGGCACAATATGATTGGATACGGAGTCATGGCTCAATTTTACACATTTTGCATCTTTTTAGACAAAGGAAAATTTTTCAATTTTCCTCCGACTCTGCCCTCCCACAAGACACGTGTCCTAATATGATTGGCTGAGGGGAAGTGCTTCTCATTTCATATTTTAATCATATTTCATGAAAGGAAATGTTTCAAAATTTCCTCTGCCAGCCCACTCCTCCACCATTGACTCCTTAGATAATTTTTGACTTTTTACCTTCGGGCTCGCGGGTCCATTCAATGATTTTACCCTTTTGATAACTAGAGGCTAAAAATAAAACTTTCCTCTAATGGCTCCATCTTCTACCTCTATGCTTTGATGCTGACACGTGTGTCTTCATCCCATTGGCTATGAGTTTGCGGTCCAATTTAATACTTTAACTCTTTTTCACCAAAGGCCAAAAAGTATCAAACTCCTCTGCCTTTCCATCTCCTCACTCTATACCATGTGTCCTCCTCTGATTGGATGTGGGCCTTAGGGTCCAATTTTATTCATTTCCACGCATTTTCCAAAGTTCCCTAAGGCACAAAACAACCCGCCCATCCTCCTTCACTCTGCCTTCAACACGTGTACCTCCTCTGGGGCCTGCGGAGCTGCGGGGGCAACTTGCACATTTTTCCAAAAACACAAAAATGTTAAGTTTTTAGAAATGACCCACTGATCCTTGTCCAATTACAAATGGCCACGTATGCAAAAGTATATGAGCTAGAATTTGATGGGAAAAGGATGCCCGTATGACCGTCAAAAAATGTAGAAATTGCCAGCGACCCCCAAAATCGATTTTTTCTTCGTGGGTGAAGAATTTTTCGATCAAAAGACAAATGGAAAGTGATTTTAGGAAATTTACGACCATGGAAAGGGATTTTTGAGGGAAAATAAGTACAAATCAAATGATTTCAAGCTCCAAAGGCTAGGAAAAAATGAAAAAATGGCAGAGGCATTTGAAATGGGAAAAATTAGGGCAATTTGCAAAGTAAACTTTGGGATTCCTTCATAATGGTGCAAAATGGAGGAAATGCGAACAAAACATAGCACTCAAACACAAAAATGAGTTGTTTTTTGTCAAATTCAAAGTATATGAGAATCCCAAAACTATTTTTCCTCAGAAACAGGGAAAAAATGCATTTCTCCTTAGCAAAACAGGGATGTTTCAAAATTGGGCACCAACATTAGCTCTAGCTTGGGGATGGGCACTCCCAGCGAGTGCCACAAGAACTGAAGAAGACCATGTGCCAAAAAACCATTGGGAAAATGGAGTCACAAGCCAAAACATCCAAAAAACCAACTGATAAACCAACAAAAAGGGCTGCCACACACAAAGGCAAACCAAAAACTGACCAAAACAACAAAAAACAGAGCAGAAACAAAAAATTGTACACTGTACAAGTGATATGCAAACTTCAGTTTTGGGGATCAATATAAGAAATGCTTCAAATGTCTGCCATTAATAGGAAGCTCAAGCAATTCCCCATCTAGGTCCTTGAGGAAAAAAGTATTCTCACCAATTCTTATGTCAATTGAATATGGGCCCATCCACAAAGCATCAAATTTACCATGCTTGCCCTTATCTTCATGCCTACTATCCCACAACAACACAAGATCTCCAATACTGAAAGCTCTTGGGGTTACCTTCTTATCAAAAAACTTCTTCATTCTCTCTCTAAATTTGACATGCCTCTGATGGGATGCTCTTCTTGCTTCATCAAGTTCAACAATCTGATTAATCCTTGCTTCATATGAATTGATTTCTTGATCTTCAAGTTGTTGAACAAACTGAAATGAAGACAACTGTAGATGCAAGGGCAACAGAGCTTGTGTTCCATATACCAATTCAAATGGGATTTTACCAGTAGCTCTTTTGGTAGTGATCCTACCAGCCCAAACATACAAACTTTAGTTGTTCACCCCACTTCTTCTTGTTTAATTCCAAAGTCCTTTTAATAATCTTCAACAAGTTTTTATTGTTTGGAATCAGCCTATCCATTTCCTTGTGGATTGTAGTTAGAAGCATATGTCAAATTTATTCCATATTCTTTGCACATTGCCACTAAAGGTCCAGCTCTGAAACTCATGGCATTATCAGCAACAATCTTGACTGGCACTCCAAATCTGTAGATGATATGATTCAATATGAATTCCATTACAACTTGGTGTGTTGCCTTCCTAGTGGGGATTGCTTCCACCCATTTTGTGAAAAAATCAAGTAGCTACCAAAATCCATTTGTGTCCAGCACTTGATGAATCAGATATTTCACCAATGAAGTCCAATCCCCATTGTTTGAAAGGAGCTTCAATTGATACAGGCTACAAAGGAAGGGAGCCTGAAGCTTTCATTCTTCTGGAGAGAAATGCAGAAAACTCTCACATCTTCTAACCAACTGAGTTGCATCTTTAAAAAGAGTTGGCCACCAATAACCAGCCCTCAAAATCTTGTGTGCAGTAACCCTCCCAGCAAAATGTCCTCCACAAACTCCCCCATGGAAATCAGCAATTATTTTGGGAGCTTCATCTTCAGTCACACATCTCAAGAGGATTCCCTTAGGGTTCTTCCAAGCCAACCCAAAGTTTGTAATGATATATTTTTGAGAAGCCAACTTGAGAGCTATTTTCTAATTTTTATTCAAATGTTCAGGGCAGCATAGGTGTCTGAGATAATAGATTACATCCTTGTACCACTCAGAGTTCAAAATTTTTTCAAGAACATCTGCCCTCTCTTCTTCTACTTCATTTACTTCAGCATTCTGCAAATTGTTTTCAGCCATAAGCTTGGCAAGACGCAAACCTCTTACTAGCTTTGTGAGTAGATTAAAAAATTAGTCTGGATATTGCATTCTTCATCCCCGACAATGGCGTCAGAAGTGTGTTTGTATACAGATTTAATCTCCTTCACAACTTGAGCTGCATCATGGATTTTACAACACACTTAGAGGCAGATAAATGGTTTATATGTCATTTTGTAACCAGGTAAGCAATTTATCTGACTTGTTAGAACTCAGGATTCAAAGAAGTGGGTAACACCTTGGAAGGATTTGATCTAATCCTCACTATTTTAGGTTGTGCCTATCAACCAAGGTAAGAGAACCTATATTGTAGCCTCTGTTTTGTGAAGGAGGTGAAAATATCCTTGTACTGTGCAGATTGTATGGAGATGGCCTTGAGAAAACATGATCAATTTCCCATTATTCAAACTCAATAGAGTTGTCACTACTAAATGATGGAAATGCTTTCAAGACAAGGCTAAGGCTACTAAATACATGGTATGATCCTGATTTGCTTTGTGTATTTTATTAAATGGATTGTATTCTTTTGTTGACACACAATATAATGCAGGGGTATTATAGGTAGGATGAGTTAATTTGAAATGAATTTTGGGGTGGAAGATATTTAGACAAGACTAACCAAAATTTTCCAACTTCTTTGAGGACCTTTGCAAAACTTGAAAAACTCAAACAACAGAAATGCTTCAAAGAGGTTAAGGTGTTCCTTCAACCAGAGATATGTGCATCAAATGGAAGCCCAGATCTGCACTCTTCCACACAATCTCTGATGATTTATCACAAAATCTTGAGTTAAATGAATCAACAAAGCATTTAGAAATTTCTATTCTATCAGACCTAAGGTACCCCCAAAGGTTTACAATCAAATCTATATCAAGGAAAGCAGAGTGAATTTAAATTTTTTTATCCCTTCATCAGATGAAAGCTCTTCTAATTCTAGAATTGCAAATGCCACTAAGCTATTACCAGAATTAGATCTGCATGATCAAAAGGAAATTCCAAACACCAGATTGCAAAAAGAGAAAGAAACATAAGTAAATGCAAATTTTACCAAGAGACAACACAAAATAATCCAGAATGACCAAATTTATCAGCAGGGGAATGTTATAAGAACAATCTCAGAGCTTGTTAGTGGCTATACATCTGCAACCAACCTAACATGATATAAATTTGATGCAAAAAGGAGTTAAAATGGTTCTGAGGTGGTTTCTCAGAGAATGGGCTTCTTCCCAGATTTTCTAGTGAAAATTATAAGTTTCTCTGACCATTTGCATGAAAAATTCATGCAATATATAACTTTTACTCACTCACTCACTTTGCCCCTCAAATCTTCCCTCCAAAAGTGGAATATTCGAAGCACCTTTGCTTTGCAATATTTTTGGAAAATGACATTTAACAAACAAGCAAAAAGTTTCCAGTTGTTCTTTCAAAAGGTGAATCATTACAAAAATTTCATCATTCTTCAAAGTGGAAGCACATTTTTCATTCCCCACGCATGTAGACCCCTTTCATTTCATTATTTCATCTTTTCCTTTCCCAAATTTTTACTCTGTAACTTTGGATCTAGTAATTCACGATTTTCACGAATCAGAGTAAAAATTCATTTAAAATGTGCTTTGGATTCACAAATTGAGCCCCCAATTCGATCAATTCGGACCCTGCAGGCCAAAACGACACGAATTGGCAAAAAATTTGATGAAAATTGATGCAAAAAATGCATCTCCAAACTTCCTGGAGCTCAAATGGTGGCCAAACTGGTGAAATGCATAGTTACCATCGATATGTTCTTATCTTTAAATATGAGCCCTCCACGTGGTAGATCTGGGAAAAACGGGCCTCGGGGACACTTTTGACCTTTTTACAACTTTCTGAAAATTTGTAAAATTTCTTGATTTCCTCCCTTGCTCTGCCTTTGCAATTTGGGTCTGACACGTGGCTCAATATGACTAGATATGGAATCACGGCTCAGTTTTACACATTTTGCATCTTTTTAGACAATGTAAAATTTTTCAATTTTCCTCCGCGGCTCCGCCCTTTCGCAAGACACGTGTCCTCATATGATTGGCTGAGGGGCAACGCTTCTCATTTCATATTTTTATCATATTTCACTAAAGGAAATGTTTCAACATTTCCTCTGCTAGCCTGCTCCTCTGCCATTGACTCCTCAGATGAATTTTGACTTTTACCTTCGGGCTCGCGGGTCCATTCTGATGATTTTCTACCCCTTTTGATAACTAATGGGTAAAAAAATACTAACTTGCCTCCGAGGCTCCATCTCCCCACCTCTGATGCCTGTGATGCTGACACGTGTCTTCATCCCATTGGCTGCGAGTTTGTGGTCCAATTTTATACTTTAACTCTTTTTCACCAAAGGCCGAAAAGTATCAAACTCCTTTGCCTTTCCATCTCCCCGCCTGCCACGTGTCCTCCTCTGATTGGATGTGGGAATTAGGGGATTTTCTTCATTTCCACGCATTTTCCAAAGTTCCCTAAGGCACAAAATGACCCACCCGTCTGCCTTCACTCTTCTTGTGACACGTGTACCTCCTCTGGGGCATGCAGAGCTGCGGGGTCAACTTGCACATTTTTCCAAAAACACAAAAACATTAAGTTTTTAGAAATGACCTGCCGATCCTTGTCTAATTACAAATGGCCATGTATGCAAAATTATATGAGCTAGAATTTGATGAGAAAAGGACACTCGTATGCTTGTAAAAAAAATGTAGAAATTGCCAGCGACCCCCAAAATCGATTTTTTCTTCCGTGGGTGAAGAATTTTTCGATCAAAAGACAAATGGAAAGTGATTTTAGGAAATTTACGACCATGAAAAGGGATTTTTGAGGGAAAATAAGTACAAATCGAATGATTTTGAGCTCCAAAGGCTGGGAAAAAATGAAAAAAAATGGCAGAGGCATTTGAAACAAGAAAAATTAGGGCAAAATGCAAAGTAAACTTGGGGATTCCTTTAGAATGGTGAAAAATGGAGGAAATGCAAACAACACATAGCACTCAAACACAAAAACAAGTTTTTTTTTTCAAACTCAAATTATATGAGAAACCCAAAACCGTTTTTCATCAGAAACAAGGAAAAAATGCATTTCTCCTTAACAAAATAGGGATGTTTCAATATTGGGCACCAACAAGTTCTAATTTGCAGTTTGAATGGTTTGCCTATTCGGTTGATATGGAGGTCTATTGGGTTGGTTTTGAGGCTGGTATGACCTAAAATTTTGAGCTTGCTGCCTTTTAAGTGTAACAAACTCATTACCCAAGTTTTACAACTGCTTCATGACTTCTAGTAGCTCATTTGAGGTGCTAGAAGATGAGGTAGAAGCTTCGGTAGAAATTTAATTTTTTGGGACATGAATAGGAGCTAATGTAGGTGCTTGACTAGTGCTTGGGGCTCCCATTTCTGGATAGTGAGGAATAGGTGGCCTAGGTGCAAGTTTACCAGTTTGAATTAAGCAATTTTCAGCTCTAATAGTAATGTTATAGGCCGTGGGTAAAGTTATACCTCCCATGGATTGTATCATCATTGCAATATCAAAATTTAGGGCTTTTAGGAAGTAGAGAAAAAAATCTTCAGCTGATGGTCTCATAGTAAGCGGAATTCTATCCCATGTCCTATAAAACCTAAAGTTGGAATCGACCATCTACTCATTTGGCACTCTCTTGATTGTGGTTAGCTGTTCCAAAAGAGACAAATTATCTACCTTCTCTCCAAATTGATTGTGAAGAGCTATACACAAATGGTCCCAATCTTGGATAGATTTTTCTATTAGACTCCTGAACCATTGCAAAGCTTTACCCTTAAAGGAGGATGCCAACAATTTAACAACAATGTCCATTTTAGCAATTTCATGAATTACACAGACATTTGCAATGTCTTGGATGTGGTCAATCGGAGTTGTATGGTTCTCTCCAATGAAATATGGAATGTTCTTTAATGTTGCATTTGAAATTGGATTCTATGCATTGAGAGCAAGTGGGATTCTATTAGTGAAATTGACGTAGGGATTGGGCTACGCCATCCTAATTGATCGGAGAACTCCAGTTGATTGAATAAAAGGCCTACCAGGTGGAGGTGTTGATAGGGTTCTATTTGGTGGAGATGGAGACCTTTTAGCTCTTATTGCCCTTCTTCCTCTATTTGGGGATAAGTGTAGATAGACAAATAGTCCCTCTTCTCTAGTTCTTGACCTTGTTTGGATTCTTCTCATAAATCTGTCAAGCTCGGATTGCTGAAACTAGTGGATTATGCCCTTTTGGAGTCACCATATGTGTTATTTCAAAGCCTCTTACAAGCTAGAATTTCACAACAAAAGCACATCAAACTTGTTGTGACTAAAATAAAGACATCTTGGTCCCACCGGGTGTGCCATAACTGTTTTCACTGAATCAAAACACCCTCTAATTTGCACAAGTGTGTGTGCTTGAGCTCAAGGTGTGACTAGGGTAATGGATGGCCCAACTATCTCCAAGTTTGGGACTTGTTACACTGAGATAGACCTCTAGAGAAAGTTGGTTCTTCTTCTAATCCTAGTGCAGACAAACTTTACTGAGATGAAGGTGCTAAGCGGTCTCAATGGCCTAAGTTGCTACTGGACCAGTAAAAGCCAAAAATCCACAGTACAGCATAGAAGGAAAAATACACTACAGCCCAGGTGATGCACTAAAATACCCCAGGGAATGAGAACAACTTCACAATGTGTGATACAATGGAAGAAATGATGCAGATTAGAGAGGCGTGATACGCCTAATTCTCCACAGTTTAATAACAACATTCACATCACATTTCCATGCATACACAATAATAATAGGACTTTTCGGAAGAGCTCTCCGACATCTTCTACGCCACAAAAAACTAGATTGCAATATTTTTAGTAGAGGGTAGGCGGATGTAAGAAAATAAGCAAGGGAAGAAACATCTCACAAGCTCCAATCTATTGCTTCATTAAAATGCTCAGTCCCATAAAGTGCTAGAAATGCCTGGCAAACCCAAAATAGCTGCTCACACTCAGAAGGCCATAACTTTTGCAATTGTCAATGGATCTTCACAAAATTGGTCTCGTTGGAACCGTGACTCTGAGCACAATGCACAACAATCAACAAATGCAGAAATTGATGAAGTTTTGATGATGATTTTGAGGAAAATGTGCCAGGTTTTGAACAATGATTTTATCAGTGGTTTGAGAGACATTTAATGAGCATGGACTGCCATTCCTTCTTTGCTGCAGGTTATGGGACACCTTGAGATTGATTTTGCAGGTGCAAAATCACCAACCACACTCATTCATTATGACTTGCAATTGGTTGAAAAGTGGATTTCGGGATTTACATCCCTTGTCTCTCTCTCTCTCTCTCTCTCTCTTCTAAAACTCTATAAATTGGAATACTCGGCTCATTATAAGGGGGGTAGTTTTGAGTAGCAAAACTCTGTCATTTTGGTTTTGTGAAGCCAATGTGTTGTAGGCCTTTGTAGTAGACTCCTTGCATGGTGATCCAGACGTTTCCTTTGTAATAGTTTGGACTGTGCATATCAATGAAGCAATAGATTCAAGTTTGTGGATGTATCTTCCCTTGATGAGTTTGTTACATTCTCCTTGCCTCTCTAATGTTATTGCAAATGTTTGTGTCTACTCTATACTCTTGCAGGGACCTATTATTATTGTGTATGCATAAAAATGTGTTGTGAATGTTTGTTATTAGACTGTGGAGAACTATGTCATCACCCTCTCTGATCTACATATTTACTTCCATTTTTCACACATTGGAAATTGTTCTCATTCCCTTCTTTTGGTGCATCACCTTTGTAGTGTAGTTTTTCTTTCATTTGCATGTTATTCTCTCTCCTCCCTGGTCCCTTGGAAATTGTAGAATAGAGATAGTTAGCAAATTCATCTCAATAAAGTCAGTTTTGCACTAGGATTAGGAAGAAGAACCATCTTTCTCTGGAGGTCTATCTCAGGTAGCAAGTCCCACAACTTGGAGATAGTACCCATGTTACCCAGTCACACCGTGAGCTCAAGCACACACACTTGTGAAAATTGGAGGGTGCTGTGATTCAGTGATAACAAGCTTAGCTAGAAGAATGTGATCATCCAAAAAATATAGACATGCCACATGGAATGCTCAGAGATGATCTTGTGGGTCACGATGGACATTGAAAATGGGAAGCTTGGGGTGATGAAATTAGGAGGAAGCGAGTAAGAGCATATGGCTAGTGTGAATAGACTGTGCAATAATAAAGTGAAATCCAAATACAGAGACACATGAGAAGTATCTTGTTGTAATTGAAAAATATTTTCTTAGAGGTCTTGATAAAGGGAGGCAAAATCTTGAGTTCCAACAGAAGAAACTTGTCACGTATGAGAAAAAAGAGGTGGAGTGAAGTGGTTAGTGGGAGTAGGGACATAAATGGGGATGGTAGAAATGTGAAAATGAGGAGAAGCATGTGGTTGAGTAGAAATGGAGGTGG
This sequence comes from Taxus chinensis, assembly GCA_019776745.2. Classification (NCBI taxonomy): domain Eukaryota; kingdom Viridiplantae; phylum Streptophyta; class Pinopsida; order Cupressales; family Taxaceae; genus Taxus; species Taxus chinensis. The sequence goes on from CM034157.1 coordinate 205,993,263, forward strand.
GGATAGTGGCAGAAGCATTAAGCTCCATGAGGTTGGTGGATTCCTCACTAACAATGAATAAAAGAAAACCTAAGTCCTGCAGATGCTCAATGATATGATCATTAAGGTATTTAAGGTGGGATTCAGTAAATTCACCATAATATTGAGCCATAGTGATAAGAGGATGAGAGCCTTAAGGAGAAGGAAGATTCAAAGGTTCGGTTCACCAAAATGATTAAGCTAAATGTGAAAATATAAGCCTAATTTGATTGCTATTGTAGCAGTAAAAATAATTAAAAATTAAGTACATGCATTCACCCAAGCAAGCTAAGCAATAAAGTATGAAACCCTAAGTGCAAAGAAGAGTTAAGATGACATAGCTATTTCACAATTGTTCCTGGACTATTTCAATGAACTGATCGGATGAATAGAGAGGGAGAAGAATCACATAGAACCTTAGAAAAGTGTGTGAGATGACTATCTACCTAGACTGGGGCGCTTGGAGAGGGACATGGGCACCTATGGGCACCCTAGGCCTATTTTTGGGTGCCTGTGTCTTCCAAAATGATCAGAAAATCTCCTTTGAGTTCTAGCAAGGTATTTGTTGTTGTTCACCTTTGGTCACCATGAGATGGCACAATGATTGCCGGAGTCACTAGAAACCTACAATGAAATAATGACATGTTAAACCCTCAAAGAGACATCAAATCCCAAAAAAGAAAGATGCAAAATGAGGGGTCAGACAATCCTTAGCTGTCACAATGGTGATCTTATGATTGAGAACTGTACTACATCTCAGAACCAATGTAGTTCTATGTGTGTGTGTGTGTGTGTGTGTGTGTGTGTGTGTGTGTGTGTGTGTGTGTGTGTGTGTGTGTGTGTGTGTGTGGAATTGTGCCCTAGGCAGCTCTTATGCATGTCACACTTGATAGGGATCAAGTAAGCTAGATGTAAATAAAGGTAATAGATGTGTGCATGTAATAGAATTAAATTTCCTCCTATGAAGTATATGTAGAATAACCAGCCCTTGTGTCCCTTGGATGGTGCTAGATGGATGCAATGAAGCTCTTATATCCTTGATGGATGAAACCTTATGTGGTGATAGCTAATGCTTGGGTTTTGGTCCTTTATTATGATCAGATAACTTTATATTTATATGATTCCCTTGCTTGTATTTTATATTTAACCCCAAAAAGGTTGACTACTAAAAAGATAAGATGCTCAAAAAGATAGAAAGGACCCAATAGATGTGGACAAAGTATACTGAGGTTAGGGGCGTCCAGAGGGGATGAGGGTTCCTAGCGCTGACTTCCTGGCTGGGCTTTGGTGTCCAAGATGATAAATGTCGTGGTTTAAAAAGGAAGAATGAGAAAGTAAGGGTGCAAGACCAAATGTGGAAATATAAAGCAAAAAAGGGTGGCCGAAGACATGGGTTAATTATTACTTCTCTTACTTAGAAATCATATGAATAGTAGTATGCAATTAAAACTAAATATATGCCCAAAGTGCGCTAGCAAGGAAATTAATCAGGTTGGAGATTGGTTTGATGCAAACGGTGGAGCTAATTCCAAGTCTTAGATAATACAAAAAGGGTCATGTACCCTAAGAACCAAGAAACAATTTACACAACCACCCCACATTAAATGAGAATTTCACCTACCATCATACGTATGGATATTTCCAAGGCCATCACAACATGATTATCTTTTGGGAAGAAAAATGAATTTATAGAAGGCTATGATTAGGATGATCCCTTTGAGGCCTTTGCAAGGACGATTCCCATCATGCTTCAATAACTCAAGACCATTTCCTAAAGGGCATTCACATTAACAAACAAATTTTATTTTTTATTATCTCTTTTGATGCTGCAAATTGTTTTAGCATTTTAATCCCAAAATATTTATTTCATTATTTTAAAATTTTCTTTAACTATAAGTTTAACTGCTTCCCAAAAGACACTTCTTTAATTACGAAATTATTCTCATCAACTTTAATAACGATAATAATTATAAAATGAAAATGACCTTGCTATTGGTGAATGCACTTCATGTCAAAGGTCACATGGATCCTTACGAAACACCACAGAGGTGGTATTAACAGTATTTAATTGTTTCAATATCTGAATCAACTAAATTATAAGCATGACGCTTAGAATGACGAACTCAATCAAACTAAATCCAATGCGAGGTCATGCAACAAGATCCAAAAGATTAGTAGTGAGAGGGGCATTACATCTTAGCCATGAGCCAAGTGCAAGGCCCTGGAGGTATGATTCAATCTTTTCCCATTCATGAGATGCAAAATCTTTAAAGATTATGACCATACTGTTACTGGTTTGAATCTTCATACACTACAAGATGCCCTTAGGTGTAAGCACTACAAGAATAGAGTTTTCATTTGCCTTCACTATTGTGGAATCATGTTAATAACGTTGAGCACATGCTAGACCAATTTTTTACTTTGCACTGATAATGGATGGCCTCTTATTGCAAACAATCCACTCATGAAAATTCTCTTCCACAGGCTCTCTTGCTTCTTCGAGCATCCTATTTTATAGGTATTTGAGATCCATGTGAGTGAAATCACTATCATCCACAACTACATAATCATTAAATAAGGTTTAAATAGGCCCCATACTTGTATATTTTAACTTCATGTCTTCAAAAATCAACAAGATGAGTGAAAACAAAGCTACCAACAACTTTTTATACCAAAATATGAAACTTTCTATTTTTAACAGGTGGGGTCAGAAACTGTTATTTTTAGAAATTTTTAGAAACTTAGCACAATCCTTGTTCTCTGAAGCTCCTAATCTATTTAGGATATTTCCAGTGATGAGGATTTTCTATTTTTAGACATATACTTTTTCCTAACCTGTTATTTTTAGAAAGTTACCCAATTGACCCTTTTGGGTGTTTCTTACTATTCCAAGGTTTTTTGAATGTTGAAATTTTATGACTTTAGGAAATTTATATTTTTAAAGTCTCAATATTTTTTAGCACATGTTATTTTTTAAAATTGGAATTACCGGTGTCATATTGCAACGAAACCATTGCCATTATATTTTGTTTTGCATCGGGATCTTAAGATCTAATTTTCACCATTTTTTGTGTACTAAATCTCTTGGAAATTAAAAAAAGCAAGTCATATGGTTTGGATTTTCAAATTTATGTATAAAAAAAATCTAGGGCATCATTAAGTGTGTTGCTATAATCTTCCCAAAGGCATTTTGGAGAAGAAAAATCTGGTAAAGTTTGATTGTGATCCCATTTCCGGTTTGAGAGATATGAATACATCTTGTTTTTGATGGCTATGGTAGTTTTGAAAAAAAAGGATAACATCTCTGGTAAAAAATGATGTTATCAAAGGTATGGAAGCAAAAAACATGGGGGGAGGGTGACCTGTGTTGAAGAAATGGGTTAATACTATGTTTCAAAACACTTTTATACTTCCCTGCTGACCATAGATCAAACTCGGGTTAAATGGGAGTGAATGTGAGGTTAAGAATTAATTTTTAATGGTACAATGGGGACACAAGGGATATAACAGGCTCCAAAGTGTGCCTTATATCAGGATGGAGACAAGTGAAAACATGGGAGAAAGTGAGGATGAGATGGAGAGGCTGGAAAAAACACTTGCGGAGCCGGGAGATGTCACATTGAATTCCAAGGGCTCCAACTTTGGCATGGGAACATTTTATTATCCTTATTATCCCCCTGGCTAATGGGGATATAAAATTGTGCCCATGGTGAAGTATAGATTCAAGTGTAAGAAAGGGGGATAGCGTGGAGGAGTGAAGGGAGCTAGAAATAGGCTTTTGGAGAAAAGATAGTTCATATGAGAGTCTGGGGGATGATTTTGAGAATGGGGCACACTTTCTTGTCCCCTCTATTCCCTTGGGCACATGGGGGACATTAGGTACAAAAAATGTCACCCATGGTGAGGGAGTTAGGGCACACTTTTGTGTCTCTCATGTTCCCATTGTCCCATGGGACAAACGGGACACACAGGACACCTGAGACACAAGGTTCTCTAAAGTGCGCCTATGGGAGGAGGATGAAGGAAATTTTTTGTGTCCCTCATGTTCCCCATGTCCCAAAGGGTACAACAGGGACAAGAGGAGTCAAAATTGTGCTTTAAAATTAATGGAAATCCAAATTAATATGATTTGGAGTAAAAAACACATTATAAGACCAATTTAATGGGATTAAGAACGTAAATTTTCCTAGAACTCAAAAAATTATCCCCTTTTTGATCGAAGCTGTAAGGGGTAGCTGCATTGTTTGGATTGTCTCAAGAAACCTTCATACCTCAGGTCAAAATGAATATTCCCACAATGTATAAATTTTTTCGATCTTTCTATTGCCTACTTTTTCCCTCTTAATTCCTTAATTTGGTCCTCGAATCAACTGGAGAAGTTAAGATTCACCATTGCACTGCTAATTCCTTGCACCTGAAAATATGTTGTTGCACAAACTGTCCTTGAATGATAAAAAATTTCCTAAATATTCCTAAAATTATTCGAATAGATTCAAGGATCCCTAATACCAACCAAAATGGCCAAAATCAACCTTTATAGGCTTTCGAGAAAACTAGTCTTTCACTACACTTCACTAAATGGAATGATGAACCTCATTACACATTTTTGCACATTGAGAAATGTTTACCAGTTTCATTTATACTACCTTCAAGTTTAAGATGATGATGACCTAGGAGGCATGTTGGCCAGGGGAGAGGTTCAAGAGGATTAGAAGACAAAAATTTACATTATGACTTAGTTGTCATGGTTTGAATTTTTCATTTTTTGGGTCAGCTAACAATATAACACTAAAATTTAAGCATATACCACTAATTTGTGATTCAAAAACATTGGTGTTAGTTGTGTGGTAGTTGTTTTATAACTCCAAAATCCAACAACACCAATATTTGTTATGACATATAATACCAAAAATATAACACCAAATTTGGTGTTATATTTAACACCATTTTTTTGTCACACACACACACACACACACACACACACACACACACACACATATATATATATGTTATACACTATATATATATATATATATATATATATATATATATATATATATATATATATATAATTATATGTTATAACCAATTTTTTGGTGTTTACACAAATGTTAAACTACCACACAACTAACACCAATGTTGTTGAATCAAAAATTGATGTTTTATGCCTGAATTTTAGTGTTTTTTGGTGAATTATTTAGTGTTATACACATTTGTTGTTATCTACTTATATATAATTGATTTTGGTGTTTGATTGTAGTGCTAGAGACAATATAGCTTCATAGCCTCATTATTTTAATCTATCATCAATGGAACCAAAGTGGGCTTGTGATTAGTATTATCAAACAATTACAAAAATAATTTGGGCTTAATCTTGTGCCCTCAAGTGAGTTCACAAGCATTTTATTAATATCAAAATGAAAAATAAATTAAAAGGGTGCCTAAATGCCATTAACCCTTGACATAGAATGGTACAATAGATGGCCAAAACACATGATTTAATGACTATACTCCATAAAAGGCCAACTACTAACTAATTGCATTATAATAATTCATGTAATCATTTGAAGCATTTAGGTGATTGGAAGCCAACATATTCTATTAAACTCAAACATCATGGCCAATGAATGTGAAGCCTCATGCAATTGCATGTACATCATGAATTAGAAGAGTATCGTAGCTTCATGACATGTAAAAAATACTACCCGTATGGAACATAACAATTCATAGGTGCATTTAAAAAAATACTACCCGAAACCATTTTAAACATCAAAGGTGTCTTTAACAATTTTAAACATCTAAAAGTTTGTTCAGTATAGCTACAATGTTTTTCTATTTACAATCTAGAAGTTCAAAAATCAGCTACAAGTGCTTGAACATGGCTACTAGGAAATGACCCTATTTAAGAAAACCTGAGGAGTTGGAAGAAAAAGGGAAACATCTACTAGAGATTAAGCAATGACCCTCTTTGCTAGAGAGTGCAATGCCACAACACCATCATGCTGTTATTTTGAATTTGCACTAGGACAAAGAAGTCCAATAAGTACTTCTAAACATGCACATCATATTATCAAAGATAAGTAACATTTATCATTTGTTGAAAATTTATCCCTCCTCTAATTTATCAAGCAAGAAACTCTTATACCATTGAAAATATCAAGCATAGTCCATAAAGAGACCTGTCATGACAACAAGCACCCAGTTTTGAAATATTTTTGTAAAAGCACCTAAAACCTATCACTTGTAAGTGGAGTCATAATAAAAAAGGTTAGAGGACTAAATGTGATGTTTTGACACTTCAAACCCTTCTTGAAGAGTGATTATAGAAGCTAAGAATAGTGGAAAAGGCACTAAAACCCTAACCCTTATTTACACAGTCTAGTTAACAGAGTTTTGGGATTTACAACTTAGTTTATTGTCACTTGAGGAGAATTGAAAGGTTATAGATGTTGGTAGGATTGTGGTTCAAATTTTCCATCTCATTTAAGCCTTAAAATGTGCATTGACACCTTTTAAAGGTAGAGTAAGGTCTTAAACCTTTAAAATTGTCACTAAGGCATAATCTAGCAAAAAAACAGGATTTACTAGCTTGAGTATGGTTTAGATACTCCTTTTCATTTGAAATATTATCTTTTAAAGCTTTATCTAACTCATTGAGTCCTAATATTTTCATATTGAATTTTGTGAAGCACTAAGAAGGGTTCAAACCCTTGGTACCTTGTTTTGGAGACAAAGTACAATCAACTTAAGGTTTATGTGTTTCTAACCAACTTTTTTCATTTGAAAACACCTCTACACCTCTACATCACCAACATTTGAGAAAGTCAAAAAAAATAGTAAAATGCACAATGTTAAGGATTAAATATTTGGAAGAATGATCAAAACAGACTTATAGGAAGAGTGGAAAAGCATACATATTTGTCCCCATTATCACCTTCTAACCCAGATTGTCTTTCCAATAGCTTCTTCAACTCTCTTCCAGATGTACTTAGATCTTCACCTCCCTCTCCATTACCTTCATCTTCATCCTGCAATATCCAAATATAAATATCACTACTCAATCATAATATCAATACACTAATCAATGTCATTTTACTTATAAATTGGTAAGAAACAAAAATGATCTGAAACAAAAGCCAATAAAGATTTCTATAGTATGCAGGGTTTTAGGACTAAATCTCAGTCTTGTTGGGTTGTGTCATAATAAATTTACCAAAATAAAACTAAACCTATAGAATGAGAAAATGATTGTTGTCCAAGTATACTCCTTTCACTCTCAATTTCTTTGTAACTTCTGTAAAATTACTCCCTGGTTGTTGATGTAGTATTTGGATGAATTGTCTCAAAATGTAACTTAGGTGACTACAAAATCACTTCCTTTAATAGGTTCATAATTTTCACCATCCTCCAAAAAAAAAAAAACACAGAGGTACAATAATTGAAGAAATTAATACAATCAAATCCACATATACAAAGAGAATGCATAACACTTATAGTAAAAAACATGGCATAGATTTTTTACAGAATATCAAAAAGAAATTAATATATGTCCAAAATTGCTTCATTTTAGAGTATGAGGAAGATTCTAAAATCATCAAAAATAAGCTCCAACACCTCTCAAACCCAAGTGAAGATCAAGAAGAGGTATTTTTACTTTTTTTAGTTGATAATGTGAAGGGAAAGGATCTACAGACCAGCTTTCCACTCTCATTAATATCCATGGTCTTTGCAAAGATGATTTCATGGCCTAGATTCATCAAGAAGGGAAGTTAATTTTCCCAACCAGTATCTGGTTTTGTTTATCTTTCTTTGAGCTTGGTTAGTTTAGGAGTAGTGTAGATATGATTTTGGTATAATAAGTGCTTTGCACACTCTGCATGTTTCACTTGAAACATGTATGATTTCTTGTTTGTACATAGTTTTTGTGAGCTTATTTTTAGCTTGTGCATAGTCATATCAGTCCAATATCTACAAGAAAATGTGAACCAATCAGTCTGATTGATATCAAAAATCTAGTGTCAAAGGCCTCCCATTTGGATCTAGAGTTTAAAGATTAGATTCAAAGCATGATTTGTCATATTAGTTAAGAGCCAAAATACACTTCGGAGCTCCTTTAATGCACTCTAGAAACTCCTCAAATGGAACTTTGGAACTCCTCAAATGCAATTATGGCACTTTGCAGGTAGACTTAAAATGCTCTTTTTCATATTAGACTCCAACACTCTTTTGACAAACTCTTCTAATCTATTACTCCACAAATGGACTCTGAACACTCCTCAAATGCACTAGTACTCTAAAATCCATGCTCTCAAATTCATACTTCGAACTCTTTTTATAGTAAACTCTATGACTCTTTTCAAGACTCTGATGCTCTTTTTCTAGACTCTGAACTCCTAAAATGCTCTTTTTCCAGACCATGTGCACTTTTTAGCAAAACTTGATGCTCTTTTTCAAATGACTCTGGAACTCCTCAAATGACTCTAGCACTCTTTTGACACTTTACAAGAATCTAAATTTGGCACTCTTTTTCTAGACTATGGACTTTGATCTCTTTTTCTAGAATCCTTATAGACTTACTCTTTAACATCATTTTGTAAGCCTCATAAGCCCAATTCGGCCTATTTTGTCTAATTTTGGTTCTATACTATGTTATAATACAATTTTAATTCTAAGTGGGGCCTAGGAAAATATTAAAAACCTCTAATAGACCCCACTATACCTTTACACACCCTTCCTAGTGATCATTTACCCTGTAACATCCAAATTCTAAGCCAAAAAGACCTAAACCCTTCTAAAACCCAACTTGCCTAAGAAAATAGGTTTATCTAATAGCTATGAGAAGACATTAATGATGAAATCGAGGTAGCTAAGGCTTGGGGAAGGGTTAATTTTAACCCCTTATATTTCAACATTATTTTGAAACCCACATTTTCTTGCAAATGCCAAAAATACTTCATTTTCCCTCTAGGAGGCAAAACTGGAAATTCAAAATTTTGAAATTCCCAATTTTGGTGGGAAATCATTTCTAGAAGATTTAATCTCACCTACCACCATGGAATAATTTTTTTACATGTAGGGATATTTTTGGAACATTAAGGGGGCAAATTTTTGAAGTGGAGGCCCCAGGTGAAGAAAAAAACCCACTTAGTAGAGTTTGGAGGCAAGGAAATAAGTTTTTTGTGAAGCCAGTTTGATCAACCAAGACCATTCCAGGCTAGAGAAGTATTTTTATAACATAAAAATACCTGTAATAGGTTATTAATTCCATGTATCAATTATATCTCACCTTGTAAGCATTGTATTCTTATGAAAGAAAAAGAAAAAATAAATTTAATGTTTCTGATTGTTCCTCTAAGAAACCTAGTGTGGTTGAGTACAAAGCTTATTGTTTATGTGTGTTATTGATATGATAATGATGAAATGATATTGGTTGATGAATTATAAGGTGGTTACAAGTGCTTCCACATGCGTTAATAAGTCATTTGAAGGTCTTGAGGTCAAGCTAAGAGCCTAAACCCACTTTTGTGATAGTTTTAGACCCCTTTTAGGACTGTCATGTACCATTTACATTTGAATCCATTAAAGAGGATTCCAAAAAATATGTAATTATATAAAGGTACATAATATTATTATTACCAAGTTTGGAATTGATTATATTATGGTAATTCCTCCATTTTCTTGTTCAAAGTCAATGGAAAATTGTCTCTTAAGAACCAAGTTTTGGTCAATAGTGAACTGTCATGCCCCATTTACATTTTAAAGACTTTCCAGAGGATTCAAAAAATTGTATAATTATCTAAAGGTACCCAATATTATTAGTACCAAGTTTTGAAGTGATTGGATTAGGGTAAGTCCTCCATTTTCTTGTTCAAAGTTAGTGTAAAATTATCTCCTAGGAACTAATTTTGGTCAATAGTGAATTATCATGCACCATTTGCATTTGAAGCCTTTCCAGAGGATTCCACAAAATATAAAATGATATAAAGGTACCCAAAATTATTATTACCAATTTTGTAAGTGATTGTATTAAGTAATTCCTCCATTTTCTTGTTCAAATTCAGTGCAAAATTGTCTCCTAGGAACCAATTTTGGTCAATAGTGAACTGTCATGCACCATTTACATTTGAATCCATTCCATTTAGATTGCAAAACTCTATAATTATATAAAGGTACCCAATAATATTATTACCAAGTTTTAAGTGATTTTATTAGGGTAAGTCCTCCATTTTCTTGTTCAAAGTTAGTTCAAAATTGTCTCCTAGAACCAATTTTGGTCAATAGTGAACTGTCATGACACCATTTACATTTAAAGTCCTTTATAGAGGATTAAAACATCTATAATGATATAAAGGTATCCAAAATTATTATTACCAAGTTTTATAATTTATGATATTAGGGAATTCCTCCATTTTCTTGTTCAAAATCAGTGCAAAACTATCTCCTAAAAACCAATTTTGGTCAGTAGTGAACTGTCACACACCATTTACATTTGAAGACTTTCCAAAGGATTCCATAAACAATATAATGATCTAAAGGTACCCAACATTATTATTATCAAGTTTGATAAGTATTTATGCTAAGGTAAGTCCTCCATTTTCTTGTTCAAAGTCAGTACAAAATATGATTCATAGGAACCAATTTTGGTCAATAGTGAATTGTCATGCACCATTTGCATTTGAGCTCCATTGTATGAGGATTCCACCAAATGACTATAAGGTATATAAAGGTACCCAATATTATTAGTAAAAGTTTATAAGTGATTTATTAGGTAATTCCTCCATTTTATTTTTCAAAGTCAGTCAAAATCTGTCTCCTAGGAACCGAATTTTATCAATAGTGAACTGTAATTCACCATTTACATTTGAAGCCTTTCCAAAGGATTCCACCAAATCTACTAGAAATATATAAAGGTACCAAAAATTATTATTACCAAGTTTGGAAGTTATTGGATTAATTTTAAGACCTCCATTTATATTTACTTCAACTTAAGTGACTAAAATGGCGAATCATGAATATGAAAGGAATATTTTGTCGGAAGGTAGAAACATTTGAATTTGCCCTACAAGCAGGATGCTATCAATAATATATAAGGTTGATATACTAAAATGGTGACCAAATGAAAAAATTATTCTACCAATTTGAAGTCTATTGATTCTGGTGTTACTATATAAATTTGTTGTTACTGTAAATGCATAGTGAAAACCCAAAAAATTAACTTGTACCCATAAAATTTAGGTGATATGCCAATAATTGGTCTAATTTACCTCTTGAAATCAAATTTCAAAAACCCAAATATTACTCTATTAATGAATGAATCACCACTATTATTAGTACCACTTTTTGGAAGTGATTGTATCATGGTAATTTCTCCATTTTCTTGTTCAAATTCAGTACAATATTGTCTCCTAGGAACCGGTTTTGGTTAGTATAGAACTATCATGTACCATTTACATTTGAAACTATTATGCAGAGGAACCACACAAACATCATAATAATCTAAAGTGTCAAAAGTATCATATTAGTAACAAGTTTGGAAGTGATTGCCATTAAGTTAAGTCCTTATTTTCTTGTTCAAATTAGTGCAAAATGTCTCCTAGGAAACCAATTTTAGTCAATAGTGAACCGTCAAGTATACATGTTGAGTATGTATTATAGGAGTACTACAAAGGTAAAACAAAGTTTACACACTATTTTATTGAGTACACAATCATATTAGTCCAATTCCTAATAAAATATGAACCAATGAGTCTAATTGATATAAAAAATCTAGTGTCGAAGGCCTCGCATTGGATTTAGAGTTTAAAGATAAAATTCAAATACAATCTATAACAATTTTTAGGTCGATTAAAGTTTTAGAACTAATTCAACCTTTATTTAAGTCCTCTATTAACTGAATTTATAAATATTAGACTATGAAAATGTTCTTCCACCAACTGTCAGAAAATAAGATGTGAAATAACCTTTTTTTCAAGAAATAGATGCAATAGTTGATTTACGCTCGATATGGACTGTGAAACATCGTGAATAGATTGGGCACAATGTCGTAAATGCTCAATATAAATTATGTAATTTTAACTTCAAACCCTGAACAGTGGGATCTACACTAGGAAAGTGCCCTGAGCAAGTTTTGAAATTTTTTAGGTGGTAACTTCACCAATTTTCATGTCGAAAATAGTGTAAAATATCTCCTAGTTTACACTTTGTCAAATAAGAGTGTCATACACTATTTTATTTAGATAAATGATGTTCTTACTTATGGGAATATAGAAGTGTAAATACCTCCATTAATCTTTATTTGAATACCTTCAAACCATGCCCAAACAGTGAAAAAAAGAAAATGTACCAAATGGTGATGATCATAGTAAAAATGGTAACCCTAAGAGTGATACTCTAGATTTGAGCACTAACTACAACTTAGAATAAATTTTCAAGTTCATGAGTTTTTAGAAATTGTGAACTAGGATGCCCTTGTGCATTTGCACTTGATAGCTTATTGTAGCTAGACTAGCAAATGTGTAGAATTTTGGATCAAAATAAAATGAACTTCCCCTTTCTATGACTATATGTATGCAAAGCACTATAAACCCTTGTCCCTTAAATGGACTAGTTGAATGATTCCAAAGTACTTTAAACCTTTTGAATTAAGAAACAATGATAATAACATGCCTAGTGTAATCCTTTATAAGGAATATTAAATCATGTATCTTATATGATTACTTGTTTGAATTTTGTAAATCCACTCAATTAAAGCCTAAGCCATAATGAAAAAGATGCCCAAAAGATTGAGGATCCAAACTCAATTGTTAGGAATTTTTTGAGAGAGGTCAAATAACTCCATAGGGGTCAACACCTCAGACGTTGTTGTACAAATCTTGTGCTATTAGCTTCAAAGATCAATATCGATAAATTATCAACTGGATAAATTGTATATTACCATTTAACAATAAGAAACAAAAGTCTAGATAGCCAAAGATAGTTGCATCAAGAAGAACTAGTTTTCCATACTTGGAAATCATTTCTAGTATCCATCCCTTCTTTAGGACCTAACATGTACCCAACCAGTGATTTTGTGTCTACATTAAGAGATAAAATTCAATATGAAACTACTCTAATAAATAACTTTGACTCCTTAAATGTCTCTGGTCACACTCCTCAAATGACACTTCAAAACCCTTAAGGTAATACTATGCTACTATTTTTCTAGACCCAAGATCTTTTTCTAGACCTATAGACTATTCTTATGAAACTTATGTGAACTCTATAATCTAGACTATGACACTTAGATTAATGGACTCTTAATGCTTTATAGGTTTCTCTAGAGATGAATAACTCAATTCTAGAATTTTAGAACTTATCCGAAAGAAATGTTTCAAGTTCTAAAATGGTGTTTGAAGGTGAAAACCACTTATTCAATTTCAAAGAATATGTTTTGTTGGAGGTTAAAAGTGTTGATTTAACCTTAAAGTCTTATAAATGTTGATTCAACCATGTATTACATGAGAGGACTTCGAAGGTAAAACAAACTTTACAAGTTATTTTCTTGAGTGTAAAATCATATCAATCTAATCTCCAAGATAAATTTAACCAATCAATCTACTTAATATCATAAATCCAATGTTAAAGGCCTCCCATTTGGATATAGAGTTTAAAGATTATATTTAGAGAATGATCCGTCATATCATTTGAGACAAAATGCACTCTAACACTCCTCTAATACACTAGGTCGAAACTCCTTAAATGGACTATGGAACTCCTCTAATTCACTTTAGCTTTATACGAAGGATATGCACTTGTTTTTCCGGACTTTGGTATTATTTCTCCAGACTCTAAAGTTCTTTTTCCAGATTACGACACTCTGTAGCTAGATTGCAACACTCTATATGAAGTATCTAGAGATGACTAACTCAATTCCAAAGCTTCTAGAACTTATCTAGAGCTAAATTCAAGTTCTAAAATGGTGTTTAAGGTGGTTCAATCATGTTTTGTGGAGATTAAAAGTGTTGATTACAACCTAAGTCGAGTAGAAATGTTGAGAATGTATTACGGGAGAAATACCAAGGTAAACAAAAGTTTACAAGATATTTTATTGAGTTCACAATAATATTGGTAGATATCCAAGAAATTGTGAATCACTGAGTTTCATTGATATAAAAAATCTAGTGTCGAAGGCCTCCCATTTGGATCTAGAGGTTAAAGATCACATTCAAAGCATGATCTTCCATATCAGTTAAGAGCCAAAATTGCACTTGGACTCCTCTAATTCACTTTGAAACTTTTTAAATGGAATCTGACACTCCTCAAATGAACTTTGGAATTCTGAAGGAAGACTATGGAACTCTTTTTCTAGACTTCAACGCTCTTTTTCTAGACTCTAATATCTCACCAAAGTTTTACATTTTAAGCAGCTATGGACTCAATGCTTTATAGGAAGTCTCTAGAGATGACTAAATAAATTCCAAAGCTGTTGGAACTTATCTAAAGTAAAATGCAAGTGCCAAAATGGTGTTTGAGGTGGTTTAAGCATATTTTGTGGAGGTTAAAAGTGTTGATTATAGTCTGAGTCTAGTTTAAATGTTGAACAGTTATTATGAGAGGACTGCTAAGGTAATTGTTTTTTACAAGATGTTTTCTTAAGTGTAAAATAATTTTAGTTTGATCTCCAAGAAAATGTGAACCAATCAGTTTGATTGATATCAAAAATCCAGTGTCAAAGTCCTCCCATTTAGATCTAGATTTTAACGAGTAGATTCAAGCATGATATGATATATCAGTTAAGAGCCAAATTTTACTCTAGATCTCCTCTAATGTACTCTAGTTTTCCTCAAATGGAATTTGACAGCCCTCAAATGTACTTCAGCTCTCTTTGAGAAGGCTCTGGCACACTTTTCTAGAATTTGATACTCTTTTTAAACTCTAGTGTTATTTTGCTAGACTTTGGTGCACTGTAACTAGACATTAATTCTCTATAGGAAGTCTTCAGACATGACTAACTCAATTAAAAATCTATTGGAACTTATCTAGATCAAAATTCAAGTGTCAAAATGGTGTTTGAGGTGGTTCAATCATGTTTTGTGGAGGTTAAAAGTGTTGATTGCAGCTTGAGTTGAGTATAAATGTTGAGCATGTATTATGGGAGGACTGCCAAGGTAAAACAAATTTTACAAGATCTTTTCTCGAGTGTATAATCATATTATTCCAATCTCCAAAGAAAATGTGAACCAATAGGTTTGATTGATATTAGAAATATCGTGTCAAAGGCCTCCCATTTGGATCTAGAGTTTAAAGATCAAATTCAGAGCATGATTTGTCATATCAGGTAAGAGCTAAAATACACTCTGACACTTCTCTAATGCACTCCAACGCTCCTCAAATGGACTCTAAACTCCTCAAACTTTAACGCTTTACAGACTGACTTTGACACTCTTTTTTGAGAATCTGACACTCTTTTTCTAGAATCTGATACTTTACAACTAGACTCCAGTGCCACTTGAATAATGGACTTGGTATTCTATAGGAAGTATCTAGAGATGAATAACTAAATTCCAAAATGTTGGAACTTATCTAAAGAAAAATTCAAGTGTAAAAATGGTGTTTGAGGTGGTTCAATCATGTTTTTTGGAGGTTAAAAGTGTTGATTGTAGCCTGAGTCAAGTATAAATGTTGAGCATGTATTATGAGAGGACTTCCAAGGTAAAACAAAGTTTACAAGATCTTTTCTTGATTTCCAAACATGTTTGGATCTAAGAAAATGTGAACCAATTAGTGATTGATTTCAAGACTCTATTCCCAATGGAATTGATCTAAGTTTAAAGATTATCTCACACCATAAGTAATTGTCCTCTAGAGGTTTCCATAAATGTTTTCATTTTGACTCCTTCTCATCACATATAAAACAACTTCTAATGGGATAAAATCAAGTTCTCATTAACTTTTTCCTCCATGACAAGGTATGGATCTTGCTTTCTAAGCATTTCACATGACCTTTATGCAATGATAGATATATAACACTTCAATGATAAATTATAAACTTTAATGTTAAACTATATGATCTCAATAAGCAGTCTCCAAAGATTACTAAGTGATATTTAATGTTTCAAGGACTTTGAATCTTCCTAAAGCAAGGCAACTCCAAGTAAAATAAGGGTGCCTCCAAAAAGTCTTGAGGGCTCTCTTTTTGTCAAACTTGAAATTTGATAAGTTGGAAGTCGAGTCATAAAGTGCACCTAACATGTATCAAAAGGACTTCCAAAAGGTAAAACAAATTTTCACAAATATTTTCTTGATGCATGAAATATTAGTCATTTTTATCGATCAATCTGATTCTAGGTCAATTCATCCATTATATAAGACCAATATGGGACAAAAGCCTCCCATTTGGATGAAGTTTAAAGATCAGAAACATAGCACTGATTTTAGGATATTAGGTAAGATCTCCTAAATCACTCCATCTCTCTCTCTAATGCACTTCCCATATTCTTCTAAAGGACTCCCCCACTACTCAAATTCACTTTGAGGACACTCAAATATGTTATCTACAAATTTGCTACTTTTCCAACTCCAATCTTCTCTAGCAAATTTTAAGCCAAAAAAGATGGAAAAATTCGGTGCACTTTAGGAAATATTTAAAGATTACTAACTAGAATTCCAAGGAGATCTGTTATGAATTTTTATGCCTATAGTCCAATCAACTTCCATGGTGTTTTCCTAAATTTCATTTGGAGATTAAAATTAATGCACCCTTAGTCGAGTATAAATGTTCCAATCATGTATTACGGGAGGACTCCATGAGTAATCAAAATACAATATCTTTTTTGATTTCCAAACATATTTGGATCATCTAATTGATTACTGATATATTTAAGACTTCATGCCCAATGGAATCTTGATGAAAGCCTATTGGTTTTCTCACTACTTAGTAGGTAGGTGTCCTTTCTAGAGGTTTCTCAAAATGTTTTCCAATTTTGATCCCCTTATCATCACATCTTCAAGAAACTTAATGAGATAAAATCAAGTGGATCATTCCATTTTTCTTACATGACAAGGTATGGATCTTTTTTCTCAAGATTCTTACTGGCCCTTTATGCAATGATAGAAGGATGTTTCTATGATAAATTCTATACACTTAAATGATAAACTTAGGATCCCTATCGGGGGTCATTTGATTCCTTTATTATTATGTTAGTGATATTTACCAGTTGTATTTAAATGTTTAAATGCAATGAATAAGGGAAATTCCTCCAAAATTCATGATGACTCTCTTTTGTCAAGGTTGATATTTAAAAGTTGGAAGAAGTCAAAAGTGCACCTAAAGTGATCAAAAGGAATCCAAAAAGGTAAAACATCATGAATATTTTTATTGAATGGAAAATTGATCCTTTTTTCTATTGGATCCATGTGATTCTAGGTCTTTTATGCCTTTATTAAGACCACATGGGACCAAGGAGAGTTTAGATGAAGAAAATAGGCAAAAACAGGACAGTTTTAGGACTGTCATAAAGATATTCTCTATTACCAAATTTTCCAAGTATCCCCTAATTTTTTATACTTTTAGGACCCCCATGATGCTATCTACATAATTTTCATGTCCTAACTCAATTATCTTGGGAATTTTCAAGAAAGGAAGATGAAAAATTCGTCATCTCAAGCTACAGCTGAAAACATGGCACCAAGGAGGACTGATTCTATGATGTCCATTCCAATCACTTCCTGATTGCCCTAATTTTCTTAAATGGGTCCTAATTTCTATACATAATATTCATACACTAAGGAATACTTTAAGACCCACAATGTTTTAGCCAATTGAGGTCATCTTGAGGATCAAAATCATAACATAAGTAAACTAGTTACAAGATTATCATCTTAGAATCTTCACTGAATATCTGCCCATTCCAAGACTTTCTATGAAGGATCATCCGAGTTTATGTTTTAAATCTCTTAATGGACCCACATGATGATATCTTCCAAGTTTCAAATCACTATACTCATTCATCTTCAACCTAAAACACTTTTTGAAATTCAAAACTACCATGAAGAGGCTCATGAAAAGTTTTGACTTTTCCAAGAGTTTGAGGTTGAAGATGAATGAGTATGGATCTGAAACTGAAGATATATCATCACGGGGGTATTAATATACTTTATAAATTAGGAGGAGCTCTATAAATCTTGGAAAGCTTGAGATATTCATGATAGACCAAAAACTACCTACAAACTGAGATGCCAACCAGTCTTAAATTTTGTTGTGATTTTGATGCTCAAGATGACCTTGGTTGGATCCCAAAATTATTATAATAATTCCTTGGAATTTGAATATAATTTGTAAGAAAGGAATACCCATGGAATTTATTTGAAGCGAAATATATCTTTGACAACTCCTCCTCGTTTTCCTATTTTCACCTATAGCTAGAGATGACAATTATTTCACTTCCCTTGCTTACAACTATCCAAGATGATTGATTTAGGACTTAAAACTTTTTATATATAATCTTGGAGGAATTAATATCATTTATAAACTTGGGAAACTTGGGAAAGTCTAGAAAGCATGATATTTTATGACATCCTAAAATTATCCACAGACCTAGATATAAATAAGTCTTGCATTCTTTCATGAATTTGATGCTCAAGATGGCCTTTGATGGCTCCAAAAATTGTTATAAGACTTTATTGGTTTCTTAATATAATATATAAGAGTTAAGGATAATATTTAAGTGATTGGAAGGTTGATATTATCATGATAGTCTTCCTTGTTTCCCTATTTGTGCCTGTAGCTGGAGATGACAATTTTTGTACTTTTCTTACTTGAAAATTCCCAAGATGATTGAGTTAAGACCTAAAACTTTGTAGATATCATCTTGGGGGTTTTAATAACCTTAAGCAACTTTGCAGATCCTAGAAAGTTATAGGAATCATGATATTTTTACGACAGTCCTAAAACTACCTTGTTTTCACTTCCAAACTCTCATTGGTCCTAGGCGACCTTACTAATGCCATGAATTACCTATGGATTCGTGAAAGACATGAATCATGTGGATCCAATGTCAAAGGAAATATTTCAAACTCCCTATTGATATCTATAGTTTATTAGTCAAAACTGTTAAGTCTAACAAAAAATGTCTGAGTCCACTAGAGAAGCATCAGAGTCTCTTAGAAAAGTGTCAGAGTCCACTAGAGAAGCACCAAAGTCTCTTAGAAAATCACTCAAGTATCTATCATTGCATAGAGGCCAAAGGGAATGATCCACTTGATTTGATACTACTTAGGTTGTTTGAGCCATGACAAAGGAGAAGGGCTCAAAATAGCAACATGGAGCAAGAATCTAAAGTTGTAGACTTGCCTAAGGACCCTTGAGGAGACTAAAATTTAATCTCGAGTTGAAACAACCTACATATTTAATTTTTTACCCATATTTACATATATTATTTACTATTGTAATTAGAGGGCAAGCAAGAGGAAGTGTACTCAGTTTCTATATAGTTGTACTTTTAGGACAACAAGAGGATAGTTAATTGCACCATTTGTACTCCCTACTCCTGTAGTTTTAAGGTCATAAAGATGACACTTTACTCCATAATAATTCTATTTTAGTTTTAAGATAAAAATATACCATTTACTCCCTACAAATTATTGTAGTTTTAGGAAAAAAGGGTTTCATTTAATCGCTACTAATTTTGTTGTAGTTTTATGACAAGGATATGATTTTTATACTAATTTTTGCCAATAATTTTCATGCATTATGTTTGATACACACTTTGTCAAATAATTTACAACATTCACGTAAGGTAGGAATTCTTTCATGTAGATTTCATGCACTCTAGTCTTGTAGAAATTTCATCAAATAGTTTTCTTGCATCCAAGCATTAATGACATGATTTAAGAAGTGATTACTCCATAAAAAACAATGAAAACTATAAGACTCTCCACACCATTCACCAGATTGAAAAAAAATATACAAGCAATCCTTTTTCAAAGTTATAGCTAAATTTCAAGAAAAGAACATTTAAAATTTCATGCTCATTTAGAGACATACTATCACATTTATGGAGTGTTTTATAGGTGTAGTTATATGGGTGGGAATTTTAATGTGTATATGTTTATATGGGCATAAGAATATGGACATGTATATTTGCACACATAATGATCACCATTAACATCTCTTTCTAAGGTGGAAAACATCATCATAGGGGATAATTCAAACTTAAATGCATTAAAACATGTAAAAAAATAGCAATCAAATCAATACGTTCACCATAATAATGTTTTATTTGATTTAATGCTTGCACCAACATGTAGAAACTAGAATCAAGTAAGAAGGTAACATGCATGATAGAAGGATGAAAATATACTACCAAGACGTTTCTTAGAGAGGTTACATGGGTCTAATCAACACTAATTCATTGCATTCTCTTGCACTTATCCCAAGGCATTCAATGAAACATTTTAATATTAGAGAAGACATATAAACAACCCACACACAATAAGGACATAATTTAATTGAAAATAAATCTTAATCAGAGGACAAATAATTCAGATAATAACACAAACATACAAGATATAAAATGCAATGGAAAAAAGTACAAGTAACAAGAGGATGAAAGTGACTTGATAACTCATTATATGTATCAAATTTGGGCTAGAATGATGATGGAACATGGTAGATATGGGCTATATGTTCTTTTTCTGGAGGAAAATGATATGCATATATGCTAGATAGTAGCACACAGAAGGTGAAAATACCACCCTAGGTGCTAGTGTTTATAATGGGCGCTAGTGTCCTGGTAGTGAGTGTGCATCTGACGTTTTCAAGGTCTTATCATGTTTCCTTTTCTTCAATATGTGTTGCATCCACTTCGCCGTAGGATTTTAATTTTTCTCATGTACCTACTAAACAAACCTTCCCTACCTGCACAAGGATCAAACACACATTAGATGGAATAAAACATGCATATGTTTGAGTCAGACTAACCTCAGTGGTCACCCCAATGTGATTGTCATCAAGCACTACACTACATTTCAAAATAAATATAGTTCTAGTGTGTGTGTATGTGTGTGATATAATTATGTCCCTTGAAGCTAGGTTTCCCTTGTGCCAGTCACACCAAGATATTGGGCTACAACTACTTTGACCTCAAGATAATGCATGTGATGGAATTCAGAATTTTCCCTTCCTATACAGTGAATAATGTGGCTCAAATACATTCCTCAAGTGTTCCTTTTTTCCAAGTAGTAGATAGAAAGAAATAGCCCTAATTGCCTCATATTGCCCCTTAGAATAGTTATTAGATCATGTATATATATCATTCATTTTCTTGAATTTTATCATTAACAACTCTAAAAGCTAACCCAAAGTAATAGATAAAAGTTTATAAAATATCAAAATTGATGTGGAATTTTACACATAAGAAAGTGAGGGAAAATGAAAAAAATTCCCAAAGGGGATGGTAGCGCCTGGTCACTTGTCCCTTACTAGCTGTTAATGTCCAAAGAGCTCTGAAGATAAAATAGGAAGTACTGAGCTAGGTAACACATTATGTGATTTCCAAAAGTAAAGGGATAATGCTAGGAATATACATTAGTCATACATTATTACTCACATATAATAGTATATCATTGTACGTGAGATTTAGTTAATAAACCAACTCACTAATATCAGAATGGGGAGATTATTCTGGGAGGAGTTTTTAGAGAAACCTCCTCGAATATAACAATTGTATGTCTTATATATGAGTGTTGTATTGAATTAATAACATAGAAAATATTAGCAACATGTGATTTTTCTGTGTAAAGCTCTCTGATAATCATTATTTGTTATCAGAGAAGTGTCTAATTCTTTTAATGGGAAGATAATGTTTTTGATTAGTGTTCTATGTTCTTATGTGCCCCTATGCATGATCTTCCATTGATAGATCTCATCGTGATTTATGTTCTTTTAAGTTTCTAGTGCACAACCTATACAGATATTACTTATCGTCAAGCATCTAATATAGATTTCTTGTGCATTGAGAAACTATCCATCACCATTTAACATCTACCAGACTGTGTTTATTTTTTCCTTTTTGTGTTAATATTTTTTTCCTGTGTCTACACATCAATTTCTCCAAAAACAGTGACCTATGGTCAATCGTTGTTGAACTATATTGGGAACGATGATTCTACTCTATGTGTTCAAGGATATCATGTGCATGAAGCATACTCATATTACAAATCCAAGTTAATGTTTTCTGGTTCTTGTTGATAACAATTTGTGTAAAATAACCCGATGAAAGTGAAGGAGAGGATTTTACACATTGAAATATTTCCTAACAAAATTCGTACGCACATATATTTATATTCATAGCAATCCCCATGAGGATCACCCTTATTAAATCCATTTTCCAATTGACCTCAGGTTCAACAAGCATGAAAAACTGGACTCAAATTCTTGAGAAGGTACAGGTGTAGACTTGCCAATTTGTTTACGAATAGGGCCGAATTAAAGGTTAGGAGTGCCCTAGGCAATAAATGAAATGGACGCCCCTCTTCAAATTTTAGTTAATAATTTTTCCCCATCAAATAAATAAATAAAATCTACGTACATTATTGTATTTTATAATTTTCATAAGGATCATAATTAATCACTAATTTAGGGAAATTGGTATAGAAAAAGAATAAAAACATCCTATAAAATTATCAAATAAGAACAAGTAATAATCCATGGATGGAGAAAATTAATTTGAGGTAGTGTCCATAGTTTTGTGAAGAGTGGTATTTGGACGAAGCTTACTAATTCCTCCATAAAAAAAAAACATTTCTCCCCAAAACAGTAGTAAAAGAGAATTAAATAATTTTTCCTTCAATTATACTTCTCTTTAATAGCTTTACCAGTGACATTATAAACAATACATGAGAAAAAATTGCACACTTTAATTATCTAGAGCTACATTAGAGAATGGGTAACAATACCAACAAATTTGTATGAGCTTAAGAAGATGTATTGTTATTTTTAATTGCAAAAATACTATAGTACCTTTTATGTGTATGCATGAAATATATATTACTTTATAATAATTTCAATGCAAGGGTCAATTAATATATAATTCAGGTAAAAACATTAATGTTGAGTTCTAATATAGTTAAAAATATTAAAAATATTTAGATTTAGGCGCTCCCTAATTGCTTGCACCTTAGGCAGTTGCCTAGTTTTCCTAGGGCTTAATTCCCCCATGTTTACAAAGTCCACATGTCTACATTTAATCGGCTTGGTTTGTGTCCTCTATTTAGCAGTGGATCAAACTTGGTTCTCTATCCACACGTTGAAGAATTAAGAAAATATTTTGTACATGTAAATGACATACATGGTAGTTTCAATGTGCCTTAGTCGATCAGTAGTGTACATGCACAGATCTATCATCCATATACAACTTGCATCAAATTCTATCGAAGCCCAAATACAAGTCATATGGTCAGGTAGATTCAATCAAAGCAAACATAAAATTATTTTTTAAAAGCCAATATTACATTTTTTTTGTTTTTGTTTTTGTTTGTTTATTTTTAGATTAATAGTTATAACTCGAGTTGGTCTAAAGTTTTGTAAAATATAATTAAATACTGTATAGCTATTAGTCTTGTTAATTCATTGTGTCAAAACGCCAATAACGAGAAAGTAAAAGTCATCATTTTGTGTTTATTATTCTAGCATTAGTAAAAAAAATAATTGTCATCAAAATCAATAATAATGTCATCAATGTTTTTTGTTTTTTTTTTCTACATAAGGAGTATGTTATTAAATTTTGTCATCCATCTCATCAAAATTCATAGTAAAAAAATTTCCTTTTGTAAATCATCATTTAAGTATATATCAAAAGATTCAAATTTGTTAGTAGAGTCTATGTAAAAGTGTCATATTTTTTGTTTTAATATTCTTGTCAATTTTTCATTAAGTCATGGTCCAAAGTTTGAGAAAATAAAAATAAAATTCTTTACAAATGCATTATCAGTGGAATCTAACATTCGATTAAAGGTATGTAATACATATTTTTTCACATTACGAGAGGAAAACTATACAAATAAATCCAATATGGAAACTATTAAGCGTCTAAGTCAAATCTAGCTAAACTAGCAACATGTTATTGGAGGATGGAGGTATAGGAGGTTGGAGGTCGATCAAAAACCTCTCTTTAGCGACCAACGATGAGGCCACACAAAGCATTGGTGATGTGTGTTTTTTTTTTTTTTTTTTTCAGTTGTGTGGTGTGTTAATATTTCATTATTCCTATTTTATTTCCAATGTGGTGTGTTAAAATAAGTGAGAAAATTACTATATAACCCCCTTAAATAAAAACATAGTGGAAAAGATGAAATCACAGAGAAAAAGCAGCATCATGATATTTGGGTTGTTAGTTGTCTTATAAAACCATATATATGTTTGGGTTGTTGGTTG
This sequence comes from Taxus chinensis, assembly GCA_019776745.2. NCBI lineage: Eukaryota > Viridiplantae > Streptophyta > Pinopsida > Cupressales > Taxaceae > Taxus > Taxus chinensis. The sequence goes on from CM034157.1 coordinate 206,017,693, forward strand.
TTCTATAAAACCATATGTATGTGCAAGTTGTTGGCTATACTTGGAAAACCATCCTTGTTGAGGTTGTTGGTTTTCTTGAAAAACCATCCTTGAAGGTTGTCGGCTGTCCTAAAAAACCATCTAGATCATGAACTCGCACAGGTAGAAAGTTGTAGAGGAAGTACGATTGATTTTCTCCCATGTTTGCACTAAGGGGGGAATGTTAGGAATATAAATTATTACTCACATATAATAGTATATTTTTGGACATGAGATTTGGTTAATAAACCAACTCACTAATATAGGAATGGGGAGATTATTCTAGGAGGAGTTGTTAGAGTTACCTTCTCAAATATAGGAATTGTATCTCCTATATATGAGTGTTGTATTGAATTGATAAGATAGAAAATATTATCAACCTGTGATTTCTTTGTACAAATCTCTCTGATAATCATCAGATAATTCTACAAAAGTAGAGAACACAAGCATGCAAAGATAAAACAATGTTAATGTAAAGAAAAACAAGTGTTGTTAATGTCTAGTTTTCTTGTTTAGGAATCATGCATATAATGACATACTAGAAGCATGATGTTGAAGTACTAAGTGAATAATTTCATGTCTACTACAAGACAAAACAATTCCCCCTCCCTTAATGAGTGTACAAACTTTATTTTGAGTTATAACCTCACCCATTTGAAAGGGAAATGTTGGTTCCAGTCTTAAATAACCATTAAAAGAGAACATGTACACATACAAAGAAACTACAAACATCATTCCCATGGTTTTAATTCATCACAAAAATAGATGATGAATTTGGGGGAAGATTAAAACTTGTTGTCATAGCTGCTCCATTCTTAGGTATGGGTCTAGAAAGATTATTATTGAGGATAAATGTTTCCCCCACATAGTTAGGTACTTATAAACCTTTCTTGCACCCTTGTTATTATCCAACCCACATGTAGAACAGCCAAACAAACTTTAACATCCTCCCAACATCTCCAGATCTACCTCCTTAGCACCTCAGATAACAACCTAGCCACCAAGGTTCCAACAACCACAATAAAAGGCCAAAAATATATTTTTCCATTGCGTTTTAGAGCACTGATTATTAGATTTAAGACCCCTATTGGCATCTTGAAGTAGGGAGAGTTCATGTACTAGTATGAATGGTTTAACAAATAAACCAATATTCTCTAATAACCATAACAAGGCTCCTACTTTGCAACTCCTCCAACTCACAAACAATGAAAAAACCCACTAAAACTAAGCCAAAAACACCATCTCTCCCTTTGTACAAAATAAAGGTCGAGAAGGATTTGTAGAGGGCACAATCCTAGTATGCATCATACAAAAAATCCACAAGCGAACAAATCTTCTCCTTGGTGCCCAAACTCTTTCCCAAAACTCTTATTTTACCTTGGGATAGAAGTATGCTTTTACAGGTGAATAAATCTTCTCTTGGGCATCCAAAATTTTAGTCTTACAACTCTTATTCTGATGCCATGGTGAGAGGGAGCGGCCAAGGTTGTGGGGTCTGGAATTTTAAACCTATTGTAAGGCATTTTCTTGAAGTTTCCAAAGTCTTTCTCCATGACGAGAACTTCTAAAAACCAAAAAAGAAAAACAAAACAAAAGAAACCAAAATCCTAAATGCCCCCCAAAGAGACAAGTTCAGGCAAGAAAAACCTGATTTGACCCCCTTTTGTGATCTTTAATTCACAAATATATTATTTTGTTCTTTCAATTTATTTATTTTAAATTTTTAACTTCATCTTCACATTGCACTCTCTATTTCTTATTCCATTTGACATTTTATGTTTTTATTTTATTCATTTATTTATTGATCTCATTTTATTTATTTTATTGTTTACGGTCTCCTTTTTTTGTTTATTTATTTTATTATTCCTAATTGGATTATTATTATTATTATTATTATTAAGAAAACGTGAATTAATGCAATCATCAACTCTACACTCTAGGATGGGATTGCCACAAAAAAAAGAGAGCAAGGGTACTACACTGGTGATGCATAACAAAGGTAGATTACCCTCTGATGAAAACCTTGAAGTTCACTCAGACACCAAATTCATCTTAAGATGCTTGACAAGGTATTATAAACTTAATTTGTACCTCTAGAGTAGGGAAGGGATTCTACAATGGTAAACCATATCGTAAAGGAAGGCTCGGAAACTTTCCGACCATGTGCGATGGGGCATGTCACTACATTATTAAGATCATGAGACCCTCATAAGATTGTAGAGGTTGAGTAAATGTTAAAGTAGCCATGGAAAGAACTAAGAATATGGTGGAAGGATCAATAATCCTCGAGGACCGAGTCTTCTTACCTTGACTTAAGGGTTAAATTTGATAACTATTTAGATGTATTTTTAATGATTTTAGCTGTAAAATAGTTGTAAATAATTGAAATAATTGTCTCCTGCAACTTGTATATATAATATTCAACCGTTATTTTTTATACATATTTATATATAAACTATATATTAAATATAGTTGAATATATAAAATAGTATTTTTTTATATTTAAATAATAGTGTATAAATAACATGACTCTTTTACGTTTTTGAAGGGCAATATTTGAAAATTACCCTCACCTTAAAATTGTGTGATAGACATAGGTGGCCATCAAATTCAACCCTTGTGGCTTGACTTGTAAAAGTGTATTATTTATATGAAGCCGCATGATTATAATCAATACTAGTAACCTCCTCAGTACCTAATGAAGATCAATGTTATCCTTTATTAAAGGAACGATAAAATAATTCAAGAAATATACCATAGGATGAAATATATGAAACCCTTAGTAAAAACACTAGATTGATATTCAATTAACACTAAAAGAATTTCACACATTTAACACCAGATGAATAACCTATTTAAAAGGTCCTTATCAACCTTTCACAATAAATTTTTTATGATAATAATGATTACCTTATAAAAACCTATTAATGTATATTAAAATTAGTTTTTATGGAAAAATGAAAAAAACTAACTACTATTAATGTTTTCTCTCATTGTAGAAAAAACACTACCATATATTAGTGTTAATGTTATATACTACAAATTTGGTGTTAAATTATAAGAAGAAAATTTGAACACTAAAATATAACACCAATTTTGTATCATGTTACAAATTAAAACTATTATATCGGTGTTAAATTATAGGATGAGAAGGAACAACTCAATTCAGATTGGTGTAGAAATTAAAAAACGTAAAGAAACAAGTGAGAATCTGGGACAAAGAAGTCTTTGGGAATATTTTTGAAAAAAAGAAAGATTTGAAACAACTGTAGGAGGATATTGAATAGAGGGTTTATTTGAGAGGAATGGATGCTAAAGATCATTATTTAGAAAAGGAAATTCTTTCTGAATTACATAACATATACAATCAAGAGGAATCCTTATGGATAATGAAATCCCGAGCTATTTGGCTAAAATAAGGAGATAGAAACACAAAATTATTTCTCATGACCACATTAAAGCACAAGCCTTACAATAGAATTACTGAAGTCTATAATGGATAGCCACATTACTAAGGATTAGAATGCTATAAAAAATAGAAGCTTTTATATTCTATGAAAAACTACTCACTAAGGATAATGGGTGTAATGAAGAAACCTCCTCTTATCTTTTAGATGCCATCCCTAGAAACATAATTTCTAATGAGAGAATTAGAGGTCTCACCAAATTAGTGACAATTGAGGAGCTAAAAAATGTTGTTTTCACTTTGGAAGGAGATAAGGCACCTGGACCTGATGGATTTTCTACTAAATTCTTCTAAAATTTTTGGGATATTTACTCGGAAGACTTATTTAAGGCTATTAATGAATTCTATAGAATGGGGGATCTACTCAAGGAGCTAAATAATACTCATATTGTTCTAGCCCCAAAGAAGATGGATGCCAAAGATTTCAAGGATTTTCGACCTTCCATCCTGGTAAATGTTATTTATAGAATTTTTACTAAAATTCTTGCCACTAGGATCCAACCATTGCTTTATGATTAGATTTCAAAACAGCAAAGTGGTTTCATTAAAGGAATAATCATACAAGATGGGGTAATCATGGGTCATGAAACCATTCATTCCATGGATAAAAGTAAGAAAGCAGGGATGTCTATCAAACTGGATATGAATAAGGCCTTTGACAGAGTTTCCTGGCAATTTTTGGACAAGGTTCTTTCCAAATTTGGTTTTCCCAATAAATTCAAAAAGATCATATAAGATTGTATATCTACGACCAAATTTTTTGTTGTGGTCAATGGAATTCCAGTGGGCTTCTTTGCAAGCAGTAGGGGCATAAGACAAGGATATCCTATATCTCCTTTGCTCTTTATAATTATGGCTGATAGTCTTAATAGATCTATTACTAAGGCCATCAATGCATGTTTATTAAAAGGATTCAGACCTACCTCTACCAATAAAAAAACATCTCATCAATAATTTACTGATGACACCATCTTGCTACTGATGGCATCCATTCTGGAAGCTAAAGCTATCAAAACCATTCTCAGATTCTATGAGGCAGCTTTTGGACAGAAGGTTAATTTTGACAAGAGCTCGGTGTACTTTTTCAACACCCCTTTGGAAAGGCAGAAGAGAATTGCACTTATTCTAGGTTGCAAAATTAGCTCTTTTCCTACCACATATCTTGGTCTACCCCTTGGGAAAAATAAAGTATCTATGAATGTTTGGAATGCATTATTGGAAACATTTTAAAAGAAATTGGCTAGATGGAAAGGTATTGTTCTATCTAGTGTCGGAAAAATCTTACTAATCAAAAGCACACTTCAGAACTTACCCATTTATATAATGTCCATGTTTAACATACCTTCAAATATCATGGAAAGTATTGAAAAAATACAAAATAATTTTCTTTGGCATGGTACTAAATAAAGATTCAGATATCACCTAGTTGCATGGGATCAAGTTTGCATGCCTCAGAAGTTTGGAGGTTTGGGAATCAAAGATATAAGAAAGATGAATGTTGCTCTGATTGCTAAAATGGGTTGGAGATTGTTAAAGGAAGAGTAGCCTTGGACTGAGCTAATCAGAGTCAAGTACTTGGCTCAAAATCATGTAAACACCTTTCTCTTTGAAGAACAACTACCTAATGGGTCTGTTTTTTGGAACAATTTGCTTCAAATCAGAAATATTCTCAAGAGAGGAAGTAGATGGAAATTGGGAGATGGAAATGACATTTGGTTCTGACAGGATAATTGGACTTCTTTCAGCGTAAAGGACAGGTTTGAAACCATAAAGGACAACTTGATTGATAAATATGGCAACAAAGTAAAAGACTATATAGACTTGGAAGGAAACAAGAGAACTTGGAAAAAGCTTAAGGTGGATAGAATAGATTTGGAACCAGCAGTTTCCTCTCTTCAAGAACAACTTGCTCTTATTCCTATAAATCAAAATGATTCCAAGGATGAACTTGTTTGGGTTAATTCATTTGATGGTGACTACACTGTTAAATCTGGATACAACACCTTCTTTGAGAATATACAATGTGAATTTAACTGGAACCAAATTTGGATGCCTGAATTAACTCCTAAGGTAAATATTTTTCTTTGGCTTGTGCTAAAAGGGAAGATTTTAACCAATGACAATCTTATAAAAAGAGGTTTCATTATGCCAAATATGTGTTGCATGTGCATGAAAGAAGCTGAGGATGTAAAACACTTGCTGGTACATTGTGAATATGTTGCCAAGGTATGGGGTCTAATTCTTACAAACTTTAAACTGGAATGGATTTTTCCTAATAACATTGTGCAGGCTTGGAATCAATGGAATCCTCCCTATAAACACTACATGGTTAGAAGACTATGGAAATTGGTCTTTCCTCATGCCATATGGAGACTTTGGAAAGCCAAGAATGGAATCATATTCAGAAATCACAGACAATTATGTAAAAAAGTACTGAAGGAAATTGTTATAGGGGTTAAAGACAATTTAGAAAGATTCAGGCCTCTAAAAAACAAGAGTTATCCTCAGGATGAAGAAGATATTCTATCTACATGGAACTTGGACATTGGAATTCTTCAAAAAATAGGTCATATTAATGTAGGCAGGTCCTTGATACATTGGATACCACCTCATAACCTATGGTACATGCTCCATTTTGATGGAGCTTAAAAGGGAAACCCTGGAGCTATAGGTGGAGGAATAATTAGAGATCACAGAGGTTGTTTAGTTGTTTCTTATGCAGGCAATATGGGTCATCAATCAAATCACTATGCTGAAGCTTTATCAACATTATGGGGTATTAGAATAGCCAAAGAGTGCAACATCTCTAGCCTCATTATAGAGGGGGATTCTATGAATATTGTAAATCATTTAAATCAAATTCATCCCCCTAGTTGGACAATCAAGGATTTCATTACTGAATCCATAAATATTTGTAAATCTTTCACCAATTTCCAAATTGTTCACTCATATAGGGAAGGAAATAAAGTTGCAGATACTCTAGCAAATATTGGGGTTATTAACAAAAAAATGGACATATGGTATACTCATGAGTCACTACCTAGCCATGTACAAAATGCAATCATAAATGATAACAATGGTAGTACACTTAAAGTACGCAATCACTATGAAGATGTACTTCACACATGTGAAGGCTAATCTATGGGCTCATGACAGCTTATCATGAAAGCTAAATGCTCACACACTTTCTGGGTAAAATAGAAGCTGTTAAAAAGTGGCTCTTGGGTAGTTATAAAAGCATTCTTAAGGGTAAAGAAGGATCTAGTAGTGATAGAGACAGAGGAAATATGGGTGGAGCCTCGTGCCAGATCGAACCAGTCTATGACCCTTTCTTGGAAGGAAAATGTGGTTCTTTGGAACTATCTCCAAATGGGGGGAATTTCTAATCTCATTGAAAGAATCCAAGGCCACGATCAACATATTTCACTTCAGTTCGTTGGAGGCTAGAAAAACAGAGTTGTGACGTATGGGGACTAGCTCATTCATGTGACCAAAGAGCTCATTGCTGAAATCACAACACTTAACTTGGAAGGTAATATGGTTTTTAACAAAAGAATAGACAAGGCATATGAAACTAATTTTTTTTGGAAGACGGAAAAAATTTGGAGTTTGTAACTGTTAGCATCAAGGTCGCCTCTATCCCAACGCCATTCGATGAGATTACCAAAATGTTGGTTAGGTACGTGACTCTTGAAGGTAGGTATATTACAGTCCCTCTCAAGCATTTAGTTTTTCTGAATCATTTCAGGAGGAATATCAAAGTGTTTCCCTCATTTCATCTTGAATTCATTGGAGCATTCAATCATTGAGGTTCAAAAGCACACTCGTGCAACTCCCCTTCACCAAGGGATTATCCTCCTCCTGCCATTATTGTCTTGCACAAAATCCTACCATTCCTCTGACCCCTGCCCCTCCCAATCCCAATCCCATCCTTGTTCCCATCATCCCTCCCCTCACCAGTTCGGGTCAGAGGAAGATAAGAAGTAAAAATCCCTCCTTCCCTCTCAACCATCATTTTCCCCCAAAAATAATTCTCCGCAGTCAAACCAAAGATGTTGAACTTTCCCAAAGCCTGCTACGCATGGGACAACCAGGTAAAAGCAGTGAAGTGATGGAGAAAGATGGAGACTCATAAAATTGGCTAGAGGAAATTGAGAATGAATTGGAGGCCCTGAAGAAATACCTAAAGAAGTTGGAAAAAAGAGAAGGAAAGAGAAAAATGGAGGAAGATCTTGGGCTTGCTGAAAGCCAAATTCAAGAGATATACAAGAAACTAAACTCTCTTGATAACAGGGTTGTGCATATGAAGGGAAGACATGAATCTATCACTAGATTTCTTAAGACAGTTTACAACTTCTTGGAACAACAAGTGAAGAACGTTTGTATGCTCAACAACATCTCAGAGAACATATGGGGGGAGGGCCAACACAAGCTCAAGTATTCAGTCAGCTTGACAAGAATGACCCTACCCAGGTTACTGCCATCTCACTTTTCAGTGCACTACAGGAATTGAAGAAAACTATTGATAGAGCATCCAAGTGATGTTTCTATCAAATATGCTGATGACTGGCAGTTTAGTTGTTGATATTTTTTGTTTTGATGCTGTTAACCTATGGTTTTGTTGGTATTTTGGTACTTGGCTTTGTAGTTGTATTACTGTAGTTGTGATTTCATGTAAATCATCTAATTTTGATCACTCTCTGATTTGTATCTTTGTAATATCTGGCTTTTGAACCTTTTTTGTACTGGGGTATAGTCCCTCCCAAAAAACTATTTGCCAATAATAAAAAATAAATACAAACCCCAAATATTTTGGTGTCCTGGTGTTAAATGTGTGAACTTGTAGGATCCATAAGGTGTGTGATGTCTATGGGTCAAGGTATTTGTAACTGTAATTGATTTGTAAAATTATGCTAAAGTGCTAAAGGTTAGTGTATATGTAGAGTGTTGAATCTAAATGATCATAAGGCTCAAATATATACATTGATTGCATATGTCAGATATAGGTGTTGGTTTTATATTTTCATAATATTGTGTCGTTTTTCGTATTTTTGATATATGAGACTAGAAAAGATAGAGCTACTAATTGGAATTGGGTACTAATGGACCTAAGAAATAGGATATAAATGGTGGAAGATACATGGTGGGGTCCTGGATAAAAATTGGTCCCTTAAAAAATCATGAGATGTGTTGTATCATCAAGAGGAGAGGATGTCAAATGATCAATAATCATGATGTGTGTGTGTGTGTGTGTGTGTGTGTGTGTGTGTGTGTGTGTGTGTGTGTGTGTGTGTGTGTGTGTGTGTGTGTGTGTGTGTGTGTGTGTGTGTGTGTGTGTGTGTGTGTGTGTGTGTGTGTGTGTGTGTGTGTGTGTGTGTGTGTGTGTGTGTGTGTGTGTGTGTGTGTGTGTGTGTGCATGTATGTGCACATGCGCTTGTGCACATGAGTGCATGTGTGTGCATGCAATAAGATATATACAAATGAACATATGCAAGATGTGAGTGATAATACATATTCCACTGAGGTAGATGATAAGTATCTAATGGTGTACTAAATATGTCGTATGATGAAGAAGGAAATATCTAATATTCATTAGAATATGAGAAGCAATCTTCTGAGATGTAATAGTCAAAATTGTCAATAGTAATATCACAAATCCACAGGTTATGAACATCACTAGAAACATTTTAATTCATGTGGTGGTGTTCCATGTGGGTCACACTTAACTAGGTGTTGTAATTCTATCGCATATTGTGCACTAATCAACATGATAGTTTGTTAAAAATCTTGCCATAAAAGGGGAACTGGAGTAGATGGTGGTGTTACACTTATGGAACTTAGATCACAATGTGGTGATAAATAGGATGGTTGAGGTTTTTGTTTTTTTAGATAAGGTAATAAGGATTTGGTTTTGAAGGGACCAAAAACCCTGTACAATAAAGGAAGCCAGGCTACAGAGAAGCCAAAATGAAACCATAGTGATTTTGAAGGGATCATCAACCCTGTACATCTGAAATATAAAAATCAAATATTAACAAGGAACAAAGAGAAGCAAGGTCCAAGACCTGAAACAAAAAAGCAATGGGGAACACCACCTGAACATCTAGGCTAGGAGAGGAAAAAAAAGGACAAAGATCCAACCAAAAAGAAAGTCAAACACACTTGACCCACCTCAATATTCACTCTAAATCCCTAATGAAATAACCTAACTGAAGATGAGGGACTGGTTACCCCTGAAGCACGCGCCCCTGAGATATTAAGTTCATTTTAAGAGGAGCAGTGAAGGTCTTTCCTTTCTTTTTTTTGTGCACAATTTTCCAACCCTCACTCTTATTAGGATTTGAGTTTTCATCAAAGTGAATTGGAAGAAAAAACTCCAAGAACTCATTTTTACCAACATTTGAATCCTTCAATATAGAATTTTTAATGTAACTTGAGGTTGTACCTGAAGGAGATGAAAAAACCAAAGTAGGCTGAGAAGAAACCGACCCGCCCCTTACCTTAGGATGTGAAAGAGGAGTCCTAACTGACGCCTGAGAATATTCTTCTAGATTAGAATCTTCCGAGAAATAATCAGTATCATCTCCCACAACCAACATGCTAGGCTGGGCATCCTTCCACCAAGATTTCCCATTCATCTTATGTTTCACACTTTGACATTCTGAAACTAAGTGACCCAAACCAAATTATTTCCTACATTCAAAGGGTATCCCTTCATAGTCCAATTGGTTGAGGTGTTTGTAAAAGTCATGGGGATGATGTAGTAAAATTAGTAAGAAACATGTGAAGTCACATAAGGTATTATTATAATCTTATAATGGTCGTAGGTATCTTATAATTGCTTATGTATCTTAAGATTTGAGAGAAGGATTTGTGCACGTTATGTATCCAATATTGAATTGTAAGGATAATGAGATCAGTTTGTGTTAAGATAATTTTTTTTGAGAATAGGGTATGTTTGTGCATTTGTGTATATAATGATTGATTTACCATGGATTGTGTAACCAAGGAATGCCCCCTACCAAAGGTTTAATATGAAGTGGAATATCAGTTTGAGAGATAATATTAAAAATTGGGTCAATCATACTTATTGGCATATGTATATCACTATGTATAATATCAAGTCTCTCATGGGTATTAAGAAAGTTTAATTATTCTTGGAATGATATCATGTGATAAAACATATACCTCTAGGAAATTATCAACATACGTAGGTGGTAATGGAGAGTACATTATAGAAGTGATAAAATGTGGAATTTTAGTAACAACATGTTGTATATAATTGTATTTGAGACCACAATTGATTGTAGATGCATCAAGTGAACTAGTATTTTTGATAGGTAATGTGGGTGTGGGTTTCAAGATGGGGATGTATTTGATAGAAAGTATGGTAACAATACTAGATTGTGGTATTTGAAATGATATGTATGGAGCACATGACATGGTAGTAAAGTTGAGGATGTTATTATTGTCTATCTCTTTAATCTTTATGCATATTGTGAAATATATGTTCATAGTATGCCCATGACATTAGTGGTAATCACAAGACACTATCATTAAACTATGGACCATGGTGCTTAGTTAAGTTGACCTTGATGGGTGAAGGGAACAAAATATTATTATTTATATATATATATATATTTAGGATTATTTAAGGAGGTATCAGTAGATGATTAAATTTCATCATTGGAGGTGTCTCAGGTGTGATAGGCTAAGGAGTAGGCTATGATGGATGCATGTGTACAATTGGGGATTTCAAAGTGAGGTATATATAAATAATCTATTTTAATAAATGTAAAGTAAAGTCACACAAAATACCATGAGGATAAAGGATGATAATTCATTTTAATTCATCATCAAGCTCAATGCTTTGTGCTAAAAGTGTATCTTTTGTCATTGTGAGAAATAATAAATGCTATGTGTAAGGTACAAAGTATTAAGTTGTGTGTAACAATACATAAGTGGGTTTGCTAAAATGTAATATCAGAATTAGGGTTAAAGTAATTAAGATAAATTATTAATATGTAAATGATGGTTTAGAATCATAAATATAGTAAATACAATATATATGAAGATCCTAAATCATGTAAAGCTCTTGAAAGATAGATTAAATATATTAGGGTTGAGTTAGAATGATTGTAATGTTGCACAAGATATGGAAGCTAAAAAAAGGGTCAAGAATTTATAAATAGATTGTGAAGAGTGTTTTTAAGCTACTTGTAAAATCTAGAGTGCTAAAATTTAGTGCATGGAAGGTTTTTGAACTAAGTAGAAACATCTGGGTATTTATGACCTTTGTGGCCAAATCTACCCTCTGATGATCTTAGCTAAATCTAGATTCTGGCACCTAAAAGGTCTATATCTCTAGGTTCTATATATGTGATCGAGCTTCTACGAATGTATATGGATCTTTCTATATGAACCATATCTCTCTTGAAGACCTAAAAATGGGTTTTTCCGATTGAGCTGGACTGACCTCATGCCACCTAAACTGGTGTGATGAATGTTGAATTGTGTACCGATACTCCAAAAAATGATCATAATGCACATAAATCTCCCTCCTTGTGAATGTGTGTGATTGTGCAATACGAAATATTTTGGCAATACCCTATAAAGACCTCCGAAAACTTGGAAATGACCTTTGGGGTGAGTTATAGCATTTGGTAATGACCAAAGGAAGAAACATGAGATGTATTCAAACTTGATAACTTGATGATGTTCTTTAAGGAGTGATATTGTAATGATAGTCCTTCTTGGAGTACTTGATTGTGAGATCCCTTAAGCCAAAGATTTAAGAGGTACAATAATGAGTAGGGTGTATGTAATTTTATATCTAGCTTATGCAAATTATTTTAAACTTAGTTGACCCTAGGATGATCGGGGTAACTTGTGTACTTGTAAATTTGATTGTTGGAAGTGCTTAGGATAAAAACCTCAGTCAGGGCCAAAACTGTCGATCCAGGGCCAAAAATGTCAATTAATTTTATCCCTACTAGGAAATTGTGTCTTTGCTTAACTTGGGACGTTATCTAAAAGTGGCTATAGGTGGATAAGAATATGAGAATGTGTTATGTACATAGTGTGACATTTCCTGATGAGATAAAATAAGTGACAAGTACCAACTTAGTGGCTTTAGAGTACACAATTAAGCCATATGCATGTATGATTTAGTTAATTAATGTGTAAATAGGAAAGGGTAGGATACATGCTAAATGATAATTTCCAAGTGCATTTGGTCCAAAATTAGGGTAGTGCTTTAACATTATCTCCCCAAATTTATTTTAAACTAAAATGTCCTCTTTAGGGAAGAATATGGATCCTCGTGATCTAAGTTACGTTTCTTATAGATCTTGGAATTATTTGGGGCATAATAACATGAAACTATGATAATTCATGTCATTTTCTATGATTCTATAAACATTAAAATTTAATAACTTATTATTTGACAATCACAAGTTTGGATTTGTTCCTATGCTAAGACAAATGCTCATATTCTAAGCCCAATCAATATATCTTTCTCAAACTCTCATAACTTGCCCACATTTACACATTTCTCTATTATTCATCTAGAAAATATGAACTAATTAAAGCAATAATTCAACCCTAGGCATCATTCCTGAACTTTAGTGTTTGCATCACTATCTTCCTAGGAAAAATTGTACAACTCAAGGCCATAGGGGAGTACAATCGTGGCTGATTTATATAGTCTTGCACCCTTCCATCTAATGGATCTTTTTCTACTTTGAATATCTTATGTGTGTCATTTCATTTTCCTAGGTGAGCCTTAATGTAAATGTTTAACCTACAAAATCCTATATAAGCAAGTCAATTTCACTTCATAACTCACCTAACATTCTCATGAGATCCTATTGCAAATATCAACACTAAAGCACCCAAGGCTCTCCAAAATATCTTTAAAGTAGTTACACATAAGTTAGAGTAGCCACCGCATAGATATGAAGCACTCGAACTATGTTCAAGAGTATAGTAATCCCCATTTCTAAACATTCAAAGGTCCTAGATCCATGTCTTAGAAAGAGTAATTCAATCCAAGTATTTCTAAAGGTCTTAAAGGGAAAAAAGGGATAGTCTAAGCATCTGAAGCACACCACATCACACTACTACCCCATTGAGTACATTTTCTACTAAATGGTTAGCACACTATCTTTGTGACAAGAGACACAAGGGCATCCATAGGGGGTTGGCTTAGATATGCATTCCCACTTGCACCTACACTAGGAGACCTATATGAGAATTTCTCCTGCTCGAGGGGATGTGTTGGCTAGATTTTCTACATAGTTGAAAACCTAGGCAGTCATGAGATAAATCTCCCTCATTTACCAGTGAGGCTCCCGTGTCAGATTTGTCAATTAAAATATGCTAGTATCTATATGGGGGTTTTACTTTAACTATTCAGCTCATGAACCATAGCTGTATAGTTTTGCAGCAAGTAAGCAACTGTTTAAGAAAGGAAATATTTATAGAAGAAGGAAATAATAAAACACAGGGAAGAAATAGGGAAGATGTGCAACCCAATCAATAGATAACATAGTTGATTGCATGCACATAGAAGAAACCAATAGATATCAACACACAAAATTATAAGCAAAGGCAACTCCAGATCTAGATCTAAAATAACACAAAGTTTATTAGAAGATCTGAGATAAAAAGCTAGAAACAAAATGCACCGTGACACAAAGTTCTCTAGAAATCTGCTCCTTTGTATTCCTTTGCTTCAAATAGCTATCAGGGGTTTCAGCACAAAGTCTGGAACACAAGAATGCTGCTTACAAATTCTGATCATTAACCCGAAGGTTCTTCTTCTACTTATAGAATGTAGAAGGGAAAGTACAAATGGGAACCTCAACTGAACTAAAACATAAACAAAAGGTAAAGATAACATCTGGCAATCATCCTCCTCTAATTTCTCTTCAAGTGACACATCTGTCACTTAACTAATAGAATCGTTCCACATAACTTAAAGTAATGGTTTCAAAACCAATAACTTTAAAGTTTTACAATTACATCCGGGAACGTGGAAAATAGAAGAAAGAATAGAAGAAGAAAGACACGCCAGCTGTAACATTTATATCTTCTTTTTGTTCTGATACTGAATATACTTGTCGAACATGTAATTCAACATCTTCCCATCTGTCTTAGCCACAACTTCCTTTTCTGTCCTGAATTGCAGCAAGCCTTCGTTCAATACCCTGATACATGCTTCCACCTCCTCCAAGCTAGGCTTGAACTTCTCAATATCTGACTGCAGTGCCACCAATTTGCTGATGGAATTCATTGTGAAAGGCTTAATAGCTCCATCAATTCTCCCTTGCACCATCAGAAGAGACCCTTCCAGGGAATTAGGCACTTTGCTAGGAATGATCTGTGTGTATGAAGTAATGTTCCTGTCCACTTCCTCATGAGTGAAAGCAATGACATTGTCTGGTAAAGATGATGCCACACTCTCAAGTGCCTGCATCCTCTTTAGCATAATTCTACAGATCTCCAAAAGGAAAGATACTGCAAACTCAAGTTGCTTCCCATTCTCAACTGATCTATTAGGCACAATCTATTCTGCAATCAACACTTCTCTTGGCATCTTATTGATTTCGGCCAAAGTACTCAGGTTACTCTCAACAACTATGTTCATATCTACCGTGCTTGTCATCAGTTGCTTCAGCTGATCTATTGCATCTTTCATAACCTTTAGGTGGGTTGGCACCTCTCCAAGTTGTACAGAAGCTTGACGAATGATCAGAATTTTCCATTCGTCGATAGCTTTAACCTGGTTACTTGCATCTTCCACTTCCAACATCAGATGATCACTCACCTGCTTTTGTGCTGAAATGGCTGAGTGGAAGATTTAGCAACCTTGGCAATGATCTCGCACAACTGAGATACCTGCTTCTGAAGTTCAACTTTCTCCGCCTTTTCTTTGTCAAGCCTAAGGAATAGAGCATCTATCAATGTCTGTGTGTCTTGCTTCAATCCTTCTGTGGTGGCTTGACCTATGGGTACTCTGGTTACTGTTATGTCTTCTGCCGTGAGCTCATCCTCCTTCTTCCCTTCTACCGGAACTGACATCTCAGCAAACTTCTGTCCTGACTTTTCAATGATCAACCTTGAAGTTACCTTAGCAACTTTAGGTTTTCTGTCTTTTCCGCCTAGACTCAGGAGCAGCTGCAAGTCGTGTTCCTCCAAGTTGATTTCCACTCTAGCCTCTGGAACCAACTGTGAAGTCAACCATTCTGAGAAATTACTTCTCGGAGAATGAGAAGTTGCTGAGTGTACCACTATCTCGCGCTCTGATTCCTCTCCATCTGAAACTGCTACAGTGTTGTGGCTACCATCCTCTGAATCATCCAAAGACAAAGCTCTTTCAAACTCTGCCATCTGCAGCTTCAACGTTTCTTCAGGAACAGGTGCTAAACGGAGTGGCTGAGGAGAGAAGATGAATGTTGCCGGATTCAATGGAGGAATGGCAGTGTCCTGCTGAGGTGCAACAGTCGGTGAAGTACTTGATGCTGGAGAAGCCGGAACTAACATCATAGCCGTAGAAGTGATCTTCTCCTTCGAATGAGACCTTCTGTGCACTTTAATCTTCTCAGGCCTTCTGCTGCTTTCTCCTCTGTGCTTCCTCTTGAGGGAATCTCCTGTGCCGAAGTTGCCCGTGATTTGATTCATCAATGCTTCATCAAGGCAATATCCCTTCGTCAGCAACCAGTTTGAAGTATTCACCAGAACAGCGACAGACCTTTCCTCAATCGTATGGCAGCCCCCTACGTTCTCCTGAAGTACAGCTCTATCTCCTCCCATCCGATGGTATGTGTCAAGTAACACAGGCCCATCATCTTTAAGATCCGCAGGTATCCGTGCTAATCCAAAGTCAAACACTTGCCGTGCTGATAGCCTGCTGAAATATTTCTTTCTAACCTCGTACTCACTTTTGCACTTCATCCAGAAATCTTCTAATGAAGGCACATGTGCGTACTCCTGGGAGATCGTCTTCCTGGCTACTCCAAATGGATCGAAGTTCAGCCGTGCTGGGAAGAACTCTTGCTCGTACTCAGAGAACATTTCCGCTTCCACTCCTCGGGCTTTATGAATGCTCTGACAGCTATAATGGCCCACAGTGATCGGGAAGAAGCCCGTAGACTTGTGCCATTTTGACTGAAGGTCGTGCATCTCCACAAGTTGTCTGCTCAGCTCCATGGTGACCAATCTATCATTCGGATATCTGGGCAACTTAACTGGTTCTCCAGAAAAGCCGGTGACCCTGAGGTATGTGAAATCTACAAACTGAATGAAGAGATTGCCAATTCTGGACACAGCTTCCCATGCTTCCTTGCTCACCCTATTGGCCTTTAGATCACCGTCCAACTTGTAAATGAAATTGTAGAAGAATCCATCGTTGACCACCTTGTAATCTTTCTTGCACGCAGGTACAGTAAGTTGTGGGTAGCACTTGAAAATAGGGTCCTTGGAAAGAACACCACATCTATCCAGCTTGGAGAAGATGCCTTGTGAAGCTGCTGCGTATACCAAATAGGAAGTCATTTTGAAGCTGAAAGTACGCCTCACATTCCGGAGTTGCTCACCAATGTTGTCGCTAATGATTTCCGACCAATTGATTATTGAATCTGCTTTGTTGATTTCAATGGTCCTGATGAAAGCATACATCCATGTGCGGAAGGTGTGAGCGTTTGCTTCGCCATTTATCCTGCATAACAATTTGGCAATATCATCCACCTCTTGTACCAGATTGGACCGCGGAAGAGTTCTTGGGAACTTGGAAGGAGATCTGGGCTTCTTCATGTATCTGCTGTTCATTATGTTCATGCAGTCAACTCTATGCTTCTCCCACCTGCTGCCGGCATCCTGTATGCTAATAGAAGTCACCACCTTTTGTGCCGGAATCTTCAAACAATAATTGATGAACTGTGCATCCAACCGGATTATTGTTTTCCCTGTAGCATCTCAGACTGATCTAGATGATGGATGGTAAGACCTAGCACACTCCATAACGAACTCTGGCAACTGGGCTGTGAATGGAAACACTGCAGCTTGAATAATTCCACTGCTTTTGACTGCACGCATGAGGGAAGTCTTTCCTGCTCTAGATCTTTCAATCAATTCAAAAAGAGGTTCCAGACCTAGATCTGTGTCTCCAATGTCTACAAATTTAGAAGTGATGCATGACTCTGTTGTGCTCTCTTTTTCATCCCTCTTTGCCATGGTTGTATCTATCTTTGTCTGAACAATTCTTTTTCTCTTTATTCGGCCGGAATTCTTCACAACCGGTGCAGATCTGGATAATTCTTCAGATTCGGAGGATATGTTCAATGTATTGGACATTGATTTAAGCTCCCTTTCTCTTATAAAAGCACTTGTAATGAATTCCTGTAATTAATTTAGACAAAGATGTCAACCGGAACATGAACAATGGATTTTAATCATAAAAATATGCATATATCAAGCCTGCTGCCCCAAAATTTGATGTTTTATTTACATGCAAAGCAATCATCAATTTTACCAACTTCACCTGAGCACCTGTATCACTTATGCAGACAATTATTCAGACACAAATCAAGCTCCTTCAAACCTAGGCGCCAAATTTGGAAGCTTCCAGCATTAATTACACCTTCTTCTGAGCAAAATTCCTCTCCAAATGGGGCGCACTTTTTGTCTGGGCTGCACTTCTTTGCTTTTGAATTAATTAATTCATCCTTATGGCAGCCCCTGCTTATATAATCCTCATAATTCTATAATTAATTAATGCCTCTCCTATTCCTGGCAATTAATTAATTATTTAATAAGCTTTACTCTTCAAATGGGGCGCCTATTTTGTGCATGCTCATGGCTGCCATTAAATAAATTAAATTTATTTAATTTTAGCCTTCTACTTCCAGTTAACTTAAGCCTCACAGTATGCTTTGACCTTAGCCACTGAAAATAGGAATTAATTAAATCAATTAATACTTTAAAAAGTATTATTCCTCTCCCAAATGGGGCGCACTTTTTTGTCATGAAGGGGCTGCATTAAATAAATAATATTTATTTAATTTTAGAACTTCTAATTCTGACTTCCTTTATCCACTTTCCCTTTGTTGACTTTTCCACAAGCCTGGGCGCCAAATTTGGAGAAGAAATTAATTAATTTAATGCATTTAAAGCTGCCCTTCTTTCCCTAAAGGGGTTGCACTTTTTGGCATGAGCAATTTCTATTTTTAAAAGTCAATTGACAATGGGATTATTTACCCTGCAAGGCAGCTCCGAAAATCCCATGATCCACTTAAGTTGTTTGACTTTCATAATGAGATTATTTACCCTGCAAGGCAGGTAATAAAATCCCATCAATGCCTTAAGTGATTTTTCTTTTATTTCACAATGGGAATTTTTACCCTGCAAGGCAGGTAAGAAATTCCCGCCTGCCTGCTGCCTCTGATTTTCCCATTGTGACTTAAGTGGCGTTGCTTCCATGGGAAAAAGTACCTTGCTAGGCAGGTACAAAATTCCCACCTGCCTGCTGCTTCCAAAAATCCCATGATTCACTTCAAACCCTCTTTTTCCAAAAATGCGGCCTGCCCAGAAGAAGCTTTTTTGTGCACGACTTCGTCTTTTCCGAGAGAACCAGACCTCCGATGGCGAATTCCTTCTAGCACAACGTGCATAGGTGATCTCCAGATACTCCAGGTAAAGAATCAGGCCAAACCGACAAAGGAATTGATCCAGAGAAATTTCACAGAAAACGAAACGGGAAAACACCAAAAACACAAAACGTTGCCAGAAGTCACAAATAAAGCCCAGGATTCATTCCTGGTTAAAACCCTACTGGTATATGGGAAAATTGACATGTACGATCACAACAGGGTTAAACCGGAGCACAATTTGCCTCAAACGGGGCTCAAAATAATTAAATACAAATTTCCGCAGGCAAATTCCAGCGACAGAATAAAACAATTTTGGGCATCTGGGTATTTGTCGAAAATGGCTTATATGGCTCCTTGGGAATATCTTGACACATTACAGAAACTTTCTGGCAATAAAAACACAAAACGACCCATTATTTTAAAAGTACGATTTTTTTTTAAATAGGGTAGTCCCAGATTTCAGGGTGAAGTTTATATTTGTTACAGATTGTTACAGGTGATGAAAAAATCATGTGAACCCTAACAATAGAAAATGATACTTAGTTTTAGGCAACTGAACGGCATGCAAAGTTTCAGAACCCCTCTGTGCATAAGTCCAAGACAATACAAAACCGATTGTGATCGTACAATAGTTGTACGATCCTACACCGGAGTAGTTTCTAGTTTCAATTTTAGAGATGAAGCATTTCTAGATTCAGAACAATCATTTCATCCATTATGCATGCTAAAATCAGCTCTTTACCACTGTACACAACTAATTTCTCACCCCTTTGCATATTTCAAGCAATTGTCATATCCTTCTAGCATAATTGCAAGTATTAATGCTTTATTTTGAATGTGCATGGTTAATGTCTATTAATTGATTCAGAATAATCATCTTATAGGTCATTATTTAACTTGTTCCTAATTCACTACTTCCCCCAACTAATTAGGAAATAGTTTAAACAAATTCTAATCCATATATTGTTTATTTTCATCTTATATTTATGTGTTAATATTTATGTCCCAAGATTCCTTTATTAACATCTTTATTTCCCATGCCTCTTGTCATTTTCAGCTAATTTATTCCCCACTACCACCTTTAAATAACTTATTAGAATCGATCACATTCACACATATATGTTAGAATGATTATATTATATATTTATCTTTGGGTACGAGCTCTGACTCGAGTACTCTTCTTCAAGGGTATCCTCTATAATTCCATCTCACCAACATAAGATGCTCTCAGGCGGGCTTTACTCCCTATTTATTTTGGGTTTGTCTGGTTGTAATATAAGGTTCCCAATTACTTAGGTATGCCCATCTACCTTAATTCCTCGTTGCCGTCACTTTTCCTCCTCCTTTCATATTCTCTTCTAACTACAAAAAGGTTCTTTTCAACTCACTAATAGTGTGAACATCTCAACATGCCTTTACTTCTTAACATCCTTGTTTTATCTTCAAAGTCCGCCATTGTAACCCCAATAAGTCTATCCCTTTTCCCTTTTATTAACGCACTAATTTTGCTTGCTTATTTGATATGACCTTTCTATTATCCCAGTCTTTGAGGAAATCCCTTTGCCAAGTTATTTGTATCTTTTCTTTCTCCATGCCCTTTCGACACTTTGATAATTATGTTTGATAACTTATCATACCATTCTCTAGTTTCTTCTATCATTTGATTCTTGACTCGCCTCTCTATCAATACCTTCTATTACTCATACCCACACATTGACCTCTTCTAATTGATTCCTTAAATCATTTACTCTTGCTTCTACGCATTGGAGTGCATCTTGTACTTCTTTCATTTGGATTGTGTTTTCGCTTCTCCTCTTTTTATCTTTGGAGAGTGATGGTGAACACCATATGTAAGGGCATGCCGTACTTAAATAGCACCCCAAAAACATTAAAAACAAAATTTGTCTGCCTCCCACACCCCAAAACACATATATAAAAAATGCTTGTATTAATAATAAAGTCTGCCATAATTTTTGTGAGGCTGAAAATGCTAGTTTCGAGTTCGCTTGGATAACGTTATCTTTGGGATAATCCTTCCTCTTTGAGTCGTTATGTCGCTTCGCTCCGGGTATTGTCTAGGGTTTGAAGAATTTATAGGCAGGGTTTTCTGGGTTTGAAAAGTTTACGGTTGTGATTTTGAGTGTTTCAACCTTGTTTTACAGACATGTCTGCCATGGCACTTCCCGGAGCAGCATTTTTCCAAGCGGCTTGCGCACCCAAAACAAAAATAAATATATCCCATAAGAGCCATGCATTGTTTGGAAATATTTCCAAGCCCGTTGTTTTGAAGAGGGCTGTTGTGGATCGTTTGATTGCAAAGGCAGAATACAAAGTGACGCTAATTTTGCCCGACGGTCGCGAAGAAGAGATTCTTGCTCCTGATGATACCTATATTCTGGACAGTGCAGAAGCTGCGAGTATAGATCTTCCGTTTTCATGCCGTGCAGGGGCGTGCTCTACCTGTGCAGGGAAAGTTGAGAAGGGGACTGTGGATCAGTCTGATCAGTCTTTTCTTGACGATGGCCAGATGGGAGATGGTTTTGTCTTGACTTGTGTGGCTTATCCCACTTCTGACTGTGTTATTCGCACTCATCGGGAAGCAGATCTCTACTGAATTTGCCATCCTCTACCACGATATGGTCTGTGTGTTGCTTTTGTTTTGTAAAGATTCAAGAACATTGCTTTTATGTGAGTTCAATTTCTCAGTTTACATTGCTTTTATGGGAGTTAAATTTCTCAGTTTTGTCTCATTGTCTGATTGGTGTTCTGCAAAACTTTAATTTTTTGGGTTGGGTTTTTTTGGGGTGTATTTGTTTCTTGTCAAATTGACTGTTATATGGAAGTTTTTCCCTTTGTTTGAAAAAAAAAAAAAAAGAGGAGAGGAAACCTTTTTAAGATCTATTTTGGCTGGCAGTGTGCTATGAGTCTAGGTGTTAGTTTATAGTATATGAGATTATCTAACTAGCAACATGCTTCGAATGTGAAATGTATGATGGAAATGCCGACGGGAATATCTACAAGGAGTTAAATTAGAGGTAGAGAAACAATGGGAGGGGAAGAGGGGCGAAGAAGAAGAGGCTAGAGTGTGGAGAAGTGTGAGAGTGGCAAAAAAGGAAAGGGAAAATAATGTGAATCTCATGGAAAGGCGAAGCAATGCGAAACTCAACCGTACAACTTCCCCAATGTCGTGTGAAAATTGTTCAATATTTTGTTGCAACTTTCATCGTAAGTCCACAATTGGAGTCTATTTCACCAAATCATCACAATCATTTTCTAACTCGTTATATATTTTTTCTTTTAGCAAAAGCAAAGACATTACAAATAACAAGTTAGTACGTTGACAAATATGGTTTGTACACATGGTAATGCTATGAAAGCAAAACCACCCACACAGTCAAAACCTGCAAAAATGAAAATGAAGGAAATTATTCTTACTAAACGGGAGGATAACACACCTCTGTTATTATGAAAATAATGATATAAAAACTAAGAAGAAATTCTTTGAAAAAATAAACTTCACAGAGAGATAACTTGGAAAGAACACATACTTTCTCATATTAGAAGTAACATGGAATACAGGGATTGTTGTGATGAAATGAAACAAAAAAAAGATGTTTGATGTATGCTAAGAAGAAAATGAAACAAAAAAAACAAAGTTCTTTGATATATGCAACAAAGGTTAAGATGTGAACGCCGAATGGTATATGTTATTTGTTTTAGAGGTATAATTATTACTTTTGTAGTTGATGTTGATTAGGGGTGTGATTGATTTTGTAAGTGTAGAAATATAGATGGGCCACTTAATTTGAAGGTTGTTTCTACATTTCAAACTTGTTAAAAATTCGTACATGAATACATTTGATACCGTTTTCGATAGTTAATTTATTTTATAGTTGATGTTGTATGTATTTAATTCATGTTTATTAGTTGTGCATCGGTTGTTCGGTTGGTGTTTTGTTGGAAAAACATTTATTGTACAGTTGATAATGTGTGTGATTGATAGTTGTAGTGTAGTTGAATCATATAGATAATGTAAACAATCCAAGATTTAACTAACTCATCCTTAGCTATGCCAATAGAAATTTAAATAGAATTCAGATGGGAAGAATTTTTAGACATAAATTTATTTCCAATCTTATGGACTAAAATTTTATTCAATTTATGTATTTTTTAATAATTATTATAAAAACAAATTTACCGTGCATATTAAATTTTGAACACTAAAAGACATCCAAATTTTCTAGACCATCAAGTAATTTTATTATGACATGCAATATTGAATGCCAAAATCAAGCAGTGGACCGTGCAGTCGACAAATGATGCAACAAAAGCAGGTAGAGACTTGTGACATTTTAAAAGTTTTTTCCCCTTCTCTTCCATTCCCTTTTTCTCACTTTCATTTATAGCATAAGGATAATGTATGAACTCAAACATAAAGAATGCTTTTTACTGAAATTGTGCATAAAAAGCCTACAAATATGAGCATGTTCCCCAAGTAAAAGAATCCAAGATCAGATTTACAGTGAAACCACATGGAAATCTTATTCCTGAACCCTCATGACTGAAACACAAACTACATAATAAGCAATCTTTGAGGGATTCTACCTAAGCAACATTTTGGTGCAATAAACACTAATAAGCAATCTCTGAGGGATTTTAGGCATTGTAATTTACTCACAGGAACTTTCAAATTGTTGATGTGGTTTTTAGACAATTTCAAAGTAGGAAAATGACAAAAGCCACATGATTCAAAAACACAAATTTAACGTGCATATTAAATTTTGAATGCCAAATGACATCCAATTTTTATAGACCGTTAGGTGATTTTATTATGACAGGCAACATTGAACGTCAAAATCCAACACTAGACCGTGTAGTTGACAAATGATGCAACATAAGCAGGTAGAGACTTAAGACGTCTTTTCAGTTTTTCCCCCTTCTCTTCCATTCCCTTCATCTCGCTTTCATTTACAACATAAAAAGTGGACAAAAATTTGAAAAAATAAAAACACGTACGCGTTATATTATAACGCGATCACGTTTTAATTCCTTAGGTTTGGGATTTACCAAACCATAACGCGTATGCGTTGTCTGTTATAAATAAAAAAAGAGGCCTGAGCCTCTATCATTTTATCTCCCTCAAACGTGAGTTTCAGAGCTTAACCGTGCCCTCACATTTTTTCATTCAACTGGATCTCAAGCTCAAAGGATCATTTCTAGATCACTAGGAAGATCTAAATCGACGATGGTGCCACAGAGAAGAGGTAGGCACAATTCTTTTCTCAAAATTGCATTGAAATATGATAATTATAGAGTAAAATTTGAATTGAATACATTTTTTTATTGTTACAGTTCGAGGTCAAGGGAATCAACCACAACCAAACCCTGTTATTCCTGTCATCCCTCCCAACCCTCCCATAATTGCTCAACATCCCCTGGGTAGTCAAGAAGATTTAGCAGCCCACATAGTTGAAAACAAAATTGAAATTGAGGATTTAATCAAAATAATGAGGGATTCACAATCTACAAACCCCCACCATGCATCTCTTGCAAACACATTGGAGGCATTACTTGCTCAAGTTGATGTAGAAATGGGGCAAATTGATCATTGGACAACTTACAAAGAGGGTTGTAGGGTTTATTATTCCAAAAAATTGTCATATGTGGATGTAAAGAAAAAAGAAATTACAAAAGACCTCATATGTGCCTTATTCACAGACCCCTGCACTAATTTTCCTGTTCTGTTGTCATGCAAATGGTTTCCCATCCATTGGTGCAATAATAATTTGATTAAAAATAATTTTTGGGACTGATGGTGGATGGTGTTTGATTTTCCACCTTACAATAACAACGAGGTGCCACTATACTTTCTGAGGAAACTCTATTGAGAGTTTATCCTCAACGAGATCCCAAATTATTTTGATTTATGAGATTTCCAGGGCCGAGGAAAAGGATCTGCACATGATCGACCAGGTGCACAACGTGCACCTATTCAGTAGGGTAGAGTCCCCACACAGAAGCCCCCTCACCCTGAGACTATCCCTCCAATAGTGAACAAGATAGTAGAGATTGATACACTCCATGTGCTTCGAGGGATATCTACGACCCTTGTTTGACATACGAGGGAGATTTCTGAGCCATATGCTCATGAAGGTACACAGAGTATTCCCTCAGGGAGTACTAGCATGAGGCCACATCTTTTCTCATCATGTGGTAGCATATGTTTGGGGCTTGAGGAGGATGATACTTTCATGCGTACTGATTTTGGTGGAGGTTGGTGCTAGGGGTGCACATGATAATGTCACTATGTCAGATGCCTTTTTGAGTGAGACATTTGGATTACAGTCATTGGCGTCACCTTCACAGGTATTTGTTATGTTTTATTATGTGTGTTACAAAAAGTTTGGAGTACTTGATTTACTTATATATGTTAAATTTTTGAAATAATTGTATTTGTACATGTACATGCATTGATATTACAGCGCATGGGAGGTGCATCTTCATCCCAACCACAGGCAGCGAGCACCATGCGTACACATACATTCACAGAGGTAATTTAAAATGTTAATTGTGTAAAATTTTCACATACATGCAAATATATATATATATATACACACACATATACATATATATATATATTATATTAGTTTTGAATTCAAATATATGTATGTTCTTGTATGTTCATCTAACTCACATGATACATGTTTGATAAAGATGTTGACTTCACTAGACACCCCACCATCTCTATGACTAGTAGAGAAAGGTGTTCGTTCTGCTACGATTTCATCTACACAACAACTCATTGAGGTATTTCTTGAACAACATGTAAATTTCATGTTAAATTTCTCGTGTAAGGCATATTATGTTAAATTGTGACCATTAGTAATGTGGGACTTTCACTGTAGAATTATTAAATTATGTTAATAACAGACTCCTTTATTGTGTATATTCAAGAGTTACCTGTGACATCTATCCTAATCATCCCTGATTCAGTTAGATTCACAAGCATGGTGGGGTAAAAAAAATAGTTCTATATTGATAAAATTATTTAAGTTAATTCATTACACATGGAACATGTACTTAGTTCTTGACAAGATATCACCAAGTTTTCCCCTAGATAACATTTATCACACACAACCCTGCACAGAAAACCAGGGTCCCAGATTTCTCTCTCGTCATCTTGTTAGACATGACAGAGTTCAAATTATAACAATGCAATGATGAGAGGAAGAAGAGCTCAAAATGGAAAAGTAAGTCATAAGGAAAAGAACAGCATCAAAAAACCAGATTTTATTGCTCCAAACGAGAAAAGGCTGGTACATTCAGTGGGATTCATAAAATTAAAAGAAAATGCCATTACAACTAAGAGAAAGGCTGTCAGCGACTCCACATTCTCCACCTAAGTGCTCCTTCAAGAAAAATCAGGGTTCCCAAATGATGAACAACCTGTTTGAATATGCCCCTCCATTACAATAATAGGAAGGATAAGAGTCGAGGGGTTGAAGAATTTCAAATCATGCTTCAGCCAGTGGAAGATATGCCAATGTCAATGGTGCCACTTCAAAATTATCAATCATGGTGCTTTTCCAAACTACCACAAAGCCTCCATGATTGTCTATTTGTAGCAAGGTCAAGAAAATAGAGGCCCGATCTATAGTTGATGCTTAAGGGATTCTGTATTAATGGCCTAAAAGATGTTTTCAACATGAGAAATCAGTGGAAGAAACCATTTATCTCTATGGTTAGAGGATTCCAAAGACCTTTCCAAAAAGCTTCTCCCCCCAAATCTGAGTTTCGGCTCAAAAGATGTGGCCATGTTGAAGTAAAAGTCAGGTTTAAGTGCAGGGCGTCTCAATATTTAAAACTTTTGAAGGGTCCAAAAATGGTAGCCTAATGTATCTAAAAGATTCAGCCTACTTCCTTATGATCTTGAAATTGTTAAGCCTAAATTGACATGTGGTGTCACCTTGAAGGGCTTATTTTTTCCTTTGTATTTTTCACCTTGTTAATGGAGAATTGTGCCTTGACATCAAGACATTTTTGGATGGCTTTGCGACCTCATTTGGAAACTACGAGGCACATTTTTGCCAATTTTTGGTACACAAAAGGCGTCCAAAGTGAATTTTGGACTTAGTAGACCCGTTCTGCTAACTTTTTTTTCCATTTTTTATAGACCCGATATGCAAATGTCAAATGAAATATCTGTTTTGGTCTAGTGCCCAAAATTCAACTAATTTGGCACTGTTGGAAAGCTTCTCGGCCTCGTTCTATTACCTTGGGCTCAAACCTAACGAATTTAATGTTTGAAGAGGACAGGAGGTCCCCACCATCTTTGCTTGGGAAAAAATATTTCTTAAAATGCGTGGTTGAGGCCACATAATCCTTCTTCACTTTTGCTTGGTAGATTCTGATTTACCAATTTTGGGGCTTTTCTACCCATTCTTCTGAACACACCGAGCACCTCATAGGGAACTAGACTTGGCAGATTTGTGATAGAATTCAATCATTGCAGGGGTTGTTGGAGTAGAGATCGATTTTACCTCTCTCTTTCTCCTCATTTTTTATATATTGTAAATGTGAGGCATTTTCAAAGTTTTGGGCATCTTTTTCACAAAAGCCCCATCTCTCTTTCAGTCCTTAAGGTAGAACACAGAGTCTAACCTCCTTTCATGGCTCTATAATGGAATTTCTTTTCCTCAACTTTCCCATATTTGAACGATGTGTTGAAACTTGTAACTTTTGGATAAATTTAATTTGTTTTGTGATGCCTGTAAAAGCATCCGCATTGGCTCATGGATATAGTGTCTCAGATTACCTCTCATCATTGCATTCTCTTACCCTTACATATTATAGAATGTAGGAGTACTGGGAGCCTGTGCTCATTTATTGTTGGTTTTGCCTTTGGTGTTCAAGTCAAAATATATCCTTCTGGTCCATCTAACTATGTGGTACATGTTTGATAAAGATGTTGACTTCACTGTCACACCTCTCCATCTCTGGACGGTTAGAGAAAGGTGTTATCCACTGTGATTTCATGGCTCATTACTCACTTAGTATTGGATCTTAAATTTTGTTAAATTTCTCTGTGTAATTCATATTATGTTAAATTACATGTTAGTAATGTCTTTCATTGTAGAATTATTAAATTATGTTAATAATGTCCTTCATTGTGTATATGCAGGAGTTACCTGTGTTTAGGTAGCAGCCCTGTTCATTTGATTCACAGGTGTGGCAGGGTAAAAACAATAGTTCTATATTGATAAAAATAGTTAAAATATTGTCATTAGGGGTGCTGTGATACATGTACTTAGTTCTATTTTGCTAATTCTGATGTTAGATTTTTGTGATCTTATGTGTATGTAGGGAACTTTAACCCCCTCTACTTTGACTTCGAGGGCATGAAATCCTCCATCTCATCATCTTCGTACCCCTATTCATACTGCAGGAGCTCTTGATGACTCATCTGAGCATGAGATGCAGATTCAGTGATCGAGAACTTGCGGTAAGTTTGTGTATTTATGTAAATACTTTCATTCTAGCATGGTCTTAAATACATGTTGAAAACATATATAAATTAATTTTTGACAAAAAAAACATTGTTTGCATTTACAGGTTCATCTACATGTGAGTATTCAATGGAAGAGGACTCGTAGCATGGGCTCAGATGATCCAAAGTCATCTCATAGATCTCCATCTTCATCTAAGGGAGGGCCTTCTTCGAGCAAGGCCAAGAGAGGGATAGATTTTGATGATTAGGAAATATATATGTCTTACATGACATTTTTTTGTATGCCTATGTGCATGGCATTGTATGTATGCCTATATGGCATTTGAACTTGATGGTATATGACCTATTTGGGCATTTTTATATTTATTATGCACATTAAAATACTATTTGGAACTTGATATTTTTGTATGAGACCTTACATTTCTGAGATTATTTTTACATGAAACTAATATGATGTGCACTTGACAATATTTAAGACATTATGGATTATTTTTTCATTTATTGGTGATGTACATGTACTAGCATTTTCAATGTATAATATGCATCAAACTTTGGAAATCAATATTTATATAATGTATGTATATAAAGAGTTACCTAATCTGAGTAATTATTCATTCAATTTATCAATGTGTATATGTGTATTTACCTTACTTGCGCTTCTTCTTGCTCATGGTCTCTTTGTACTGGTTCCTATCTTATCATGCACCTACTACATTCTTCAATGCTTCTTAGTCTTCTCCCCTGTTAAAACACCTGAGAGTCGTCACAATTTGATGCCTTTCATCTGTTGATATTTTGAGAATGTCTCTCCATATACATTACTCCAATGCTTAAGAGTGTCTCCAGATGCAATGACATTCTGATTCAGACACTCAATGATTCTTGATTGTCTAATCCTATCCAATTCATGTTATTACCTTTAAATCTGTAGGCATTTCAAGTTATTTGGAAATCACATCACACCCTTCACTAGGCTTGATGACTACCCCTATCCTTTTGAAGGTGCTTTTGAAAGCATCCATGGGTTTATCATAGCATAAATTATCAATGAATGGAAGGTCACTAAGCCGTAGGCCAGCTGACTCCCATTCAGAACTAAACAAGAAATATTTACTAGGTGATTGATAACTCCCATGTGTTCTTAGACATTCCCCTATCAAATTCATTCTTAAGCCAATCTAGTCATTAAACAAGAACTCCCGGATGAGGTGTTGGATCTGACGCGACGTTTCTAGGTCCCATGAAGTCTAAGAAATCACATGTCGAAGATATAACATGTTTTGGTCCCAATGATCTTAAGGGACTACGCCCGGATGAGGTAGCCCGAAAGCATGGGGAGTGTAGGGAACCAAAAAAATCCTCCACTAGCATTTACCTGGCCACCCTGATGTTGGCGTAGTTGGTTTGGTGCCAAGAGCTTTCTGTTTGCAAAGTATTACGTCTAACAGCCTTACAATGACTCAAACTGTAATATTTCGTGTGTTTGCAAACAATAGGACAACAAGAGAACCGAATGGAGATGGATAAAACCATGAGAGGATTTCATATAGGGCCCCAACATGGAGGTTTTGGATCTGACGAGACATCTCTAGGTGCCATGGAGTCTGAGAAATCACCTGTCAAAGATATAGCATGTTTTGGTCTCAGGGCTCTTAAGGGACTACGCCCAGACGAGGTAGCCTAGAAGCACGGGGAGCGTAGGGAACCAAAAAAATCCTCCACTAGTGTTTACCTAGCCACCCCCAACATGTTGGCGTAGTTGGTTCAGCGCCAAGAGCTTCCATTTTTAAAGTATTGCGTCTGTCAACCTTACACTGACTTAGACTACACTATTTTGCACGTTTGCAAACAATAGGACAGCAAGAGAACCGAATGGAGATGGATAAAACCACGAGAGTATTTCGTAGAGGGACCTCTTGAACATGGAGGTTTTAGATCTGACATGACATCTCTAGGTGCCACGGAGTCTGAGAAACCACTTGTCAAAGATATAGCATGTTTTGGTCTCAGGGCTCTTAAGGGACTACACCCAGATGAGGTAGCCTGAAAGCACGGGGAGTGTAGGGAACCGAAAAAATGCCTTCACTAGTGTTCACCAGGCCATCCCAGATGTGTTAGCATAGTTGGTTTGGTCCCAAGAGCTACCATTTGTAAAATATTAGTGTCTGGCAGCCTTACACTAACTTAGACTGCAGTATTTTACGCATTTGCAAACAATAGGACAACGAGAGAAACTGAATGGAGATGGATAAAACCATGAGAGGATTTTTATAGAGGGTCCCCTGACATGGAGGTTTTGGATCTAATGGGACATCTCTAGGTGCCATGGAGTCTGAGAAATCACCCATCAAAGATATAGCGTGTTTTGTTCTCAGGGCTCTTAAGGGACTACGCCCGGAAAGGTAGCCCAAAAGCACGGGGAGCATAGGGAACCAAAAAAATCCTCCACTAGCATTCACCAGGCCATCAGACATGTTGGCATAGACGGTTAGGTCCCAAGAGCTACCATTTGCAAAATTAGCATCTGGTTTAACAACCTTACACTGACTCAGACTACATTATTTCACGTGTTTGTAAAGAATAGGACAGCGAGAGAACCCGAATGGAGATGGAAAAAACAAGAATTAGATTTTGTAGAGTGGTCTAGTGACATTTTTTTTCATATTTGAGAGACATCTCTAGGTTCCACAGAGTCTGAGAAATCACCATTGAAGATATAACGTGTTTTGGTCTCAGGGATCTTAAGAGACTACGCCGGATGAGGTAGCCTGAAAAGCACGGGGAGCGTAGGGAACCAAAAAAAATCCTCCATCTAGCATTCTACTAGGCCATATAAAATTGTTGGTGTAGATTGGTTTGGTCCCACGAGATTTAAGTACCATTTACAAAATATAGCGTCTGACAGCCTTACACTGACTCAGACTACACTATTTCACGCATTTGCAAACAATAGGACAGCGAGAGAACCAAATGGATATGGATAAAACCATTTCAAGAGGATTTTATAGAGGTCCTTGACATGGAGGTTTTGGATTTGACAAGACATCTCTAGGTGCTACATGGAGTTACCTGAGAAATCACCCATCGAAGATATAGCATGTTTTGGTCTCAGGGCTCTTAAGGGACTACGCCCGGACGAGGTAGCCTGAAAGCACGGGGAGCGTAGGGAACCAAAAAAAAGCCTCCACTAGCATTCACTAGGCCATCCAGACATGTTGGCGTAGATGGTTTGGTCCCATGAGATACTGTTTGCAAAATATTGCGTCTGATAACCTTACACTGACTCAGACTACACTATTTCACGTGTTTGCAAACAATAGGAACAACGAGAGAACCGAATGGAGATGGATAAAAACTCATAGTGATAATTTCATAGAGGGTCCTAAAATGGAGGCTTTGGATCTGAAGAGACATCTCTAGGTGCCACAGAGTCTTAAGAAATCACCCTGTCGAAGATATAGTGTTGTTTTGGTCTCAGGGCTCCTAAGGGGCTATGCCCAAACGAGGTAGCCCGAAAGCTGAGGAGTGTAGGGAACAAAAAAAATCCTCCACTAGTGTTCACTAGGCCATCCTAAGACGTGTTAGCATAGACGGTTTGGTCACACGAGCTACCGTTTGCAAAATATAGTGTCTGACAGCCTTACACTTACTTAGACTACACTATTTCACTCGTTTGCAAACAATAGGACAACAAGATCACCAAAAGGATATGGAAAAACTGGGAGATAATGCCTTTCATAGAGGGTCCCTTTTGACATGGAGGTTTTAGGATTTGACGAAATATCTCTAGGTTCCACGGAGTTCTGATAAATCATTATGTTGAAGATATAATGTTTTTGGTCTAAGGGCTCTTAAGGGACTACGCCCAGATGAGGTAGCTCAAAGCATGGGAGCATAGGGAACCTGGAAAAAAATCCTCCACTACATTCAATAGGCCATCTGATGTGTTGGCATAGATGGTTTAATCCCATGAGCTACACATTTGCAAAATATAGCGTTTGACAGCCTTACACTGACTCAGACTACATATTTCATGCATTTGCAAACAATAGGATATGCGAGAGAACCAAATGGAGATGGAAAAAACTGACATAGAATTTCGTAGAGGGCATTCAACATGGAGGTTTTTGAGTGACGAGATATCTCTAGGTGCCACGGAGTTCATGAGAAATCACCTGTCAAAGATATAACATGTTTTGGTCTCAGGGCTCTTAAGGGACTATGCCCGGTCGAGGTAGCCCGAAAGCACAAGGAGCATAGGGAACTAAAAAAAATCCTCCAATAGTGTTCATAGGCCATCCAGAATGTGTTGGCATAGATGGTTTGGTCCCATGAGCTTCTGTTTGCAAAATATAGCATCTGAACAGCCTTATACCGACTCAGACTACACTATTTCATGCATTTGCAAACAATAGGACAATGTGAGAAACTAATGGAGATGGATAAAACTGTGAGAGGATTTTGTAGAGGGCCTCGATATGGAGGTTTCAGATCTGATGAGACATCTCTAGGTTCCACGGAGTCTGAGAAATCACCTGTCGAAGATATAGCGTGTTTTGGTCTCAGGGCTCTTAAGGGACTACGCCCAGACGAGGTAGCCCGAAAGCATGGGGAGCATAGGGAACCAAAATGAGGCCTCCAATAGTGTTCACCTAGCCACATCCAGACATGTGTTGGCACAGATGGTTTGGTCCCATGAGCTACCGTTTGCAAAATATAGCATCTGGATTAGCCTTACACTGACTCAGACTACAGTATTTCATGCGTTTGCAAACAATAGGAACAACAAGAGAACCAAATGGAGATGGATAAAACTGTGAGATGAATTTGTAGAGGACCGTGACATGGAGGTTTTGGATCTGACGAGACATCTCTAGGTACCACGGAGTCTGAGAAATCACCTGTCAAAGATATATAGTGTTTTGGTCTCAGGGCTCTTAAGGGACTACCCCCGGACGAGGTAGCTAGAAATCACCTGGAGCGTAGGGAACTCTAAAAAACCTCCACTAGCATTCACCAGAAACCATATCTAGTGTGTTGGCGTAGATGGTTGTGGTCCCACCGAGATACTGTTTGTAAAATATCAGCATGTGGTAGCCTTACACTGACACAAACTACAATATTCAACATGTTTGCAAACAATAGGATAGCGAGAACACCGAAAGGAGGTGGAAAAATCTGAGATAATATTTTGTAGAGGGTCCCAATGTGGAGGTTTTGGATCTAATGAGATGTCTCTAGGTGCCACAAAGTTTGAGAAATCACCTGTTGAAGATATAGCATTTTTTGGTCAGACAGCCTTGAACAAAAGTTTGTTTTACAAAAACTCATATAACTTGAAAAATGACCTAAAATTTTGTAGGAAGCATCATTACACCTTCCTCTATCATCTCCCACAATTTATAAGAAAATAATAGTTCTACATTTTTCTATCCCATCTCATTTTGCATACTACAATAGTGCATGCTAGAATAGTGTAAGGTTGTTCGATGCAATATTTTACAAACGGAAGCTCTTGGCACTGAACTGACTTTGTCAACACATCAGGGTGGCCAGGTAAACACTAGGGGAGGTGTCATTTTGGAGGCCAAAGCTCCAGGTGCTTCGGATTACCTCGTCTGGGCGTAGTCCCTTAAGAGCCCTGAGACCAAAAAATGTTATATCTTCGACGGGTGATTTCTCAAACTCCGTGGCACCTAGAGATAGCTCATTAGATCCAAAACCTCCATGTTGGGGCCCTCTACGAAATCCTATTCTAGTTTTTTCCATCTCCTTTTGGTTCTCTCACTGTCCTATTGTTTGCAAACGCGTGAAATAGTGTAGTCTGAGTTAGTGAAAGGATGTTAGATGCTATATTTTTCAAATGGTAGCTCATGGGACTAAACCATGTATGCCAACACGTCCGAATGGCCTAGTAAACACTAGTGGAGGCCTCATTTTGGTTCCCTACACTCCCCGTGCTTTTGGGCTACCTCGTCTGGGCATAGTCCCTTAAGAGCCCTGAGACCAAAACATGTTATATCTTCGACAGGTGATTTCTCAAACTCCATGGCACCTAGAGACGTCTCGTCAGATATGAAACCTCCACCAGGGTCCCTCTATGAAATTATATGCCGGTTTTATCCATCTCATGATTTGATTCTCTCATTGTCCTATTGTTTGGCAAACATGTGAAATAGTGTAGTCTGAGTCAGTGTAAGGTTTGTCAAGATGCTATATTTTACAAACGGTAGCTCGTGGGACTAAACCATCTACGCCAACAAGTCTGGATGGACTGGTGAATGCTAGTGGAGGATTTTTTTTGGTTCCCTACACTCCCCGTGCTTTCAGGCTACCTCGTCTGGGTGTAGTCCCTTAAGATCCCTGAGACCAAAACATGTTATATCTTCGAAAGGTGATTTCTCAGACTCCGTGGCACCTAGAGATGTTCTCATCAGATCCAAAACCTCCACTTAGGGAACCTTTACAAAAGCCTCTGTGGTTTTATCCATCTCCATTCGGTTCTCTCATGTTGTCCTATTATTTGCAAATGCATGAAATAGTGTAGTATGAGTCAGTGTAAGGTTGTCCATTGCCAATCACCTGAATAATATAGGTGGTTCATACAATATAGGTGGTGAAATGAGAATTTTAATAAGATATTTTTACAATATAGGTGGTGAAATGAGAATTTTTGTTTAGTTGTTCCTTTCTAATATTTAATTTCTCTTAGCTTCACTTAGCTTCGAGAATAATAAATTCTCTACTGACAGTGCCAACCACGTGAAGGTGGAATCTTTTTTGGCACCACTAACCTACATAAACATGTTAGTAAGAAATTAAATAGAATTTTAAATCATACAAAATTTAAACAAAATCATTAAAGTAAATATTCAAATTAAATTCATGAAGAACATACCTTTGCAAATTCAATCCAATGAACCACAAGGATCAACTCTATTCTTGACAGTAGCAAGAATTGCTTCATGATCTGATTCACGAACCTTCCGCAAATTCTTGTTTGATGGCCGACCTTTGATATTTGAAAAATTTAATATTTGTTGCAAGGACCAAATGTGAATAGTGAAGTATCTTTCGATGTACTTCATAGTCTTCAAACAACCAAATGTTTGATTTTTTGATAGGATATCATCGAAGCCAAGTTCCAGTGACTACCACTGACCCAGTGGGATACTCAAGGTCTTCACCATCAATGACTGTGGAAGTCAAAAACAATTTCCCCTCTACACAATGAGACAAGAAGTAGTATGTTCCCTCTTCGTTAAATTTCATCACAATAATTGTAAAAACATGCCCTACATCACAAAGTAAAACTGAAGTCAAATTTAAAATACATTAAGAGTTGACCATTTAATAATTTATAAATCTAAAACATGGCATGTACATATATGTATGTACCTTGTTGCACTAAATCAAAGACTTGGTCAAAGTCAGGTGATGTTGTCATTTGATCTGAAGACCCTGCAAGTTGTAATGTTCATGGAACTTGATGTGTGTCGAGTGGAATTAGAGGTCTACAAGTCCATTCATCCACCCACTGCTATGACTCACATTCATTCCATGCAAAATCAATGCATGATATACAAAAACATGTCATGCACCTAGTATAAATAGTCCAAGCATTTGCATCTGAACTACGGAATGAGTGTATATCACTTGATCCTGTAACTATCATACAATATTCAAATTTTTCCAGATGTTGTTCCTCTATCAACCAAAAATATCTATGAACCGTTGATATCTCTTGAGATTCATGGCCCATATTCTTGACACACCAATCAACAATGCTTTTTTCATCTGTAAATTTAGCACCATCCTTGAACTTTAACTCTTCTCTTGCAAGTGCTCTTTTCACACATGCTCCTGCACCATCATGCTCTCCTTTTCCATGCCCTGCCTCAGTAAAAATCTAGATATGTTGTACATTTATTTCTTTGTGCATCCTGCTTAGCCAATAAAACATTCGTGCATTCTTGAATTGTGATGTGCAATTGTCCGAACAAATGTAATGTTGATTGAAACTAATGTTCCTCTCATTCAAGTTCGCATAAAACACCTGGAAACACCCTTGTACATATTCTGTAGAATGTGTTTGATCATCACTGATGTAGAAATGATACTCTCTTAATATTTTTCGATCTTTCTCAGTGCTTTCTGGAGAGTGCATGAATGTTATATGCATGAAAATAACAACTT
The DNA here is from genome assembly GCA_019776745.2 of Taxus chinensis. Lineage (NCBI taxonomy): Eukaryota > Viridiplantae > Streptophyta > Pinopsida > Cupressales > Taxaceae > Taxus > Taxus chinensis. The sequence goes on from CM034157.1 coordinate 206,054,531, forward strand.
GCACTGAGTTATAATATTGAGAATGAACCTCCATTTGTGGATGTAATGTGTAATTCTATATGAAGTCAACTACTGAAACAATAGTACCAAGTGGGAATGTGTCCTTTCTTAACTTGAATTGTTCATCTAACCATTGAGCTCTAGGTGTGTGCCTTGCATACTCATAAACATTTTCCTTTCCGAATTTGACCATATATTATGATATAGGTAATTGTTTTGTAACAAGCTTACACCTCTTAGATTCTTTTCCATCTTTTAATTGATATGTCAATGATTTATATTTGTTGAAACCAACTAATTATTTTCCTATTGAATCTGTAATCTCCTCATGGATATAAATTTTTAGATTTGGTACGCCACCACATACATTGCACGTTCTATCCAAACATGCTTTGTTATAAAAAATTGTCTAGTTGTTTTTTCACAAAATATTGTCAGAATAAATTCTCTTGAAGATTTTGGTGGGACATTTAATCCACACTCCTTCAACATGATGTCAGTATGCAAAACATGACGTATTTGACAAAAAACATCATAATACATTGAAAATTCAACATGATGCCTACATCAACAAGTGGTACGTGAGTGATTGATTTTCACATAAAAAGGTTTGCTCATTTCAAAATTGGTGAAGCCAACATGAAGGAATAATTCCTTCTTGTTTCCTATGATTATACCTTGCCTTTCCATTTCTTCCCCTATTTCGGTGGGTATTCTATACCTCACCAAATATGTCTGGTATAGAGTTTCTTTCCATTGGAATGATGAGTGTCACAAAGCCTTCGAAGCATTGAAGAACTACCTTATTCAACCACCTGTGCTCATTCCTCCTAAAGATGATCAACCTTTTTACCTTTATATTTTTACTACTGACCATTCCTTAGGTGCCATACTCACTCATCGTGATGAGCAACACAAGGAACAAGTGGTTTATTACATAAGTTGTACTCTTCTAGACTACGAAACTCAGTACACTCACATTGAAATGCTTTTCTTAGCCCTAGTATTTGTCCCCACCAAACTTTGCCACTATCTTCTTAATCAAAAAATGTTTGTCATTACCAAAACTGACCCTCTTCATTACATGTACACCAAACCTTACCAACATCAATGCACTACGCATTGGCTCATGCTTATTATAGACCTGAAGTTGGAGTTCATTCATCAAAAATATGTAAAAGGACAAACCATCACAGATCAAATAGCAGAGGATCCTCTTCCTAGAAATCAATCCTCAAACTTTGATTTTCCAGACGAGTCTATCACCACCCTCTCCCTTGATGATATTATCTATCAATTGACATTATGTTTAACGGATCCCAATGTCACTATGCTGGAGGTGCGGTGGTCATCCTCATTCCTATTAATGGTGAGCCCACGCCACTATCCATTAAACTAGACTTTGAATGCACCAATATCATAACAGAGTACAAAGCACTTGTATTAGGTCTTCAAACTACCATTGCCTTAGATGTTAAATTCATTAACATCTTTGGTAATTCTCAACTAGTTATGAACAAAATCAATGGTTCGTACCAGTTTCACAATGACCAACTTAAAAATTATAGAAATCATGCCCACCTACATTTGACCATGTTTGATCATTACCTCATTCAAACTACTTTGTGATCCACTAATAAATTCATGGATACCATGGCTTGCCTTTCTTCTCAAATACCGGCCTCACTTTCTGACTCAAAAATCTTTGTCACAATACAACGGTTGTAGTCACCTTCATATATTATCCCCAACTTTAAGTTTGCGTGTTGCATCAATACTGACCCGCGTGAAATTTGGTATAAGCAGTTCGCTGACTACCTCTCCCTTTCAATACTGCCTCTAGATCTTACTCACAATGGACGACGAGCCTTCCTAAAAGTGTCTCTCATTATGTCATCATGGGGGGTCTTCTCTACAAACGTGGCTTTGATGATATCCTCCTTTTGTTCCTCGCCAGTTCTGAAACACCATACACCATCAAAGAAATTCATGATGGGATTTATGGTGGACATTTCAGTGGCCTCTCTTGTTGCCAAGTGCATGCCTTTGACTTGTTTATTACTGGCCAACCCTTAACCAAGACTAGTGTGACTATGTTAAACATTATGTCAAGTTTCAATAGAAAGCTAACCTTCATCATACTCCTAGTCACACCTTACAAGTCGCCAGATACTTTTGGCCCTTTTCTCAATGGGGTTTGGATCTCATTGGAGAGATTAACCCTCATTCCTCTCAACATCATCATTGGATCATCACAACGACTGAATATTACACTAAATGGGTGGAATCCATCCCTCTCATTTCTACCAAAGCCAAGAAAATAACTGAATTTATCAACCACCATATCATTTTTCACTTTGGTGTTCCTCATCACCTTATCACTGATAATGGAAAATAGTTCAAAAACAAAACCCTTGGAAAAATTTGTGACAACTTTGGTATTCAACTTATTTTCTCTTCACCATATTACCCACAAGAAAATGGTCAAGCCGAATCTTCTAACAAAACCCTCAACAAAATTCTTATGAAAGTGGTTGAATGACACTGGTAAGGATTAGCACATGCACATTCCTTTTTCCTTATGGGCTTACCGTACCATCATTCGTACCTCTACCAATGCACACACCTTTCTCTTTGGTCTATGGTATAAAGTCCGTCTTCCTACCTCTCAAAGTCTCAAATTCCATCTCTTCGTATATCACTTAAAGATATGTTATCTGATGATTATTTTTTCCAAGAAATTTGGAACAACTTGAGCTATTAGATGAATCCATCTAAATGCTCTTAGACCACCTCCAAATCTACCAAAAGTGCATCGAGCATGCCTATGAAAAACACATTCAAGAAGTGAACATTCAAGATTGGTGATCTTTTCCTGAAAGAAAATCAACATGTAACCAAAATGGAGAAAAGTAAACAAGGGTAAGTTTTCTCCTAATTGGCTTGGACCTTATATTGTCACCCATACCTATGGATCACGAACTTATCATTTATCTTCTCTTGAGGGTAAACCCAAACTTGATCCCCTTAATTCCTTGCATCTTCAACTGTCCTATTGTTAAATAAAGTACTACATCACTTTATGTCTCTTATATGCTCATCCCTTGAGTGAACCTCTCCTTCCACCTACCTATTTTAAGGACCAATGACTCAAACAAAATTGTGTGATTATCCATCACCATTCAATCTTATCTTGAATATGAGTACCATGACTCTACTCATGGCATGATTCTCATGGATAATTTTTTTCCTTTTCAGGATGGAATCCCATGGTCGTTCGTCACTTGAAACCCCTCTTTCATAGCTAACCTTTTCATGCTATGGTTTTCCTTCATAAAATAGGCCTATACTCCTTTATAGTCTTGTCCATGACTACAAGTCCAAAAATACAAAAAAAATTTTGGGATACCAAAAATTCTACTCCTTGAGTCAAACTTCTCACAAATAGATGATTCCCTCAAATGAACATCTATGTCTCTCTATTATTGCTATAAGTAGACTTCTCCCTTGAAGGATAGCTATAAAAAGCTAGCCACATACTGTACTTAGTCTATCCAAAAAGAAGACTAATCTAGTATTTGTTAAAAACAAAAATTATCTTGGAGCTTCCCACATCGATTAGCTTCACAAAGACCTCAAGGAGACTCTATTATTCATCCCAATATAGACTTCCCACATCGATCAATCTATACATACAAAAAGAAAAATGAAAAAGAAAAAATTAACAAAAATACAAAATTTAAATCATGGACTTTCCTATGTAAGTTCTGGGTATCTTACAGAAGGGGCATGTTGTCCCACAACAAGGTTATGCTAAACAAACCACTCCACCCTACCTTCATTTATTTCTCTCCTATCTACTCAAGGGACGTGGCACTCATGTGACACTTTTGATCATGCAACTTCTTTCACCTATAGACCTATCAATCATGCAACGTATCTAGGGGTTTTTATGTTCATAATCCTCTCTTTGGTATGCACGTTATGGTCCTTGCCAACTATAGAGCATTTCACTTCTTTTTAATCCACCTTTGCCTACTTATTGATTTCAGCAGGAGGAAAAGACCATCAAAATTGAATATCTTGGATCCAATTGATTTTCACCCACACCCATATCATAATCAAAATCATAATACTTATTAAAGTCAAAAAAAAAAACACCATACCCATACCTATCAATCAACAACTTAACCAATTTACCCTTTCTATTTTTTCAGCTCAACACTTGACCTTGCCTATTATTCTACCTTTCCTTACCTAGACCATTTTCCTTACCCAACCTACCTATCATAAATCTTATTCTTCCCTATCCTATGGGAGAACTACATCGCCTTGAGGCCCCTTTTGCAAGGGCTATGTAGGCAGCACTTCGAAGACATGGGGTCTTCAAAGGTTAGCTCGGCCACCATTTTCTACCATCTTTCACCATTTACCATTATTTGACCCTACTACTTAATATTTCTCATTTTCCATAATATCCAATAACATGGAAATTAAACTAAACAAACCATACAACCATCACCATGCCTATACATATAGTTTCCATAATATTGTAATTGGAAATAAAATCAAACCATGCCTTAATTTCCATAATATCAGTCTTGGAAATTAAACTCAAACTTTGTAATCATGCCTACACATCTAGTTTCCATAAATATAAATAACTTGGAAATTAAACCAAACCATGCCTATACATCTACCTTTTCCATAACATCAATACTTCTTCAGAAATTAAACCATACAATAAATATATCACCCACACCCATAACATAGTTTCCATAATATCAATAAATTGGAAATTAAACCAAACCATGCCTATCACACAACATCCAGTTTCCATAAAACCAATAACTTGGAAATCAAACCAAACCTGCCTATCAACTAGTTTCCATAACCAACAATACTTGGAAATTAATTCTTCCATATCAAACAAACCATGCCTATACATATCTAGTTTCCATAACATCAATAACTTGGAAATCAATTTTCAAAACATGCCTATACAACTTAGTTTCCATAATATCAATAACTTGGAAATAAAACCAAATCATGCCATATACATCTAGTTTCCATAAACCAATAACTTGAAAATTAAATCAAACCATGCCTATATATCTATTTTCCATAACATCAATAACTTGGAAATTAAACCAAACCATTCCTATACATCTAGTTTCCATAACATCAATAACTTGGAAATTAAACCAAACCATGCATATTATCTAGTTTCCATAATATCAATAACTTGGAAATTAAATGAAACCATGCCTACCATCTAGTTTCCATAATATTAATACATTGGAAATTAAAACAAACCATAACATTAACCATGCTTATAACTAGTTTCCATAATAACCATATACTGGAAATAAATGCCAAACACAACCTAAATAAGTACCATCATCTATATACTGGAAATTCTATATGTCAATACACTAAATATATAAATATAAATAAGTCTCTTAAAAAATTCATGTACATCTCACCTCTTCGGCACGTAGCCTAGTATATATAAGTCAAAATCAAAAATAAATAACATCTCATCTCTATATCTCTGGGATCAAGTTCTCTTCCACTCTCTCTTGTCCCCTCACCTGGCCTCTATCTCTATGAACTAGTCACCTCCTTACTAAACCCTACCCATGAGACCAGTGGCTCCAAAAACTATTGGCACTATAGGTCCATGAGAGTGGACCTCTCATTGCTTCCCCCTGAGCTCTGTAAGTAGCATAGCTGAAAAAAAGGGATACCAATCTCTGTAATCCATTGATCCTCATAATATGACTAGCCTCCACCACAACCTCTCTGTATCTGATCCATTGATATCACATTGTGGAGGTGGCATCACTCTAAACTATCTTGAACCCAAATTGTCCCAAGAGGTTGTGAACCTGTGCCTTTCACCCTAGTGGTCCATGTACCTAGAAAAATATTAATTCCTGTCAAAAACCTTTACATGGGATCCCATCATCTTGCCCTGAGGTGAAGGAGGGGAGGTCCCCCAAACCAGCCTCTACATTGACCCTGCACCTTATAGTACCTGTGCCTCGAAACTGCTTGCCTATAATGAGGTCCCACTTGTCCTTGAACTTCTCCTACCTCTCCAGCTATCTCAACCAATTCACTAACTCAATTGGTTGCAACTAGGGCCCCAAACTCACTCCTCTAACCACTAATAGTCTCACAAAACTCAGCCTACTAGACCTCTCTTGTCATTTTTCTCACAAAAAACATCTCCACAAGTCATTTTCAAATAATGGAAATGCACAAATGAATTCACTTTTGGGTTGGGTTTTTCATTTTAACTCACTTCCTTGGTGACTGAATATCGGTCTAGTCATGCCCTAGGTGATCTGGCATCACTGACAAAAACCAGTATCGGTTCCCCACCAACCGGCATTGATCACCATGTCAATAACCAAACCAACCTCATTTGACCTAAATTTAGCTGCAAGGTCCCTTTTACCTTGCTGCCACACCCTAAAATATCACCTACAGACCCTTCCTAGTTAGACCTCACCACCTCACCAAATATTAAGGCTACTTAGGGGCATGTTTTCCTCACCTGTATCACCCTATTCGAACCAACCCACACCTAACTTGACAATCGAACTCACTTACTCACTCCACCGTGCAATAATATTACTTATGTTGTTTCAGGCTACCAACCTTACCTTGCTTTTATTTGTGATGTTTATCTCGACTAGACCAAGCCTTTTAGTGTTTCAGAACACACCTATACTCGTTCCTGTACCTTGACCCGTTGTGTTTCTAGGAGCACTTCCTATACATTGGATACCTGGACCACATCACCCTTGTTTAGATAAACTATCGATGTTTGAAAATATAGAGTGTGTGTGCTCTTCAACTTAGTACCTTGTTGCATTCTGAGCACGTGCATGTGCATTTGATTCCCTCCACCTTATCACACCTTATTAAAATAATTACAAATATACCTACACCTTACCTAATTTTTCATCACCTATCACCTTATCAAACCAATCACTGATTCAACCTTCATCTTAATCAGTTTCTGGTTTGAGGGGGATTACCTCCACCCTTACCTGAGGCAACCTACTTGTTTTTGTCATCACCACTTATTAGCACAAGCTACATGACAAAAGGGACAAATGTAGACACCCAAAATTAGGTCGCAACCCTCTAGGACCCCTTTCTAACTAACATACCCCTTACCATGACCCCTTCCACACATTATTAATTAATTAATTACCTAATATTAAGTTAATAATCTACCTCACCCCTCCACCTCACCTCTCCACCTCACCATGGACCCATTCCAAGCCTATTTATTAACCTAGACTAAGTCACCACTCCCCTTAACTAACTAAGACTCATTCTAACCCTAACATTAATTACCTATTATTCCCTCCTACAATTCCCCCGTGTTTCAATAGCGACCAACCCAGACTCCTAGTCCATAACAAATCTTGACCAACACAAAAAATGGAGAGAAAAGGTTGTTTTTAGAAAAAGAAGACATTTTCTCCCTAACCGATTCCAGTTATTCCTTGGTCATGTCGGCCACCTAACTGCCATCAGTTTCTATAAATAATAAATTCCAACCCTTTGTTCAGGTTCCTCCATCTTAGCTTTTGATTTTTGGCATTCTTAGCTCTTGCATCTAGGCGTTCAGAACAAGATTTCGATGACCAACACAATACCTGAGCACCCACACTCTTCACCAGTAATCAACCTATTGCACCAGATCCATTGATTATTGACACAAGGAAGCACCTTGACTTCATCACTGTTGCATTGGATCAGGACCTGTTTCTTCTCCAAGAACCTACCACCAACCATTTTCTATTAACCTTAAATCTCTAGATAAGTATTTTAATTTGGTTGTTAGGTTTCATTATCTTATGATATTAAATACTTTATTTTACATATCTTTTCTCTCTTGTATACCTCTTACACCCATCTACCCGACAACTTGCCCATTTGAACCTCTTTGTCCTTCCAACCATGCACTTCACCCTTGTTATTCTTGTACCCAAATCTAAACACCCTCACCTAAGCCTTCCTGACACTCTGTACAATCAAAGAACCCCAAACAACCTTATTTTCACTTGGCACCTTATTGCCCCTACCATGATCAATTTGTAAACCGATACCGGCTATATCTAGCTATTGACGTTGGTTACCCAACTAGTATCAGTATTTGTGCCTGATATTCTTCCCCAGACTAGCAAGCCTATAATCTCACCCACAACCTCCCAAAACCACCCAAAACTTCACCCAGATCTCACCTAATACCCTCTTTTACACCTACAAGCCCTGACAAACCAACCGCCCTTTCTAGATTGAGTATTGTATTGATTATTATATTAGATCTAACTTATTGTATTTGTGTGAGACACCTAAATTTTACAACTACAATAGGATTTCTTTCTTTCATGTTATTTCTCTGCATTAAGTTGTATTTGAATGTGGATTGACAACCTTCTAGGAAGCACCCTGCTTCTCGGATCTAGCTCCTGCTAGGCAGTCCACCAACCTATATTATTAATGATATCTTGTGGTCTTGTGTTCTTTCTCAGGAAGTCCTTCCTAGACAAAAAGGAGCTCTCCAAAATTGGATTGATCTTCTACAACGTGAAAAAACTTCTTCCCACCTACAGGTATCCCTCACATATTCCTGATGGTTTGGTGAAACAAGACTATGTCGTTTTTTTGTTTATTTTCAGATATATAAACACAAACAAATAGATATTTAAAAATACACACACACACACACACACACACACACACACACACACACCTACACACACCTACACACACATGTATACTAGGTAAAAGGAGAGGGTTAAGATAACTAATATTTATTACTGTGTTAATTTCTTATCTAGACCAGATTTACATTTTTCTTTATATATATATATAAATTTCTCTCTCTCTCTCTCTCTCTCTATATATATATATATATATATATATATATATATGAAATGCTCATATTTGAATGATTAACACTATAATTTCTTCAGGGGTGGAAAGATACTTAGTTTTAAGTCTCATATATATTTTATATCCAGTCCTGATGATCTATAAATGTCTAATTAATGACATTTTATCAGTTAAATGATTTTACAAAATATTACTGTAGACAAGAGAAAGAATGGTACAAAACATAATTTTAAAATAGCCTTTTTATAAGATATTTTCAAACTTCAATTCTCTAATTTAATATTTAAATTTTATATTAAACATTAAGACAATACAACCATAAAATTTTCCAAAACTCATAAAAAATGAACATATCATTTGGATAGAGAAATAAATTGAAAATGAATAAAATATTTTCTATTCCCTTAAGATAGTAATAAATTAAAATATGATATAACAACTTAATGTAACTCAAAATAATTTTTATTTATTCATTTTTATAACTCATAAAAGAAGGAACAACCTTAGACAAGGAATGAGAAAATGAGAAGCAACAATCCTTTCAAGTTTCTCATACAATACAAATAGATAATAATCCTTCCCAAACCCATAGTCTAAAATTTACAACCTTTATTACAAGAAAGATACATTTCACACCTCCTATTAACAATAGAAAATAAATATTAAAATGTAATTGGAAGAGGGGAGAAAAATCATATATTTCCAAAATATGTGATATCAAGAATTCTTAAAACTTCCTCCAAGAGTATATCCAAGAATCATCAAAAACTCCCAAACCTTATACCTCCATTATCTCTTCATGTGATAAGAAAAAATTCATGGTTTCCTCAAGAATACATGAATATAAGGTTCCCCTCCCATTCCTAAATCCAAAACCCATTGGAGTGGAGGAGAAAAGAAAAACAAAGGTATAAATTTAAAAACAAAGCAAAAAATCAAGAACATAAAATCCCAAAACCAACCCACAATTCAAAAACCATTACCAACCATAACATCCACACACACAAAAAAAGTTTTCTAAACTAAAATAAAATGAGGTGTGAGACCTACCTCACACTCCAAGATCAATTCCACAAGATCCTAGCTCTTTTCCTCCTTAAGCTTCCAAAGCTCCCCACCAAAGTTCTCCACCAAAAATCACACAAACATCAAAATTCAAACCATATATAGGAAAAATTTTGATCCCAAAAACCCATAGGAGGGTGACTTGTGTCAGACTTACAACTAAGAAAATCCTCCATGCCACCCAAGTCACTTTCCATGCTCCGAAAAAAACAAATGCAAGAGAGAAATCTAGACACAAAATCAATGCACTTGGGTACATTTCTAGGTCCTAAAGCATACTAATGTATACATGATTAATAATAAATAAAAATAGTGGTTGACAATTGCTTTTGGCCTTTTTGATTTATCTCTTGTCTTTGTTTTCGTGATACATATCTTACAGCCCTACCAAAACTTAACTTATTTATCTTTTACGGCCTCAAACACTAGCGTCTAGTTAGGACACTAGTGCCCATGTGCTCCTGTCCCTCCTAGGCACTCTTGACCATGTCTATCCTTTTCTTACCCTTTTGGGTATCTTTTACCTCTTTGTAATCTTTTAGTACTTTGGGTCGGTCTTCTAGTTGTCAATTCAAGGGAATCATATATATAATTAGTTACTTCGACAAAATCATGGACCAAGCACTAAACATTATCTACTATCACCTAAGCTTGCATCCAAAGGAAAAATAACATTTAAAAGGCATACATCTAGCACATCCATACAAGGGTCAAGGGCTTCATCACTCTTCATACACAACATAGGAGGGGAAGTTCATTTTATTCTATCTCACACATGTGTATACTTGGAGCATTCTAGATCTATTCCGCTATGATAGTGCGTATACGTTTATAATTTTTGTTATATCAAAGTAAAACATAGAAATGTACTGATCAATATTATAGCCAAACCTAGCATGCATCTGGGCTAGAAAGTTCACCAAGTTATGAAAAGTATATAATTTAATTAGTCCTACCATTTAGGTCATGTCTCTTTCATATTTTAGGGGTATGGAAAATAATTTTCTTCCACTGAGGTTATTTATTAATTCATTTTGCATGATCATGAATGAATAAATTATTCCTAATTTTAACCATGGTTATAAATTATAAGTATGCTTATAAATTCAACTTTTGTAATTTTCGGTTGTTATATTTTTTCATCCATATCATCTCATAAATTTACGGTACCAAGTACCAACACCAATGTGGGTATGATCCTCACCCTACCATATGAGATATGCATAAGCATTTTGCTTCTAGAGAGAGATACGAGAGAGAATCGAGATAATACTTTGTTGTTTTCACATAGTTATTATTCCTTCCTTTTAACCAAAAAGGTTAGAGTGAGGGGCCATTTTCCTAATGTTTAAATTTTTACTAATAAATTTTCAAAAATTAAACTTCTTGAATAAAGTTCTTATTGATTCATGTTAATTTTTTTTGCCATTTATGTTTTAATGGGTAAATTGCCTTATAACGTACAAAGTAACCAAAGTTGAGTAAGTGATCATTAATAAAAACTAAACCTACCGAGCTTACAAAGGGTTTCCCAAGAGCTTCAAGTATTAGCAATGCATCCCCAAAATTTCCCATAAGTAACAATGAAAAATATTGGTGTAAGATACATTATGGCTATAAAGGTCCATTTTTAAGAGTTTGATCTTTTTTCTTCCAGCAGTAGAGAGGGATGAGTATCAATGGACTAACCCCCAAAATATGATCACTTGATGAGTGGTTAATGAATCTATCAATGTAAAAATTAGAACACCAATTATGATTCCAAGATGGAAAAGTTAGTTTATTATAAATGTCTCACACTTTCTTACTAAGAAATAACCCCTTACAAAGAATAGGGATCAACATAAGTTACATGAAATACAGTCGTCAAGGTATACACTCGATACAAATGTATTTATAGTGTGGTATAATTCAAAAAAATTAAGAGATTAAGAATTAATTACCTTTATTGATGGGTCCCCATGACCATGATAGGCACATTTAATTAAGCATCATGTCCAAAAAACTCAAGTATATCCATAATTACCAAAGAAAACATTATAGTCCAAAACATTGGTCTTCTCCCAAAGAAGACTAATTTTATCAATTTACAACATTCAGTAAGCTTATTTGTGAATCCTCAAATTCCAAAAACACACTATCCTCCAGTAAACCATAACTATGAAAGAGTGAACCATCCCATACACAATTCATAAAGTTTGTATTGATTACTGTAACCATCTCAATGATGTAAATTATCATCATAGAAAGTAAGGAGATGTAAAAAATCACAGCCCAATCCACTGATCAATACTACATAACATCAAATCCAATCAACTTATCCATATTGCATATCATCATAGCCAACCCACCAGTCCATATTGCATAACATCATAACCAATCCACTAGAGAGAATAGAGAATCATGAGGGTTTCTCAACCAAACAGGATCGAAGAAGTCATATGAGTATCTCAACCAAAGAGGAATAAAAATAAAGTATGTCTCTCCACCAAAGGAGGACCAAATATCAGTGTCACTCCACCAAAGGAGGATTGAGTGTCTAGTATTAAGTGAGGCTGAGTCATTCCATGGTCATAGATGCATAGATCCCCGTCACTTCAAAACCAAGGGAATGTCTTACAGCCCCAAACATACAGTCATGAAACATTGGGTGCACCCCCATACAGTAAGAGAACAAAACAAGAACAAAGTAGAATTGTCTCACAACCATGTAGAAAAAAACCAAGTAACATAAATTATGACAGTTTATCCAAGTGGCCTCAAACAAAATGAAGATTCAAGTCACCATAAGAGATAAAATCAATAAAATATTAGAAATTAAAAAGAAATGGCTAAGTAGTTGCATTCAAAATATGAACATCTCATAATAAGTCCAAAATTAACAAGAAGATGCCCTTAAACTTTTTCAATAAATCAAAATAAATAAAAAGTTGGTTCCAAAATTTGAAGTTTACAAATATAACACATAAAAATATCCACATCACAATCACTACACATCATTTTGTGGGCCACCAGTAGGGGTACTAATCCTTGAGTGCACATATTGGTATATAAAAATATAATATGGATCCAATAAGATATCTATAGCCACTGTCAAATACCAAAACTAAACATCCTAACCACGGATGATATAAGGCTCAAGAATGATTAACCAATCTCTAGTTATTTTTCACAATGGTTTCTAAGGGACACCCATAATACTATTCCCAAAAAGTTTCTCCATGCAAAACAAAAAACATCTAATGGTGTCCTATACAAGTTTTTGACACAATGCTGAACTATAGCACGAGGTTAGGTAGCCTTTACAATATGTTTGTCAGGAGTCACATGGATATTCAACAAATGGACCTGAGTACATTCCCATTGGATCCAAATAACACACCGATAAACCTTGACATAAGAAACCCACATATCGACAAGAAGACAATACTCTTACCAAGTTAACCTAGAGGTTGAAGTGTTTGAACCCAGGGTTCATTTTAAGAGACCTCTTGGAAATCGGAGGTGGAGAATACCTGGCGAATATCCCTAGAACTGGTTTTGCGAGAAGGCAAATTTTTTGGGGGTTGTATGAAATTTTTTTGCCTGATTGTCAAGTGGCGCGACAGAAGGCTGCAGACGTGCGACATGATTTTTTTGTCGTGTTTTAGATCTTAGGTGACACGCGTCAACATAGATGGTTGCTGACGCGCATCATTAAGGTCTATTGACTCTCGTCATTACATTTTCTTGATGCGTGACAACAAAATATCCTGTCGCGCGTATGCAACCTCTGACCTCTAAAATCTCATCAACTCTGCACTAGTCTCGCGTCAACAACCCAGTTCCTGTCGCGCGTCAATACCTCCTCTGTCGCGCGTCACGACTGCCCATGTCGTGCGTCAATACCTCCTCTGTCGCGCGTCACCACTGCCCATGTCGCGCGTCAATACCTCCTCTGTCGCGCGTCATCACTGCCCATATCGCGCGTCACCACTGCCCATGTCGCGCATCACCACTGCCCATGTCGCGCGTCAATACCTCCTCTGTCAAGCGTCAATACCTCCTCTTTCACGCATCACAACTGCCCATGTGAAGTGTCAATACCTCCTAAGTCGCGCTGTCACCACTGCCCATGTCGCACATCAGTACCTAATCAGGTCGCGCGTCAATACCTCCTCTGTCGCGCGTCAATACCTCCTCTGTCGTGCGTCACTAGCTACCCATGTCACGCGTCAATACCTCCTCTGTCGCACGTCACCACTGCCCATGTCGCGTGTCAATACCTCCTATGTCGCGCGTCACCACTGCCCAATGTTGCACGTTTTATACCTCCTCTGTCGCGCGTCACTACTGCCCATAGCCGCGCGTTACCAATGCCCATGTCGTGAGTCAGATAGGTCCTCATGGGATTCCATGTGCCCAACCAAATGCCCATCTCATACGTCAACACCTCCTCTGTAAATGCGTCACCAATTACCAATGTCGCGCGACAACTACCTCCTCTGTCGCGCGTCACCACTACCCATGTCGCGCGTCACCACTGCCCATGTCGCGCGTCAATACCACCTCTGTCGCGCGTCACCACTTCCCATGTCACGCGTCAGTATAGTTGTTGTCGCACATCAACAATCATAGGTTAACAGTAATCTGAATCTCTGGTGCTTAAGGGTATGTGAGTTAAAATTTCATAGTATTGGTAATTTGTTAAGCTACTTAAGGTATACTACCCGGTGAATCAGCTTAGGTTTTTATAGGAGATGTTTTCAAATGAAGGCGAAGCCGACCCCCCAGAATAAATATACTATATATCCTAGGCGAATAGGACACCGACCCACTCCGACTAATTCGCCTTTTCAAATTTTGCCTAAACTGAAATTTTTGCCATATTACGAATATTCGCCGCTAAAATTACCCCAGTTTGAACCTCCGCTCTGATACTAGCTGTAATGCCCCAAATTTACCCTAACAAAATCCATGATAAAAAGACATAAAATAGTCCTATTTTTTTACGGGATTTTTTTTTGTGTTTTAATCTCAGTTGTCGTAACATAATTGTATTCATTAATTATTCTCTCAATTACGTTCTTATGGTGAAAAATTTAACTATGATAATAAAATTTCAATGTAGTTGAGAGTTTTCCCGAAGACTGCGGTTGATAGGTTCGAGATTTGATGACCAAAATACGGGTTGACATAAATTTTTTCCCATTAAGAAGTTTGTGGTTGTTCCAAAGCCTATCTCACTATTTTGTGAAGGTGAACCTAAGAGGCTGCAACAGTAAGTAGTAATCAGGTTGGGGCGGTTTACCATTGCTAACGTATACTAGCTAGGATTATTAAATTTACTATAGTTTATTTATTCGATTTATGCCCATTTTTATTTTATTTTAATTTTATTATTATCATTTTTAAATACTTGTGAGTAGAAGGTTCATGGGATTCCATTTGTCCCAACCAAATGAATCCCATAGCCCACCCATTTCAATCCCGCAATTATAGCCATAGACATTAATTGTTATTAAGTCCATAGGGTTCTAATAAATTTATTTTAACTCCACTTTCATTATTTCCCCACCAAAATCCTAAAGTATGAGGGTAAATTAGTGGCCCTAGGATTAAATAGATCTGGGTCTCAGGATACAGGGTTTGACATAAATCCCTAATATCCTCCTAAAGCCACACTTTATTTCATTTTGCCTACTTTATTTTCCTTTCATTTCCTACCCCAGGTCGACTCCATGGGGGAGAGAGGAGTAGGGTTTAATGGATACAATTTTTTTTGTTTGTGTTTTGAATGTTTCTTCACTACCAAGTGGCAGCCATGAATGGGGGAGCTCTATTTTTTTTATTGCAGGTTTTCCCCTTGAAATGGAGGCAAATGCACAGAGATTAGGGGAGATTTATAGAAATTCGTGAAAATTTTAGGAAGGAGGAGCTGCTTTGTGTGTTGGAGAGGGAGGAGGTGTGGCAAGGGAGGAAGAGGCAGCCCGCCCGGTGGGAGGTTGCATAGCCATGGTTAAGGGTGGGCTATGCAACGTCACCCACACCATTGTGTTGGGGATGTACAAGGATTGGGGGAGAGGTGTATGGCCCGGACGCGTCCCCTTTAGTTTCATACCATAAACTATGCCATTTTTAAAATCTTCACATGCACACACACACGTGCACGCACGCACGCACACACACACACACACACACACACACTCTCTCTCTCTCTCTCTCTAAGTTTATATGCATTATCCCCAAAATATGTGTTATCACCAAAATGCGTAGTAAGAAAATAGGTAGATCTGCATATTTTGGTGGTACTATGCACACACACACACACGTGTGTGTGTGTGTGTGTGTGTGTGTGTGTGTGTGTGTGTGTGTGTGTATGTGTGTGTGTGTGTATGTGTGTGTGTGTGTGTGTGTGTACTAGGTAAAAAGAGAGATCTAAGATAGCTAATCTTTCTTACTATGTTAATTTCTTGCCCAGACCAGATTCACATTTTTATTCACACACACACACACAGTTCTCAAATTTGAATGATTAACAATATAGTTTCTAAAGGGGTAGAAATATACTTAGTTTTAAGTCTCATATATTTTTTTATATCCAGTCCTCATGATATATAAATGTCTAATAAATAGCATTTTATCACTTAAATGATAATACAAAATCTTATTATAGACAAGATAAATAATGGCACATAACATAATTTTTAAATAACGTTTTTCTAATCTATTACCAAAATAGAATTGTATTATTTCATTTTCAAATTTTATATTAAACTTTAAGACAATGCAACCAATAATTTTTTTTCTTTATTTTCCAAAACTCATAAAAACAAGCATATCATTTGGATAGAGAAATAAATTGACAAGGAGTAAAACCTTTTATATTCCATTGAGATAGTAATAAAATGTGATATAAAAACTTAGTGCAAATCATAATACTCTTATTTATTCTTTTTTATAACTCATAAAATAAGTAACGAACTTAAACGAGGAATGAGAAAATGGGAAGCAACAATCCTTTCAGGTTTCTCATACAATACAAATGGATATCAATCATTCCCAAACCCATAGTCCAAACTGTATAACCTTCATTACAATAAAGATACATTTCACAACTCCTATTAGCAATAGAAAAGTACTATTAAAATTCAAGTATAATAATCCTTCCAAATAAGAGAATAACATGCCCATTTTTTGGGTAACTCTCTAGCTAGTCAATCCTCCAAATGAAGTCCAAAAGCAACTCCAATCTTCACATTCATCATGCTCAAAGAACCAAAAAATGAAGGCTTGATATGCCTCCCAACCTACAGGTATAATCACATGTCTTCTTCCCAAAGGAAGAGCATGCTAGCCTACCCTAAGACCATGGGAAAGAGGTGTAACATGATACAATTGATGCCATGGGAAAAGTAATGTTTTTAAAGCACTAAAAAAAGAATGGCCAAGAGAAAAGAAATTAAAATTAACAAAAATCAAAAACCACCAAGAACAAATGGGAATGGGAAGAGGGGAGAAGAATCATATAGTGCCAAAATATGTGATATTAGGAGTGTTATAAACATCCTCCAAGAGTATATCCAAGAATCATCACAAACTCCCAAACCTTAGACCTCCATTATCTCCTCTTGTGATAAGAAAACATTCATGGCTTCCCCAAGAATGCATGAATATAATGGTCCCTGTACGCACCCAAAATTGCACGTGCTACATTGTCGGAATGATAAAATCTCTAATGATGATAAAAAAATATTCCAAGGTAAAAATGAGGTCTAGGTCCTTTCCCCTTTCCTTTGCATCCTTCCTTTGATTCAAATCAACCCTTCTGCTTTGTTCACAAAATTTTATTTTTCTTGTAAGACCAATTTTTAGTTTTTTTTCCATTTTCCTGAGTGGCGGTTACGTAACCACCCCTACTGGTGGTTGCACAAATGCCCCAGCAATTGCATAACTGCCCCTCTGTATAGACCGCTGGTCCTATCACTAAAAAATAATGACTTAAAAAATGCATTTTTCAATGTACGTTTGGATTTCATGTTTCTGTAGAATAGTTTATTTATTTATTTAATTTAAATTATGAAAAATACAAAAAGATGTTAGTTGTTTAATTAGTTTTCTTTTAATTCATTTCTTGTTCAAACAAATAGAATAGATGGTATTTCATTTTATTTTATTTAATTAATTGGGAATGAATTTGGTTAATAAAAAGATTAAACACACTTGTCTTTTATTTATGATGAATTTAATTTCTTTATTTATTTAAAACAAACTTTCAACGTAGTTTAGTCAAACAAATAAAATCAAACAATTAAACAATAGGAACTTACGCTACCCTGTACATAGCCTCTAATTCCCCTTTGGCCAATTCAACTACTAGGAACTCACACTACCGATCTTAGTCCCTGATTCTCCTATAGTTTCCCATTAAGATTCCTATAATCTTGCACATTCTGGCTGTCCCGAAACAACCTCGGGAGGTTGCGTGCATCTAAGAATCACGTGTTGACTCTCAAGTGTACAAAATTGGTGAACCCAACATGAAGGAATAGTTTCTTATTATTTCCTTTTCTTTCATTTATTACCTCACCTTTCCATTTCTTCCCCTATTTTGGTAGGTATTTTATACTTCCTAAAATATGTCTGGTAGAGAGTTTGGTGGGCCATTTGGATTTGATAGATATTACACCAATGTTCAACCACAACAATCCCCTTCCCTTTCTGGATGGGATGACAACTACACAAACAATGTGCAAGCCTCCCCTAGCTATGTCTCAAACCCCACTAGTTATGTGAGAATAGAGGAGGTTGATCAACCTTTAAACATGAAATAGGTCAATCCAATTCAAACAACATGGTTTTTATGAGTGTGAAAAGATCCTTATTAGAGTCTTTTCAAGACCCCACATTTCCATGTAATCAACAGAAGATGACATCTTTTCACGTATCACTAATCCTATTCACCAAATAGATGAGTCCTTGGATAGGATGAAGATTCATACATCTGAGAATGTTCAATAAGTAATGTATCAAAATACCTATCCTAAGACTCCTATTTTAAGGAAAACAAGAATGACAACATTGAACAATTTATAACAAGGTATCACGTGTCCTCTTAACCAAATGCTACACAACAGGAACCCAAACAAGAGACTCAATCCTGCCACATTATGTTATTTCTACCTTTATATGGAGGATTAGAGAACTATAGAGTGCCCAACCTTCACCACATACCTATACAAGTAGGGCAGAACATGGGGTATCCCATTGACAATAAGGGATACACCCCTACCAACACATAATAATGCAACATACTATGCAACAAGGTT
Organism: Taxus chinensis; assembly: GCA_019776745.2. Taxonomy (NCBI): domain Eukaryota; kingdom Viridiplantae; phylum Streptophyta; class Pinopsida; order Cupressales; family Taxaceae; genus Taxus; species Taxus chinensis. The sequence goes on from CM034157.1 coordinate 206,073,829, forward strand.
ATCCTTTCCAATCAAATCTGAGGTGATCTTCTCATAGGAGATGACACCCTAGGAATGGGTCCTCACCCTTCTCATGCTTATCCTATGCAAGGGCTGGCCGGAAGTGCGTTCTCGAATGCCGCTCCATCAGGCAATGTGACGTTCCCTTGGTTTCATACCCACTAGCCCATTTCCTAGTGTTGTTCCACCTTACCTGCATATGTACTCAAAGTCCCCCCAGATGGACCCATATACCTTCCCTACTCCTTATACACCATATCAAGGAGCTCCATACATTCTAGCTAATGCCTACACTATAGCCTATCCAACTCCTCCTCCTCCACCTCCTCACCAAGGAGCTTCAATGGTGGAATCTTACGCAATGGGTACTTATGCTGAGTATTTGAAAGAACCCCTTGATTTCACCATATGGGGTGTCATGCTTCCATGCCCATTTCCTGATCTTCCTAAATTTAAGGGAGAAGGAGATCTGAATGCTCATATCAAGGCCTATGCTACTGCCATCAGGGAATTACTTCCTTGGGATGTTGTGGTGGCTAAGATATTTCCAAAAAACCCTTGAGGGAATCACTTTAGATTGGTACTATCAGATTCCAGAAGCTTCTATACATTCCTTTAAACAACTTGTTTTGGAATTCATCAGAGCATTTGACATGAACAAGTTACTACGAATGGGGATTAGGGAGTTTCTGCATATTAGGCAGGAGAAAAATGAATCTTCACCCATTTCATCCAAAGATGGCATCAAGTTCTTTACTCCTCTGCAAGTGCACCTAACATGGACCAAATGGAACTTTGCAATCTTTTCCTTCACTTCACTCAATCGAGAGACCAAGGAAGAAGTCCAAAAGTTTCCTTTCTGTAATTATGAATAATTTTTGGAAGGTGCACTTCGAATTGACCATACCACTATCAATAGTGGGTGTAAGACTTATGGTCTTAATGTGAAATTAGTGTCCCCTAATCAAAACAATGTAAATCATCAAAAAAATGGAGCCAATAACCAAAGACCTAAGGTCTTGAATCATAATCGCGGTGCTACCATGGATGGTGTTACTGATCAAACAAAGAATGTTGGTTTTACAAACAATGGTAACACTAACAGTCATAACAACAACAATAATAACATGGGTGATCAAAGAGGCCCTAATTCTATTTCCTCTGTCAACATAGTTGATGTCAATCATCCCCCTCCTCAACAAGATCAAACCCAAGACCCGAACCAATACCAAAACTCTAGCCAAGGGGCAACAAATTATGGTTATAACAACTAGTTTCAGAACTACAACCGGGGTTATAATCAACAACAACAAAACTCGAACCAAAGGCCAAGAGACTACGATCCCAATATTTATTGTGGTTTTCATCATGTTATTGGTCATGATGCTAGAACTTGTAGGGATTGTAACAAGTTCATACAAAGACTCCCCAAGAATCAAAGGTAGCTCTTTGTGGACATGTTCTTAGTAAATCCTGAAGGAACCTCACAACCTGGTCATATAGGACCCATCACACCTCAGAATGTAAACCTAGGCATCTATCAGGACCCATTCCCTAAGCGTCCTGAAGATGTTAAGGTAGAATCCTCAAAACATAAACAAGGGTATTCCTATAGGGAATAATGACCATGAGGCCTCAACTTCTGATAACTCTCGAGTTGCTCCTAACCTTGGCTCAAATAACAATACAAATATTTTGGGATTAGTTGAGCTAGAGGTTGAACCAGAAATTAATGCAACAACTCAGACAAGGGAATACATTTCACAACCCCTCCCCACTCATTCTTTCTTGTAGGATGATGTTCCTACAATCTCAAAACTGGTGGGATCCTATGATTTGATATCGGATTTAAACAAGACCTTTTCTCACATCTCATTTCTAGATTTGTTGAAGAATTCCCCTGCGCATCATTCTACATTTCTTGATGCATTGGGTCTTGGTCATTTAATCCATGTTATGCCTCCTCCTGGAGCTCAAATAAATCATATTGACTTTGACATACATCCTCTGGGACAGAGTGATAGGGATACTGGGTTTGTTTTTGATATAAACAAGATGCCATCTGACATTGAAATAGCTCAAAGAGGTGATCCTTGCATTATATTTGCAAGTCTGGTCTTTATAACAATTACATCAAGAGAGCCATGATCGATGATGGGGCTGCTGTGAATGTGGTTCCCTTCTCTTTCTTGCAGAATTTGGGATATGGGGAGACTAATTTCTCCTCTACAAGAAACACGTTGCGAGGATATGACAGTCTTAAGGAAACCTCAATTGGAACTATAGTTCTTCATATCTCCCTTGGGCCAAAAACCATCTTGACGGAGTTTTACATCATTGACAAGGAGACGAATTATAACATGATCCTTGGTAGACCTTGGATTCACTGAATGAAGGCTATTCCTTCCACTTTGTTCCAAGAAGTTAGATTTCTCCATTTGGGAAAGGTCTTCATTGCTCAAGGGGATCCTAAACCCTTTGACATACATTTGGAGAATCTCAAGAAGAAACTAGGGGTCCATTCAGAATATGAGCTCCCTGCAAATCAAAAAAACCACTTCCATCAAAATAATTGGTCATGACCACCCTGAATGTTCCGAAAGTTGAGGCTAATAACCCTAAAATGTTTGAGGTAACAAAAACATATAAGGGTAAATCAATATCTATGGAAACTGTGTCCACCAAAACCACAACAGAGATTATGAAACTCTTAGAGAGTGATGAACCGATCCTTCTCCCCTTTAAACCACAAGGAATGGGTAACCTCCTTGGTATAGCTTCTCTTCCTGCTGATGATCTTGGTCTAGGTGTAAACATGATAGAAATGATGAAGGAAGGAAGAGGGATTTAAGAATAAAGTGATACCCATCAAAGCCATCTCTAGGGCTTCCTCCATTCCTAGCCTTGGTCTAGACACAAATATGTCAAAAACCAAGCTTATTGTGTCCACGAGACATAATCCCATAGCACAAAAAACATCAAATGTAACCACTACTCCCTATGTAGGGAACAGAGTTGAGCAACATAGTCATGCTCACATGAATATAATATGTCAAAAACACGACAAAGAGGTTCACAAAGACCTCTTTCAAATGGATGAATTCACACCAAGGTTAGATGATCATATATATACAATTGTAGGCAAGGGTTGTAAGTTTAAACCCAAGGTAGTAGGCCCTTGTCAAGAGAACAGAAAACTTCAAAGATCATGTGTATCATTTGTGTACCTTGGGAGGTGAGGAGTTTGACATCTGTCAACTGGATTCACCCTAAATGTTTCCATGCATAGTTCATTTGCATTTCCACACTGTACATTATTGCATCCATATTATTTATCATTTGCATTATCATTTTGTGAAATTATAAATCAAGAAACTTACTTTTCAAGAAAATTTTAAAAACTTTCAAATATTGGCAAAAACATTTAATCATACCTCTTTAAGTATCCATCATATCATCACCAATTATTTCTAATCTCTTCATCATTTCAGCAGTTAAGAAATTTTGACATTGATCCTACCAAGGCTTGCACACTTAGTTTTATTCATGGTTTCTTCTAGCTCAGGTGTCTTTTCCCATAGTCTATTCTAGAAGCTTCTTGATGTCACATCTTTCCTTAAAAATCTCTTTTTTGACAAAACAATCTAAACATTTCACCTGGAGCTCTTGTTCACCTATCTCAACCTTTGGTGGTGAGCCCTCACATCTTACTAGTTGCATGGGGTTGAGGCTAGGGGAAAGTGTTCCTTCCCAAAAGCACAAGTCTAAAGTCAAAAACAAAAAAAAATATAAATCAACAATAAATACAAAAATACTTTCTTTCAAAATAAAACTACACTTCTTTTCCCTACCAACCTTTGGTGATGAGCCCATGCTTCTTACTGGTAGTGTGAGGTTGGGAAAGGAGGGAAGTGCCCTTACTCACCTATGTCTTGTCCTTGGTGATGAGCCCATGCTTCTTACTAGTAGCATGGGGAAAGATGTAGGGGGTCCCATCAAATAAGTCAATAAGTTGTAATAAGTCAATGAATAAAAAGTGCTTTGAAATGTTCAAAAATCCCAAGAAAATGAGTTAGATGTGTATGTTACAAGAGAGTTAATCCTTAAAACCAAATTTTGTCAATCAAAAGGCCATACGGATCTAAGTCTAGTTAAACTTGCAAGAAAAATCACATTATGAGCTGGTTAGCTGACTTTTCTTAGGGCTGAGTTGTAGGTTTCTAGTTGGGTCTTTGTCAAAATCTTGTCTTTTCTCACCATCTTCATTCATCAAAGTCATATAACTTGTATCCTTCCTAGCTCTCGGTGATGAGCCCTCACATTTTACTGGATGTGTGGAGTTAGGATTGGAGAAATTTCATCTATTATCATGTCGTTTTCATCACATTTTTCCAATAAAATAGAAGTGCTAAATATTGCTTGAAAATCAAAGTTCTAAATTACAATTTTTTCTCATATGCATCATATATAAAAAAGAAAAATCATTTTGTCTATCACATTTGCATCATCATCCATGACATGCATTCATAAAACATAAAAAGTATCAGAAATTCCAAACCATCTAAGAGTACACAGATGAAGCAAACTACAATGAAGTCAACTCTTACAAGGAATGCCGAACTAAAAAAATGTCTATATGTATATATATAATGTCAAGTTTCTCATGTACAATGTCATTAAAACCATAGAGTAAGTGTGGTAAAAATGCTCACCATGAGCCAAAAATACAAAAAAATCAATAAATACACAAAAATGAGACTAAGCAATAAAGGTACTCTGCCTATCTAGCTCTTTGAGGCCCCTTACGACTGCTCTAGTTATGAATTTCATGGAAGTTTTTCTTACATGCATTCAAATAGAACAAGCCAAATCCTAACGCAAAAGACCAAGTCTCTCACATATCACCTATTTCTGAGCCCTTTTCACTTCCGTTGGGTCTGACACCACCGTTTCTAAATCCCTTCCAATTTAACCATACTCACGAATGAAACATTTGCCATGAATCAAGAGTTTTAAATTCAGCAAACTTGCAAAACATGAATGGTTTCCAAAATTAGTGAAAAGTAATATATATATAGTATATTTGGATTTTCTAACATTGCTTCTGAGTGTGTAGGGCTTGCATGCACTGGAGCATAGGTATATTTCTCACCCTTCATGGATACGGTACGTAATCTTGTCATTTTATTTCAAAGTGTTTTCGCTAATCATGTTTTATATCTGCACTTGATTCTCTGTCTTTCTTTTGCAGGTGGTGGGAAGGATGGATTGGCATGGTTTCAACACACTGTGAATAAGGTATAATTTCTAACTTTCCCATTTGGGAGTGCCATACTCAGACTTCACGTTTTATGCCTCTTCATGGCTAAAATGATTCTCTAAAGGGGCAAAATGTACGCACCCAAAATTACACATGTTACATTGTCAGAATGGTAAAATATCCAATGATGATAAAAAATTCTTCCAAGGTAAAAATGAGGTCCAGATCCTTCCCCCTTTCCTTTGCATCCTTCCTTTGACTCAAATCAACCCTTCTGTTTTGTCTGCAAACTTTTATTTTTCTTGTAAGACCACTTTTTAGCTTTTTCTTTGTCTTGAGCGGTCCTGAGTGGCGGTTGCGTAACCACCCTTTACGAGAGACCAAAAATTGTGTAAAACCCCTTGTGTACGTTGCATTATGTAATTTTGTCACTGTTTCTCAACCGTTACCATTTTTGCATCATTAGGTGGTTACGTAACCACCCCTCTATGTTTCAATGGTGGTCCTGTCACTTAAAATTTTCATTTCTTAAAATGTGAATTTTTTGACCCACGATTTTTGGATTTTCGGGAGTGATTTTCTCACTGACTTCAAATACGACAATAGCGTTTTGCCTATTTTTATTTTGGAAGCCTTGATTTTCCTACTTGTTTGGCAAAATGTTAAAATTATTGATTTCACTCATTGGAATCATATCAAGATATGTTTCCTCTTTGGCAATGTTGAATACCCTCTCCTTTTTATGATTTTTCACTTCTTCATGACACATGTAATTGACTTCTTCTTTCCCAGATTTTATAAAAGCAAAATTTTACCTGTATTAGGTGGGTTGGATTTTTCATATTCTTGAGGTTAAGTTATTTACTGAAATTTTGAGAGGAACCACATAGACAACCAGAATATTCATCTTTTCTTATTCTTTCCTACCATTTACTTTCAGTCATTTCTTGCACCAAGCCACCCACAACCAATCTTTTGTTTTTCTTTACTACCAGCCAACATTAGTACATTCCTGGATCAATTGGAATTCATATTTGGAAGAGGATACAAAGCTGAGGAGACAACAAGCACATCTCATCTTTGGGAAGCTACCACAATACAGTAGTAACCAGGTTGGGGTTGTACTTAAATTATTTGAGGCTTTAATTAATTTGTATTTGTTAGAATATAAATAATGCATTTTTTTGAGTTGGTAGAATTGTAGAAGTGGAAGATTTCATCACTTCCTGAATGTATTTATTTTATTTTTAGTATTTCTTTCAAAACATTTCTTACATACATCTTCCATTGATAACTTATTCTCGGCTTATCCCTATGGATCTGCTCGGGAAATTAGTTGGAGGAAGAAGTGAAGAAATCCTCGCACATCATTTATTTATTCTAATTAGTTTAGATTTACTTATGCCGGGGAAAGTTTATACAAAAAAGAGGAAATTGCTTCTGAGAAGCTTTTCCCTTTCCAGAAAACTTGAGGCAGAAGCTTTTCCAGAAGAAGTTTATTTTATTTTATTTAGATTAATAATTTTTGAATACATTCTTTTAGAATAGAATTGTCAGACAACCCTGCAACAGAGGAATAGCCACATCTGGCTATTCTCTATTTTTAGTTTATTTTATTAGAAGTAGTAGTATTTTATTTTAATTAATTTCCTGTGTCTGTAGAATAGTTTATTTATTTGTTTTATTTAAATTCTGAAAAATACAAAAATATGTTAGTTGTTTAATTAGTTTTCTTTTAATTCATTTCTTATTCAGACAAATAGAATAGATGGTATTTCATTTCATTTTATTTAATTAATTGGGAATGAATTTGGTTAATTAAAAGATTAAACACACTTGTCTTTTATTTATGTTGAATTTACTTTCTTTATTTATTTAAAACAAACTTTCAATGTAGTTTAACAAATAAATCAAATCAAACAATTAAACAATAGGGAACTTATGCTACCCATACATAGCCTCTAATTCCCCTTTGGCCAATTCAACTACTAGGAACTCACACTACCGATCTTAGTCCCTGATTCTTCAAACAAGATATAGGAAAAATATCCATCCCATAAACCCATGGGAGGGTGACATGTGCCATCCTTCTAACTAAGAAAATCCTCCATGTCATCCAAGTCACTTTCTATGTTCCCCAAAACACTAAATGCAAGAGGGGAAAAAATCCCAATTAGCTCCCAAAGCCCTCACAAATTCCTAAGGTCACACATGTGAGACAAGGGAAAAATATTTAAATAGTTACATGAGAGAGGGTGGAGTGAGGATGAGGTTTTTAAGGTTCACAAAATTTTTTCCCACACCCATAAGTTAGGTCCCATGGACCAATTTTAAGGTAAAGGAGACCCTTATCTTTTAATACAATCCTTAAAAATACCCTTAAAGGTTAAATTTTGGATTTGGGGTTTGAATGAGAAAATCAAGGTGAGGAATGGTCCCCACAAATTTACTTAGAAAACCCTAAGACAATCCCCAAACAAGTTCAAGACACTAAAACACCCCATAACAAAAATCATCCCAAATGACCTCATTAGCACAAAAAAATCAAAATTATATGAGCAATGAAGTAATTTAAATTTTACCATGGTGCTCAATGTTAGGAAAATAACAATATGAATAAATCAAATTCATATGCAAGTATCAACCGAATTCCCTAATTGTAAAAAATGGCCAAAATGAAACAAGGTGAGATAAAAGGATTCAGCAAGATGACTTAGGAATCCTTTGTAGTGCTACACCTGAGTCCCGTGTTCACCAAGTTGTGTAACCTACAAATCATGCACACTCAAGGAAAACCTCAAATCTTCTCGACATAATAAAATATCCATATAAATCACAATGAAAAATGACTAAACTATATCAATTGGATAAGATTTTACCACATTTATTCTACCAATGGTACATGAAAACATGATCCAATATCAATAGTACATAACTCAAAATCACAATTATCAGTGAATAACATATATCAACATGATCCATCAATATAAAACATCATAATATCATTATCTCAATAACATTCATCACAACAAAAATGAAACAAGAAGTAATGGAAACAATACTGGTAATGGGTGCCTCACAAGCAACTTGTCGAGTCAGGTTAGCATATTCCAAATAGAGATGACAAATTAATATACATGTATTTGAGAAATTAACCAATATAAGCATTATCCAAATATAATTTGAGTAACCTTAGATCACTAATATCTACCACACTAAATCAAAACAAAGTTGTGAGGGTAACGGCGGTAAGTCAGATTTGCGATCTTCATACATATTCCTACCAAGGGAAAGGTGACAACAAGAGATGTAACCAATTCATTTTAATTTATTTAAAATAATTCATCATACTATTCTCTTAAGTTTCTCAAACATGAATCTATCACCAGATCAATTGATAAGTAAAGGAGTGAGAACTGGAGTGGCATTACAATATATCCCTATCTTGCATAAATTTATTTACCCTACACAATTATCAATCAATCATATAATCAATTACATGTATCTAAAGAAAGGTATCATTGCAAGGAATCTCTGCTAGTATCTTACTTTGTTATCATGAATCTCATGTCCAAAACTATACAAAACAAACAAAAGTCACATATATTATGGGATAACCCATACAGTCATTTCTCCCATGCTCTACTTAATCTTTTATTAACTTTTATATCTTTCATTGGGTAGTTTAATATAATATAGGTCAACCTTAATGTTATAATTAACCTATAAAATATTATATAAGAAATACAATGCACTAAAGAACTCACCTATCATTACTTGGAACTTTCAAAAAACTCATTACAAAATATATTCCTACAGAACTCCATGATCTCCTAAATCCCAAAAATTAAATGCACAACCTAATATATTCAGCCCACATAAGTATGAAGCAAGATAACTAACATTCTAGAGCCATACCTTTCATTCTACATACCCCCCAAGTTAAGCCAACCCAACCCCAAAAAAGAAAGGACAAGTCAAAGATAATAATTTGTAAAAATTTCGAAGGATCAAAATATAAAGCACAACACATTATATAACTAATGTGTAGGGTAAATTCTACTTTATCTATAATTATTCCCGCTATTCTTTATGTCAAGAGACATGAGGAAATGATAGAGGCTTAGCTTATATTTGTATAAACAATCACACATACACTAGGAAAACTACATGGAGTTTTATTTAATCTTCAAAGGGATGTAGTCTAATGATAGGATTGGTTTAAGAAAGGGTTGACCATGAGGGTCAGTCTAAATCCACCACACATTGTTTTCTCTTTTTATCTAATCACGTGCTTGAAACTTGCTAGTGCATGTATCTAAGGTTTAATCCGTTTCAAGTCACTATAGGAAAGTTTCAAATAATTGTGAATCCTAAATCAAACAATGAAGTATATTTCTAAGCTACTAATGACCACTAGAAGTTACAAAGTACCAAAATATCCTTTTCAAATATTTTATATCCCAAAACTAAACCATACTATCCTAAAATATATATTTGTAAGGTTTTGTACCATTTGGGTTTAAAGTCACAATTCTAGAGATGGAGCACTCCTATATCCCTGCTAGTATGCATATCTATATCTAAATTATATCTCCTTATCTAACTAAGTAATCTTACCTTCTTCAGTTTTAAATATTTTTTTCTATCATTTTATATTTCACACTGCCTTAAAATCTATATTATGTTTTGTATATTAATTTTTATTAATTAATTTAGAATATAAAACATGTACAACCCTTATGCTTGTTAAAAAATAAGGAAGTGATTATAATATCAAACCCTTATTTATTTATTTAGGGTGTAAATGGTGCCAAATAAGACTCTTAAGGGATGCCTTGAATTTTGACAACTTCATTGCAATAGATGTATTTAACACAATTATGCACATTAGATGCGATAACACAAATATTTTAAAGCCAAGGGTCTCATAGTAACATGTTACATGTCCCAAGGCTCTAAAGAACCAAGACATGTGTAGATATGATAGCTTCCAAAATTGAAGGGGTAATATAACATGTCCAAGATATGATCGAATGGATTGAAAAGTAGATTATAAATGTTTCTCATTATATCCCAAATAATTAAGTAATGTCATGGGACATATATTCTCACATCATTCATTTTTGATATGAACACTTTGAATGGGTTGTTGATTAATATAAGATCAAATAGAAAGTATATTGATATTTGAATCATCATCCATAATTTTGTGCTCATCTAATGTGATGGTAAGTTGTGGAGGTGGACTAGTAATGATAGTTTTAATAATGGAATAAAATGGATGGATATAAGAAGGAGGAAGATACATGTTATATAAATGACGAATCTTAGGATGGCCTTCATGTTTTGTTTTATGTTGAGGTAATGGGTCATTGAATATTTTAAGATTTGAATTCTCATTGACTGTTGATATATATTCCTCTTGATTGGTATATAATGTAATATTTTGATTATTGATGAGGCCATGAATGACATATTTGAACTTGTAGCATCAATTTGTATAATGGAAAATACAACGGTGGATGTTTTGTCTTCACCAGTAACTCCAGTCAATATGACCAAACCAAACACAAGGAGCAACTCTAGAGAATGTGTTGGAAAAGAGTCAACTTCCAAGGGAAGGAAAACCAATAAGGAGAAGAGGGAAACCTCTGTGAAGAAAGAAATAGACAAAGGGTTACAAGAGGCCTTTGGGGGTTCTCCCATGCAAATAGAAACAAATGATTCTACTATCTTGGAACATAAGAGGGTTGAACAACCCCAGTAAGCATAGAATAGTGAAGGATCTTAGGAAAAAATATAAGCCTAATATAATGATGATACAAGAAACTAAAATGAGTCTTGATAGATTCAAAGAGGTTAGTAGGACTGTTTGGAAGGATGGACATTGGGAAGGAGTAAACTCAGTGGGTGCCTTAGGAGGTATTGTTACCCTTTGGAATCTGTAGGTGGTGAAAGGTGAGATACTTATTGCATCAGCTGGTCATGTGGCCATTAGTTTCACTTAAATAGATTCAAAAAGACCTAGATTATCTCCAACATTTATGCCTAGAACATGGTTGGTGGTAGGATGGATTTATGGGGGGAACTTTCAAGTTTCAGGAAAATTTTTAAAGACTGTGACTAGATTATTGGGGGATATTTCAATACTCCCCTCTCCCCTACTGACAAAAAAGGAGGTTCTATCTCCTACACTGACAGTATGGATGATCTAGCTAATTTTCTGATGAAGAATGATTTGTTCGATCTGGAGTTGGGAGGGTCTAAATTTACATGGGCCAATAGAAGAACAGGGTAAGACCTTATCCAAATCAAACAGGACAGGTTTGTGGTGAGTCATTTATGTATGATTAACCAACTCTATTCTTTAACTTCTCTTCCCATAATAGGGTCGGATCATAACCCGATTCTCCTTAACTTGGGTATGGCTATCCCCAAAAAAGCTAGGCCTTTCAGATTTGAAAAGATGTGGCTCTAACACCCAGATATTCACAATAGAATTCAAGAATGGTGGGAGGTGCTAGTTCATGGGGTCCTGATGTTCAGATTAAGTTTCAAGCTGAAGCATATCAAAAATAGCCTTAAAATCTAGAACAAGGTGACCTTTGGGAATATTTTCCAGGAAAAAAGTATAATTGTGGAGGATTTGTGAACTATAGAAGAACTGATGGAGGTGGATGGCCTCAATCCTTCCCTCAAGAGTCAGGAACAAAATTTTCTCATTGAATACCATGATATCCTATCCAAAGAAGAGGTGTATTGGAAGCAAAAGTCTAGGGTAAAATGGTTAAATGAGGGGAACAAAAAATACCAAGTTTTTTCACTTCACTGCTACCACTAGGACCAACCAGCTCAAGATCAAGGAAATCAGAAGAGATGATGGTGAACTAACTACTGATGAAAGAGAAATCAATGATACTATTATTAATTATTTCAAGGATATTTTTCTCCCAGGGAAGGAATAGGAAGTGGCTACTCGTGATAAGGTGTTTGGGCTCTTCCAGAACACTATATCCCAGCAGGAAAATAGAGAGCTTTTGATCATTCCTGGGGAAAAAGAGACCAGATTTGTTTTCTTCGAAATGGAACCTGATAAATCTCCTGGTCCTAATGGTTTCCTTGTAATTTTTCCCAACATTTTTGGGAGGTGATTAAGAAGGAGGTGGTTGAAATGGTTCAAGATTTCTTTAGAAATGGACAGCTCCTAAAACAAATCAACAATACCTTTTTGGTCCTCATCCCCAAAATGATGGGAGCCAAGGATGTTAAATATTTTAGACCAATCAACCTTTGTAATACTAGCTACAAGTTGATAACCAAAATTCTTTCTCTCAGGATCAGAAAGGTGATTAATAATTTCATTTCACCCAATCAAGGAGCTTTTGTTCCGGGTAGACAAATTCTAGACAACATTTTTGTTATCCAAGAGGCCATTCACTCTATTGAAAATTCTGGTAGATCTTTCATGCTTGTCAAGTTAGATATGCATAAGGCCTATGATAGGGTCTCGTGGTCCTTTCTTAGGGCCATCATGGCCAAGGTTGGTTTTGATGATTTCTTTATTAACATGATCATGGATTGTATATCCACTGCTAGTTTCTCTGTTATTGTTAATGGAAAACCTGAAGGTTTCTTTCAGGTTGGGCTTGGGCTGAGACAAGGAGATCCCCTTTCTCCTTTTCTTTATATTATAGTTGTTGAATCTTTAAGTAGACTTTGCAACCATGTTGTTTCTCTTAATCTTATCTAGGGTATTAAAATTTCTAATGGCCTCCCATCCATATGTCTTAACCAGTTTGTGGATGATAATTTTCTGATGGGAAAAGACTCTATACAGGAAGCCTCTAATTTCAAGAAAGTGTTGAATGAATATGAGAGTGTTTCAGGATAGTTCATCAATTTCCACAAAAGTGTAGTCTTTTTCATCAATGTGGAGGATCAGTTTCAAGTCAGACTTTCCAGCATCCTTGGGTGTAGGATTAAGACTTTTCCAGACACACCTATCTGGGTATGCCTCTTGTTCATAAGAGACCAGATCCTTCTATCTGGAATAATTTTCTGGAAGGAGTCAATAGAAAATTAGCCACGTAGAAGGGAACCCTCCTCACTCAGGTTGGAAAAATTCATCTTCTCCAAATCTCACTTCAAGGAATTCCCATTTATGTTATGTCACTCTTAGAATTTCTAGCTAAGATCTTAGATTCACTTGAGAGGATTCATAAAACATTCCTCTAGGTAGGGGTGGAGGAGAAGTTCAAATTCCCTTTTGTGGCCTGGGATAAAGTTATTAGACCTAAAGAATGTGGTGGCCTTGGCTTGAAGAATATAAAATATATGAATGAAGCTTTGGTGGCCAAAGCTGGTTGGAGAGTGATAAAAGAGGAGGGTCTATGGACTAATATCATCAAGAGGAAATACTTAAGGAATGCTGGGAGAATGGATAATTTTTTCTTGTAAGACAATCTCCCCTGCGGATCCATATTCTATAAATATTTCCTTGCTTCCAAGGAGATATTGAGTAGAGGTATAAAGTGGAATATTGGCAAGGGAAATAACATTCATTTCTGGCAGGATTGTTGGCTGCAAGAGAAACCACTAGTTGAGGAGGAGCCTTGGAGAACTGTGTCACAATTTTTTGAAGATAGGGGTAAAGTTTGGGTCAAGGACTATTGGGACTTCTCCAAAGAGAGACCCAACTCGGTTGAATTGGTTCCCCCCCTAATTTCAATGGGGATAAGCGTCCTTTCAATGATCTTAAACTTAAATTAAGAAAATTCTACATTCCCATATTTCAACATCAGGAGGACACAATCATTTGGAAAGAAGAGGAATCTGGAGAATATATGGTAAAATCTTCCTATCTCCTTAACTTCAAATATTCCTTCCAAAAGGAGTATTGGGGTAGAATTTGGGTGAAATATATTTTTCCCAAGGTGAATATTTTCTATTGGTTGGCTGCTCAAAATAAAATCCTCACTGTGGATAACCTTAGGAAACGGGGCATGGTTATTCCCAATAGGTGTGTTTTTTGTAACAAGGAGGAGGAAAGTGTCAACCACCTTTTTATCTCATGTCCTTTCTCCTAGGTGGTTTTAACTGAGGTTATGGATCTGTTCAAAGTGCAGTGGTTTCAACCCAACACCATTGAGGATTTTTGTTTGCAATGGGAGTGCCCCTTCAAATTTCCTATCCTTGTGGCTTCCTGGAAGATGTCCCTCCCTCATTTTTTTGGTGCCTATGGAAGGAAAGGAATACCCTCATATTCAGAAACCAGAAAGAAAACATCAAAAAGGTCAGTGCTAGATTGATCTCCTCTATTAAAGAAAATACCAAACTTTTCAAAGGGAAGATAAAAAATACATGTCCTAGGAAGGAAGAGGAAGTTCTCAAACAGTTCACCTATAGTCCTCCCTAGGTTAAATTACCTCGATCAACCATCAAATGGTCTAAACCGGATGAGAATAGTTTCAAACTAAACTTTGATGGTGCGTCGAAAGGTAATCCTGGTCTGGCTGGGGGAGGTGGTATCATCAGAAATCATGAAGGTGATTGGATCCTTGCTTATGCTGGCCCTCTAGGTATTCAAAGTAATAATGTGGCTGAGGCTAGAGATCTGTTATGGGGGGTCATTTTAGCTAAGGAAAAGGGAATTAAACACATTCTTATTGAGGGTGATCTCTTCTCATTGTTAATGCTATCAATAAGAACCACTCTTATAATTGGGCCTTAGGAAATATTATCTTTGATGCTAGGGAACATCTTAAAGGTTTTGATTCATTTTTCTATCAACCATACCCACTCTCCTTGGGAATAAATGTGTGGACATGTTTGCTAATGTGGGGGTGCATTATCATGATTTCAAGGTCTAGATTAAAGGTGATGACATCCCCATGTCAATTAATGATATTATTCAATCTGAAAGATCACAATAATTCCTCTATCTCTCACACGAGTGATTTTAGTTGGCACGAATATCATGGTAGTAAGCTCGAGTGTGGGGGTTTAATCTCTAAGAAAGGCCATTTTGATATTATCAATTATAGGGTGCAACTAGTTTTTCTTCGGGGGAAACAACACTGAAACCATGGGAGGTGAAAGAGTCAGGGTGGAACCTTTGAGCCATGACAACATTGTCGACAATCCTTCTATGTGGCATATGCTCAAAATTGGGGGATTTAGAAAATATATTACCAAGCTACATGGGCACGATCCCTCACTCACCAAGGATTTTGGTATGGTGTGGAATGAGGGAAAGGTGGTTGTTTGGGGTATGGAGATTGAGATATCTGAGCAGGCCATAGCCCAGGTCACTGAAATGGAGATGAAAGGGCTCAAAATTTTCAAGGACAAGAACATGTACGACCATGAAATTAACACTTTCTTTGTTGGAAAGGAAAAAGTGCATTTTTTCACTGATGGCATAGCTCAATCATGCATTCCAGGGGTGTGGAAAGAGGTATACCTTCACATTATGAAGTATTTAACCCTGGAAGGCAAGTATCGTAAGAACCATACCCATCATGTATCTTTGTTGAACATGTTTAGGCACAAAATCATGATGAGCATTCCTTTCTTTCTTTATATGTCTTTTTCGACCTCTGTGAGATATTTTTAGGGGGGAAGGTGGATACCCCCATTCATGAAGGCCTCATCCTCCTCCTGTTTCAAAATGGAAAACTAGTTCCGGCAAAACTTGTGCCCCCTATTGAGGAGGACGACGATATCACCCTGGTTGAATGTCTCACCAAGATGCGCGAGGGAAAGGATTCCCACAACAGAGCCGAGGAGGGGAAAATATGGAAATTAGGGTTAATCAGGATGAAGGGCCCTCAAAGGGAAAAGGTAAAATGATTATGGATGAGGAACCAAGCTATGAGGATTTGAAGAAAAGGGTGTAACATTTGGAGACTATTGTTTCAGGTTATGGAGGAGGAAAACTCTGACATCAGGGAAGGCTGCTTGACAACATTGAGGCTACCAAGAAAGTATACATTTCCTAGAAGAACATCAGGGGAGAATTTACCGATTTGGAAAAAATTGTTTGTGACATGAGGGCTAGACTGGAAGTGGTGGAAGAGGGACTGAAAAAAATAAAATACCATTCCAGTGCCAACAGCTCTAAGGATGAGGATGAGGACGAGACTATGACCAAATCCAAGGATGAGGAAGAGGAGGAGAAGACCCACAAGGAGCTGGAGCATGAGCACAACAAGGTGGAGTCTGTTACCATTTTGGGATCACCTCCCAAAAGCCAAAAGAAAAATTAATGCTTTTGTATCTGAGACTGAACTTTAGGCAGAATTTTGGTGAACTATCTTTGTTTCTTATGGTTGTCTATTTTTTTTTCTCTTAGAATTGGTTTTTTGGACCTTCTGTCTTTAGAGTTAAGCTTGTTTAACTCCCTTTGGTCCTATTTATCCTGCATATTTTTGTGAACTCTCACACTATGTAATATTTCTTGTATGGCCTCTGGGAGTGTTTTTACTTATATTTTATGTTGCTTTGTAGGATTTTGCAGATTTGGAATCGGGTAAAATAGGTTGTGACAAGGATGATTGTGATTTATCTCTTAAACGAAGCCCTAGATGTTCATTAGACATTAGCATGTGGTGCAATTTTCCTACTCAGATCTAGTGTTTATTGATACTCTACACTTATTTTAAAACTGAGTCACTTCATCTTTGTCTTTAATTAATTGGAATATAATTTAACTTCTTTTAAATTCCTCTTGCATGCACATGTAATCATATTGGAAAAATAATTTTTCAGGTGGGAAAATTTTGGGATTTCACCAACGCTCTGTGACTAGGTCCCTCTTCTTGAATGGGGTAGTTCCATTTATTGAAAACAAGGAAATATATATACACTACTGTAATTTTGGGGCAACCTTAAGATTGGGGATCATACATGAATACTTACCTATACATGTGGTAAAGTTCTCGTGTGGAACACAAAGGAGCAATTGTGAGGGAGAAATACGAGGAGAGAAAGTATGAGAATGGATTTTATATTGAAAATAACACATGCATAGTTTTCCAACATAAAATAAATATTAGTTTCATGCATTCAATGAGAAGGAAACCATGAGAATTATAAGAGGAAAAATACAAAAAACACAAAGTCTTAATGCATAATATTAACAAGTACATTTATCATGGATTATAGTTGAGATGGAGATAGAAATTTTAAGACAAGAAAATAGAGGAAATTTGATCACTTGTTTCTAGAAAGAGTATGGGAGCTAGTAAATAATATTAACCATCCTTTTACAATGAGGAGGTCATCTCCCAATTTATAGCTTTACAATTCAACTCTTCATCTACCCCCACATGCCTCTTCATGTCCTTATTCATCTTGTGACTTTTATTTCCATGAGAAAACTAAGCACCCCTCTTATGGAATTTGAAGAAAACTTTTAATCTTTCAAATATTTTTTTAATGAATAGGACAAAAATGGAATTATGACATTACAGTGATAAAGAGGAGTCACTTTAAGTGAAATAGAGGAGAAAAGAGAAAAGAAAATGCTACAACAAATAATGGATGAGGATGCTTCCCTTTGATGAAGAGGAGAATCCAATGAGAGAGGAGAAGAAAGAAAATTGCTCCATGATGAAGATGTCCTACCTTTATGAAGATCCAATCTATGATTTCTGATGAAAATATCCATTGACCCTACACTATGATGCACTAATGAAATTCTAATGAAGACCTTTGAACACTCCACTCTCTTTGAAAAATCATGAAATGATGAACCTCTGTATATTGCCTAGATACATTGAGAAGAGGAGTGATGAAAATTCAATAATTATACAAATGAAAACATTGGAAGATAAATACCCTTATTGAGAAAATATTTCTAATCCTTGAGACACTATCACATCTTCATGATCAACCATTCACATGGGAGAAATTGGATGCACTTTGTTCACACAATCATGATCTTGATTCTGTCATTGTAGGAGCACTGATGAGGAGTGAAGCATGAGACAAAATCCTTATGATTTTTGAGAAAGGGAAGAATAATTAAATAAAAAAATTCCATCCATATTTTTAATATTCACCCCATGAGAAATGAATTGAAATAGCTTTTGGGACAAAAATTGGCATTTTTCAATTTTGGCACATTTTGCTCACCGCATTGGGAAATGTGGGAATTCGCTTGAAAATAGAGAGATACGCTCCTGTGAGTGCCAAGAAAATTTTGGGATGTGTGAAGGATTTAAATATGACCACTTTTATCTCATTTCACACATTTACTATTTTTAGAATATCCATCATTATTGCCTTATATTAGCCAATTTTGCTAGTTTTGTCAATCTTACCAATTTTGAGTGTCTCGATCATAGGGAAATGAAATAAGGAGTATGAATGAAAAAATTTCCTTAGGACTTAATATTTTTAGTAGGTTATCCCTTTTGGATACTTACTAAAAATATAAATTTGGTCTTCCTAGTTTCATGATTCGAATGAAACCACTTCTAGAAGTTTTAATTTTTCATTTCAAGCCTTTGCTCCAATTTTCAGGGGATTTCATTTCACTAAAGTTGTGTAGATATAAGAAATGGGTATTTTTGGCTGAAAATTTGATGGATCTATAGAAAATAACATGGTAATCAATGAGGGATTCATGTAAAAATCTCTTAAAGGCATTTTTTCAAGGAAGTTTAGTTAAAATCTCATGACAATCACAAGTAGGGATTTGTGAGATATGAGAAAAAGGTGGTTTGAGTATGAGGGTTTATGGAAGAATTTCAGAATAATAAAATAATGGATAAGAATTCTACGGAAGGATAATTTTAAAAATGATCCAAAAATTCACTAAGTGTTGGCTTATACCCACATTGTAACTCTAGTTTAGCTCATTCCCCTTCAAATCCACCTTTAGTCACCTTTAACTTAACCCGGGTTGAGGGGTGAGTGAAGACTTACTAAATGGGTCAATGAGCCTCCATTAAACCTTAGGAGATATATTATGAGGTGAAAGTGGTAAAATTATAAATCAGCCTTGAAAAATGTGCCATGGGGGGTGTTCACCATGAGGAGGGGACAACTTGACTTGTGAAGTGATAACTTGCACCTAACACCCAAAGTGGTGTTTTAAGTGATGAAAAAGAGTATCTCCATTTGGATCACAATTTTTTTCACCCATTTATATTTTCACCAAGTGAAAAGGTGAAAAGAGGCTTCTCAAGTGTGCAAATGGGTGAGGTTAACCCATCATGAAAAGGGGGCCATTTTGTGGAGTTTATTAACACTCACCTAACCACTTAAGTTGAAGTCACTTAAGTGACGAAAAACTTTAAAAACAAATCCTCCTCACCTTGGGGTCACACTTTTTTGCACCCATTTCACTTTTTCACCATTTTAAATGGTGAAAAAATGCATCCAAGTGTGAAAAAGTGTGATTCCCAACTTTTATTGAAAGCCTGCCTTCACCAACAACTGCTAAAAATAGACACCAGAGAGTGATTTTTGCCCCCGGAGCTTCCCTAAGAGTTTCATGGGAAAAAATTATATGATTTTGACTCCAAATGGTCTTATGAGATCATTACCATAGGTTTCAGGATCCAATTCTTCTTGAAATTGAAAATTTACCCTTTTTTTATTCTGGTCAAGCTTGTATGTTGGAAGGCATAACTGCCACCAAAGAGAAAACTTTCATTTCTTTCTAACTTATCACATGGGCCATGTAGATGTTGAATTGAATTATATTCATATTTTAAATTTTAATAGGTCCTTCAAATCTTCCACATAACTCTAAAATGTTAATTTGAATCTCCACCAGGATGGGGATCTTCACATGCACTGTCAGGCCAATATCTCAAAATTTGAACAACAGAATCTCCCAAAACATTTTGAAATTTGAAGTAGGAATTTTTATATTTCATATGAGTATTCGGACACTTCAAAAAATTACCCAAGGCTCCTAAAACATTTAGAACAAGCTCACTAGTTTTTTCACTTCTTTCATTTCCCTGCAATGTGCTACAAGTAGCTTGGTGTTGCATAGTTTGTTCCTAAACCTATTTTAACCTTGTAGAAATTCCCTAAAATACCTCAAATGATATCATATGTCACACACTACTTTGGAGGAATTATATATTCTTGGTTCATCTCTATAGGGTGTTCATTAGGTGTCAAAGTCTTGAAAATAGGCCTTTTTAGGCCTCCAGGAACAATTCCTTCAAAGTGGATCAAAATGAATCCATGAATTGCTTCCCACCAACTTACTTGCACATGAAACAAACTTTAAAAATATTTTTATCACATCCCTCTCATCCATGATGGGGTTTACATAGTCAAAAATAGGCCGAAGGGTAGGTTTACATTACCCGGTTTAGGGATTTTTGAGTGTGGGCTTAGTTGTCATGGAAATAAATTTTCATTTTTTTCATGCTAGACATTTAGCATGAAATAGATGGCTCTAGCTTGGGGACTTGTTTTGGTTTTTTAAAGTGAGAATGGATCAAGTAGGAATCCTCAAAATCTCAAGAGAACTAAGAGGACTTTATAATGCCTTATCCATTTATATGAGTCATTGCATCTCAAACAAGGAATGAACAAAAAACCTGTGAGAAAAATTGAAACACAACACATGAAAAGGAAAACACACCAAAAAATAGGGGGAAAAAAACAAACCTTTAAATCACCTATGGTACATGTGGGGAAACCCTTTTTCTATGTAGTGCTTATTCTTGGAATGCATTACTTGGACATTGGAAACTTCAAATGATGATGTTTTGTAGAACAATTCATTAGTTCGATGAAATAGGAGCCCCTCCTCAATTGTTTTAGAATTGTAAGTGCCATGAACTCATGTTATTTGTTTATCCATGTTGATAATTTTTTATCTTTCATCCTATGATATTAATACATATGGTTCTTAGTTATATAAACCTCATCACATTTATCACTAGTCTCGTTCTTGGGCCTTTGATCTTCACATGTATTTTTTTCCATGGTCATTACCCCTATGGGATGATTCTTGATAGTAATTTTGAATTGTTTGATATCATTAATGGCCTCTTGCTGACTTCTCGGTTGATTATATTTTCCTTTCTCATACATTGTCTCATCAAGGTTTTCATGGGATGTGATGAGCTCCTCCTTGATAGAGACATTATCTTCATACATGACACTATTTTGTGGGAGATTTAAACATATCGTTTTATTTTAATTCATATCTTGTATATAATATTATTCTCTCAAAGGAAAGGATAAAATTTCATCTCCGCATTCACGTGCATCAATAGATGTTTTAAGAAGATTATTGAGTTCATCCTTTTGATTTATCTCATCATGAAACATTTTCATATTAACTGAAAAACTAGAATTGGCCTCTTACCTATCCTGCATATCCATGGATTGAATTTAGAGTTCAAGACTTAGCTGAGGGTCCTCTGTCATATCTAAAACCTCTAGTATATCTTGTAATGAACTTTCCTTTTGCTCTTTTGAAGATTTATTTGAAACTTGTTCTTCTCCTTCATGATCAACATCCTCTTTGAGAGGCTCTAAAACTTTACTATCCTTACATTCATCATCAAGGGAATATTATTCTTTAAATGGGAAGGAGAAAATCTATCTTCTTCATCAGAAAATTGATTTTCTGATTTTTCATGCCCATATTGATTAATAACATTCTCCTTTTCTACATAAATTTTCATTTGAGGACTACCTTATTTCCCTTTTGGATGCACATGCTCTTTCTAATCCCTGTCATCATCAAATTGAAAGTCAAAGTCTATACCCAATCGAAGGGGTATACTTGGATAAGATCAAGAAAGGAAATTCCACATATTCCTCCGATGCTATGAAGTAATTCTTGGTATTTTGATTCTTGGCATACACTTTCTTCTTGTGGGACCTTCTCTCTGAATAGTGTATTTCAAATTTTTGATAAGAAATTTTTTTTCATGACACATTTGATTTATTGTAGCATATGACCAATCCAATATTCATTACTCCACCTATCTCTTGACAAAATTTGTTTTGAGAAAGATGCCATATGCAGCTGTAATGTCTACCAAAAGTATTTTGGGGATGAATTTCTTGTCTAGAAATTCTGTGAGGGCCACCTGACCATTTTTAACTTGACCAATGATAGTAAATTCCTTTGTCTCCATACAATAACACTGATCGTTGATAGGTTCAAGAGTGAGGCCAAGGGTTTTTTACAACTTTCAAGGGCATGACATTATTTCAAAGCTCCATAATTAACGATTCTTTTATTTTTTCTATACCCATTGATCAACAAGGCAAGATAAAATGGTTCTATATTTCTTGAAGGTGGAGGCTATTGAGGAAATATAGTTATGGGATATGGTTTTTAGGATTGGTACTTAAAGAAGGTGGTTTATAACTATTTTTTCTTTGACAAATTGAACAATATTTTCAAATTGATTAGGGTGAGTTCTTAGATATTCATATTCAAATATTTACAATTTTATCTTTTTTGATATCGGTCAATGATATCAAAGAGGGAATCATAGGAAGTGGAAATAATATGAGGAGGTAGTAACAACAAAAGGTTAACTACTATAAGGAATAGCATTATTGGTATTGTTATTAAAATTATTAGAAATTGTAGAAATAACATTAAGAATTGACTTGTCATGAGAGTAAGATGATGACTTACTTGGAAGAGGAGATTTGGCTTTTGGATGAGGTGACTTTGGGATTATTTATTTATTGCACAGAGAGAGGGTAGAAATGATCCTTCCTTTTGATGTTTTCTTTTTTAGATATCGTCAATGGAAGGGTTATTTCATTTGTTTTTATCATTACTAGATAGGTGATCTTTATATCTTGATATTTGGAATAAGGGATGAACACTTATAGTTGTAGTATCATCACTTGGAGTCTTCTTTTCATCAAATGAATATTTGAAGTACCTGATGTTTACATTCCCACCTCTTCTTCAATGTCATCTTCTTAATCATCCCAAGTTACACAAGATTTTTGGTAGGTTGAGCTTCCATTTGAAAGCCTTTCGGGTGCTCTGGCAATCTGATTCCTATTAATGATTTTGAAGAGGAATATTTTGGACCATTTTTTTCTATATTGTATTCAATTCATATACAAAATTTTAAACAAGAGAGTCAGTGATACCTTCCTTACAAAATTAACCCATCAATATATCAGATCTAAGCATACATGCAAATAAAAGTAGATATTCTACCAGAAGAAATATACAAAACAAGAGACATAAATCAACACCAGATTTAACGTGGTTCACCCAGTGTGGGCTACGTCCACTAAGAAACAAGCCAATCTATTATCCAAAGCTTTGACAAGATATACAATGAAGATTTACAATCTTCCACACCTCTCAGATGTACAATACTTTCTTTCTTCAAGCTTTTGCTTCATCACCAAGAATTCTCTCTCTCACCAAATTTTGCAAGTTCTTTCTAATTCTTGTTAATTCTTACTTCTAAACCCTAGCTTTATGCTTATATAGTCATTTATAGACTTAGGGCACTTAGCCATGCAATTACAATCAATAGATATACTTTAATGCTAAAAATAGATCTAATTCCCGAGAGTTAATTAAAAAATCCTCGCACAAGTAATAGATGTCGGTTATACCTAACCGATGTCGGTTCCTCCTTGCCTGACCAATGTCCTATGGTGTCCCCGATGTCGGTTCCCCCTAACCGATGATGGTTACTGTATTTTCTAGCAAGTTTCCATTGCATGCTAAACTGAAGTAATTGAGCTCCACAACTCAACAATCTCCCACTTGGAGATTAATTACTGCACCATACCTGTACAACATCATTCTTGGATCCTTCCTTAGCTTTGTTTCTTCCTCTTCAAGTCTCAAACTCGAAGACCAATAGAAGTGGAGTGTAGCTCCAACTTCTCCTTTGCTAATGGCTTCGTTAGCATATCCGCAGGGTTCTTGCTCGTATGAATCTTTTCCAGATTCAACTGTCCATCCTCCAATACCTGCCGTATGAAGTGATACCTCAACTGAATGTGTTTCATTCTTGAATGAAATGTTGAGTTCTTTGCCAAATGAATTACACTCTGACTGTCACTGAACATTTTACAATCACCTTGCTCCTTTCCCAACTCTTCCATGAACCTACTCATCCATATCATCTCCTTGCTAGCCTCTGTAGCTGCAACATACTCTTGCCTCTGTAGTAGACAAAGCCACAACCTTCTACAATCTTGAAATCTAGCTAACTGTCATCCCACCTACTGTGAAAATATATCTAGTAGTGCTCCTCCTACCATCCAGATCTCCAGCCATATCTGAATCAACATAGCCACATAATGAAATATCTGAACCTCCATAGCATAACTGCATGCTAGATGTCCCTTTCAAATACCTGAGTATCCATTGGACTACTTTCCAATGCTCTTTACCTGGATTGGCCATATATCTACTCACAACTCCCACTGCCTGTGCAATGTCTGGTCTGGTACAAACCATAACATACATGAGACTCCCAACTGCTGAAGCATATGACACTCGTGTCATGTATTTGACCTCCTCATGTGATGATGGACACTGATCTTTTCTCAATTTGAAGTGTCCAGCCATAGGTGTACTAACAAGTTTTTGCATTCTACATGTTGAACCTTTCTAACACCTTGTAGATATAATCCTCCTGAGACAAATACAATTTCTTGTTTTTCCTATCTCTATGTATTTGCATGCCAAGGATTCTTTTTGCAGCTCCTAAATCCTTCATAGAAAATGTGTGAGCTAGCTTTCCCTTAAGCTCACCAATGTCCTGCATACTAGATCCTACAATAAGCATATCATCCACATACAGTAACAAAATAATATAGCTCCCATTTTCAAGCTTCTTGAAATAAACACAATGGTTAGATTCACATCTCAAGTAACCATGCTCATGCATAAAACTATCAAACCTCATGTACCATTGCCTTGGAGCTTGCTTGAGCCCATATAGGCTCTTTTTCAACCTGCACACTAATTTCTCCTTACCCTTGACTTCATACCCAAGTGGCTGCTGCATATAAATCTCTTCATCCAAATCACCATGAAGGAAAGTTGTCTTCACATCTAGTTGCTCTAAATGTAAATCTTCTACTGCAACTAAACTCAATACAGTATGAATAGAAGTCATCTTAACAATAGGAGAAAATATTTCACCAAAGTCAATACCTACTTTCTATGTGCAAATCCCTTTACTACAAGCCTTTCCTTGTACCTTTTCTATCCACCCTCTTCTTCCTTGATCCTGTAAACCCACTTGTTCTGCAATGTTCTCTTACCTGCTGGCAACTTAACCAAATCCCAAGTCTGGTTCTGTTCCAAGGAGTTCATCTCCTCATCTATGCCATGCTCCCACTGAACGTGGGTCTTATCCTGCATTGCTTCTTCAAAGCTCTCTGGTTCACCATTATCAGTCAATAATAAATAAAATAGAGAAGGTGTAAATATTTCTGGAGGTTTACTTACCCTTTGTGACCTTCTCATAGGAGTTTGGGGTACCAGAGGCTCAATCTGGACCTCCTGGACATTTGTATCCAAATCTGACAGTGACCGATGTCGGTCACCTCTAACCGACGTCGGTTATGCTAACCGATGCCGGTTTGGATCTTCTGTAACTGATACCAGTTCATCTAACTGATGTCGGTCAGGGGTCAACCGACACTGGTTACTGTGTAACCCTGTCGGTAATTATTTTAAATCTGAGAGTTCATTTTCATTCACAAACTTCTCAACCGGTTCATCCTTGGGTACCAAAATTTGATCCCTGTACATTCTCTTTTCATTCCATTCAACATCACGACTCCTAATAATTTTAGAATTCTCTAAATCCCAAAAATGGAAACTGAAATCACCAGATCCATAACCAATGAAAGTGCATCTCTTGGATTTTGCATCCAATTTTTTTCTATTTTCCTTATCAACATGCACAAAAGCTTCTGAACCAAAAACTTTAAGAAAAGAAAGATCTACCTCTTTTCTGGTCCAAGCTTCCTCTGGTATTCCTCCATCTAGTGAACTTGAAGGCCCACGGTTAATCAAATAAACCACTGTATCAACTGCTTCTACCCAAAACTGTAAGGGCAATCCAGAATGTATCCTCATACTTCTAGCACGTTCCATGATTGTCCTGTTCATTCTTTCTACAACACCATTCTCTTGTGGTGTTCTTGGAACCGTTATTTCTCTACGTATTCCATTCACTGAACAATAATCATTGAAATCCTTGCTACAGTATTCACCACCATTGTTAGATCTAAGGCACTTTAACTTAGAATTTGATTCATTCTCAACAAGGGCTTTCCATCTTTTAAAAGTCTCAAAAACATCAGATTTATGTTTAATACAATAAACCCATACCTTTCTTGTAGCATCATCAATGAAAGTAACATAATACTGGGATCCTCCATGAGAAGCTACCTGAGCTGGTCCCCACACATCTGAGTGTACAAGCTCCAATTTTTGCTCCTTCTTAGTTGCCCCAACTTTGATAAATCTCACTCTATTTTTCTTTCCAAAGATACAATGCTCATAGAAATCAAGATCTAAATATTTCAAATCTGATCACTTACCCTTAGCCTTTAAGATCTGCATTCCTTTTTGACTCATATGGCCCAACCGGTTATGCCACATGCATGCATCTGAATCTGAAGTAGATAATGCAGAAAAGGAATCAGTAATACAGGTAGATAAATATAACGTTCCTACCTTCTTACCTCTTGCCACAACAAAAGCACCCTTGGTGACTTTCCAAGAGTCTCCTGTAAAAGTAACCATGCAACCAGATTCACCTAGTTTCCCTACAAAAATAAGATTCCTCCTGAGGCTTGGCACATGCCTCACATCTTTCAATACCCATGTATTTCCATTCTACAATTTTAGATGAACTTCCCCTTTACCAGTAATACTGCAAGGTTCATCATCACCCAAATAAACATGCCCAAAATTTCCCTGGACATAATTTCTGAAATAACCCTTATTAGGGGTTGCATGGAAAGAAGCTCCTGAATCTAAAACCCATGATTCAATTCTATTATCTAAAGAAAGAATAAGAGCATCTTGCATTACCTCTGATGTAGCAAGATTTGCTTCTTTACCTTTGTCTGGTTGTTGGTTCTCTTTATCCTTTGACCAACAATCTTTCTTTGCATGTCCTTTCTTTCCACATTTCCAACAAGTAATTCCCTTACTTCTGGATTTAGATATGCTATCCCTTGACTTTGATTTCCCATTACTCTTACTCTTGGATCTCTCCTTCTGCCTACCCCTACTTTCTACATTCAAAGCATTTCCAGATGATGATTCCTCTGTACTCTTCCTGCGAATTTCTTCATTCAAGATTATACTAACCACATCATCAAACTTCAAAATATTATTAGCAGATGTTGTATTACTAACAACCATTACCAAGTTATCCCAACTATCAGGAAAAGAACATAAGAATAAAAGTGCTTTTACTTCATCATCAAATGGTATTGCAACCAATTTTAACTGATTTACAATAGATCAGAAATCATTCAAATGACTAGATGCAGATCCACCTTCATGCATCTTAGAACTAAATAGTTTCTTCATCAAATAAACTTTATTTGAAGCACTAGGTTTTTCATATAAATTAGCAAGAGATTTCATTAACTCTACCGTAGAAGTCACTTCTGTAATATTGGAAGCCATGGATGCTGCCAGGCTCAATCTTATAGATCCCAAAGCCTTTCTGTCAAGAATCTTCCATTCTTCATCAGTCATCTTCGTAGGTCTAGACTTCTCATCCAACGGTAAATACAAATCTCTTTGATACAGATAATCCTCAATCTGCATCTTCCATAATTGATAATTTCGGCTGTCAAATTTCTCTACCTTGTATTTGTTTTCTTCTGCCATTGTTGTAGCTCCCACTCAATCAGAAAACCCTCTGTGAGTAAATTTGTCAACACACAAAACCCTCAAACAAAGCTCTGATACCAGTTGTTGGGGTTAGCACACCGGTTGTACAGACAATATATCAGATCTAAGCATACATGCAAATAAAAGTGGATATTCTACCAGAAGAAATATACAAAACAAGAGACATAAATCAACACCAGATTTAACGTGGTTCACCCAGTGTGGGCTACGTCCACCAAGAAACAAGCCAATCTATTATCCAAAGCTTTGACAAGATATACAATGAAGATTTACAATCTTCCACACCTCTCAGATGTACAATACTTTCTTTCTTCAAGCTTTTGCTTCATCACCAAGAATTCTCTCTCTCACCAAATTTTGCAAGTTCTTTCTAATTCTTGTTAATCATCTTACTTCTAAACCCTAGCTTTTATGCTTATATAGTCGTTTATAGACTTAGGGCACTTAGCCATGCAATTACAATCAATAGATATACTTTAATGCTAAAAATAGATCTAATTCCTGAGAGTTAATTAAAACATCCTTGCACAGGTAAATGATGTCGGTTAGCCTTAACCGATGCTGGTTCCTCCCTTTCCTGACCGATTCGGTCATACCTGACCGATGCCGGTCCTGGGTGACTGAATCTGGTTCCCCCTAACCGATGACGGTTATTGTATTTTCCAGTAAGCTTCCATTGCATGCTAAACTAAAGTAATTGAGCTCCACGACTCAACATCCTGTCACATTTTAACTTCAGAAAGTTATTGATTGAACTTGTTGGTAGATCATGAAGAGGAGGTGCAAGAGAAAGTGGACCTGTATTCCTTCACCTTGGAACAATTGGTTAGGATATTTCTCTCTCTTAAGCCATTTATTCTTCTTTTTCTTCTCCTTCTATAAATTATTCTCCAAATTCTTATTCAGGTTATTCTTTTTCTTATTTACTTGGGAATTCAATATTCAATGGATTTGAAGAAATTAGAGAAACTAAAGATGAAACTAGAGAGGTATGACCGGGATCTTCAACAACACTTGAGATACCAATGTGAGAATCACAGGAGGAAGGAGGTAATGAGAATTTATGATTTACTCTTGCTATCTTTGAAGTTATTCAAAGGTAGGACCAAGGTTTCCTATTTTCCTCTCAGACCCAATGTATCTATGATAAACTAGTTTGCAGACTTTAAATAAACTCAAATATGAATTTTGTTCACTTCTTTTGTGGGAATTTTGAATTTCAAGTTTATGAGTTTTTTGGTTCTTATGAATATGTATTTTTGTGGATTTTTTTGTTCATATATTGGGTGAAGAATATGCAAAATATTCCCCACAGTGGAAAAATTCAGGTGGGAAAATTTTGGAATTTCACCTATGCTATGGGACTAGGTCCCTCTACTTAAATGGGGAAACTCCATTGATTGAAAACAAGGAAAAATATATACACTACTCTAATTATGGGGGTGGCCTTATGACTAAGGATCAAACAAGAATACTTCCCTATACCTGAGGCAAAGTGCTTGGGTGGAACACAAGGGAGGAATTATGAGGGAGAAAGATGAGGGAGAAATATGAGGAGAGAAAGTATTAGAAGGGATTTTATATTGAAAATAACACATGTAGAGTTTGCCAACATAAATTAAATACTAGTTCCATGCATTCAATGAGAAGAAACTATGGAAAGATAAGAGGAACAAGATAAAACCAACACATATTTTTCTTGCATGATATTTCACAATTACAATTTCTCATAGTATGAAGTTGAGATGGAGTTAATAAATTTTTAGATAAGGAATAGAAGAATTTGATCACTTGTTTTTAGAAAGAGTATAGGAGCTAGTAAACAAGATTAACCATCCTTTTATAATGAGGAGATCATATCCTTTTATAGCTTTACAATCCATCTCTTCATCTACCTCCCACATGACTTTTCATATTCCCATTACAAGTGAATTTTCAAATGACCCTAGGAAACACAAAATAATTCCCCTTTTTATAATTGCAAAAGGGAATTTTACATTGCACAAATATTTCATAGTCACTTTAATGAATAAGACAAAAATTCATGATTTTTTACAACATAGAATTAGAATGGTGGAGAGAAGAGGAGAAATAATGAAGAGAGAGGAGAGAGAAAAATTCTCCAAATTATGGAAGAAGATGTTTTTGCTCTGATGAAGATCAGATCCAATGATGTTGAAGATGAAAAATTTCTCCATGATGGCCCTATGAAACAATGTTATATGTAGAGGGTAGAATTATATTCAATTCTAATTTTTAATCAGGTCCCAAATCCCTTTGGAACTCTTAGAATTTTCATTTGAATCTCCACTGGGATCGAGGATCTTCAGTTACAATGTCGGGCCAATATCTCAAAATCTAGTTAACACAATATCCCAAAACATTTTTCAATGTGAATTATGCCTTATTAGATTTCCGATGAGTATTTTGTAACTTTACAAAATTAACTGAGGTTCCTAAACCATTCAACACAAGCTCACTAGATTTATCACTTCTTTCATTTCCCTGCATTGTGCTATAAGGATCTAGGTGTTACACAACATGTTCCTAAACCTATATCACCTCACATAACTTCCCTAAATTTACTCTAATGATGTTATATCTCTATCACACACTACTTGGAGGCATTATCTCTTCTTGGTTCATCTCCATAGGGCGTTCATTAGGTGTAAAAGTCTTGAAAATATGCCTTTTAGGCCTTTGGGAGAAATTCCTTCAAAGTGGATCACAAGGTACCCATGAAATGATTCCCACCACCTTACTTGCACATGAAACACAATTTATAAATCTAGTTAGCACATCCCTCTTGGCCATGATAGGGTTCGCATAGTCAAACATTTGCCAAAGGGAAGGTTTACATTACCTTGTTTACGGATTTTTGAGTGTGGGATTATTCGTCATGGAATTTTATTTCAATTTTTCATGATATACATTTAGCATGACAAAAAATCATTAAAACCCTAGTTTTTTGTGTTGAAGAAAAATATCCATTATATAAGTAAAAGAGATGTGTTGTGGAGTTAGAATACCCTTCGTGGTCAACCCCCTTACTGATTCTAATGAAGTATTTTAAAACATATCCCAACAATAAGGGGCTAAAAATCCACATAGTTATTCTAGTGCTCATGTAAGAATAAATGAAAATATAGAGTTCCTCCCCTAAAATTTCCCTTACGCTAATAGCGGTTGCAAATAAATATACTTTAGAATGTACCCTTTATGACTATTGGATAGAGTGCTAAAGTATATTGTTGAAAAAGAGTACTTGAAGATGGATATTTGCTAGAGTATAACCACATGAAGTTCCCTTTGGTGTGTAGACACTTGATAGTGCTTGATTTTACTTCGATGTGCTTTTTAATTTGAATTGTATACTCTTAACATGGTTTATAATGTTTCATTAATTTATATAGATTTCTCTAATGTTAACTACTCTTGATTTATGGAATTTTATGGAAGATTTGCATAAGACTTCAGAAATTTTTACCAGAGGAGATCTTATGAGTGGATATAAATTTAATTTATACCACTCTAAGAGATTTAATTTTGCATTAATGTCTAATAGGAGGGGGAAATAATATGAACATAAGAAAATATGATTGTTTCCCCTTTAATAATAAAACCATAAAAAGTGGAAAACCTTGTATGACAATATGTCAAGATCTAGAAAGTAGTGTTAAGGGAAATAAAATGTAACAAGTGAATATGTGGAGAAGTTTGAAAGGATATGTATGATGTTTATGTGCACATATATCAGTCTTATAGGTGTCTAAGTAGTATATTGAGAGAACAAAAAATATTTGCAAGCCTTAGGAGGGAATATAATAGTTTTTAAATCTATGTTTGTGCATGCAATTCATAATTAAGGTATATAATATAAATTAATATCATCAAGCACCTAATTATGTAAATTAAGTGTTTATACACATGTATACAAAGGATCGAGCTCTATAGAACAGGTATGTGCTCAATATAGGAGCATCGTTGTAAACTGACCATCGTTATTTTCCAAGTAAGTCACAAAATTTTCGCTCCAAATGATTTTTCAGGATTGGACATGGTCATGTGCATTCATAATTTACATTACTTAGTCTTACTAAAGGGTCCACACCTCAATAGTAGTCCTTGAAAATCATTACCCATAAGTTGGTATATCACTTAGTATCAAACCAAGTGCTCATCTAAATGATGTGAGGGTTCATCCTATCCTATAAGTTTGGAGTGAAGGTACTAGAGGGGATGTTAAGGAGTTTTCATTCATTACCTTGGAATATTCCTATCTAGTGGTTAAGATTCATGTTAAAAACTTTAAATCAATGGTGACCATATAATAGCATGATAATGAAAACATTAACATTCAATACATATGAAAATATGATAAATACACCATAGAGGCTAATAACTACAAGGATTCACAACATAATCATATTATAATAATCTCAATACATTTATATTAATTCATTCTCCAAATGGGTAACATAATAGTATGCATACTCCATTACTACCTTCATCGAATGCCAAAGGATTATTTATATTTGTTTTCAAGTTTTGAATTCAAAATCGCCTACCTAAATTACATGGGTGAGCTAGTCAGCCATTAATGATGAACTATTTCTCTACCAATCGACTTATTTATTTTCCTAGTCATTCTGACACCATGATCTCCCTTAAGAAATCCCCCATATTTTAGGCTGACAATCTATGTTGGGTGATCTTTTCTCCAACTTATATCTATGGTGTAAATTTGACAAAAATGATGCTTTGATGCTAACACACATAAAGATACTTTGTATAAAGTTTTGGCATCAACAATCAATCCCTTTAGTGGTATCCTACTCTCAACTACTAAGAAATCCCCTTCATTATAGTGCCTTAAGAAAAATTTATAAGGATATTTGTAAACAAGGGTCAAGTTCATTTTAAGCCTTTGTTGTAGAGTTACTGAAAATTGGGTTCCCTAGGTACTTTCAAAAAATTGGTGAGTAGTCTGTTGTAGACACCTAATTTTGAGTGTGCAACTTTAATAATTAAATTTAACTACTGGTCTTCTTTACCATCATTTCATTATAATTAGTGATTTCCTTCTAATTATCTAACATTCCCCTTTACATCAGTCAATTAATGAAACTTCGTTAATTAACTAGTCTCATCCCTCATCCTGGATGCCAATTAATGAAACCCCATTAGCTATAATCCACTTTTAATTAATTAATTAAACAATATTAATTAATTAGCATTTCAATCTTGTATTTAATCAATAAACCCTCTTATTGGTTAAAACCCCTCTAAAACCCTTCAAATTCTACTAATCTCCCCCTAAATCATCTCTAAATGGATTCTATAAGCTTAACTTTGTCTATTAATGACTCCTAGTTGATTAATTAAATCATCCAGCTCCCATGAGTTACTAATTTGTAATTAATCTCTTCTAATCATACTTATCCCTTTATAATTCCAAATTCCTTTTATCCTACATTCACTAGGTTGCAAGCTTCTCCCAAAATGGAAAACTATATAAGAATCCTATTACACCTTGTCCAAACATACACAATAATACTTGAGAAAAAAAAATTCATGCTATTGGAAGGCTTGTTAACTCTCCACCTTTTATACTTGCAAAAGAGTAGTAAGAGAAGAACCAAAAATGGAAATCAAGCCATATTGGTGAGATCTACTCCTATTGCTTTGAGAAATCCTTTGATAACGTGTAGTTGCATTCGGATCATAAAGGAAGTATCTACAATCATGAAACACATCCAACAATCAAAGGAGGTTTTCATTTATATTAGATTTAATGTTTTATGCATGTAATTAAGCTTTTCTTTATGATTTATTAGGATGTTTTTACTTGGATTAACTAGGTTATGAATCTACTTGGAGTTAGGTTCTTTTCATTAACTTATATTAATTTATCATGCATACATATAGCATGCACGATGAGACTGTCTTCTTCTATCTCAACTATGCATACATATGTCATGGTCCTCTCTTTTTCCACACAACCCCTTCTTCTATCTGCACTATGTAGTATTCTAGGAAACCCAATACCACCCTATCCTAAATCTTAATCTACTTCATATCTTGAATCATCTTATTCTAGAAATCCAAATCCAATCTATCTTCGACCCTCAGGTCATTTCAAACATTCCTTAGGTTATCCTCTCCAATATTCTAAAGACCAATATTTATGTCCACATCGAATAATTAACAAGAAATGATGTGCTAAGATATATTTTCAAAGCACTAGAAAATTCCTTTCCGGAAATAATAATGTCAAACCTTTCCAATCCTATCATCTCCATCATCAAACATATTCTAAATCTTCAACACTTGCTGGACCTCTTCCATGAAATCATCCTTCTATCATCGACCAACAACGACCCCTATCGATCGATTTTTTTAGAGTGAATAAGCAATCATAGAATTCATGGCGTTACACGATGACATCTCTATAGAATATCACTAGCAAGGATTCTCTTTTTACCTCGACACATACACATATTTCAGCAAAGAGGATAAGTTATATGATCAATCTAACATCAGAAAGGAAGAACAACCTAAAATTATCCAAAAAGAACCTCCTCTTATCCTCCCATCATTGCATTTCCCATTACATGGTGAAACACTTGGGTATGTCATTGACCCCTCACCTATTTTCTCACCACCCAATCATTCCTTAAATATCACATCTCTTTAATCAAAATCCATCATTAGGGCACCTCCTAGTATCTCATCATCTTATATCTATGGGCCACCTCCTAGTATTACATCATCTTCTATCTATGGGCCACCTTCTAGTAACCCATCATCTTCTATCTATGGGCCACCTTCTAGTAACCCATCACCTTCTATTCTTAGGCTACATCCTAGTAGCCCATTATCTTCCATTATTGGGCTATGTCCTAGCCCATTATATTCTATTCTTAGGCCACCTCTAGCCAGCTCATTACCATCAATTCTTGTACCATATTCTATTCCTTCATCATATCACCCCCTATTAAAAACTGTGGCAATCTTGCCATCATCCATACAACTCCTATTATCAATCCCAAACATCCAATTTCTCCTCCCATTTCCTGGGACTAACCAAATCAAGCATAAAAAATTTCTCCATCGAGCTAAAATAAAAAATCCAAAGAGCTCCATAGCTCCCAACAAATAAAAAAACTAAAAATACAAAACTCAAATGCAATTAAAAAATGTAAACCCATGCCAATGCCAAGTATGGAATAAAGTGCAAAAAACTATGAATAGGGAAGTCAAGATCCCACATACAAAATCCATATTGCTTGATAAGTTACAATCACTTACCGAGTATGATCTCACAATGGTCATTGATATTGGAGAAAATATCACTCTTGATAAGAAACAACTCCTAGTCTCCCTCATCAAAGAAATCACAAACATTATTGTTGGATCTTATCACTAGGAGTGACATTGTTGGTTCCAAACTTCTAATCCATTTTATCATATTCTTCCTACCCTATCATGGTATATTTCCCATCCCATGCTATCCCCATCATCCATTTCCATTCATCTCCCTTGATGCTTGAAAAATTCCTCTATCTTTACATTTTTCCCTTCACAAAACTGTCAAATACCTAAAACATAAATTTATTCAAAAATCATCCAAAAAAAGAAAAAAATTAAAACATTACAAAAATTTAAAGGTACAAACATCAGACATTAAAATAAGGTTTTACATACACATTGATGTTCTTTCCTTTTCTTTTCATATCCTCTACAAGTATCCCACCATGTTCATCCATTCAATGATCTTTTGGTTAGTCTATTCACACACATTATGTGGCATGGATCTCTATTGTATCCATTTGACCTTGGTATTTCAATACCTTAGTAAATTAAATAACTAATGACCTCTTAGATATCCTATCACTATCATACATTTAATAATATTGTTGGGAAGACCTTTGGGCGTAACTGTTGACACTATTCAATGTCATCATCAAAATCACTTCCACATCCTTCCATCAATCCATCAATGGTTATTAACCCCTTATCAAAGCAATTGAGAGAGCTAAAACAAGTTTTCAGAAAGTAAAAATAAAAAATCAAAATAAAAAAGAAAAGAAATAACACTCTGTAGGGGTGTTTCTAGTATCTCTACTGGGGCTGTGGACACATGGATGGTAGTAGAGAAATGTTGTGACTATAATTAGATACATATCCATTGGGGATATGGATTCATGGATGGCATCGGAGTAATGTATGAATCTCCTTCCACCCTCCATTCACCAATAAACTATCAAAATCAATCATTCCTACACATTGGCTAGGTTGTCTTCACTTATTGCCTATTAAATATTCCCTTTGAGAAGTAATTAATTTCCATGTGCACACAATGGATCTCGATGAGAATTCATGACTAATATGTTACCAGGGGTTTTTGGACCTTTTTCAAACTCTTGTGTTAGTCCTTGTTTTGTCTCATAATTTGTGCCTTTTACTTATCTCTTTTTCATCACCAATCTTTTGGTTACATTTTCTATATTTATCCATATAATTCACATTGTTATCATCTTCATTGAAAGCATCCCTGTTTTTAAAATTCATTTTTACCATGTTTGAGGGAAACTTTATCCCCTTTCAATAAACAATCTTGTACTTCTTTCTATCATTTGTTTCTTGGCTAGCTTGCACTAGGAATACTTGCTCCTTCCTATCTCTTCATTGGATTGATTTTGTCATATTATTGAACCTAATCCCTCTTTTCATTGATCCATATTATCTTATTCTTGTATATATGTGTGGAACTCACCCTTGTATATTCCCATCTATTGATGAGGGCATCTTGGCACTCGGTTCTTCCTGTACATACTTGTTTTAAACCCTAAAAAATCTAGAAACATATGTAAAACCTTAAAAAATTCAAAAACATTGGTATAACCTTAAAAAATCCACAAACATTGGTAAAATATTACTAAACCCCAAAAATTTAGAAAAAAATCAAAAAAATCCAAAAAACATTGGTAAAATCCTAAACATCACAAAATCCCAAAATTCAAAAACATGTGAAATTTTCAAAAACACTAAAATTTGGAAACTATACTACAAAACATCCTACTTAAGTGTTTAATCATTATAGTACATGACATATGAATCATATTGTGATCTTCATTTCATCAAAACAACTTGTTTACTTATTATGTCTGTCTTCCTAGCATATATCGTTGCTCGGGGTAGTTTCATAGTGCATGTTTGATTTTCATTGGACTTCTATGTCCTCCATCCAATCCCTTACATATATCCTTTCTTTGAGCATCATTTCAACCCTTGTTGTATAACTCAAACATGTGGGTATTGAAGCTAGATAACAAAAACATTGGTACAATTTTCTTGAACATTACTTATTCGAGTGAGTTTATTTGTGTCTGTTTGTTTATTGGTTGGTTTGCTTGTTTATTTACTTTCTCATATTGAATTTATTATATATATTTCTTTGATTTAGTCCTTTAACATTGCACAAAAATTTGTATTATGAATTTTCATGTCATTTAACCCTTTTGTTATATGCTTATATCAAATAAAAAGTATTTCTAAGCCAAGATGATATGTATGCTACATCATGATCTATCTATTCATCCTATCTTTATTTCCATTGTAATTCATACCAGGTTATCTCTGACTCTTCCCTCTTATCAAAATTTTCCATTTCCTCTATTCTATTGAAGAATTACTTCTTCCCCTCCTGCCCTTATCTCACTCGTATTATGTGAGGGAACCCAAATATATGAAATCAAACACTGGACAATAAAGACAAGTTTAAAATCACTTGATAAAATTTTCACCATGGCCATTCTCCTCTTATTTTCAAGTGTCAGTCAACCACTTTTATCACCCCATCGACACTTGAGGGGGCATTGTCCATCCGACTATTTTTTTTCTATCCATTCAAAATATAATTGTCTACTATGTTTGAAATGGCATCATTCACGCTACACCACATCAAATAGGGGCAAATGTAGACACATAATTTTGACCATAAAAATTTAATACTAAAATTGCACTATTTTTCTTCTTTATTTTCATTTCATTATAATTAGTGATTTCCCACTAATTAGCTAAAATTTCCCTTCATTTCGGTCAATTTACAAAATGTTTTAACTAACTAGTCACATTCCTCATCCTGTATGTCAATTAATGACACTTCGTTAGTTACAATCCTATTTTAATCAATTAATTATTTTTGGAAAAGGGTAAAGTTGGGAGTTTTGAAAGGACCTGCAACCTTTGACAAAAGGCCCATAAGGATAAATAGAGTAATAAAGCATAAAAATAACATGTCTTAGACATCCAAAAACCATAGAGACAAAAGACCCGCATAAGGGGTATTACATATTATGCATTTTCTTAAGTGTAGCAACATGCATCTTTGGTTGTTACATTGGGATTCTTATTAGCCATAGTATCAGCCAGTTTGATGAGCTCAATATAGTCATCATTGATGTTATCCCAAGTGTTGTTAGTATGAGTCTTCCATTCCTTGATGACATAAAAAGCTCTGTTGAGCTTCTCCAGAATGTTGAGAACGATGTCATTAATATTAGCATCTTTTGTAGCAGATGGGGTCAGTGTCTAGGTGAAGCTCCGAAGCTTCAGTCATGTTTGTATCCACATCAATGCGTTGGTAGGCGAGCCAAAGGGACATGAAAAGGGGAGTCCAAATAAGAAGAGAAAAGTCCCAACAGGATGTCAGGAATGCCCTAGTTAGAAGTAATGTCCATGGGCTGAGAAAATGAAGCATCGGCCCTCGAGACAAGAGGAGTCATGGTAATAATCGAGGAAACATGGGGATGGAGACAAAGAGGATTCAACAGTGACCGAAGAAGAGGAATTTGGTCAGAATAGAAACTCAGAGATGACAGGAGGAGATAGCCAACTAGGTGGCAGAGAGATGACAAGAAGGGAAGAGGGGGTGAGAAAAAGGAGAGGTGGAAGGGGGGAAGCCACTTTGCACCTAACTTGTGATTAAAAAATCTGAGTCTAATTCCAAGGGGAGGTGAAGACGACGGTGGAGGTAACAGGGGAGGGCAGACGAGGCAACATGGACGGAAGGCGAGGAATAGAGTGGTTCATAAATCAGATGACACAACTTGTCAGGTTTGGAAGGGAAGCGAGAAAGGTCGCTTGGGGTAGTTGTCACTTTGAATAGTAGATAGAGATGACCCTAGTGGAGAATTGGGCCTTCTTCTTCATGAGAAAACTTAATAGATAAGTCCAGTGACTGAAACAAGAAATTAACAAAGTTTACCTGTTTACCATGGCAGAGGTGTGCCAGTAAGAAGAGTTGGGGACCATAAATCAGTTTATATCTCCCCTCCAAGGTGAAGTATCACATTAACTACTATGTCACTCTGTCTCATGGGGGGAGAGAGGCACATTCAAAACCCAATTGGTATTTTCTCAATTTCTCTCCATCGCATAAGAAATCCCCCAACTCAACTTTCAAGGAACGTTTGAAGTATACATCACCCTCAGGCAGGAAGACTGGTGGTGATGAGTGATAGATTCTGGAGAGATCAAAAACTTGGTCTTTCCCACCTTAACCTTCCCTTTTTTCCATGTCGTAAGAACACTACTATAAACTTTGACTGAATGGCCTGACAGTCTCTCCATGAAGGGCATAATCCCCTTCTCCTGTAAAATGTTCCATACATCATGGTCTAGTCCGAACCTCTTCGCAAGATGAAGGTTCGATCCTGCGGGTAGACCCCCCCATTATTATGCAAAGATTAAGCAACAAATAATTCAAATAGTTCTAAATGGGAATTGTTTAAATAGAAATTGTGAGCTCCACCGATCCAATCACTCACACTTGTCGATGGATAATCTAAACGAGCACTGCCATTAATAAAGAATGCGTGCGAGTGGGACATAATTGAGATTTCTATACCACACGAGTGAATACCATCATAGTTATAAATGGAAATTAATGTGATATCATTTCCTCCGCCGTTGGCAAAGGGAAAGTATATCATATTTGGCTTGAGTTGTTTTTGGATAAAGAAATAGAAGTGATGACAAGAATGAGAAGTATCCCCCACATGAAGTTAAAATTTTGGAAGAAAATCATTTACAAGAATAATAAGGAGGTTCCATGAAAATCTTCAATCCATATTTGTTGATGGTCCGAGATGACACCCAAATTGGCCAGGAAGTCAACAAATCTATTACCTTCAGTGTAAATGTAATGAAATTTGATATTTTTGAAGTGGGATTATAGGCTTCGAATATAATCAATTATATTACTTATATTCCATCTAACAGGTTCATTTGAGTTGAGGATTCAAATAAGATTAAGAGAGTCACTTTCCACAATAAGGTGTCCAGGGCCAATCATAAGCACCAATTCCATCCCTTTAAGAATAGTCAAAGCTTCTACTTTGTGATTTGTATTTGTGCCAAAATTAGCTTGCAGCAACCAAGGGTTGACCTGATTCATCTTTGAGTATAGCCCACCACCTGAAGCTCTCGGGTTACCTTTAGCAACACCATTTGTATTAATTTGCAACCATCCAAAAGGAAGGGGAGACCAAAAGGTGTTCACTCTGATTGTAGATGAAGAAGGCGTACCAATTGAGATGAGCAGTTGTTTAGGCCAAGAATCAATAAGATTTAAAGTAATTTTTTGTTTGTGCTTCTTTTAGATATAGGATTTCAGAGTTCTCTTGATGGCTGAAAAATTGACTCTTAGTGCTCACTCAAACCTGCCTCAAATCCACAAGTCTGAAATTCAGACTTCGGGGTTCGATTCGATTTCAGAAATTCTTTTGGGATGTGGTAAATTACACCTTGGTACCAAAAATTCCTTCTTGAAGCAATTCATGAGGTTGGTTCACTGAATGAGGTTGCAATTTTTTGAATCCATCTTAACCTATGAGTTAATGAAGAAATCCATTTTACACAATGAGTACCTTATTGAACATGGGTTTCTTCGGATGGTGGACAAATTGACGAGGTCGCAAAATAAAGATGTTGAAGGCTGTCCACAATTTGATGAGGAAGAAATATCAAAGGTTGTTTATGGCACCGTTTGGGTATACCCCTCAACTATGTT
This sequence comes from Taxus chinensis, assembly GCA_019776745.2. Classification (NCBI taxonomy): domain Eukaryota; kingdom Viridiplantae; phylum Streptophyta; class Pinopsida; order Cupressales; family Taxaceae; genus Taxus; species Taxus chinensis. The sequence goes on from CM034157.1 coordinate 206,115,055, forward strand.
ATATCTGCAGAAATTTGCAAAGGAAACAGAGAAAAAAGGTAAATTGATTGAGGTGGATGATGTTCAGAACTTGACTGAAGAAAGACTTTGATAAAATCGATCAATCCAGTTGAGGTTTTGATATGATGAATAAATGGAAGCTAATATGTTTTCATAAGATCGAAATTTGGCCCTGATGGGCCCACTATAAATCAAGTTGAGCTAAATGATTTCAACTTGGTTCATTGGCTAGTAAGAGCTGACTAAGTTCTCATTACACTTCGGTTCACGTAAAACACAATTTTGGAGAGCTCAGTGAATGGACAATTCAAAATAATTTTTGAAAGGGTCCATAGGATATGCTAAAGGCTCGAGCAATAAGTTGAAGGTTCATCGAGCTCGCAAATGAACGTCATGGGATGTCATTGGTTTGAGAAGATCAAGCTCGGAAAAGCTAAATGAGCATAAGATGATTGTACGACTTCAAATGATTCAAAGGTAGAGCTCAAGCTTGCATTCGTTGAATGCTTTGAAACTTCAGTATGTGGAGTCGAGTCATTGTGCACAGCTAAGTCGAGTAGCTCAAAGTGAAGGGACTCAAGGGTGGCAAGACAACGTAGTATGGTATAGAAATTGACTCAAAATTGTTACTCATAATTGCATTAATCCAGTGAATTCAATGAGCTCAATGATTGGAAATGTGAGATTGTTAAGGCAATCGAGCATTTGAATTTGAGCTTGTCGAATCCATAAAGGAAATAATCATCGAGTTCTTTGCTGGTGAGCCATATCAGAGTGCAAAGTACTCACATTAAAGAGAAGGAGAGTAGTACGCACCAAGTGCAAGATTAACAAATCGAATTGGAAGCAGAGCTCGGCCTGGAATTAGGATGACATGAAGTCGTGATTTCTAAATGGAGGCGAGTTGTGTGAGATCGACATTTAGGAGGTTGAGCTCAGTTTGAATGGCTTGCACATGCACGTGATCTCATATAGGTGAAAATGGAGGCCGAGCGGCGATAGCAAGATTGTTGAGTGAGAGATCAACAAGGATCAAATTGGAGATTTTAATAGGTCACAATGGCACTTGGAGGTTTGGAAGAGGAGCATTGGAATGGCAAGTTTCACATGCTAAACATAGAATTGATTCCATTTTAGAGGTCGAATGGTGTTCATGAAGATGATAATTGAGATTTGGCATCAATGCATGAACAGAGGCATTGGAGTGGTAAGCATATTTCTTGATCAAGCCGGAGTAATTGGCTCAACTCAATGAGAGTCAAATGGTCCAGGTGGCAAATGAGCAACTCGTGCCATAGGTAAAGAATGTCGATCCATGAGCAGGAGCAAGAGCTCACTCGATAGTTCGAAGCTTAAGGGTTTGGTCGATTCATGTAAAATCAAGATTGAGCATTGGCTAACAGTTTTGGGGTGCAAGTCTGATATGAATAGCTGAATGGTTACAAGGTGAGCAAGTTGGACACAACGTCAAGTGGCTCACTCAACATCAGGTTTTCGGAGAAGATCAAGTTCGGAGTTTCCTGATGAAAATGACAATTGGTGAGGGTGGCTTTCAAGAGTATGTCTATGAAATTTGGAGATGAGATCAAGATTCGCAAGAACTACTCAGCGTAAGACATGGCTCACGAAGATTCCTGGGAATCTGAAGATGGCCGAGTGCCAAAGGAAAGCTCAGGTAGAGGCAATCAAGTTTGTCTAACATGGAGGTCGAGTTCGGTGGAGGGTTGGTGATTTCGAGTTGAGCTAGTAATTCGAAGGGTCAAAGTTGATCTCAAGCTCGAGCTCATAACAGAAAGCTTGACTCAACATCAATAAGCCAAAACTGGAGGATTGTTGACATGTTTTTGGGGGAGGATTCATGTTGTTTAAAGCTCAAACTTGTGATTTCTTGGCATCCAGAGGTGAATGGAGTGGGTTCGAAAGTACACAAGCAAATTCGAGCTTGAAGAAAGAGCTCTAAATGTCTGAAGTTATTAGCCTGTTTTTAGATTTTGGAGGATTGTTTTGCAATGACTTGTCTTTTAGAGTTTGGCACGAGGCGAGTTGCAAAAGCTTCAAAAGCCTGGAAACTTGGAAACTTCAAATTTTGGAGTTTGCGGATTTTTGTTGGTTTCGAGGTAGAGCTTTAGTGATTTTCAGACCGCCGGAAAAGTGGCGGGGAAATTGGGCAAGGGTGGAATCATATGCTTCGAAGGGTGCAAACTTTGAGTGCAATCACATAATTCGATCGCATGTGGCATGGATGAGCTAGAACTAATGGGCGGAGCCGTTGGGAAATGCGATACGTTTAATTTTGAAAAGTTTATAATGGGAGGATGGTTAAAGCGTGGTCAATGCCACGTCATATGTGGAGACATGCTTGAGGCATGAGGTCGTTGTAATAATGCCGAGGACCCCAAAGAGGTTGATACTGTGAAGCTAATGGTAAGTCATGGTGAAGCACTTGGTTGAAATAAGTTATGCTCGCTATGGCCGTTTAAACGAAAATGTGGAGAATTGCTCATGGAAGATGGTTGAAGAGTCATACAAAGTGAATTGTTTGAGCTAAAAGTATCAGGTGATGCATGTTCAAACAAGGATTCAAAGCAAAACATGGTGACCAGTTAAAAGGAGGTGGTAATTGAGCTTGAAGCTCAACGAGCTGGTTGCAAGATAAGAATGGTCACCGTTAGAACCTAATGGTGGCATACACTTGAAGACAAACCATATTCAATTCGATTACGAAAGGTAAACCCATATGCCCACAAAGCAAGATGACCTTCTAAAAATTTATTAAAATAGGAAATTAAAGTGAAAAAAATTTGGAAATTCAAATATTATGAGACATTATAAATCATGGAGCTTATCAGAGAACTATGAAGCCGAGGATATGCCCAAAAGGCAACTTCCACTCAAGAAGCCATAACTTCCTCCCCAATTGTCCGTTTTCCACAAAATTATAGTCGTTTGGAATTGGGAGAAAAGAGCTACATAGTGGAATTATCAAAAAATGGATTTTAAAAAGTTTTGCATTAAAAATGGAGGATAATTTCCTCATTTTGAATAGTGGCAGGAAAAGGTAGAGTTGCAATTAATGATGGCAAGCATGGTTGACCATCATGTGCTACATTCTGCCTAGAATTTAGGGACTTTCTCCTTCTCTTCTCTCTAGCTTCAAGCAATGTTATAAATGTAAAGGGGTGCTTATTCCAAAAAAGGTTAGACATTTTCCAAATTCCTCCTCTCTTCACAAGCTAGTCTAGTTGTGAATTTGTGGGAACTTTCAAGCCTTTTTCCAAAATTGTAATGGCAGCCCATTACCTTTCCCGAATGTAATGATGCATTGTGCAAGTTCTTGAAGTAATGGAAATTATGTTTTGTGATCAATTATATGTCCTTACATAATTTTTCTGCTTCTATTTTCCTCTCTCATGTTTGCAGGTGAATTGTGCAACCAATGTTTCTTTTACACATTTTAGAGGTCATTGTGCTAATCAAGGAATGAAGTAATGTATGTAAATTTAGTGTGTGATGTATCTTCATCCTCCTCATTAACATCTCTCTTCATTGGCAAGCTAAAATTTTTTCTAGCAAAACCCTTTCTTGGTGCATCACCACTTCTAATTTAGGTTTTATTTCTTGCAAATCTCTCTCCCTAATCCCATGAAAATGTTAGTATAGGTCTAGGTAGTTATTTTTATTGCATTAGGAGTAGTGTAGTGCTTAGTTTAGGAAGAGGAAGCCGGCCTTCTCCGGAGGTTCACCTCAAGCCGCAAGTCCCACAGCTTGAGAGGTGATCCCATGTTACCCAATCACACCGAATTTCCCACCCATCACTTAGCCATTCAAGGGGTTTATCCAGTGATTTGGTGATAACAATTTTTGGCATGCTTGGTGGGACGACAAGAGTCATATCTTTCATAGGTGTGTGTATTTTTGTTCACTTTATTTCATTAATTTGTTGTGCTCTTAGTGAAATTATAGCCTTAGGAGGTATACCCAAGAACAACTGGATGACTCCATTGGTTTAAGTAACCCACTCTCTGAGTTACAGACTCTCTTTTTCCACCCATTTCCATCCATTTTTCTTCCACATATTTCCATTTTTCTCCCATTCATGAAGTTGTGAAATCATGGCTTCATTCCCATGGTGGAATTCCCACTTGTAGTAGCATCAATACTTTCCATCTTCAGAATATTTTAATCCACCTCTAGGCCAATTCTATGATGAGTATCAACTTGAGCATGCATGTCCACATGAGCAAGATGTAGAGCATGTCACTAAACTGTGGGTATGATGAAGAGCAATGGATATGCAGATTCTAGAGGCTATCCTACACTTGAATTAAGACCACTCACAAAGAGAGATTCAAAAGCTAGAGTACAACATTGTGTGAATAAGGATTAATGACATGAAAAAAGTAGCCCAAATTGGCTTCACCATTCTATACCCTTGGATTGGCCCTATACCAGATGAACTTAATCCTCAACAAAAGCTTCAAATCATATTCAAGAGGATAACTCAAGTTGGAGAATGGATTAAGAGGAGAGAAGCTTATGAATGTAATGTTAGTCTTTATTGTCAAAGGTGTAATGCCCTGATTTTTGTAAGTTATCATGGTGATTATTTTTCATAATGTTGTAACTGCTGGAATGAAGGCAAACATGTTAAGATATATATTTTATCTTAAAGGAATGTGTTGCTAATCTGGATTCTTGCATACTGTAATTTATTTACATGGGACAACAGTTATTATTGCTTGTATGTTTGCTGATATGACGACAGATTTGTCATATGCTTGCTGAACTCTATTCGCTGATTGACAGCACACCTTGAATCAATTCCATTGATCCAAGGTATGTTGTGGCCTTCTTGTAATCGCTTTGTCGATTTACTTTTAAACCAGACTGAAGGTTGATATAAGTGTTGCAGCACCTGATTTCAGGTATGAATAGCTGGCACGTAGATGCCAATGGAAAAAGGTTTGATTCTCGAACCATACACTGTTGTAACGTCAGACCCCGTAAGGCGATAAAGGCCTGGATGCGGGTGGCTCAGGCATGTGAAACGTGGGACGAAACGTCCTGCACAGTGTTGAAATTGGATGTCAGTCGGAAAGACTTGATTGGAAATTGATTAATTAAGGGTGAGGGGAATTAGACCCTAATCTAACCCTAAGTTCTACCTTATATCCTAATTACTATCCTAAGTGGATTTTTAAATTCTATAATGGTAAAAATAGACCTAAGTCCTATTAACCTATGACCTTGGTATGAACACTATTGTTAATCCTAAACTAATCCTAACCTAAGGAAGGGGACGCACAGACCCATGGGGGATGGAAAGGATAAGGATGGAAGGAAATTTAATGGGCATTGAATGTAGGTCCTTGCGTGGACAGCGCCAAGTTTGGCGGGAACAGGAAAAATTTAGAGGTATTCAGTTAGTTATGGGACTAAACTTGGTTTTCTTGCAAAATTTGAAATTGGTAATTCGCCAACCCGAGTCGGCGGTGGCGTGAGGAAATAGGAAAAAGGCAGAGCCTTTAATGCATTTAATTTTCTTGGTCTTCGTGACCAGCCCACCTTGGAAAGAGTATGGAGGAATTTTTGGTTGTTCATTGTGTTGTTCGGATTTTTGGAAGTTGCTCTGCATTTGGTTTTTCTTGGTTCAGTCGAACCAGTTGTGTTTGATTGCTATCTCTGTTTCTTTGGAAATCGAAGGCTATTTTCTGAGCCTGTAGAGGAAGGTGATTGTTTGGAAAGCTTGTTGCTTGTCACCGTGGAAGGAAATACCTCCTGTAGACGCGGTTTTCTTCGAGCTTCGAGGAAGATTATCAGGCATGTTAAGCCCTTCTCTTTAAAACTACTTGCTTTGCTTAAACGTCTCATTAAAACAACCCTGCTCTTCTGATGAAGGGGGTTTTGGGTTTATTTGATTTGCTGTCATGACTGAGATGATTTGGGTTTAGTCAATTTTGCTGTCATGTTGAAATGATTCTGGGTAGAGTCGTTTTGTCTTGCTGTTGCGATTTGAACTGTCTTTGCATATTTATTGAGTTGGAAATACAGCCATGCTGTGTTGGTTTGTTTGACAGTATTGGGGATTGTTCTGTATTTACTGAAATTATACAGGAAATTATTCTTATGAATTTTTAGCAGTGCGTGAATCAATTGTTGAGATTTGCCAATGTGAAATTGAATGAATGGAATTTCGGGTTGAATGTTAGTTGATAAGATTCGAATTGTTTCTTTACTAAATTTTTATTGAAATGAGTTCCTGTTCCTTCTGTTGTTTTGTTTTTGATTGAAATGAGTAATGGGTTAGATTTTAAAGGAAATAGTTTTGAGCATTATGAGCTCGAGTTTGAAGGAAGTGAGTAATATTCTTATTGTTGTGCTTTTCTTTTGTAAAAATGGACGAATACGACTTGGGTATTCGTGGGAGTTGGAGAAAGTAACTGTTTTTCTTACTGAAATTATTGATGAGCTATGTTTTCTCTTGCTGTGGTGGAAAGTTGATTTTGTTGTGTTTTATTGATGCGGTTTGATTTTCCAGTTCGGACTGTTGTCGTGAAAATGAACTTGGCTTTGTATTGCTGTGCAAATAAATGAAATATATGGGAATTAGCTTGTTGTTTGAGACTGTTCTTGACTGTACCATGCTTACGCATCTAATACCCTATGCGGGTTTGCCTTGATAAAGGTATTGATATATGAATATTGTATTTTGAGTTCTGTACATCATTGTGAAATAGGAGAATGGGTTTTCGGATTTAAATGTTTGATCGAGAAGGAACTCGAACTGGGTATTTCTTTACAAATGGCATATTGAATAAAAATGGTACAGGCTGTGTGAGTTTGTTTGACATTGTTGAACAATCGTTCTATTGTCAATATGGGTTTGAGCTGTCATTATAAAACAAACACGACTTGGGTGTCCTTATTACATTTTGAAGAAAATGATTGTTTCTTTACTGAAATTATAAGAAACGAGTTCTTCTTCTTTCTGCTGTTTTAAGATTTTGAAAGAAATGGTAATTGGGGATTTATTGAGCATTTTGGATTCAGCTTGATAGAAGTGACAGTGGATATTTAGATTAATTTTCTGAGTGTTGTTTCTTTCTGTACAAACGGAATATTTAAATGTTTCGTGTGGTCTCTGATTTTGCACTGTCATTCAAAAAAAAAAATGAACTCGACTTGAGTGATTCTTGTTGTGTTTGAAGAAAATGGATGTTTTCTTATTGAAATAGTTAAAGGAATGAATATTTCTCTTCTTGCTGTTTGAGTTCTGGAAATAGCAATAATTGAGCTTCACTGTACACCCGGATTGGACTTGCTGTAGGTAACAACAATGTGCAAATTGTTATTTATGAACTATGTGCATTCATGGATATAGAAAGTTGTGTGAATAATTGATTAAGTGACTGTATAACTGTTTATTTGGTTAAAATACAGTGAAGGAAGTATGAATTCTTCTAGTACAGTAAGTACATAGTATGCATTCTTTACATTGCTTGTTCTATGATGGATACGATGTTTTACCAACCTGTTTTTGGTATTCGTATGAGCCTGATTTAAAAGAAGTATTGATAAGGATGATAAATTCTTCCTTGTTTTCATTTAAAGCTGAATATGAATGGAATTATTCTTTGCTGTTGGAAAGTGAATTCTGAATGGATTTTGTAAGTTTCACTCTGAACTGTTATCTTGATTGATGTCTCGTTTGGATTCAATTTTCAGTACAGTCATGAGGAAAGAAATAGGAGTGTGAATGGATAACTTGGAATAATGATCATTTCTTCTCTCATACAGTTAGAAATCTGTAATCGTTAAGGAACGAATTTTGTATTGCTTTGGATTAAGCATATGCATTTTATTGTTGTTTGCTTTTCTCATCTGTACTTGATTGCTTGAAATCAAATGAGATGCATGAACTGAAAGGAAAGTAATTGGTTTATATTTTCAGTCAAATTTTATCCTTTGAATTTATACTAATGAAAGGGAAGGAAATTGATAGCATTTAATGTTATAACAGCAGTATGCATACTTGTATTCCTAGTTTTTACAGATGTTGTAATCTGGAACTGTTTGAAGGAAATTACTTTTTGTAATGATCATTTGGGAAAAAGGACAGTAGTTCTTTGACTGATTGGGATGGTATTTAGATGATTCAGTTGTCATGTTGTTCATTCTTTTTGATACTTAATTCTTGATTGATGTTCATATTAACGTTTCATAAAAGCAGGGTTCTTTTATTGAGACAGTTAATTAGAAGCACCTCATTTTAATGACAAGTGCTTAATATGCTCAGTTCAATGAACTGACCCGTGCAAGTAATTTTGCAGATGGAACTTGAGTAAAACGAAGACATGGTTGTTTTCTGATACTTCTTTTGATTGTCTGAAGATGAATTGTATTTGATAGTTATTATTCCTCTACGAGGAATTGAGAAAAGAAGAAATTACATTCTTCTATCTTATGAGTTGTAATGTTGTTTAATATAAACAAAGTCCAGTCATTTGGACTGGCAAATATATGGATTATGAAATGGATTGATGAATACAAATACAAGTGTGATATTTTAATGACTATATCGGTTTGATATTGTTGATTAAATTGGAAATATAATGTTATTTCTTGATTTGGAATTATTCAATTGTCCTTGGATGGATTTAAAAGGAATTGACATCTATTCTTACCTAAATGCAACTTTTACGTTGAAATGTGCAATTAGTTCATACTTGGGTTAAGATGAATTTTTAATTGACATTAAAAAGGATTAGGAAGAACATGATCTCATAACTGATAGGTATTCGGGATTAGCTTGAAAGCTAAGGAATATCAAATAACTTAGGAGCAACCGAACTTCGTATTCGGACTCCGTTAATAGCCTCGAATGTTAAATTCAGAAAGTAAGGATATGGGAAAAATATATCCAGGGCTAACAGACCTTAACTATGTAAGGTTAAGGAGAATAAATGAATATATTCATTGAGAATTAGACCTCGTTTTAATGACGTCTAATAAGCTGGAATTCTGAATTTGTTTTCAGTTGTGGAAAAACTTGGTTAAGTTTAATAGGTTAAACTTATTAAGTCTATCGGTAATGGGCTGCTTAATCCAAGGATTAAGAAAAGAACCAAGTAGAGAAAATGCAACCCTTCGGTATGAAGGAGAAGATGCATAGTAAGCTAGAAGACGGATTTAGTCTCTCTTAGCTACATACAACTGTAACAAGAACGAGGATAAAGGATCAACATGGCTGCTGAAAGTTGATCTTAAATATTAAGATCATAACCAAATCACTTGAGCTGGATGTGTACTCTCGATGGGAGGATTCCGTAGGACATTGACATACGCCAGCTACAGCACGGTGTCTTCATGAAGGCGGGGCCTTCATGACGACACAATGTTATAGCTGACATATTACAATGCCCTCCCGAATTAAATCATCAAGATTACATAAGCTGAATATTAAGTTCTTGGCTGGGGATAGGAGTATGATCACGTATACGGAGTGACTCCGGAGGACTAAAGATAACTAGACACATGGAGTCGTCTAGGGACGACACCGTATGTCTGCGTATCTTTAGTTACCATGAGTGACTTCCTATACTCGTTCATATTGCTAGTTGGAGTTAGAGTTTGACCTTAAATTGGAAGGACTGGTAGGAACCAGGAAAGACCATTCTAGATAACAGACGAAGTGAGGTGAAGGACGTATTCCATTGGTGTGTATCACATCCAGGAATATGATCATGCAAAGCATGTGAAAATCTTTGGCCAAAGTATCGCAAGTGCTGGTTGCGTTGTCCTAATCACCTAATTTAAGATGCAGGATGTCAGATGAATATCAGTAACAGATATTCAGATAGGCTTCTTAAATGGATCACTTCGATAACCGGAAACGGTAAGAGAACCTTGTATATATATTATACTATGCATGAATGAACATGAAGGATCGGTAAGTTGCCGAGTCATGAAATGAGAGATCGTTGAAACTCCGAGCCATGAAAATGGGAGATCGGTAGTTCTTCGAGTCATTTACAGCAGCATATGGAATCTGTTATATGATTGAATGGCACTGAATGTGTGTTCCATATTGCAAATATGTGAACAGAGAACATTAGTTTTAAAAGGAAATTGTGTGTTCCAAACTGCATTGTTTGGGCAGAGAACAATTATTAAAACTTGAACGTGTGTTTGAATTATATAATTCATAACAGGGAACGTTGTATAAAAAAAATAAAAATTCCCTTGTTCTAGTATCTTAAAATGGGGATGTCTCCTCTTTCTTCTAAAATTCCTTATTTTCTACAAAGGCCACCAATACAAGAAGCTACATCTCTTCCACCACTTCAAACAATGAATGAAATAGTTCATCCCCAACCCACCTCTCCTCTTATAGTCCCGAATCCATTTTGGGAAACCCAAGAATATGATTATAGTGAAGAAGAAGAGGATATGGCTGAGGAGACTAGCAAAGAAAATATTGAAAAAAATCTAAAGGAGTTGGCTATGAGACTCAACATCAAACAAATTACAGTCCTAAAAAAACCTCTTTCAGAAGTTAAGGCTCAAGAATAGGCTATATAAACTAGTTTTGTGGTAGAGACAGAACAAGAACGAGTGAATGATGACCAAAAATCTACTAGTTCAGAATGCAGTATCTATATTACTTCCATATCATCAGAGGAGGTTGAATCACCACAAGTGGAAAAACCTATTGTAGAAGAGCAAGAGTAAGCTCCAAGTTCACTAGGAGAGTATCCTGTGTAAGCAAAAGTAGAAAAACTCCCGAATGTGCAGAATGTCTCAGATGAGTGCAATGATACTAATTTCCCATCTTGTCAAGATCTTGTTGTTATTTTAGAAGGTTGTGTGAGTCAACCAAAATCATTATCAAGTATCACAATCAGCTATAAGGACCCTTTTTCACAAAGGAAAGAAAGGTTGATTTAAGGGTTTTGGATACAGGACGGGAAACATGGTAGGTCTTAAATCCTTCTTCCTTTTATTTCTATCAGAATTTTGATTTCTCAAATGAATTCGATCTTTATAATTTCATGTTTGAGAATGAAAAGTGGCAGCATGAACAAGTTACTAGTTAGGATGACATTATGATAGAAGAAGAATCCTTAACACAACTGGAGAATGAAGAAGTAGATTATCTATCTAATTTGTAGGAGTATTTGGATAGACAGGAGCCTATGAAACTTCATAATTTTGTTGTTTCATTACCTCTTTCCTAACACACAAGGCCTACTGCTTCAAAGGAGGACATGAGAGAAGTTAGGATAGATTCAGAAAAATTTAACAGAGATTATATTATGGAGAATTTCTTGCTCTCAATTTTTCAACTTGTTTTGGCTAATGAACCTGTTTTGGAGGAGAATATTTTTTAAGTTTGTGATGCCCATAATAATCTTCAAAAGAAACATGGGAATAAATCTGAATTTACAGGTTTCATGTGGGATGATAAGGTTAAAAATGCAGAACAACTTTGTCTTCAAATAGAAGTGGAACTCATATATGAGCAGTATGCTTTAAAAACTTGTAGTGTTTTTCAAGTGGCTCAATTAAAGGATGTAAGTAATCTAGATGAGTTGCGGGTTGTGGAATAACTCCTTGTTGTCAAGGAAGAAAAGAGAAACAAAGAAGATATCACTTTCATACCATTCACATAGGTGGAATATCAGTTGTTTGTAAATGGGAAACAAGAGAAAAATGACGTCACTACAACACCTTGCTTAGAATATCCACAAGTGGATTTTCTTGTAAAAGTTGAAGCTCTAATTAATAGGCATATTCAAAGGGTTAGACCATGTCCCATAAATTATTTGGCTTCTTTGGAGCCAAACAAAAATTTACAACTAGTCACATTCACTTTAGAATGTGAGGATGAGTTTCATAGCCCCAAGGATCAGTTGCAATTCCTCTAAAAAACAAATGCAGAGAAAATAAAAGAGGCATACTTTCCCTTTCCAGTTGATTCCTTGGTGAATCAAGTAGAGAGTTGGGCTTGTTTCAACTTTTAACTCTCAGTCTCAACCACGTCCATTGTCAAAGCATCTACATGGCTGCCCATTGTGAGGAAGGGAAGATATTTTGCACAACTAGTTTCAAGGTTCATTTAGCTCACCTATGCTTCCAGTTAGTGTAGATTAGGGATAGGTTTGCTTTCAGTAGAATAAGTGCATTGCACACTCTGCGTGTTTCATTTGAAGCATGTATACAAATTCGTAAAACCCACAAACTTCATCAGTTAAATTCCTCATTTACTCGTATGTCATGCACATTATGTCGGACAAGTACTCTTAAAATTTAGAGAGAAGAATCGAAATTCAGATTTGGAGAAATAGAGTTCCATGATGTCCTAAACCAAGGAGAAACCGAAATATTACTTTTATTTTTTTAGTATGTCGTGCAAGATCCAACATAGTCATGGAAAATAAATCTAAGGAATGCTTCATGTTTGACAACATCATATTTCGAGACAAGGTCAAACATTCTACTTCAAGTTTGGGATCAGTTTTGGGAATAAAAATGACTCCATGCCCAATAGATATTCAAGGCTATTGGACTAGTGCTTAGTAGGAAATCATCCCCAAGAGGTCACCAAAAATGTTGTCAATTTTTGCACACTTGGGAAAAAATGGACAACCCATGGTCAACCTACATGATTTTTGCTGCAAGAACTCATGCTAAAAACCATATTCATGAAGTATTTTTCATCGAATGAGGTTGCAATTCATTGAATCCATCTGAAGCCTATGAGTTAAAAAATAAAATAAGTTCACATCCCGAGTATTCATTCACAGACATCAGAGAAAAAGTTCTGAAAAACATTTTGCTTTCATCTGAATAAAAGCTTGAAATGAGGTGACAGGGAAAGAAAATGAGTTCATGGATAAAGATGTTGAAGATTTTGCATAATTTGATGAGGAAACCAATATCAGAGGTTTCTTAGCCAACAAAAAAAACCTCCATCACATTGTTTTCCTCGTAATAAATAGAGGGTTATCCTTCAAATTTGATTTAACCCACATGCAAAAATTTTTTCTAGAGTTTCTCCATGAGTGGAGCTAACTGAAGTCAAATGAATGAAAACCAAAACCAACTTCACTTCATTTCGCTCTTTCTCTCCACACATCCCCAAAATCCCTATCACCTCATCTCTTCCATCTGCCAAGTGGACGTTTTGTGGAGTCCAAAGCCAACATGGGGAAGGGATTCCCTTATCATAACTTGAATATTCAACCAATAATTGAACATCTTCCCCATATACGTGAATGTCCACCTTTGTGGATTTTGGAATTATTAAAATTTTGATGACATTATTGTATTCAATACCATTTACCAATTGAACAAACAAATTTACCTTATGAATTACATGCCTTTAAGGCTGTTTAATCAACAAATAACTAGATCACTTATGAATATTCAGTGCCTTTAAGAGAATGTTTAATCACCAAACGTTTTAATTTTTGAAGTCAAATAATATTAGATCAAACATTTCTTATGAACTCAATGGGTGTGGCAATATTCACCCACCTTATAATAATAATATTTTAAATATAGCCACAACATTGATGTTCTAAAGCAATTCAACCAAGCTTATAAGCCTTAAAGATTTTTGCCATAATATGCCAACTCAAAAACAACTTATGCAGCCGTAATATAATTACCACAGTGACATAAATCCTTCCGTGCCCATAAAATGAACGCAATGCGTAAATCGACTTAGGAGTGACATTGCCCTTAGTCCATATGGACGCCAATGCAACATAACGTTGTGCGCCAACCATATCGATTAAGAATGGTGTCTTCTTAATCGTTTTGATGCCAACCACAAAAAATCTGAATCAAACATACGTAGTACCGCAATAAAATCAAATTTCATTTAATATTAATAAAAAGGTGGTATTTAATTACTCAAGTATAATCTTTAATTAAGTACTTAGATGACTAGGTATCGTTTAATACATAATAGTCCAAGTTCACTTAATCTTTAATTACCCTATGGCTTAGATGCACTATGGTGGATCGTCATCACAACATGTAATACATAATTAATCGAAATAAACATACATTTTCACATTATTCATATTTTTTCGAATAATTAAATGTAGAATAAAAGGGATTAATTAGTGGGATGTTACAATAATATTATGCACAAAAAAAAGGAGTATAAATACAAGGAAGGAAGCGGTATTCGGTTGAGTAACCGCATGATAGGTCAAACATAACCACCCTACTAATTACAATGTAATATTAATTATGTTTTATGCTAACATTCCCCCCGTATTACATTATTTTTACAAATGTACCCCCGAGTCCTCATCATCCTCTTTAGATTTACCATCTTGTCGTGTCGCGACGTGTCGTTTCAGTTTCTTGTGGTGAAGACGTCGTCTAGATCTCTGTGAATCAATGCGACCAAATGTGCTCTGGTTTGTGAAAATTGCAGATGAAGAGTGAGATCGGTAGGTGAGACATGGATGCTCTTCGGCGTCATGTGTATCATATCCTTCTTCATGCAATGAGACATGGAGCTCTTGAATTGCGTTCATCATAGTGATCATATCTTCTTCATAGCCTCGCATGACTCTTCCCATCTAGATGTCGAACATGTCTTAGTTACTATGTCCTTGAATTGCAAGTTTTGGAGACTTTTAAACAACATATAGTAGATATTGGCACTCTCGTGTGCTAGACTTTGGTCTCTCAAATGTTGCACGTCTCCATGGTTGCTTACAATATTGTTAACATCTCTGGGCACGATTTTCATCCGCTCAGACTGCTGCACGGGATCATAGGCTGGTTTTTTGCATTCCTCTCGTATAGCTTTATAGCAGATTTGATGAATAAAGGAAGCTGGGGTTTTATCTTGTGTTGTTCCGATTGATTCAAACAATTTCCATGTCTCCTGATCTTTTGTACGTTGCACATACATCTAGTTTGCTTGTCAATGTCTTCCTTGTGTGGACGTTGATTTCTTAGAAGCACATGCTCCAATGGCTGGCCCTATCCCTCACGTAAGTTCGCAGGGGATAGTGAGTTGGCCGCTGACTGGGCACTGTCCACTGTTTAACGGAGCAAAAGAAAAGTTAACGGACCCTGTCTTATCAGCGCCTCCACTGACTGCTCCACCAACCCAAGTCATTTCAACGCCTCCCCTGCCTGCTCAGCCATACGCATTTACATTTATTGTTTTCAATATGCTGCGCCATTTCAAAGTATTGAATGCAACCACTTAAATTATATTCATTAAACTATTTACTCCATTTTTTGGCGCCACTGTTCTGTTTTTTTTATTATTTTTACATAAATGATTTATTTAAGTATTGTAAAAAAGAACAGTAGTCATATTTCATTCAGTTTTATGGAAGTTGAAGGAGATTTCTGAAGGTTGGCTATGGAAGTTGAAGGAGATTTCTGAAGGAGATTATTGCTCATGACAGGGAAAATTTGGAAATAATCTCTACATTGCAAATCAGGCAAGAACATTATATTTTTTAAAATCAGTGATAAGTTCAACTCATCTTGTTTATTAATTTATTAAGTTTTTGGACTACTTTCCCAGTCATCTATCAAAGTTGAAAGGAATAACAATTCTGGTTAGTGTTTGCAAGATTTATTTGAAACAAGGCTAATTGAAAACAAAGAAATTATAAGTTGAATGGTAATTCATATTCTTATATCTAATATTCAAGGTAAGATTTTTCCTGAGAGAGTTTTTGGTACAACAATACAACAACATATTACGTTGTCACCCAATCTAAATGATGGAATACGTTATATTTACAGGCTATGGTCATTATAGTGTATAAAACTATGATGCCACATTCTTATGTGCCTACGGGATGTATATAAAAGTAGGTTGTTTTCCCACGTAATACGTTGTTGCGTCAACGACATGAAGTTCTAAAGATTTTTTTGCACATCATAGTATTATGAAACTATTCAGATTTGTTTCATTTTATTACTTTAAAATAATTTCAAATCCTTTCCCTCCTACTATGAGTACAGCAATTTAACAACACATTACGTTGTTGCCCGCGATAACGATGACCTGACTCGTTACTAGGCTCCGTAAGGTACATGGTGTACTGTATAAAACTATAATTTAAGATCTTTGTGCGCCAACAGGATCTACATCTAAGAAGGTGGATTGTCAACGTAATACGTTGTTTCTTTGACGACCTCCATTTATAAAGTTTGTTTAGCGCTGAATACTCTATTAGAAGTTGTTTGATTCAATTAAACTGGAATACTTTCCTGTTCATCCTCTCACAATTTAATTTCGACACGACGACAACGCATTACGTTGTCGCCCGGGCTAAACGGTGGAAAACGATATTCTTAGAAGCTATATCCATTACGGTTGGTGTACCTCTTAGCTCGGTAGATCCTCCTCAACGAGCATGTCACATTCTCATATTCATGTTGTTGTTCTTCTCTACCACCGTGCCCTCAATCTTTCTTTGTATGCATACACCCGTCTTTTCGAGCAAACAGCATTGAAGTCTTACTTCCAAGCATACAGCCAATGACAAGTACTTTTAGTAAGGTCGCTGACTGCCCTAACTGTCCACATTCACCTTTTAACTCCGAGCTACTATGAGTACAGCAATTTAACAACGCGCTACGTTGTTGCCCGCAATAACGATGACCTGACTCGTTACTAGGCTCCGTATGGTACATGGTGTACTGTATAAAACTATAATTTAAGATCTTTGTGCGCCAACAGGATCTACATCTAAGAAGGTGGATTGTCAACGTAATACGTTGTTTCTTTGATGACCTCCATTTATAAAGTTTTTTTAGCGCTGAATACTCTATTAGAAGTTGTTTGATTCAATTAAACTGGAATACTTTCCAGTTCATCCTCTCACAATTTAATTTCGACACGACGACAACGCATTACGTTGTCGCCCGGGCTAAACGGTGGAAAACGATATTCTTAGAAGCTATATCCATTACGGTTGGTGTACCTCTTAGCTCGGTAGATCCTCCTCAACGAGCATGTCACGTTCTCATATTCATGTTGTTTTTCTTCTCTACCACTGTGCCCTCAATCTTTCTTTGTATGCATACACCCGTCTTTTCGAGCAAACAGCATTGAAGTCTTACTTCCAAGCATACAGCCAATGACAAGTACTTTTAGTAAGGTCGCTGACTGCCCTAACTGTCAATAGGATTGCTAACCGTAACAAGTATAATACATCAAGGGACCAGAAAAAAAAGAAAGGATCTTAGGATATGGAAATGTATATGGAATTTAGAATCTCATTAAGGTCTAGGGATTTACCATAACTCGAAATTTTAAAACAAGTAATACTGGAATAGTTGGACAATGTGTTGGTTGTCTTATGGTCTAGTGGCAAGATGGGCCACCTTATATACAAATAATTTGAGTACAATTCCTGATGAGCATGCTCCTTGAAGTCACACTAGATACAGAGCACATTTCCCAATGACCTTGACGACCACAATTGTGGCAATCATACATTGACATCAAGCCCAAAGGAAAGTCCTGGGTGATACTAGTGTCTTAGGAAGAATCGATACCCCTTTTTCATGTATTATACACTTCAGGCAAAGCCCGTGTTTGAACATAATGAACCTTTTGCATAAAAAACATAGAACAAAAGCACTCGTTCATTTGCATAAATTCCCAAGGCTCTATAGAACCATTCCAAACACCTTCTACCAATAAATATTCTTAGTTAATGCCAACAAGTAATGAAATCAAATGCTAGAGGACACTATTGAAAGAATTTTTATAGATCATAAGCAACATAATCACCTTCATATCAAGCTCGACAGTCGTAAGTTGTTCTTCTGCAAAGCATCGCTTGAGAGACACGACTTCAATCAACAAATCCTATATGTAATTCACTTTTATACTCATGGTTAAATAATAAACATGAAGTTAATCTTTAATTGCAAACAAAAATTTGAATAGAAAGATTCGGTACATATATCTGGTACATTATGCTTTCTTGTTCTTAAACTCTATATTTCTAATCTACCAAAATAGTATTGCTTCTTTTCCTCTTACCTTCATTTCAATTGCATGTTTAAAGCGTTGCACATTTAGCTTGCCTATCATGTCAGTAAGCCTAGATATTGTTGTTTCCAAGTCCTCTTCTTTTTCCATTGACTTCCTACGCTGATCTATTAGAGATCGAATGAAAACTACAACCATAAGATACTTACTGATAGCCATGACATTTTTAGTTGTGGCACTTAGTTACGTTTATTTTAACATGAACCGTGTAAATCTATGTGGTACTCTCACATACCTTTCTTAATCTCATGAAAAAGGTGCTTATGTGTTCTAATACATGCTCGCCTATGTCACATGTTTTTTTGTAAGAGATGTTTCATACCTATCCGATTAGCCATTTCCTGTTGCTTTCTTCGTTCTAATCTCATATTGTTGACAATCTCCTCCTGGAGTTACAAATAAGAGTTAATCCTCGAAAGAATCCTTAAATTAAATATTAAAATCTAGTAACATACATTATTTGCAACTAAAGGAAACCAAAGTGCTAAACAAAGATACATTCTAGCTTTGCATCCCACCCGTTTTCTTTGAAGATCTGCAGCTTCATCTTCTACATGCCTTTGTTCACTTGATATTGACCTAATATCTTCATCTATTTTTGCAATATGCTCTTCACATTCTCTCTTTTTTGGAGGTGATTTCATTGACTTCTCTCATATCCACATCTGAAATAGAGAAAAATGAGACCTCTTCATGCGAAAAATATCTTCAAATAATACAAACATATGAAGCCAAGCAAGTCAATATATGAACTAATGGGACCCCAAAGTTAAGTTGTCACTTACTGGAAGCAAAAAGTCATGATCCCTGTACTGGATTCACACTAGCCGAGACATGGCCTCCATACCGAGAAATTGACCAACGATAGTGATTTTCAGGAGTCCATAGATCCATCACTCCTAACTTGTTTGCATCATCAGCTCTACGGTTGGTCTCTTCTGAACCAATGAACTAAGAGGAGAAAAGAAAATAGTTCACATACATCATACAAATTAATACAATATTCACCAAAATTAATTTGTGGTCTTATCGCGCGTCTGCTACGGATTCAGCTGCATTTCCACCAAATTCCGCTTACATAATACATGTCAGATAATGCCAACTCATAATCTCATTATAAAACACCACTGTTTTTGTGATAAACAACGCATATATGAACATACCGAATGATCTAGTGCAGCCTGACTGATTAAAACTTCCTTCACAGCAGATGGGGCCTCAAATACTTCATCAAGCCTTGATGTGATCCCCAGATTGTGCATCTATAATACATTAATGAACATTACGTATCACACTGCATAAGAACCACTCTAGATACAAAGATTGATTTGATAAAATAATAAACCTTACCATATCTGATACCACCAGAGGTTTATTTTGCATTTGTCTATTTCCAGTGTAGTTCAGAACAGGAATATCAAATGGTTTCAAGTTTTTCACAAGCAAGTCTCGATCATATGGATCCTGGGTAATGAATGACTGCAATCACCAAGAAACAAAACACTTTCCATGGCTTAAGAAAATGGTTTGGAAGAAAAGAGTATATAGAAGGTGTGGAACTAAAGAAAATATTCAACAGAAACAAACAATCCCATTATAGAAGCAAATGAAAATTTAAAACACATTCGTAATCAAAATATAACATAATTCTTAGCACAGTCTAATGCATATTGAAAAATTATAAACTAAAGCGTATGGTTTTGCACAGAGCCAAATAATAGTGCATTACTTTGCTAAAGAAGAGATCTTAATTCAATGCATGTCAAAGGGTATAAGAACTATGCCAATTTAATGGCATTAATCTTTGACTTTCCCAACAGTTGCATCATTACAAGCATAAAATGTACAGAAAGTGGCTCATATTGGAGAGTCAACTTATTGGGAAGTAATGATCCAACACCAAACTGCGTTCTTTGAGAGCTCACATCTAGGAATAAAAGTATCCCATGGATATCTTTCAGCGGTGCATAGTCTCTCGCCAATAAAAAGAAGTTGTATGTGTATTCAATTATCCCAACAGGAATACTTTCGAGTTATATCCCATTCCATTTAATTTCGAAACGACGACTAACACATTACGTATGTCGATTGATGTAAACGGTGGAAAACGATATTCTTAGAAGCTACTCCAAAGGAAAAGGTGTACCTCTTAGCTCGGTAAATCCTCCTCATACGTAGCATGTCACGTTCTCATATTCATGTTGTTGTTCAAGGTCTACCACCGTGCCCTAGAATCTTTCTTTGTATGAATACACCCGAAGGACAGGTAGCAAACATGCATTGAGGTCTGACTTCCAAGCATACAGTCGAATGACAAGTACTTTTAGTAAGGTCGCTGACTGCCCTAACTGTCCACATTCACCTTTTAACTCCGAGCTACTACGAGTACAGCAATTTAACAACGCGCTACATTTGTGCCCGCGATAACGATGACCTGGCCCTATCCCTCACGTAAGTTCGCAGGGGATAGTGAGTTGGCCGCTGACTGGGCACTGTCCAGTGTTTAACGGAGCAAAAGAAAAGTTAACGGACCCTGTCTTATCAGCGCCTCCACTGACTGCTCCACCAACCCAAGTCATTTCAACGCCTCCCCTGACTGCTCAGCCATACGCATTCACATTTATTGTTTTCAATATGCTGCGCCATTTCAAAGTATCTTTCAAATATATATTGAATGCAACCACTTAAATTATATTCATTAAACTATTTACTCCATTTTTTGGCGCCACTGTTCTGTTTTTTTTATTATTTTTACATAAATGATTTATTTAAGTATTGTAAAAAAGAACAGTAGTCATATTTCATTCAGTTTTATGGAAGTTGAAGGAGATTTCTGAAGGTTGGCTATGGAAGTTGAAGGAGATTTCTGAAGGAGATTATTGCTCATGACAGGGAAAATTTGGAAATAATCTCTACATTGCAAATCAGGCAAGAACATTATATTTTTTAAAATCAGTGATAAGTTCAACTCATCTTGTTTATTAATTTATTAAGTTTTTGGACTACTTTCCCAGTCATCTATCAAAGTTGAAAGGAATAACAATTCTGGTTAGTGTTTGCAAGATTTATTTGAAACAAGGCTAATTGAAAACAAAGAAATTATAAGTTGAATGGTAATTCAGATTCTTATATCTAATATTCAAGGTAAGATTTTTCCTGAGAGAGTTTTTGGTACAACAATACAACAACATATTACGTTGTCGCCCAATCTAAATGATGGAATACGTTATATTTACAGGCTATGGTCATTATAGTGTATAAAACTATGATGCCACATTCTTATGTGCCTACGGGATGTATATAAAAGTAGGTTGTTTTCCCACGTAATACGTTGTTGCGTCAACGACATGAAGTTCTAAAGATTTTTTTGCACATCATAGTATTATGAAACTATTCAAATTTGTTTCATTATATTACTTTAAAATAATTTCAAATCCTTTCCCTCCTACTATGAGTACAGCAATTTAACAACACATTACGTTGTTGCCCGCGATAACGATGCCCTGACTCGTTACTAGGCTCCATAAGGTACATGGTGTACTGTATAAAACTATAATTTAAGATCTTTGTGCGCCAACAGGATCTATATCTAAGAAGGTGGTTGTCAACGTAATACGTTGTTTCTTTGACGACCTCCATTTATAAAGTTTGTTTAGCGCTGAATACTCTATTAGAAGTTGTTTGATTCAATTAAACTGGAATACTTTCCAGTTCATCCTCTCACAATTTAATTTCGACACGACGACAACGCATTACGTTGTCGCCCGGGCTAAACGGTGGAAAACGATATTCTTAGAAGCTATATTCATTACGGTTGGTGTACCTCTTAGCTCGGTAGATCCTCCTCAACGAGCATGTCACGTTCTCATATTCATGTTGTTGTTCTTCTCTACCACCGTGCCCTCAATCTTTCTTTGTATGCATACACCCGTCTTTTCGAGCAAACAGCATTGAAGTCTGACTTCCAAGCATACAGCCAATGACAAGTACTTTTAGTAAGGTCGCTGACTGCCCTAACTGTCCACATTCACCTTTTAACTCCGAGCTACTATGAGTACAGCAATTTAACAACGCGTTACGTTGTTGCCCGCGATAACGATGACCTGACTCGTTACTAGGCTCCGTAAGGTACATGGTGTACTGTATAAAACTATAATTTAAGATCTTTGTGCGCCAACAGGATCTATATCTAAGAAGGTGGTTTGTCAACGTAATACGTTGTTTCTTTGACGACCTCCATTTATAAAGTTTGTTTAGCGCTGAATACTCTATTAGAAGTTGTTTGATTCAATTAAACTGGAATACTTTCCAGTTCATCCTCTCACAATTTAATTTCGACACGACGACAACGCATTACGTTGTCGCCCGGGCTAAACGGTGGAAAACGATATTCTTAGAAGCTATATTCATTACGGTTGGTGTACCTCTTAGCTCGGTAGATCCTCCTCAACGAGCATGTCACGTTCTCATATTCATGTTGTTGTTCTTCTCTACCACCGTGCCCTCAATCTTTCTTTGTATGCATACACCCGTCTTTTCGAGCAAACAGCATTGAAGTCTGACTTCCAAGCATACAGCCAATGACAAGTACTTTTAGTAAGGTCGCTGACTGCCCTAACTGTCAATAGGATTGCTAACCGTAACAAGTATAATACATCAAGGGACCAGAAAAAAAAGAAAGGATCTTAGGATATGGAAATGTATATGGAATTTAGAATCTCATTAAGGTCTAGGGATTTACCATAACTCGAAATTTTAAAACAAGTAATACTGGAATAGTTGGACAATGTGTTGGTTGTCTTATGGTCTAGTGGCAAGATGGGCCACCTTATATACAAATAATTTGAGTACAATTCCTGATGAGCATGCTCCTTGAAGTCACACTAGATACAGAGCACATTTCCCAATGACCTTGACGACCACAATTGTGGCAATCATACATTGACATCAAGCCCAAAGGAAAGTCCTGGGTGATACTAGTGTCTTAGGAAGAATCGATACCCCTTTTTCATGTATTATACACTTCAGGCAAAGCCCATGTTTGAACATAATGAACCTTTTGCGTAAAAAACATAGAACAAAAGCACTCGTTCATTTGCATAAATTCCCAAGGCTCTATAGAACCATTCCAAACACCTTCTACCAATAAATATTCTTAGTTAATGCCAACAAGTAATGAAATCAAATGCTAGAGGACACTATTGAAAGAATTTTTACAGATCATAAGCAACATAATCACCTTCATATCAAGCTCGACAGTCGTAAGTTGTTCTTCTGCAAAGCATCGCTTGAGAGACACGACTTCAATCAACAAATCCTATATGTAATTCACTTTTATACTCATGGTTAAATAATAAACATGAAGTTAATCTTTAAATGCAAACAAAAATTTGAATAGAAAGATTCGGTACATATATCTGGTACATTATGCTTTCTTGTTCTTAAACTCTATATTTCTAATCTACCAAAATAGTATTGCTTCTTTTCCTCTTACCTTCATTTCAATTGCATGTTTAAAGCGTTGCACATTTAGCTTGCCTATCATGTCAGTAAGCCTAGATATTGTTGTTTCCAAGTCCTCTTCTTTTTCCATTGACTCAAGCTTCCTCCTACGCTGATCTATTAGAGATCGAATGAAAACTACAACCATAAGATACTTACTGATAGCCATGACATTTTTAGTTGTGGCACTTAGTTACGTTTATTTTAACATGAACCATGTAAATCTATGTGGTACTCTCACATACCTTTCTTAATCTCATGAAAAAGGTGCTTATGTGTTCTAATACATGCTCGCCTATGTCACATGTTTTTTTGTAAGAGATGTTTCATACCTATCCGATTAGCCATTTCCTGTTGCTTTCTTCGTTCTAATCTCATATTGTTGACAATCTCCTCCTGGAGTTACAAATAAGACTTAATCCTCGAAAGAATCCTTAAATTAAATATTAAAATCTAGTAACATACATTATTTGCAACTAAAGGAAACCAAAGTGCTAAACAAAGATACATTCTAGCTTTGCATCCCACCCGTTTTCTTTGAAGATCTGCAGCTTCATCTTCTACATGCCTTTGTTCACTTGATATTGACCTAATATCTTCATCTATTTTTGCAATATGCTCTTCACATTCTCTCTTTTTTGGAGGTGATTTCATTGACTTCTCTCATATCCACATCTGAAATAGAGAAAAATGAGACCTCTTCATGCGAAAAATATCTTCAAATAATACAAACATATGAAGCCAAGCAAGTCAATATATGAACTAATGGGACCCCAAAGTTAAGTTGTCACTTACTGGAAGCAAAAAGTCGTGATCCCTGTACTGGATTCACACTAGCCGAGACATGGCCTCCATACCGAGAAATTGACCAACGATAGTGATTTTCAGGAGTCCATAGATCCATCACTCCTAACTTGTTTGCATCATCAGCTCTACGGTTGGTCTCTTCTGAACCAATGAACTAAGAGGAGAAAAGAAAATAGTTCACATACATCATACAAATTAATACAATATTCACCAAAATTAATTTGTGGTCTTATCGCGCGTCTGCTACGGATTCAGCTGCATTTCCACCAAATTCCGCTTACATAATACATGTCAGATAATGCTAACTCATAATCTCATTATAAAACACCACTGTCTTTGTGATAAACAACGCATATATGAACATACCGAATGATCTAGTGCAGCCTGACTGATTAAAACTTCCTTCACAGCAGATGGGGCCTCAAATACTTCATCAAGCCTTGATGTGATCCCCAGATTGTGCATCTATAATACATTAATGAACATTACGTATCACACTGCATAAGAACCACTCTAGATACAAAGATTGATTTGATAAAATAATAAACCTTACCATATCTGATACCACCAGAGGTTTATTTTGCATTTGTCTATTTCCAGTGTAGTTCAGAACAGGAATATCAAATGGTTTCAAGTTTTTCACAAGCAAGTCTCGATCATATGGATCCTGGGTAATGAATGACTGCAATCACCAAGAAACAAAACACTTTCCATGGCTTAAGAAAATGGTTTGGAAGAAAAGAGTATATAGAAGGTGTGGAACTAAAGAAAATATTCAACAGAAACAAACAATCCCATTATAGAAGCAAATGAAAATTTAAAACACATTCGTAATCAAAATATAACATAATTCTTAGCACAGTCTAATGCATATTGAAAAATTATAAACTAAAGCGTATGGTTTTGCACAGAGCCAAATAATAGTGCATTACTTTGCTAAAGAAGAGATCTTAATTCAATGCATGTCTGGTATAGTCGATACATGGCATTAAATTTGCTTCCCATCAATGCAAAATTCAAACAAGCACTAAAATGCAGAGCAAGCGGCTCATATTGGAGAGCAACTTATTGGGAAGTAATGATCCAACACTAACTGCCTTGTTAGAGAAGTTTGACAGTGAAATAAAAGGTATCCCAGATATCTTTCACAGAATGGAAAAGAAGATTCACCAATAAAAACGAAGTGCTAAATGTGTATTCACTATCCCAACAGTGTTTCGATTATATCAGCCATTCCATTTCTTAAATGCTAACACATCTATGCATATTGATGTTACAAAACTTTTCAGAAGACTCTAAAAGAAAGGGCAAGATACAATAAATGAATTTCAGTATAACTACCCTCAAAGATTGGAATAGGTGATATACAAGGGGCAAGGTTCATTAAAAGGTTATAAAAATATTTAGTGAGCAAGATAGCAGGAGTGTTGTAGTTGTTCTAGTTTGCTTTGTAATCCACCTTTGGCCACAATGAGAAGGGAAGTGGGCAATTGCCACTACCAACTGATTTTTCCCCATGTTGGGGATTTGTAGATCAAAATCTCATGTCTATTATTCCATGCTTATGCTTGTTGCACATGTGATTTTACATTCACATTCAGTACCATACGTTTCCAGCATAACTTACAACATTCGAGTTCAAACGTTCATGTTCGACAAGGATAAAGTTCAGTCCAAGTTTGCCAATGGATAAAGTTCGAAACAAAATAATATTTTTATCTTTTTAATTTTCTAAAATATGCACAAATATGTCGAAGAGATGGAGTAGAGGGAGTTATCCATCCTTTGCTTTCTCTCGGCACATATATAATACAAAATCATGTCAAAAACTTATTGTATAAAAAATATGGATAAAGTTTGAGTTTATGTTTGGCAAGGACAAAGTTCGGAGAAGTTCAAACTCTTTCCATAAAAATCGATGTACCTTGTGACACAGTTTCCAGCAACAAGCTACACTAATTCTATACATCACTAAGACTACAATATGTTATCTTGAGTAAAATCGAAGTAGGGCAGCAGATTGTGATTCAGTGAATTCAATAAGCAGACAATCTTAGGAGTTAACAGATCATTTTGGTATCAAAGTTGATTCGTATCTCCGGAATTATGAAAAGTATTGACTGATTTGTATGACACTGATGAGATCGTAGCAAGAAGAATTGCTACCTTACAAACTGGAGATATCTACAAGAAGGTAGAATCAAAGGGTGAAAGAAATGCCAAAAAAGGCAGAGGACTTTCCCAAGAGTTGCATCATTACAATCATGTACAGAAAATGCAATGAAGTCCCCACATACCATCACCAAACAGCAAGAGCTCATATCTAGGAATCAAGAATCCATGGATATGCCGGTCCATGCTCTCGCTAAGAAGTTTAGCGGGGAACAAGGAGAGGAACCCCATGAAGAAAAAACAATGGATGAGTATGAGGATGAGCAGCCTCCAAAGGACAAGGGTAACAGTAATGTAAAATATATAGTACATGTCCTTTTCAAAGTTGAAACCAAGGTTAAAATTAGAAGCTTTGAATTAGAAGCTTTGAAGGACAGGTAGATGCAGAGTTATTAAACAAATGGTTGAAGCAATTGGAGGTATATTTTAATATGCATAGAATCATTGAGGCACAAATCATTTTGTTTGCACATTTCTAAATGGAAGGTCATGTTCTAATTTGGAGGGAAAGTTATAAGGCATCTTTTGAAAAGAAGAATCCTGTTGTAGCTAGGTAGAATGAATTCAAAGAATTGTTATGTAATAATTTGTATCCAATTGGGCAAAAACTGATCAAAAAATTAAGTGACAATATTTCAAGGAAGTGGTCAAAGTGTGCAGAATTATACCCCATAGACAAACCATGTTGATGAGCATGTACTTGGAAGATGAAGACCACTTGACCAAATAGTTGAGAGGTCTCCATACACACCTAGGGAGACGGATCGTTTCAAGTAAGCAAAAGGACTTTGATGACGCATGTGTGCAAGCATAATGCATTGAGGAAGAGAGAAAGCAAGGAGAGGGAGAGCCCTCAGAGATAAATCAGCCAGCAATCTTCAAGAAAGAGCAAAATCAGCCTTAGCAGAAGGGAAAGTGAAAAGGTAAGAGAAATGTTACCAATTTGCAAAATTGCAAGGATCCAAATAACCATTGTGATGTGGATGGGCATACTAACGCTAAGTGTTGGAGGTGCTTCCGGAACTGCACCCCAAGAATTATTCCAAAGAGGACTCTAAAAAAGGCCATGGTATCTTTGACAGAAAAGTCGAAGGTGTAGATAAAGGACAATTGTTGATGAGAAGTTCGGTTGCACAACTACCAACACAAACAACAAGGAACAAGAAAAAAGGAGACAAGTAAATTGTTCCAAATCAAGAAAACCAAGGTAAATGCACTTGTTAATATTGTTAGGAATATCTTAGGATTAGTGCTCAAATATTTATTTGTAAGGGTTAAATGTAATATTCATATATTACATTAGTGAGTTAGTGAGATATTAATATTGTGACATTAATATCATATTTGTGTGGGAAAAACAAAATAGTGTGATATTATTAATATGAGTTATCAAACAACTCATTATTAATAATATAGGTTGAAATAAGCTACTATGAGTACAGCAATTTAACAACGCGCTACGTTGTTGCCCGCGATAACGATGACCTGACTCGTTACTAGGCTCCGTAAGGTACATGGTGTACTGTATAAAACTATAATTTAAGATCTTTGTGCGCCAACAGGATCTATATCTAAGAAGGTGGTTTGTCAACGTAATACGTTGTTTCTTTGACGACCTCCATTTATAAAGTTTGTTTAGCGCTGAATACTCTATTAGAAGTTGTTTGATTCAATTAAACTGGAATACTTTCCAGTTCATCCTCTCACAATTTAATTTCGACACGACGACAACGCATTACGTTGTCGCCCGGGCTAAACGGTGGAAAACGATATTCTTAGAAGCTATATTCATTACGGTTGGTGTACCTCTTAGCTCGGTAGATCCTCCTCAACGAGCATGTCACGTTCTCATATTCATGTTGTTGTTCTTCTCTACCACCGTGCCCTCAATCTTTCTTTGTATGCATACACCCGTCTTTTCGAGCAAACAGCATTGAAGTCTGACTTCCAAGCATACAGCCAATGACAAGTACTTTTAGTAAGGTCGCTGACTGCCCTAACTGTCCACATTCACCTTTTAACTCCGAGCTACTATGAGTACAGCAATTTAACAACGCGGTACGTTGTTGCCCGCGATAACGATGACCTGACTCGTTACTAGGCTCCGTAAGGTACATGGTGTACTGTATAAAACTATAATTTAAGATCTTTGTGCGCCAACAGGATCTATATCTAAGAAGGTGGTTTGTCAACGTAATACGTTGTTTCTTTGACGACCTCCATTTATAAAGTTTGTTTAGCGCTGAATACTCTATTAGAAGTTGTTTGATTCAATTAAACTGGAATACTTTCCAGTTCATCCTCTCACAATTTAATTTCGACACGACGACAACGCATTACGTTGTCGCCCGGGCTAAACGGTGGAAAACGATATTCTTAGAAGCTATATTCATTACGGTTGGTGTACCTCTTAGCTCGGTAGATCCTCCTCAACGAGCATGTCACGTTCTCATATTCATGTTGTTGTTCTTCTCTACCACCGTGCCCTCAATCTTTCTTTGTATGCATACACCCGTCTTTTCGAGCAAACAGCATTGAAGTCTGACTTCCAAGCATACAGCCAATGACAAGTACTTTTAGTAAGGTCGCTGACTGCCCTAACTGTCCACATTCACCTTTTAACTCCGAGCTACTATGAGTACAGCAATTTAACAACGCGGTACGTTGTTGCCCGCGATAACGATGACCTGACTCGTTACTAGGCTCCGTAAGGTACATGGTGTACTGTATAAAACTATAATTTAAGATCTTTGTGCGCCAACAGGATCTATATCTAAGAAGGTGGTTTGTCAACGTAATACGTTGTTTCTTTGACGACCTCCATTTATAAAGTTTGTTTAGCGCTGAATACTCTATTAGAAGTTGTTTGATTCAATTAAACTGGAATACTTTCCAGTTCATCCTCTCACAATTTAATTTCGACACGACGACAACGCATTACGTTGTCGCCCGGGCTAAACGGTGGAAAACGATATTCTTAGAAGCTATATTCATTACGGTTGGTGTACCTCTTAGCTCGGTAGATCCTCCTCAACGAGCATGTCACGTTCTCATATTCATGTTGTTGTTCTTCTCTACCACCGTGCCCTCAATCTTTCTTTGTATGCATACACCCGTCTTTTCGAGCAAACAGCATTGAAGTCTGACTTCCAAGCATACAGCCAATGACAAGTACTTTTAGTAAGGTCGCTGACTGCCCTAACTGTCCACATTCACCTTTTAACTCCGAGCTACTATGAGTACAGCAATTTAACAACGCGCTACGTTGTTGCCCGCGATAACGATGACCTGACTCGTTACTAGGCTCCGTAAGGTACATGGTGTACTGTATAAAACTATAATTTAAGATCTTTGTGCGCCAACAGGATCTATATCTAAGAAGGTGGTTTGTCAACGTAATACGTTGTTTCTTTGACGACCTCCATTTATAAAGTTTGTTTAGCGCTGAATACTCTATTAGAAGTTGTTTGATTCAATTAAACTGGAATACTTTCCAGTTCATCCTCTCACAATTTAATTTCGACACGACGACAACGCATTACGTTGTCGCCCGGGCTAAACGGTGGAAAACGATATTCTTAGAAGCTATATTCATTACGGTTGGTGTACCTCTTAGCTCGGTAGATCCTCCTCAACGAGCATGTCACGTTCTCATATTCATGTTGTTGTTCTTCTCTACCACCGTGCCCTCAATCTTTCTTTGTATGCATACACCCGTCTTTTCGAGCAAACAGCATTGAAGTCTGACTTCCAAGCATACAGCCAATGACAAGTACTTTTAGTAAGGTCGCTGACTGCCCTAACTGTCCACATTCACCTTTTAACTCCGAGCTACTATGAGTACAGCAATTTAACAACGCGCTACGTTGTTGCCCGCGATAACGATGACCTGACTCGTTACTAGGCTCCGTAAGGTACATGGTGTACTGTATAAAACTATAATTTAAGATCTTTGTGCGCCAACAGGATCTATATCTAAGAAGGTGGTTTGTCAACGTAATACGTTGTTTCTTTGACGACCTCCATTTATAAAGTTTGTTTAGCGCTGAATACTCTATTAGAAGTTGTTTGATTCAATTAAACTGGAATACTTTCCAGTTCATCCTCTCACAATTTAATTTCGACACGACGACAACGCATTACGTTGTCGCCCGGGCTAAACGGTGGAAAACGATATTCTTAGAAGCTATATTCATTACGGTTGGTGTACCTCTTAGCTCGGTAGATCCTCCTCAACGAGCATGTCACGTTCTCATATTCATGTTGTTGTTCTTCTCTACCACCGTGCCCTCAATCTTTCTTTGTATGCATACACCCGTCTTTTCGAGCAAACAGCATTGAAGTCTGACTTCCAAGCATACAGCCAATGACAAGTACTTTTAGTAAGGTCGCTGACTGCCCTAACTGTCCACATTCACCTTTTAACTCCGAGCTACTATGAGTACAGCAATTTAACAACGCGGTACGTTGTTGCCCGCGATAACGATGACCTGACTCGTTACTAGGCTCCGTAAGGTACATGGTGTACTGTATAAAACTATAATTTAAGATCTTTGTGCGCCAACAGGATCTATATCTAAGAAGGTGGATTGTCAACGTAACGTTGTTTCTTTGACGACCTCCATTTATAAAGTTTGTTTAGCGCTGAATACTCTATTAGAAGTTGTTTGATTCAATTAAACTGGAATACTTTCCAGTTCATCCTCTCACAATTTAATTTCGACACGACGACAACGCATTACGTTGTCGCCCGGGCTAAACGGTGGAAAACGATATTCTTAGAAGCTATAGCCATTACGGTTGGTGTACCTCTTAGCTCGGTAGATCCTCCTCAACGAGCATGTCACGTTCTCATATTCATGTTGTTGTTCTTCTCTACCACCGTGCCCTCAATCTTTCTTTGTATGCATACACCCGTCTTTTCGAGCAAACAGCATTGAAGTCTGACTTCCAAGCATACAGCCAATGACAAGTACTTTTAGTAAGGTCGCTGACTGCCCTAACTGTCCACATTCACCTTTTAACTCCGAGCTACTATGAGTACAGCAATTTAACAACGCGGTACGTTGTTGCCCGCGATAACGATGACCTGACTCGTTACTAGGCTCCGTAAGGTACATGGTGTACTGTATAAAACTATAATTTAAGATCTTTGTGCGCCAACAGGATCTATATCTAAGAAGGTGGATTGTCAACGTAATACGTTGTTTCTTTGACGACCTCCATTTATAAAGTTTGTTTAGCGCTGAATACTCTATTAGAAGTTGTTTGATTCA
The DNA here is from genome assembly GCA_019776745.2 of Taxus chinensis. Lineage (NCBI taxonomy): Eukaryota > Viridiplantae > Streptophyta > Pinopsida > Cupressales > Taxaceae > Taxus > Taxus chinensis. Next base: position 206,146,873 of record CM034157.1, read on the forward strand.
ATTAAACTGGAATACTTTCCAGTTCATCCTCTCACAATTTAATTTCGACACGACGACAACGCATTACGTTGTCGCCCGGGCTAAACGGTGGAAAACGATATTCTTAGAAGCTATATAGCCATTACGGTTGGTGTACCTCTTAGCTCGGTACATCCTCCTCAACGAGCATGTCACGTTCTCATATTCATGTTGTTGTTCTTCTCTACCACCGTGCCCTCAATCTTTCTTTGTATGCATACACCCGTCTTTTCGAGCAAACAGCATTGAAGTCTGACTTCCAAGCATACAGCCAATGACAAGTACTTTTAGTAAGGTCGCTGACTGCCCTAACTGTCCACATTTACCTTCTAACTCCGAGCTACTAGTCCATTTATATTGATGCTAGTGATGATTTTTTGATACCCTTGAGAGCCATTTTCGGTTAATTCTCTTCTATACGGCAGCAGCTGATTTTAAACATTTCTCAACCTTAAATAACTTAGAGAAGATATTCTATTGTCTAATCTTATATATGTATGATGTCGTTTTTATGAGATTATTGATGTCGTTTTTACTTTTTTTGTTGACCTGAATTTTTTAAATAATGATCCTCAATTTCTTTAACATATTGAACATTTGTGAATGCAGGCAGGTCCTATCATTTTAGCAATCAGCTATAATATAAATATAAAATGGTTAGTGTTATTGTCTAATTGTATAGTGTGTTAGCTTGGGCACCTTTTTTTTTTCCAAATTTTAATAATTTGTAGTGTTATTAACATCAATGTATAATCAGAGAGACTCAAAGTGGAAGCGCTTGTTAGACATTCCTATCCAATGTCCTCCGGAAGGACTGTTCTCTGCATAGATGTTGTTTGGAGCAAAGTTAAAGATAACCGTGGAGTGGAAGGGGATTTTGTTGCATGGATAGAAGTTGGACGAGTAGATGATTTTATTAAAGGGGAATATCAGCGGACATCATTTCCAACAAGTTATTACAAACGTTGGAGTCATTCATCACCCATAAGGGAAAGTACACACCGGGTTCGAATTGATAGCACCATCAGTTATATAATGTATGATGTGGCAATGTTCACTGATGTTTTTAATGCAGTTTTAAAATTGTTGTTTACTTTATTATGACTCACTTTTAGTGACATTTTGCAGATATTGGTGTAGCTATGGGCCTGAAGACTTTAAAGAAGAGGATGCTTTGCCATATGATAAGTCCAAGGTTCCAACTAGAGGGACGGGGAGTAGACCTGGACGTAAACATATAAAATGTGGTTGCCAATGTAATTTTAATGTGCGAATTCTTATGAAAAGAAGTGAATATGCACTTATCACATATCCTCAGATGGATCATGTGGATAACAACAATCATATATGCCATGGCCAAAAAAATCACAAATTTGAAGGGACACGAGCTTATTATGCGCCACATATTAGTACTGAATTGCAAGAATGGGTAGAAAAGTTATTGTTATTAGGAATGCCAGCTGATATTGTTACACAAAAAACGCATCCCATAGATTTTGGTGATGTCCCGGATGTTCCAAACATTTTGGGACTTGGGACTTTGAGGAGGGGACATCCCCTATTTTAAATTTTTTAAACTATTTTGATGTAAATTTACTTTAATTTTTTGTTCTTTTACCAAAAACATTGTATTTGAATCTTGAAAGTACTTTGAAAAGCATTAAAGACAGTTTAAACCCCTAAATTTCATTGAACAAAGTTAAAACATATAAATATTATTTAATAGCCGTCCCATTCCATCCCCAAAATCTAGGATTTTTTTTGCCGTCCCAGAAATGCATGTGATGTATTTTTTGCTCTCAAGGGGTAGGTGATATACTTCGCCGCAGAGGGAGGTAAATAGCCGACCAATGAACTTAATCTTAAAGGTGTACGCAATCAGGCTTGTGATTGGGCGAGGGCAATATCCAGGATGAGGAACATTATATCCTAAATTATAATGGGCTATTATGTAATCATATAATGTTCGTAATAAGACTTTCCATTTTATTGCAAAATTATTAAACTCAATCATTTGAATGCCAAAATTGAGTGTGAGTTCTACATGGAAAGAACTTATACATGCAGGAGATAGGAAGATTAAAAATAACTCTAAACTTATGCACAGGAATTAAAGGAAGATTTTAAGCAGGCTTGCATTGCTTTAAGGTTTTAGTTAAGCATTATTGTAAACAACTTTGATTAAATTGTGTAGTTCCTAAAGTACCTAACAACTTCATTGACGGAAGTTAACGTATTCTAGTAGTAGACACTGTTGAGCATCTGATATTGACAAACTTTGCTTCTTTAAATTTAGTACCTTTTCATAAAATTTCCCAACTCTGAAATATTATATGGGAAAATATGTCAACCTTTTGAATTTAGAATCGGCAAATTTATTTAAAGAACATTGAAAGGACACAGCAATGGCTAATATTAGGCACTGGAATTTTCTTGAGGGCTGTAAAAAGAAGAAATATTTGTGGCGATACTCAAACAACAGTTCCAAATTCCGAATAGCAGTTTTCAATGAATGATGTAATCCAAGAGTTCTTAACTCTTATGAAGCTTTGACTGCAGCCAAGAAGGGCAGGGGTTCGGGTCGATATCTGCCTCAAAAGAGTTCAGCACCATATGCAATTTTGATTACTCTTTACAGGTGAGATGCTGTTACCCCAACATACATGGTTCTGGAGCAGCTCAAACATACTTTTTCTATGCCGTGTAGAGGCTTACCTTGAAAAGCAGTGTCACGGGAAGAGACTGACAGTTATCAATCTCACTTAGCTTTTTATTGATACGAGTTTTTGTGTGATCAACAGGGAAACTCAAAAATGGAAAGGATTATATGTTGAAACAGGAGCTTATTGATGCAGCCGAAGCTAGTGGGCTTTCCAGAATGCCTATTGGGTAACTTAATTAACCTGTTCCTTGTTTAGATTTGTGCTCATGCTTTGTGTGTATAGATTCAAAGATCAATACTGTGTTATGTGACTGCAATTCTCTGTCTGAGTCTGCAGGTTCTGTCAAGCAGAGATTCAGCACAGAAATGGAGCATTCTCAACCCAAAAATGGGTTACAATTTGAATAATGCGTTGTTTATTAATTTTTGTGAATATTAAAGTGATGCACCATGTAACCAAAATAATGCTAACAATATTGAAAGCATTGGCGAACATTTGAAATTGTTAACAATCACAAATGCTCAATCCTCAAGCGAGAAACACTACTGCATGGGGCCCTCTTTTGAGACAAACGTTAGAGACAGAAAATGAATTTCGTCTCTAACTTGTTTCCCTTTTTTAATTTTAACAATAAGTGGAATTTTATTTTTTTTACCGAATTTGGGGCAAATGACGGGAAGGGAACCCTAGATTCAGAGTAGAGGAGGTCACAGACGATGGGATAGATTCAGACTAGAGGAGGTCATGTATTATGGGACAGATCTATGCCAACAAGTACATCAAAGATTCTTTGACAGATTTTACACACTTGCACCAAGTGATGAAATTGCTTCTTCATTTTCATTGGTTTCTTCCCATGCACATCATCCCATTGTTATCGGGTGCACGAACAATCGGTCTCTTTTGGTTTGGTGCCAAGTTACTGAGGGATATCTCTTCCTCCAAAGGTGTTGAGGAATATCTACAAATGCCATAAGGATGTGTTTTTGTTCATCTGACCACTAAGAGCACAAATTTTCAGCAAGAGCTGACTAACTTCATGTATTGTCTGGCACTATTGAGTGTCAACTTAGGGACTACTTCCAATATGTGGTATCTTATAGCACCAACATCTATGACAGCATTCCATGTTGATGCTAAAGATATGGTTGACCAAGTAAAACATCACATACCTCTAAGGGTGCAACATTGGAAAGGACTACATCTTGAAAAGGCTTGATTTTTTACACTAGATGATAGTGTTGAGTAACAAGTTTCCCAAAACCCAAGCTGAACCATCCAATTGAGTATGATTGTGGGTGAAGCATTAATGGCTAACTCAGTCTACAAACTACTTCAAGAGAAATCAAGCTATTTTGTCTCCCATTGCCAACTATGAAATGTATTGTTTGTCCATTAACCCACATTTGAGAAAGAGACGAATGTTCTACTTTCTCCAAATCTGAATTGGATGAAGAGGCAATGTTTGTGGTACCGACCATGGCATTAGGCTCAGATACCATGACTCGTTTACCCTTTCCAATGCCACGTAGGTAGTACCAATTGCTTCAAGTTGTGGAAGTAGAGTTTTCTTGGCGCGACACTCATCTATGGAGTGCGTGTTAGATTTATGGAATGTACCGCACCTACTACTCTTGGATTGTTTGTTTTGAACATTTGACCATGTTGCCTTCTTTTGGGACTACTTCGAAGGGCCATTCCCTTGGTTAGGTTTCTGTTTCGTTCCAAGCTAGGAATTCTTTAATTGTGGCTTGTCTTGAGACTTGGATTCTGCTAGCTTAGACTTCAACTTGGATTTTCCTTCGAATTTGCAAGCAATTTGTAGGCTTCCCCCAAAGAGGAGATTTGCAAGAAATCTATGTCATCTTGAATGTATCCTCTCAAGCCTGCCCTATATTTCAAGATGAGATTTTGCTTAGATTCTTGGATATTTAGTTTCATGGAAAAGGAGTGAAAGATGTTTATGTATTCTTGAACAATTTGATCATGACCTTGGCAAAATTGGGAAAACTTGATGTACTAATCATCATACTTTCCAGCAAGATACTAGACATGTTTTTGAGTGCTTCAATGAAACCTTTCCATGTTTCTACAGAAAAGTCCCAGTTCATCATCTTCATGCACAGTGCAGTAGTTGTCCCACCATTTCTTTACGGATAAAGAAACTTTCAAAATAGCAAATGTAATCTTTTCACTATTGAAATTTACCACATAGTATGAACAAATAAGGTTAAGTCAGTTATCTAGGGTAAGGTTAAGTCAATTATCTAGGGCTAGACAGTTTGGATACGGGTACGGGTACGGTATGTCGATACAACAAATTTTTAAAAATCTTGGGTACGGTACGCTTTTGGGTACGTTTTATATATATATATATATATATATAAATTATAAATTTAAAGAAGCATTTGCATACTTATTGAAATTTAATTCTCATACATTGCATACTTATTGAAATTTATTATTTCTCTATCACAGTTATTTATCTTAGTGACTGTGATAAGATTCAAGGAGTTTTGATTGTTCATGGTGACCTTCCTTGATCCACTCAGCACGATAGTATTGTCTGACATATTTCCCGATACATCATAACTAAGAAGGAAAAATATGGATCCAAGCTGGCAGGTGGGACGATTAGTCCGAGCACGGGAGAATACTCGCCGAGTTTTGGAAAGCTATCCAGTATTTTTAATTACTAATCTGTCTACAAGCGATCAAAGCTCATGATTCTTTCAGAAGATTGCAAGAAGTTGCTTGGTCCAAAAAGGTGCAAAAATGGATTTTATGACAATAAGAAAAATATTGCCATCAATGCGTAGAGCTCGAGAAAATATACACTTTTAGAGAAAACGACACTTGAAACGGAGTCACAGAATGAAAGTTATGGCACAAGCAAGTTTTTGCTACTACATCTTCCCGGACCCTTTCCAAAAATGGCAAATTTTTTCTGTCCTTGTGATTTTTCCACCAAAAATCGAAAAAAGGAAAGAAACGTTGTCTTTGGCAGGTTTTTTTTGGACGGGTACGGCTGGAAACGTACCCACAGGGGATAGGGTATGGTCCGGATACGGTTTTCCGTACCCGGACCTTACCTTGTCCCCTGTGGGTACGTTTCCAAGCGTACCCACAGCGTACCATACCCCGTACCAGTACCTGGTACGTTTCTAGGCTGGTACGGGGGGGCCTTAGGCGTTTCCAGACAGTCTAGATCTAGGGCATTTACAACTATTTTTCTTTCAAAAATAGGAATGTCTAAATTGACCTATAACTTATATGGGGTGTGACCACCAAAAGATCGTTGTGGAACAGTAAGATTGGGAGTCGCTTGTACATGTTTAAGAAGTTGAGAGAAGTGGTCGACGATCCCCGCTCTTTCACATGCATGAAATTCTTCCAATTCTTCTCATTGTTATTGCAAACCATCCTCTACCATTTGTTTGAACATATCCAAAGTTGGAATCTTTGAAGTTGTTTGGTTTTCCATCTAGAAACATGAAGTATGAAGAAGGATCACGGATTTCTAGTCCTAATTTCCTGTATTCAAACCTCGTGTGAGTGGGCATACAAACAAAGAGAGAAAGTTTAGATGTAACTTCAATACCACTAGGATATGATGAAGTGAGTATGTGCTCTAATACCACTGATCTAAGGACCCATGAGGAGACCCAGTGGACAACACTCTAAATGTGAATCTAGATGTGTTATATGTGGAAAATGTAGATGACATGACAAAATCCAAAAGATATATGAGAGCGCTTGTACAACATAGAAGAAAACAAAGAAACACTAGACACCAAATGCAGAATTGCAATGCAAAGTCATGTACAAGATCCAATAGGTAGGATGTAGTACGTTATCTTATCACTCTACTCACTATCTCCAATATATGACTATTTTATAGGAATATAATGATGCCTTAATATACAATGGAGGATATGAAACAATGCAAAACCGTTACAAGCGCTTTATAACCAATCATCATCTTCACCTAGCCATACCACGCAATGCCGTAGAGAGGAGTTAGGACCTTGCAGAAGGCAAACATGTGTGTGGCATGATGATGAATCCATTTGTGTAGTCAAATCATGACAAAGCAACATTGTGGTGCCCCAAGCTATTTGAAGATCTCTGAACTGCAAGGAGGATTTAGGCCCCTGCGGCATGCACATAATGTTGAAACTTGAAATCAATGGTGAAGCCAAATCATAAAGTGGAGAACACCGAGATGCCATGAACTATTGGAAGCCTCAAATCCTCCTGGATAATTGGAAGAGTGCAAAAGCACCAATCTATCAATGGGATTCACCCCTCTTGGTTGCTCCATATAATCTTTAAACAATCTATGGCCTTTTATAATCTATTTGATAAGAGAAAAGGCAAGAAGAAGAGTAGATATGTCCTGCTGCTAGGATTTCGCCACAATTGTGATTTTCCCAACTAGCAGGAGACTGTGACTATTCTAGGATAGGAGCTTTTTTTTCAAATTTAAACATTATCCATTACCATTGGTCAACAATAGAGAGTTGCATACTAAAAGGATTACCGAAGCATCTTATGATCTCACCTAAGTTTATAAGTTTACATTTTATTTAGCAAAATGGAGGTTCATCTTGGCCAACAATAAGAAAGGCCTTCATTTTTTCCCAATTCGCAACTGTCCCAAAAGATTCAACAAATCTGTCCAAGCAAAGGACAGGACTGTCTACCGATTAGCGAGTCAGTTAAAAAGTTAAGGCTGAACCATCAACAAAATACACATTGACTAATTGACTCCCTCATGGTAAGAAGATTCGCTTAACTTTCCCATGCACTCTGGCTGCCTCAAGCATATATCCATGATCCAAGAGCATCTGCTGCACTTTCATGAATTTAAGGTGCTAAAAGGAAACCCTACCTGAAGAACAAATCTATTGGATTCAAAATTTCAAATGAATCATGACATATGATATATCACATAGGTTTATACTATCTATTTAAAATAGGAAAATAGGCAAAGGTTGTCAAACTCAAGAACTACGTGAATGATCTTCATCAAGAAGCCTGCTCAGCTGGTCTGTGACTGCAAAAAGAGGTACGAGAAGACCAATTAGGCCGACTCAAACTCAACTGGAGTATAACGCTGTTGAAGAAAAAGAAGAAGAGGTGGAGAATACTAAGGAGCTTGAGGATGATAGAGGCACTGCCCATTTCCTTGTGATGCTTGCCTGTAGTGCTACCAATACCATTGATACTCCTAAGGTTGATAGACATGTTAAGAGACAGATGACAGAGGAATCAGTTTATCATTCTAGGACAGGGAAGCATGAGCTTCAGGGATCTTTTGAGGTTTTGGAAGCAGGGCAAAAGGATCTGGGTTGGAAGGAGAAGTCGAAAAGGAGGACTGATAAAAGTAGTAGACCTGTTGAATTGGGTGCAGGTAAATATAAATGCAGCACATGCAAGAAGCTCTTCAATACGCATCAAGCTCTGGGAGGCCACAGATCAAGTCACAGGAAGTTCAAGGATTGTTCTGCAATAGAGGAGGTGAGGGAGGAGGAAATTACTGAAAAGGGTAGCAGTGTGTTGTTGATAGATTACTATCCTGCCGCTGTGGATGATATGGATTCAAGACGAGAAGAGAAGGGAAGATGGCTCGCTTGCTTGACTGGAGAACTGACCCCAGAACCAGTAATACAAGTCAATAAGAGAAAGGTGCACGACTGTCATATCTGCCACATGGTCTTCCCATCAGGTCAAGCTCTTGGCGGCCACAAGAGATCCCATTGCACTGCTGACAGAATCACAGAGACGGCAAGCAATGTGACCTCAACAGAAAAACAATCAAAGCTATTGCGAGGCAGAAGCCAAGTGAGAGAGCCACTTCTTGATCTCAACCAGCCAGCACCAGAGGAGGAAGAAGATTTGGAAGCTGCTTTTGATATGGTGAAAATGGCCACCCCTTTTGCTATGAGGCTCAATCACGAAGTCATGATGACTGAAATTGTGACCATAAAGACTGGATTTAGGTATGTAGAGTGTAATATATGTGGCTGCCTGTTCACATCTATGGATGGTTTGAGGGCACATCAGATTGTCCATGCCTAGATGCCACTGTATTCATCATTTTTTCCATTCTGGGTAATGACCAGGTGGAGATCCAAACATTTTGAACAATTTATTCTATACATTTGGCAGAAATTCTTATGTTCTAGTTTTAGAAGAGACTTCACTTGCATATCTGATGACTTAAAGCCAAGATCAAGAATTTCTAATTTGAATTCATCAGCAAAAAAATTCTGACAACATTTTTATAATGGGAAAAGGCTGTTACTTGCCGTTGAGAATAAACAGAGATTCTATTGTTTGTCTTTATTTATATATTAGCCTCCCACACGGAGAGTTTTAATACTTGAATTTGTGTAGAATGCTATACTATGGTTTGAAAGTTGTACAAAACCTCTGTACTATGGCAAATTACAACATTGCTAACTTGTTCATTTCTGAATGTCCCAAAAAAAAAGTTTATGATTTCTGTTAGGTCTGTTGATTATGCTTGTAGACTGTTACCACTTTATATTTGCTACAGACAGATTCTGTGCTTGCAACAGAGGGATTCAATTTCACCAGGTCAGTTTGGCTACCTGAGTCTCAAGAACTCTACACAAAATTAATCAATGTAACCCTGATGTTAATTCAGAGGTGTACTGGTTCAGGTACCTTACAACTCACTTGGTAATAAGTGCTAACTTGTGAGATTTGAACTTGGATAGCATGCCTCACAACCGGCAAAGGTTGTAATCTTGCTCGAACATCACTCAAGTAGAAACTTAGAAAGCTTGGGTGAAATTTTGGGTGTATGGAGCAGAGTAATTGTATATGTTCATTGTATATTTTCTAACATCCAAATCATTTTATATGCATAGGGTAGCTATTATGAATCTGAAATACTCATAATACAAGATCTTATATCAACTCCTTACTGCATTCAAGAAATGGGTAGCTTCAAGCCTGAATAAACAAAAAGAATTTCACCTACTTGGAGAAGATTCCATAATCGTTGAAAAACAGACTTGCTCGATAATATTTTTTAAGTAAATGTCTTAGTTACTATAAAAAAATATGTAGGGTTCTGTAAATCTATCCATATGAAACAAACTATTTGTGGGTATAATCTGTTTGCATGAATCATGTACGCATTCTATATGAAACACAATAAACTATTTGTGAGTAAATCTGTTTAAGGGAATCATGTACACATTGTGTATCCTAACATGAATCTGAAAAATGCTTAAAACGTCAGATCTCATATTCACAAAGTGTCAAGCCATGTATTCTTAAAAATAAAATGAAGTGCACCTGCTTGTAAGTGGTCCCAATCTCATAAGCACAATCTCGCTCTAATATTTCTTGAGTAGAAGACTCAGTTCTCAAAAACACATAGGCAACCATTATCTGCGCAACTGCCTATTTATGAGAAGGACCACGTCCTCCACACGATTCAGCTGCATTTGGAGGCACTGGACATCATCTGGCAATCTGATAAGGCGCTTAATCTCTCCAACAATACTTTTCTGGCAGTGTGATACCCGAAACCGCTTGGAAACCGCAAAAAAGAACAGGGGGCTATGGCGGGTCATGTGTTTTTGATGAAGGCGGAGCTATGATTTTTCAAAGTGGAACCGATTGACAGCTGCGGGTGAGGAGACAGGAGTCGCTGAAATGATAGCCGACAACAGCTGGCAAAAGCTGCAGTATTAATTATCTTGTCAGGAGGGGAACGGAGACGGAGTTGACGGAGTCGACGGAAATGAAAACGGTGCGTGGGCCACCCCCTGCGAACGCCACGTAGACCGCTGTGCCACCTCACCAGAACTACGTGGCGAGTTGCCAACTTCAGCTCATTGGACCAAGTCAAAAGCATGGCTAGGTGGTTTTGAATGTGTAAAAGGATTCATGTGGAGATGTTTTTGTCATGATGTGTGTAATTTTCAAGGATCCCCCAGTTTGAAATGACCAACTAATACGAACTCAGTGGCAATAAACAAGGAGCTCACCTCGCCGAATAAGAAGGAACTCACCTAGTAAGCCATGAAGCTCGTGAAACAAAGATGGTTGATAGAGTTAATCAGACATCCAATTAAAAGTCTTCGAGGTTAGTGAAATAGTTAGAAACCTTTTTCTATGTGAACATGGTGAGTTAGAAAGGGAACTCGATGGGTGACGCCGATAAACGTGGAGGAGCTCCTCCGAGTTTAATATGAAGCTCGTGCAATGAAGATGATTTCTGTTAGAAGATAATTAATAGTGAAACATGAAGCGATAACCTATGATAAATTAGCTCGCTCGAGATATGAAGAAGAGAAATTAGCAAGTGGTGTGGTTTTCCAAATGGCTCGGTGGAGTCCAAATGGGTGCCTAATTAATTCGATACAATGCCCAGGATATCCAAAAAGTGACTTTTTCTCGACAAGCTATAACTTCTTCCTTTGTTGTCTATTTTCCACAAACTTATAGTCTTTGGAATAAGGAAAATGAGAGCTACGCAGTGGAATCGTCAAAATATGGATTTTTGGAGGTTTTGGTATTATAAAATTACAAGATTTTCTCATTTCGAAAATAGTGCCTCAAAAGGTGGTGTTGTAATTAATGAGGCAAACATGGTTGACCTGTTCTGCTACAGACTTGCCTAGTTTTTAGGTATCATTCCTTCCTTCTCTTAATAACTCAGAAGTGCTATAAAATGTAAAGTGGTGATTATTCCAAAAAAAATAAAAATTCCAAGCTTCCCCTCTCTTCACAAGTTGAGTTGTGAATTTGCAGGATTTCAAGCCTTTTCTTCTCGAAATTGTAATAGCAGGCTATACCTTTCCCTGTTGTAATGATGCACTGTGCAAGTGCTTAAAGTAATGGAAATCATGTTTTGTGATCAATTATATGTCCTTACATCATTTTTCTACTTCTATTTTCCTCTCTCATGCTTGTAGGTGAACTATGCAGCCAATTTTTCTTTTACAAGTTTTGGAGGTCATTGTGCTTATCAAGGAATGAAGTACTATATGTAAATTGAGTATGTGATGTATCTTTATCCTCCTCATGATCATCTCTCTTCATTGGCAAGACATAATTTTTTCTAGCAAAACCCTTTCTTGGTGCATCACCACTTCTAATTTAGGTTTTATTTCTTGCAAATCTCTCACCATAATCCCCATGAAATATTAGCATAGGACTAGTTAGCCATATTTCTTGCATTGGAAGTAGTGTTGTGTTTAGTTTAGGAAGAGGAATCCGGCCTTCTCCGGAGGTTCGCCTCAATCTAATTTCCACATCTTGAGAGGTGATCCCATGTATCCCAATCACACCGAATGTCCTATTCACATTTTGGTCATTCGGGGGTGTGGTGATTTGGTGATAACATGTCAGTGATGGAAGGAAGAGCGCCATTGATTAAAAGTTTCTAATAGAGATGAGGGAACACCCAAAAAACCCCAAAATAATCCAATATGAGACTTTAGAGGGAATGTGAGAAAGAGCAGTGAAGAAGAAGGTGGGTAGATGTTCGAAAGAGTTAAGGAAAAGGACACAATGGTTTGGGAGAGAAAATCCTCTATGTTTAAGATTTTCACCAGAGAGAATAGAATCCCGAAACACAAGCCAAGAAAAGAAGACAATTTTAGGAGTTACTTGTGGGATCCAGACATGTTTAAATGGAGGACCGCAATGGGGATGATGTTTAGAGAGGTATGCAGATTTAACCGAGAATCCACTCGAAGGATAGAGTGGCCATATGTGTTAATTCATATTAGGAGAACTAAATATACTGGGAAGAAATAAGGATCTTTAGATTGTCAATACGCTGCATCGGATTAGAGATAAAACCATCCTAGGAAAAGATACAAAAGCAAGACTTATTATCAATATATTTGATGTAACCATTAATCATCCTACCACATATCATCAAGAGGGGATGATGGATTGGATCCTAGAAAGGATTGACAACTAAGGGCTTATCACCTATCCAACGGTCTTTCCAAAAATCAATTTTCATGCCATTCCCCAGGCACAATTTAGTACCTGACTATAGTAAAGGTTGACTGCTAACTATGGATTTCCAAATAACAAAGCCTCTCAAAATTTTAGAAGAGAGGAAATATTCTTAGGAAGGAAGATATTTAGAAATCAGAAGTTGTGTCCATGGGGAATTTTTCTTGGTAGCAATAGCCCAACCAAGCTTAGCCAACATGGCTTCATTCATTTTCGAGACTCTTCTAAGCCTAAGCCCCCCTTGAGCTGTAGGTGTAGAGACAACATTCCATGAAACCAAGAGGAAAATTTTACGCTCCTTGGACCCAGACCAAAGAAATTTCTTTTGAGTTTGTTCAATACATGATATCATTGAGGAAGTAATTTTAAGAAGGTACATGAAATAGACTGGAAGACTTTAAAGAGTATTTTTAACAAGTTGGATCTTGATTGCTTAACTGAGAAGATAACCTTTCTAACCCACAAGATTATTCTAAAATATTTCAATACTAGGTTCCATAGAATTTTAAGTTGTTTAACCTTTGAAGAGAGGAAGTCCCAAGTAAGAAGATGGGAGATCCATAATGTTGCAACCAAAGATAGCCACAATATTTCATTGTTTGTAGGGATGAGTATTTATAAATGCAATACTACTGGTAGAAAAATTAATAAATTGTTGAGAAGAAGATTAATAACATTCCATAATTGTTTTAAAAAATCTAGCCTCCACCAATGATGCTACCACCAGAAGGAGGGTATCATCAGCAAATTGGCTGTGAGTCACCACTGGAACATTATAGGTGATATTAAGAACCAATATAATCATTGAAATTTTATCTTCCTACATAGCCCGACTTAGATTATCAACCATGAGGAGAAATAACAAAGGTGAGAGGCCCCCCCCTTGTTTGATTCCTCTGCTATTGGAAAAATAACTAGTGGGTATACCAATAATTAAAATAGAGAAATGAGGGGATGATATGCAATTATGGATCTAAGAGCACCATTTATCACAAAAGCCAAACTTTCTGAAGACTTTTATGAGAAAGGACTAGCTGACACGATCAAAATCCTTTTGCATGTCTAGTTTATTGATCATCCCAACAATTTTAGTATGATGGGATGAGTGAATGGAGTCATGCACAACTATCACCCCACCTTGAATCAACTATCCTCCAATGAATCCATTCTTTTATTCCGAAATTAAGCTACAATGAATGGTTTCAATTAGAGGCCAACAATTTAGTGATGATTTTTTAAGAAGTATTGCAAAGGCTAATAGGGCGGAAATTTGAGACCAATTTGGAACCCAAATATTTTGGCACCAAAGCTAGAAAATTATTGTTCCATTATTTCAAGAGGGAGTCATTTTTCTGAAATTCATTAACAACATCCAATAGATCTGTTTTAATAATATTCCAAAAGGCTTGAAAAATAGGAAATCCATCAGGGCTAGGAGATTGGTCTCATTTCGAATCAAAGGCAGCTTTGTGAACTTCTTCAACAGATAACGACTAAGTTAACTTAATATTAATTTAATCATAAATAAACTTAGGGATATGTTGCAACATTTATAAACTATCTTCCTAGCTAGGAGGACCCTCTTCCTAGAGCAAGTTAAAAATAAATTGACAAGTTTTGCAGCTATAGAATCCTTAGAGTTAAAATATCTTTTTTCAGTCTTCAAGAGACCCTTAATCGTGTCCCTAATTTTGTGTTTAGTGGCAATAGCTAGAAAAGCATTGTTCCATTCTTTCAAGAGGGATTCATTTTTATGAAATTCATTAACAACATCTAGAAGATCTATTTTAATAATATTCCAAAAGGTTTGAAAAAAAGATGAAGGAAATCCATCAAGGCTAGGAGACTGGTCTCATTTCGAAGCAAAGACAACTTTGTGAACTTCTTCAATAGAGAATGACTAAGTTAACTTGATATTAATTTAATCAAAAATAAACTTAGGGATACGTTAAATAATTTATAAACTATCTTCCTCGCTAGGAGGATCCTCTTTGTGGAGCAGGTTAAAAATAACTTGACAAGTTTTGCAAATATAGAATCATCATGAGTTAAATATATATTTTGTCAATTCATCAGGAACCTTTAATGAGTGTCCCTAATTTCATGTTTAGTACTCAGCTATGTCATGAAATAATTTATTGTTAATTAATCCTCAATGTTAGATCCAAGTGGCTCTTGATCTTTGACACCAATAGATATCCTCTTCTGCAAGGATATTGTGAAAATCACTTAGTAGTGATAATTCCTATTGGTGAAGACAAGGGGGTCTGCCACATAATTCAATGTTGGTCGAAATTTCAGAAATATTCCTTGAGAGCTGGTCCTTCATTTCTCTTATATCGCTAAATTTTTTGATTTTCCAAATTTTAAGTTGTTTTTTTATCGAGTTGAGTTTCTTAGCAAATCTATACATGGTAGAGCCCTGTATATCTACCTTCCACCATATTCATCAATATGTTTATAATAATTATGGTTTTGTAACCAATGCCAATCCAAATATAAAAGGGGGGTTCTTAGAATTTTAAAATTGCGCTACATTTACAAGTAATGGGAAATGGTAGGATGTAGCCTTAGGGAGGGTCATCAGATAAAAGTCATTGAAATGGGCAAGCCAGTCCATAGAACCAAGCATCCTATTAAATATGATTGCCCCCAAGTGTTCTATTTGACCAAGTAAGTGAAGCTTCACAAAATTTAAAGTCAAATAAATCACCTTATCTAATGAATTTGGCATGGGTATCCATACTGCTAAAGCTGGATATAACACCACCCTGATTTTCCAAAGAAAAGAGAGGGGTGTTAAAATCTCCCACAATGAGCTAAGGAATATGCTTTTATCTTCCTCTAAATTCCAAAAAAAAAATTCACATATTCTACCTATGAAGTTCCAAATTTGGTGCATAGATATTTGTAGTCACAAAATCACACACTTTAGACATTATTTAGTCCCATGGTCTCATACTACTATTTAGAAGGTTCTTTAGTGAAGAAAGTAATAATTAACCCCCATCCTTTGGCCATCTTGTACTTTAATTTTATTTCATCATTGTTGACATCTTGCAACCCATATTCCCAGTCAATTTCAATCATCCCGCGTTATTTTAGCCTCTGACTGGGGTCCACCTAGATTTAGTATTGGGCACTCCCAGGTAGACACACTGGTCCCACCTGGGGGCACTCTGATCCTTTTTAGCACTTTCCGCCACTTTTTGGGCTCTTTCTAGCCATTTGAGATCTTTATCTTTCTTATGGTTAACCTTTTCGCGGTTAAATACAAAATTAGAACAAGAGAACTATATAAATATAAAGTTATGAGACCATAATGAGGGACCAAACACTAAGAAATACTATCATAATCTAAGGTTCCATCCATCAAAGGCTCCATTTACATCCATCTAGCTCCATCACAAGGCACAAGGTTGGTTCATTTGCATCACACTACATAGGAGGTAAGTTTATTCTATTCCATCACCATTCTATTACATTTTATACACTATTATTGCTTGATAATTTCAAAAAGTATGACTGACACAAGAGTACATAGGGCATGATTGCACACACACACAATAACTACATCGAGTCTAAGATGTAGTGCACTACTCATTTAGTAAGTCCACTATTTTGGAATCTGAGGTTAGTCTGACCCCTTCATATGCATCTTTCTTTTTTGGGGTTTGATGCTTGTCTTGGGATTTTTTAGGTCTTTTCTTCATCACCAATTACCAGCGACATATAATTAAGTATAGAGAAGCTAGTGTGATAAAAAGTGGAGGTAGGAAACTATAAAGTGACACCTCAGAGGAAGGTTACAGATATTTTTCACAGACCAGGGTGCCCATATTGCAGAGTAGGGTGCCCACCGGCATCCCTATACCTATCTAGGTGTCCAAGTCCACTTGGATTGCTCAAATATACACTTTTCTATACCTCGGCACAATTGTTTCCTCCTCCTATTTCTGCATCCATCTCTATAATAAAGTCTATAAATCTTGTCGAATCAGCTGAGTTATTTATAATTCTCTTTACACTTTAGGGTTTTTCATATCTACTTTCTTAGTTGTTTGGGTAATTTTATTTATGCATTCGTTTGTTATTTACTATTGTCTTTAATGTTAGATTAAATATAGAATTAGTTATAATTCCACATTATATTTAATCATTTTGGTGAACCCGTAATCCATCTTCACGCCAATAGGATCCTCATTCTTTGAGTCTATTCATCATGAATATCTTAATCACTAATTATTTTCTTGCAGATCCTGATGTAAGGTATAGAGTCCAACATCTTCTAGCTACTACCCACATTTGTGCTGATATGCACCCTAATTTAGTATATCAAAATTTTGTAGACACAGTTTCTCAACACTTATCATTCAAGTCTAATCTTCCCGCTGATTTAAACACTTTTGATAATGAATCACCCTTGCATATTATGATTCACATTCTCAATATGGGTATTAAACACACTTTAATTGATAATGGATATGAACTTAATCTATGTCCTATGTAATTCATTGAAAATTTAGGTCTCTCAGCCCATGATGTTAGTCCATCATCCCTCTCACTTCGTGCATACGATAGTTCTGTTCATCCATGTGTTGGTCACATTGCATTACCTATTACTATAGGACCTAAATTTGTAAATAGAGTGTTCTTTTTCCTTGATTTCCCAATCTCTTATAACTATTTTCTTGGTCGACCATGGCTTCACGCCATGTAGGATATTACTTCTAGTGTACACCATTGTGTTAAATTCCTCCATGAGGGCATTGAGTATACTATTCTTTGTGATTGTGACCCATTACAAACTATGACCACGCTCCTAATACTAGTCTTTCTATTCTCCCTCAGAAGCTGAGTAGCATCACAGGTTTGGCAGGAAGCTTAGAGACAAGCAGAGCATGTAGTGTGTCATTTTGTAGCTGAGGATGAAATGTAGCTTGCTCTTTGTCACTCAGATGTGGAGAAATGGGTAGCACCCTCAAGAGGATTTGACCTATCCTCACTACTTTATGGTTGTGCCTTTCAACCAGGGTGAGAGGACCCTTTTTGTAGCCTGTTGTTTGTAGAGGAGATGGAGATATCCTTCCTTGTGAAATTATTAAGAAGACCTTGAAGAAAATATGATCAATGCAACAAAACCTAACTCTCACGAGTTGTCACTCTAGATAATGGAGATATTTTCTAAGCAAGGTTCAGGCCACTAAAGACAATGAAAACCTGATTGTTTCTGCATGTTTTGGTAGTAAAAATTATGCATTTGTATACACACATGACAAACAAGGGTAGTATGGGTATGATTGGTTGTTTTTAAATGAATTTTTGGTGGGAGGTGAAGCAGGATAAAGTTGATTATACCAGACCTTTGGAGGGACTTTACAATAATGAGAAACTTCACAACAGAAAGCTTCAGAATAGTCAAGATGTTCCTTCAACCAGAAGGTGTGCTTCAATGGAGGCCCAAATCAGCACGTTTTCACATAATCTTTAAGACTCCAATACGAAGGCTCGAATTAGAAGACTCAATTAAACACTATAGTTTATGATTAACCATGCCTAAGGTACACCCGAAGACTTACAGACAATCTTTATCAACAAATGACAGTGAATTGATTTTAAATTTGTTTATCTCATCCAAGATGAAGGCTCTTCTTGAAATGAAATTGCAAATACCATTAAACTGTCACAAGGATGAGATCCTGTGTGATTTCACAAAAAATTCAGTATAAGATTGCAATAGGAATGAATAGAACTATTTGCAGACATTCTGAAACAAAGAAGACACTAATTTCTCAGAGTCAACACAGAATAACTCAAATTTGATTAAACTTATCAGTAGGGGAAAGTTTCTAGAACAATCTCAGAGCTTGTCAATGGTTGTACACTCGCAACCACCTTGACACGATCAAGTTTAACACAAAAGAGATATACAGGTTTCTCAAACAATCCCTCAAAAAGACAGGGCTCTATCAAGCTTTTCTCTTAGAAAATCAGTTCTGACCTCTAACACTCCAACCAACCTCCAACCCTTTGCATGATAAAATCATGCCTATTTATAACATTTTACAACAGATTTTCCCCCCAAAAAATCCAAACATTGAAGTGTACCAGTGCTCGCCATGATCCGATCATGATTCCCAGAATCAGATCTGTAAAAAGTTGTCAGGTGCTCAGGGGGTAGATCTCTTCAAACATCTCCCGTATTCAACTCCTTCCTTCTGGTAGATCACTTTTTCCCTTTAATCGCCAACCACTTCCACCCCTAATCTGTCAAATCTGGTTCTTTGCGTGCCCAGGAAGGAAAAAATGGAAGATCAGATCGAGCCCAAAGGTCAGATCTCATCTTAATGGTAAAAGATGTCCCCGGATTTTCCTCACCAAACCAAGATATCAACAGGTCTTTCGTGTGCCAAGGAAAGAAAAATTAGGTTGAATCCAATAGTCAGATTGCATATTTAATGGTGAGAGACATTTACAGACCTTCCCCACCAAACCAGGATACCAGATTAATGTTCCTCTTCATTTGGTGTGCAGGAGACTCCAAGAAATGATAAAAAACCATAAGAATACGCATCCCCAGGAGCTTTGGAGTGAAAATGGTAGAAAAATCAGATACAGATGCACAACTGCCATTGATTTCTATTTTGAATTTGGACCGTCCATGTGGGAGATCCATTTTAAAATGGGCCTGCGGGTTCCTTTTTTCCTTTTACAACTTTTGGAAAAATGTAAATTTTTCACATTTTTCTCTGCACCTCCACCCTTGAGAAATGAGCCTGACACGTGTCCTAAGGTGGGTCCTAAAGGAACCAGTGGCCAAATTCTTGCTATTTCACCTCCTTTTTGGAAAAGGGAAATTTTTCCAAGTTTCCCCCGCAGCTCCACCCTTCCACTTTTAGTTTCTGATGTGGGTCCCAGCGGAACCACGCTTCCTTTTACACTTTTAACTCCTTTCTCCACAAAAGGAAAATTTTCCAAATTTCCCCTAAAAGTCCACACCTCCACCGTTGACTGGGGAAAATTTTGACTATTCTCTGTCGGGCTTGTGGGCCATTTTGATGTTTTAATCCTTTTGATGACAAGAGGAAAAAATCCAAGTTTCCTCTGATGGTCCACTTCCCCGCCCCTTTGACTTTTCAAACTGCCACGCGTCACAATGGCGCATCTTGAGATGGTCCCCAAAAGTTGAGACCTTGAATGAGCATGGGCTCACCACATGTCCTGGCCTAGAAAAATTTGTTTGAAGGCTTAAAGCTCAGCGGAAGGTGCCATGTGTCAGGGTCCGAGGCAATCTCCTTTGGCCATTGAAAATTCCAAGAAAAATGCAAAGTGAGCGGAGGCCTCCAAGTGTCCTCCTAATGCTTCTTTAAAATAAAATTCAAGGGCCGGTCCTCAAACATGCGTGGTCCCTCCACGTGTCTCAGGCCTCTCAAAACCTTTTGAAAAAAGACTAAGTATGGGAAGACCCGGCGGAAGCCTCCATGTGTCTTCATGGCACAATTTCAAAATGGTGCCCAAGAGCAGAGACCCTGAATGAGTGTGGGCTCACCATGTGTCCCTGTTCTGCCAAACTGTACTAGCTACATAAAAATTTGTCTAAGTCCAGGAAAAGTAGCGGAAACCTCCACGTGTCCTCTTGGCGCAACTCCAAGGCCAAACCAAAAAGAAAATCTTCAAATGAGTGTCGTTCTTCCACGTAGATAGGTTTTGGGTCGAGGCGATCCATAAAATTTTAGAGTTGCCCCACTGAGCCACGTCCAACCAAAAGAGGCCACATTTCCTTGTTGATGCAAGGATGTAAATTTGACTAGGAGAAACACCCGTCAAACCGTAAAATGTAGGAAAAATGACCATTTAAGCCCGGAGATGAAATTTTCTCCAAGGAAGGAGAATTTAGAAATGTTACAAGGCTCAAATACATTCCTCTGAGCTACATCCATTCATTTTTCTTCAAGTATTTAGGGAAAAAATGACAAGGAAAACAAATCCCGACTGTGGAAAATGGAAAGAATGGGACAACCCAAGTTTTTACACCCAAATACAGACCTTTTCAGATGAACAGAGAAACGAGGAAACAATTTTGGATCTATACGTGATCCTTGGTCTAGGAAAGGACTGATTACAACAACAAAAGGAAGGTGGAGACTTTTCAGGCACAATATGGGAAGATAAAATGTGACAGAGACCATAAATTGATAGATTTTTAATGGCAAAATGGGGCGAGACTATTTTGAGCACCAACATCAGCTCCGACTCAGGGATGGGCACTCCCTGTGAGTGCCACAAGAACAAGGTAGACCAAGTGCCAAAAATATCCATTGGGAAAAGGAGTCAGCTTGTAGAGCACAAAACAAGAACCATTCCCCAAAAATGAACCAAGAAACCAACAAAAACAGGCCACCAGGGGCCAGAACAAACAAAAACACGAAAGATAGAAAACAAACCAACAAACTATACACTGTACAGATGATGCTCACCTTGATTCTGGGGAATCAATCCAAGAAATGTTTCAAATTCCTACCATTAATAGGAAATTCGAGCAATTCCCCATCCAAGTCCTTCAGGAAGAAGGTATGTTCACCAATTCTAATATCAATGGAGTAAGGGCCCATCCATAATGCGTCAAATTTTCCATGCTTTCCCTTATCTTCATGCCTACTATCCCATAACAACATGAGATCTCCAACATTGAAAGCTCTTGGGGTGACCTTCTTGTCAAAAAACTTCTTCATTTTTTCTCTGAACTTTACATGCCTTTGGTGGGATGCCCTCCTTTCTTCATCAAGTTCAACAATCTGGTTAATGCGGGCATCATATGGACTTACTTCTTGATCTTCCAGTTGTTGAATGAACTGATATGAAGATAATTGCATATTCAGGGGCAGCAGGGCCTGAGTTCCATACACCAACTCAAATGGACTCTTTCCAGTGGCTCTTTTAATAGTAATTCAGTTAGCCCAGACATCAAACTTTAACTGCTCACCCCATTTTCTCTTGTTCAGCTCCAAGGTTCTTCTGATAATCTTCAGCAAATTTTTATTACTGGACTCATCTTGTCCATTTCCTTGGGGATTGTAATTAGAAGCATATGTCAAATTGATCCCATATTCTTTGCACATTTCCACCAAGGGTTTAGCTCTGAAGCTCATGGCATTGTCAGCAACAATTTTGACTAGCACCCCAAACCTGCAGATGATATGGTTCAACATGAAGTCCATGACAATTTGGTGTGTTTCTCTTTTGGTGGGGATTTCCTCCACCCACTTGGTGAAGTAATCAGTGGCTACAAGAATCCACTTATGGCCAACACTTGAAGGGTCTGAAATCTCACCAATGAAATCCATTCCCCATTTCTTGAACGGAGCTTCAATTGATACAGGCTGCAAAGGAAGGGAGCCTGAAGCTTTCAGTCTTCCAGAGAAGCACTGACAACTCTCACATCTTCTAACCAAAAGAGTTGCATCCTTGAAGAGAGTTGGCCACCAATAACCAGCCCTCAGGATCTTGTGTGTTGTGACCCTTCCAGCAAAATTCCCCCCACAAACTCCTCCATGGAGATCAAAAATTATCTTGGGGGCTTCATCTTCAATATTGCACCTTAAGAGGACTCCCTCAGGGTTCTTCCAAGCTAACCCATAATCAGTAATGACATATTTATGGGAAGCCAACTTAAGGGCCCTTTTCTGGTTCTTACTCAAATACTCAGGGCAGTATAAATGTCTGAGATAAAAAATCACATCCTTGTACCACTCAGAACTCATCAGTTTTTCAAAAACATCTACCCTTCCTTCTTCTACCTCATTTACCTCAATAGTTTGCAAGTTGCTCTCAGCCATAAGCTTAGCCAAGCCCAAACCTCTCACCAACTTTGTGGTTTGGATATCCATGTCATATTCTTGCAACTTGTTCACCCATCTACATCTTTTTCTTGAGACTTCCATCTCTGATAAGATGTCTTTCACCATGGTGTGGGGAACATAAGCAACAATATTAGAACTCAAAATGTAAGGCCTGAAAACCTTTGTTGCTTTTACCAAGGAAAATGCTTGTTTCTCCATAATAGTGTATTTCAGCTCAGCCCCCTACAATGCCTTACTAAAAAAGGCAATTGGCCTCTCAGCCCCTTCATCATCTTTCTACAACAAGACAGATGCAATAGTGTTCTATGAAGCAAAAGAAAATAGTTGGAAAGGCTTCTTATAATCTGGAGCTGCTAAAATAGGGGCATGCTTTAATGCCTCCTTGATCCCATTGAAAGCTTGAATGACATCCTCCTCCCATTTGATGACCTAGTCCTTCTTTAGCATGGAAGTGATTGGAATGGTCAACTCAGCAAAGTTTGATATGAATCTTTTGATGAAGTTTATCTACCCAAAGAAGGACTGAATTCCTTTCTTGGTTCTTGGAATTGGGACCTTGCTGATGGCCTCTACCCTTTCTGGATCAATCATTACCCCTTCTTGTGACACAATGTGACCAAGCAATTTTTCCTTCTGCACTCCAAAATGGCACTTCTTTGGATTGAGTGAAATGCCATACTCTCTACATCTTATCAACATTTTCTCCAGGTGATGCAAAGTGATCACTTCTCTTTCTAGAGAACACAGTTACATCATCTTGGTAGACAACAATAAAATCATTGATGTAACCAACAAAACCAACATTCATTGCCCTTTGAAAGGTTTGCTCCAGCATTCATCAGACCAAAGGGCATCCTGACATATACATAAGTCCCCCAAGGAGTGGTAAAGGCTGTTTTAATTCTTTCTGATTCCTTCACCACAACTTGGTTATAACCAGAGAAACCATCCAGGGTAGAAAGTAGCTCAGAACCAGTCACTAACTGCAACATGTTTTCCATGTTTGGTAAAGGATAATTATCCTTCATTGATGCTCTGTTCAAATTTCTAAAATCCACACACAGCCTGATGTCACCATTCTTCTTTCTGACTGGTACTAGGTTTGCAACCCAAGAAGAATACCTTGTAGGCTGAATAATCCCTCCATCCCTCAATTTCTTCAGTTCCTCTTACATTTTAAGAGATAGGAGTGGATTGATTGGCCTCTGTTTCTACCTGAATGGTTTTGCATTAGATTCCAAGGGAATCTCATGTTGAAACAGATCCTCTCTGTATGCCTTTAGTTCAGAATAAGTCCAAGCCATGCAATCTTGATATTTTTTCAGCAATTGGACATAAGACTATTTTTCCTCCTTGCTGAGATTGCTTCCCAACCAAATCTTCCTTGGTTTCTCCTTTGTGCCAAGGTCATGCTCCTCAATATCCCTTGAGGTTATTATGCATTTTTTAATAATGCGATCAACATTATCAAAGTTGGATTCAAGAGCAACCAACCCTCTAGGAATGGTATTAGTCTTTAGTTGGATGATGCCTTTTCCAAACAAGGTTTCTTTACCCTCTGCTACGCACACCATTGGCTCCCAATCAATATTTTGATCAACAAACTCCCCTTTATTCTGTAGAAATCTTCTGACCTGAGCATCATCATCAAAAACTTACCAATGCTTAATGTTGTCAGGGACAGATGGCTTGTTAACACCTCAACATCATATTCACAATATGGGGACACTACACAATTATCAAACTGAGATCCCAATACTGTAAGTTTTTCTGCCAAATCATTGAACTTCCTATCATGATGCACAATGTTGAATGAATCAAACATCTCAATGAAATCCCAAACTACATGCTTGTATTGTTTCATTCACTGATTTTTTGTGGCATAAAGTTTTCTGACTTGCTTTACAATTAATTTTGAATCTCCTTTGACAATGATGTCTTTAACACCATATTTCCAAGCAATCCTCAGACCTAACAACAGTTCCTCATACTCAACAATGTTATTAGTGCACTCAAAGTTGAGTTTGAAAGAAAAGACAAACTTTTCCTGGCCTGGAGAGATCAGAACAACACCAACACCATTTCTGAACTTGGAGAAAGCTCCATCAAACAATAAAGTCCAAGGAGAGCCTTCCTGTTCAAGACACTTGCATTCTTCAATCTTGTGCTCTTTTCCATCAGCAAATCCTACAAAGTTATCAGCATCAACACTTGTGTACAATACTTCATAAGATGCATTGTTGGGATCTTCAATAAGGTGCAACATCTTCTTTTCCCCATACAACTTGACAAGGTTTCCCTCAATTGGGATGGTGGCATAGGACATATCCATTTGAACACTCCCACCAACACTTGCAGCCCATTTTCTAGACAACAACATACCCCACTTGGCTGGGCAGTCAACAATAACTACATCAAGCTTCAAATTCCTGCCTGGATAGGTTGCAAGTTGTACCA
Source organism: Taxus chinensis (assembly GCA_019776745.2). Lineage (NCBI taxonomy): Eukaryota > Viridiplantae > Streptophyta > Pinopsida > Cupressales > Taxaceae > Taxus > Taxus chinensis. The sequence continues at coordinate 206,171,891 of CM034157.1, forward strand.
CCAGACCTTTCACACATCCCACCACTGGCACTTCTCTAGAATCCATAGTAGTACACTTCCCATATGCATTCTGTTACTTTGATATCCAGTTCATTCATAACTTCCAGAGGCATAACATTACATGATGCCCCTGAATCAAACATACAGTTGTGTAGAAATCTATCCTTAATGATCAAGAGTGGTGAAGAATGGATCCACATTTAGCTGAGAATCTACCAAGGATGTTCCCAAATAAACCTAGGTGGTTCATCTAGCTCTTCTCATGCTGGTGGTGCTTCTAGTTCTTCAATGATTGGAGGAGTCTCCACAATATTTACATTTCTACCTAGGGCAGTCTTCTCCTTCTTTCAATCCCCAAATACTCTAATGCCCTCTTCTTGTGCTCAGGAATCCTAAGCAACTCAACAATTGGAACTGAGATCTTGATCTAACTCAAAACTTGGGCAATATCATAAGGGATAGACTTTGGCAAGGCAACATTGGAAGGAAGGTTGATACACTCATTAGATGGCATAGGATTTTTGACAGCTTGGGCATGAGGAGGGGTATGAGTTTTTTTTGGGACAGCAAGGCCCTTGGCAGATGCATCTTTCTTAGGAGCCTCTTTAGGAATATTTGAAAGCAATGGAGTTTTTGGCTTGGCCTGAGGCCCTGTCCCTTTGACAACCCTACTTCTTGTGTTATATTCCTTCTCTTGGGAAACAACAACATTCATCAACAACTGCCTGTCCTCCTCAGATGGGATTCCTCCATCATACTTCTTTATCATTAAAGCTCTTAAATATTCAAAGTCATTATTGGGAAATTCAAAATATTGTACAGTATCTACTTCTAAAGTATGAGAGGGAGGAAGAATAGGTACCTGGTGGATGCAATCCTAAAAATCAGCAGTAATTCTAGCACTTATTACCTCAGTTGAAGTTGCCCCTTGTTGTGAGCTCGTGGAGCAACCCATCATGCAAACATCATCATCATTATCATCATCAGCTTCTTCTTCTTCTTGCTGATCTTCCTCACATGGAGCATGGGGCATGAAACATCTGTCACACCAATCAATGACATTTTTCTCCTCCACAACAGTAACTCTGGAAGCCAAAGGATCAAGTACCATTCTATTTTCCCTGGCCTGGGACTGTTTATTTCCAAATCCAACAGGTCCCTTGCCTCTGTCATCAGATCTCTGATCATTTCTATGATGATTTGTAAACCTATCTTGGCCTTGTTGCTTGTGCTGACCTTGTGAACTCTGCCCAATCCCTTTTTCTTCCCTGGGCTAATTTGTATGATATTTCTTTGACAGCCCCTGCCAAATTTTTCACAACTTCCTCCAAATCAGCAGCCTTACTTGTTTGAGGATTTTCCTGGGTTAATTAGTTTTACACCCTCCCTTTTTGGAGGCTTTCCAATTTCCTTGATGTTGTTCTCTATTTGTAGAGCCATGGTGAAGGCCTACCTCAAATTAGTAGGGTTTTTGTCCCTCAAGTAGTAAGCAACTTTTTTTATCAAATGCATATGAATATTTGATCAAACATGATTCATCACATGGCCTTAAGCTAACAGGAAATCTCCTCAAGGTCTTGTTAAACCTTGTGTTGAAATCATGTACTGACTCATTAGGATTCTTCTTGATGTTTTCAAATTCTGATAGAAGAAACCTAGGGTCAGTTCTATCACCATACTACAATCTAAATGCATTGTTCATCTCTGTCCAAGAATCAATGGAATTATCTGGAAAATCTTTATACCAGTCCCTTACATCCTCTTCCAAAGTATGGATAAACAATTTGATATATACATCTTCATGTTCAATCTCAAAGTCTTCCATCATATTGATAAAAATATTTAGATGTTGATCACCAGTTATAGCATTTTTTCCTTGGAACTTTGGTAATCTATTTCTTACATCCTGTGGAACTACATTTGGATAACCAACCATCCTTGTAAAATTTATAGGACCAAAGGTGTTTACAAATAATGGAGGTCTTGGTGGGGGTAGGGCCATGTTGTTTTGAGGAGGTGACCCTGGAGGGGAGACAAATTGATAAGGGGTAGAGGGTCTTTGAAACATAGGAGTATAAATTTCAAAATGGATATCCCCTAAAGGCCTTGTTTCTTGGAAAACCCTATCAACTTTTGAAAAGACAGGGGCAGAATGAGAAGAAAACTTTTCAAAATCAAATGAAGGCCCCTCTCCAGTTGGAGAATTCAATTCCACAAAGAGGCTACCTGATTCAGAATCACTTGAATGGTAGTCTTCAATGATAGGCCAATCACTTTCATCAATGGAGATCCCTTTTCTTGTCTGCTGATCTCCAACAACTCTCCAGGATTTTCTTCCTTCTGACTTTGTTTTTCCTAGCTCTAGAAATAATGTCCTAGTAGGATCCCTAGCAAAGAAATATCTTCTTCCTTCCATCTTTGCAAATATTAGTAACAAATCTCACTTGACAGAGGTTAAGACACTGGTACTCATCAAGAATCAGATCAACAGGGAGTTGCCACTAAGGATTTCCACCTTAGTTGTGCAAATGCACTAAAATATGATCTATCAAATGTCTATCAATACTAGAAACTGGAAATGGATGATCTAACTTTTCTTTACCCAGATTTATCAATGAAAGCTAGTGCACTAGGTGTGGAAACTGAAGGAATTACACACAACACTTGCAACTTTGAAATACTTCTTACAGGCCCGAACAACAAGATGATGTTTGAAAAAATGTATTAGCACTTAGAGCATATAAGAAGTGTTTACCAGGGTCTGAATATGAACTGTAACCACTATGTCCCCTAGCAACGGCGCCAACAGTGCCAGTAAGGTGTTGGTACCCAAATTGATTCTCCTCTCAGAAGCTGAGCAGCATCACAAGGTTTGGCAAGAAGCTTAGAGACAAGCTTAGAGCATGTAGTGTGTTCATTTTGTAGCCAGGGATGAAATGCAGCTTTCTCTTTGTCACTCAGATGTGGAGAAATGGGTAGCACCCTCAAGAGGATTTGACCTATCCTCACTACTTTATGGTTGTGCCTTTCAACCAGGGTGAGAGGACCCTTTTTGTAGCCTGTTGTTTGTGGAGGAGATGGAGATATCCTTCCTTGTGAAATTATTAAGAAGACCTTGAAGAAAATATGATCAATGCAACAAAACCTAACTCTCATGAGTTGTCACTCTAGATAATGGAGATATTTTCTAAGCAAGGTTTAGGCCACTAAAGACAATGAAAACCTAATTTTTTCTACATGTTTTGGTAGTAAAAATTATGCATTTGTATACACACATGACAAACAGGGGTAGTATGGGTATGATTGATTTTTTTAAGTGAATTTTTGGTGGGAGGTGAAGCAGGATAAAGTTGATTATACTAGACCTTTGGAGGGACTTTACAATAATGAGAAACTTCACAACAGAAAGCTTCAGAACAGTCAAGACGTTCCTTCAACTAGAAGGTGTGCTTCAATGGAGGCCCAAATCAGCATGTTTTCACATAATATTTAAGACTCCAATACGAAGGCTTGAATTAGAAGACTCAATTAAACACTATATTTCTAATTAACCATGCCTAAGGTACACCTGAAGACTTACAGACAATATTTATCAACAAATGACAGTGAATTGATTTTAAATTTGTTTATCTCATCCAAGATGAAGGATCTTCTTGAAATGAAATTAAAAATACCATTAAACTATCATAGGGATGAGATCCTGTGTGATTTCACAAAAATTTCAGTATAAGATTGCAATAGGAATGAATAGAACTATTTGTAGACATTCTGAAACAAAGCAGACACTAATTGCTTAGAGTCAACATAGAATAACTCAAATTTGATTAAACTTATCAGCAGGGGAAAGTTTCTAGAACAATATCAGAGCTTGTCAATGGCTGTACACTCGTAACCACCTTGACATGATCAAGTTTAACACAAAAGAGATATACAGGTTTCTCAAACAGTCCCTTAGAAAGATAGGCTCTATCAAGCTTTTCTCTTAGAAAATCAGTTCTGACCTCTAACACTCCAACCTTCCAACCATTTGCATGAAAAATTCATGCAATTTATAACATTTTACAACAGAGTTTTCCCCCCAAAAATCCAAACATTGAGTGTACCAGTGCTCACCATGATCTTGATTGTGATTCCTAGAATCAGATCTGTAAAACGTTGTCAGGTGCTCAGGGGGTAGATCTCTTCAAACATCTTTTGCATTCAACATCTTCTTCTGGTAGATCACTCTTCCTTTTACTCGCCAACCACTTCTGCCCCTAATCTATCAAATCTGGTTCTTTGCGTGCCCGAGAAGGAAAAATGGAAGATCAGATCAAGCCCAAAGGTCAGATCTCATCTTAATAGTAAAAGACGTCCCCGAATTTTCCTCACCAAACCAAGATATCAACAGGTATTTCACGTTCCAAGGAAAGAAAAATTGGGTCAAATCTGATAGTCAGATTGCATATTTAATGGTGAGAGATGTTTACAGACCTTCCCCACCAAACCAGGATACTAGATTAATGTTCCTCTTCATTTGGCGTGTAGGAGACTCCAAGAAATGATAAAAAACCATAAGAATACACATCCCCAGGAGCTTTGGAGTGAAAATGGCAGAAAAATCAGATACAGATGCACAACTGTTGTTGATTTCTATTTTGAATTTGGACCGTCCACGTGGGAGATCCACTTTAAAGTGTAGGCATGCGGGTTCCTTTTTTCCTTTTACAACTTCTGGAAAAATGTAAAATTTTCACATTTTTCTCCACACCTCTGCCCTTGAGAAATGATCCTGACACGTGTCCTAAGGTGGGTCCCAAAGGAACCGTGGCCAAATTCTGCTATTTCACCTCTTTTTTGGAAAAGGGAAAATTTTCCAAATTTCCCTCGCAGCTCCGCCCTTCCGCTTTTAGTTTCTGATGTGGGTCCCAGCGGAACCACGCTTCATTTTACACTTTTAACTCCTTTCTCCACAAAAGGAAAATTTTCCAAATTTCCCCTGAAATTCCGCACCTCTGCCATTGACCGGGGAAAATTAATGACTATTCTCTGTTGGGCTTGTAGGCCATTTTGATGTTTTAATCCTTTTGATGACAAGAGGCAAAAAACCCAAGTTACTCCTGATGGTCCGCTTCCGGTCCCTTTTGAATTTTTCAAACTGCCATGCGTCACAATGGCGCATCTTGAGATGGTCCCCAAAAGTTGAGACCTTGAATGAGCGTGGGCTCACCATGTGTCTTGGCCCAGAAAAATTTGTTTGAAGGCTTAAAGCTCAGTGGAAGGTGCCATGTGTCAGGGTTTGAGGAAATCTCCTTTGGCCGTTGAAAATTCCAAGCAAAATGCAAAGTGAGCGGAGGCCTCTAAGTGTCCTCCTGGCGCTTCTTTAAAATAAAATTCAAGGGCTGGTCCTCAAACATGTGTGGTCCCTCCATGTGTCCCAGGTCTCTCAAAATATTTTGAAAAAAGACTAAGTATGGGAAGACCTGGTGGAAGCCTCCACGTGTCTTTATGGCACAATTTCAAAATGGTGCCCAAGAGTGGAGACCCTGAATGAGCGCGGGCTCACCACGTGTCATTGTGCAGCCAAACTGTACCAATTGCATAAAAATTTGTCTAAGTCCAAGCAAGGTAGCGGAAACCTTCACGTGTCCTCCCAGCGTAACTCCAAGGCCAAACCAAAAATAAAATCTTCAAATGAGTGTCGTTCTTCCACGTAGATATGTTTTTTAAGTTGAGGTGATTCATGAAATTTTTGAAGTACCTTGTCGAGACGCGTCCAACCAAAAGAGGCCACGTTTCCTGTTGATGCAAGGATGTAAATTTGACTGGGAGAAATGCCCGTCAAACCATAAAATGTAGAAAAATGACCATTTGAGCCTGGAGATGAAATTTTCTCCAAGGACAGAGAATTCAGTAAATGTTACAAGGCTCAAATACATTCCTCTGAGCTACATCCATTCATCTTTCTTCAAGTATTTTAGGGAAAAAATGACAAGGACAACAAATCCCAAATGTGGAACATGGAAAGAATGGGACAGCCCAAGTTTTTACACCCAAATACAAACCTTTTCAGATGGACGGAGAAACGAGGAAAAAAAATTGGATCTATACGTGATCCTCCATTCAGGAAAGGACTGATTATAGCAACAAAAGGAAGGTGGAGACTTTTGAGGCACAATATGGGAAGATAAGATGTGACAGAGATCGTAACTTGATAGATTTTTAATGGAAATATGGGGAAAGAATATTTCGAGCACCAACACTGCCACTCGAAGGTGTCATTTGTGTGATAGATGCAGTTTCTTCTACACCACCTGTAGACACCAAATTTAGGTCACACTCACTCTTTACCCCACATGTATATTAATTTAATTACCTACAAATAAATTAATGCCCATTCTCACAATATTCATTAATTTAAATACCTTAGTTAAATTAATTTCCACCTCACCTAGACACCTCACCCCACCACATCTCCTAGAAACCTCATCATGGACCTATTTTTAGCATGTTCATTCTAACTAGGAGTCAATCTCTACTTACCATAACTAACTAAGAATTGGTCTAACCCTAACACTACATGCCTATTCTTTGTCTAGCAACATGCCCACTTACTTACATGGAAAATACCATTTTAGACCCAAACCAATGGGTAGAACTGGTAAAAAGACCACCAAGATATGTTGTTTTGGAAACCTAGGATTTCCTTCCTTAACCAATGTTGTTTAACCCTCAACTGACGCCGATTAACCTAAACCATCATTAGTTACCATATATTCACTTTTCCTCTTACACATCCAGACAACCTAAATCAGCACTAAGACTGATATGAAGGTTAAACATTCTCGGTAACATTTTGGGAAGCACATCCGTGACACTGACCACTAATTACATCGATCAACCATCACCTCCATCTAACCACTAGGTCTGTAAAAAAAAGTAAGTACATTTATATCTACATCTTTCCATACTTATTTGGATTAGTTCCTTTATCTCTATTGGTGACTCCTAGTGTCCTTTGTATCCCATCATTTCCAACCTTCCTGTCAATCCATCCACCTAACCACCTACAACCTCCTAACTCCCCATACCTGACTCCAAACGTCTCTGAGCATTCTTAGCTTCTTTGGTAACCTAACCCTCATTCTCTTATTCTCTATGCAATAATAAAGAATCTATAAAACCAAGTTTCATTGAGTTTCTATCAGTTTGACCCTATCGACCACGATTAACCTAAATCGTCACCAGTTTCCTCTCCCAACATTGGTCATATCAGACCGACGTTGATCTCTGTATCTGGTAATTCTGCCTGTAACAGTAACCTAATAACCTTCACCCAAATAGCTGAAACTATCCAAAACTTGACCCTGACTTGTTCCAGTCACCTTGGCTACCTGTCTAACCTCTAGATCTGATCATAATCTTACCTGTTAGATAAGATTTTCTTATCGTATTTGAATGAGATACCTAAATCATATAAACAATAGTAGGATGTTATTTTATTACGTTATTTATTACATTGAATTGTATTAAATAGTGGATTTACATCCATCTAGGAAGTATCAAACTTCTCGCATCTAGCACACGCTAGATAATCCACTGACATATATTTTTTAATATTCCTCTTGTGGTCTTGTTTTGCATTCACAGGTAGTTCCTCCAAGAAAAAAGGAAGTTATCGCAATCAACACTGGATCGGGAAATTAGAACGCATGTACTCTACCTCCCACCTTCATTCACAGGTATTCCTCCTCACCCTTACCTTATCTATTTTTCTGATGTAAGAAACTTATCAGCAAAACATTTTGGCATGCCCAGTGTGACCCTCATTTGTGTGTTTATTTATATTCATATAGGTTGCATCCTGTGTGTTTCCTTTCTAGATTGTTATTCACTAAATATTCTTCTATGGTAATATATCCTTCTTTCTAATTACTCTAATTAAAACATTTATTTTGGTGCATTTAAAAAGAATTATGGAAGAGGTGGGACGTAACTAAGAGGTGGTATCTTAGTTACGTCCCACCTCTTCCATAATTGTTGCCCTAACGGCCTTAAGGATGGCCTCATCTGCCCCCTTTTCCTGATATATACCAGTTGCATCACAACAACCCCCAGTGTCAGAAACCCACACCCTCTTCCAAAACCTTGTCCTTTCCATCCCACATTCAATACCACTAATTACCACGAGGGTCATTCCGACCACCTCACATATTTACATGCATCACCAACAACCCCCAATCTCATCTATTGCTTATTCATGGTATATTCCACTTGTATCTATCCCCCTTTGCAGTTTTCATATTTGGCACCCCCATATACTAGGATGACATTCACATCATACACCAATCATTAACTTCCCTTTACTACAGGAGGCGTCCATTCCTCACAACCCACCAATGACCTCATTAGGGTGATGATGGAAAAGATGCAGACATTAGAAGCATTAATTTCCATCTCTCGCAGCTCCTTGACCTATGATGAAATCTGTAATGAGCCTATTCATCTATCTATTCCTATTCGCACATACCCCATGTATTGGGAAATGCCCAAGTTTCAACCATTTCAACAGTAAAGAGGACCCAAAATAGCACTTGTGGTCAATCAAACATGGGTGCTACCTAATTGACCATGAAGATGCTTTACTCCTACGAACATTCCCCATGTCCCTAACAGGACCCGCCTTAGATTTGTATAAAATTTTACCTAGAGACTCCATCTACTCCTTTAACCAAGTGGTTCAAGTATTCTTAGACCACTTCTTGATCAATGTAGTAAAAAAAGTCACCATGGCTGACCTAAATTCGACACAACAATATGACAACGAATCTATTGCAGATTTCATTACTCGCTGGCGTAGTCTTATCAACCAATTAACTTTCTAGTTACCTCAAGTTGAACTTATTGAGTTGTTCACTAGAGATTGTGCTAGAAACATCTCACCAACTCTGTAGGTACAAACCTTCTGTACCTTTGATGAAGCATTTACCATGGCCCGAAAACTGGAAATTTTCACGCCATTGAAGAAAAGAAAATCCAATTACAAACAAGAACACCCCATTCAAATCAAATGATTCTTCTTCATCTTCAAAACCCCAAAATAACTATTCAAAATCCCAAAGGATCTGCTAACATGGTAGTTCTCAAGGTGGGTCCATCTCATCCTTCTAATCAAGGCCCAACCTTCTTCCAATCTTTCTCCTATTCAGGAATTTTCAGCTCCACGGGAGCAAAGAAAGTACACTTCGATTGGAGAGCCCTATTCTTCAGTCTTGGAAAATCTTCTTAAAGCTAGAGCCATTACACTTCCTCCCATAAAACCTCATACTAGGTTTCGATCCCACTCATCCTATGCCCGCATGGTATAAAGAACATGATTACTATAATTATCATTCGCGTTAAAGGCCATAGTGATGGTAATTGCATAACTTTTAAGAACATTATCCAAGAGATGATAGATAATGGAGACCTTGTCATGGACAACCCAAATGCGCTAAAATCAAAATTTGCACATCTTTAAGAAGTCATTCCCTAATCATAAACCATCATCTAATAAAAATAGTGAACCTTCATCCAGTGATAATAATGTCATTGAAGTCCACGTAGTTTTGATATCATACCTAGTCATTCCTCAAATTCCACCTACTTCATCTATTGAGGAAATCTTGGCACGAGCTCCTCTACCCACAGAGGAGCATACCTCTTCTACTCCTCCACCCAAAGAGGAATCCCCTTCATCTCCCCTTCACTCTCATGGAGGAACCCATACTTTCTACCGATGTCATTTCATCGTCTACCTCCCAACCTTATGGAACAATCAACACTATGTTAAATCTCCCATCCACAAGAGAATCATCATCACCTTCTCCTCCACCAAGAGGAAGTCTACCTCACCCCACCTACCATCTCTCCTACCCATGGGAGATTCTTCAGACATGTCACTACCTGTTGGGGATAATTCTCCCTTAGCATCCTAGGATTCTATTGACCTGATCTCGGCTCTTTTAGTCACATAATCCAAAGGCTAACCAAATTCCCTATCTCACAAAAATATCCCATAAGGATTTCCACTAAACCAACTGCATATAATCTTACAGAAGTTCCATTTTCATGATTGGACAATCACCTAGATTACGTTGATAATTCCATGCTCTGGGGAGGTCTTCAGCTCCCCTTTTCAACTCAAATGCAGATGTTTCCTTATTATAATTCCATGATATAACCAAAGGTATTTTGGGCCATAACAACCAGAATAATACAAGACCATGCTAATTGAAATATTCAAGATAGCTTCATTCATCCATCCCTACCTATGGAGAGAGAGATTTACCCATGGACTAAAATCTATTCCAAACCTAAAACCCTACCCAATCTGGCAATATTTCCTTCACCCGTATCTAGACCCATCACTACTTTGGGTGTCATGATTGAGGAATCAAGCCTTACCCATCCACCTGTCAAATTGGATTTAGCCATGTCTTCCAAAGTCTAGAATCATAAATTATTCTTCCTTTTACAAATACCTAAAAGGAAGACCCAACCCTCTAGGCCACATACACCAGTCTTCCTACCACACCTTTGTCACCTTCCCCCTTCCATCCATCCTAGGACCTCATCCATAAACCTTGACTAAAAAAATCTATCCTACCCAAGGCTATAATGGTCAAAATGCTAACCAACCTACTACTTACATTTTGAGCCTTTGTTACACCTCATTTACCGGTAATCAGTGGTAAACACCCTCACCCTCACCCATGAATTTCTTACCATGTTATACCTCAATGCCAATTACTATAACCCCAACTTTGCTTATGAGGAATTTCAACCTATACCTTGAACCCAGACCTCTACCAACCACTTCCACTGAAGAACTCTAGTTCTCCCCATGGGTAACCCATCCTCTTCCACCATTATTTTCCACTTCTACATTCGTATCCCTGTCACCTTTACCCAAGAAGGTGCATCTTTTTCCCAAAATCATTAGAACCCACTACCCTCCAACAAAGGTAGTTATCACCAATAAAACCTTCCATTGCTATATCTTCTACCCCACCTTTTCCAAAGATGCCATAAGTTAAGACAACTACCAGTTACCAAATATTAGACCAACCCATTTCCCCTCTTATAAAGCCTCTTCCATTCACAATCATCCACACCTTACCCAAACCCAAACTCACTTCCCATTGTGATCCTTATGCAGGGTCCTACGCCAACATTTTAACCAACCTCTTAGGAGACTTGATCATCACATTACAACCACTGTAACCTTATGATCCTCTCAAACCCAAATAAAAAGGGTTTGATGAAACTAATATTTTGCCTATCATCAGAACATGATGTAGAAGGTTGTAAGGCTCTGAAACCGTTCTTCCTACAATTATTTGTCCTCAAATAAAGAAAATAATTTGACTAATGAATATTCTTGATGAGGACCATATTCCACCTTCTCTATCATGTCACAAGTTCCATCTTCCTTTACTGTGTTCAGCGACCTTATCTCCACCCCACAACCATTTTGTCCACCTCCAAAATTTGAGATCAACATGGTCCGTATTAGAGAGTTGGCCAAATCACCACCCAAATTCATGCGCCCTACTCATTTCACAAGGTTCTTATCCCACTTTCTTTTTTTCCATCATGTAATTATTGCACATTTCATGACATATTCTTCATCCTACCTCCCCTCAGATTAACATGGTTCACATTTCTACCCACGCTCAAAAGACAAAGGAAAAGAAAAGAGCAACTAGCCCATCAACCAAACCTTGTTCCCAATATACCATCTTACCCACTCCCAAAATCAACATCCAAGGACCTACATATTATTTCTGATGGGGTCACCCATCACATAATGATAAAACAATTACATCAGTAATTCTAAAGATGTCTTCCATATGATCTCGTTGGAATTTTTTGAATCTCATCGAGACAAGTCTTATCGAGGTTTTACAATCCATTGAAGTTTTTGTTTCAATGACCCCACACCAGTAGCCTCAATTATCACCCCTCACCATGAAAAAGTGGCCTTGCTATGGAATACCAAATAAGCTCCTTCTTCTAGCCCCCATGGTATACTCCCACTCATCAAGTTGTATCTTCCATGTTAGCTTATTTCTAATGAGGAGATTGTACCTCTCCAATCAGATGACCCTGATCCCAACCTTTTCATCTTATGTCTATATCTATAACATATGTGTACGACATGTTCATGATTAAGCAATGGTGGTGCTCTATTAACATGGAATCTCCTCCCATGCATACAATCAAATGTGTATTTTAATTCTAACTATATGCATAATAAATAGTTATGCTGCACTCCTTTAATGATGCCATCACCTCCACCCTTGGGGCACTATTATCCTTCATGTTCATTGTAGGCCCTCCACACTAGGTTGGAACTATTCTACATCTTAGAGGGGACATTCCAGTATAACCTATTGTCAACAGACCAAAAGATTCAGTCATGGGTTATGTCCCTTCAAATTTACAGGTTGTGTAAAACACCCAAGCATGAAGGGACATAACTATACCATCCCTAGCTGACCCATACATTCAAAACCTAATAACATGTTGTACGAACCCAATTCGATGTCTTTTGTACCAGTTAAGGCATCTGCCACTACCCCCACTTCTCCTTCACCCATAAGCCCCATCCACCAATGCTTCCACCACCTCTCCCACACCTAATTCTTCTTATTCCTACTGCCTATGTTTTTACAACCATCAGACACCTACTCCCAGAGAACTTCCCAACCACCGATACCCATCCACCAATCATCTAGTGATTCATCTATTCCCAGCTACCCACATATCGACTACTGATCCCTTAGAGGGTGTTTTTCAATGCCTCACTCTAGGGGAGTACTGCCTCTACTATATGACACATTCCTCACTCTGCAAGAGTATGTTCAACCTAACCAACACCCTTGTTATGAACTACCACATAGGTGAGGTTTTCCTTATGGTCCTCCCCACCTTAGGCACTAATTAATGATTATGGGGGAAAACTTGATCTTCACTATTCACCCAAACCTCCATCCCAAACACAACCATTTTCATCTAGACCTCCAATCTCTCACTAAGAGCACCATTTCACCCACACTTTCCTTCACCGTTGTGCATGGAAAATTTGGCTTCAGTTTTTATGAACAAGGCCACCATAGCTGTCATCCCATGTATTTCCAATAGTAAACACAAATCCCTCCCCTAAAATGGCATGGGATTTTTCTGCACCATCCTCCAAGAAGGATTGACATTAAACCTCATTGAGGAAGATTAAACCTTCTCCACCTCATTCACCAAGTGATCACCATCTTCACCCACAGAGTCCATAGAGGATAGAATCTATATCCTCCTAACTTTTTTTTTTAATAAAACAATTTCCTTGGGTAAATCTCAACCTATCAACTGAAAAGGCTCCCTCTTCTCTCCCCTTAAGTATCACTCTACAGGATTGAAGCGGATGATCAAACCATGGGTATTAATGTTCTTCAATGTATAGGATGAAATCCTACACTCCAAGGGAGAATAATGGAGATGATTTTGCAACATCGATGGGTTCCTTTAGAGGAAGAAGAAACAACATATGAGCACTTCACAAATCATAACCATTTATAATGCCTATCCATACAAAAGTTACTTCCCGTCTCGCATTGCTCTTTTGCCATAGGGAGTGCATAGCCTTAGTGTAATCATTAGAAAGGCCAATTGAAAAGCCTTAGATCCTGAGCCATCAACTAAAATTTCCAGTTGGAAGTAGTAGGATACACACAAAAGGACTTCCATGGAGAGGAGCCTTGGGAAAATTCATACCTACCAATTCCCCACTACTGATTTGTCTCCCATCATATTAGAGATTACACCTTGCATGTTACACTCGGGTATTTCTTACGGCGGTTACTGCGGTGAGTGGAGCCTATTTTCATGTGGGAATTGTTGAATATTGTACACTAAAACTTTATAGTACACCCATGGCCTTAATGGGTATGTCTTATGGGCTGTTTTTCTCATATTGGTGGGATTCTTGACCCATAGGTTTATGGGACGGTTTTGGCCCATGGTTTTTGATACCCATGGTTTTGTAAAACTGGTTAAGTAGTTGTCTATTTATATGGTTTTTTGCATATGGTAGGGATAATGTAACATTGCAGATGTGTTTTGAATTTGGGTGTGAATTCTGTAGATTTTGTTGAGCATAGCTCCAAACGGATCTGGGTATTGTATTGAGAGAGTGGTGGCTTGTAATAAAATCTGAGCAAGTGATTCTTGGTGGACGTAGCCCAAATTGGGTGAACCACGTTAAATATTATCTCTTTGTGTTGTGTTATTTTATTCTGCACTTTTATTTGAGATCTGTAATATTTTTTGCATATTAGTTTCTACTGTTGCGATTCTGTGAGGGATTATTCTGCATATTTTATCCCTTATTTCCTAACAATTGGTATCAGATCCTGGTTTGGTTTGCTGAAGTGTTGAATCGCAGGGAAAGTTTTATCTTGAGTGGGAGCTATGGAAGATGATGGAAGATCAAGGGTTGATAAATTCAACGGGCAGAATTTTAGTCTTTGGAAGATGCAGATGGAAGATTACCTTTATCAAAAGGATCTTTATATTCCACTGTCTGAGAAGGTGAACAAACCCTCAAGCATGACAGATGTGGAATGGGATTTGTTGGATAGGAAGGCACTTGGGACAATCCATCTGTGTCTTGCATCTTTGGTATTATTTAATGTTTCAAAGGAAAAGACTACAAAAGAACTGATGGATGCATTAGGGAAGTTGTATGAAAAACCCTCTACCTCTAATAAGATATTTTTAATGAAAAAGTTGTTTAATATGAAGATGTCTGAGAATAGTTCAGTAGCAGATCATTTAAATGATTTTAATATGGTTGTGAATATGCTAGCTTTAGTTACAATAGAATTTGATGAAGAAGTTAGGGCTTTATTAATTTTGTGCTCTTTACCTGAGAGTTGGAATAGCCTGGTAATGGTGGTAAGCAACTCGGTTCCAGCTAACTCAAAGTTGAAGTTTGAGGATGTTGTAGGGGTGATTCTAAGTGAGGAAATGTGAAGAAAAATCTCTGGGGAATCTTCTACTTTAGGGAATGCTTTGACAGTGGAAACTAGAGGGAGACAAAAGAATAGAGGAAGCCATGGAAAATCAAAAGATCGGGCAAGGTCAAAATCCAAAAGCAAGATTGTATGCTGGAACTGTGGAAATTCTGGGCATGCAAAGAAGGACTGTTGGGAGCTTTGGGATAAGAAGAAACAACAGGAAGAAAACAAGGAGGAAAATGTGGCAACAGGTAATGTATGTCAGGATGCTTTGATTCTTTCTTTGCACAATATTACTGAATCTTGGGTTTTAGATTCAGGGGCTTCTTTTCATGCTACTCCACATAGGCATTATTTTGTTGATTATGTTTAAGGGATTTTGGGCATGTTTTACTTGGTGATGATGAGCCTTGTAACATAGTTGGAAAAGGTTCTGTTCAGGTTAAGATGCAGAATGGGAATACATGGCTATTGAAGGATGTCAGACATGTGCCTACATTAAGGAGAAATTTGATATTGGCAGGGTAGTTGGGAAGTGATGGTTGTACTGTGATATTTACAGCAGACTCTTGGAAGGTTACCAAGGGTGCTCTTATGGTGGTAAGAGGTAAGAAGGTTAGAACCTTGTATTTAACCACTTATAGCACTAATGTTTGTAATCTTGTGGCTTCAGATGCAGATACAACATTGTGGCACTATAGGCTTGGTCATATGAGCCATAAGGGCATGGACATCATAAAGAAGAATTTTCCTGGATATACAAAAACAAGTTTGGATTTCTGTGAGGACTGCATATATGGGAAACAGAAGCGAGTAAGGTTTCTCAAGGTTAGACCTACGAAGAAAGAGAGTAAGTTAGAGCTGGTACATTCTGATGTGTGGGGGCCAGCTCAGGTATCATCTCTTGGGGGTTCAAGTTATTATGTTACTTTTATTGATGATGCAATAAGGAAAGTTTGGGTTTATTGTATTAGAAACAAATCTGATGTATTTGACACTTTTGTTAAATGGAAAGCCTTGGTAGAGAATGAAACAGGTCTTAAGCTAAAATGTCTCAGGTCAGATAATGGAGGGGAGTATTGCAGCAATGAATTTGATGATTATTGTTCTAAGAATGGAATCCACAGGAAAAATATGGTTCCAGGAACTCCGCAGCAGAATGGGGTGTCAGAAAGGATGAACAGAACAATAATGGAATGTGCTAGGAGGATGAGGTTACATGCAAGACTGCCTCTTTATTTTTGGGTAGAAGCGGTGAGCACAGCTGTGTACTTGATAAACAGAGGACCCTCAAGTGCCTTGGATGGAGGCATACCTGAGGAGGCTTGGTATGGTAAGAAAGTTGATTACTCATTTCTTAGAGTCTTTGGATGTGAGGTGTTTGTTCATATAGACAAGGATGATAGGACCAAGCTAGAGGCTAAATCAGAAAAATGCACTTTCATTGGTTATGGTGGTGATGAATTTGGATATAAATGTTGGAGTATTAAGGAAAAGAAAATCATTCGATCTAGGGATGTGGTCTTTAATGAGAAAGTCATGTATAAGCAATAGTTGTAGGAAAACAGGGAAGAATCTAAGAAAGAATATGCAGCGGTAGAGGATCTTCCGGATGGAAAGTGACACATGAATTAGTTCAGGAACCTACTCAACAGGAACCCCAAACTCCTATATTGAGGAGGTCTTCTAGGGTAAGAAGAGAACCTGAACGTTTTTCTCCTTTCTCTTTATTATTTATTACTCACTGATAGTGGAGAGCCAGAGAGCTTTGATGAAGCAATACAGGTAGATGCCAGGAAGAAGTGGGAGCAAGCCATGGATGAGGAGCATCAGTCTCTCATGGAGAACCAGACATGGGATTTGGTGAAGCTACCCTGGAAGGCAAAAGAGCATTACAGAACAAGTGGGTGTTCAGAGTTAAAGAGGAAGAAGGAGGAAAGAAAAGATACAAGGCCTGGTTGGTGGTCAAGGGGTTTGCACAGAAAAAAGGTATAGATTTTGATGAGATTTTTTCTCCTGTAGTAAAAATGACTTCTATTAGAACTGTTCTTGGAATAGTTGCAGCAGAAGACTTGCACTTAGAGCAAGCTTAGATGTAAAGACTACATTTCTCCATGGTGATTTGGAGGAGGATCTATATATGCAGCAGCCAGAGGGCTATGAGGTCAAAGGTAAAGAGGAGATGGTGTGCAAACTGAAGAAGAGCTTGTATGGCTTGAAACAAGCTCCACGTCAATGGTATAAGAAATTTGATAGCTTCATGATGGAGCAAGGTTATATTAGATGTCATTCTAACCATTGCATGTATACAAAGAAATTTGAGGATGGCAGTTATATTATCCTATGTTCTGTATGTGGATGACATGTTGGTTGTAGGTAAAAACATGCAGGAAATAAAAGTACTCAAGAAACAAGCTAAGTGAATCCTTTGATATGAAGGATTTGGGGGCAGCCAAACAAATCCTTGGTATGAGGATATCTCGGGATAGGAAGGAACAAAAGCTGACTTTATCTCAGGAAGAGTACATTAAAAAGGTATTAGATAGGTTTAATATGTAGGATGCTAAACCGGTTGGGACTCCTTTGGTAGGCCATTCAAGTTATCAAAGGAACAGTGTCCCAAGACAGAGCAAGGAGAGAAACCAGATGTCCAAGGTACCTTACTCATCAGCAGTTGGTAGTTTGATGTATGCCATGGTGTGCACTAGGCCTGATATTTCCCATGCAGTGGGAGTGGTGAGTAGATTTATGAGTGATCCAGGTAAAGATCATTGCAAGGTAGTAAAGTGGATCCTTCGGTATTTGAGAGGGACCATGGGGAAAATTTTTTGCTACAGTGGATCAGACACCACTTTGTGTGGTTATGTAGATTCAGACATGGCTGGAGATGTAGACAATAGGAGGAGCATGATAGGTTATATTTACATTGTAGGTGGGACAATAGTGAGCTGGATTTCATGACTACAGAAGCTGGTGGCTTTGTCAACCATGGAGGCTGAGTATGTTGCTGCCACAGAGGAAAGCAAAGAAATGATTTGGTTACAACAATTTCTTGAGGAGTTGGGGCATAAGCAGGAGGAAGGAAAGTTGCATAGTGATAGTCAGAGTGTTATACACCTAGCTAAGAACTCTGCTTTCCACTCTAGGATGAAGCATATACAGTTAAGTACCATTTCATCAGGACAACTTTGGAGGAAGAGAAGTTGAAGTTGGAGAAGATTCATACCAGTCAGAATCTGCAGACATGATGACCAAGGTGGTCACAAGGGAAAAACTAAAGCTATGTTCAGCTTTGGTTGGTCTTCACGGATGAAACTAGTGAAGGGTTGAGAAGCTTGCTCAGAGGAAAACTAGTCTCCAAGTGGGAGATTGTTATGTTTGTGGAGCCTATTTTCATGTGAGAAAGTGTTGAAGATGTGTTACACTAAGAGTATTTACACGGTGGTTTCCTCGCCGGTGAGCGGGTCAGGGGGGTTCGGGGGCGAAGCCCCCGAAGCAAATTTTCATGGGTGGTTTATTAACCCATAAGAAGGGTAATGGGCATAACCGTTATGGGCTAATTTTTGGGCCCATGGTTTTATTTGGGAAACGTGATTTTCTCATAGTTTGTTGTAAAACCATAGCTCTTGCTACCCATCTGGGTTTTGGGACCCCGGTGGTTTTTGCCCATGGTTTTGATACCCATGGTTTTGTAAAACTGCTTAAGTAGTTGTCTATTTATATGGTTTTATGCATATGATAGAATATGAAGCAAATGTATTGCAGATGTGTTTTGAATTTGGGTGTGAATTCTGTAGAGTTTGTTGAGCATAGCTCCAAACAGATCTGGGTATTGTATTGAGAGAGTGGTGGCTTGTAATAAAATCTTGAGCAAGTGATTCTTGGTGGACATAGCCCAAATTGGGTGAACCACGTTAAATATTGTCTCTCTGTGTTGTGTTATTTATTCTGCACTTTTATTTGAGATCTGTAATATTTTCTGCATATTAGTTTCTACTATTGCGATTCTGTAAGGGATTATTCCACATATTTTATCTCTTAATTTCCTAACATGCATCCTTGCATGTTTCTTTTGGTCAAAGAAGAACTTCAATGCCTTCTAAAGATCAGTTTCCTTCATCCTACCCATTGACTATCCCTAATGGATTTTTAATATTGTTCATGTCACAAAGCCAATAGGGGGACTCCACATTTGCATAGATTTCAATGACCTCAACTTAGCTTTCCCCAAAGACATTTTTCCTCTACCAGGCATTGAAAAACTGGTTGATCTCACCATCAGCCATGAGATTCTCTCACTCATGGATGGTTTCTTGGGTTATAATAAAATATTACTCACTCGAGAAGATCAACGCAAAACATTCTACCTTCATCACTCCTTGGGGGACCTTCTGCTATGAGTCATGCCTTTTGGCCTTAAAAACATTGGTGCTACATATCAATAGCAAGCCATGACTTATATCTTCAATGACATAATGCATCACATATTAGAAGATTACGTAGATGACCTTCTTACCAAATCCAAACATAGGACCAAACACCTTACAGTCCTTAAGGTCATCTTTGACCACCTCATCAAGTATTGTGTTCACCTTCAACCTAAGAAGTGTGTCTTCATGGTGCTTTCAGGAAATCCTTGGTTTCATCGTTTCTTTACGTGGCATAGAAGTCAATCCTGCTAAAGTAAAGGCTATTCTTGAAATGCCTCTGCCTACTAATCTCTGTCAACTTCAAAGTTTGCAAGGTAAGTTGCAATCTATTCGTCGTTTTATTTCACAACTTTCTGACCACTGCCAACCATTTCATCATCTCCTCAAAAAGGATGTCTCCTTCAAATGGGATGATGACTGCCACAAAGCCTTTGATGCCTTAAAACAATACCTTCTTCAACCACCAGTGCTCATTCCCCCTAAAGATGACCAACCCTTTTACCTATACATTTTTGCTATTGACCATTCCTTAGGTGCCATGCTCGCTCATTGTGATGAGCAACACAGGAGTAAGTGGTTTATTACATAAGCCATAAAAACTATGAAACTAGGTACACCCATGTTGAAAAAAATTTCTTAGCCTTAGTTTTTGTCACCACTAAACTTCGTCATTACCTACTCAACCACAAAACCTTTATCATCACTAACACTGATCCCTTACATTACATGTATGCCAAACCCTACCAGCATCAACGTGTTGCACGTTGGCTCATGCTTCTTGCAGACCTTGACCTTGAATTCATCCACCAAAAATCTATCAAGGGCCAAACCATCGCTGACCAACTAGCAGATGCACCTCTTTCTGGAGATCAACCCTCTAACTTTGATTTTCTAGATGAATCCATTACTACCCTCTCTTTGGATGATACCACTTACCAGATGACCTTATTCTTTGATGGTTTCCAAATGTCAGCGTGGAGGCGGTGCAAGTGTTATCCTCATTCCTCTTGATGGTGAACCTATGCCTTTATCTTTCAAACTAGATTTTGATTGTACTAACAACATCACCGAATATGAAGCACTCGTATTAGGCCTTCAAACTGCCATCACCCTAGATGTTAAATCAATTAATATCTTTGGTGATTCCCAACTGGTTGTAAACCAAGTCAATGGTATATACCAGTGTCGTAATGAAATACTCCAAAAGTACAAACATCATGTCGACATACTTTTGACTACCTTTGACCGTTACAAACTTCAAACCACCCCATGTTCTACTAATAAATTTGTGGATACCATGGCCTACCTGGCTTCTCAGATACCCACTTCATCTTCGACTCCAAAATATTTGTCACAATACAAAGGTTGCAATCACCTTCTTATTTATCTCGAGATGTCAACTCCATCGGAACTGTTGCACCTGACCCACGTGACCTTTGGTATAAGCAGTTTGCAGACTACCTTTCCCTTTCCATTCTGCCTCCTGATCTCACTCGTAATGGACAACACACCTTTCTTAAAGGTGTCTCTCGCTATGTCATCATGGGTGGTCTTCTTTATAAATGTGGCTTCGATGGTATTCTCTTACGATGCCTTACAAGTTCTGAAATTACCTACACCATCAAGGAAGTTCATGATGGAATTTGTGGAGGTCACTTTAGTGGCTTAGCTGTCGCTAAACACATTCTTCACCTAGGCTATTATTGGCCAACCCTAAACCATGACTGTTGTGACTATGTCAAACATTGTGTGAAATGCCAACAACATGCTAATCTTCATCACACACCTAGTCATGCCTTACAGGTCACACGAGACCTTTGGCCTTTCTCTCAATGGGGTTTGGATCTTGTTGGAGAGATCAATCCTCATTCTTCACAATGCCATCAATGGATTATAACCACTACTGAATACTACACTAAATGGGTAGAAGCCATCCCCCTCATTTCTACAAAAGCCAAGAAAATTTGTGAATTCATCAACCATCACATCATTTGTCACTTTGGTGTCCCTCATCGCCTCATCACTGATAACAAAAGCAATTCAAAAACAAAACCCTATGAAATATTTGTGACACTTTTGGCATTCAACTCAATTTCTCTTCACCTTACTACCCACAAACAAATGGCCAAGTAGAATCAACCAATAAAACCTTGAACAAAATTCTTATGAAAGTAGTTGACGATACTGGGAAGGATTGGCATACGCACATTCCTTTCACCTTGTGGGCTTACCGCACTAGTATTCACACTTCGACTGCTGCCACACCTTTCTCTCTAGTCTATGGTACCGAGGTTGTCTTGCCTCTCAAAGTCTAGATTCCATCTCTCTGCATCTCACTACAAGACATGCTCAACGATGATGACTTTCACCAGGACCGTTTAGCACAACTTGAGTTGTTAGATGAACATTGTCTCAATGCTCTTGATCATCTCCAAATCTACCAAAAACATATCAAATGTGCCTACGATAAGTATGTCCATGAGTGAACCTTCCAGGTGGTGACCTCATCCCAAAGGAAAATGAACATGTAACCAAAGAAGAAAAAAGTAAAAGGGGAAAATTTTCTCCTAATTGGCTTGGACCCTATATCGTTACTCATACCTATGGATCAGGTGCTTATCATTTGTCTTCACTCGAAGGTAAACCCAAACCTGAGCCCCTCAATGCCTTGCATCTTCGACCATTTTATTGTTGAAATCAAGTCCTATATCACCTTCTGTCTATTGACCGCTCGTCCCTTGAGCACCATTCACCTTCCATGTTACCTATTTTGAGGATCAATGACTAAACAAGAATCATGTGATCACTTATCACCTTTCAGCCTTATCTTCAATATGAGTACCATGCTCTACTCATGGCATGATTCTCATGGATACTTTTCATCTTTTTCAAAGATGGAATCCCATGGTCATTCATCACTTGAAACCATCTCTTTCATAGTTGACCTCTGTGTGCTATGGTTTTGTCTTCTAAACAAGAACCTAATCTTCCTCTATAGTCTTGTCCATGACTTAAATGTCCAAAAGAAAAATGGGATTCAACTCCTTGAGTCAAAATTCCAGCAAAAAGATGACTCCCTCAAAAGGGACATCTCTTCTCTCTATCTCGCCACTATAAATAGACTGCTCCCTCGAAGGACAACTATACAAAGCTACCATACTGCACATAGTCTATCATAAAAAGAGACTATCCTTGCAAAAACAAAATAAAATATTCAGAAGCTTCCCACATTGATCAGCTTCACGAAGACCTCAAGGAGATAATATACTCATCCCACATAGACTTCCCGCATCGATCAGTCTATCAAAAACAAAAACAAAAGAAGAAAATGATAACTTTTTCGTCATGGACTTGCCTATTTTTGATCATGGGTTTCTTGCCAGGTAAACATGTTGTTGTACACGAAGTTACGCTAAACCACCCATTTTCACCTCATTTCCTTTTCCCCCCTAATCTTCTACCTTATCAAGGGACTTGCCACAAACATGACATTTCGTGATCATGTGACTTTCTTCACCCTTAGAATAATTAATTATGCAACGCCTTTAGGGTCTTACGTTCATAAGCCAATCTCTGGTATGGAAGAATCATTATGGTTCTTATCAATTAGGTGGCTCTTTTTGTCACCTCTTACCATTCACCTTCTCCATTACTTATTGATTACCCTATACAGGACCAGACCATCGATATCAATATTTTAAAAGACTCAACCATGCCTATGACCTAGACTCAACCATGCCTATGACCTAGACTCAATCATGCCTGAAACCTACCAACCCATTCCTCTACCTCATCATATTCTTCCCTAGCTTATGGGAGAACTACATCGGCCTGAGGCCCCTTTTTGTTGGGGCTATGTAGGCAGCACTTGAGGGCATGGGGCCCTTGGAGGTTAGCTCGGCCACTCTTTACCCTAACCCATTTTCTCCCACATGTTTTTCTATTAACATTCTACTGTAATTAATTTCCATTTTTTATAACACTTGGAAAATTACCACACATACATATCTACCATTTTATCACATCATAAAAACATCCAATCAATCATTTCACATTTCCATGATATCAAAGATTTTGGAAATTTACACCATAACATACATATAACTCATCATTTATTTCCCATGTTACCAATAACTTGGAAATTAAATCAAAACTAAAAACAAGACTCAACCATGCCTAAATGCCTAACTGACCTAACTCCACCATGCCTAAATGACCACCATGCCTAAACAGACCTGACTCCACCATGCCTAAACTGACCTAACTCAACCATGCCTAAATGACCTAACTCCACCATGCCTAACTGACCTGACTCCACCATGCCTAAACCGACCTGACTCCACCATGCCTAATCCACCTAGTTTCCATCCATATACAAATAAAAATGAAATCACAACACAAGTACATCATCCATACCATAAATATCATCATCTATATCACTATGAAAGTCTGTGTATCCATCAAATATACACTGATACAAAATAATATAAGTATCTCAAAACTCTCATATACAACCTCACCATCTTTGGCACACAGGCCGGTATATGATCAAAAATCTCAAAAAACTCTCATGTACAACCTCACTATCATCGGCACGCAGGCTGGTATATATAAAAAAATAATCAAAATGATGATATACAGAGACATCAATCATCGGCCCATCTGATGTCCATGTCAATCTCATCTGTCTCCTCCTCTCTACCTATCTGACACCCTGCCAGCATCTCTCCACCCTCCATGGGTCTCGGTCTAGCCTCCACCTGGCCTGCAGCTGGGTCAGGCCTCCGTGAACTAGTGGCCTCACCCTGACCCTATCTTGGGGCTCGTTGACCCCCTGTACTCTCTGCACTATGCGTGTGGGATCTCATCCTCTCACTTGAGGCCTGTTGTGATTTGTACTCTACATAAGAGGGGACATCTATTTCAGTAGTCGTCAAGTGATCCTGGTAATATCTGGCCTCATTCAGGGCATCCCTGAATCTCACCATCGACACTGTCTGTGGTGGTGCCATAGGTCTCGCAACAACCTGTGATCTCTTTCCTGCTAATGATGGCCTCAACCCCTATACCTGTGAACCCTTCCCTCCTCCCTATACCGTGGGACCCTGTCCCACTACTTCCTGTAATATGGGACCCTGTCCCTGGGCCTGTGAGGGTGGATGTGCTATGACCTGGGCCTGTAGGGCCATAATCTGAGCCTGTGCAGTGGCCAACTGACCCTGTAAACCTACTATCTACACTAATAAGGAAGCTACCTATCCCCCATCACCATCCCCACCCTGTGTGGGTACCTGTCCTTGTGTAACCTGGGCTTGCAGGGCTACCACCTGCACCTGTAACATGGTAACCTTGTGCCTCTGAGCCTGTAAACTACCCCTGCAATACTTCCAGCTGTGTCAAAAGGGTGGCCACCTGCCCCTGTAATGTGTCCCTCTGAACTGTAATAGTGGCTAAGTTAGGCTACCCTGGCCTCAGTGGTGCTACCCATAGCTGCGCCCCCCACCACTACCTGTATCTGTCAGTAACCCTGCATGTCATCAATCCACCGGTCCACCACCTGCTCCTCCTACCCTGTCGGCATCGTTGGTTGTGGTAGAGGCATAGGCCTCTCCACGTCATCTCTCATGTACTGTGGGAATGGTGGAGGCATGTCCTGGGGCAGCCCAAACTATCATCTGACCCTATCAATGGGTATCATCTCGTGCTCACTGGCATGATGTCCCTCTATCCATCTGAGAAGTTGTAGCTCATCCAACTCCACTTCCATGTGTCTGTAGGAAGGGAAGCCAACATATGGCCTCCAAATGATGTCAACCCCTGACAATCCCTCTAGTATGTGCCTGTAATATGCTACATCATGTGCAGCCCTAGCAGCCCTGTGCTCTCCCCTAATAGGTACCCAACGCCTGTAACCAACTTGGACCAAGCCCACATCGAATGCATCAGGCAGGGAAAACCAACTAGATGCACACATATGATGTGCTCATATGCCCAACAGTGAAGAAGAAAGGTACAACACAAACTAAACCTTTGTAGCCTCCCATAGGCCCACAACTCTCTGTATAACTACACCAAGAATGTTGGTGCCCAAGAAAAATAGGTCCTATCCTCCATCATGTCATGGAGAACCCCCATCAGTGCTTGTGGGAATCTCCCACCCTCCACATCTGGCAATGCAAAGCAACACACTACCTCCATGATCAGGACAACCAACCTCATCTCCTGAGGATGGGCCATGTACATGTCCCCATAGCTCAGGCTTGTGCTATGGTATCTCAACTCTGCCATCACCTCTCCAAACACCGCCACTATCAGCTCCTCTGATGCCTCTGATGAAATAGAATAAACCTACTCTCCCACTATAGGTAGCCACAGGATCCTGTATACATCCTCTAGGGTGACAGTGATCTCACCCATCGGTAGGTAGAATGTATTGGTCGTTGAATCCCATCTATCGATGAGTGTGACCATCAAACTCAGATCTCAAACTATATGTCTGTAGTGTCAGATCCCAATCAGGCCGACATCTGTCACATGCCTCCACTCCTCTGCGGTCATGCTTGACCATACCACTAGCAACAGAGGTGGTACTCTATCCCTCATCCGTAGCTGGTCCCTAGCCTGCATCCAACAAACCACAACATTGTTCAGCCTTGACCATACCCAACATACCTTTTACCCAACACACCTATTACATGACATAACTATTTCCCACCACACCCTACCCAAACCACAACCCTACCGACTACCCCTTTTTTCCTAGTGTATTGTTACACCTATTCTCCCTTATTCTACTTTCCACCCCCACCATCACCCAAACACCCCTTTTCCCATATTTTCCCTACATACACCTTCCCTTAACCCTCCCTTGACTAATTTCCTTCCCCTACCCTTTCCTTCCCCCCATTCCTCATCATCCCTAACCAGCACCTTAACCATCACCAGTTTTCCTCAACTGATGCCAGTTCAATTTCACCAGTGTCGGTCATCTTAGACTTGACTGATGCCAGTGAAGGCCAACTAATGTTGGCCAACCCTTGACCAACGTCGGTCTCTGTCACACAATAAAAACCAAAAATCCCCTCGCCTATCAAAATTTTCTCAAAAACACCCTATAAAAACCTAATCTAACCTACCCAAACCTACCCTTCTTCCATTCCTACCCCTATTTACACTATTTAGGACACCCCATCCCTCATTTCATTTGTTTTTACCTACAAATAAAAAATCAATTTCCACCCAAACCCCCCCTTTTTACCCAAACCAATTTAAAACATCATTTTCAACCAAATGACAAAAGAGGATTGAATCCTACCTCATCTCGGTGTCGTCGGCATGGTGGTACATCTGGCCACTGCACTGGTGGTCCACCCAAACCCTCTCCCACCTCCACCATCACCAAATCCACTCCTCACCTCGCAACCAATCAAATGGCTCCAATCAATCTCATGGACCCACCTACCGAATGCCAATCACCCACTATGAGGCTCACCAACTCAACTCTCCACCTCGTATCATCACTTTCTCCTCTTACCACACCACTCTGTCATTTTCCCACAAATGAAACAAGTTAAAATGAATCCGTAAAATACAGATTTTTCTTCTTATCAACCCTACTCGACATGAGAGACGTTGGTCATAGTAAACCGACGTCGGTTACTTTATAACTGGCATCAGTTACCTGCTACTATCATTTTTACCCCATTTTTCCCATTTTGACCTCAACTCATCATTGCCCGATACCCTTTGACCTCACCCACACTTATTGCAACCTACCTACAAGCCCAAACTACCCCTACATTTCCTTAGTTGTGTCTAGGGATTTGTTATTTTACCTATACCTTGGCCTTACCCATGCCATGACCTATTTACTTAGACCTGACCTACTTGGTGTGACCATTGACCTTGTGTACTCGCTATACCTTGTGATGTTGTTACCCATGTTGTTTTAGCCTAACAATCATACCTTTCCTATTTTCATGTCATTTATCCTAACCAAACCTTTGGTGTACCAGAACATACCTAAACGTTCTTGCACCTGACCTATGTTGTGTTTCCTGGACCATATCCTATGCCTTGGATACCTGAATCACTTCACCCTTGTTTGGATAAACCTATTGACCTTGGACGATGTAGAGTTTGCAAGCTCTTCAACCTGGTACCGTGTTGTAGTCTATACATGTGTGTGCATTTGATTTCCATTACCCATTACCCAATTTGACCCTGTCCCATTACCTATTACCTAATTTAACCATTACCCATTACCCAATTTGACCATTACCCATTCCCAATTTGACCCTGGCCTATTACTTATTATCCAAGTCAACCATCACCCTTTCCCATAGTACTCATCCCTTCCCCACCTACCTTCACTTCCACCAACTACACATTTATCAAACCACTCACCGATTCCGTATAACACCTCATCAGTTCTTGGTTTGAGGGGGATCTCCTTCACCTCCACATGGGGCAATCACTTCCTATTTTTGTCAGTGTCACTTACCAATACAAGCTACGTGACAAAAAGGGGAAAAATGTAGACACCAAATTTGGGTCACACTCCCCCTTTACCCCACATGTATATTAATTTAATTACCTACAATTAAATTAATGCCCATTCTCACAATATTCATTAATTTAAATACCTTAATTAAATTAATTTCCACCTCACCTAGACACCTCACCCCACCACATCACCTAGACACCTCATCATAGACCTATTCTTAGCATGTTTCCTTTTAACTAGGACTCAATCTCTACTTACCATAACTAACTGAGACTTAGTCTAACCCTAACACTAGATGCCTATTCTTTCTCTAACAACATGCCCACTTACTTACGTGGAAAATACCATTTTAGACCTGAACCAATTGGAAGAACTGGTAAAAAGATAGCCAAGATCTGTTATTTTGGCAACCTAGGATTTCCCACCGTAATCGATGCCGGTTAACCCTAAACTGATGCTGGTTAACCTAAACCATCATCGGTTACCATATATTCACTTTGGTAACCTTGTTCTAGAGGTTGGAAGAATTATTCGAGTTTGGAGAGAGAGAGATATCTGCATGCAAGCACGAACCAGAGCCCTCTTGCACATCCAGACATCCTGAATCAACACCAAGACTGATATGAAGGTTAAGCATTCACGGTAATGTTCTGGGAAGCACTACCGCGACACTGACCACCAGTTTCATAGATCAACCATCACCCTCATCCAACCACCAGTCTGCAAATACAAGTAAGTGCATTTGGATCTGCATCTTTCCATACTTATTTAGATCAGTTTCTTTATCTCTGTTTGAGAGTCCTAGTCTCCTTTTTATCTCATCACCTCCCACCTTCTGTCAATCCATCCACCTAACCACCTACAACCTCCCAGCTCTCCATACCAACTCTAGACATCTCTGACATTCTTCAGCTTCTTTGGCCACCTATCACCAACCATTTCCCATCTCTCCTGTAATCATTTCCAAGAGAATCATCCAAAACAAAGTCTTTATTGAGTCTCTGAGCATCTTCTTTGCAACCTAACCCTCTATGCAATCACAAAGAATCTCTAAAACCAAGTTTCATTGATTTTCTATCAGTTCGACCCTACCGACACCGACTAACCCAAACCATCATCAGTTTCCTCTCAACCAACATTGGTCATATCAAACCAACATCGGTCTCTGTATCTGGTAATTCTTCCTATAACAACAACCTCATAACCTTCACCCAAATAAACCAAACCACCCAAAACCTAATCTTGACCTATCCTAGTCACTCTGGCTACCTGCCTAACCTCCAGATCTGATCATAACCTTGCCCGTTAGATTAAATTTTCTTATTGTATTTGAATGAGATACCTAAATCATATCAACTACAATAGGATGTTATTTATTTATGTTATTTCTTGCATTGAATTGTATTAAACAGTGGATTGACAACCATCTAGGAAGTATCACACTTCCTAGATCTAGCACACGCTAGGCAGTCCACTGACATATATTGTTTAATATTCCTCTTGTGGTCTTGTTTTGCATTCACAGGTAGTTCCTCCTAGCAAAAAGGAAGTTCTCGCAATCAGCACTGGATCGGGAAATCAGAACGTGCACTCTACCTTCCACCTTCATTCACGGGTATTCCTCCTCACCCTTATTGACTTGCATGATTCTCATGAATGATTCATATCGAGAACATATTCCATTTGATCCTACTTGTGATGATACCATTTCTCACACGATGGTCTATCTTGACTCAGTTTAACTTTCAAGGACCTTTATCCTCTTACTCATGCTCCTCATCTATATTATGGGTTCATCACTATTACTACTACTTATGGCTTGAGTGCATCTTCCATATCACATTTTATCTATTGTGCATTACTTTCTCTTCTCCACTCACATTAGGAAAATCATTTCCTGATTACATTAGAGGCACTCTAGATCCTGATCATATAAGACATATCTTTTCCTATGCCCTTTGGTCAGATGTGTCTTCATTTGCAATATTTATTTTCTTGGCTATTCACCAAACATATCACTCATTGGTATGCCCATGATTGTCCACTTCCTCCATTCACTGATGAGGAATATGCCATGGGTATGTACAATTTACGCCTTCATGGCTCATTACATGATCAACCAAACACTATTGGCTTATCAAGTCTATAATGCTTATCCATATGACTTTGACCCTGAAACTAACGATATCTTAGATGACATTACATGATCCATCCTTCATCTTCCACACTTGGGGGGCATAGCATCTAACACATCCCCCAACCTAGTAGCATCATTCATCACAACATACCATATTTCTAGCATACACATATCACATCCTCGTCCCATTAGCATTAGTGAATTTCTCATCTTTGCATTATCATACATCACTCTCAAATAAACACATTCATCTACACACGTTGCGACCATTACTCGATGACACACTCTTGTGCTTCGATTCACACTTAACTGTTGAGGGCTTATTACACATGAACCCCACACACTACACAATAGGTATTACACATTGCATCTCTTCACACATCTTGCATCATATGCCTTACAGTTTACATCATACACTCTACATTTAGTCTATATCGTTTTGACATTGGTATCTACACATCATACACCATATTAGTCATCATTATACATGTATCACAACTTTAGGGTCTACATTACATACTTGCATTGTGCATATTATACACCACACATTGTCTATACACTACTTTCACTAGTATTCATCATACATATGTCACATTTCCTAGTATTCGTCCACAAGTCTAGCACTTACATCCTACAAAAAAACCTACATATTATATTGTGTGCACTCTCACATTACTAGTCCACTCTTTTACATTACACACTATACATTGCATTTTTTTACACATTTTACACATCATATGGCTGACTATTATCACACATACTACATCAATCTTCTACGCGTTGCACTCACTACCCTATGATGCACTCTAGTCCCTCAGTCCATACTCAACTGCTGAGGGTTTATCAATCAAAAATGGACATTCTCATTCTTAACACTTCATCATTTGACCTTACTAGGTTAGTGACATACGCTTTAGGATAAATGGTCACCTATTCCCATCATCTTGTAGTGGTATACGATTTACATACATCACCACTCCCTACATTCATTTAGCAGTATATGCTTTAGGCTAAATCACCATTCGCCCTTCAACTAGTCATGATACTATGCTTAGGCTATAAGGGTCATGCACACAACATCGCTAGGTCGCATATCTTCATCAACTACACATAAACATTCATCACAACACGTTAGACAAAACACATAGTTTGACCATTTCTAGATGAAACACTATCATTTATGGTTCATTATTGATAGCTGAGAGGCCATACTAAATGAACCTCAATGCATACAACTCCATTCACTCGGGGGCACACAACTCCTATCAATTCATCTTACATTCCATTCCATCCATCCACAACATGTTACATATCTTGGTTGCTTTTACTCTTGCTTACGCATTTGCTTTCATCATGTTCGCTTTATTACACATGCTAGCTAGATCTCTTATATGTCATTATCTTATTTACCATACACACATGTGCGTTCATGCCTTTTTCTAGTTGTGATCACAGATACAGGTCTCTTACACATAGCATGGATGCTTACCTCCTACCATCCTACAACGGTCGCTTGGGGGCATCCACATTTGTCTCTTACAGGTGTTATTGTTTCATTTTGTACTTAAGCACTCTACATTACTTACTTATACATGCTTTTGACATATGAGTTATCTTTCTAACATGCTAATGGGTGTTTCATGTGCAACATTTGTTTTGTAAGACTATTTTCTTCCATGGCTATTTGTTTGTTTGTACTTGTTTATTTCATTTGCTATTGTATGCAGGACCTTGCCCTATGTTTGGTGTGCACACTTGTTTGTTGTATGCAGTCCATTGATGGCCATGAATGTCTTGTGACATCATGAGTGATGTCCCATGTTTGCAACCCACTTTGCATTGGCTACATTGTCTTCTTGTGTGTTTACTTGCATTCTAGCTTATACATTGTTTGCATAGCATTACACTTGTCTTATACATGCATGTTTGTTAAAGGTACTAACACTTGTTTGAGAATAGCCACTTGTTTATGTGTGCCTTGGTTTCTACCAAGTTCATTCCATTCCCCCTGCAGGGTAAAACTTATGTGGTTAGTCCTCTTTTGGGGCCACATTATCCTATCAACGACGTCACATGCACCCCCAAAGATGGGGGCATCATTTGGGGTTTTACACATTACACAAAGCTCTCTACCAGTACTATTTAGTTCTCACCCTTGGCATTGTGGATTATACAACAAGTGGGTTTAGACCAGTCTACGAACCCCAGTACATAATAATTTTACATGACATGGTTGTCCTTAGCATTCTAGGGGAGTAGTTACAGGTTGGAGGATATAACAGATTCCTCCCTACACTACTTTGGCCAGTGGCGTCAGATCACCCAAAAAACCAAGATAGTACAAAGATCTCTTCACACATTTATTGGGAAGTAGTTACAGGTTGGAGAATAATACAAATTTCTCCCTACATTTCTTCAACCAGGGTGGCATGAGATCACCCAAAAAAACTCATAGTTACAAGATATCCTTTTACACTTTTTCTCTCACATGGATTAGGTGCACATGTTCCTTTTTCATTTTTCCTTTACTTGCATTTTACAACATTATATACATGTAGTTTTTACATGAATTTTTACATATACATGTGTATTTGACTACTTGATCATCTTCTCCTTTGTAGGTCCATCTATATGAGAAACAAACTACAACAAGGTCAACAAACAACAACATTTATGGCATCATACACCTGATACTAACATGTATGTACATCACACACATTTACAACATGGTACACATTTCCACCCTAGGTTTAATCTCACCACTTTTTTCACTTTTTGCATCTTTAGTTTCCATGTTCCACTCTTTTTTCAATCCACACTTTGTTTAGTCCTTTAGCGCTTTCTACATCACTCTACATATATATCAGGTACACATCTCTATCTACTTTATGTTAATGAGATTTTCACTCACTAACATAAAGCAGGGGCAAATGTAGACACTAAATCACGCACTTTGGTATATTATTTAGTCTCGTTCATACTACTATTCATATGGTTTTTAAGTAAAAAAAGTATTAATTAACCCAAGTCCTTTGGCACATTTTTACTTTGATATATTCAATAGGTCTTATTGGACTTCTACCCACACCTTCCTAAAGATATTTTACAGTCTATTTTTGTTCTTTCGAAATCATTTACCCCAACAGCTGCGACACCCAATCTTAGTATCTCCATGTTTTATCACGGGCCCTAGTCAATTTTGTTGGGGAATTTATATTTCAATGAGTACGAATTAGTGGATACAAATCTTTAGAAGCCTCTTAAATAAATGACCTTGGTGCTTGGCATAATTCTGGACCATTTGAGCTAAAATCTAGTACTTTTAAGAGTGGCTATCATTAATTATGCAAATTAGAGTTTTAATGAAAACCATCATAAATAGTGTGAAGGGATTCATCACTTGATGATCTTGGATGTTCATTCTGATACCTTCAAATTTTGGAAGTCAAACATTTATTTTTCCATTGTGAATACACTTCCAAAATTTTGCATATGTTTTTGAAAATTAATGTAGATTTGGACATTATTTCCAACCTTACTTTTCTTCACCAACCTGGGAACAATGGGACTTTAAAATTATACAAAGCATGTGTGAGTGAGTGATACAGTTCATTTGAATCAACAGTTTTATTCACAGGGATGTGGCAGTTTGGAAAGGCAACTTGATGGCATTTTCACCTATTTTTGACTGACAGTGCTCTGTAACAAAGTCTATAATGTGAATTTTCATTCACCTCATGCAGGAAAATAATTTGACAGATTGAAACCTCCAAAACCTCATAAACTCATCCCTTGAATACTTTTTGAATGGGTTCAGCTGATTATTAGGTACACTGTCTTCTATCAGTTTACCAAGAATAAAAAATGTAGGTGGATAGTCACAACCACTAACCTCCTCTGATGGATTTAAGCCTCCCAATGCTTCGCTTAAGTTAATTTTCAGGAAAAGGCAATCCAAAATCTTACTCTGGAGTCTGGACAAGTACATCATGAGATCATAGTTCACTAGGAACACGAATTCATATTTTGTTGCATTCTTTTTCACATGGGAAAATTTGAGGCAAACTAATCATTACTCTGAAGCTCTTGGCTCAATGAGAATATATTTATCAGAGGGATTGTAATAGATATGCAGTGGAAATTAGAGTAATAATGGTGATTCTCTAAATTGACCTTTTCAATATACCCCACCAAGTCTTAAGCTCTATTCCAACCAATTTATAGCTTGACATTGTCTTTTATAATTGAAATGCTAAGAGTATTTAATCAACTTTGAAAATGTTGGCAAAATCATTCACATTCAGGAAGGCAATAGGGTCACAGATAGTGTTTGGCAAACTTTGGCAGAAAATACTTTTCAAGACTTCTAAAACTAGACATTCGAATCCAGCACAAGTTTAAAGACATACATCAATTGAAAATGTTCGAGAGATTACTCAACGGACTAATAATGAAGCTAATGCTGTTTTGATTTGTTGATTAAAAGGAAACATTATTAATGAAAATCTGATTTACAATGTTCAAGAATGCAAAACTATGTGAAGAAGCCAGTAATCATGGTTTTTCATTGTGGAGAACGCCATGAACTGATTGAAAGTGACTGAATTGATCCCCTTCAAAATCCTGGTATAATTTACATGTTATCACTAGGAAGGAGAAGATGTGGAGACCATCCCTAAGTTGAACACATAATGCTAAAGCCTTTAAGTCAACCAGCATCTTATTTGAGGAAAGATTCACACGTTGGAAAAATGCTTATTCCGCCCATTCAAAGACTCTTCCTTCATAATTCTTTTGGATGAAGAATGAATATTCCTAATTCTTATACGGAACTATCATTTCAAATTGGGGGTCTTGCGAATTTTCTTTGAAAATGATCTTTACATGAAAATATTTCTATTAATTGTGCTCGAGTAGAAGACAAAGGTTGTTAACTTACCAAAAATTGAATTGGATCAATCTGTTAATGTACCTCAAATACCACCTCCAGATATAAAGGACATGGTTTATCTTATTGTAAAATTCTTTCTAAGAAGATGCAGTCAGAGAGGAAAGTAAAGAAATTTCTCTTGCTGATGGACAAATCTTAGTTTGTAACATAGCCGAATCCATGCACTACTATACCTGAATTTTTATGAGCTGAAGGATGGAAGGTAGTACCTGCCATGTAACTCAATTGAATCTTGAATTTGCTTTACTATTCCTAAAAAACATGCTGAATATTTTCATTAGCGCCAGAGTTGCAATATTTCAGAGTAGTATAACCATGCAGACTTCCCTACATTAACAATGTTGAACTCATTGAAAGGAGGAAATCCATAATTGACAAGGCATAACTTCTCAAACACATTCATTTTTCTTGCTATCAATCACTTTAATTGTATTTTCTATAGCAAAACCAAAATAGGCTGTATCATGTTCCACATTTTATGAATCGCGTTCAAAGACTAAAAACCTGGAAACCACTTAATCTTTTCATCCTACTAACTCAATCTGGACCTACTCATTCAGGAAGATTAACTGCATTGTCACCAGGCTTTTCATGAAGACAAGTTCAATAGTTAAACTTTATGAAGATTACTTTCTCACCTTGTTTAGAAGCAAACCTTTTAGAGCTTTGAGTTCATTTGCATGAGCCAACTAGTCTAATGAAGAGCCTAAGAGGAATTTATGGTTATTGAGGATTGATTTTGAGCTCTACCACTCAAATGCATCTAAATTGGAAGAAATTAGGGCTAAAACTTCAACAATGATGATGAGTCCAAGTTTTTGAACTAAATGTTTGCTTCTAGAAGCTAAACAACAACTAAATAAATTTTGAGACTGGTGAGAATCCTTACATCTCAAAGGAATCCGTCAATATGTTTCTCAAATCCCATTCTTCTCTCAATTCATTTATAATGACTCATCTTCAACTGTTCATAGGTATTTGTCACCTCAAGTTGGATCTAGAAGTTGGAAACTGAAAAAATATGGAAATTTTTGTGAAAACCAGATAGGTACACAGCTTTCTTTGTCACACTAGTTTTTCAGGATCCAATATGTGACACCACGGCCTATGATTATGAGTCATAGCAACCCTGCCCATCATTCATACTTGCATTACTTGGCACTGGCTAATGACTGACAAGATAATGATCTTTCATGGTTAGCTCATACCCATTGATAGTGATTACCATCTTGTCTTGACTATTTTGATCTGCACCATTATGTTGTCATTTTCCCATTGTACTTGGACATCAAATGAAATCGAGTATAATGACTAAAATGATGAGATCTGAAGGTATTTACTTTGGTAGACACTCACCAAGGGCTCATTTAAAGTGGGTTCATGCACTTTATGAATTACCAAGCCCTTTGGGTATTACAAGTATAGTCCCATACTTTCATATGGTTTTTAGTGAGCCCCTAAAGTACTAATTAACCCATGTCTTTGAGCCATTTTGCTTTTTTTTATCATCACTGTCGATTCCCACATAATATTCGCCCTTCAGTCATTTTACCCATTTGTTCACTTGTTCCCAACCTACTCTGACTGGGGTGCCCTAGGTGCCCTGGTCCCGGTTGGGGCACCCTGAGCCTTTTTACACTTTCCTGCCACTTTTTGGGAACTTTCTAGCCATTTGAGCTTCTTATCTTTTTAGTGGTCGGCCTTTTTGGGGTTAATTATGAAATTAGAACAAGAGAACCATATAAATATAGATTTATAAGACCATAATGAGGTACCAAGAACTAATAAGTACTATAATCACATAAGGTTGCATCCATCAAAAAGGCTCCATTTGCATCCATCTAGCTCCATCACAAGGAACACAAGGTTGGTTCATCTGCATCACACATCATAGGAGAGAAGTTTTTTCTATTCCATCCACCATTTATTACATTTCTTCAATAGTTATTGCTCGCTACTTTCACAAAGTGCGACTAACACAAGAGCACCTAGGGCATGATTGCACACACACACATAGAACTACATTGGGTCTAAGATGTAGTGCAACGCTTAGTTAGTAAGTCCACCATTGTGGTCGCTGAGGACAGTATGACCCCTTCATATGCATCTTTATTTTTTAGGGTTTGCATACTTTGTCTTAGGGTTTTGCAGGTCATTCCTTCATTGTATGGAATTACATCGACATACAACGTAGTTCAGTGAAAGTTGTGTGAACAAGAAGAGAATACATGCGAACATCAAGTAACACCTTAGAGGATTTTAGTTTCAGGCCATTTCCGTAGACCAAGGGTTCCAGTATTATCAGACTAGGGTGCCCATAGGAACCCTTGTCCCTTTCCAGGCACCCCAATCCTAGCCTACTATTCTAGATATGTAATTTTTTTGAGCTTCTGTGTGATCGTTGTTGCATCATTTGTTTATTCTACTTTCCACCTCTGTGATGTAGTCCAACAAGTCTGCAAATCAGCTGAGTTATTTCTCACTCTCTTTGCACTTTAGGGTTTTGCATTTCTATTTACTTAGTTTCTTGAGTCACTTTAGTTTTCATTTATTTGGCTATTTATTTAGTGCCTTTGTATAACATTAATTAATTTAGAATTAGACAGTAAATATTTCCATTTTAGTTAATCAATTTCATCATCCATGTGCTAAGTAACCTAGTGTTGAATATTATGTATATTTAATAGGATTTGATCGTTAATCATAATTGTTGACCTATATAGTGATGTATTCCATGATGCCAAACTTGGGTTCCTATATGAACCATGAGAGATAGCTAACAAAAATACATATTTGTCTACTTCAATGTTAGGTAAATGAGACTTCCAATCAACTGTTGATAATACTACATTTATTAGGCCAGATACCCTCATCAGTACGAATAATTGAAGTCTCATCTAACATGAATGGTGTAGAAATCAGTGTATTGTAATCCATAATCCTAATTTTTTTGTTTTTTTTTTGAGAATTTTCTTGTATAAAATATTAAACCAAGAAACAATAGATATGGAATTCAGATTCTACCATACTTCCAATCCTAGACAATAGTGATGTGCCAGAGATCTGTCATGTTCAATGATCGATTAAGATCTTTCTTCATGAAAACTAGGCATCAATCATCTTCATTATGATGGTATTTGATTACTAGATCGTACTACATCATACAATAATTATGACAATCTATCCTCCTTTCCTCTATAGGTAGAGATTTGTCCTTACCTCTATAGGTAGAAGATTGGGATCATAGTGAATTCCTCATAAAATCCATGCTGACATCTATTCCCTTACATGCTCATTTCAATCTTGATAACAACAACACTAATGAGGTGCTTGTTTAAGGCAATTACAAATGAATTTTATGAGTTTATGTTTATACAATTGGTTGAATGATTCTCTAGGTAATGAAATATACCCTTATTGTTTGATTCATGTATAATTCTTCTTGTAGATGGTCCATTCACCTAATTTTTTGACACTTTTCAATCCATCTTGAGTAACGTGGAGGTGATCGGAATTTCCATCAAAAATGTGTAGCTAGAGAAGCCAAGATCATTCCTGATCATTTTGATCTTAGTTGTGGGAGAAAATATCATCTCCCTAATAGGTATTTGGCCTTTCCATCTGTACATATACCTTTTCATAAGTCTCTCCTTTGTATCATTGTCAATAATCTTTCATTTACCTTTGTAATTTATTAAGTGAATGATCCACTTGCAAAAAATGGATATGAGGGGCAATAATGCATGGTAACTAATTAAAAACCTTAAAATGTAGAGTACGGCAGTCGGCCCCCCCTTTATAGAATAAGAGTAGACCCCAAAAACCTGATATTTACCATCAAAGACTGTTAAGGCATTGCAAAATCCTGGGATGACAAAAACCATTTTTCTTAGTACCAATATATTGCTTATGGACCAATGTAAACTCTACTTCAAGGTCATTTGTGATTTCACAATGTGCCCTATACACTATTGTACAATTGCTTGTTTGACAAAGGCATGACACATGATCTGCAGTTGATGATATATCCCACATATGGGGATTGTAACATTTGTTTTCACGGACCCATTCAAAATGCGTATGAAAGTTGACTATGAGAATCTTATTGTAAGAAATGGGTTCTTGGAGGTCTCAAGACAACAAAGCATGATTTGACCTCTAGATCTAGATGAAGGTCAATTCCTACACGATTTGCAAAAGAACTCACATCTCCCTACACAATATCACAATAACCATCTAAACTTGTTAATACAACTTACCAAATCATGATTCAAATACTCTTATTCCAGGTTAAGACAACATATTATGGTCTCATTTGGAGCACTCAAACATCCCTCCTCCAAATATGTTAGGATTCAGCTAAAACCAAAGGAAGCATTGTAAAAGATAGTAGTCAAATTATTTGATCTATTTAGATATAAAATGCTTAGAGATCACAATGTGTTGTTTAAAGGCCTAATCGAAATCTAGTTCTATACAAGCATGGATACATGGTAGGGTATCCCACAACCCATTTAGTGATGTGTTTTACAGAGACTATCCATCTATGGGTAGGATTTGAGATGATGTTCAGTTTGTTCAAACTAGCCTACATTCATCATGTTTGATAGAAAAATCCAAACAAACAACCATCAAAAAAAGTTGTAGGAACAATCCTCTTAGAGCAATTTCAACCATTATTAATTAATTAACCTACAATCTCATATTTAATCAATAAATCCTACCCTTATTAGTTTTAATTCCCCAATCTTAAAGCCCTTCAAGTTCTACTAATCTCTTTGTTTAAATCATCTACAAATGGCTTCCATAATCTTAAATTGGTCTATTAATTAATCATATCTTGATTAATTAAATCACCCCTTTTCAATTCAAGCATGATGTTTTAATAAGTAATCACATATCTTTTAATCATACTTATCCCTTTCTAATTCTACATTCCCTTGTATCCCACATTCACTAGGGGGTTTCAAGCCAATTAATCCCAAAATGGAAAGCCTTATATGAATCTAGTACACCTTGTATAAATCTGACCTTAATAAATCAAGTTTTAGACTTAATAAACCATACATTTGTCATGTAATTAAAAAGGGTGTAAACAATTCCAAGACTTTTCTAAGTGAATATTAGTTGTAAAACTAGAATTAAAAATGTACATTATCAAACCATATTTAGAGGATAAATTCATCTAGTGAATTTTTCCTACATGGGGAAATTCATCCTTTGATTCATAGTTTAACCCCCCATATTTTAAAGGACATCTCAAAAATATCTACACAATTCATCCATACATTTTCATGATCTTTGTCATTTCATCTCTTTTTATTTTTATTGAATATGTTTTAACCCTAACCCCATATTAATTCTATCTACTTTCTAGAGTTTGAATATCTTTTAATTGCAATATAACACTAAGTTATGATATGTAATGTAATGTTTATTTCATATTTTCATTCTAATTTATTAATTTACATGTTATTATATATCTCCAATTAGGATTTTATAAACTCACTTTTGATCTATTACAAGTTAATCCTAGTTGATCCATCCTAAATCACTTGCATTAGAGTCTATGAGAAAAAAAATCTTAAATAAAAGAGGTTGTTGTAATTTGGCTTTGATGGGGTTTGTCAATCCTACATCATTAAATAATGTCAATCTAGGTTTAGTGTCC
Organism: Taxus chinensis; assembly: GCA_019776745.2. Lineage (NCBI taxonomy): Eukaryota > Viridiplantae > Streptophyta > Pinopsida > Cupressales > Taxaceae > Taxus > Taxus chinensis. The sequence continues at coordinate 206,212,621 of CM034157.1, forward strand.
ATGATAGTCTGCAATAGGAGAAAGAGATATTTAGAAAACAGTTCCTTGTACCAAAATCCACACTTGTAGAAAATGTAAAAACAAACTTATAGAAATCTAAATCACACTTACATGAAATTAACTATCGAACTTGCTAGAAATTAAATAACACACTTTCAGGAATTGAAAGGTACACTGATTTAATAAAAAATAAATTAAATCTAATTTCAGAGTAACTAATATGATAAAATACAATAAAATATAGATGGTAAGTAATTCTGATGATGTAATAATTGTAAGTGAAGTAGGAGATGATATGGGAAGGTACTTAGCTGAATTTATGCTTAATCTGGAAGTAGACTTGAACTGGGAAAATTGATGAAAAAACTAGCTAGAGAATTTTAAATGCTCAGTATTGATTCTAGCAAATCACGCAACAGAGTTGGACATAGGCGCTTGGGCTAGGGCAATGGTGCACTTGGGTGTCAAAGACCACTTATGGGTGCCTAGTGTCTATGTAAATGCTGGGAATCTGATCCTGATATGGTCACTAGGTATTTGCAACACTTCACATTTGGTCAGGTGAATGTCGCATTTGCTTCACTGATGTTGCCATAAACTTGAAATAAGGAATCACCTACAAAACCTCACACAAAACATCAAACCCTAAAAAAATTAAGATGTAAATGAAGGGGTCAGACTGTCCTCACGCTACCAAATAGTGAAGATTTATGACCAAGCGCTGCACTACATCCAGAACCTAATGTAGTTCTATGTGCTTGTGTGTGAAATAATGTCCTAGGTTTCCCTCATGTCAATGACACCAAGATATCGGGATAGTAGCTAGATAAAATGAAAATGTGTGGATGGAATATAATCAATACTTCCCCTTCCTATGTAGTGTGTGATGCAGAATAGTGCCCAAATGTAGTCCCTTGATCTATGTAGATAGCTGTAGCCCTTGATAGTAATAGTCTAGCCCATAAGGTAGTATGTTGTTGTGTATATATATATAGGGATATATTGTTCAAATTTTGACACTAATGAGCCAATATGACGATTAGTACCTAGGGAGATGAGAGGGAAAAAATTAAAAACCGACCTCAAATGTCCAAGATAAAACCAAGTGTGACGGGGACCAAGGTGCATAAAAATCAGAACCAGGGAACCTCAGGCGCCCTAATCCCTATCTAGATGGTCAAAGACTAGTGATGACACCAAGTGAGTACTGACAGATAAGACTCCCTGAGACTTGACTAGAATTGTGTGAGTGAATGACAAATGTGCTAGACAAACAATGAAAAAGACCAATAAGATAGATGACTATAAAATGGAATGGGTCATTAGTGAATACTTTTCTTACGCAAGATCCATATATAAAATAACATACTTGGTGGTATAATAATAGTATTAAGTGTGTGATTTTGGGACTACATTTGCTCCCAATTTATGTTGGTGAACAAAGGATCGGTAACATGAAGTAGTTTGAGATGCATACCTAAGATAAATCCAGAGAAGCCCATATTGTAGAATATCATGTAGATGTGGTAGAAGAGAGTTCCGAATATGAACATATAACATGAAGAACCATGGATCAACATGTTGATCCATGCAGCGTAGTGAGATATGAAAACCCGCGATGAATTGTACTAAATGAGAGTGCTTATTTTAATGTTGAATGATTGATGATTTCAAATGTTGTATGATGACAATGTGATGGGGTAGGGAGTGATCAATCCCCAAGCCAATTTCATGTATACAAAAAACTAGAGGATTTGGGCGTCTTGCCACTAGAGGAAGAGTGTATAGATAAAGGTATGTTATTCTCCAATCCTTTAACTACATCGTCAAAATATCTAGCCGCTACAGATGAACATAGATCAAATTTTCAATTATTTTATAACTAAAGATTTTGATTAAACATGTAAACCCATATAGGAGTATTATAGGAATGGAAATGAATTCTCAATGCCCCCATTCCATGGGTGTTGCTACAATGTATGGTGGCTTCCAAATTAGATCATCTGGAAGAAAACATAAAATGTAGAAAAACTCTCCATGTTAGATCATTTAGGAAAGTAACGAATGTAACTCCCAAGTTATGTCATATGGTAGGATGAATGGTATGATTTCAATTGTTATAGACTTGAAGGTATTGGATTGGTGGATTTTTTTTTTGCTCATAGAGATATTTTACGCTTATTGCCCCCAAGTTATGTCATTAGGGGGAATCGATAGAAAATGATGAAGTATCACATGGTGTATTAGCAAATGTTTGAAAATGATGAATTATAAGTGTTGAAGGATTGCGTAGTGGTGTAAGGGGAATTATAGGATGACCCCAATTGTATTCCCCCCATTTCAATGAAAGGGGAAATGATAATGAGAATGAACACTGAGCTGAAAGTAAGCACATTATTAAACAGTGAATGATGAATATAAAAAAAATTGTAGATCGAGTGAAAGACCAATTTGAGGAGAAATAGTATGTGTATCCTATGCATAATACAATGGTAGGAAGAATTCTAAAGAGAATTCTGCAAATGGGATAAAAATCAGAGTAAAAATGCTCAAGATATTAGAAAAACCGTGTGACATGTATTAGTTGAGTAGTGAATGTAAAGTATGACCATAATAGAGTGAATAATGCAAAGTGGCTATAAATAGTAAAGTGAAAAGGTGATTAGCCAACTCTTTTGTCTTTTGTACGAGTGTAAGAGTGAGCTCTGAGTGTGTAATGATGCCACAAGTTAGAGCACCACAACCTATCTGGTTCAAGATGGTAGTGACCATCGTGTCGTCATGTATGATGACAAAGTTGGTAAGTGTGATTTTTTTATTCAAAAAATGCGTGTAGTTGTCATTTCGGTGAATTTTTACAAAATTATTATTTTTATTTTTCTTAGTGTTTGGGACCTGGACAAGAGCGATGAAGGAGCTAATGGCCTTTGGGACAGGAGTGACCAAATATGGGCGCTAGTGTCCTGATTCTGGGCACCCATATCTTGAAAGTCTACTTTTTGTCCTGAGCGATGTAAACGTGAAATTAGATGTATATTGATGTCGTAAGTGGTGACGTTTGCATATGTGTAATGATATAACGTGTTCTCCCTTAAACACAATCCAAACTTGCATAAATTAAATCACACATGCAGAAATTTAAATGCACACTTGCACTTGAAATGTAAACACACTTGCATAAAGGAAATCACACTTGCAGGAATAAAACACACTTGCATAAATTGAAATTGTTGAATTGGAAATAAGAAAAATTAAATGAAACACCTGCAGGTTTACAACAGACTAAATGTTACAATACAAAGAGAAGAACAACACAACAAGATGATAATTACAAAAAATAAATAAACTGAAAATTATTAAAAAATAAAAACACAAACATACAGATCCATCTTCCTTAGAATGAGTGGTCAGCTCATTCCTTGGAAGAGGATTTAAACCATGCTTCGAGATCTTAACTCAAAACTACAAAATATTGGAGAGAAAAGAACAGATTCATTTCTTGGTAGTAAAAATTACATATCTGAGTGTGGAAGGTTGCATTTATAATTTATGCATCCAACCAACTCCTTATTTTGGGAGATACAATCTGATCTTATCTTTATTCTAATCCTAACAACTAAGATCTCCATCTCCACAAAATATGGAGAGAGATATATTATTGGAGTCAAAGTCTTATCTCACTTATTTTAGGAAGATTTGCTCCCAAATCTTCTCCTTTCTTTTTGGTAACAAGAATCATAATGATTTTATTCTCCTACATTATTGGAAGGAGGTTTTTCCTCAAAATATGATTTTGACCAAATACCTTTCCCGAATTTTCCATTTGACTTTTTGTTTTTTGATTGTGGAACTTTTGACGCTTGTCTGATACGTTTTTTCCTCAGACTGCAGTTCACTAAAAGTTAGATTTATCTTCATTGGTAAAACCTGTAGCAAATATGAATGAGGTTTTTGTTAAACACATTTGCTATGAACAAAAACCTCTCTCATATTTTCCATTTGACTTTTCTGTTTCTGTTTATGGAACTTTTAGTGCTCGTCTGATACACTTTTCCTCAGACTGCAGCTCACTAAAAGTTAGATTTATCTTCATTGGTAAAACCTGTAGAAAATATGAATGAGGTTTTTGTTAAACACATTTCTATGAACAAAAACCTCTCTCATATTTTCCATTTGACTTTTTTGTTTCTGTTTATGGAACTTTTAGTGCTCATCTGATACACTTTTTCCTCGGACTGCAGCTCACTAAAAGTTAGATTTCTCTTCATTGGTAAAACCTGTAGAAAATATGAATGAGGTTTATGTTAAACACATTTCTATGAACAAAAACCTCTCTCATATTTTCCATTGATTCTTCTGATTTTTCACAGTTCCTAAAATTCATTCTGTTGATGCAAGTTTGGAGCTAAATCTGTCATTCCTTTTATGCAAGTTCCAGAACTAAATTTCTCATTTGGAACTAAATTTGCTTTTTCCACTGAATTGCAAGTTCTGTTAACTAAACTAAACTCTGTGAGTTCCGGAACTAAATTTATTGATTTGAAAGTCAAAGAACTAAATCTGCAAGTTCTGGAACTAAATCTATGAGTTCTGGAACTAAACTCTGTGAGTTTGGAACTAACTGGAACTAAATTGTGAGTTTGGAACTAAATCTGTGAGTTCAGAACTAAATCTAAAGTTCTGGAACTAAATCTGTGAGTTCCAGAGCTAACTTAAAACAACTATAACTTTTGCATACGATCTCGGATTGAGATGATTCTTTTTTTGAACTTGCATAATTTTTTGAGAGGAATCTGAATATGAAATCATATTTGAGTTTAGATATACCATTCATGATCAATTCCACTTTTCCCAATACTAGCATTATCTTTCCTTTATGGCCTGCATACACAAGACTTTGCATCTTTTCCCAAATAATCAATAGGATTAGTCAACAAAATAGATAAAAAAATATTTCTAAAGAATGAACAAGATATATATCCTATATTCTATCTTAAGCAAACTATAAGTTCCTAGATTACATTTAAATCCACTTTCAAAGGTAACTTGGAAGGACAAAATAATGGTAATTTATGGACAATTTATGGCCTCATCATTGCCCCACACTTAATCTTATGCATGTCCTCATGCATTATATTATTATCTCCTCTTCTTAGAGTCTTCTCTGCATTGAGCTTATGCATGTATGCATTCCATATATAGTTCAAAGACAGGTTCTTGTGGATCTCCTTCTGTTGTTTTTAATTTCCTTTCTTTTACAACAGGTTCTTGTGTGGATCTCCTTCTGCTATTTTTGATTTTCTTTCTTGTACAATAGGTTCTTGTGTGGATCTCCTTCTACTATTTTTTATTTTCTTTCTTGTACAACAGGTTCTTGTGTGGATCTCCTTCTGTTGTTTTTTATTTTCTTTCTTGTACAACAGGTTCTTGTGTGGATCTCCTTCTGCTGTTTTTTATTATTTCTTTCTTTTACAACAGGTTCTTGTGTGGATCTCCTTCTGTTGTTTTTGATTTTCTTTCTTGTACAATAGGTTCTTGTGTGGATCTCCTTCTTTTTTTGATTTCCTTTCTTGTACAACAGGTTCTTGTGTGGATCTCCTTCTGTTGTTTTTTTTATTTCTTGTACAACAGGTTCTTGTGTGGATCTCCTTTATGCTATTTTTGATTTTTTTTCTTTCTTGTACAACAGGTTCTTGTGTGGATCTCTCTTTTGTTGTTTTTGATTCTTTCTTTTACAATTAGGTTCTTGTGTGGATTCCTTCTGTTGCTTTTGATCATCCTTTCTTTTATAAGTAGGTTCTTGTGTGGATCTCCTTATGAATTTTTATTCTTTCTTTTACAATAGGTTCTTGTGTGGATAAGCTTCTGTTGTGTCTCATATTTAAAATCAAAATATATACCTCGTGCTTCTCCTTCTCTCCCACACTTAAGCTCATGCATGTCCTCATGCATGTTGTTTATTCATGGCTTGCCCATAAATTAGACTCTAAAAGTTTGATTGCAAAGAGGTGCACATATTTTTCATATAAGTAGGGGAGATATGAATTTTATCTTGCCTTCCTTGGAGATCTTAAAAGTGGATCTAGCTGTAATTAAAAAAACTTACAAGAAAGCTTAAAAATAAAATAGTAGAACAAAATAACTTGATCATACCTCTAGTTGTTATTTTTATCCTATTGTTCACATATTCAAATAGTCCGAGAAGAAAGCCACCAGGTAACAGTTGATTACTTTTGAAGAAGAGTCGCCTTTTATTTTTTGTCTTTAATTGGCCAGCAAGCTGGTTTTCCAATCAAATTTTTTTTTTTCCTTTGATTGGCCAAAGCAAGGTTTTCCAATCAAAAATTTTATTTTTTTGATTTTTTTTGCCTTTGATTGGCCAGCAAGCTGGTTTTCCAATCAAAATTTTTTTTTTTTTTTTTTGCTGAAATGATAGCATGAGAAGGATTAGAGAAAAATTTGATCCATCATCAGACTATATTCATCAAAGTACAACTTGTGTAAAATAGGAAGCAATGTCTGAGATCTCATAAAAACCTCTTTGCATACTTGGTAACTCCAAGAAGATTTCCAAAAATTGTGTAGACAATTTCTAGGTCTTCAAAGCCCAACTTGAATTGTGCATTATCAGAATCACCATAGTAATCTTCAAAGCCCAAACTAGTGATCTCAGGAGATGGATTGTGTTATGTATCTGTGGGTCCCTCCAAATTGCTCCTTGGTTGATACTGTTGGTGCTGCAAAAATCTGCATGCTGGTACCAAGAACAACTTTGGAAATTCCTGTGGATGTTAGCATGTTAAAAAAAAAGTTTTTCCTTGATATTCACAATAATTGCTTCTTCATGTTATACAAGCATATACAAAAATGAAGAAATTGAAAGACATGAAAACAAATTTTTCTAATGGATATGGTTCAGGGATTGAATTTTATTATGGGATGAAAAACTAATTTGGATGGGTGGATTTATTATGAGTGGGTTTTTATTTTGGCTCTAATGAAATCCCTGAATATGGATGGAGTTAATTAGAAATGCTACCACTTCATTATTACAAACTGGATAAGCCAGTTTTTGACTAAGGTTATGTGTAATAAGATCACTGAGTTGTTAGTTGATACAAGGGGAAATGGTGGTGGTTATCAAGAATGACATATGATATTTCATCAACTGGATCTAATTCCAGATTCAATATCATATTCTACCATTTCCAGATCTGAATTCTTTGTTCATACCATTATACCTTCTTGATCAAACATCACAGTCATTTTCTTATACACAGAGTTAGTTTGTGGGGAGATAAATATTTACAATCTAATATTCCTAATTACAGAAATGAAATTTTAATCTACTTGCAAGAAATAAAAGTCTAAAGAAACTACTTACCAAATACTTCCTGTCACAGAATTTGCTAAAAGGTATTCTACTGTCACTAGAATATTCTTTTAGAGAACTCTGAATCTCCTAATAACACCGTGTCCCCGGAAACAACGCCAAAATGATGAGGGTCGTCAATCCTTGCCATTAATAATGTCAATCTGGGTTGGTGTCTGAAGGTTGTATGCATTAAGAGAAGAAGATCTTGGAAAGCAACTCCCTTAAACACAATCCAAACTTGCATAAAATAAATCACACATGCAAAAATTTAAAAGCACACTTGCAAAAATGTAAACACACTTTGCATAAAGGAAATCACACTTGCAGAAATAAAACAACTTGCATAAATTGAAATTGTTGAATTGGAAATAAGAAAAATTAAATGAAACACCTGCAGGTTTACAACAGAAACTGAATGTTACAATACAAAGAGAAGAACAACACAACAAGGTGATAATTACAAAAAATAAATAAACACAAATTATTACAAAATAAAAATATATATACTGATCCATCTTCTTTAGAATGAGTGGCCACCTCATTCCTTGGAAGAGGATTTAAACCATGCTTTGAAATCTTAACTCAAAACTACTTCAAAATATTGGAGAGAAAAGAACATATTATTTCTTGGTAGTAAAAATTACATATCTGAGTGTGGAAGGTTGCATTTATAATTTATGCATCCAACCAACTCCTTATTTTGGGAGATACAATCTGATCTTATCTTTATTCTAATCCTAACAACTAAGATCTCCATCTCCACAAAATATGGAGAGAGATATATTATTGGAGTCAAAGTCTTATCTCACTTATTTTAGGAAGATTTGCTCCCAAATCTTCTCCTTGCTTTTTGGTAACAAGAATCATAATGATTTTATTCTCCTACATTATTGGAAGGAGGTTTTTCCTCAAAATATGATTTTGACCAAATACCTTTCTCGAATTTTCCATTTGACTTTGTTGTTTTTTATTGTGGAACTTTTGACGCTTGTCTGATACGCTTTTTCCTCGGACTGCAGTTCACTAAAAGTTAGATTTTCTTCATTGGTAAAACCTGTAGCAAATATGAATGAGGTTTTTGTTAAATACATTTCTATGAACAAAAACCTCTCTCATATTTTCCATTTGAATTTTATGTTTCTGTTTATGGAACTTTTAGTGCTCGTCTGATACACTTTTTCCTCAGACTGCAGCTCACTAAAAGTTAGATTTCTCTTCATTGGTAAAACCTGTAGCAAATATGAATGAGGTTTATGTTAAACACATTTCTATGAACAAAAACCTCTCTCATATTTTCCATTTGACTTTTCTGTTTCTGTTTATGGAACTTTTAGTGCTCATCTGATACACTTTTTCCTCGGACTGCAGCTCACTAAAAGTTAGATTTCTCTTCATTGGTAAAACCTGTAGAAAATATGAATGAGGTTTATGTTAAACACATTTCTATGAGAAAAATGTCTCTCATATTTTCCATTTGATTCTCTGATTTTTCATGAATTCCCCTCAGTTGATGCAGGTTCTAGAACTAAAACGTTGTCATTCCTTTTATGCAAGTTCTGGAACTAAATTTGCAAGTTTCAGAACTAAATCTTCTTTGTCCATTTTTGAATTGCAAGTTCTAGAACTAACTGTCATTCTGAGTTCAGAACTTTTGTCTTTTCTGTTTTAAGTTCTGGAAAACTAAAACGAATTGCAAGTTCCGGAACTAAATCTGATGCAAGTTCTGGAACTAACTTAAAACAACTAAATCTGTTTTCATGGAACTAAACCTGGAGTTGAGGAATTATTTTTTTGAGTTTGCAGAACTAATTTTTCGGAACTAAGGAATTGAACTAAATAGCTAACTTAAAACAATATAACTTTTGCATATATCTATTCATTGAGATGATTCTTTTTTTCCCAAACTTGCATTATCTTTTTTAGAGGAATCTGAATATGAAATCATATTTGAGTTTACATACGTTCATGATCAATTCCACTTTTCCCAAATAGCATTATCAATAGGATTAGACTTTCAATCTTTTCCCAAATAAAGGATTAGTCAACAAAATAGATAACAAAATATTTCTAAAGAATGAACAAGATATATATCCTATATTCTATCTTAAGAAAATCTATAAGTTCCTATATTACATTTAAATCCACTTTCAAAGGTAACTTAGAAGGACAAAATAATGGTAAAGGACTCAAGTGACCTACTATAGGCCCATATTAGCTTGGATGTGATTTTGAGATTAGGGGTTCCACGCTTAAGGAAATTTATAGCTATGTTTATAACATCCTTTATTGTAGTAGAGGGAGGAGGTGTGGGCATATTATATAAGATGCAAGATATTTTCCATCGGATAGAGGAGGAGAGTATATGGTATGCTTAGGCATGATGTGTGTTGGCCCATCTGTATAGATATATTTACAGATTTACACAGGAGGAACATTGTGGGGGGATTGGAGTGACTACTTTCCAAAGTGTATGAACCTACGATCCATATAGCATCACATTGATCCTTCACTTTGTGATGTGTTATCATAGTGGTCTAGGTAAGAATAATTCATCGAGATAAGAAGAAAAAACAAATAATAGAGAAGTCAGAAGATGGATATTGATACTTATATAGCCTTGATAGATAAGATGGGGCCAGAGGCAGTGATATGGAGGCCATACCAAGATTATGGAGGATGGATAGAGGATTCAATAGAGTTACGATGCATATGGAGGAATATGTGGTTGGAGGAATTGTTCCTATGTGTGACTGAGTTATTTCAAGTGGAGTGGATATCTTGATAGTTTGGTATGGCCCAAGATGTGCCCCCAGAGCCATATGTGTGGGTTAGAGATGTTAGAGCACTGAGGAGGGTTGGAGCTAGACCAGGGACCATAGGAGAGTAACTAGTACCTCTCGAGCTATATGAGGTCGATGAAACCATAGAGCCTATCAACGCAGATGATGTGAAGAGTATGGAAGCATACCATGCATGGTGGATAATGCATCAATGGGTGTTTTTGTTCCCATTTTTTGTAGATGCAGTAATATTATAATAGGGTGGAGGGGCAAGTACATGCCCCTGTGCTGTCATGCAAATGTGCAACAAGGAAATTAACAATTTCTGAGCATGACAACTATACCCCTGTGTTAATTCTTTTCAAGTCCTATCATTCCAAGACACCCCAGGTCTGTCTAGTCTGTCTAAGTGACCTCCCAACTAACATTATCTCATCCCCTAGGTGATTTAGGAAATTTCATTCATTCCCCCTAGGTAATTTTATGAGTTCATTAAAATTTGCAAGCTACAGGCAGTTGTGGGAAGGGTTATCACTGGCCTTCCTAGGGCTAGATCAACCCCGTGGAGCGGAGCAGAAAAATCCAAAATGGACATGGAGGTGATTCAAAGGTCTTAGGATGTCATGAAAGTGATTCAGGAAGATTCTGGAATAACTTGGAGAACTTGGGCTAGTTTCACCAAAATTAGGATTCATAGGCCTAGACAGTACGCATGCCAAAACAACCGCTAAGCTTCCGAAGGTGATTATGGGAGCTTCGAATGGAGTTATAAGAAAAACAAAAATCATTGGAAAAATAATTCCAATCCCTACAAGATGGTGAATTTTTTTTTCACAACACTTTGGTGCATTAGGTCTACAAGTAATTTTTCCCACGCACAGGTGGAGTACCAAATAACAAATGCACTTTTTTAGGGATCAAATGGAAGATTAAAAACCATATACCCCAACCATTGGCTTAAAAATTCCATTTCCAGTTAGGATCATATACCATTTCATCAAAAATGTCCATTGGGAGTTCAAGTTATTGTCATTTCAAATTGTCCTCTTGGAGTGAGTTCGGGAGTTAGCCAAATTTTTGGAGGACACATGTCAGCTCCAGGAGCCTGGAGGGATTTTTTGTCACTCACATCCCTCAAGGTTAGGGACATAAAACCTTGAAAAATTCTCCCAACCTCCATATGATCTCTGGAACTTCATGCGACCTTCAGGATCGTCAGTTCAGCCCCCAGGTACTTATGGGAGCTCAAATTCCATGCCCTCAGATCTCTACCATATTGACAACTCCTTGAGGGTTGTGGAATTTCATGTCCTAAGTGTACCTCGACATGTCAATGTACACTTTCAAAGCTTGATATTATAAATGTGCCCACCCGGTTCTAAGGGATGAACTTCTTGTCACCCATGTAACCTACTTGAATAACCCCTTAATGCTTTAAAGCATTATTTTCTAGCTCTCACTCCCTATAGGTTTAATCGAGTGCCACTGTGTGTCGCCATATTTCTCACCATTGGAATTGATTAGGACCTCATGTCCCTTATAGAGTGTACCAGGGACATTAGGGACGTAAAAATTGGTGGATGCACCCATTTGTCTAACATATTTCCAAAACTTGAAATTTTTCTAACTCCTGACTACTTCTTACTACTTTTAACTGCTTCTCCATTATCAAAACAAAGTTGTAGAGAACACCTCAGTCCACCATTGTTCTTCTGAACCAGCTCCGCCATGGCAACCAAACCTTCCACTCCATGAATATGGACATGTTCCAAATAATATATTGATTGAAAGATCCAGATGAATGAATAATCAAAGAGAAGAGCGAAGGAATTCTTCATAAACCTCCATTACCGTGAACATTATTTATCCTACCTCTTTTCTTTCTCCCCTTTACCACTCTTCAAACAAAATCTTCCCTAGCAAGAGATTGCTATCTTTTCCAGGGTCAGTGGAGTGCCCCTGTTGGATCCCCGGTCAAAAGGCCAGCACAGAAATCCACTTTCACTTGTGCATGCACATATGATAGTTACACCAGTTAAGTAGAGGGACTTAGACTCCTAGAGAGTTGGAAAGATAACCACCAATTTGTTTCTAACAAATTTTCTCACTAACAGTTTTTGGCACCCACTGTGGGGGATATTTAGCAGTGTCTGCACCCAAAATATGACCACAAGGTCTGAAAAAAAAAAGATATTTCAAAGGAAATAATTTTTTGAAGGTGATTCCATCAAGGAACGAACCCCTTTCACATTATTTTCCTGCATCATGAAGAAATTTCCATATTGGAGTGAAGTACCAATGAGTGATAGTGAAGAAGAATAAGAAGATGTCTGTCCGAAAAATACGATCGTTGATCAGCCATGGTTCCGGACTAGTGTTGACAAAGGAAAGAAGAAAGAACTTGTCACCAATGAAGAGGAATGGATTCAAAGGAGACATAAGATAAGGTGTGAAGCTCAAGAATATTCCAAATTCTTACTTGAGATGAATAAGCAAGTTGAAGTAACCCATAACAAGGAAGAAGAAGAGGAGAGTTGTCCTATAGAGGAAGAACCTGAAGATCATTCATACTATAGGGTTTTCATACCTAAAAGGTTATTGAATGACGTTGAAGATAAAATCTATCCTTGAGCCTTCCAATGAATATCAAACCAGCATTCGAGAAGATGACGAAAGACAGGATGGTGCAAGATCCACCAAAGAATATTTTTGCAATCTCGCACAGGCTCACTACAAAATTGAGAACATTATCCTTCTTCCACTGCTCAATAGATGAATTCATCACATACGGTGATGAAGAAATGAATATTTTGAAAAGAGAATATGTGGAAAGGCTTTAGAGCATAATAAGAAGGAAATTCTGACCCAAAGTCTTTGATGAAATTTGGAGGTATGCTTTAGCTCTACAGATAAGATATGAACATCTTGAAGCACCACATCAAATGGAGGAAGAAGACGAGATGTTCCATATGGAGGAAGACCCTGATGGCTGCCCATATTATGAGGTTTTCATTCCCAGAATATTCTTGGATGCTTCTAAAGAAGATCTTATCATGGAACCTTCCAATGAAATCCAAAGCAACGTCATGGAGGAAGAAGTAGAAGAGATGAAGATAGAATCACCATTCAGCAATTCCATTTGGCTCGAGTCACATCCCATAGGGGAATAATATATTCAATAAAGGAAGATCCTTGTTACATAATGGATGATCCAATGCTCTCTGAAGACTCCACCAATGATGAAGAAGACAACCAATTCAAAGTAAGCATGAATGATCTCTTTTCAAGTTTTGATCTTTCAATTAATGATGAAATGGAGAGATGTGAAGAAGTGCAAGAAAGTCACCCGACATCATGGTCCAAAGATGATGAATTCAAGATAGTCATAGATAATATTCCCTCCTATTTTGATTCTTCAAGTGATGTAGAAATGTTGCATGAAGAAATGGAGGAAGTCAAAGAATCAAACTCTCTTCCCGATGCAATCATGGATGATCGAATGGAAGAAGCCCACTCTCTTTTCAAATCTGAGGAGAATGAACAATTTAAACACAACCTCTACTCACTCGGGGAGAAGAATCATCATCACGGTGAAAAAAAATCCTTTCATCTTTCACCTGAGCAAGAAGATTCAATAATGGATGGTCAAGATGTAGCTGAAAATTCTTCTCATACTGCTGCCCCAACATGGTTCTCTGCTTCTTACCAAGAAGAAGATGATATGGATTTTGAGCTTGAAGGAGTGCCCTTCCCATGAAGCTTGGACCTCTTCTCCTTGTCAGTAGGTGTCATGAATCAAGTATGCCCGTGTTTGCAAGAAAGTGAATCTTTGGCAATGCAAAGCATGGAAGAGGTGAACGAGGATGTTTCAAATGAATCATGGGCCCATATGGATCATATTTTTAACCATCTCCTGGAGGCACAACAAGAAGATTCTTCCAATGAAGATAAAAATGAGCCTATGGAAATTTCAAAAGAACTATCTGTACAAGATATCTTGAAGGTTGTGGAAGAAACTAAAGATCCTCAACTCATCCTTGAACTCTTAACCCGGGCTATGGAGATACAAGACATGTATGAATCAATTTGTGCTTCCTATTTTGGTGCACCAATTTTTGATGTTAAGATGGAGCAGTTGGATAAGCTTGATGACTTCCCTAATACTTATGTTGATGAGAATGGACATGAAAGAATGTATTTTTCTTCCACATCATGTGAAGAAGTTCATGAGTGTAAAAGAAGAAAGGTTTTTGAATCTCCTTTGGACATCTCCAATTTTGAAGACAACACCTCTTTCATGGAAGAAGATAACAAGGAAAACATTGAGCTGATTTGCATTAAATAAAGTTGTTCAGAACATGGCAAAAATTTGCAGTAATGTTGGGAGTATATTCAAAACCAACTTGCTCCCACCATTTCAGAATGGTCCATCAATGCAAAACAAGAGTTCATATGGAAAAATCCAATGAAGGGTGAAGAATGCTTACATGGCCAAACCAAAAGCTGCAATTTTGAAAATAATATCAAGATGGACTCCGAACAAATGCATATTGGCAACAATTTCTCTAGACAACAAAGTGGGAGTATGCATGATTCTTGCCAAATGATCCAAAATCAGACTACACTCACCTTCCTCCAAGATCCCATTCATCTTGAACATGTTCCCATGCTGCAACAATATCTTAAGGATGATGAAGACCTCTGGCTCAATGATTTAACCTCCATGACCGAAAACACTTGGTCAAAGAAACAAAGCGGGATGTTCAAGGAAGTTCTTGAATGGGAAGAAAACCAATTTTTTCTTACTCCTTCCAAGTTTTTTGCTGATATAAGAGACAATTTGAAGTTATAATTCAAATAAGATGAATGTTTTCATGACAAACAACAATTTTCCCACTCTTGAAGACATGGAGGGATGGTGTCTCATGATTGTGGGACATCAAGAGGAATCTTCAAAATGCAAAAGTTTCAAGAGGTTAACCAAATTTTCAATGGATGAAGGAACATTCTCAATACAGTATGAGTACAAGGATGGAATCATGATCAATATTCTTCTTCTCAAGCCATGCAAAGCCATCACAAAATCATGGTTTGATCAAATAATAGTTTTTGTGCTTCAAAGGTCATACTTCAATCTGTTATTTCATGATGGCATGTACTTTTCTCAACCCATTTCTGGGTATGTGTATATCCTTTCCCCACCTCTGTAAATTTCCCTCCCCTTATATATAATTTCCTTTCTATGTGTGTGTTTTCCCCCCTGTTGTGTGTTTGTTTCCTTTCTTTTTTTGTGTGTGTTTCCTTCTTCTAATAAAGAAAGTTCTCTAGCATATTTTTCTACGTGACTCTGTGGGGCCCAATGGATAAGGCACTGGTCAATGGATCATATTGTCTAAAGTTGAGATTTTGGATTCCCCATGTCATGTCTTCACTGCACTCAGTCCATGTCATGTCCCCAAGCTAGAGCCAGTTGTTGTCATGCAAATGTGCAACAAGGAAATTAACAATTTCTGAGCATGACAACTATACCCCTGTGTTAATTTTTTCAAGTCTTATCATTCCAAGACACCATAGGTCTATCCAGTCAGTCCAAGTGACCTCCTAATTAATGTTATCTCATCCCCCTAGGTGATTTAGGAAATTCCATTCATTCCCCCTAGGTGATTTTAGGAGTTCATTAAAAGTTGCAAGCTACATGCAGTTGTGGGAAGGGCTATCACTGGCCTTCCTAGGGCTGGAGTAACCCCATGGAGTGGAACAGAAAATCCAAAATGGACATGGAGGTGATTAAAAGGTC
Source organism: Taxus chinensis (assembly GCA_019776745.2). NCBI lineage: Eukaryota > Viridiplantae > Streptophyta > Pinopsida > Cupressales > Taxaceae > Taxus > Taxus chinensis. The sequence goes on from CM034157.1 coordinate 206,228,573, forward strand.
TTGGGACATCATGGAAGTGATTCAGGAAGATTCTGGAAGGGCTCAGAGAAGTTGGGGCAGTTTCACCAAAATTAGGGTTCACAGGCCTAGTCAGTGCACATGCCAAAACAACCACTGAGCTTTCAAAGGTGATTCTGAGAGCTCCGGATGGAGTTAGGAGCAAAACAAAACATCACGAGAAATATAATTTGAATCCCTAAAATATGGTGAAATCATTTTTTTCACAACACTTTGGCGCATTAGGTCTGCAAGTAGTTTTTCTCATGCACAGGTGGAGTACCAAATAAAAATCTCCATTTTTTAGGGATCAAATGGAAGAATAAAGACATGATACCCCCACCATTGGATTCAAAATTCCATTTCTAGTCAGGATCATATAAAATTTCACCAAAAAAGTCCATCAGGAGCTCAAGTTATCATCGTCTCAAGTTGTCCTCTTGGAGCGAGTTCGGGAGTTAGCCAAATTTTGGGAGGACACGTGTCAGCTCCAGGAGCCTGGAGGGATTTTGTGTCCCTGACGTCCCTCAAGGTCAGGGACATCAACCATGAAAAAATTTTCCCAGCCCCCATATGACCTCTAAAACCTCATGCGACCTTCAGGATCGTCAGTTCAGCCCCCAGGTGCTTTTGGGAGCTCAAATTCCCTGTCGTCGGATCTCTGCCACGTGTCAGCTCCAGGAGCACCATGGAATTTGATGTCCCTCATGTCCCTCACATGTCAGGGACATAAAACCTTGAAAAATTTCCAACCCTCTAAGGGAAACTTCTGGTCACCCATGTGACCCGCTTCCAGCCCCTCAGTGCTTTAAAGTTGATTTTCTAGCTCTCACTCCCTGTCGTCAGATCGCTGCCACGTGTCACCATCTTGCTCACCATGGAAATTGATGTCCCTCACATCCCTTTGAGGTGAGGGATGTCAGGGACAAAAAAATGCACCCAAATCCAACTCCAAAACTTGAAAATTTTCTAACTCCTGGTTGCTTCTAACTGCTTCTCCATTGCCAGAAGAAAGTTGCAGAGAACACCTCAGTCCACCATTGTTCTTCTGAACCAGCTCCACCATGGAAAAAAAACCTTCCACTCCATGAATATGCACAGGTTTCAAAGAATATATTGATCAAAATATCCAGAGGAATGAAGAATCAAAGAGAAGAGCGAAGGAATTTTTCAGAAACCTCCATTACCGTGAAACGAAGATTCGAACATATCTTGCAAACCGGTGCACGGATTGACAAACCATCTGTTGCTGAGTTCTTCTCTCTTGAAGGCCATTAAAAATCATATTCAAACCTCCCATTTTCAGAAAGGAATTCTCATAACAAATAAATTTCACTTTTGGCTCCACGAAGAACAAAGCTCAATTTCCCGTCAAACCGGCAACCGGATCGAAGAGAAATTTCACCAGTGAGACAAGAAGAAAAAACCTATCGCAATGGAGTTGATTTCATCGCTGAAATGGAGAAAAAAACCAGACCTGAAAATTTCAAGCTCCATTAATGGCTGTCATGACACAGTAGTGGAAAAAATCAACAAGCTACCTCTCCACTTCTCAGGGTTCCAGTGGGTGAAATCGTGTGAAAATTGGAGGGAATGATCGTTGAAAAATCTAGTTTCATGTGAACTAGTTTTCATGCCATGAAGTCCCTATTTTTTAGGGATATGGAGGGATGTGTTTTTTATCATAATTCTTCCCTCTTTGAATAAATTTTCAAATTCCCGAAGATCCGGCGGGTGAAATCATCCAAAATTTAGAGGGAAGGGTCTCCAAAAAATCTAGTTTCTCTCAAACTAGTTTTTGCACAATGAAGTTGTCAGTTTATCAAGATATGAAGGACTGATTTTTTATTTGTATTCTACCCTGGTAGCTCCATACCTGAAGCTCTTACTAGGCATAAATTTTCATTTTTCATTTCTGAGCTTTCTGGTAAGCGAATCATGATGAAAATTGGAGCACGAGTTCGTGACAAAGAGCCGAATCCAAAATAGTTGTTCCCATCACAAACAAAGGTCATTTTCACCATTTAATAAAAATAGCATATGTTATACTTCCTCACATGCTATAAATGGTGATCCCCACTTAATTTCAAGTTCAATCACTTAGACAATCAGAAAAGGGGTAAAATGGAAAGTAAGACAAAAATGACTTCTTCCCAAAATAACAGGTCCCCAAATAACAACCTGCTAAAAATAGAAAATGTGCTAAAAATAGCAATATCTTGGGAACAGAGGAGGTTGGAATATGGTAGAAGGTTCAAAAGGTGAAACTGAGCAAGACAGGTGATATGTCCCAGAATAGTAGAGCATGGGCTCATATTCTAAAAATAGCAGGTTGTTCTCAAAGGGAAAGTTTGGCACAATGGGACATAGAGGGATGATCATTCAGGTCAACACCATCATTCTGGATCATCCATGGGCATTGATCATAGGGAATTTGAGGTCCATCTCAGGGAACTAGACAATGTTTTTTGACACTCACTACATAGTTTGGTTCACAGGTATATCATACATAGGCTAGGAGTTGCGGTCATCACTAGAACAGTTCATTCAACTTGGCAAGCATTCATGAGCTAATTTGAAGGAGTTTCTTAGGGTGCTAATTTCCATTTCAAAGATTTAGAGTCTCACTGCACTTGAGTTTTCAATCAACAAGGATCTACAGACTTCATCAGGGGTGACATCCTTTCTTTTCCTCCTCCTTCTTCCCCCCCAACATTCTCTCTCCTCTATGTTCTAATTTTACGTTGAGGGTTTGCACTTTTTGATATGTCTTAAAGTGACTTTAGAGACATGATGTAAAATTTAAGTCACCTTATTTTTATAAAAGACTTAATATTGAATAGGAATATGAATTTCTAAAGTCAAAATGAGGAATATGAAAGAGCATCAAGAAGATGAGTCAAGTTTAGCACTATAAATTGTAATGAGCTCTTCATTCCAAGGGGTTCTAATTCTGAAATTTCTCTAGCTGGTTGTATTCTTGTAAGTTCATGAGAGATATTTTTCTCACTTGTGAGTGAAAAGAGTTAGCCACTTTTCCCCTATTCTCAATGTCTTCCATTCTCATACTATGTACAATTTTTGCTTGAGCATCAATACAAGAAGAAGGAGTTTTGAGCCTTTTTTGACTAAGGGGTTTACTGATACTTTTTGTTCATTAAATTCTAAGGTCTTGTTGTTATTTGCAGTATTGTTTCTTCCTAATTTTAGTGCATGTGATGAAATTTCTAACTAGTGTGTGTAGGAATATGATTTTCTACCTACAACATTAGTTCTCCTACCTCTTTTCTCACTCCCCTTTCCCACTCTAAGACAAAGTTGTTCTTAGCAGAGAGATTGCTAGCTTTTATTCAGGGTCAGTTAAGTGCCCCTGTTGGATCCCCAAAATTCCATGTATCATCCACTTTCTACGTGCATAATTTTCAATCAAATTGTTCCATGGTTTTGTAGAGGGACTTAGATCGTACCAAGCCAAGCAAGATGCTAATCCAACATTTTCAATAAGAAAAAAGCAATTCGCCAATAACTTGTAATAAAACCTTTGCAAACAAATGAGAAACAGGATATTATTATTATTATGGAACATGCAATACATTGAGAATGAATTTGCTTAAATAGACAAGGAATAACAATTTTTGTCAAAAATCGTAGATCAAGCCATAAATCAAGGAAAAACTTTCTTCAAAGAAAAGATAACCAGATCGTACCAAGCCAAGAACACAGATGCTAATAAGACATCAATTCAATAAGATGAAAGCTATAATTTTTTACATAAAACCTTTGCAACAAATGAGAGCTTACCAATATCAGTTGATTATTATGGAACTCAATGCAATACATTGAGAATGGGCCTTGCTTAAATAGGCAAGGAATAACAATTAAGAACCAGGCAAGTTGATAGATCAACCATAAATCAAGGAAAAACCACAAAACATGTTGCCTCCAAATCAGATAAATGGCCAAGTTTACAGTCGATCTTAGGGTTTTCATGCCTTCCAAATCCATGGAAGCCTCTATTATGCATAAAAATGCACGCAGTAACAAAATATGACTTAAAATATATGAAATAAGATTTTTTTGCATAACTTAGGACTTACAGACGGATGTCAATAGTAATCTCCTTAATACCATGAAAGGAATGATAACCAGATCGTACCAAGCCAAGAACACAGATGCTAATCAAACACCACGATCAATAAGATGAAAGCAATTCGCCAGAATAACTTTACATAAAACCTTTGCAAACAAATGAGAAACAATATCATATATTATTATGGAACTCAATGCAATACATTGAGAATGGGCCTTGCTTAAATAGGCAAGGAATAACAATCTAAGAACCAGTCAAGGTCGTAGATCAAGCCATAAATCAAGGAAATAACTAGTCATCAAAGAACTAGTCAAGACCATAGATTTAGGAGAGAACTAGACATCAAGGATCTAGTCAATACCATAGATCAAGGAAAGAACTATACCTAACAACTAGATAATATCTCCTAATATCTAAATAAGATAAAAGAAATATCCACACACATAAGTGGGTGAGGATAAATACAATAAAGGTAAATAAAGTACCTAGGTGAACATGAGCTAAGGTAAATACCTACTCTAACACCCCCCCTCAAGTGAAGCTAGGGGCCAAAATAGAAGTGGCATGTCCACAGTATGAGTCCCGACAACTAGGCCTGATGAGGTACTCATGTACAATAACTGGGGAAAAAAGGGACATTGCAAGGTACCCAAAACCAGTAACAACAAAGTAAAGAGAGTAAAGACCCGCTCCAAGGCATCCCAAGAAGCTCGGCTCAAAAAACTCATACAATGCTGAAGAAGTTTGGTGTGCACTGTGGTCTGAATCCACTGCTCGATCACAAAACTCAAAAACAACTGACACTGGGCTTCACCAGAATAGCTCCATACAAGGAGACTGTCAACGGAGTGATGTCAAAAGTGCAAAAAAAACACCAAACATAATTCGATCAACTGCTGCAAATAGGTGTGCCACGATCCAAGAACAATAACCAAAGCAACAAGGCAAGGACACAAAATCCAGAGTGTCACGATCCAAGAAAAGCCAAGGTAACAAGGCAAGGACATGAAACCCGAAGAAGCAGGATCAACACCACACCCTCCCATACTGCTGAATGGGTGGAGTGATGCTACAAATCTGTATGAGTTGTCAAAACAACTACTCGAACACTGAAAAACTAACACTAGAATCCACCAGAATAGATCCCCCACAAGAGAGACTGTCAACATGCCAAAAGTGTTGAAAATACAGATACAAAATCTCTCAACAAACAAGAGAGATACACTACACCTGCTAAAGAAAAATGCTCAAAACAAGAAGCATCACAATGCATAAGGTATAGAAAGTGGAGCAAGAGGCCGAATGGTGGAGGAGCCATGCCTGTAGAGTCCTCTCAATGAATGCCTATGTCGCCGCCACGAGTGATCAGATATCCACCCCAAATCAACACGGATGGATGAAGAAGATGCCTGCATATGACTTGGTGCAAAATGCACAATGGGTGCATGCAAAAGAACATCAGAATGTGTGTCAGGTTGATCATGTCTGACAGCTGAAATCTCAGGTTTCTCAAGCCTGAGTGAAGGTGTAGAACTCATGTGTTGCTCATGATCCTCAGAAAGAGTCGAGTGAACAAAAAAAGGAGCTCTGTCAATGTGTGATCCCAATGAAGTATCTGCTCGAAAACCAATGTCATGACGAGAATTCCACTTAACATGTGGAATAGAGGAAACAATACCCTGTGAATGTCTGCCAATGACTCCGCTAGTGAGACCCATAGAACGGAGCATGTGAGAACTGAATGCAGTGGTATGCTTCTTAAAAAATCCATGCAGCTGAGCAGAAGTAGGATACACAACATGTGGTACTGTAATAGGCACAGATGTGGAAGAGCATGCAGTAACAAGCCTCATAGGTTTAGAAGCATCAAAAGCAGGTTCAGGCTCAAAGACTGACAGATCAATGTCAGTGGGTTCAAGAGCAATAGCTGCAAGTGGACTAGGAGCATGGATATGGTTGTCCACAATATGATGGTGATGTTGTAGGCTAGCAAGTTTGTTCTGCAGGGAGTGTGTTATTGTATCCTTATCGTGAATGAGTGATTGTAGAAGAGAATTTCACTTCTTGAGTGATCTATTTTCTTCCACAAATTTTACAATATCCTCTTGAAGTCCACATACTTCAGAGAAAAGCATATCATTCTCAGAATCCATGATAGGTACAAACTGCAACTCCCAAAAGTTTAGGACGTCGGGCTCAGCCGAAATTGCATCCACAATTGATTACAACACTCCTCCATATTTGGCACTTTATAATTATAGTGCAAGTCTCAAAATAAATATTTCCAATGGAAAGAGCATGAAAAAACAAGCACTTTTGCAAAAAAATGGCACTCAAAACCGAGTTACCGATCAAAAGTTACAAGCTTTTTAATATTTTGCTCTGTTATTTATTTTAGTTGCCACTAAAACAAAATAAATTGTTGTTGCCTTCACCACACAAATAAAATTAAAGGGGGCTGAAGTTAAGCACCTACTAGTAGGAATCACAAGCTTTAAGCCCTCATATGACCATACCATATGACCAAGGGCTAAGGATTTTAATGGGTTTGGAAATTCAATCTTAGGCAATAACCCATGGTATTTTCATGAAAGTGCATCTAAACCGAAAAAATACTGGACCTTTTGCTAGACTGTGTAGGAAAGTTGAAAAGATTTGCCGAAAGACAAATACATGCTAAATTTGCCTTACAAAAGATTTCCCTGAAAATAGCAATCCAAAATTCACAATCCGTGGACCCCCTTTAAAAAAGGAAAAAGATCTGAAAAATGTGCGTAAATCCGAGATAGAATACCCAATAAAAAATTTTCCTAGTACAGATCTTTTAATTTTGATAACAAAACCCATGATGGTGTCTATTGCAACAATTGCAAAAAACCACTAAAAAATGACTGTTTTCCAGAAATGGCAAGTTTACAGTCGATCTTAGGGTTTTCACGCCTTCCGGATCCAATGGAAGCCTCTGTTTTGCAACCAGTTAAAAAGCCCCATGTAGGGAATGGGTTGAAAATATGATAAAATCCCAAATATATGAATACACAAATGAATTTATTTGCAAAATAAAACTTACAGATGAGATGCAACAACAATCTTGCTCTGATACTCATGAAAGGAACGATAACCAGATCGTACCAAGCCAAGAACACAGATGCTAATCAAACACCACGATCAATAAGATGAAAGTAATTCACCAGAATAACTTTACATAAAACCTTTGCAAACAAATGAGAAGCAATATCATATATTATTATGGAACTCAATGCAATACATTGAGAATGGGCCTTGCTTAAATAGGCAAGGAATAACAATCTAAGAACTAGTCAAGGTCGTAGATCAAGCCATAAATCAAGGAAATAACTAGTCATCAAAGAACTAGTCAAGACCATAGATTTAGGAGAGAACTAGACATCAAGGATCTAGTCAATACCATAGATCAAGGAAAGAACTAGTCAATACCATAGATCAAGGAAAGAACTATACCTAACAACTAGATAATATCTCCTAATATCTAAATAAGATAAAAGAAATATCCACACACATAAATGGGTGAGGATAAATACAATAAAGGTAAATAAAGTTGTTATGTGAACATGAGCTAAGGTAAATACCTACTCTAATATTCGATTTCCCCCATTGAAGCTTACTTTTAAACCCGCTTGTCTTAGTTCCTTGTAATTAAGATGGATGTATTGACATATGATGATTGTGTTCATTGTGTATTGATGTGATGATGATGTATGTGATTGTGCTATAGCATGATGTGTTAATGTCTATTCATATGTGTTGAATTGATTTGTAATGTATAGTCCTTAGTACCCTAATGTTATTGATGATGATAACTATAGATGATAATAAATGATTTGTCTGATGCCTGATCAATTTGTTGTAATAAGTATGATATGGTCATCCTTATAGTGTAATTCGTATAATTAAATGAAGATACATATTAATCACTAAAGCTTTACCCATATAAATGATGAGGTTCATTTACTATCTCCACTCAGATTTTCAAGAATGAACCATGTAATACATGAGAATTCCAAACATACCATCGGGAAATCCATCAGATAGGGAATGCGCTTTATGAATCGATCAATTAGTTGCAGAGAGGTCTCTCATTATGCAACAGATCCCTTTCTAATTCTTTTCATTACTAGTTTCACCCCTTATGCTATAGAAGCAGCAAAACACACATACAAGACACTTAAAATATTATCTCATTGTCAATGTCACTAAGTTAGAGCATTGTGAAACCATAATACCCATACCTTCATAAGTGTCAAATGTTTTGCAGACTCTCAATTCAGGATTTGTTCATCTGTACAAGTCTATATCACCTCTTACTAAGAAAGTGTCACTTTTGGACTTCTTAACACAAGATCAACTTCCTCATTCGTAATTTAAGCATCATGGAAACTAAGTTTTAATCCAATAAGTAATCTTACGTATGATAAGGAAACAAACATCATCATCTATACGCTTTCAAATATCTCCTAGTTGACATTCCTAACTATTCAGCCACAAACCTCTAAGGATAAACATCACTGTTAATTTGGTCGCTACTCCTAAAGAAGTTCAGTCGCAACCACCTCAACGTACATTCACCTAATTTACTTTTACCCCACATTCATATTACAACAACTTCTTGAAAGAAATCTTATCGTGCTTCCTCACCGCTTTAATTGGATCCATGTGCGAACAAAAGGAATTCAATTATAATGAAAAATTGTTCTAAGTTACACTTATTTGTTATGTGGGGTATATCTACCAAACAATGTTACAAACACTACACCATCATCCAAGATCTTATCAATAATGAGGCTAATAATCCTCATTCTACATTATTTCATTGTTGGCTACAAACTCTCCACAAGTTAACGAAAATCATAATATCAAAATATTTAATAACCAACCTCCACAACACAACAAGAAAACTGTTACCTCATTATCTAATCATACTTATTCATAAATACCTCCACCTACATTGTGGTGGCCCTTGATTTCTTAGTTTGTAACACCGAATTTTCTCCACCAATTATTTATTTCTCTGATTGCCACGACTATCATGCCAATTTGTGAGAAATTCTAATCACTTACATATTAATGCCTCTATTGGAGCGTTCCTAATAAATAATACCGAGGTTGAACAATCTTGTCCCATCAACGCATGTTCTATTCCACTTCTTGATGTTATCGGTTATACGTGTTCACAAATCTTCTATCCAATGAATAAATCCTATGGGTCATCGTCAAACTTTACGTTACGATCACTCCTACTCACTATGCTTGTACCCTTTCTCATTGGACAAGAGGTCAATGGTTACGACATGCTCTTAGGTCTTAATTAATTCGTAGGTATTGGTCCATCATCTCTATGAATCATTTGTGACTCAAATTCATTCACAATAATCAAGTCATTTCTATGCAAGGTGCTTGGCCATCTGCTCCATGGTTGTAAACCATCTCTCAAGGGTTGGTCAATGCATATCCTACGTCATCTAGTACATTGCATAGCCATCTATGTTACTTAAAGTTGATCTACTCCAGAATTCACCACACCCTACATGGCCTCACTCACTCTACTTAGTCCTATGGTTTTGTATAGGCCTATTCCTCACTACAGTTATCACAAATCCCTGCAATAGGTCACTACCTCATTTTATTCCCCGCAGGTGTCCATCACCTCCGTGCTAAGATTCTCATCGCTCTCCATAACATACACATTTTGTTGCACCTACACTCTCATCATATATTCACTCCATTCATGACATATCACTTCACTCACCTACACAACATACTATCTACTATACTCACCACTATTAGCACATGGACATGTGATTTTGTCACCACCAAAATTAGATGAGGGACATTCATCCTTCGCTTTCATTTGTTATCCCTTTCACTCACACGCACATGGGGGCATAACATTCACACATTTCCCCCCACCATCCTAACATCAACAAATGTTTCATACTCATATTATCCATTTCATAGCATAGGCATCGTCATCTACACATTAACATTGTCATTTCCCTATGATGCACTCTTGTGCTTTGGTTCATACTTGATTGTTGAGGGCATTCTACACATGAACCCCACACACTGCACAATAGTCACTACACATTAGGCACCACATATCATCACATTGATATTACATCATCTACACATTGTACACCACATTACAAGCTATAGACATTGCACATCTTCATACATTCTACATTTTGCATCCTACATCTTGTCCTACATACATCACCCCATAACTATCACATATTGGGTGTTTTTACACCTCATACATGACATCTACACATCTTAGGTCATCTACACATACTACATTACATATTGTTCATCCTACCACACATAGTATGTATTTTACATATGCACTTATACGATCTGCTCTCACTACCTGATGACGCACTCTAGTTTTTTTTTCCATAATGAACTGTTGAGGGTATACAACACAAATGGACCACATCACACTCACACGTTCATCATTCAATATTCCTTTTTCTTATGTAAAATTCCTAGGATTATTGATACACACTTTAGGCTATAAGTTCACTTCTTCTAGCATCATCTCGTGATCAGCTACATCATCACATTTGCTTACATTGTTTAGTGGTATATGCTTTAGGATAAATCACCACTCATGTCTAATCATCTTGTCATGATATATGCTTAGGCTACAGAGTCACACACAGTTCATCTCTATGTCACATATATCATCAATAAAAACTCATCACAATGTGCAACACATAGTTCGACCATTTCCTGATGATGCACTCTCATTTATGGTTCATTCTTGACTATTGAGGGGGCATACTAAATGAACCTCACTGCATACAACTCCATTCACTCAGGGGGCACATGGCTCCTATCATCCACACTGCATTCCATTCCATCCATCCACAACATACTACATTTTATGGTTGCATTTACTCTTGCTTGCACTTGCTTTTACATGTTCACTTTACTACACATGTTAGATAGATCTCTTGTATGTCATTATCTTTACCATACACACATGCATGTTCACGTCCTTTTCTAGTTGTGATCATAGATACAGAGCTTCTACATGCAACATCGATGCTTGATACACTACCTACTGGGGGCATCCACATTCGTACACTACAGGTGTTATTGTTTCATTTTATACTTAGCACTTTCCATTATTGGTTATACATGCTTTGACATACTTGTTATTTTTCTAACATGCTAATGGGTGCTTCATGTGCAACATTTGTTATGCAGGGATATTTTCTTCCATACTTGTTTGTTACATTGTCTTTTATCTTGTTTTCTATTGTATGTGGGATTTTCCCTTTGTCTTGTGTGCACACTTGCTTTTGTTTGTGGCCACTGTGGCCTTGAGTGTCTTGCGACACTGTGAGTGGTGTCCCATGTTTGCTACCTAATTTTTGGCCTACATTGTCTTCTTGGGTGTTTACATTGTCTGCTTATGTTCTAGCTTACACATTGTTTGTTTGGCTTACACTTGTTTTCTACATGCATGTTCATACTAACACTTGTTTTCTAGCCACTTGTTTATGTGTGCCTTGGTCTTTACCAAGCACATTCCCTTCCCCCTGCAGGAAAATTTTTAGTTTGCATGTTCATTCCTCTTTTGGGGCCGCATTCTCCTATTTGCAAACGTTGCATGCACCCCCAAAGAGGGGGGCATCATTTGGGTTTACACATGGTACATACTTCATACTGGTACAATTCAGTTTAGTCAGTTTTTGTCCATTACATAGTGGGTTATATAGTGAGTGAGTTCAGAACATTCTATGAACTCCATACACAATAGATTTTACAGGGAAGATTTTCCTTCGCATTCTGGGGAGAAATTACAGGTTGGAGGAACATTGGAATTTCCTCCCTACACTTCTTTGATTAGTGGCGTTGGATCACCCAAAAAACTAGACAGTATAAAGATCTCTTCACCAATCTCAGGGAAGCAATTACAGGTTGGAGAATAACACAAATTTCTCCCTACACTTCTTCGGCCATAGTGGCGTGAGATTGCCCAAAAAACTCACACTTCACCAAAAGTTACAGGATATCCTTTCTACACCCTTTTGTCTCATCACGGATCAGGTGCACATGTTCCTTTTTCATTGTCATTTTCATACTATTTTTACATGTTTCTTTACATATATACATGCATTTTTACACATATACATGCATATTTGACTACTTGATCATCTTCTCTTTTGCAGGTCCATTCGTATGGGAAGAAATTAGTCAACAACAACAACACACACATGGCAGGTACATCACACACACGATACTAACCATGCAAGTACACTACACACATTAGCACCTACACACACACTTCTGCCCTAGGTTCACTCTCATCATTTTTTTACACTTTTGCATCTTTAGTCTCCATGCTCCATCTTTTTGTCACTCCATGCTTTGTCTAGTCCTTCGACTTTTGCTACATCACTCTACATGGATTATCAGGTACACATCTCTATCTACTTTATGTTATCGAGCTTTCCGCTCACCAACATAAAGTGGGGGAAAATGTAGACACAAAATCACGCACTTTGAGTCATTATTTAGTCTCGGTCTCATACTACTATTCATATGGTTCTTAAGTGAAAAGAGTAATAATTAACCCATGTCTTTGGCCATTTTTACATTGGTTGTTGTCGTATTTTTGATCTAACACATGCACTTTCCCAGTCTGTATTATCATTCTACATTTTTCCTATTTTGACTGGGGTGCCCAGCTGACTGGGGGCACCCCTGAATAGGTGCCCTAGTGTCCCCCCTCTGGGCACCCTGATCCTCTTTGCACTTTACTCTCACCTTTTGGGCACTTTCTATCCATTTGAGCTTTCTATCTTTTTGGTGGTCGGCATTTTCGGGGTTAATTACGAAATTAGAACAAGAGAACCATATAAATATAAATTTATGTGACCATAATGAGGGACCAAGCACTAAGCATCTACTATCACCATCTAGAGTTGCATCCATCAAAGGCATCTAAAGCTACATTTGCATCCATCTAGCTCCATCACAAGGCACACAAGGTTGGTTCATCTGCATCACACTTCATAGGAGGGAATTCTATTGTTTCCATGCACACATTTACTACATTATACATCTAGTTACTTGTTTACTAATTCAAAAAGTGTGACTGGCACAAGAGAATCCTAGGGCATGACACACACACACACACATAAAACTACATTGGGTCTGAGATGTAGTGCAATGCTCAGTGATAAGTCCATCCATTTTGCAACTGAGGAAAGTCTGACCCCTTCATATGCATCTTTATTTTTTTAGGGTTTTGATGCTTTGTTTGGGGTTTTACAGGTGATTCTTCCATCTCCTATTCACAGTGACATCCGGCGCAGTTCAATGACATTAGTGTGATAGGAAGAGAACACAGGCAAACATCCAGTGACACCTCAGAGGAGGTTTTCTGGCCATTTCCGCAGATCAAGGTGCCTAGATATCATACCACAACGCCCATGGGTGCCCTATCCCTTTCTAGGCACCCCAATCCAGTTAGATAGCTCAGATTTGTGCTTTCTCAGGATTTTGTGTGGTCGTTTCCTCCTCCTGTTCACCTGGTCTACACTGTGACACAGTCCCGTGACATCTGTGAATCAACTAAGGCTTTTCTCATCCCTTCTTGCACATTAGGGTTTCATATTTTCTAGCTTAGTTTGCTTGGGGTATTTCAATATTTTATTACTTTATTTATTCAGTTATTTTACTGCTCATATTGCATTAGATTACACTAGAAGATTTTTGTTTTAGTTAATTAATTGTAAACTACATAAAACTCTCTGATGTAGCCTATCGACTGAGTGGCTCAGTCACATGTTTTTTCCTATAGGCAACAAATTGTTATGTGAGCCTAGCGATCGCTAGGATACTTTTATCTTCTTTTATCCGCAAAAAATAAAAATATAGATTTATAATACAACATTAATATAAACATGATATAATTATGCTAACCAACACACCGCTGTACAAGATAATAAGCTAATGAAATAGTAACGAGGCTCTATATGTTAAATAGCCTCTGCCCTGTATGGATGCCTATACTCTAAAATTATTTAGATCTTTAATTTATTAGTTTTCTATGCAGAGGTATTCTTGGGCTGCCTGAAATCAAATCGTGTATACTATGTTAACCAAAATAACTATTCAAGTCGAAACTGTGGTTTTTTTTGTGGAACCGACATGGGGCAAAACACCATGAGAAAAAAGGCTAGTATCTTGACGTGTTGGTTCCAACACCTCCAAAAATCAAAGCGATAAGGAAGATTTGGTTCTTACTAGTAGGCAATGGATAACAAAGCATATAATGGGAAAAGCTAAATTCCACGAGAAAAATAAAAGGGCCAAAAGGAAACTAGGGAAATTATTCAAACCTCACCAACGAGTTTCTAGTGCCAGCATTTAGTAATCTAGTTGGAGGGTTGCAAGACATCAAATATTACATGTGTAGGTTGGTAATTCTGACGTATGTACCATAGAATGCAATTTATTGAATAATTCAAGGAATTTTTATTTTTGTAAATACTAAATGAATAATAAAAAGAAAAAAAAACCTATGATTTGACATTATAGCTCATATCATTTAAAGGAACCCCTTTCACATATATTTAGATTTTTTTAATTTGGGTATTTTCAATTTTCTAAACTACAAAATTTAGTGCTTCTTTTTCCAATGTTGTTTTTAATAATGCTTTATGATAGAATGGAAAATTACACAAAGTAATTGAGTAGACAAAATTACATTCCAAAATTTTAAGTATAAAAACAACCCAATTTTTGAATCCAAAGAAAAAATTCTATTTAAAAGAAACTTAAAAAGAACATTTTATACTAATTTTCAATCAGAAATTGAGAAATATCAGTCGGCACTATGAAACAATTGAATGAGGTTTTTTTTTTTTTTGATAGTAAGATTCGTACCAATTTCAAGATACGCTATTTAAACATAATTCATTCAGAGAAGAAAGGTACCTAAAAGTTTCAATCATGTAGGTTGCGTGAAAACTCTTTGCCCCTTTGGAGCCCTCTTTTCCTCTCCCATGTGTAGTTAGTTACCTTCGGAGGAACCAGTTGCAGGTGTGCAGACCCTTTATCAACACATGGCTATACCGAATGGAAGACACAATGTGGATAGAGAAAGAAAAACTTAGCAGAAGCGCATAATATAAAATATGATACATTAGGATTCTCTGAAGAAAAACCGGGTTTATGAAATTCAACAACATATAGCTCTCACAAGGGAACAAAATGGAGAAACCATGGAGGAATCGTCGATAGACTCTGCATCTGAATAAAGAGAATCCTTTCCATCTAGTAATAATAAATCTTGGGAGAAACCACCACAATTATTGAAGGCACAACATGGATAGGCCCATATCCTGGCATGAATGGTGGGATGCAGGGAAACATACTAGAATGGGATGTTATAAAAAAGATATACGAGATATAAAAATGCTGAATATTTGGGCGTAGCTTCCGAGGAAAGAATGGAATTGTAAAACACACTAAATATAGTTTTGAGTAGGAAACAAAATGGAAGAGAAAAAGGAAAAGACTCTGCATCTGAATCAAGAGAATCCTGGACATAGGTTGTGCTGTTTTGTTGGACATTGCTTCTGTTTGGTCATCATTGATTTGCAATTTGTTGGAAGGATTTTTCTTCTTGGTGCATAAAAATGTGTTATGGAAAAGGAAATTACCTAGAGGCCACAACATAAGTGTCAGAGGTAATTACAAAATTTGAGACAAGATTATGGCATTTTATTGAATTCTTTCCCAATATATAAATCAAACACAGTCCACTACAGGCATGATCGTGACAACTAAGCTGAAGGGGAATTTACAATATAGTAGCTGCCACATTGGGGAATTTACCAAATCAAATATGGATATCATCAACAGGAGATGCAAGCATTACATGAAATCATAGGCCTAAAACTTGGCGTATGGGGAACAAAGCTATGTGTAAACCTAAATTCCAAAAAAGTAATGCATGCCTTAAAAGGAAAATAGTGAAATGAGGCAAACCTGTGCTGCACTTCTGGAGTAGTTGCAGAGGAATCTTCCAGTACGAGGTGGCAATATAATATTAAAACCAAAAAAGGAAAGAATTAACCATGAAAAAAACAATATGGAACAAATGGCTGCGGATGGAAAGGCACACATGATATGAATGAATGCCATGCTGATTAAACAGGATGCTGACAGTGGGACATGAAGAAGGTCGACGCAATCATAAGGAGCCATGCAAGCAAAGCAGGTGGGCAAAGGAGACCGGAGAAACCTGGTCAAGTTGGAGAGCATCGTTGTCAAGATGTAAGAGAAGGGTAGCCACGCCTCCGACATAAATATCTAGACTTGATACTTACTAAATAACTTTAATTAACTTATCTCAAACTAGCAATCACACTTGAGTAGTGCAATGAATACGTCGAAATGGAGGAGTAGAAGAGAAACAATGGTGACAAAAGATGGGTGATGAAGAAGGGGGTTTTGTTTATCGTGTTTATGTCATAGTTGTAACAAGGGAATGCTTATGTAGGTAAATGGTGAAGGTGAGAACTACATCTACCATGGAGGACACATGACAATTACATTATTGTGTTTTTTAATAGAAGGTAGCATTGAATGGCATCGTTAGAAATAAAGTAGAATAATGCGTACATACCATCTTACAAGGTAAATGAAAAACCTCACATCATTGCCCATAACTTACACATTCTCTCTCTTTAAAGAGAATCTTAATTATGCAGATCATACATAATTGACCACATATGAAATATGGTAGCGATGCTTGACTGAATACAAATAATAATTTGCCGTCAGTAGGCGTCCACCTTTGAAGTTGCCTTTGCTGGAAAGTGTCAAAATTTGGCAATGTTTTTCCGAGCAAATTTTTTCCTATAAATATTTGGAGTTTTTCTAGCATAATTTTTGCAAACAACATGATTTAATTTTCAGCTAGCTCTTTCCCAGCGACATCTTGAATTGGCATAAGTCCATTTTGAATTTTTTTTATGCCGCTGTGTTCATTGTCAATAAATCTGAAAGAAAAAAATGACGAAATAAAGGAAAAATAGCGAGTGTTGTGTTTCATAAGTGTGTGTTTTTATTCTGAGAGTGCGTAAAGCAGTGAGATTCCTAAAATGTGTTCCAAAGTGGAAACTATTCTTCACAATATTTATGTCAAGGTGCCACTTTACATCTCTCCCCATGGGATTGGATAACAATATAACTGCCGTAAATATGCTACTTATTCGCTTCCCTAATTGAAATGGGTATATATATATATAATATTCTGCACGAAACCTCAACTACTTCTTTGAATATATGTATTCATGGTGACTTTGCATATTTATTGTCAAAGGTGGCCCCCTTTTATTGATTTGTCGATATATATATATATATATATATATATATTCTGCATGAAATCTCAACTACTTCTTTGAATATATGTTTTCGTGGTGACTTTGCATATTTATTGTCAAAGGTGGCCCCCTTTTATTGATTTGTCGGTAGGTGTCCACCTTTGAAGTTGACGTTGCTAGAAAGTGTCAAAATGCGACAATGTTTTCCTAGTGGACTTGCTCCGACAATATTATTTTTTACTTCTGCCAAAATAAATAAATAACTATTTGGATTCTCTCCGGCGTAATTCTCAAAAACAACACAATTTAGTTTCCTAGCAACATTTGAATGGGTTCAGGTAGATCCCTTGCACAAAATAACAGAACCCCTGTGACGTTCACAAAAATATTGGCATCGTCTTTTGACGGTATTTCACACTCAGAAACAAATTTAGGAAGAGCTAATGCAACACAATGTATGGAAGTAGAGGACGTTAAAAAATATGTACGTGGGTATGTTCAACATCGCGGTAACATCGAAAGTGGCGGTGCAGAAGAAATCTATAACCAGGGTAGAGACGGGGGAAGATGATGATTGGAGAATATTTCCAACATGCGGTGTTGCTTTCTCCATGAAGATCGAAATACAAGTTTCGATCGTCATATGGTCCTCCTCCTTGTGGTAGGCAACGTCGGGAAGTTCTGTGAAGCAGATGTCGAGGGTGGGAAAGGCCAACAACCGGGCATAATTCACTTGCTTTGCAGCGCTGTATCTACTTTGTGCTTATTACAATTACAGAGAAGTCATGGTATGCGCAAAGATGCTTTACAAATTCAACCGCAGGGATGAAATGTGCAACTCTGGTGTAGAAACTCATGTGCGATTGCTAATTTTACCACATTGATATCATGCGTAGAGAAAGGAAATCACCAAATAGAAAACAATTTTTACAAATTAAAAATATGAAATGGCAGAATTTTTAATTTTTTAATTTTTAGCAATAAAATAACAGATTTAATAAAATGTAACTAATTATTTTAGGCCGACTAAACTGTTCTCCATATGGAGAAGAAAACAAGGAGTGAATTTTTGGTGGCGGCTATGATCAATTAAATATTGAGTAACATATGTCGACTTAAACATATACCATTTATGAATAAGTGTATCAAAACGTACATTTAAAAAATTTAAAAAATACATTATGTTTAAGTTTCCACACACAGAAAGAGATCCTTCAAACAAATACAATTTTTTAGGCATGAAGCCAGGGCGACTTGGCTTCGCGAACATGTGTCTCCAGCTTGTAGAAGAAGATCCGATGGTTTTTGGGGGTTATCAAAACCATCGAAATGAAATTTTCGGCAGTGAAGAGCACCCAGCTGGAATTTAATTTGGTATGTCCAATTTTCTGTATATACTTGTTCATGGAATGAATTCTTCCAACGGAAAAAGGTTCTGGTAATTGATTGCAATTTACACAGGCCCAGATCGCACAATGTTAAAATTGTAAATTTAATTTACGGTTTTGTATAACAGAGATTGATTTCTGATTCTAATTATAGTCCATAGTGGTGCCTACCAGAAATTTCTCTCTCCCATTGTACTGTCGGATCACGTGTGTGGTCAAGATCATCGCATTTTAACTGTATTGTACGGTTTAAAATCTAGGTAGCTGTAGAGAATGGCAGCTTGAAAATTTAGAAAATTGTATAACTTTTTAAATAGTCTTTTACGAATATATATAAAATATGTGAAAATATACAGTTTATTTATATTTTTGTAAGGAAAATATAAAAAAATATGTATATTTTTTTTTATAATACAGTCTTAATTAGGTGGTTAATAAATTGTGATTTGAGAGGCACATATAATTTGAAATTGGATTCTATTATGATAACATGTGATTGGGGAATTTCAAATTATTTGTGCCTGTCAAATCAAAATTTATTGACAACCTAACTCTTTGAAATGGCTGTAATATTTTTTTAATTTTTTATTTTTTATGATATTTTCATATATATATATATATAGTTTTATAAATTTTCAGCCCATCATTATCTACAACCACCAAAGTTTTATTTTAGTATTATAGAGTTAAATCGCAAAAAATGATCCAAAGCCTTTCCAATTTTATTAAAAGACTCCATATAACCAATAAAATTGTCTTGACATGATGACAGCTTTGAATGGGATGATTACAAATTAGATGATGTGGCAGCGTAGTGTAAAGCAGGGCTTTAGATGATCAAGTTAGACTTTAGATGATCAAAGTCATTGGAAGGTTGTTGCTTAGAGTTTGCCTTCTGCTTCCAAAGATTAGTTTATTGAGAAGGAGATAAAAGAATAAGTCAAATTTTGAAAAATGTAGTATTACCTTTCACCATTTATTTGTGGAAGGGGGTTGTTCGGACTTTGACTTATTCTTATAAAATAGTTTTAATTTTTTTTTTTTGTGAATAGTAAAATGGTAAAGATAGAATAGCGATAAGACTTAAAGTAGGGTGGATAATTTATAATGATATTCAAATTTAATATGACTATAATTTGAAAGTAAATAATTTAACAGCTTTGTTTGAAAAAATAAAATCAAAACAATGATTTTAGTGAACAAAATTTGTAGTAAAAAATTTAACATAAAAGAATAGAATTTTCTATAAGATTAATAAAACAATCTAAACAATTCTAATAACTTAGAATACTCTTATTAAGATTCTTAATCTTATAAAATAAAAAACTTTCGTTCATCCATTTGGGTTATACATTTGGACCGAGTCTTAATTTGAACGAGGTTTTCAAGTGGACAGAATGGAGTCCAAAAATCCCAAACTGTATAATCGTTGCATTTGAGTATTGTTCAATTTTATTCATTCTCATTATGTATTCCACAATATCCTTAGCAGCATACCGCCAGGCTGCTGCAGCTGCACAGAATCTCAATGGTGATCACCAAGCCAAGGTTCTATTCCCCCCTCCTGCAGGGCCTTACTCTGCATACCTCGTATTTCAAGAAGAAGAAGAAGATGCCAAAGATGAGGATGTGCGCTGTTGGGGCTTCTGTCAAGACAGTTATGTGAAAGAATTGCCTTTCCCTCAAGATAAGTGCTTAACAATCCTCTATTCCGCTGGCGCTGGGGAAACACGCAGAATAGAACAGGACAGAGTGTATTTCATACCTGTTTTGGGGCAACCCATCTCCTCCAATTGCTATTATGTAGTCCGAGCTGAAGGGAAACACACAGGGTAAGCTTTTATTTGTATTTGTTTATATCACCTCATAAATTTTCGTAGCTTGGACAGATACACTATTCTGTTCTGAATTTTGAGAAACATTATTGTGTTAGTTCTTTACCAGGCCCTTTTAAGGTCTCCGTGTCCTGCTACTGCAGGCTAGCTTATTAGTTGTTGCGCCCTGTTTCAATAAATGATTCTTTTTATTAACTTAATGGTGTGCACAGATTGCTTGAAACCTGCTCCACTGAAGAAGATATGAGAACACTGTGCTGGTGTAAATATATCCATGACGTTCCTCCCAGACCTTTGCAACTGGGCAACCAATATCAACATATACAAATACTTTATAGAAACTTAAATTTCACTTCCAACAGCATAGTTTCTGATGGCTTCCCTCCAAAATTCGTCGGTAGAAACGGTTGGCGAGTGACGGGCAGGAGCTTGCGGGGCAAACATAGCAGACTTTCTCACGTTAATGGGGAAAATGCTTCCCTTAGGGCACAATTGCCCCCTTTCGATTTCCCTATTTTTCAAGAAAGACCATATGTTGTTGTGGTTGGTGAGTGGTACTGCCCCTTTATCTTCATCAAAGAAATGGGTACAGGCTTGGATGATCCCAAGACACAGCTTATGGATTGTCCCTACTACAAAATGGAGCTGCATAAGTATTGGGAAGAGATACACTCTGTTCAAGTTCAGGCAGGAGAAAAGGATGTTTCTGTGAACAAAACAGTGAGGTTGGAACAAGGATTACTGTTTGGAGAGGAGGCGACTGAGGAAAGTAGAGATGAGGACGGAAGTGTTTGGTTTAAAGGCAGCGGGAAACAATATGGAAAAACTAATGGAGTGAGAATTAGCTGGCCTATCATAGCAAAAATGAAGGAAGACCATGGTAGCAATAGATCAGAACAAGGCGGGGGAGAAGTAAGGGTGGAGAAATCATTCAGTGGCATTGCTTCTGCAACAAAATTTGCATGTTATGTTGTAGTGGAGAAATATGTATTGAAAAGAATGGAAGGAGGCATTGTTCTCACTTATTCTTACAGAAATTGCAACCACATTCAAGGAAAGTGGGAATAAAAGCTAATTAGATCAGTGTATGGTATGATGTTTTAAAATTTTATCACAAAGAATAGTTTTAAGAACGTTATCATAGATGGTTGAGTTTGGGCTTATTTTGATGGAGCTATATACCTTATTCATGCACAAATGTTGGGAAAGATGGTTGAGCTTAGGCTTACACAAAATCTAATTAGATCAGTGTATGGTATGATGTTTTAAAATTTTATCGCAAACAATAGTTTTTTAATAAACATATTAATCTCTCAAACTATTATCCCTGATAAATGTTCAGGGATTTTATGGATGTCTCTTGATTTTTTTTTTAAATGAAAGAAAACCATTTACTCCAAAAGAGTCTTGACATTCATTTAAGGATCTTCAACCAAATCTTTGCCTCCTATCAAAAATTAATATATTTTTTTTTTCTGTAATTTTCAAATTAATTAATTACGCCGAAGGCGTCCCCCCTATGTGAAAGGCCTCTCTGGTCGTTCACGGCACAGGGTTAAATTTGATAGCTGTTTGCATGTTTTTTTCAAACGCCTCATCTTCTTTTTCTTTTCTTTTTTAAGATTTAGTCCGTTAGAATAATGGCTACGTCTTCCAAATCCATTCTGGTTTACGAATTCCTTTTATACCAATTAAATGTTTCTTCTATTGTGAGCATCCGTAATTTACACTTCAAAATTTCTATTGATTGCTTGGAACACCCTTCAGAAGTTTTTGAATTAATTACATTTTCATTTATTGTATGGATCAAAACTCTTAAAGTGCATCTACACACTTGGCGTAGCTAGGGCATAGTCATTGCTATATATTTGCACCGAGAACACATATTTTATTCTAAGCTACAGAAGTTCCACAATGCAGTAATTTCTATTTACCTTAATCAAATACTTTTTTGCCCATGGCTTATGGCATAAATATCGTTACAAGACTATGTTGTGTGTTTCATGGCATAGCCGAAAACATACATATAAAGATGCAAATGAATATGGGGACAGAAACCACACATGTAAATACTATTAATTAGAAAATCTATTAAAGATATTTTGTTTATACATTCCATCTTAGGAAACCATAGATTTAGCATAAATAAATATTCAGAAAGTAGAATAACAATTATGAGTTTACAGAGATAGAGAAAAATAAAACATACAATATACCAAACATGCAAGAGAAAAACACCAGATTTATGTGGTAAAACCCCAACTAAGAGCTTAGGGAAACATCCATGGTGCAAGATATCAAGCTTCATTAACTCAAGATGAACATATTACATGCAATCTCGTTATGAGAAACTATAGATCTCCACAAAAATATATACACCTAATTGGTGAAGTACAGTTAGGATTCCTCCTCCTAAAAAATAGAGTGGAAAAACGCCATTAGGATTTTCCTTTCTAAAAATAGAATTCGATCGAATTTGTCTTTCTAGAAACAAGGGATTGACTCAATTTTTGCTTCGGGGGTTCTATAACATGTTGCCGCCCCCGTGGATCCCCCTACGAAAAGAGTGGGGGAGAAAGCCCCCCTACACCCCCTTTAATAAGTGAGGTACAAATCGTGCCGCAAAGGGATCCAAAATTTAACTTTGTTGGCACATATATAACATTCCATGGCTCTGATTTGCACCTCTTATTGGCAGAATGCTTTCAATGTTATCTTGGCTCGCATCTTTCTTGAAAACATCTGAATTTTGTTTCCCATGCCTCATGTATTCTCATGTCCAACACAAATAGAGACTATATAGAAAAAAAATCTCTATAATGGACTAAATAGTGACGTACTGTTAATAACCCGTAACACTTCCAACCTTCATGTCCCTATGTGGCATCTATGGCTAATCTAGCTAGGTGGATTATGTGGGAGTATAAAACCAACTATGGTAAAGTTTGAAGTTTGTGTTTCCATTCTAGTTGAATAATTTGTTGGTATTAGAAACTATAGAAAAATTAGACTCTAAATGAAAACCTAACTTACACCGACACTTTTGGACAGGTCTTGGAATATTGGGACAGAACATCAAAGGATCATGTAGCGATCAAAGTCACTCGTGGATTATAGAAGTACTGAGAGGATGCATTGATTGAGATTGATGTTCTTTGTCAAGTTGCAAAGTATGACAGATCATTTTCTCTTCTCCTTGAAAATATTTGATTATATATTTGGAGCTTGTTGTCTAAGTATTTGCTACAAGTACTAAAATGTTTTTAAGTATTTGCTTACATGATTCCAGGTAATGTTGAAATGGAAAAGCATAAATGTAGGTCCATTATTAATCTTGTGATGAACTTCCACTGAGTTGGAGGATTAAACTGATATAACAAAACAAGTTTAGTAGTTGATTATTGTATTAATTTTGTGAAGTCAAGAATGACAATAGTTGGGGATTGAAGTGAAATTTGTAACCAATTTTTAAATTTGTTAGTACTTGAATAAAAGTGCAACTAGCCTTGTGGATGTTAAAAGTTCTTCTGAGTTGTAGGATTGATCTCTTAAGTGTCTTAAGACTGGCGTGGGTATATATATTAATTTGAATCAAGATTGTTCTGTTCTAGGTAACAGTTGGTAGTTGGTTGCTTAAAATTTGTTAGTACTCGAACAAAAGTGCAACTAGCCTCGTGGATGTTAAAAGTTCTTCTTAGTTGTAGGATTGAACTCTTACGTGTCTTAAGATTGGTGTCGGTATATATATTAACTTGAATCAAGATTGCTCTATTCTAGGCAGTTGGCAGAGGGTTGCTTAATTGCATTTCTTTCAATGCAAAATGAACACATAAATATACATTTTTTATAGGTACGATTTACATATTTTTTCTTTCACTCTCTGAAAATGGTATTATGTGTTAAGTATGTAATATCATATATTGTTGTTTACTTTAAGGTAATTTTTTAATAGTCATTTCAAATCTTTAGAGTTGGCTTTAGGTGGTCTTCTATCTATGCGATTAATAATGATTGATCTTTCTTCATTTTTTGCATTTCTTCAATTTTACTAATCTTGGTTATCAAATGTTTGATTTTAAACTCTTTTTTTGTATGACACAACCAAAGAATTTATGCCATTTTGGACCACCTCTTGGGCTCCTCAATTCTTCATTGTTTTCCTAGAAATCACTAAATAAGGCTTCGACCTAGATTTGACCCCCTATAACTGTCTAGAACTATTACTTGGATCACTGAGGGAAAGATATCATATCACTTAGATTGAACCCCCTGGAACTGTGTCTGGGACTGTCACTTGGATCATTGAGGAAAATATATTTGATTAGGAATAATTTCCCAAGTACTATTGAAGATGACGATGTTAAATATTTATGAAATTGATTTGTTTGAGTACCTGTAGTCTATTGACCATATTGATCATAATATCATTATGTCATCATACATGTGAAGAGCCATGTCTAATAGTATTAGTGAACCCAAACACATGCAAACGATTGTTGGTTTAGAGATGGATGTTGTTCATTGCATTGGTCTACAATTTTTCTAAACATCATACACATCCAAGTTAGCCAATATTTTGATAACAATATAAGAAAGTCTCTGGAACCTATGCTATTTGCAAGATAACTACTATTACTTGCATCAGTTAATTGTTGATATCAATAAAAAATAAAAAACAAAACTAAATTGGTCTTCAGATAAAAGTTTTGGTTATATCTACACCTGTCTCGAGGAAACCTTAAAAAGTTTTTAATAACAGGAATGGCAAAGGGGGTCTTAAGTGGACGCATTTTTCTAAAAAAAAAAACTTCAACTTGTACGAGTTTTTGAAATAGTTACACTCAAAATTGGAAGATGTTGTAGAAATATGAATCGTAGCATTTTGAGTCTAGTTTCTAAGCTACTAAATTTTATTGAAAACGGATAAGTTTAAGTGGGTCAAACAACTAAAATACCAACAGATGCTCCTGTTTTTGTTAAAAAACATAATAGAGTGACTTTCGTGCCCCCCACCATTTTTTGAGCACCATTTAGTATTTTTGAAAACCCTTTGGTAGAAAGATAGCTAGGAGCATCTAGTTTGGGCTCCATTTTTTTTAGATTTTTTCAGCGAATATTTTTTTATTTATGATTTTTCTAGTACAAAAATTTTATGTTTTGAAAAATAACGGAGCTCCGACCGTGCCCCCCCCCCCCCCTAACTACCTCAAAAAATATCAAAAATTAGATTTTTTTTTTTGAATATGTATAGAATTATGCCTAGTTTGGGCTAGTATAATTTTTTTTAATTTCGATCACCCAAAAAAAAGATACACCATGAAAGATAGACATATTTACACTTCAAAAAATAGCTATAAAAAGGCATAGTTAGAAAATAAATAATATGGAAACCTTATATTAGTCAGAAAATTTGGAAAATTATATTTTTAGAAAGAAGAGACTCTGCTCTACGTCGTGGTATAATTTTTTTAAAATGGATCGATTGTTTTATTTTGATTTATCATAGAGGAAGTGTCATTTTTACATTTTCTTGTAAAAACTCGTTGTTTGTTGTGTTTGTGCAGGTCCATGCCTCAGGCTTGGGGATCCAAACCGGATCCCAAGCCTTGAGGCATGGCTTGGGAAAAGAGAACAAAAAACATGTACGCATAACACGTTTTTCTTTGTTTTATATATTGTGGCCCCCCAACGTCCCTTTCATCTCTTTCACGGGAATTCTGCAAACATTCTGTTTTGTCTGCAATATTCTCTACATTCTTGCATGATTTTTTAGTATTTCATTTTGTCCCCTACCCCACTAGTTGATTTTTTCTAATCATGGGTGATAAACGTCGAGCTAAGGACAAGAGGAAAGTCAAGAATAAGACACCGGAGCAATTGGAAGAGAAGAGAATAAAGAAATTGAAGAGAATGCAAAAACTTCGAGCAGGGCAAGGTACATCCGCTATATCAAATGTAGCTAATGTATTAGAAAATTGGGATGAAATACATAATGAAAATGTAGAGAATAATGATTTTGCAATGAATAATGATATTGAATTGAATGATAATGTTGGTATGGATGAAGAAATTGATATGAATCCAATTGTTGAACCCTTACTTGAGAATCCAAATGTTAACCCCGAAATTTGTATGAAAACACTGAATGAAGAAAGTAACCTTGTAAACGAATCTTCACCTCTAAGAACACCTCCTTCCATTTTGCGAAGAAAACCAATTCACTTAATTGAAATTGATGAAAACATTATAAAACCAATGCCTAACAAAATGTCTGAAAGAAATGCGAGAAGAAAAGCTAGTGGAATTTGGGATAATTACTTTGAGAATTTAAATGACACACAAAGATGTCAATTATTTGTTTCATTGATGAAATTAATTAAGATGAGACCTATAATGAAGACCCTGGGGTTAAGAACATCTAATGTTGTTGATCAAAATGTGTCAATTGTTGAAAACATACATAAAGCATACCAAACTGTAGGTGGCAAAAGACGCACCAAAGATAGTAATGCTACACGACGTGCACTAACTAATTGTATAGTAAGTGATAAAACAGTTAATAAATGCTTGATTAGAAAAACAAGCAGTGCTTTGAAGCTAAACAGAAAAACACTAATGAAAGCAATAGAGAGACGTAAACGTCTTGAGTTAGTCAATAACACTGACTATTGGGCTTTCTCTAGCAGACTTCCATGAAAAGACAAGAATACATCTGATATTCTAAAAGAATTAATTGTAAAATTTTGGAATGAGAACACAAGGGTGTCACCGAATAGAAGAGATACAGTAAAAAGAAGAATAGGTTCTCGTAATCGTGAATTGTGTGCAAAACATTTCTTAGATATGACTCAAACAGAATTGTTCTCTAAGTTTAAAAATGAAAATCCACAAATTAACATTAGCCAAAGATTCTTTGAAATGAGCAAACCCTTTTATGTGAAAATCAATCACTCACGTACCACTTGTTGTTGCAGGCATCATGTTGAATTTTCAATGCATTATGATGTTTTTTGTCAAATACGTAGTGTTTTGCATACTGACATCATGTTGCAGGAGTGTGGAATAAATGTCCCACAAAAATCTTCAAGGGAATTTATTCTGACAATATTTTGTGAAAAATCAACAAGACAATTTTTTATAACAAAGCATGTTTGGATGGAACGTGCAATGTATGCGGTGGCTTGCCAAATCTGAAAAGTTGTATCCATGAGGAGAGTACATATTCAATAGGAAAAGAATTGGTTGATTTCACCAAATATAAATCGGTGGCATATCAATTAAAAGATGGAAAAGAATCTAAGAGGTGTGAGCTTGTTACAAAACAATTACCTGTATCAGAATATATGGTCAAATTCAGAGAGGAAATTTTTTATGAGTATGCAAGGCACACACATAGAGCTCGATGGTTGGATGAACAATTCAAGTTAAGCAAGGACACATTCCCACTTGGTACTATTGTTTCAGTAGTTGACTTCGCAGAGAATTACACATTGCAGCCACAAATGGAGGTTCAGTCTCAATATTATAACTCAGTGCAAGTTTCTATTTTCGTGCATATAACATTCATGCACTCTCCTGAAAGCACTGAGCAAGATCAAAAATATTAAGAGAGTATCATTTCTACATCAGTGATGATCAGACACATTCTACATAATATGTACAAGGGTGTTTCCAGGTGTTTTATGCGAACTTGAATGAGAGGAACATTAGTTTCGATCAACATTACATTTGGTCAGACAACTGCACATCACAATTCAAGAATGCACGGATGTTTTATTGGCTAAGCAGGATGCACAAAGAAACAAATGTACAACATATCTGGAGTTTTACTGAGGCAGGGCATGGAAAAGGAGAGCATGATGGTGCAGGAGCATGTGTGAAAAGAGCACTTGCAAGAGAAGAGTTAAAGTTCAAGGATGGTGCTAAATTTACAGATGCAAAAAGCATTGTTGATTGGTGTGTCAAGAATATGGGCCATGAATCTCAAGAGAGATCAATGGTTCGTAGATATTTTTGGTTGATAGAGCAACAACATCTGACAAACTTTGAAGATTGTATGACAGTTGCAGGATCAAGTGATATGCACTCATTCCGTAGTTCAGATGCAAATGCTTGGACTATTTATACTAGGTGCATGACATGTTTTTGTATATCATGCATTGATTTTGTGTGGAATGAATGTGAGTCACAACAGTGGGTGGATGAATGGACTTGTAGACCTCTAATTCCACTCGACACACATCAAGTTCCACGAGCATTACAACTTGCAGGGTCTTCAGATCAAATGACAACATCACCTGACTTTGACCAAGTCTCTGATTTAGTGCAACAAGGTACATACATATATGTACATGCCATGTTTTAGATTTATAAATTATTAAATGGTCAACTCTTAATGTATTTATAAATTGACTGAACAGTTTTACTTTGTGATACATAGGGCACGTTTTTGCAGTTATTGCGATGGAATTTAACGAAGAGGGAACAAACTACTTCTTATCTCGTTGTGTAGAGGGGAATTTTTTTTTGACTTCCACAGTCATTGATGGTGAAGACCTTGAGTATCCCACTGGATCAGTGGTAGTCACTGGAACTTGGCTTCGACGATATCCTATCAAAAAATCAAACATTTGGTTGTTTGAAGACTATGAAGTACATCGGAAGATACTTCACTATTCACATTTGGTCCTTGCAACAAATATTAAATTGATCAAATATCGAGGTCGGCCATCAAACAAAAATCTGTGGAAGGTTCGTGAATCAGATCATGAAGCAATTCTTGCTACTGTCAAGAATAGAGTTGATCCTTGCGGTTCATTGGATTGAATTTGCAAAGGTATGTTCTTCATGAATTTAATTTGAATATTTACTTAAATGATTTTGTTTAAATTTTGTATGATTTAAAATTCTATTTAATTGCTTACTAACATGTTTATGTAGGTTAGTGGTGCCAAAAAAGCTTCCACCTTCACGTGGTTGGCACTGTCAGTAGAGAATTTATTATTCTCGAAGCCAAGTGAAGCTAAGAAAAATTAAATATTAGAAAGGAACAACAAACATAAATTCTCATTTCACCACCTATATTGTAAAAATATCTTATTAAAATTCTCATTTCACCACCTATATTGTATGAACCACCTATATTATTCAGGTGATTGGACAACCTTACAATGGACAACCTTACACTGACTCAGTCTGAATGGAGATGAGAAAAACAAAGAGGATTTTGTAGTGGGCCCCGATGTGGAGGTCTCAGATCTGACGATATGTCTCTAGGTGCCACGGAGTCCGAGAAATCACTCGTCGAAGATATGGCGTCTTTGGCCCTCAAGGCTCTTAAGCGACTACGCCTGGATGAGGTAGCCCGAAAGCATGGGAGAGCGTAGGGAACCAAAAAAAGCCTCCACTAGCATTCACCAGGCCACCCTGATGTGTTGGCATAGTTGGTTTGGTCCCATGAGCTTCTGTTTGCAAACTACAGCATCTGGCAGCCCTACACTGACTCAGACTGCACTATTTCTCGCGTTTGCAAACAATAGGACAACAAGAGAACCAGATGGAGATGGAGAAACCATGAGAGGATTTTCATAGAGGGCCCCAACATGGAGCTCTTGGATCTGACGAGACATCTCTAGGTGCCATGGAGTCTGAGAAATCACCCGTCGAAGATATATGGTGTTTTGGGCCTCAGGGCTCTTAAGAGACTACGCCCAGACGAGGTAGCCCGAAAGCACGGGGAGTGTAGGGAACCAAAAAAGCCTCCACTAGTGTTCACCAGGCCATTTGATGTGTTGGCGTAGTTGGTTGGTCCCACGAGCTTCCGTTTGCAAACTACAGCATCTGGCAGCCCTACACTGACTCAGACTGCACTATTTCTGTGCGTTTGCAAACAATAGCACGACGAGAGAACCAGATGGAGACAGAGAAAACTGTGAGAGGATTTTGTAGAGGGCCCCAACATGGAGCTTTTGGATCTGACGAGACATCTCTAGGTGCCATGGAGTCTGAGAAATCACCTATCGAAGATATGGCGTGTTTGGGCCTCAGGGCTCTTAAGCGACTACGCCCGGACGGGGTAGCCCGAAAGCACGGGGAGCGTAGGGAACAAAAAATAAGCCTCCACTAGCATTCACTAGGCCACCCTGATGTGTTGGCATAGTTGGTTTGGTCCCACGAGCTTCCGTTTGCAAACTACAGCCTCTGACAGCCCTACACTGACTCAGACTGCACTATTTCTCACGTTTGCAAACAATAGGACAGCGAGAGAACTGGATGGAGATGGAGAAAACTATGAGAGGATTTTGTAGAGGGCCCCAACATGGAGTCTTGGATCTTGATGAGATGTCTCTAGGTGCCATGGAGTCTAAGAAATCACCCGTCGAAGATATGGCGTGTTTGGGCCTCAGGGCTCTTAAGCGACTACGTCCAGACAAGGTAGCCCGAAAGCACGGGGAGTGTAGGGAACCAAAATGAAGCCTCCAGTAGCATTCACCAGGCCACCCTGATGTGTTGGCATAGTTGGTTTGGTCCCATGAGCTTCTGTTTGCAAACTACAGCCTCTAGCAGCCCTACACTGACTCAGACTGCACTATTTCTCGCGCATTTGCAAACAATAGGACAACGAGAGAACTAGATGAAGAAAGAGAAAACCGTGAGAGGATTTTGTAGAGGGCCCCAATATGGAGGTCTTGGATCTGATGAGACATCTCTAGGTGCCACGGAGTCTGAGAAATCACCCGTCGAAGATATGGTGTGTTTGGGCCTCAGGGCTCTTAAGCGACTACACCCGGATGGGGTACCCCGAAAGCATAGGGAGCGTAGGGAACCAAAAAAATGAAGCCTCCACTAGCATTCACCAGGCCACTGACATGTTGGCATAGTTGGTTTGGTCCCACGAGCTTCCGTTTGCAAACTACAGCATCTGGCAGCCCTACACTGACTCAGACTGCACTATTTCTCGTGTTTACAAACAATAGGACAACGAGAGAACCAGATGGAGATGGAGAAAACCATGAGAGGATTTTGTAGAGGGCCCCAAAGTGGAGCTCTTGGATCTGAAAGAGACATCTCTAGGTGCCACGGAGTCTGAGAAATCACCCGTCGAAGATATGGCGTGTTTGGGCCTCAGGGCTCTTAAAAGACTACGCCCGGACGAGGTAGCCAGAAAGAAAGGGGAGCATAGGGAACCAAAAAGAAGCCTCCACTAGTGCATTCACCAGGCCACCCCGATGTGTTGGCATAGTTGGTTTGGTCCCATGAGCTTCTGTTTGCAAACTACAGCCTCTGGCAGCCCTACACTGACTCAGACTGCACTATTTCTCGCGTTTGCAAACAATAGGACAACGAGAGAACCAGATGGAGATGGAGAAAACTGTGAGAGGATTTCATAGAGGGCCCTGACATGGAATGCTTGGATCTGACGAGACATCTCTAGGTGCCATGGAGTCTGAGAAATCACCCGTCGAAGATATGGCGTGTTTGGGCCTCAGGGCTCTTAAGCGACTACGCCCGGACGAGGTAGCCCGAAAGCACGGGGAGTGTAGGGAACCAAAACGAAGCCTCCACTAGCATTCACCAGGCCATTTGATATGTTGGCATAGTTGGTTTGGTCCCATGAGATTTTGTTTGTAAACTATAGCCTCTAGCAGCCCTATACTGACTCAGACTGCACTATTTCGTGCGTTTGCAAACAATAGGACAACGAGAGAACCGGATGGAGATGGAGAAAACCATGAGAGGATTTTGTAGAGGGTCCCTGACATGGAGCTCTTAGATCTGACGAGACATCTCTAGGTGCCACGGAGTCTGAGAAATCACCCGTCGAAGATATGGCGTGTTTGGGCCTCAGGGCTCTTAAGCGACTACGCCCGAACGAGGTAGCCCGAAAGCACGGGGAGCGTAGGGAACCAAAATGAAGCCTCCACTAGCATTCACCAGGCCACCTTGATGTGTTGGCGTAGTTGGTTTGGTCCCACGAGCTTCTGTTTGCAAACTACAACCTCTGGCAGCCCTACACTGACTCAGACTGCACTATTTCGCGTTTGCAAACAATAGCACAACGAGAGAACCAGATGGAGATGGAGAAAACCATGAGAGGATTTTTAGAGGGCCCAACATGGAGCTCTTGGATCTAACGAGATGTCTCTAGGTGCCACGGAGTCTGAGAAATCACCTGTCGAAGATATGGCGTGTTTGGGCCTCAGGGCTCTTAA
This sequence comes from Taxus chinensis, assembly GCA_019776745.2. Taxonomy (NCBI): domain Eukaryota; kingdom Viridiplantae; phylum Streptophyta; class Pinopsida; order Cupressales; family Taxaceae; genus Taxus; species Taxus chinensis. The sequence goes on from CM034157.1 coordinate 206,261,483, forward strand.
GCGACTACGCCCAGACGAGGTAGCCCGAAAGCACGGGGAGTGTAGGGAACCAAAAAAAAGCCTCCACTAGCATTCACCAGGCCACCCTGATGTGTTGGCATAGTTGGTTTGGTCCCATGAGCTTCCGTTTGCAAACTACAGCCTCTGACAGCCCTACACTGACTCAGACTGCACTATTTCTCGCGTTTGCAAACAATAGCACAACGAGAGAACCAGATGGAGATGGAGAAAACCATGAGATAATTTCATAGAGGGCTTCAACATGGAGCTCTTGGATCTAACGAGACATCTCTAGGTGCCACGGAGTCTGAGAAATCACCCGTCGAAGATATGGCATGTTTGGGCCTTAGGGCTCTTAAGCGACTACGCCCGGACGAGGTAGCCCGAAAGCATGGGGAGCATAGGGAACCAAAATGAATGCCTCCACTAGCATTCACCTTGGCCACCCTGACATGTGTTGGCATAGTTGGTTTGGTCCCATGAGCTTCCGTTTGCAATCTACAGCCTCTAGCAGCCCTACACTGACTCAGACTGCACTATTTTCGTGTTTACAAACAATAGCACAACAAGAGAACTGGATGGAGATGGAGAAAACCACGAGAGGATTTCGTAGAGGGCCCCAACATGGAGTCTTGGATCTGACGAGACATCTCTAGGTGCCACGGAGTCTGAGAAATCACCCGTCGAAGATATGGCGTGTTTGGGCCTCAGGGCTCTTAAGCGACTACGCCCGGACGAGGTAGCCTGAAAGCACGGGGAGCGTAGGGAACAAAAATGAAGCCTCCACTAGTGTTCACCAGGCCACCTTGATGTGTTGGCTGTAGTTGGTTTGGTCCCATGAGCTTCCATTTGTAAACTAAAACCTCTAGAAGCCTTACATTGACTCAAACTGCACTATTTCATACGTTTGCAAACAATAGAACAACGAGAGAACCAGATGGAGATGGAGAAACCTGTAAGAGGATTTCATAGAGGGATTCAACATGGAGCTCTTGGATCAACGAGACATCTCTATGTGCCATGGAGTGAGAAATCACCTGTCGAAGATATTGTTTTGGGCCTCAGGGCTCTTAACGACTACCCCGAACGAGGTAGCCCAAAAGCACGGGGCTCCCCATGCTAGGGCTACCCCGTCCGGGCGTAGTCGCTTAAGAGCCCTGAGGCCCAAACATGCCATATCTTCGACGGGTGATTTCTCACCTGTGGCACCTAGAGATGTCTCGTTAGATCCCCGAAGCTCCATGTCAGGGCCCTCTATGAACTATGGTTTTCTCCATCTCCATCTGGTTCTCTCGTTGTCCTATTGTTTGTAAACATGAGAAATAGTGCAGTTTGAGTCAGTGTAGGGCTGCCAGATTGTAGTTTACAAATGGAAGCTGTGGGACTGACCAACTAGGCCAACACATCCAAATGGTTTGGTGAATGCTAGTGGAGTTTTTTTTTGGTTCCCTATGCTCCCCGTGCTTTCGGGCTACCCCGTCCGGGCATAGTCGCTTAAGAGCCCTGAGGCCCAAACATGCCATATCTTCGACGGGTGATTTCTCAGACTCCGTGGCACCTAGAGATGTCTCGTCAGATCTGAGAGCTCCATGTCAAGGCCCTCTATGAAAATCCTCTCATGGTTTTTTCCATCTCCATCTGGTTCTCTCGTTGTCCTATTGTTTGCAAACACGAAATAGTGCAGTTTGAGTCAGTGTAGGAATGCCAGAGGGTGTAGTTTGCAAACGGAAGCTCATGGGACAAAACCAATTACGCCAACACATCTAAGGGTGGCTGGTGAATGCTAGTGGAGGCTTTTTTTTGGTTCCCTACACTCCCCGTGCTTTCGGGCTACCCCGTCCAGGCGTAGTCGCTTAAGCCCTCCATGAGGCCCAAACATGCCATATCTTCGACAATGTGATTTCTCAGACTCTGTGGCACCTAGAGACAGATGTCTCATCAGATCTAATCCAAGAGCTCCATGTTGGGCCCTCTATGAAATCATCTCGTGGTTTTCTCCGTCTCCATCTGGTTCTCTCGCTGTCCTATTGTTTGCAAATGCGTGAAATAGTGCAGTTTGAGTCAGTGTAGGGCTGCCAGAGGCTGTAGTTTGCAAACGGAAGCTCGTGGGACCAAACCAACTAGGCCAAAACATTAGGGTGGCTTGGTGAATGCTAGTGGAATATTCATTTTGGTTCCCTACGCTCCCCGTGCTTTCGGGCTACCCATGTCGGGCGTAGTCGCTTAAGAGCCCTGAGGCCCAAACACGCCATATCTTCGACGGGTGATTTCTCAGACTTTGTGGCACCTAGAGACATCTTCGTTCAGATCAAGAGCTCCATGTCAGGGGCCCTCTATGAAATCCTCTCGTCAGGGTTTTATCCATCTCCATTTGGTTCTCTCATTGTGTTATTGTTTGCAAACATGCAAAATAGTGTAGTCTGAGTCAGTGTAGGGCTGCAGATGCTGTAGTTTGCAAACGGAAGCTCGTGGGACCAAACCAACTACGCCAACACATCAAGGGTGGCCAGGTGAACACTAGTGGAGGATTTTTTTGGTTCCCTATGCTCCCCGTGCTTTCGGGCTACCCCGTCCGGGCGTAGTCGCTTAAGAGCCCTGAGGCCCAAACACGCCATATCTTCGACGGGTGATTTCTCAGACTCCGTGGCACCTAGAGATGTCTCGTTAGATCCAAAAGCTCCATGTTGGGGCCCTCTATGAAAATCCTCTCATGGTTTTCTTCGTCTCCATCCGGTTCTCTCGTTGTGCTATTGTTTGCAAATGCGAGAAATAGTGCAGTCTGAGTCAGTGTAGGGCTGCTAGATGTTGTAGTTTGCAAATGGAAGCTCGTGGGACCGAACCAACTATGCCAACACATCAAATGGCCTGGTGAATGCTAGTGGAGGATTTTTTTTGGTTCCCTATGCTCCCCTGTGCTTTCGGGCTACCCCGTCCGGGTGTAGTCGCTTAAGAGCCCTGAGGCCCAAACATGCCATATCTTCGACGGGTGATTTCTCAGACTCCGTGGCACCTAGAGATGTCTTCGTCAGATCTGAGACCTCCATGTGGGGGCCCTCTATGAAATCCTATTTCATTTTTCTCCATCTCCATCTGGTTCTCTCGTTGTCCAATTGTTTGCAAACACGAGAAATAATGCAATCTGCGTTAGTGTAGGGCTGGTAGAGGCTGTAGTTTGCAAACGGAAGCTGTGGGACCAAACCAACTGGGCCAACATGTCCAAATGGCCTTGGTGAATGCTAGTGGAAGCTTCTTTTTTGTTCCCTATGCCCCTCGTGCTTTTGGGCTACCTCGTCCGGGTGTAGTCCCTTAAGAGCCCTGAGGCCCAAACACGCCATATCTTCGACGGGTGATTTCTCAGACTCCGTGGCACCTAGAGACGTCTCGTTAGATCCAAAAGCTCCATGTCAGGGCCCTCTACAAAATCCTCTCATGGTTTTTCTCCATCTCCATCAAAATTCTCTCGCGGTTTTCTTCGTCTCCATATGGTTCTCTCGCTGTGCTATTGTTTGCAAACACGAGAAATAGTGCAGTCTGAGTCAGTGTAGGGCTGCCAGAGGCTGTAGTTTGCAAACGGAAGCTCGTGGGACCGAACCAACTACGCCAACATGTTGGGGTGGCCTGGTGAATGCTAGTGGAGGCTTTGTTTTGGTTCCCTATGCTCCCCGTGCTTTCGGGCTACCTCGTCCAGGCGTAGTCCCTTAAGAGCCCTGAGGCCCAATCATGCCATATCTTTGATGGGTGATTTCTCAGACTCCGTGGCACCTAGAGATGTATCGTCAGATCTGAGAGCTCCATGGTGGGGCCCTCTTGAAAGCCTCTCGTGGTTTTCTCCATCTCCATCTGGTTCTCTCGTTGTGCTATTGTTTGCAAATGCATGAAATAGTGCAGTCTGAGTCAGTGTAGGGCTGCCAGAGGCTGTAGTTTGCAAACAGAAGCTCGTGGGACCAAACCAACTACGCCAACATGTCGGGGTGGCTAGTGAATGCTAGTGGAGCATTCATTTTGGTTCCCTATGCTCCCCGTGCTTTCGGGCTACCCCGTCTGGGCGTAGTCACTTAAGAGCCCTGAATGACTAGATTGGCTTAAGAATGAATTTGATAGGGGTATGTCTAAGAACACATGGGAGTTATCAATCACCTAGTAAATCTTTCTTGTTTAGTTCTAGATGGGAGTCAGCTGGCCTACGGCTTAGTGACCTTCCATTCATTGATAATTTATGTTATGATAAACCCATGGATGCTTTCAAAAGTGCCTTAAAAAGGATAGGGGTAGTCATCAAGCCTAGTGAAGGGTGTGATGTGATTTCCAAATAACTTGAAATGCCTACAGATTTAAAGGTAATAACATGAATTGGATAGGATTAGACAATCAAGAATCATTGAGTGTCTGAATCAGAATGTCATTGCATCTGGAGACATTCTCAAGCATTGGAGTAATGTATATGGAGAGACATTCTCAAAATATCAACAGATGAAAGGCATCAAATTGTGATGACTGTCGGGTGTTTTAATAGGGGAGAAGACTACGAAGCATAGAAGAATGTAGTAAGTGCATGATAAGATAGGAACCAGTACAAAGAGACCATGAGCAAGAAGAAGCGCAAGTAAGGTAAATACACATATACACATTGATAAATTGAATGAATAATTACTCAGATTAGGTAACTCTTTATATACATACATTATATAAATATTGATTTCCAAAGTTTGATGCATATTATACATTGAAAATGCTAGTACATGTACATCACCAATAAATGAAAAAATAATCCATAATGTCTTAAATATTGTCAAGTGCACATCATATTAGATTCATGCGAAAATAATCTCAGAAATGTAAGGTCTCATACAAAATTATCAAGTTCCAAATAGTATTTTAATGTGCATAATAAATACAAAAATGCCCAAATAGGTCATATACCATCAAGTTCAAATGCCATATAGGCTTACATACAATGCCATGCACATAGGCATACAAAAAAATGTCATGTAAGACATATATATTTCCTACTCATCAAAATCTATCCCTCTCTTGGCCTTGCTCGAAGAAGGCCCTCCCTTAGACGAAGATGGAGATCCATGAGATGACTTTGGATCGTCTGAGCCCATGCTTCGAGTCCTCTTCTGCTGAATACTCGCCTGTAGATGAGCCTGTAAATGCAAACAATGTTTTTTTGTCAAAACTTAATTTATATATGTTTTCAACATGTATTTAAGACCATGCTAGAATGAAAGTATTTACATAAATACACAAACTTACCACAAGATTTCGATCACGCCGAATTTGCATCTCACGCTCAGATGAGTCATAGGGAGCTCCTGTAGTATGAACGGGGGTACGAAGACGACGAGAAGGAGTCTGTGCCCTCGAATTCAAAATGGAGGGGGTTGAAGTTCCCTACATACACATAAGATCAGAAAATCTAACATCAGAATTAGCGAAAATAGAGCTAAGTACATGTATCTACATAATGACAATATTTTAACTAATTTTATCAATATAGAACTATTGTTTTTACCCCGACACGCCTGTGAATCAAATGAATAGGGCTGCTACCTGTCGCAGGTAACTTCTGCATATACACAATGAAGGACATTATTAACATAATTTAATAATTCTACAATGAAAGACATTACTAACATGTAATTTAACATAATATGAATTACACGAGAAATTTAACAAAATTTACGTGTTGTTTGAATACCTCAGTGAGTTGCTGCAGATGAAATCGCAGCGGCAACACCTTTATCTACTTGTCGCAGAGATGGTGGGGTGTCTAGTGAAGTCAACATCTTTATCAAACATGTATATCACGTGAGTTAGATGGACATACAAGAACATACATATATTTGACTTTAAAACAAACACACACACACACACACACACACACACACACACACACACACACACACACACACACACATGTATGTGAAAATTTTACATAATTAACATTCTAAATTACCTCTGTGAATGTATGTGTATGCATGGTCCTCGCCGCCTATGGTCGGGATGAAGATGCACCTCCCCGCACTGTAATATCAATGCATGTACATGTACAAATACAATTATTTCAAAAATTTAACATATATAAGTAAATCAGGTACTCCAAACTTTTTGTAACACACATAACAAAACATAACAAATTTACCTGCGAAGGTGACGCCAATGAATGTAATCCAAATGTCTCACTCAAAAGGACATCTGACATAGTGACATTATGTGTTCACCCCTAGCACCAGGTGCACCAAAATCAGTACGCATGAAAGTATCATCCTCCTCGGGCCCCAAACATATGCTACCACATGACGAGCAAAGATGTGGCCTCATGCTAGTACTCCCTGAGGGAATACTCTGTGTACCTCGTGAGCATCTGGCTCAGAAATCTCCCTCGTATGTCGAACAAGGGTCACAGATAGCCCCTGAAGCGCGTGGAGTGTATCAATCTCTATTGGTTCCTTCACTGCTTGAGGGAAAATCTCAGGGTGAGGGGGCTTCTGTGTGGGGAATCTACCCTACTGAATAGGTGCACGTTGTGCACCTGGTCGATCCTGTGCAGATCCTTTTCCTCGGCCCTGGAAATCTCAGAAATCAAAATAATTTGGGATCTCGTTGAGGATAAACTCGCAATAGAGTTTCCTCAGAAAGTATAGTGGCACCTCGTTGTTATTACAAGGTGGAAAATCAAACACCATCCACCATCGGTCCCAAAAATTATTTTTAATCAAATTATTATTGCACCAATGGATGGGAAATCATTTACATGTCAACGGAACAGGAAAATTAGTGTGGGGGTCCGTGAATAAGGCGCATATGAGGTCTTTTGAATTTCTTTTTTCTTTACATCCACATATGACAATTTGTTGGAATAATAAACCCTACAACCCTCTCTGTAAGTTGTCCAATGATCAATTTTCCCCATTGCCATGTCAATTTGAACAAGTAATGCCTCCAATGTGTTTGCAAGAGAGGCACAGTGGGGGTTTGTAGATTGTGCATCCCTCATTGTTTTGATTAAATCCTCAATTTCAATTTTGTTTTCAACTATTTGGGCTGCTAAATCTTCTTGACTACCCGAGGGATGTTGAGCAATTGTGGGAGTGTCAGGAGGGATGACAGGAATAACAGGGTTTGGTTGTGGTTGATTCCCTCGACCTCTAACTGTAACAATAAAAAATATGTATTCAATTCAAATTTTAATCTATAATTATCATATTTCAATGCAATTTTGAGAAAAGAATTGTGCTTACCTCTTCTCCGTGGTGCCATCGTCGATTCAGATCTTCCCGGTGATCCAGAAATGATCCTTTGAGCTTGAGATCCAGCTGAATGAAAAAATGTGAGGGCACGGTTAAGCTCTGAAACTCGCGTTTGAGGGAGGCAAAATGATAGAGGCTCGGGCCTATTTTTTTATTTATAATAAGCATAATGCGTACGTGTTATATAACACGTACGCATTATGCTTTGGTGATTCCTGAGCCAAACAAATTAAAACGCAAGCGGCGTACGCGTTTTTCTTTTTTTAGATTCTTGTCCACTTTTTGGCCCCCCAACTTGGTGCACTTTGTATTCATGTTTAGTGCAAATAAAATTGTCCACAAAATCTACCACTCTATGATATGAAAATTTGCAAATGTATGGAAGTCTTCATGTATTCATGTTTAGTGCAAATAAAATAGTCCACAAAAGGCTATCACTCATGATATAAGATTTGCAAATGTATATGTATGAATCTGTAACAAATTTGAAATGTACAGATACGAACCTTTCAATGTAATGTTTCATCTATATTTCTACACTTCCACTATCAATCACACCCCTTATCAACATAGTTATCAGTACAAAAGAATTAAGGATTTTTCAATAAAAAAAAACTAAAACCGATGATAACCATTTTCGAATTTCAAACACATTGCAACACTATGCACAGTTTCACCCAAAATAATTACAAACCAAATCATCTACAAAATTAATTACCTATCCCTCTAAATCAAATGTATCAAATGTATTCATGTTTAGTGCAAATAAAATTGGCCAGAAAAGGATACCGCTCATGATATAAAATCTGCAAATGTATGGAAGTCTTCATGTATTCAGGTTTAGTTCAAATAAAATAGTGTGCAAAACGCTACCACTCATGATATGAGATTTGTAAATGTATATGTACGAATTTGTAACCAATTTAAAATGTAGAGATAGAATCTTTAAATATAATTCTTCATCTATATTTCTACACTTACAAAATCAATCACACCCCGTATCAGCATCAACTAAAAAAATTAATAATTACTCATCTAAATCAAATAACATATACCATTCAGCGTTCACATTGCATTGTACACATGCGATTGCTATTTATATTTCTAACAAAATAAAAATAGGAAAAAACATTCCTAAAAAGAACCATTAAAAATGCAGCATCATCATATAACACACAACCCTCTCATGAAAGATTGATGGTGTGTGGACCAGTTATATATATATATATAATTATATATTTAAATACCTTAATAATTTTTCCTATGAATATATACACAAATGTCGTTTACTTAATCACAAAACGACAAATCTTTTAAACTAAATTTATATCAACTTTCCTCGTACTTATTTCCCCGTATTATATTTAATTTTAAAATATGCACCTAAAGCTGGCAGTTGGGTAAAAAGAAAAGAGAGGTCCTGCGTTCGAATCGAGAGGGAGGCCGTCAAAAGCAAAAACGAAATCATTACTGCTTTGCAGGGCGGGCGGATTTTGGATTTTGTACGTTCATGTGTGTGTTGGGCGGCGGTATTTCCGTTAAAAGACAGACCTGTGCACGAATAGCACATGTGACACTGACGTTAATTCGGCTGCGTGCGTCTGATGTGACCGTTGCCTGCAGGTCATCTCTTAACTCCACCTACACGTGGCCTGGCGGATGGAATCTTGTGCACCATGCATGACGTACGACCGCATGGGCATTGGACATGGCATGCCATGGCATAACATTGATGCGCATGTGACGCTTTCCTAAGTAAAAGTTGGGGGAAGGTTTGCCTCAAAATTACTAAGGAAAACATTGTAGTTTGACGATGCACCCAAAATTCCTTACAAACTGTACATTGTTTTCTATTCGACATGACTAAAGTCTATGACAATGAAAGTATCAAAGTATTATAGTGGAATAAAATCCTTAATTTGTGTATTCATGTCATTTTGTTTGTAAACAATAATAATAATGATAGACGTGTAAAGTAGTGCAAGATAATAATTATACACTAGAAAAAATAAAAAAATAGGGTGTACGTAAAAAGATGTAATGTGGGTTGTCTATGTAATGTGGGTTGTCTCCTTTCATTTATCTTTTACATTGGATTAAAGTAAATTAATATATATTAAACTAATGTTTTTGAAAAAAAATTCACATATGAAATATTTTTTTTTGTAGAAGAAGACTTGCATAGTTTTATATAGCAATGTCGTTGCTAAGATTTATCTCGATGTTATGAATAGATGGTAGGGGATCGTGAGTGGTAACAACATGGATCATGGAGAAAGAATAATGTGACAAACGAGGACAATTCACACTATGGGTGGAGAGCACGAGATCTTAAAAGGTGGTGGTATGGATGGTAATCAAAGGTCAATGTGACAAAAGATGACATCATAGCTTCGCACTATGGGTAAATATCATAGGTGGCGGTTAAAGGCTAATGTGACAAATGAGGATATCATAGCAAGATATAGTGAGTGATAGCCACATGGGTGGGAGTCAAAGGTTAATACAACAAATGAGGACAACATAACATGTCGTAATGATAAATACTCACTTAGGTTGGATCAAATCCTTGATTTCTAATTTACTCTTAGTGTTTTGGGCTTTACACACACCTTCTAAAATTAATTGTGTAGATTTTTTTTAAATTTAAGATTTTGAGTGACACTCCAACACTCATCTTTAAGGAAACCCATTGTTTTATGAAGAAAGATTGAACCTCATTAACTTAATTATCATGTAGCTTAAACCAAGGAAAATGTTACAAAGCCAAGAACATTTAAAAAAAAAATCTCATAAACTAACATAGTTAAATAACTATTCTAGTTAAGTAAATAGTTTGTCAGATAGTCTTTGATTGTATTTTAGATAGTAACTAATTATTTTGACTCTAAGCTAAGGAAAGTCGGTTGCTTAATGTTATGACATTTCAATAAACTTTGTATTGAGGAATCATTGTGTGGATATATGACATACTAGAGTCAACAAGCTCACACACACACACACACACACACACACACACGCACACACACACGCGCACACGCACACGCACACGCGCACGCGCATGCGCACGCGCACGCACGCACGCACGCACGCACACGCACACACACACACACACACACACACACACACACATTATGGTTGTGTAGAATTATTTCAGATATGAATAAATTATGGAGATTGTAGAAATAAGAAAACACCTTAACAATTTAAATAAGGATGATATATGGAAGTTAAGTCAAACATGAAAGTGTATGTTGCATAGATTGATCAAATCATAAGCTTGTGTTCTCTCACACACACACACACATCATCTCACTCTCCTCCCCCTTTCTTCCCCAACTTCTTGTGTTCTTAAATTAAGTTACCAATGAAATAATTGGTCATTAATTGATTAGATCAATCAAATGACTAGTTTGTCATCGAACACGCCAATGAGGCGACCCAATCACTCTACTTGATTATAGACATTGCCGCAAGTTAACTCTCATTATCGAGGTGAGCTTTGGCAAGATCAAAATAAGATTATAATCAAAGTGTCAGAATGTATTATGGCTCTCTCTCTCTCTGCACGCACGCACACACGATGATAGTCATAGGTGCATTCATATCTATTTTACATCATAATTACACACATATGGTGTAACTAAATTATATTAATAACTAATTAGGGTGATGTAAATGCATTTGGGTTTAATCAAGTACAATTGATGTCAACTCACACTTCTTTCCCATTTCACCGAGATGACTTCCAAAAAAAACATAAACTTTAAAAAAGGAAGAATTGTAACATAAAACATGTCTACCTCTAACAATGTATAATTAATTGCTCATTTTGAGTCGCTAGAATCTAACATATATAAGATCTTTATTTTTGTAGATGTTGTCACAAGGAATTTTGAGTCGCTTTTAAGTATGTCTTTATGAAGTAGGCATATTTTACAAATCTAAAATAGATAAGCATTTATTTTGTGCGTTCATACAACAAGTGATAGCTACTAGCTAGAACCAACCCCTTTGATTAGGAACAAGATTTCTAAAAAGCTATTTTCAAAAAGTTTTGAAAATCTATTTTTAGCAAATTTTGACAACTTTTTGTATTTTACATTTTTAGGTTCTCAGAGCATTTTTAGGCTTCACACTATAAGACATAAGTGACACACTTGGTTGTATGGATTTTTCTCTAGTTCATCTCACCATCTTTCCTTCATACATCCTCGATTTACAAATTGGGTCAATGGGCTAGGAGATATGATCCCGTTAAGGAGTACTACTACTGCTGCTGTTGCTAATAACAATAATAATAATAGGATTTTTCACTTTTTTCTATTCAACTCCATCCCTAAGGTGGATACATGTCATCTCCACGTAGGATGACCTTTTGGTTCCCATTTAGAACCCTTCATGTTCTATGTTTATCAATTGTTCAACTTCCCCATTGTACACACATAAAGTAGTTTGTTTTGAATAAAGAGATAGAGCTCAAGGCATACATTTTTCTTATAGATTTTTTCAATTCAAAATTGTAATTAAGTTATTTTATTTCTACAAGTATTTCATTGTGAATTTATTGATAAAACACATTAAGCACCAGTGAATCATCTTTTTTGGTCAAGGAATGTAATGACCATGTCATCTTTGTGAAATGCCCGTGAAAACATTGCCAAAAGATCTGTGATTATCCTAAAAAAATTCATCTTGTGTAGTACTTTGTGATATCCAGTGCAAATTGCACTTAGTTCTCCGGTGCCCAAGTGAATACATGTCATAATAGAATTGGTGGCGTGGTGATAGGTTATGTTTGCAAAATTACATTTACATTGTAAAGTGCAAACTTAGCTCTGAAACCTAACAGAATATTCCAGGGAATATTCACGTTACAAATGCAAGTATAAAGAAGGTTCCGCCTCCCGAAAGGAATACGTGTCTAAAATGGTTGGAGCGGGGAAAGTGGATATCGGTGCAATTTTGCACCAAAGGTGTCCTATAGTTAAAAATGAAAATAAACCTATGCTCCACCACCCTTCAGATTGAAACACGTGTAAATTTCTCAGTCAAGGATTGAAGATCAGGCAGGTACTCGGGTCAACTTAGCAGTTTTGCACTTAGTCAAGAGAATAGACAAAAATGCAAATAAGTCCCAGTGACTCCGTCACTCTTAATATTGGGACATGTGTCATCTCTCATCAACAAAAGTTAAAAGGTGGGGTTTCGGATCAAATTTACAAATTCACACTCGTTTGAAAGGTAATGTAAATGTGCAAAAAGACTCCCTAAGCCACGAAGCATCAGATCAAGCCACGTGGACAGTCCACATTCAAACAAAGGAAATAAGTTGGATGACTAGGATGTAACGCATTTATGGCTGCCAGCATTAATGCATTTTTACACGAATAAAAGTAGATTTTTTAGAAGTTTTCAAACACTTCGAATCATTGTCATTGTATACAAAGATATCTGGGTGCCCTAGCTATGTGAGAATTTGTGAAAAGGAAAAGAAAAATCAACTAAGAAGAGGTGTAAATTGAGCTAAAGAACTTAAGAATCAAAGGAGTAAGGGATAACTTCACAGATTTCGTAGAGAAAATGGGTAAGACATGTATTTTTTTCCCTATTAATTCTTGTTTACTCAAATGCAAGAAATTAGAAGGGAAAGATAAAATTCACAAGATGATATCTCTAGGTTCACATTTCCATGTAAGTTCCATAATTTCTAGTGATTTAGATAAGGTCATGGACACAAAATTATTAAATGCTGATTTAGATGATTTTTGGAGGAGGCTGAATAATCTGAATAAAAGTAGGTGGATGATAGCCATTGATGCCAGTAACATTACCCTAGCGGCTGCCTTCCCACCATCCATACACTCCCCTGAGCTTGTATGGTTATGTGCTGAGAATTATGACCATGAAAAGAAAGAAGTATTGGATAGAAGTGGAGACAGGGTGATAAACTTAACACTAGAAGCTTTTAGGGCAATTCTAGGGTTACCAAGATTGGATCAACTGATAATTACTACAATTGAATCAACACAAACTGATTATGAGGTGAGGCATGATGAATATGTTGTAATGCTAAATTCCCAATGGTTAAAGGAAAAAAACCATCTATCAAAAGAATCCCTAAGAGATTAACCAGGGCCATGTTTGTTGAGGAAGTTGAGGACCTTATTGTGTTACTAAGTAGAATGGCAGGGTTAGAAGGAGCTAATGATTTTCAAGAATGGATGTGCCCTTTTATAATGGTTATCCTGGAGGAACAAGGAAATTTTTTTGGGGAGCTTCATATCAACATTAATTCATGCTCAACTTATGACAATAGCTGTAAAGATTAGCATAGGTAATCCAGTTGACATCAATTTCTATATGATGTCCTATCTTATCTATAACATTGCTTGCTTCAAATCATTTCCAGGTCTCCCATTACAAGAAAGTTTTGAAGATCATAGGGTGTATGATGTGTACCCACAATTGAGGTTGGATAGATGGAAAGGGAATTTCAGGTTGGTAAATGATGCTTTCATTTCCCCTGTGACATGTCTTTTCAAACCAGAGTGGGAACAATATAGATTATCTGCTACTGCTAGGGAAACAATTCTGGAGTATGGTTGCATTTTTATACAATACAAATTCTTTACATATTTTAGGGTAAGTGGATTTGAGGGAAAACCTTGTAAGCTACCTAGATATGTGAATGACAAGTGGGCCTTAATGGAATTGTCAAGACAATTGACTCTTGTGCACAAAAAGATTGCAAAAAGGCACAAAACAAATATCAAATTCCCTCTCCAGATTGGCAGATATTCTTGCCAAAGCATAATAAAATCCAAATTGATGGAAGAATAAATGGAGAGATTTCAAATGGAAAAGTTCACTCCAAGACTTAATTATGATATTCGATGGGTTGTTAGTACTGGAGAACATGAGCCTCACTTTGAGGATTACTGGATGAATTGTATAGATGAAGAAGAAGTCAGGTTGAGAGACTTTTCTAAAATGACCTTAAGTCAGATTATTGATTTCAAGATTGTTGTAGTTCCAAGGGAATTGTAGATGACAGGGATGTGGTGGGAAAATATTACCATGACCAAAATATTGAATAAAAAACAATTAGCTCTATAGATTGGAAAGACACAAAGTCAAATAACCCTCATATGAGGATTTCGAATGTATGAAGAAGAACATTCACTTGGTTAACTGTAAAGGGCTTGGACTTATCTATGTAAAATACAAAGGTATTAGAGGATTTTTGAGACTTGAAATTTTTGGAGGTAGATCTCCCCCCACTGAAGGAGGGAGAAGATAAAATATATCCCTTAAATGGACAAGCTCCTCAATTACCTAGTAACAAGCCTACCACAAAGATTATTGATGATGGACATCAACAACCAGTAAAGACTGGAACTTTAAAATATGTTTTGATTCAAAAGGTTTGAGGGAATACTTTTGAAGGCTATGCAAGATGCCCCCATCACTGAAGCAGATTTCCAATCCAAGCAAAGGGAAAAGGCTTAACTACAAAAAAATTCCCTTCAGAAGTGTTATCAGGATCATCCAACACTGGAAAGAATATGAGGGGATCCTTAGCAAGTGTTGATCCATAATCTAGATCACAAAGTACTCAAAAGGAAAGAGAGGCACCATCTCAAGCTCACTTTGAGAGAGCTAAGAAGAAAATTAAAATAATACAACCTTTGGTAAGGGATACTGGTATTTCAGTGAAAGGAAAGTGGTCATGTATCTAAAAAGTACTGGAATTGGTTCATTTCTCATCAAGTAGGAAATCCCAAACTCCTAAACTCATATATCCAGTTACATCACCCATTGTAACTGCATTTTCATCCCCTACTGAAACTATGTTCTCAGGAATAATTGGTAGTGCTCATATGTCTAGTCAATTCAGTTGATGTTGGGAAGGAACAAGTGCAAAAAAAACCAGTGATTGAGCAACATGGAAAGCAATAAAAATTATTTGATAAGATACGTGAATTACTTAAAGAAATGCTTGAACTTGAAATGGTTGATGTAAACATTGAAACTTATACAACTGAGAGTGTAAGTGTCCCTGAACAAGAAGTGCATGTTCAATATCTTCATCAGGCATCAAGTGCAAGTGTGGGTCTCAACCCCAAAATACTCAGAGTGAAGGCACAACCTCTGTCATGAATGTTGAAAAAATAGTTCAAACAAGTTTGAATGAAACACCTATAATAGGTGTTATCTATACTAAAAACCAACCACCAAAGGATTCAAAGGAAGTCAAAGAAGGTGAGGTCTCTTAAGAGACAAATATCATGAAAGAAGATGTAGCTGAGGTGTCAAAAGAAATAAGAAAACCTGTTGAGGTTCATCTTGAAGAAAGTACAAGTAAAAATCAGGAATCACACCCTGAGGCTCAGCCTACAAAGCATGAGGTGGTTGAAGAGCATCTTCAAGAAGATTCATCCACCAAATAGCCACCTTACAGGGAATGAAGATATTTCAAAAGATAAGGAGCCAGTTAAAGCCCCAAGTTTGGAAAAATATATTCCAAAAGAGATTGCAAATGTGACAATTATTTCAACAAAGAATGTAGATACAAGTACAATGGCTACTCCTATTGAAGGTCCAAAGGAAGCATTAAGTGAACCTATGGTTTCTACAGATAATAAAGGTCAAGATGAAAAAGTAGTGAGTGGAAAGAAGCCAAGAAGATATCACTCAGCCACATATTCAAGAACATAAAAAAGGGAAGTCAGGGGTTGTAACATTGGAAAGCAAAAAACAAGTGGTAAATGTGGAGGAAACATCAAAAGAATTGGTATTGTATTATGAGACTCCACAGAAAGAAAAGAAGGGGAATGCCCCTATGACTATATGGTTAGGAGAAATTATTCAACAAGGGAAAAATGGAAACCACTCAAAAGGAAGTTTTAAGTATCACCAACATTTCATTCCCAAGCCCAAACAATCTTTAAAGAAAGAAAATATTCTTACTAAGACACGAATAGACCAACATGGATTTAGGACCTTGGAAGTTGCAACTCCTCACCAAGGAAAGTCAAAGGATGATATTACAGAAAGTGACTATGATATCAAACACATCCAATTGGGAAGGCATACCAGGGAATCATTGAAGCAAGAAGTTACAGTGGCAGTTGAAGGCTTGCTACAAAAGGTTGATGAGGATAAAATATCTAAAAAGTAGCTGAAAGAGTAGATAAAAACACTGACTTCATGCTTGCAAAAATTGGTAGGTCCTGTAGAAGGAGATCAAGAAGTTTCCACTATTGTTACCCCTGAAATGTTGGATAAAATAGAAAAGGCTAGTAAGAAAGTTGAAGCAATAGATAAATGGGTAGAGGACTTGTCTCAAAAAGGTAGGAAGGTCATTGAAAAGGAAACAAAAAGGTATGTAGAATTCACCAAAACACTCAATGACATTGATGAAATCCTTGAGCAGTGTGAAAATGAATTGTATTCTTGGGAGGGGATTTTTCCCAAACTTGAAACAATAAACCAACTTAATGAGGATTTTCTAGAAAAGGAGGGAATAGTGCCACCTGAAGAAAAGGGGACTCAATATGTGATGGAAGATCTGGCCAGAATCAGGGTGGAAGTTGTAAATCAAGTTAAAGAAAAGTTGGTAATTGAGAAGGAATGGGTAGGAAAGACTATTGATAACATAGACAACATAGTGGAACAAATGGTATTCGATAAGCATAAAATTACTTATGGGAATTGGGAAGTTGATACCCTGACTTAATCCTTTGACAAGTACATCAAAGAGGAACCTTGTTCTTATGATGTTATCAAAAGACTCATCACTGTAAAGAACAATATTTCTGAGCTGACTAAGTAATTGAGGGAGTATAAGCCAAGAATGTCCAAATGTATTGATATACTAAATAAGCATCACCTGATATTCAAATATCACTTGGGAAATGATGAAGAAGAGATGATACAATGTTTCAAAGGTATGATGTATATAGAGAAAGACAACCAGATGAGGAAGAAGGTGACAAATATGAAGATGTAACCATGATTGATCAGTGAGAAAGCTTAGGCTTGTTTTTCCTAACATTTCTCATCTTTTCATTATTGATAATCTGGTTTTATGCTGATTAAACACTACTTTGAATTGTTAATTTCAAGCATGAATGTAACTTGATACAATACAATAGACTTTTATATTGCTTTGATAGAATTCTAAATCTATTATGAAGCATGTGTATTAATGTAACAATTTGAATTTTTTGTATTGATGAAAAAAGAAAAATAGGGGTTCTATAGGGGCCCCAACCCATGGAAAAGTTCACATATATTCTTGATATTACATCCAATAGAAACTAAGAGAAAGTTCCTAATATTCTACTGATATAAAATCCTCTCTACAAAGAGGAAGTTTCTTCACATGCCTATTCTTTCTAGGAACAAATTCCTCTGTTCCAATCACCATTTGTCACAAACACAATGTCCCCCTGCTAAATTATGAGACATACCCAAAGACATAAGCTCATCAATACTTTCCATAGGACATCCATCTAACAAACTAATCAATTTTGATCTCTTCTCATAAGAGGAAACCCATTCAGTAATGTCTAGACCACCTTTAGGAAAGGCCTTTCTTCCCTGTTGCTTTGAAGGTGGAAGATGGATTGGTAGTCCATGCAAAACTTGGAAGTGCAATTACAATGGTTCTGGAGTAGATGGAGTAGGAAGGTTTGGAACTAGAATCACCCCTAATTTATTAATGAAGATTGGTGATGTCCTAGGAGGTTGTGAAGACATATTTTCTATTAGTTTCTTTTCCAGAATTGAAACATGTTGCTCCAATTCATTCATCTTGTGAAAGAGAGTAGGCATGGTACCTAATGAAATCCCTTCATCAAGCACATAATATTCTAAGGGGAATTCCTTCACAGTGAATCCCTCATCACAGATGAAAGGGCATGTGTTGTCAAATGCACCTGTCACAGTAGGTCTGCTCTTGAGCCAAAATTGTTTCAACACCTTCAGGAGTTTTCTGGTGCTCTAACCTGAAGAGGTGAAAATACATCATTTGAAAGGCATAGAGCATGGGAATGATCCTGATCAATCTTCGTATCAATGCAACTCGAATAACCTGAGTTGTCAATGGCCCAGTGTAGTCTTCAGGATCTGCAATCCCAAATAGCATTCTCATGAATGCTTCATCTGGGCCTGATAAATAAAAAATTGAGTGCAAGTCTTCAGAAGATATGTCTTTCAAGGTAGATGCTAATGATGTTCCCTGCCATATTGTAGAAAAATATCACCAAGCCTCTTGCACTCAGAAGAAAAGATGTGAGTTTGTAATGGAAATGATGTGAATTTATAGGAAATATGAGGCTGTGAGTTGAAAAAAGAAAATCATGATGAGATGACTCCAAAGATTGTTTGTGATACCCACATGAAGGAAATAAACTTGAAAGAGACCAATATCATTCAAAAAGGGAGTGATTGGCCTGATGTGACTTGATCCATGTGGAAACACTCAGCTCAGAAAGATCTGTTAATGATTGTGTGTGTGTCCTAAGGTAGATTCCCAAAAAGAGGGAATAATTAGCATCAAATCAAACCATTTTGGGGAAATCTCAAAAGGTCTTTAATTACCTAAAAGAGAAATGATTAAATAAATAATACCAAAAGGGTGAAATGGTATCCCAGTCATTCTAAGAGAATAAAAAATTGTAAGTCATTTATAATTCCTCCACCCGGCAACATGAAAGAGAAATATTTTCAAAAGGAATAATAACTAGATCAGATTGTGTGCCAAAGGAAGAATATTCTAAAAAAAGATTCACTTTTTTGGGGGGAAAAAGAAAAGGCGAGAGAAAGTGAGTTGTATACATATGAGAGGAATGTTCTCATATGAAAGGGGGGTTAAATTTTTCTAAATTCTTAGAGAAAATAGAGAAAAACTGACTGTACTTTTCCTGAGAAACCTGAATCAAACTGAGAGACCAGTGAGTTATTTTAATGTGTCCAAACCTTCTCATGCCAAGATGATTGTGAGTGTACAGTCATTGGAAAGCATTGAGGCCATAGGTTTTATGGTCCCTTGCTGAGAAATTTGAATTTCTTGAAATTAACTGTGTGTTATCTCCTGAGAAATGTTATCTTTGTTCTTAAGGTAGAATACTTTGAATCAACTACTTGCTTCCCTGTTGCAATCTTATGTTGATGGTTCCTTTGAATTACACTAGATCTTGTCTTAATTAGTGGCATTTTGGCAACTACAATTGCACTATAAATAGAGATTTCTTTCTATGGTGTGATAAACAATTTTAAATTCATGTTGCCTCTATTTAATTGAGAAGATTTTAGTAAGATTTTGAGTGTATCTTGAGCGTAGTTGAACATGATCTGTTAATGTTTTGTTGAGAGTTTAACATGAGATTTTGTGTTTAAGTTCTCAAAGGTTGTGTGAAATCTTGTACTCTTGGGCTTCCATGAGTGCATACCTTCTGGTTAAAGGGTTGTTATTAGTTGTGTGATGTGTTTTTCTTTCCTTGGGAAATTTCAAAACATTTGTAAGGTTTTCTTACAATTTTTGTATAATCAAGGTTATCCTGCTTTAATCTCCCATTCATAAATGAAAATTATGATCTACAATTATTAAATCCATTTGAATTATCCTTGTTTTCCTTGCTTATAAACATTTTCAAGGGAATTTGCCATTTCTATCCTCCCTTTCCATAAATATGTAGAAGAAAGCAAAGATCCACACTATCTAGAGTAACCTGAGTCCTATTTTGAAAGACATCTGCATTATTTAGTGTGACAACTCGTGAGAGTTAAATAATGCTTGCATTGACCGTGTCTATTCAGGACTATCCTTCATATTTCCAAGAAAGAGCTTAGAGATTGCAATTTCATCCACTTTTCTTATAATAATAGGTTACAAAATGGGTCCTCTCACCCTAGTTAAAGGTAGAACCTAAAGTAGTAGGGAAGGTCATCCCCTTTGTGAGTAAGCCCAATATTTTCCAAGTCAAGTCTCAAAGAGTTTGTCAGATATATCCCTGGCTTCAAAATGACTATATCTTTGGTTTGGCTTATTCTATGCATTCACTTCAGTTAGTAAATGTTTTTTTGGCTCTCAAGGTGGTGCAAATTTGGGTACCAACACTCTCCTGGAACCATGTTTCTGGGGATTATTTTCACACATACAAAGATATATAGACCTCTGGTAATGTATGAAGTGTGTTTAGATGCAAATACATGATCTAGACTTGATCCTTTATCAAAATTTTACTAAAAATGAGCTTAATCAGAAGTCATTTGCTCGATATTTTCCTAGTTTAAGCAAGATTTCCATTAAATTTGACTTGGCTAGGGGTAAATATTGATAAAGGATAGAAAGATTTACCAAGATTTGATGAAATTGATTGTGAAGCTTCAGTTGGAAAGTTGATTGAAGTGATTTACACATCTAAGGTGCAAGACCTTAGTGGCGACTCCATCTTTCTAAGAAAAATCTGGTAAATACCAGTACCTTAAGCTTCAATTATTGTAATTTTTCATTAAGATCTAAAAAATCTGGAAGGAAGAATATCCTTCTTCAAGACATACCCTACTAGAAGGTTATTTCAAGAGTTAGGAAGGAAAAATCTAGCAAAGAAACAAGTTTGGAAAACCTTGGGTGATAAAATATCGGAAGAAAAGGTTGTTCCTATTGTTGAAAGTGATCAACCTTTGGTAGAAGATTACTCTAGTACTTTAGATAGTTCTGGATCAAGCAATCCTTGCACAAATTTTATACTCCAACTCGGGAGGGTCCTTCATTTTCGAGTGATCTGGGTATTCCTTATTTCCCTCCTTTATTGATAAGAAATAATGGAGTATTCTGTGAAACAAAATCATTAAAGGATCATTACTTTGAAGATCACAGCCTATTGCCATAAATACCTCATATCCCATATTGTTTTAATCCTCCTCTTAGGACACCTCCTCAAAATAATATGGCTCAACATCCACCTAGATAGCCCTTTGTTGTAAATGTTTACAGACCTATAGATTTTGGGGTATGGGGTTATCCTAATGCAGTTCCCACATGAGGTAAGAAATAGATTACCTAAATTCTAGGGTAATAATTCAATTAGTGGTGATCAACACCTCAAGATATTTTCTAATACCATGGACGATTTCAGGGTTGAGTATGAAGATGTATACATAAATTTTTTTATACATACTCTGGAGGAAGATGCCCGAGATTAGTACAAGTCATTACCTAGATAAATCTATTGATTCATGGACAGAGATGAAAAATGCATTTAAATCACAATATGGTGATAAGACTGATCCAAGGTTTCTCCTCACAAAATTTGAGAACATAAAAAAAGAATCCTAATAAACCTGTCCAAGATTTTAACACCAGATTTAATAAGACCTTGACAATATTTCCTGTAAGCTTAAGGCCAAGTGATGAATCATGCCTAATTAAATATTTGATGCCTTTGACAAGAAAAAACATATTACTTGAGGGAAAAAACCCTAGGAATTTGAGGCAATATTTCTCTATGGAAGTGCAAATAGAGAATAATATTAAGGTAGCTGAAAAGCCTCCTAAGAGAGAAGGTGTTAATTTGATCAATCCTGAAAAGCCTTAGGCAAGAAAAGGAGTAGATCTAGAGGAGGTGGTTAAAACTCTAGCAGGGATAGTGAAGGAAATTTATTACAAACTTGCTAGAGAAGAGAAAGGGTTAGGTCAAAGCTCTCAGGCCCAACACCAACCTCAAGGGCAGAATAGATTTGGAAATCATCCTAGAGGTGATCATAGAGTTGATGATAGAGGAAAGGGACCCATGGGTCAGGAAATAACAACAACCACAAGGGGAACCAAGTTTGTTCCTGATCCATTAACTACTAAAGTATCTACGATAGAGAAGGATCATGTTATTGAATGGTGTGATAATTTATTTCTACCAAATTCCCCATGTGATCCTAGTGAAGAAAGTGAATAGGTTGATGATGATACTAATTTTGGTGATGTATGCATGATGGAATGCCTTGATAGTCCTCAACAAGGAGCTAATTCTATTGAATTGTTGAGTGATAGGACAATGGAATGTTTTTGGGATTCCATACACTAGGTATCTTCTATCCCTTATACTAGTAGTCTTGATATTGATATGGTTCATTCATTTGAGTTACCTAACCATGACTTTGATTATTTAAGGTCATTAATGATCAAAAAATATTATGGTGGTATTCCTTATGAGGAGGATAGGTAGCTCCTAATGAGTGCAGTAGTGGTATAAGAAAAAGAATATAATATGAGAATTAGGATAGTCAAAGGACCACAGCCACAACCCAAACCAAAAACTCCTATCCTCACTAATATCGCTAAGTTTGTTCTTAAGAAATATTTTCTAAACAAAATCCCAATTATTGCTAACAAATTTGATTCCCCTACATCCGCTCACACTATAAAAAACTCATACCACTAAAAAGGCAATCACCCTACCTCCTAATGCAGTTCTTACCTAAGTATACCCCTTGTAATATGGCTCAAATTTTGAGTCATATTAAAGTCACCATGCCAATTGTTGAGTTGCTCAGAATTCTTGTGCACAAAAGAAGAGAATTTGAGCATTTAGGTATTAAGGAGGAGTTGGTGGCCAAAAGTAAGGAGGTTAACAATATATATCTCCCACATGTTATTGTAGAGTTAGAAGTGCCCCAAGAAATGGAAACTTTGGGGGAATCACCTGAGATATATTTAGGCACTTCTTTGGTAGAATCTCAACTTGATGTGGATCCATTTTTTACTACTTTGATAATCAAAGATAGACTTGTCCAAAATTATATGTTTGATTCAGGAGCTTCATGTAATGTGATGCCTCTTGAAGTTATGAATGAACTAAACATCAAAGTGACAACAAATTTTAGAAAATGCCAGGCTAGGATTTAAGAAAAGTTTCAATGATAGGATATATGAAAGGTTTAGTAGTACAATTGGCAGTGTATCCTTATTGAGATAAGATTTCTACATGGCAGTGAAAATAGAGAATAATATTAAGATAGTTGGAAAGCCTTCTAAGAGATACGGTGTTAATTTGATCAATCCTAAAAAACCTAAGGAAAGAAAAGGAGTAGACCTGGAGGAAGTGGTTAAAACTTTAGCAAGAGAAGTGAAGGAAATTTCTTACAAAATTGCTAGATTAGAGAAAGGGTTGGGTCAAATATCTTAGGCCCAAAACCAACCTCAAGGGAAGAATAGATTTAGAAATCATCCTAGAGGTGATCATATATTTTATGATAGAGGAAAAGGACCCATGGGGCTAGGAAACAATAACAACCACCAAGGGAAACCGAGTTGGTCCCTGATTCATTAACTACTAGAGTATTTATGGTAGAGGAGGATCATGTTATTGAATGGTGTGATAAGTGATGTCTACCGAATTCCCCATGTGATCCCAATAAAGAAAGTGAATAGATTGATGATGATACTACTTTTTGTGTTGTATGCATGATGGAATGCGTTGATAGTCCTCAACAAGGAGCTACTTCTACTGAATTGCTGAGTGCCAGGACTGTGGAATGTTTTTGGGATTGCATACACTGGGTATATTATATCCCTTCTACTAGTAGTATTGATGTTTATATGGTTCATGCCTTTTGAGTTACCTAACTATTAAATCAAATATTTAAGGGCATTAATGATCAAAAACTATGATGGTGGTATTCTTTTTGAGGAGGATAAGTAGCTCCTAATGAATGCAGTAGTGGCCAAAGAAAAATATAATCTGAGAAATAGGACAGTCAAAGGACCAGGGCCACAACCCAAACCAAAAACTCCTATCCTCACTAATATCCCCAAGTCTATTCCCAAGAAATAATTTCCAAACAAAATTCCAGTTATTGCTAACAAATATGATTCCCATACATCTGCTCAGGATGTAAAAAATCTCATAACACTAGAAAAAGCAATCAACCTACCTCCTAGTGTAGCCTTACCTAAATATACCCCTTATAATATGACTCAAATTTTGAGTCAGATTAAATTCATCATGCCAATTGTTGAGTCTCTTAGAATTATTGAGCACAAAAGAAGAACATTTGAGTATTTAGGTATTAAGGAGGAGTTGGTGGCCACAAGTAAGGAGGTTAACAATATAGATCTCCCACATGTTATTATAGAGTTAGAAGTTCCCCAAGAAATGGAAAGTATGGGGGAATCACCTGAGATATATTTAGGAACTTCTTTGGTAGAATCTCAACTTGATGTGGATCCATTTTTTACTACTTTGATAATCAAAGATAGACTTGTCCATAATTGTATGTTTGATTCAGGAGCTTCATGTAATGTGATGCCTCTTGAAGTTATGAATTAATTGGACATCAAAGTGACATTTTTTTTTGGAAAATTCCAAGCTATGGATTCAAGAGAAGTGCCAATGATAGGATATATGAAAGGTTTAGTAGTGCAATTGGTAGCTTATCCTTATAAATACTTGACCATGAATGTAGTCATTGTTGAATTCCCTTCTAGATGGGGTATGCTGTTGTTTAGAAAATGGGATGAAAGTTTTGGAGGAAGTGTACAAATGGACATGTCATATTATACCATACCTGTGGAGGGAAATTTGGTGAAATTGTATGGAGAGAAGAAAATGCTACACTTGATTGAAGAACCAAACAATTCCTCCTATGAAATGTTGTTTACTGATGTAGATGCTGATAATTTTTTTCAATATGCATACTTTGAATATCACTACAAATTAGAATCCATGCTTAGAACAAGTTGGTGCCCCCTGGAATATGATTTTTGATGGAACATGCTCCAATATGGGTAATGGGGCTGGTGTAGTGCTTATATCCCCAAACAAAGAAACATTCAGTCTTTTCTTCAAGTTAAAGTTTGAATGTACCAATAATATTGTAGAATATGAAGCATTTCTCCTAGGCTTGAGAATTGCATGGAGGTATAGAATAAAGGATATAATTGTCAAAGGGGATTCTAAGTTAGTGGTGAAGCAAGTCAAAACACTGTATGCAACAAATAACCAATGGATGAAACAATATAAGCATGTAGTATGGGACTTCATTGAGATGTTTGAATATTTTAATATCCTTTACCATGATCGAGCTCAAAATGTTTTAGCTGATAAATTTGTAGTGCTTTCCTCAAGTTTTAATGATTAAAATGTTTCTCCTTATTGTAATTATGATGTAGAAGTGATTTCAATACCCTCGGTGCTTGATAATGTGAAGCACTAGTAAGTGTTTGATGATGATGCCCAAGTGTAGAGGTTCTTGTAAAATAAATGAGAATTTACAAATCAATGCATGGATTAGGAGCCAATGGTTTCATCATGTGATGGAAAATAAACCCTATTCGGCAAGGACATAATTCAGTTGAAAACTAACATCATTCCTAGGGGTTTTTTTACCTTGGAATCTAATTTTGACAATGCAGATAGGGTGGCCCATAGGCATATGTCTACTTCAAGGGATGTTGAGGAATATAATTTGGGAACCAAGGAGAAACCTAGGAAGGTGTGGATAGGGAGCAATCTAAGCAAAGAAGAAAAGTAATCTTATGTTGAATTGTTGAAAAAATATCAAGATTTCTTAGCATGGTCCTATTCAGAATTAAAATCTTATA
Source organism: Taxus chinensis (assembly GCA_019776745.2). NCBI lineage: Eukaryota > Viridiplantae > Streptophyta > Pinopsida > Cupressales > Taxaceae > Taxus > Taxus chinensis. Next base: position 206,287,349 of record CM034157.1, read on the forward strand.
GGGAAGATTTATTCCAACATGAAATACCATTGGAACCTAATGCTAAACCATTTAGGCAAAAAAGAGGCCTATTAACCCACTCTCACTTAAGATGCAAGAAGAGTTAACAAAGTTGAGGGATGGAGGAATAATACAACCCACAAGATACTCTTCATGGGTGGCCAATCTTGTACCAGTAAGAAAGAAAAATGGAGATATAAGGCTTTGTGTGGATTTTAGAAATATGAATAAGGCCTCAATCAAATATAATTATCCATTTCCTAATATGGATAACATGTTACAGCTGGTCATAGGATGTGCATTTCTCTCAACTTTTGATGGATTCTTAGGATATAATCAAGTGGTGGTGAAACAATCAGAAAGGATTAAAACTACTTTCACCACCCCATGGGGAACATATGTATATGTGAGAATTCCATTTGGTTTGATGAATGTTGGGGCTACTTTCCAAAGAGCCATGGATGTTTCCTTTTCAGGTTACATTAATGATTTTATCATAGTATATCAGGATGATGTAATTGTGTTTTCCAAGAAGAGAAGTGACCACCTTAGCCATGTGGAGAAAATGTTGTAGATGCAGAGAATATGGGATCTCATTAAATCCTAAAAAGTGTCATTTTGGAGTTCAAAAGGAAAAATTATTGGGGCACATTATCAAAGGAGGGGGTCATGATAAATCCCGAGAGGGTGGAAGAAATTGCTAAGGTTCCTATCCCTAAATCAAAAAAGGGAATTCAATATTTTTTCATTCAAATATATTTTATCAGGATTTTCATTTATAATTTTTTTGAGATAACTATTCTTACAACAAACATGTTGAAAAAGGACCAAATCATCAAGTGGGAAGAAGGATCTATCTAAGCTTTCACTGGAATAAAAGAAGCATTGAAAAATGCCCCAGTTTTGGCTTGTTCTAATTATAATTTTTTTTTCAAATATATATTTTTTACATCTAAAAACACAATTGCTTCAGTATTGTTGCAAAAGGATGATGAAGGAAATGAAATTCCTATTGCCTTTTTTAGTAAAGCCTTGCAAGGTACTGAATTAAAATACACTATCATGGAAAAGCAGGTTTTTTCTTTGGTGAGAGCTACCAAAATTTTTAGGCCTTACATCTTGAGTTCCAAGATTGTAGCCTATGTTCCCCATATAATGGTTAAGGAAATTTTATCAAAGATGGAATTTTCCAGCAAAATATGTCGTTGGGTGAATAAGCTACAAGAATATGATATGGACATACAAACTACCAAACTATTTAGGGGCTTGGGCTTTGTAAAATTAATGGCAGAAAGTAACTTTCAAGTAATGGAGGTCAATGAGGTGGTAGAATTAAATGTGGATATCCAAGACAAGATGATCAATTCCACATGGTATAAGGATGTAATATTTTACCTCAAGAATTTAGAGTGTCCAGGACATTTGGATAAAAATCAGAGAAGGACACTTAAATTGGCCTCTCAAAAATATGTTATAACTGACTATGGGTTGGCTTGGAAGAATCCAGAAGGGATCTTATTGAGGTGCATCATAGAAGAAGAAGCTCCCAAGATTATTGTAGAGTTTCATGGGGGAGTATGTGGAGGTCACTTTGCTGGAAGAGTGACTGCTCATAAGATTTTGAGAGAAGGTTACTGGTGGCCAACAATTTTTAAAGATGTAGCTTTGTTAGTCAAAAAATGTGAGAGTTGTCAAAGATTCTCTGGAAGGATGAAAGCCTCATGTGCTTTACCTTTGCAACTAGTATCAGTTGAAACTCCTTTCAAGCAATGGGGGATGGAATTTATTGGAGAAATAACAGATTCTTCTAGTGCTGGACATAGATGGATCTTGGTTGCTACTGAATACTTCACTAAATGGGTTGAGGCTATCCCAACCAAGAAAGGAAACTCACCAAGTAGTCATGGATTTCATTCTGAATAAGATAATTTGTAGGTTTTGGGTACCTATCAAAAATAGTTTCCGATAATGCTATGAGTTTTCGAGCTAATCCTTTGGTAGCTATGTGCCACGAATATGGAATCATTGACATATGCATCCAATTAAAATCCTCAAGGGAATGGTCAAGCTGAGTCAAGTAATAATTTTTTTCTCAAACTTCTTAGGAGGACATTGGAAGTTAATAAAAGGAGATAGGGTAAACAACTAAAATTTTCCTTATGGGAAGATAGGATTACTACTAGGAAAAATCCCTTTGAGTTGGTTTATGGAGTCCAGGATCTCTTACCCTTACATATGCAATTGTCTTCCTATCAGTTCATGCAACAACTTGAGGATGAGGAAGTAAACCCCTATGAAGCTAGGATCAATCAGATATTGGAATTGGATGAAGAAAGAAGGGAATCCCATCAGAGACACCTTAAGTTCAGAGACAGACTCAAGAAAATATTTGATAAAAAGGTGACTCCTAGAGCCTTTAATGTTGGAGATATTGTTTTTTTATGGGACAACAGGCATGAGGATAAAGGAAAACATGGAAAATTTGATGCCTTATGGATGGGTCCCTATTCCATTGATATAAGGATTGGTGAACACACCTTCTTCTTGAAATACCTGGAAGGAGACTTTTTGGAGTTTCCTATCAATGGTAGACACCTAAAACACTTTTTGTATTGAACACATACAAAAGGTATGAAATTTGTATAGTGTATAGTCAATTGTTTTCCATTTTTTTTTTTGTTTCCCTTTTCATTTTCCTGGTCTATAGTGACCAATTTCCTTGGTGTCTTAGTATGTTTTTGTGAAGCATGTTTTCTCTGTTAGACCTTTTGTGTGTTTTCAAATGACTCTGTTGCCCAATGGATTAAGGCACTTGGTTTGTGAAATGTTTATTTTATGTGGTTCTTGTGACACCCTGCAGGGGGTGTCCATCCTTGAGTTGGAGCTGGTGTTGAGTGCTCAATTTTATCTCGCCCCTTTTATCCTAAGTGTGCCTTCAAAAATTTCCCTTGACTAGTTTGTTAATGTTAAAATGCATATGCTTGAAAGATGCAATCATGTTTAGTAAATTTGTCTGAGTTGTCAAAATCCCGTGAATCCTCTTTTTTGAGTCTTGTGAATCCTCTTTTTTGAAACATTTCCAAAGGAATGTAATGACCATGTCATTTCTGTGAAATTATGCCCGAGGGTACTGTGAAAACATTTCCAAAAGACCTTGATTATCCTAAAAAAAATCATCTTGTGTAGCCCTTGTGATATCTAGTGCAAATTACACTTAGTTCTCCGAATCCCAAAAAGGAATACGTGTCTAAATATGGTTGGAGCTGGGTGAAATGGGTGCATTTTTGCAAAACCAAAGGCATATAACTGCAAAGTGCAATATTCCTCCAAAACCTGATGGAGAATATTCCATGGAATATTGAGTTACTAGTGCAAAGTCAAAGAAAGTTAGACTGTTAAAGGAATATTGTCTAAATATGGTTGCAGTAGGGAAGTGATCAAATTTTTTAAAAGGCAAATAAAAAGTGAAATATCCTCAACCCTTTCAGATTGAAACACGTGTCAATTTCTCTTGTCAAATTCAATCATACAATGCTCAAGTCAATTTAGCAGTTTTGCACCGAGTCAAGGAAGATAGAAAAAATACAAATAAGTCCTGTGACTCTACCACTCTTAAGATTGGACACATGTCATCCTCTCAGCAAAATTCAAGAGGGTGGGTTTCAGGTCAAAATTGCAAAAATTCCACTCATTCGAAAAGGAAATGCAAATGTGTAAAAAGATTCCCTAGCCCACAAAGCATCTAGATTAATCCATGTGGATGGTCCACATTAAAAAAAAGGAAGAAAGTTGGATGGATTAAGATGCATGATGCATTTATGGCTACCACCATTAATGCATTTTTACAAAATCAAGGCAAATTTTTAAAAGTTTTCAAAGATTTTGAATTGTTACTATTGCATACAAGATATGGGTGCCCTAGTTGCAAGAATTTCTACAAAAGCAAAGGAAAATTGATTGAGAAGCAAATAAATTGAGCTAGAGAATTTTATGGATCAAAGGATAAGGGAAAATTACACAAGCTTTAGAAAAAAGGGTAAGTCCTTGTATTGCATTCATGTTTCTTAGTTTGACTTACAATTTACAAGAAATTAAAGGAAATTAGGGTTAGAAAATGAAGCAACTACAATCGGGTTTCACATAGGTTCCAGCATTTCCAGTGATTTAGATAAGGTCATGGACACAAAATTATTAAATGTTGATTTAGATGATTTTTCAGAGGAGGCTAAGTAACCCAAATAAAAGTAGGTGGATGACAACCATTGATGCTAGTAAAATTGACCTAGCGGTTTACCTTCCCACCATCCATACACTCCCTTGAGCTTGTATGGTTATGTGCTGAGAATTACAACCCTGAAAAGAAAGAAGTATTGGATGGAAGTTGAGACAAGGGTGATAAACTTAACACCAGAGGCTTTTAGGGTAATTTTAGGGTTACCAGGATTGGATCAACTGATAATTGCTACAATTTAATCAATACAAGACTGATTATGAGGTGAGGCATGATGAATATGTTGTAATGCTAAATTCCAAATGGTTAAAGGACAAAAAACCATCTGTCAAAAGAATCCCCAAGAAATTAACCAGGGCCATGTTTGTTGAGGAAGTTGAGGACCTTATTGTGTTACTAAGAAGAATGGCAGGGTTAGAAGGAGCTAATGATTTTCAAGAATGGATGTGCCCTTTTATAATGGTTATCCTAGAGGAACAAGGAAATTTTTGTTGGAAAGTATTCATATCGTGCATCCATTCATGCTCAAGATTATGACAATAATGTAAATATTTAACATAGGTAATCCAGTTGACATCAATTTCTATATGATGTCATGTTATCTTATCTATAACATTGTCTTACTTCAAATCATTTCTAGGTCTCCCATTACAAGAAAGTTTTACAAAAATCATAGGGTGTATGATGTGTACCCAAAATTGAGGTTGGATAGATGGAAAGGGAATTAACTCAGGTTGGTAAATATGCTTTCATTTCCCCTGTGAAATTGTCTTTTCAAACCAGAGTGGGAACAATATAGATATTTCTACTACTGCTAGGGAACCTAATTATGAATTATGGTTACATTTTTATACAATACAAATCTTTACATATTTTAGGGTAAGTGGATTTGAGGGAAAACCTTTAAAGTTACCTAGATATGTGAATGATAAGTGGAATTATTAATGGAACTGTTAAGACAATTAACTCCTGTGCACTAAAAAGATTGCAAAAAAACAAGAACAAATATCAAACTCTAAGTATTTGCCAAAGAATAAAATCTAGACTATGGAAGAATAAATGGAGGATTGAAGTATTAGATGATTGGTTGACTATAAATAACATGATCCTCATTTTATTATCCAGATTGATGGAAGAAGAAATGAGATTCGAGATTTGAATTTTTTTGATGGAAAAATTCACTACTGAAATGGTCAGATAAATTATGACATTAATAAGATGGGTAGTTAGTATAAAAGAATCATTGAGAATTGACATTTGAGGATTACTGGATGAATTCAAAATATGATTTTGATTCAAAATATGAGATTTCAAAATCATTATAATTGGACAAGTAATATGATGATTGAAGGCTTTGCAAATGCCCCCATGGAAGGAAAAGATGAAGCAATTGAGGATTATCCAATCTAAGTAAAGGAAAGAGATAGATTGAATACACACAAAATCTCCTTACCTAGAAACAAGTTACCAGAGGATGAATGGACATAGCACTGGAACTTCAAAGTTTGTTTTGATTCAAAAGGATGAGGGGAGGCCAAGATGCCCCCATCACTGAAGTGTAAATCCAATTCAACTATACAAAAAAATCAGTGTTAGAGTCATCCAAGAAAGATGATGAGGGGAGCCTTATCAACATGTTGATCCACAATCTAAATCTTCAGTACCAAGGAAAGAGAGGCACCAATTCTTAAGAAATTTGAGAGAGATAAGAAGCAAGTTAAAATAATGTAACCTTTGGTGAGGGATATTGGTATTTCAGTGAAAGAAAGTGGTCATGTATCAAAAAAGCACAAACATAGAGAGCCTAAGGTAATTGATCCCCCTACTCTAACAGAAGCTCAAAAGGGAGTAATTACTTCATTTTCTCATTAAGTGTTTCCATCCCAGACTCATGAGAGTATGCACTCTACTCTAAACGTAATATCACCCAGTGTAACTATGTTTTCATCCCCTACTGAAACTATTCCAGGAATAATTGGTAGTGCTCATATGTCTAGTCAATTAGTTGATGCTGGGAAGGAACAAGTGCAAAGCAAACTAGTGATTGAGAAGCCTGGAAAGCAATCAAAAATAATTGATGAGATAGTTGAATTACTTAAAGAAATTCCTGAACTTGAAATGGTTGATGTAAACATTGAAACTAATACAAATGAGGGTGTAAGTGTCCTTGAATAAGAAGTGCATGTTCAAGATCTTCATCAGGCATCAAGTTACAGTGTGGGGGATCAACCCCAAAATACTCAGAGTAAAGGTACAACCTCTGTCATGAATGTTGAAAAGATAGTTCAAACAAGTTTGAGTGACACACCTGTAATAGGTGTTTTTATACTGAAACCCAACCACCAAAGGATTCAAACGAAGTCAAGGAAGGTGAGGTATCTCAAGAGACAAGTACCTCATGAAATAAGTTGAAGCTGAAGTATCAAAAGAAATAATAAAACCTGTTGAGATTCCTCTTGAAGAAATGTAAGTAAAAATAGGAATCACACCCTGAGGCTCAGCCTACAAAACATAAGGTGGTGGAGGAACATCTCTAAGAAGATTCATCCACCAAACAACCACCTACAGGGAGTGAAGATATTTCAAAAGATAAGGAGCCAGTTAAAGCCCCAAGTTAGAAAAAGATATTCCAAAAGAGATTGCAAAATGTGATAACTATTTCAGCAAAGAATGTAGATACAAATACAATGGCTACTCTTGTTGAAGGTCCAAAGGAAGCATTAAGTGAACCTGTGGTTTCTACAAATAATAAAGGTCAAGAAGAAAAAGCATTGAGTGGCAATAAGTTAGAAGATACCACTCAGCCATAGATTCAGGAACAATGCAAAGGAAAGTCAGGGGTTGTAACACTTGAAAGTGAAAAAAAGTAAAGTGGTAAAGAATTGGTATTGGTTGGGAATTCCCCTATCCCTTCTTCAATAAGGAGAGAAGGAAATCAAAAGATTCCCCAAAAATCTTTAAAGAAAGAAAATATTCTTACTAAGACATGGTGTGGACCAACATGGATTTAGGACCTTGGAAGTGAAACTCCTCACCAAGGAAGACAAAGGATGATATTACAGAAAGAGACTATGATATCAAACACATCTAATTGGGAAGGCATACCAAGGAATCATTAAAGAAAGAAGTTACAGTGGCAGTTGAAGGCTTGCTACAAAAGGTAGATGAGGATAAAATATATAAAAAGTAGTTGAAAGAGTAGATAAAAACATTGACTTCATGCTTGCAAAAATTGTTAGGGACCCTTGTAGAAGGAAATCAAGAAGTTTCCACTACTGTTACCCCTAAAATGTTGGATAAAATAGAAAAGGCTAGTAAGAAAGTTGAAGCAATCAATAAATGGGTAGAGGACTTGTCTCAAAAAGGGAGGAAGGTCATTGAAAAGGAAACAAATAGGTATGGAGAATTTACAAAAACACTCAATGACATTGAGGAAATCCTTGAGCAGTGTGAAAATGAATTGTATTCTGGGGAGGGGATTCTTCCCAAACTTGAAACAATAAACCAACTTAATGAGGATTTGCTAGAAAAGGAGGGAATAGTGCCACCTGAAGAAAAGGGGACTCAATATGTGATGGAAGATCTAGCCAGAATCAGGGTGGAAACTATAAATAAAGTTAAGGAAAAGTTGGTAATTGAGAAGGAATGGGTAGGAAAGACTATTGATAACATAGACAGCATACTGGAACAGATGGTATTTGATAAGCATAAAATCATTTATGGGAATCAGGAAGTTGATACCCTGACTCAATCCTTTGACAAATACATCAAGGAGGAACCTTGTTCTTATGATGTTATCAAAATACTCATCCTTGTAGAGAACAAGATTTCTGAGCTGACTAAGAAATTGAGGGAGTACAAGCCAAGAAAGTCCCAATATGTTGATGTATTAAATAAGCATCACCTGATATTCAAATATCATTCAGGACCTGATGAAGAAGAGATGATACAACTATTTCAAAGGTATGATGCATATAGATAAAGGTGGTTAGATGAGGAAGAAGATGACAAAGATGAAGATGTAACCATGATTTACTAGTGAGCAAGCTTAGGCTTGTTTTTCCTAACATTTCTCATCTTTTCATTATTGATACTCTTGTTTTATGTTAATTGAACACTAATTTGAATTTTAATTTCAAGAATAAATGTAACTTGATACAATATAGTAGACTTTTATATTTCTTTGATATAATTCTAAATCTATTATCAAGCATGAGTATTGATGTAACAATTTGAGTATTTTGTATTGTTGAAAAAAGCAAAATAGGGGTTCTATAGGGGCTCCATCCCATGGAAAATTTCACATATATTCTTGATATTAGATCTGATAGAAACTAATAGAAAATACCTAATCTTCTACTGAGAAAAAATCCTCTCTGTAAAGAGGAAGTTTCTTCACAAGCCTATCCTTTCTAGGAACAAATTATATTGTTCCAATCGCCATTTTCACAAATGTAATGTCCCCTGCTAAATTACAAGACATGCCCAAAGACATAAGCTCCTCAATACTTGTCATAGTACCATCCAGCAAACCAATCAATTTTGATCTCATCTCATAAGAGGAAACCCATTCAGTAATGTCTAGATCACCACCTTTATACTTTGAAAAGGTGGAAGGTGGATTGGAAAGTCCCGTGTCAAAGTGGAAGGTGGAAGTCCAAAAGATGGAAGTCCCACTACAACTATTTCTGGAGAAGATGGAGTAGGAAGTTTGGAACTAGACTCACCCCTACATTTCTTCATGAATATTGGTGATGTCCCAGGAGGCTGTGAAGACATATTCTTGATGATTTATTTTCCATAATTGAAACATGTTGCTCCAATTCATTCATCTTGTGAAAGAGAGTAGGCACGGTATCTAGTGAAATCCCTTCATCAAGCACATAAGATTCTAAGGTGATATCTTTCACATTGAATCCCTCATCATATATGAAATATCATGTGTAGTTAGATGCACTTGTCACACTAGGCCTGCTCTTGATCCAAAATTGTTTTAACACCTCAGGAGTTTTCTAGTGTTCTAACCTGAAGAGGTGAAAATACATCATTTGAAAGGTAAAGAACATAGGAATAATCCTGATTAATCTTCATATCAATGCAACTGAATATCTTGAGATGTCAATGGCCCTGTGTAGTCTTCAGGATCTACAATCTCAAATAGCATTCTCACGAATGCTTCGTCAGGACCAGATAAATCAAAAATTGAGTGCAAATATTCTGAATATATATCTTTCAAGCTAGATGCTAATGGTGTTCCCACCATATTGCAGATAAAATATCACCAAGCCTCTTGCACTCATAATAAAAGATGTGAGTTTGTAGTGGAAACAATGTGAATTTATAGGAAATGTGAGGCTGACGAGATGAAAAAAACAAAATTATGCTAAGATTATTCTAAAAGATTGTATGTGATACTCACACAAAGGAAATAAACTTGAAAGAAACTAACATCATTCAAAAATGAATTGATTGACCTGATGTGACATAAAACATGTGGAAACATTCATTTAGAAAGATACAAACATAAATGTGTCTCTCGAGGCATATTCCCAAAAGGTGGGAATGATTAGCAATCAAATCAAACCATTTTGGGGAAATCATTAAAAGGGTCTCTCGAATTGCCCAAAGTAAAAATGATTAAACAAATGATGCCAAAAAGATGACATGGCATCCCAGTCATTCTGGGAGAATGAAAAAATATAAATCATTTGTAAATTTTCCACCTGGCACCACAAAATTAGAATATTTTCAAAAGGAGATCAGATTGTTTGCCAAAGGAAGAATAATCTCTTGAAGATTCATTTTTTGGGGGGAAAAAAGTAAATGTGAGTTGAGAGAGAGAGAGAGAGAGTTGTATATATATGAGAGGAATGTTCTCGTATAGGGGGGTTAAATTTTCTAAATTTTAGAGAAAATAGAGAAAAAATGACTGTACCTTTCTTGAGAACACCTGAATCAAACTGAGAAACCAGTAAGTTGTTTTATTTGGTCCAAATATTCTCATGCCAAGATGATTGCGAGTATACAGTCATTGGAAAGCATTGAGGCCATAGGATTTTATGGTCCCTTGCTGAGAAAATTTGAATTTATTGAAATTAACTATGTTATCTCCTTGAGCAATGTTATCTTTGTTCTTTAGGTAGAATAGTTTGAATCATCTAGTTTGCTTCCCTATTGCAATCTTAGGTTGATAGTTTCTATCAATTAAACTAGATCTTGTCTTAGTTGTGGCATTTTGGCAACTGCAATCACACTGCAAATAGAGATTTCTTTCTGTAGTATGATAAACAATTTTAAATTCATGTTTCCTCTTTTTCATTGAAGGAGATTTTAGTAAGCTTTTGAGTTTATCTGATGTAGGTTAACAAGGATCTGTTAATGTTTTGTTGAAAATTTAGCATGAGATTTTGTGTCTAAATTCTCAAAGGTTGTGTGAAATATTGTACTCTTGGGCTTCCATGAGTGCATACCTTCTAGTTAAAGGGATACCATTAGTTGTGTGATGTGTTTTTCTTTCCTTGAGGCAATCTTCAAGAATTTGTAAGGTTTTCTTGTGAAATCTATATAATCAAATTTATCCTTCTTTAATATCATTCATACACACAAATTACAACTTAAAATTGTTAAATCCTTTTGAATTCTCCATGTTTTCCCCACTTATAACCATTTTCTAAGGAATTTTACCATTTCTACCTTCCCTTTCATAAATATGCAGAAGAAAACTAATATCTATACTATATAGAGTGACCTGAGGTCCTACTTTGAAAGACATCTGCATTATTTAGAGTGACAACTAGTGAGAGTTAAAAATTTCTTGCATTGACCGTGTCTTTTCAGGTTTATCCTTTATATTTCCAAAAGAGAATTTAGAGACTACAATTTCATCCATTATTCTTATAATACAGGTCACAAAATGGGTCCTCTACCCTGGTTAAAGGCAGAACCTAAAGTAGTAGGAAAGGTCATCCCCTTTGTGAGTGCAGCCCAATATTTTTAAAAGTCAAGTCTCAAAGAGTTTGTCAGATATGTCCCTGGCTACAAAACAACCATATCTTCAATCTAAATTCCTCTAAGTATCCACTTTAGTTGGTGAATGTTGTTTGGCTCTCAAGGTGGTGTAGATTTGGGTTCATGAATTTTTTTGGCATATAGCGACACTAAAATGGTGAGAATCATATTGCGTATAAGATGATGATATGTGTTTGTAACTATCAATAGCCAGATGCAAACTAGAAAGATGGGATGGTAAAAAAATAAGCAAGTATATAGACAGAATCACCTATCCAAGGACATTAGCATCTGTGATGCACTACTGTCAAAATCTGGGTTGTAGTTATCACTAGCAACAAGATTAAACAAAAACATAGACAACACCAGATAGGAGTTATGAAACCCTATGACTCAACTAAAAGATGCAAATTTCATATAAGATATCGTAAACGTAGAGAAAAACAAAGCAAGACACAAGGATTAAAGAGTTGTCATCAATACCTAATTTCAAAATTTATAATTAATGTATATAACAACATACTAGAGGTGTAATACCAATAGTAATAAGTGCATATTAATAGTCGACTACATTCCCCCCTTATGATCTTTGGATGAAATATCAAGTAGTATACAAGTATATAATGATTTGTAACGTAACAATGAAGTGAGTATGAAGGAGTTGTAGCATAGTTATAACATGTCTATAGTAATTAAACACATTGTGGTGAACAATGGACCAGAATATTTGTACCTCTTAAGTGCCATCATAACCTTAATGTGTGCATCCTAGTGATAATGATGTGTGTGCATAAGTTAGGCTTAGAACGTCGTCTTAGCCAATTAGCAAACTTGCAGAGTTCCTTCATGGTTTTTGTGTGCTTTTGCACCATTCACAATGACATGGATTCAGGATAGAGACCTGGCCAAAAGACACAGATAAGTGTAGTCAATGCTCTAGGTAAATGTAATTGAGCAGATTTGAACAATGGAAAGTGACTGTAAAAATGGCAATGCTTATGGAAAATCTAATTACCAAGGGGTCAGAGTACACCATATATATATATATATATATATATATATATATATAATATATATATATATATATATATATATATATATATATATATATATAGAAATATATGAAAGAGAAAGGGATTCACTACAACATTTGAACCCTATTTTATCAATGATTACTGAGCTAGGCTAGAAGTTGTTTGAGAGTGATCAACCTTATTGATCCTATTTGATCATACTGAGGATGTGGGCGTCCAGTCAACCTAAACTAGGGATTACTGAGCAATCTAATACATCTAAACTCGCATCAATAGTGAAATTTGAATAGCATAATTCCTAACATTCCGCTCCAAAGGGGCAAAGTGCTATTGAAAACAGAGTGGTATGCCAACACACACTTCTAGGTCTACTTAATGCTTCCCTACGCATAAGTGCCACTACAGATGATCACCCACATACGCGAACTTATGTAACTTGTCACTTGGGTAACACAAAGGCTCTAGGCATCCAATCATTTTCCTACATGATGCCACAGGTAGTCATTCCCTTATTTGAAGTTCCTAGGGTTTGTGTAGTCAAGTGCCCTCCTATAGTAACTGATTGTAATTTGAAACTGGAGAAAAACTATGACTATGAAACTATTGAAACGGTTATGTAACTATTTTTTCCCCAGGACGAGAGCACCCATGCGAGAAACTAGCACCTAGGTGTTCATGTTTGTTTTAGGTCCTTGTGTCCATGTTGAGTGTTATATAAAACCAGTCCCCGTGTTATTTTGGTTTTCTAACAAGACATGGTGTTGTCCTAGATCAATGGGATTTCAAAATTTCAATGTTCCAAGCATTCTTCACCCTTGTACTAAACCTTTTGTGAAGAATACTTGGTCAATTTTTGGGTTAAATTGGCCAGATCTAAGTAAGACAATTTTTTATTTTGATTTTTGAACTTTTTGACACTAATTTAAAAAATGATTTTGACTCTTTTTACAAACAATAATGACAAAACATATTATGCAGAATCTAAAACAAGAAAGGACTTAAAAGACCAATGATAAAAACATAAATGACTACATAATTTTAACTCTACACAAGATGATATACTTTGATATTGACTCGAGACAAATATAAAATGATACAAATATGACAATTTAGACATATTATAGATACTTTATAAGACCTATTTCTTTAATAAAACAATAACAACTTTATGGATCCAATTATAAATTTAAACAATTATAAAGCTATCTAAGATCTAAATATAGACATATACCAAAAAGATACAATTGCTATAAAATAAACGACAATGAAACTAAAATAGGAAATAATTGAATTAACTAAACTGTAAGCTTCATACGGTGGTGACGGGATGTTTATGGCATAAGGGCATAATAATATTAGAATTTCCACATGTACATGAGAAGACACAAATGTTACAATATGAGCAAACATAATGAGTATTAGATCTGCATGAGGAATATTTTATCACAAATAGCTAAGGGCCATGATCTGATTTCACTCTTGACAGTACTTGATTAACCATGTCTCTATAGGACACAACATTCACTTATGGAACTTGGGGATATACCAAAATAGTGGAGATGAATGTACTACAATTTATTTTGGGGGTCAACCAAAAATTATGTCCTTGTTCTTCTATCTACGTCATTTGATGAGTAATACCTCTTTCCAAGAAAACTACCATTTTTTATTTTTCATGCCACTTCTGGCTTAGAGTGGAGTCGATTTGGAGACTAAACATAAATTCATCAAACCATTACAAAGTGTTATTCAAAAAACATATCAATTTAGTACATTAACCAACAAATATGAGTAAATTACTCTTAGGATAGAGAAAACTTATTAAGCGGAATATTAAACCAGTTTATAACGTACAATGACATTTAATGTCGAATAACATTTAAAAAAGGATTGAGTTTTCTAAGTGACTAATAATTAATCTCATAAATCTCTAGCAGAGTTATAAAGATAAGTTAGAAAATGGTATGAGTGGGTAAAGTTTTAAACACTAAATCTTAGTAAATTCTCATTCAAAAAAGTTATGATTACTATACCCTCATAATGAAATGTAGATAATTAGTAAACATTAAAATTAATCGATTGACCTAAGTTGTTTAGTTGCCTTAGACAAACTAGTAAACAACAAACAAATTGCAACGTGAACTAAAATTAAGCCAAATTTAGTGAAATTACAAATAATGCTCTTAAATTAATTAGAAATATATGTACATACTTAAAAGAAATTGTATGTTCTTGTTTGGTCACATTAATCCGTGTTAAAACTGGGTGAATTGTTTTGAGCATTACAGATGTTGTTTACCACTGTTATAGTCTCATATTGAATCCAGGTTCGATTTTGATCGCCTTTAGACAATCCTAGATAAAACAAAGCGTAATCCAATGTTACTTAGTCAAGGTCATGAATAATGAAAATCGATTCAAATATAATATTATCACACACTAATTAGATTCTCAAATGTAATATCTAGATCTGCAGGAACTAAATGAATCTCTCATTACTCAGTTAACTCGAGCTATAGTGCTACCCCAAAATGAAAATCACTCTTCCATTTGAAAGCCCATCTCTTTGATTTCAAATGAGATGGTATGAGAAGATTTGAACCAAAAAAATGGTTGTAATTCTCTCCTTCTCTATCTAATTCATATGGGTAGGCTACCTATATATAGACCTGTTGTATTTGATATAACATAGGAAGTCTATTTTATCTAACACTAATCTAGGTATGTTATTCTAATAACCTTTTCTCCTATCTACATAAAAAACTTACCAATAAATATAATACATCTATCTCACATAAAATGTGAACATTAATCAATATAATTCCCAACATTTCTTATGTAAATTTGACCTAATTACACTTTATGAAGCCGTGGTTTAACATCCTACAGCTCCATAAGTTCAAAGCACATCTTGGTAGTAGATTAGTGCATATTTCATGTCAAAAGTTATAACTAGATTGTAGACACTAGAAAACACACCTTGTGGATAAGGTATCCTATTTAAAAACACCAACAAACATCATAAAATCACAATAATGCCCACCAAATAAAATAATCCCACAAAAGGAACTAAAAACATATATAAAACCGCACAAAAATGGGGATAAAATATACCTCATCAGTTATTTATTAACTGTCATCTCACTTAAATTTAATTCTATCCACCCCACCTACCCATTTGCATGCCCAGTGCACTATGGACCATTATTATCTCACCCACCTATGCATATTACACCCATATGTGTCCCATTCCCCTATGCACTTAAAATTTATAAAATCACCCTCTCCCGCATCATTTGACATCCTCTTAAACATCCCTGAATCTTTGGTGCACTTGAAAATATACTTGAGTTTTCTTATTCTGTTACTTACATATCTCGGTTTTGCAAGTTTTGAAGAAGTGAAAGTGAAGCAAAAAGGACATATACAACTTGTTGTAGCACTGTTTTAGCGAAATTATAACACATGCATGAATTGCAACTGTGATTGGCTTGCATCGCCGTGTGACTTTTAGTGAATTATAACTACGATTGTCTAGCAATCTGATTCAGGTATATTTGTCATTTTTATTTCAATAAAATGTCTTTTATCCCTTTAAAAAGTCAAGGATTTAACTAATGGAGGTCTCCTAACCACCAAAAATAACTATCATTTTCTAAGTGTGACTGTGTGCAGGTTTAGATTCAGATCAGGAAGAGTATTACCCATGTTATTTAATAAAGAACCCACAATTGTCCTTTTCTTCATAATGGCACCGTAAGCCCATTTTATTTAGTAGCATTGATTTGGATATTTATATATCAACTAATCCACTATGTTGTATGAAATATATGAATCCACTTTGCTCCAACCTTAGGTAGCTTATGAAAATATTTAAATGATTCAATATCTTATGTGTTATCATCATTGGGTCATTGAGGCTAGTGAGTTAGAAACTGGGCCATCGAGAGTTAGGAATATCAACCAATGTGACATTATGGGAGCCAAAAGTATCATCCATTAGTCTGGTGAGAGATATGGATGTTTCAACCATTGGGACATTAAGAGATGATCTAATTTTTTCAGCCATTGGGCCATTAAGAGAGCCACATAATTTTGGTAAGGTCTCTAAAAATACCATATGATCCTAAATGATGGACTTATGCATATTGCATGCTAATGTGAACCAAATAACGACTATATGTGAAGTTGAGTCTCTAAGATGAACTTTTCCCAAGTATAATTTTTTTTATAAATGTCATAACAAAATATGTAATTTGTAATGAGGAACTTGTAATAATTCCATGTAACCCTGATTATAGCCTATATTTGAATTGTACCCGTATGTTTGATAATCAACACGTGACTTTAGAATGTACTCAACCACCCGAGGTCATGTCAGGGAAACCGATATGAAATGGAATATGGCTATGAAATGGATAAATAAGGGGAATATGCAAAATGTACGAAAATGGATGAAAAATGGCTAACAAGCAATCAAGGAAATCGAATGTCCTCGATGGGCACTATAAGAATATTCTCGTCTAAATAAATAAATGATTGCCTCACTTGGGCAAGTGAAATGGAGCGGTCGAGGAGAATGGACACACAAAGGAGTCTATCAATGTCAATGTCACCAAACACCCTCTGAACTGGCTGCGGAATGCAGGGTACCTATCATGTGTTTACTTTGTAGAAGTCTCCAGATAAGGTCATGGAGGTGTGGGAGGAAACATGTGAATAGGAAAAATGGGTGAATTGTGGGAACTAGTTGTGACCAGGTTGAATTTACCAGAACTTGTAAGCACTGTCTGTTTCGACATTCAAATATGTCAAGTGTGTGATGATAATGGGTTGAAGTGAGGTGGTCTTAAAAACAAGATGTCTAAGTCCTTGGAAAAATAATCAAAATGAAACCAACTTCACTATTTTTCCTCCAAATCACCATCACCTTCTCTAAGTTGTTTAGGGCCTTGAATTATTTATTTTTATGGCCTTATAATTATGAGCTATGAGGGTAGATGGAGGTTCATAGTGATAAATGATATAGTTATTGATAAATGTGAAGATGTTTTTTCCAGTGACATAGGTAATGGTAAGAACCTCTACCTATTTAGTGAAATATCTGGTAGCCGTAATGATGTATTTGTTTCAAACAGAGGAAGTAGGGTTGATTTTACCAATGTGATTGATCCCCCATTGGGAGAAAAATCTAGGAGAGGTAATGGGATATAGTGTCGTGAAGGTGTATGGATAAAGTTGTTATTTTTTTGAAAGAGGACACATTTACAAACAAATTTATAAGATTCATTTTCCATGGTGGACCAATAGTAGCCAAAACAAAGCAATACTTTATAAGTACCATTCCCCTAGTATGTGCACCAAAAATACCAGTATATACTTCTTATATAGTGATGATTGCTTCTTTTGAATTTAAACATCATAACAAGGTTTGGTCATAACCCCTATAATATAGGGTTTTACGGAGGATCATGTAATGAGAAGCATGTTGATTGAAGGATTTTCACTAGTTATGGGATAATTAGAAGGGATAATGTTGTTATGTAAATAGGTGTAAATATTTTAGTACTAAGGGGAAACAAGATCAACAATTACACACATCATATAAGAATCAGGTACATCATAAGTCAAATTGGTTAAGTGCTTAGCCAAGAACTAATACTGGGCATTATGTTGTCCAATAAAGAACTAATGGTTGTCATGTCATCTGATAAATTTTTTATATATATGGGTGACTTGTTCAAAGGTGATTGTAATGAAGTAATTTTGGATACTTTCCACCAATTTCTTGTATGGGATCAATTTTTCATCTTTGGCATTGTAATCACCATTAACCCATTTGATGATAAGATGAGAATAACCAAATATTATTATATATTGTATATCACATTGGATTTCAAGTTTAAGCCTTGATATGAGTGCCTCATATCCTATAATTTTGGTCACGTATGGGAATCCAATGAAAAAATATTTTGGTATGAGATAGTCATTTGGGGTTATGATAAGGTTTCCCAACCCCAAACCAAGTGTAGTAAAGGATCCATCAAAATAGAGGATCCATGTATTAGATTATGTGACTATCATAACGAATTTGTATGGTAATTCCATACACAAAGGTTTTGTTCCAGGTAATGGTGCTTCATCTAGATGATATGTAATAACATGTCTTTTGATGGATTTATGATTTACTTTTTCAATTTCAAATTCACTAACATAACTTCCCAGTGAGTCATTCTACCTATGAGAATTGTTTTTAACAAAATAGATTTTAGGAGATTCACTTTGGATATGAGAATTGATTTTATGTTTGAGTATATAATACCTAATTATTGATAGGAGAAGGAAACTACTAAACACGCCTTTTCAATTTTACTATAGTTGATCTCATAGAAGATTAAGGTAAAACTGAGATGGTAGACAAATCTTTGCTTTCCTTAAGGTTTGACTAGGGAGCATTAAATTTTTTACTTTTATTTTTTAATATTTTTATTTTGTAGTTTTATGACTTAATACAACAACTTATCTAAAGTAGGTTATAGATTATAATACAATATCAAATCCTTTGTTGTGATCCCTTGGTGGGATACCAAACTGACCTCCCTAGAATTCATTTATGGCTTCATCATTCTTAAAGATGTTTAATGATATGTGGTCCTTTTGGTCCTAATCAATGAGTTTGGGATGTTATAAGCCTAAGGAAAGGATATTGGTTTCATGGAATAGGTTAGTTGTGGAAATATCCTTGTAAATGCTAAAATATATTCCTAGTTCGATGTTAGCATGTATAAGAGTCATCGCTATCATAAGTAACATTATTGGTATTAATGGGAAGAAAACCAGATGGTTTTTAGCTTAGACCATAATGAGAAGGGTTCTCATAGATGGATATGGTTTCTAATAAGACTTCTTTGGTGGTGCATAGTCCTTTTCCTTTATATCAAATAGACATCATCATTTTGAGACCAATGGGGTATTCCTCTAAGTCATAAAAATATAAGTTGTCGTTATACAACTAAGATAATTGAAAACCATGAACATGCTCATTTTCTAGCAATCCACCATGAATGAAAGTGGAAGGACCAAGATGACAGGGGAATATATCAATTTTATTGTACATGTTAGGATAAATATAGCTATGGGGTAAGGTTGGAAGGTTTTATATATGTAAGTGGTTTTGAATTTCATATTTACCAATGCCAATATTGAACCTCTACTCTTTTAAATTAGGTAGTTAATGGGTTATTATGGACCCTATGTAAATAAGGTCATATGGCAATGAATGGTGGGAGGATTTGATAACCATAGAACCTAGGATTGGGAGCTCATCAAAGTTGGGCTACAAGACCTTTGTTGACACCTCCCATATGTAACATGAAGTAATTTGGCTGAGAAAAATGGAGGCTTAACTCTTCATTATGGTGAATTCTTCAATAGTGAAAAATTGGAAGCTTATAGTCTATTTGCTATGTGATTTGCTTTTATCTTCTCAAAGAATTTAGGTGTAAGTGTAAAGGTAGGAGGAGGGCTCTTTATATAGCCCAATGGATAAAGGAATCACTACATCCCTTTTTACATGTGGGATAATAGAGATGTTGAGTTAGTTGTGGATAAGGGGGGTTTAGATAGGGTTGAGTTAACTTTAGGAGGGTTTGTTTGTCCTTTAGTGACTCATGTGGATAAAGGGGGCCTTTTAATTAATCAAGATGATTTAATTAATAGATGTGCAAGCTTATAAAAGATTTTTAGAAGAATATTAGCATGATTTAGACTATAGAAGGGGATTAAATCAATTAAATATTGATTTATTGGTTAAATGAAAGGGGAGGCTAATTAATTAATAATAAGTCTACATAGAAATTAGTTAAATAGATTTAGTTAAACGAAAGGGGGCTAATTAATTAATTAATTAAGTCTAGATAGAAGGATTTATTTGTTAATTAGGGTATTTGTTGGATAGACAACTTAATTAATTAGCGTAGTGTAATTAATTAATGACGATAGGAGAGAAGATGAGCGCTTTTGACGATATGTCACCAATTTGTGGGAAAGGAGATAATTAGCGCAATTTAAGTATTTAAATTGCTTGGGCATAATTATGGGTGTCTACATTTTCCCCTCTTTGGGGTGGCGTAAGTGACGCCACTTCAAAGATAGTAGACATATGAAATTTTGAAGGGATAGAAGAAAAATTAGTAGGAGGGAGAGATGCCCCATCGAGTGTCGATGGGGTGATGAAGGAAGACGATCGACGATCGAAAAAGGTGAGAAACAGATAGAAGAATGTCCTGGGGCAAAATGCCCAGGTGAAACGGAAGATTAGGTGTGAGAGGAAAGTGACGTGGAAGAAAATACAGAGAAGCAGAGAGAAGAGCTTAGCCTCTAGCCTTTGTATTGGAACAATTTTGATGTCATCATATTGCCACAAGATCTAAGTCATCGATCCTTATGAAAAATATAAGCATACGACAAAAGTAGAATGACATGAAAATCCATACTATGAATGTAAATGTCCATTGCTAAAAACACCAACTCCATGCAACATACAAAATGCAATGCAATACAAGAAAGTGTGCATAGTTTTGTTTAACTAAGTTAGAAAAATGAGAACTAACACCTAAATAGTTCTATAACAAAGCTAAATCAAAATCTAAAACACCATCATGATAAGAGCTAAGCAAGGTTCAAAACTAACATTATTGCATTAGAACTTTGAAGCATAAATCAAACTAACATGCTAATTATTCAAAAACCTCTACTTGTGCGTTAGATTACCAACAAAATCAAATGGAACCTATGTAAATTCATGGAAATAAAGTTGATTGTTTGATCCTCAAGAAATTAGGAATGGGAGCTCATCAAAGCATATCTACAAGACCATTTTGAGTATTCCCATATGACCTAAGAACTTGGATGAATGCAATGTAAGAAAGGAGGCTTAGCTCTTCAAATGGCGAATTTATCAAGAATAACAAAGAAGCTTATAGTCTATTTGCTATGTGCTTTGCTTTTTTCTTCTCAAGGAATTTAGGTGTAAGTGTAAAGGTAGGAGGAGGGCTCTTTATATAGCCCAATGGATAAAGGAATCACTACATCTCTTTGTATGTGGGATAATAGAGATGTTGAGTTAGTTGTGGATAAGGGGGGTTTAGATAGGGTTGAGTTAACTTTAGGAGGGTTTGTTTGTCCTTTAGTGACTCATGTGGATAAAGGGGGCCTATTAATTAATCAAAATGATTTAATTAATAGATGTGCAAGCTTATTAAATCCTTTTAGAGGAATATTAGCATGATTTAGACTATAGAAGGGGATTGAATCAATTAAATATTGATCTATTGGTTAAATGAAAGGGGAAGCTAATTAATTAATAATAATTAATTAGTCTAGATAGAAGGGGGGATTAATATTAATTGATTTATTGGTTAAATGAAAGGGTTAATTAGGGTATTTAATTGGATAGTGACTTAATTAATTAGCGTAGTCGTAATTAATTAACGAGTGTAGTGTAATTAATTACCAAGGAGAGAAGATGGGCCTTTTGATGATATGTCACCAATTTGTGGGAAAGGAGATAATTAGCACAATTTAAGTATTTAAATTGCTCGGGCGTAATTATGGGTGTCTACATTTGCCCCTCTTTGGGGTGGCGTAAGTGATGCCACTTCAAAGATAGTAGACGGATGAAATTTTGAAGGGATAGAAGAAAAATTAGTAGGAGGGAGAGATGCCCCCTCGAGTGTCGATGGGGTGATGAAGGAAGATGATCGACGATCGAAAAAGGTGAGAAATAGATAGAAGAATGGGTAGGGGCAGAATGCCCCAGGTGAAGCAGAAGAATAGTGGTGAGAGGAAAGTGATGTAGAAGAAATATGGAGAAGTGGAGAGAAGAACTTAGCCTCTAGCCTTTGCATTGGAACAACTTCAGTGTCATCATATTGCCAAAAGATCTACGTCATCGGTCCTTATTAAAAATATAAGCATACGACAAAAGTAGAATGACATGAAAAGCCATACTACGAACAATTGTCCATTACTGAAAATACCAACTCCATGCAACATACAAAATGCAATGCAATATGAGAAGGAAACAAGCTCATTTAACAGGGAAAACAAGTACGAATGCACATATCCAACCCAACAATGGTCAAGACAGTTGTACAAATGTTTTGTTATCAAGCTGAAGAGATCCACATGTTCGTGATTGATGACAAGGGTTAAAAATGATGCCCCAAGCAAGGATACATGCAAGGGGAAATGATAATGGACACTGGGTCCAAGTAGAAAGCTTTGTGCGCAATGAAACAACACCAGGCAAAAAAACGTGCCCCAGAGTACAGACGAAGCAAGCAGCTAGCTTTGTGAATGGTTGTGAATCCGGTGATCTGTGAGTCGTATTAATCGGGGAAGATGTGAAACAAACCAGTAGGATATGGAGAGAATACCATGCGCAAGACACAAGTTTCAGCCGTAATAAGCAGGTTACCTATTTTTGTAGGTTTTTTACTTTTTAGGATTTTGTGAAAAAATTTTGCCTTGTTTTTGGATTTTTGAAGTGATATATATATATATATATATATATATATATATATTTTCTATTTTCTGAAATGCGGTGGACAGTAGAAGAAAATAGAAGAAATAGAATGAAGGGCCCAGGTGCAATTTAACATGCCCCAGGTGGAAGAAAGAAGAAACAAGTGACAAATAATGTCCTTGTATAGTGGAAAAATTAATAAAATAATTATTTTAAAAATAATTATTTACGAGAGTGTGGATAAGAAGAAAAATCACCTAGGAGCAATAAAAATTGTCCTAGTGAGAAGAAAGGGGTATTGGATGGCAAAAAATGCCCCAACACGGTGAAAAATAAAAGAAAAATAATTATTCAACGGTGAACAGAGGAGAAAATGACGATCAAAACGAGCCTCCAGGCACTCACAACGGTGAAAAATAACTTGATATACCCCACCTGGGGGGGGGGGGGGTAAATCACCGTGACCAATTCATTTTAACCGACCACTATTGAGTTTTTACCGCGAGGCTCTGACAGCGACGAGGACGATGGTGATAGCATGAGACCGATTGAGATGGGAAGACACAGTCTGAGGGTACGAGTGGCATGCCGACGATGGCATCTTTGTGAGTACTCAAACCCTCCTTGTCAATTTTTGCAATTAATGCCCTAGAATTAGGAATTAGAGTTAGGGGTCATGTCAGGTGCGCATGCACGCGTAGGCGCAGGTGTGCTAAAGGTGGCGCACAAGCATCCAAATGGGGGCGTACAGGCACCCTTAGGGTGCATGTGCGCATGCGTAGCCACACTGTGCGTAGTGCACACACACACACAGTAGCGTGCACATGCGCAATGTGCCACACATGTGTGCACGCGCATACACACTGATGAAGGGTAGCACACACACAAAGGGTACACATGTGCACAGGGTGCGCATGAAAGGGCACAGGTGCATGATGATGGCACAAGTGCCCTTAGGACAGTTGTGCGCACATGCATATGTGCATGTAAAAGGTGGCACACATGCCCCAAAGGGTGCATAGGTGCACTAAGAAGATGGAGGAAAGACCCAAAATACCAAAAATGATGGCACTTAGAAGAAAATTTAGGATTTTTGGGTTAACCCTAAAATGATAGGTAGATTTTTAGAAGAAATGTTAGTAACTGACGATGGATTGATTTTTTACAGAGATGATTACCAGTGCTTCAGATGCGGAGCATTATTCATGGATCACCGAGCTAGAGGGGAGCATGCATCGGTGAGACCGGCGTGTGATAGCCATACTGCTAGAGGTAGTGGGCCTAGGCCCCATGTCTCACATGCCTTCAATTACACTAGATCATGGTTTACTTACTACACTGGCCGAGCGGTGGCACAGTGAGAGTCAGTGTTTCTGACTCCCTACTGGAGAGATGACCGTTACTTTAGAGGATGTGTGGTGGATTCTCCATGTGCCCATCTGGGTTCACTGATTGAGTACACCTCTGATGTTGGGCAGATTAGGGCAGCCTGTCAGGGATTTGTTTGATCGAGATGACATACCGCATGACGGTATGACTGTCACATTGCATCATTTTATTTCTGACCCGAAACTGCACCGGCGGCCCCTATACATTATGTCACTTATCAGTGGGTTTTTGCTCACTGATAATACTGGGACATCTTTTCTGAGAGGGTTGATGACACTGGTACACGGGATTTTCAGTGGTGAGTGCTATTGCTGGGGTTAGTGTATACTGGCGCACCTTTATTGGGATCTACATCTTATCACTTACCACTGTCAGAAGATGGTGGGGCCTGCCTCACTACTACAAATTTGGTCATGGGACCACATTGCTATTGGGAACCTCATGGTCACTCTACATGTTTGAGATCTAGAGGAGCCATCTTACATGGCATGGGTTTCAGTAGGTGATGATGTACGAGGTCACCTAGGCAGCCTATAAAGATATTGCCAAGAGTTTGATGAGATACCAGATAGGGATATCATATGGAGACCCTATAGGTAGATACAGTGGCCAGAGGATGCCGTAGAGCTCAGTGTTTGTAAAGTGGAGCATTTCCTTACAGGAAGTTAGAGTTATATTATCGCGCTATACATGGTTGACAGATGCCAGCGATAGCTAGGCATGATATAAGGGGTTCCACAGCTAGACATATGGTATGCCCATCAAGATGCTGAGAGGGAGATCATGGGGCTACGCATACAGGTGACCCGAGACAGGGCCAGTTTCCTAGGTGTGGTCCCACAGGTATGGGATCCAACATGACAGATTAGAGATCAGGCACTACCATGGATTACTGGACTTGGTATGTGACTATTTTACCCTGACGTCTGACTATCCAGAGGAGGCCTGGGCAGCAGGTGCTAGACCACCGAGAGAGATTTGGCATGGTGGTGACCAGAGAGAGGGTGAAGCAGGCCATGACCTAGAGGATCCATTTGATGGATTACCCCATGATGAGCAGGGTACCACACAGGTACAGGGACTGAGGCCACAGGGTCCAAGACAGGCACCTACATACAGTTTCCCTAGGCTTAGTTACTAGAGCAGGGACAGTCATCCAGAGCAAAGCACAGGGATAGGCCCTGGTGGCACCAGTGGCACAGACAGCCACCCTACAACAATAGTTATAGTAGGCTCTATGTAGAGAGATCAGGCACAAAGAGAGAGAGAGACAGGCCCAGCCCTGAGTGTGATAGCGATAGCAAGTGAGATCAGCTCGACTCAGACTTTGAGTATTAGCAGAGCGAGATCAGGCTCAGGCCTAGGCTGGCCAGGGAGGTGATAGTGTTGTGCACTTTCAGTAGATATGACAGATGGCCTCGCAGATGGCTCAGATGACGAGCCTATATCAGTAGACACAGGCCCAGCTACAGCTCATGATATTAGAGCGAGATAAGCTCAGAGCATAGTGTGTAGTGGGCTAGGCTGAGCTTGCCTGAGCTTCAGCAGAGATAGTGTCTTTCTGATGCACAGATGGTACAACGGTGACTGACGGCCGGACACACAAAGATCTGGCTACAGTAGAGGACAGTGCCTCCTATTACAGATCTTTATACTTTGAGGTAGTTCCAACTGAACAATGGGCACCTTCCTATAGCTAGCAATCGAGTAGGGGGACTAGGTCAGAGAGGCCTCAGGCCTCAGTGGAGCAGCCACGAGGAAAGTTTCAGGGAGACCTAGTGATGCTCATGCTATGCCACCACCACGAGAGAGAACAGCTACCCCATCTGAGGGCTCGAGTCAGCCTTGATTGTATTGTGCCTCTTTGACATTCATATATGCATCTTGATGCCTCAGATGAAGGCTTTTTTGATGTATTGTAGTTTTGATACATGCCTCTGATGAAGGCTGTTATTCTTTGATATATGTATCATCTTTTTGTACGCCTCAGATGAAGGCATTTTTGATGTACTGCAGTTACGTATATCCATTTTTGACACAGATATACCACACATGTATTATATGGACATTTTTGACATGACATATGTGTTTATGAGATGGACATTGTTTGTTATTTCTGATTGAGTACATGGATAGATAGATGTGTTTATGATGTTAGCTGATTTGATTTCACATGTATATGTATCATGATTTGTTGATGTATCGCATGTGTTTTGATTACTAGATGATAGATCTTGTAGAGTATATCAAATGTATTTGCTTATGTGATGTGCCATACTTAGTGGATGGGATGATATGATGATATGGGTGTGGGGGGGATAGATTTTGATATTTTTGATCCCTCTTGCCCCCATTTGATGATACGATA
The DNA here is from genome assembly GCA_019776745.2 of Taxus chinensis. Classification (NCBI taxonomy): domain Eukaryota; kingdom Viridiplantae; phylum Streptophyta; class Pinopsida; order Cupressales; family Taxaceae; genus Taxus; species Taxus chinensis. Next base: position 206,313,907 of record CM034157.1, read on the forward strand.
TGTGATGATTAGCTTAGCATTCATGTATGATGTATACTTAGCTTTTTCTTGATATATGATGTATAGATGATGTTAGATGTGATGATATTGATGGAGATATGATGATGTGATAACAAAACGATGCACATGCAACATGCAAACACAATCAAATGCAAACAAAGAACACAATGAATCAACATAACAATGCACCATGATTCATGAGAATGCAAAAACACACTTCAATATGCACAAGTAAGAATAAATCTAATCTAATCAAGAAAAGATGAATCCTAACAAAGTATGTCCAAGCAACAAACAACACAAATGTACAAACATGAAGCAACTATACAAGCAAACAAGCAAAGCAAGAAACAAGACAATGCAAGTAAACTAAAGTAAATGTTTTTGCAAGATTTTCTTTGTTTTTCTGAAACAATTTTCTATTGTTTTTGTGTTTTTGTGAAACAATTTTCTATTGTTTTTGTTTTTGAAACAATTTTCTATTGTTTTTGTGTTTTTGAGAAACAATTTTCTATTGTTTTTGTGTTTTTCTTGAAATATTTTTGAAACAATTTTCTAATGTTTTTGTGTTTTTCCTAACAGTTTTTCCAAGGCTATGCACAGGTAACCAAGAAAGCGTGGATGCCCCCAGCGTTAGATGGGGAGTATACAAGGGCAGAGGCCACGTGCTTATGAACAGGAAGGTGAAGTCACAGAAATGCCCCCAGCGTAAGATGGGGAATAGACAAAGACCATGCCCCTCACAGACGAATAAAAGGAGACAAAGCCATATCAAGGCTTGATAGGATTAGGCTCACAGGGAATCTCAGAGGTAGACGTGAAACTAGCCCTAGGCTAAGTAGAAATACCCTCTAGATGCAAGATGCTTGTGAACAATGAATCCTCCCAAGGTGCCAGAAACTGGTTTTCACCCAAGGACTTATCCAAAGCCACAATTGCGTGGTTTTCACTTATGGATGATATGTTTTCTCTTTTTCTTTTTTTTTCTTTTTTTGATTTTTTTGTATTTTGATTATTTTACCATGTTTTTGATTTTTTTTGCTTTTCTGATTTTGTGCCATGTTTAAGCATAGAACCGCTTAAGATGCATGGCATTTATGGGCTCATGGAGCTCATCACCATTGGGGTGAGTGAGTTTGTATGCCCCTGTGCTGTACTTGGACACTATAACATATGGTCTTAACCAATGTGGTTCGAACTTTCCTTTCTTTTCTCGTTCTGCCCTTGTGTTGAACTGATTCTCCTTCATGACCAAATCACCAACCTCAAACTGATGAGGTATGATTCTCTTGTTGTAATTTCTGGAGACTCTATTCTGATACACTTTGAGGTGATTAAGGGTGTGGATGCACTTCTCGTCTAGGAGCTCTAACTCAGCCAGTCTAGCCACCCAGTAATCTTCATCTTTATCCAGATAATCCCTAAGAGAGATTCTTAGGGAAGGAAGTTCAATTTCTAGTGGGATGATAGATTTTGTCCCAAATACTAGAGAATATGGCGTCACACCCGTAGGAGTGTGAATGGAGGTCCTGTAAGCCCAAAGAGCTGGGTGGATTTGCAAATGCCAATTACGACCTGTTTTACTTACCATTTTCTCCATTATTCACACCAAAGTCTTATTTGTGGCCTCGGCCTGTCCATTACCTTGGGGATAATATGGTGTAGACCATTTTAACCTGATTTGGAACCACTGACCAAGACCCTTTACAATTTTATTCTCGAATGACTTTCCATTATCAGTAACAATGGCTGCAGGAATGCCATACCGGCAAATGATATGATTCATGATGAATTTGGAAATCTGAGCTCCTGTTACATAGGTTAAGGGGACAACTTCCACCCACTTGGTAAAGTATTCAGTAGCCATGATGATGTGGGTATGACCATCAGATGAGGTAGGGGTAAGCTTCCCTATCAAGTCAAGCCCCCACTTAAAAAATGGACATGGGGTGGTGATGGGTTGCAATGGCTGTGATGGAGCATGGATGAAATTTCCATACTTCTGACAAAGTACACATTTTCTGACATAGTTGCAACAATCAGTTTCCATGGTAGGCCAATAGTAGCCTACTCTTAACAATTTCTTGGCCAAAACCATTCCATTAGTATGTGCTCCACACACCCCTTCATGTACTTCTTTGATCACTTGGATCGACTCTGTCATATCGAGACAACGTAACAGATTCCCATCATAGCCATGATGATAAAGCATACCTCCTAAAAGGGTATAATGGGCTATTTGGTGAATTAGGCTTTGTTTCTCAGAATAGGAGATGTCAAGAGGGAAGTGTTGTCCTTGAGATAGGTAAAGATGGGCTCATACCAAGGGGAATTGGGACCAACAACATCATAAGCCAGATAGGATTTTGACATGTCGTACGCGGGTTGGCATAAATTTTCCACAAAGAATGGCATGTCATTATTTCCTGACGGAATACGAAGCATAGAACCCACTGTTGCCATAGCATCTGCCGATCTGTTTTGTGCTCTTGGAATTTGTTCAAATGTGATGCGCACAAAGTACTCTTTTAGAGTTTCTACCAGCTTCTTGTAAGGTATGAGCTTTTCATCCTTAACCTTGTATTCATCATTAACTTGCTTGATAATTAACTGAGAATCACCCACAACCTTGACATGATGAATGTTCCACTTGATGGTGAGCTTCATCCCTATGATAAGTGCCTCATACTCTGTGATGTTGTTTGTGCAAGGAAATCCCAGATGAAAAGCCTACGGTATAGGGTCGCCAGAAGGAGTAATGAGAACCACACCTGCTCCTGAACCATGAAAAGTAAAGGACCCATCAAAGTGTATCTGTCATACATGACAGATTCTTCAATGTATAGTAATGAGGCATCTGGCAGATCTAGATTCAAAGGTTCAGTGCCTTGCAAAGGTGCTTCTGCTAATTGGTCAGTGAGTACTTGTCCCTTAACCAACTTCTGATGCACAAACTCTATGTCAAATTCACTTAGTAGAATGATCCAATTAGCCATTCTACCTGTGAGGGTGGGTTTAGACAACAAGTACTTGAGTGGGTCAACTTTGGATATAAGCTTGGTTTTGGTATTCAATAGATAATGGTGAAGTTTTTGAAAAGTAAAAACAACAGCCAAACAAGATTTTTCAATTTGGGGATAGTTGAGCTCATAAGCGATGAGAGTGCGACTGAGGTAGTACACCACTTTTTCTTTGTGACCAAGGTCGTATTGGGTGAGCAACGCACCAATAGCAAATTGAGTAGCAGAGATATAAAGCAAGGAGTGGCTCACCAGGAGTTGGAGGCATGAGGACAGGTGGATTGGCCAAGTATTGTTTAAGCAAAGCAAAGGCCTGTTGTTGCTTTGGTCCCTAGATGAAGGTGACATCCTTTTTAAGAAGGTGGGTGAACAAATGACACTAATTAGCAAGCTGGGAGATGAAGCAGTAAATAGCCTATATTTTTCCCTGTAAGCTGCAGTTGCTTAATGTTCTTAGGAGGAGGCATCTCAGTAATAGCAGACACTTTAGCAGGGTCTACCTCAATTCCCCTTCTTGATACAATGAAGCCCAACAATTTTCCTGATAGCACGCCAAATACACATTTCTTTGGGTTCAGCCAGACCTTGTACTCTCATAGGTGCTCAAAGATACGCCACAAAATAACAGGGTGATCCTCTCTTGTCTTAGATTTTCTGAGGATGTCATCCACATAGTCTTCCATGATATCATGGATCATATCATGGAAAATTACCGTCATTTCCCTCTAATAAGTAGCTCCTACATTTTTGAGACCAAATGGCATCACCTGATAACAAAAGGTACCCCAAGAAGTTGTAAAAGCCGTCTTGTGCTGATCTTCATCAGCTATCTTGATTTGGTTGTATCCTGAAAATCCATCCATAAGAGATAGCATCTCATATCCTGTTGTTGAATCCACAATCATATCAATATTTGGTAGTGGAAAATCATCCTTAGGGCAAGCCTTATTAATGTCTCTACAATCTGTGCAGATTCTAATCCTGACAGGATTTTTCTAGACAGGGACGATGTTGGATATCCATTCAGAATAATCAATAGGCCAAATGAATCCTGCCACAAGAAATCTTTCTAATTCTTCTTTAACCAGTAGGGCCACCCTTGGGTGCATCTTTCTGAGCTTCTGTTTAATAGGCTTAGCATCTGCATGCACAACTAGGTTGTGCATGACCAAAGTTGGATCTAAGCCTGGCATATCCTTATAGGACCATGCGAATACATCTATAATCTCCCGTAGCAGCATGGTGAATGTTTTATGTTCCGTGAGAGTGATGCTCCCAATTTGACTATTTTTGGGTCCTCTTCTGTACCAATGTTTACATCGATAGTTTCCTCTACTAGTAATTTTGACAAGTCCTCCATACGCGTAGGATCGGGAGGAAGGTTGAGATCTTCATCCAAGGATGTCTCCATGAGATTTTCATCCTTGGCATGGTCACTTTTATTGTCCTTTGATTTTTGCACCTATTTGTCGGCCAGTGCCTCAAAGAGGTTTTCACTATGCGACTTGGACTTTGATTTTTGCCGAGGCTTTAAGTTGGAACTTTTTCCCTCACTTTTTCTTAAGTTTTGCTGACCACGAAGCTCAGCCTCCTCACCGAAGTAGGTGCAGGTATCCAAGTCAATATAGAAGCCCTTTTTGTGGTCTCCAATGGGAATTGTATCCCGAATGCCCATGAACTCTGTAATAGCTTCATCATTCTCAAATAGATCTAGTGACATATGATGTTGTTGGTCCCATTCAACAAGGGAAGGGTAAACAAGGTCAAGGGTAGGTTATGTAGGGGTTATGGTTAGGACAACGGTATTCATGAATAGGTTCGTGGAGGCAAGATCCTCATATTGGCTACAATGGGAATCCGTATCGCTGTCTAGATAGTCAGAGCTATCCTCACGTTCAGAGCAAGTAGCATCTTGATCATTGGGGTGTGCCCCATAAGGGTGAATTCCAATGCCGTATCTTTCTATTTTAAAATGTGGGAGAGGTACTGGTTCTCGTTGTCCCTTGTAGCCCATGGAGTACATCATTTTACTAGATTTCTTGTATTCAGGGGTTTGATAGTAGGTTGGTTGAGTATCCTCTGGGACCCAAGTTGTAGGTGGATCGAACAATTTTTCTTCAGCCTAGCAAGCCTCCAGGTAAGAATGACCCAATAGTGTGTTCATTTCTAGGTCTTCTGAAGTGATAGTTGGGTCGACCTCTAGTCTTGGGTGACAATGAGAGGTCTGAAACCAAGAGGGCTTGTTGCACATTATATTCTCCACAGCCATATTCTAGAACCTTCATCTCCCATGAATCAAAAGGAGAGGTTGATGTAGAGGCCCCATGGGTGCAAGAACTGAGAGAATTCAAATCTACCTGAGATTCCATGGCTTCAGATTGGAGAGGGACAACTATATCAGTGGAGGGACATGCATATGTACCCTTACATGCAAAACTATTGAGAGCTCTGCAGTGAGCGAAGGGATCTAAATCTCCTTGTATTGTAATAGTGTGTCCCTCATGCTTCAGTTTAATGCATTGATGGAATGTTGATGGCACAGTACCTGCATGGCATGAATCCATGGTCGGCCTAGAAGCATATTATATGGAAGTTCCAAGTCCAGGACATGGAACTTTGTTTGATGACAAGTGGGACCCACTTCCATGGGCAACGTGATTGTGCATGCTGACTCCCTTTCCACGTTGTCATAAGCGGTGATAGTGATGATGTTTGACTCAAGATCTGCTTCAGTATGTCCCAGCTATTTAACCAACTTTAGTGTGCAGATGTTCAACCCTGATCCATTGTCCACAAGCACCCGTTTGATCTTCCTGCGGGTAACAACTACCTCAATATACAAAGGAAGATTATGCATTGGATTTTCAGTAGGGATCTCCCTATGATTGAAGGCAATGTGTTCAGTTGGTATAATGTTTACTACGACGGCTTGAAGATGTGTAGGATCTACCTCTAGTGGCACTCTTGACCCCTAAAGAGTTTGGTACAAAATGTCTTTGTGTACATTTGAAATCTTAAGAAGATCCAAGATCAAAATCTTGGTAGATGTTTTCTCAAGTTTCTCTAAGAGGTTGTACCTACCATTTTGTGGGGTTGATGGAGAAGGTTCAGGAATCACAAGGTAGGCACGCCTTGTTACCACGACACAATCCTTTCCCTTGATTTGAATGGTGTTGACATGGTCATTAGGAGAGTGAATACATCCAATAAGTGAATCATAATGATTGTTTTCTTTCTTGGTATATAAGTAATTCACTGCTTTATAACTTTGGGATGACTCTCCCCGATCTGGCTTTGAATTTTCTGATTTATCATGTTTGGGGAATGGCTCTTTATATATCCCCATCTTTTCATTGGGTGTCTGAGTTTTCTCTGGGTTGTCCACCTCTATCTCCCCATTTTCGATGAGGTCTTGGATATAGTGATGAAGTCGTAGACATTTGTCTGTTTTATGTCCCTTGACATGATGCATTTCACAATAGTCATGCTCCTTGTACCATGATGGTTTTGGAGCATTGTCATCAAATGGTTGTGTCGTAGGATATGTCACCATGTGAGCCGCATCCAATTGTTTTAATATAACTGAAAAAGGCTCATTAAGAGGGGTGAACATTCTTCACTTTGGTGGTGGTTGAATTGGTCCTTTGGTCAGTTTAAAAGGTTGACCGGTTTGGACCATTTGTACACGTTTGGAATCTGTGATCCCGTCTCCCACCACATTTTTGTTTTTGTTAAATATCTTTGGCTTCTCCATAGTTTTAACATTTTGATTATCTTTAGATTGTGACTTAAGAGTTCCTTTAGCAATAAGGGCTTTCTCTATTTGAACACCCTTTTCAATGACCTCCTCAAAAGTGTGAACACAATGCATTTGGAGGTGGAAAGCAATGTCTGGATTTAGGTTGGGCACAAAGATACTTACCAGCTATTTTTCAGGAAAAGCGCAAGGGAAGTGACTGGCTATCCCTCTCCACCATTGTAGGAAGCTGGTGAAAGTCTCATTAGGGTGTTGTTTGGTGCCACATAAATCTGCCATGGTGATATCACTTTCTATATTGTATGAGAAGTGACGCATAAATCTCTCTGCCAATTCTAGCTAGGTAAAAATAGATCCGCGAGGTAAACAAGTAAACCACTCCAAGGCTTGACCTCCTAGACTCTTGGGAAAGAGTTGTATGAGATAATTATCACTATAGGACACCTCTTGACATGCCATATAGAAATATTTGACATGATCTCGTGGATCTCCCTTTCCTCTATATTTTTCAAATTTTGGCATGTCAAATTTCTTAGGGAAAGGTTGAAGTGTCATAGCTTTGTCAAAAGGATGGGGACATAATTCTTCATATTGATACTTTCTAATGCTCCCCACATTGCTCTCTTGAAGGCTTGAGTGTTGCCTTCATGGATTGTACTTCTTGTGTGAGCTATTGTTCTTTAGTAGGAGAAGCTGGGATATATACACGATGATAATCCGTATTGTCTTCTCCTTGATTTTCTCTATGGAGTTCATTGATTTTGACCTTAGGCCTTGGTTTTTGGACATTCTTTCTTGCTTCCTTTTGTACATGAGAGGTTAGCAAGGCTAATTGTTGGCTTAGGTTACTAATTTGTTGTTGAATGGTGATCTCTTCTCCTAAAGGTTCCTCTTCTTCCTCATATTGTGGAGGTTCTTCAACATTCTCGTGTCCTGACCTGATTTTACGTGGCACTTTGATAAAGGGTATTCTATGTCCCACTACATTATCATTTCCTGTGTTGGAGGTAGAAGCATGTCCTTGTGTTAAAATGTCCTCCATGTTGATAAGAGGTCGCTCTTCCTCATTAGCATTATTCGTAGGTGGGATTGTTTCATTTGTAGTGGAAATTTTGGCCCCCAATTCTACAACCCGTGCTAGCACCCTATCCTTATTTATAAAAAGGAAATCATCTAATAAGGTGGGGTCAAAGTCAAATTCCACATGTGGGGACTCCAATTCATCACCACTATGATCGACCATGTCTTCTATCTCTTTTTCTATGGAAAATAGAGGCCCTAGATCATGTCCAATAAAAGGGTTTGACCCTTGTCTGTTTGAGGCTTCCCAAGCTTGCACTTGTTGTTCCTCGTATGTTTGTTTCTTGAGTCCTAATCATGTTTTGGGAGCCATGATTTGTGATAGTTTCACTAAGGTAAGTTGTAAATGTGTTCAAAACTTTGTGACCACACCTAAGTGAAATGTAAGATGAATGTCAAGAATATGAATGAGTAACAATGTGAGAATACCAATGTGATAGAGTGATAAATCAACAATGACACAAATGTTTGGTATCTAAGCCTATCAAATGAATGTACTTCCTAGACTATGTTTCAAAAAGTAGTTTGGTGTCGCAAGATAATTAACAAGATGTTCTCACTTATGCCAAGTTCAAGAGAATGAACAAGACGTAAGTAAATACAAGAAGTTAATGTGACCTCCTAACAAGGTATACTAGAAGCGAGCTCAAATTTGATTAAGACCTATATCCCAAAAAGTGCTAGTTACAATTTGTGAGTGACACAACAATGTCACCAAGATATGTTAACCAAAATTTGTGAGAAAGTAAGGTATTGATATCAAGATGATATTGATATAACATGCACAAGTGGTAACACGTAGCACTCTTCAAAATTGAGGTAATAATAGAGTCGAACTAAAAGCTTAAAGTATAACTAGGAATTGTTAAAATGTGTGTAGCGTAACCTTACAATATAGATATTTAGGTCAAGTTTACAAGAAACAAGACGTAAATACCAAAATTGTAGTGATACGATACAAACAAGGTAACCTTTCTAAGGAAGTTCAAGATGATGAACCACACCTAACTACAATGACGATCTTGACATGGGTATCAAGATCACAAAGGCCACCAATGATATGAATATGCCTCCACACACTTTAGATGTTTAACTTACCCAGCCACAAACATGGATGGGCATAAATGGACAAAAAAGTGGCAGAAACAATTGATTGGTAACACAAAGGTAGTCACCCTTCTTTTGATCAACAAAGTGTCAAAAGAATGTGAAGGAAGTAGATCAAAATGGGGATGAAAAATGTTGGCTTCACTTCGGCAGAGTTTCGCCTCGCCTTAAGGCAAGTGAAAAACTAAGCGAAAGTAACGCGTCACATGTTTCGTGATGAAAAGATGGCTCACAACTCAACACTGTTTTGAAATGGTCAAAGTGGGCTCCTGGCCAAAGAATATCTTCCTAGGTGGTTCTCTCACCCTAGGTGTTACAAAGTTATCTTAAGCGAGTGTGATTTACCCAAACAGTCCTGACTATCTTGGGAGTATCTCAGCTTTACTTTACCCCCTTCAAGAACAAAGTAGGAAACTAGTGCATCTATGTGTACTATCACTGAGGTCACCATACAGACAACCGGTAACACTATCTCACAAAGGAATCACTAGTCAAGTAGGTAGTGTGGAGCACTTCCCGTTTCATCCACAAGGTTCCCTCTTGCATGGACTACTTTGGGGTTCCTAGAACCACCCCCATTGTTGTAGCTTAAGGCGTTATGCCAAAGGGGTTATGTTCCAGTTGAGCGGATAGGGACATACCCTTTTCTGAAACATGTAATATAGTGTTTTGATTAGGTTGTTATGTTTATCTTGTTTAATTAGGTGTGGTTTTCTTGAACACCTTTTGGCAACCTGTATGACAACTGTATTAGTAATTTTTGACTTTGTTTCAATTCCACCTTTCTTTGACAAGTGTGTGTTTTGGTCCTGCACAATGAGTTTAGTAGTTTTCCATAAAAAGAGTAAACATCATTTATGATTCTCAAGATCATCCATGGAAGCAAGAGAAGAGCATACATGATGTTTCCAAAATCTAAGAAGATATCAAATGGAAAAACACTTTAATTCAAACACACCAAGTTAACCCATTCCAATTCAGATATTCCTAACAATTTCAAAGCATCAAAAAGACCTAAGAATCATTTCTGATTCCCAAGATCACCCTAAGGGACGTGAGGGAAGAGCATACATGATCTTATTCTTATAAGTAAGCATGCAAATTTTATCTAATCAAGTAAAAGCATGTAAAAACACCCTGCGAAAATGAGTATTTAATTAGATAAAACTTGCAAAAAATTTAGCACGTTAACACCTTAATCTCAAGAAAAAATAAGACATGTACGTCCCTATTTTGGCATCTACACTTGGGTTAGGGTGGATGTGACACTCTATGTTTTTTTGACTTATAGTGGACCCGCGCCACTAGAAAGGCGTGTGAGCTCTTAGAACATCGTGTGCGCCACTAAAGATTAAAACAATAGTATAAAGATCGACAAAGAGCCTGCGCTACTAGAGAGGTTCCTATACCACCAAAAGGTGTTTGTGCTATCAACACCAATCCAGAAATATGATAATTCTTCACCGGGAACTCCTCGTGCTATGATTATTTACTAATGCACAGCCTTTAGTTTGGTGGATGTAATCTGGAAACAAAACAATAACCGAACACAAGAATACCATCGACTATGATAAGACAGAATGATGACAAATCTGAAATATCAAAGTAAATTATAATATTAACATGAAATTGTTACAATCTTACCCATGAGGTACTTCAACAAGACTATGGGAGAAACTTTACAATTACACCTCTTGATGGCTTCTTCAACACACCTTTAACTGATGGCTTCCTTTTCACACTTCCTACAATATTTCTCACTACTTCTTTCTATGCTAAATGGGGGGGGTGGCCTCTCTATTTATAGAACTTCTAGGCTTATCCAACCTATCTCTAAGATAGGATAAGAAATCCACTCTGACGAATCATATTCCATACCTTGACTCCTATCTGTACATGTAAGCTTATCTCTTAAGATAAGATAAACCTTATCATTTTACATGGGTTCCACATTTTTAGACTTTTTACAAATAAAATACACAAAATATTTATGACCTCACTCCTTGTCCCTATTAGCAATATAATATTTCTAATTCCTAATCATGTAGACCCTACTTCTCTAATTACCCAAACTTTGACATTTTAACATTACCGGACCACTTACGACAAATATTTACTTTTTACAACATTCCTATTGTACTTTGACTGTTACCATACTCCACATTATTGGCCACACCGTACTGACGGCACCGTTATCTTCTATCAGACGCTACTACTAATTATACTTAATAACATCCTATTCCTAATACATACATTAATGAAATAGAAATTATGGAGGAAAATTTTAGTGTCGACATCTTCCCCCTTCCTAGCTTCTACTCCGTCCTCGGAGTAGACTATTCTGGTGCTTGGAAAATCTTCAACTTGTCGTGGTTGACCCATTTCGTAATGGGAGTGCCATCTAATTCCTCCAGTCAGTACGTACCATTTTCATGCACAGCTGCTATTTTGTAGGGCCCCATGCATTTTGGAAGAAATTTTCTCTGTCTTCTTTTTTTGTATCTGGAATCATATACTAGGACCAATTCATTCACATGAAATGGAGACCACTGGATCTTTTGATCAAAGTATTCCTTCTGCTTCATTTTCTTCTTATGGCTTGTATCCTTTGCTATTTCCCTCATTTCCTCTAGCAAATCAAGATGTACCAACCTTTCTTTTACTGAATCACTTTCATCCATCCTTTCATTTTTCATAACTCTCACAGTGGGAATATCAAACTCAATAGGAAGAACTAGATCAATGCCATAGGCCAACTGAAATGGGGAGTATCCTATTGCTGACTTTGATGTTGCCCTATAAGCCCACAATGCTGCATGAATCCTTTTATCCCATTTATGTACCTGCAAGGCTACATCTTTTGCTATAATTTGACATAGCACAAAATTTGTTCGTTCCACCTGTCCATTTGTGCTTGGCTTGTATGTTGTTGCCTTCCTGTGCTTAATAGAAAACTTATTGACTAGGGATTCTACCACCTCATTAGTGAAGTGGCTTCCTTGATCTGTTACAATTTCTAATGGACAACCAAATCTGGTGACAATGTGTTCATATATGAACCTTGCCACTTCATCCATGGAAGCTGTTTTCAATGGCCTAGCTTCAACCCACTTGGTTAAATAATCTGTGGCAACTACAATATACTTATTTTGATGTGATGTAGTTGGAAGTGGACCTACAATGTCTATTTCCCACTTTTCAAAGGGACCAAGTGGAAGAATAGGACATAATGGAGCTGATGAAGTCTTACGGTTACCATGTGTTTGACAAATACCACATGTCTTACAATAATTATAACAATCCTTAAAAAGAGTGGGCCAGTGATAACCTGCATTCAAGATCCTTCTTGCTATAAGTTTTCCAGAGAAGTTCCCTCCACATGTACCATTGTGGAATTCTTCTAGCAGCTCCTTTCCTTGATCACGTCCAACTGCCCTCTTGTACTGTCCATCAGGTCCTATTCGAAATAATGTTCCATGCATAACAGAATATGGACGACTGACTTGAGTAATCTTTCTCTTAGTCTTTGCATTGGCACCATCAGGAAACTTGAATTCATTCAGATAATTCCAAATATCTATGTATTCACTAGGAATTGTGTCAAGGGAGAACAATGCTGCATCGGGAAAATCATCATCATCACAAGATGATCCTAAACCATCATAGGCTCGAGAGAGTGCATCTGCATTGACATGCTTCTTTCCTGGCCTATCTATAATATCTAATTCAAATTCTTGTAGCAAAATTATCCATCTTGCTATCCTCCCTGATGGGTTAGGCTTATTGACAATATATTTCAGAGCCTGATGATCTGTTAAAACTATAAATTTCTACCCTAGTAAGTAATTTCTAAACTTCTTTACAGCAAAAATGATAGCCATAGCCTCTTTTTCAGTTACAGTAGAGTTTACCTCAGCACTGCTCATTTGTCTGCTCCCAAAGTAAATTGGATGTTCATTCCCATTTTCATTCTTTTGGCTCAAAGTACTTCCTAGTGCTGCATCTGAGGCATCAGTGTACACAATGAATGGCTTGCTCCAATATGGATTCTTCAAAATGGGTGAAGACACCAGGGCTTCCTTCAATTGTTCAAAAGCTTCATTCGCCTTATTTCCTGGTTCATAAGTAACATCCTTCTTCAAGAACTGGGTTAGTGGCTGTGCAATCTTTGAGAAATTCTTGATGAACCTTCTATAGTAACCCACATGGCCTAAAAATGATCTCAACTTACTTCTATTAAGAGGAAATGGTAAATCTTTGATTTTTAAAAATTTATCAGGATCAGTACCAATACCATCTCTGGATACAACATGCCCTAACAAAACACCTTTAGAACATCCAAAGACACAATTTGTAGGGTTTAGTGAGGCTTGTGCTTCATCTAACCTTTGAAATGCTGTCTCCATTTGGTGCAGGTGGTCCAACTTGCTCCCATAGATGTAAAAATCATCCAAAAATACTCTGATGAAGGTCCCAATGTAGGGTTCGAGCACCCTATTCATAAAACGCTAGAATGTTGCCGGAGCATTACACAACCCAAAAGGCATAACTCTATAAGAAAATGTTCCCCAAGGAGTGGTGAACGTGGTCTTCAGCTGATCTTTCTCTGTTATACGAACTTGGTTGTAGCCGCTATATCCATCAGCAAAACTATAGCACTCCTGGCCAGCTACTTCGTCCAAGATCTGATCTGAAAATGGAAGAGGGTAATGATCCTTCTTTGTTGCCTTATTGAGCTTCCTGTAATCAACACAAATGCATAGCTTCCCATTATTTTTTATTGAGATCACAATGGGAGAAACCCATTCTGAATTCTCCATAGCAAATATGAATCCTACATCAAGCAACTTATATATTTCTTCTTTTACAGTCTTGGAAAAATTAGGATTCATTCTATATGGCATTTTCTTTATGGGCTTAGCACCATCTACCAGCTCAATACAATGTTCTACCCAGCTTACTTGACGGAGTTCCTTGTAATCAAAAGTGAATAGGTGTATGTACCTTCGAAAGAGCTGGAGGTAGGATTCCTTTTCACTCTCCGTCACAGCATCACCAATCTTTATTTGTTGGAGACGATCATCAACTTCTTCTTCAGATAATTTTATGGGGTCATGAGTTGGTGTGACTGGCAGAATATCCATGACTGAAACATCCACCTCGCTTTCTTCATCTTCAGTGTCCACTTCACTGGTACTAGAGTAATCAGAGGATGTCCAATCATCAGTTTCATCACTTGAATCCACAGGTTCTGCTTTATGATGTCGAGGGATCATGTTTATCTTCACCCTCTCTCTACCATGTCCAAGTGTCATGAAACCTTCATTCCAGTAGTTTATTGCATGAACTCTCCTTAGCCATGGTCTTCCTAGCAACATTGGGTACGCAAAAGTACCATTTTTCATCACCTGAAAGTCTACCACACATACAACACCCATAACAGATATTGCCACATTTGAAACTACACCTTCTAGTTTAGTTTTTCCCTTATTTAATGACCTTAACATAAGTGTTGAAGGGCGATCAATTTTTAAACCCAACATATTCATTACAGACTCGGTCATTACATTAACTGCAGCACCTCCATCAACTAAGACATCATGAATTGAAATACCATTACATAATACCTCAACTTGTGGAGCATAGGGATCTGCCTCTGCCTCCAAAATAGGGACCTCAACCTCCTTCCTTCTTCGAGCATTGAGTCCACCTCGCAACTCCTGCCTCTTCTCATAAGACATAGCCAAGAGTTGACCATATGTAATATTTGTAGGCCTTTTGGACAGATATTCCAAGATGGAATATGGTCCTTGCCCCTGTGAAATCAGAAAATCCTACACACCCAACTTTCTTCTCCTATGTTTCTTACTAGTTTCTCCTTTCATCTTCTTAGGATCAGTTCCATCTTGATTATCTTTTTCTTTCTTTCTTTTTGTTATAAACACATCTACTTCATTATTTCTACTCTTATCTACTACATCAAGAGAATTCACAGGTGCTTTTCCTTTATCATTATCTCTTGTACCAGATGTAGAAGTTCTATCTGGACAATTATACTTATAATGACCCTTTTTATAACAACTATAACAAACAACTTCAGAAATATTTCTTTTTGGACCTCTATCTCCTCCCTGAGAACTAAATTCCTTTCCTTGAAGAAGATTAATAGTTAACTGGCCCATCTTCCTAAGCAGATTTTCATACTCAGTAGATGTACTAGGAGAAATATTTGTGCTCACCGGGAGTGGTTGTAGATTCTGGACCAAAGGTGCTGGTGTAGGCTCTACTTTAACAACAATTTCTTTGGGCTCCTCTTCCATGCTTTCTTCTTGCCTTCTTGCAATCTCCTTTACTTGTTCAATGGTAGCTGGGTGGTCATACTTCACTCGTTGTCTGATCTCTGGCTTCATCCCAAGAATGAAGTGCTTACAGAGGAGATTATCCACGCCATTCATCAACCCATCCGCTAGTCCTTCCTTCCGGATCTGGGCATCGAGCTTCCTCCTTAGCTCTAGAACACGAGCATGATAATCCCTTATCTTCTCCTTCTCTCCTTGGGCTAGTTTTGTGATCCGGATCATGAGGTCTGCATATTTCTGTTGTTCACCAAATTCTTCAAGAAAACTTTTAGTTAATAAATCCCATGAACTTTTCACATTATCACCTAGTGTTTCAAACCACCTACGTGTTGAACCATCCAAAAAGGTAGGAAAAAATTCAGTCCATTGTTCCCTTCTTATAAGGCCATTACAAATACAAGATCGCTTAAACTCTTGAATGAAAGAAGAAGCATCTTCATTAGATTGAGCTGAAAAAATAGGAATCTTTCCCATTTTCAAAAGTAACCACCGTGAAATACCAACCCACAAGTACAATCAACAAGACTTATGTGCACAAATAATTGGAATTACTATAGAAATGACCACGGTAAACTATGGTAAAAACTGATTTTACTATGGTAAAAACTAATTTTACTATGGTAAACACTATTCACGGTAAAAAGTGAAGTTACTGCGGTAAATACTATTCACGGTAAAAAGTGACTTTACTGTGATAAATACTATTCACAGTAAAAATGACTTTATCATGGTAACTACTATTCACGGTAAAAATGACTTTACCATGGTAACTACTATTCATGGTAAAAATGACTTTACCATGGTAACTACTATGCACAGTAAAAACAAGGTTACCCTCCAATTGATTTTTGACTAAGTGGGAATATCTCTCCAGAAAATCCACCAACGAGGAATGGTCCCGGCAACGGAACCAAAATGTCAACACCAATCCGGCACTATGATAATTCTTCACCGGGAACTCCTCGTGCTATGATTATTTACTAATGCACAACCTTTAGTTTGGTGGATGTAATTTGGAAACAAAACAACAACCGAACACAAGAATACCATCGACTATGATAAGACAGAATGATGACAAATCTGAAATATCAAAGTAAATTATAATATTAACATGAAATTGTTACAATCTCACCCATGAGGTACTTCAACAAGACTATGGGAGAAACTTTACAATTACTCCTCTTGATGGCTTCTTCAACACACCTTTAACTGATGGCTTCCTTTGCACATTTCCTACAATATTTCTCACTACTTCTTTCTATGCTAAATGGGGGGGGGGGGGGGGTGGCCTCTCTATTTATAGAACTTCTAGGCTTATCCAACCTATCTCTAAGATAGGATAAGAAATCCACTCTGACGAATCATATTCCATACCTTGACTCCTATCTGTACATGTAAGCTTATCTCTTAAGATAAGATAAACCTTATCATTTTACATGGGTTCCACATTTTTAGACTTTTTACAAATAAAATACACAAAATATTTATGACCTCACTCCTTGTTCCTATTAGCAATATAATATTTCTAATTCCTAATCATGTAGACCCTACTTCTCTAATTACCCAAACTTTGACATTTTAACATTACCAGACCACTTACGACAAATATTTACTTTTTACAACATTCCTATTGTGCTTTGGCTGTTACCGTACTCCACATTATTGGCAACACTGCACTGACGACGTCGTTATCTTCTATCAGACGCTACTACTAATTATACTTAACAACATCCTATTCCTAATACATACATTAATGAAATAGAAATTATGGAGGAAAATTTTAGTGTCGACAGTGCCACCAAAGATTAAAACAATATCAGATTCTGACAAAGTGCTTGGGCCAACAAAGGGGCGATTATGCCTGGGTTAGTGTGTATTCGCTGGTATGACAAGTTTTGCATTGTAGTGAAGGTATAACATGAAATGGCGTCTATGCCTGGATTACTACTCCTGTGCCCCGATTAGGGTATGTGTGTCGGGGTTAGTGTATGTGCGCCGAGGTCAAAAAATAGAAATTCAAGCTCTGACAGTGCGCCTGCACCACCTAAGAGATACCTATGCCATGATTAGTATATATGTGCCCCTGTTAGTGTGTCTGCACCACTCCTGCAACAAAAGTATGGTGACAAACACAAAAAAGCTCACAATACTTCAAATTTTAACAAGTTAAATTGAAATTAGCAACAACCCATTAAAATGATAGCTATAAGTGAGAAGCTAGACATATAATGCTAGCAAAAATTCCCAAAAAATAAATATTAATTACTATATGTGCATATAAAAGGGTTAGCCAAAAAACAATAGAATTCAAACTAAAAAACTGTTAAGGGACAAAGGATCCGTCCCACCGGGCATGCCAAATGTGTGCATGGTTTTGTTTAGCTAAGTTAGAAAAATGAGAACTAACACCTAAATAGTTCTATAAAAAAGATAAATCAAAATCTAAAACACCATCAAGATAAGAGCTAAGCAAGGTTAAACAACAACATTATTGCATTAGAACTTTGAAGCATAAATCAAACTAACATGCTAATTATAAGGAACCTCTACTCTTTGAATTACCAATAAAATCAAATGAACCTATGTAAATTCAATGGCAATCAATAGTTGATTGTTTTATCCTCAAGAAATTAGGAATGGGAGCTCATCAAAGCATGGCTACAAGACCACTTTGATTATTCCCATATGACCTAAGAACTTGGATGAATGCAATGTAAGAAATGGAGGCTTCGCTCTTCAAATGGTGGATTCTTCAAGAATGACAAAGAAGATTATAGTCTATTTGCTATGTGCTTTTATTTTGTCTTCTCAAGGAATTTAGGTGTAAGTGTAAAGGTAGGAGGAGGGCTCCTTATATAGCCCAATGGGTAAAGGAATCACTACATCCCTTTGTATGTGGGATAATAGAGATGTTGAGTTAGTTGTGGATAAGGGGTGTCTAGATAGGGTTGAGTTAACTTTAGGAGGTTTTGATTGTCCTTTAGTGACACATGTGGATAAAGGGGGCATATTAATTAATCAAGATGATTTAATTAATATGTGTGCAAGCATATTAAAGCTTTTAGAGGAATATTAGCATGATTTAGACTATAGAAGGGGATTAAATCAATTAAATATTGATTTATTGGTTAAATGAAAGGGGAGGCTAATTAATTAATAATAATTAATTAGTCTACATAGAAGGGGAGATTAATCAATTAAATATTGGTTTATTAGTTAAATGAAATGGGAAGCTAATTTATTAAAAATAATTAATTAGTCTAGATAGAAGGGGGAATTTATTAATGGAAGGTCGTTAATTAGGGTATTTGTTGGATAGGTGACTTAATTAATTAGCATGATGTAATTAATTAATAACAATAGGAGAGAAGATGGGCCCTTTTGACGATATGTCACCAATTTGTGGGAAAGGAGATAATTAGTGCAATTTAAGTATTTAAATTGCTATGGCGTAATTATGGATGTCTACATTGAGAAATCATTTGCACATACCCACCTAAGGATTTTTGAGCTCTGAATTACCTGTGACAGTTTCAAGTGAGAGTACGGTCAAAATGATGAGCACTTTGACATGATGGTATCCCAACCAATGGGAAGAGGAGTGTGTCATTGATGGGTGAGTTATCTGCATTTATTCATTTTTACCCTAAAACATATAAAATGTGAAAAAATCAATGTAGGGGGGATATTTTTAACAATTTTATAGTCAAAATGTCCACAAGGGGTGTGCCTAGTAGGATTTGTAATTTGTTTCTTTAAAAATGGTCAATTTTGTATTTTTTTCATTTATGGGGCCTTAGGGTACGACCCGCATTTCGCAGACGAAACTGCCGCGATGGTTACAAAACTTCTGCTTTACACAAAGTGGCAGTTGTGCAACCGCCATGTTAGTTACACAACTGTCAAAGGGGGGAATGAAAATTTGGGATTGCCACCATGGTTATGTAATTACCACTCTGCATAGAGGGGTGGTTATGCAACCACCTCTCTGCATAGATTGACAATTGCGTAATTACCATGGAAGAACCCATATTTGACTAAGTATGGATTTTTTTTTGTTTTTAAAATGTTTTTATGATGTTTTTGGTGAGCTTATTATGCATTATGATGATTCTAACTTTCTCTTTTTGATGTTTATGAATGCATGTCCCATATATCAGATGGAGTAGAGCTTGGGAGTGTAACTAGTTGCCTTTGATTTTGGATGATCTTACTTAGGATGAGAGGGATACAATGAATAGGGCTGGGATATGGAAAATATCCCAGACACAAATACTTGCACCAGCTAGTTATTTTCTAGCTGATCTACTGATTTATTGGGATACAAACTGAAACACTTTCCATCTTCTTGGAGTCAATGGGAAGTGGACCATTACTCTTGAGGATGTCTACAAGATTCTGGGGTTTCCTGTCATTGGCAAGAGGTTGACTTTATCTAGTGCCACTTATATGGTACAGTCATGACATTAGGCCACATATATGGGAGACGCGTTGGCACCTGATACTAGTGCCAAGTAGGGCATGCAGTTATTTTCAATAGCATCTACTCCTATCCCTACCTTTCACAAGGCCATCATTGGCATTAATGGCTTCAAGTTTAGTTAGGGGAAAAGGGTGTAGACAAGTTACTTTATTTCTTAGTCGCAATCATTTAGAATATTGAGTAGCATGGCTGCATATTTTCATGGTGCATTGACATGTTGGGGTGCCACCTACCATGATCTTTATATGATTTTCATATTAGTGGAAAATCCCTCAGTCATCCTATACTTGATATGGGTTGGATTTATGAGAGGATGATCCCCTATTAGAGGGGTGTGGGGATAGCAGAACCCGGGACTATTAGGGTAGCGAGATGGATAGTCATGGCCCCGCTCAAAGGGCATCAACAAAAACTTACCACACTTACTATAGATGATATGATTACACATTCGTACCAGGATATGATTAGCCTATGGGGTAAGGATTTTGTTATTGTTGCTGCATATAATACTAGTACACATTTAGTGGACATGACCAGTAGGGTTGAGGTCCATTCAGTTCATAGGGTGCCCCTAGTTCAGGTTACCTCACAGTGAGGACCTCCCGACAGTTCTAATTATTTATCGTGTGTTTCAAGAGACTAGAGTTAGACCTAAGGTAAATCTCAAGTGGACCATTTCTACACCTAGAGTTCCGATTGGCAATCCATAGGCTACCTTAGAGGTGGAGATTGAGGTGGAGAAAGAGATGGAGGGAGGAGAGGAGGAGAGAGATACATAGTGGCCCGTTATTAGGGAGGATTCTAGAGCAGCCAAGGCTGAGGCTAAGGCCGACAAATGAGAAATTACATACCAAGGATCCTTTGACTTCCAATGGGGGAGGGGATGAGGAGTCATCGTTTGGGTGACAAATGGCCATAGAGGGGATCAAGGAAGAGGAGGTGGCCATAGAAACTTCACCACGACCACCGGTAGACCTATCGTAAAGGCCAAGAGATCTAAGTAAGTAGCATATCTTCTCTTGAATCTACTTGTTAGGTTAGACTTGTTTCTTTTTATTAAGGGAAAATAGTTTTGAAGGGACTATACCCTGAATACAAAAGGGCTCAAAAGCTAGATAGAAAAGATAAAAGAAGCAGCCCAGAGAAGGGCAGAATAGTCAACCAAGGAAGGCTCAACAACCAAATATTACAATAAAGGAGATAACAGGATCAAAACGTACAAAGATCTAGAGAAAAGAAGGCAATCCTCTGGAACAAAAAGGAACCAAAAGAGAAACAACATAAGGAGTCCCGCCGCAAAACAGCTCCAGAACCACCCGATGACAGCCACATCACAGCCAAAAAATAGCAACACTACAACCCTTTACTTGATGGCTCTGTCAATTTTGGTTTTGACAGCTTGCAGTGACATGAAGAAGGCAATGGTAGTGGCCTGAGAGGGGTATTGAAGATCAGCTTGGGCAATTGCAATGTCCCTTTTCTCTTTAGGGCCCCATATATCCTCATTGATCCCACTTAAACTTCAAACACTGTGGACATGTTGCTCAATGAAGTTGTAAATGCTTTTGAGGGCAGACAATATGCAGTCATTTTGGCTTTTAGCATTCCCCAATCTGCCATCCAAGGACTGTAGTTTCTTGAAAATTTCACCAATAACCCCCTCATCCTCCTCACTTTGAAGGATCCTTTTTCCCTTAGCTCTTTCCATGTTTTTTATAGCTCCTTTGAGCTCTTGAAGCTCCTTTTCTAATCTATCCACCCTATCCAACAAATCCTCCTCTTTGGGCTCCTCCACCAGCCTACTGATATGCAGAAGGCTTTCAGCTAGTTCTAAATCCTTGTGGCTCCTTAGGACACGTTGGGAAGTAGGGATTTTGGATTTGAGGCTCTTGCTTTTCTTGCTGGAGGTCGCATCTTCATTCTTTCTTTTTAGCAGGGGGTAGTGGGAGCAGTGTGGGCAGGAGTAGGTATGGAGGAGGGAGGTGGGATAGGATTCACCGGAGGGTAGTTGGAGAAATGGTGGTGAATCAAAAGGATAAGGCCTTGGTGTAAAGGGATAGCCCTAGAGTGGATTTGAACTTCCCTTATGGATTTCTCCAAGGAGTTAATCAGATAATGAGAAAAGTTGATAATGTTATTTCTACGAAAATGATTCAGAAAAATCAGATGTTTTTGAGGTAAAGTCACATATCTTCCTTCAAGGGTAACATACCTTACCACCATTTTGGCTAGTTTAGCAAACGGTACAGGGATCGACTCCACCTTGAGGCCAACAGTCGCGAACTCAAGATTCTCTCCCTCTTCCATAAATTTCTTGGTTTCAACCTCCCTGTCTACCTTTTTATTGAAGAATTTTGTGCCTTCCAGGCTGAGGCCCGTGATCTGAGCTATGAGCTCTTCTGTGATTTCCATATTCATGTTATTATATTTGACTGTTTTGTTCTTCCAACCCCGGGTGAACTTGATAGAGATGTCCTTGTCGAAGCCTTGGATCCTTTCGATGAAATTAGACAGGCCCCCGATTTGCAGGTATTCCCACAGCTCCGTGTTATCTTTCCACTCAGGGTTGTAGGTTGGTTCTGTCTTACATGGCGGCCCCCCCATGTTTCCTCTGCACCTTTTCCTGTTCTCAACGATAAAATAGCTATCAATGTGCAGAATAGGCCGAACTTTGAACTTGGAGTTTAAATCATTCCTTCCCATGAAAGCCAATTTAATTATTATGCTACACTTGTTATTATTACCCCGCGCCTTGGCTTTCCTCCTATACCAAGGAATGATGACAGCCCCACCCACACAGATTGCAACAATCATTCAAATCTTTTGTGATGTCATCCACATGTACTTGGGGATCCGCACATTAGCGTATAAAAAATAGTCGTTAGTTATGATTTTCACAGCCATGAAGATCAATGATTATGGCTTTATTGACATGAGCGGGCAGAACGTCCCCGCTAATCCAAGTTTGAAAGGGATTATTAACACCAAAGTTAGCCAAACTATTAGCGACCCCATTTCCTTCCCTGTAGGTGTGGGTGATTTGGACATTTACAAAGCTTTTACATATATCAATAGCTTCTTCTATAAAATCCCTAATAGACCAGCTGGGGTGTTGCTTTTTATTCAGAAGATTGATAATATTAAGAGAATCACCTTCAATTATTATATTTGGAATGTTACAATCTCTGGCAAGTCTAATACCCCAAAGAGCCGCCATGGCTTCGGAGTAATGATTAGTCTGTCTGCCCATTCTCCCAGAAAAAGCAGCAACATAACAACCTCTTTGATCCCTGATGATTCCCCCACCTCCAGAGTCACCCGGATTGCCCTTTGAGGCCCCGTAAAAATTTAACTTGTGCCAATCAGTGGGGGGTTTAATCCATCGGACTGTGTTCCTATCAGTACCATTGTTATTTCTATTGACAGTGGCAATATTCCATTCAGTCAGAATGCATTCTTCATTCTCCGGGTAGAGTCTATTTTTAGGGGGTTTAAATCTAGCAATATTATCTTGTACAACAATGATAATTTCCTTATATATTTTGTTACAAGCCTGTCTATTGTTTCTGAAAATATTATCATTACGAGCCTTCAAGATTCTCCACATAGCGTGGGGAAAAACAAGTTGCCATAGCCTTTTTACCATGCAATGTTTGAACGGAGAGTTCCATTGCTCCCAAGCCTGAGGGCAGGTAAGGGGGAAAATCCATCTCAGATTGAATTCTGCAATAACAAGCTTCCAAATTTTGGAAGCAATCTCACAATGGAGGAATAAATGCTTTATATCTTTAGCCTCATGCTGAGACATGCAACATCTATTCGGCATGATGAATCCCTTCTTGGTGAGGTTGTCATTAGTTAGGATCTTGCCATTAATAATTAGCCACCAAAAGAAGTTCACTCTACGAGTTAGCTCTGGCATCCACAATTTGTGCCACTTAATTTCGCTTGCCATGGATGCAAAGAAAGAATTATATCCTACTTTAACAGTGTAATCCCCATCAAAAGAATCTTTCCAGATGAGCTCATCCTTAAGATTTTGATTACTTATATGGATTAGGGAATGTTGATTCTGAAGAGATGTAATATCAGCCTGAATATTAATATGCTCCACTTTTAGCTGCTTCCATTTTCTTTTGTTTCCATTCCACTCAATAGGTTAGACTTGTTAGTTGGCTATAAACCATTCTAAAATACTCTTCTTTTGTTTTCAAAAGTTTTTTTGACTTGTCATTGTTTACTCATGTTTTTGTAGTTACTATAGATGGTTTTCGAGATATTATTTGTAGTATTATCATGGATACCTTCACACTTCATATGGGTATGATACAAGATGAGATATTTGTATAATCAGGGCAGCCAACCATGATGGGGCAACACACCTATGTGTTCACACTAGCATGGAATGCAACGGGAGCTATAAATAAGATGAGGACCGAGCTCACTGGATATCAGTCGGTAGAGAGGAGGCGACATCAAGAGCATTCCTGTAGCAAGGTCACCACTTGAAGATCACTTGGTTCATCGTCTCATGCTCACTCTCACAGGTCTGGGCATGGAGGCTCTCACTCCCATCATAGGACTTGTAGCAGGAGTCCTAGCCATGCACCTTCCCAGGGATCCCGTAGTGAGGGATAGGCCATAGGCCTTTATTGCTTTGGGTCATTTTTAATACATTTATCTATTTTTTTATTTTTGGCTCCTAGATGAGTGATTTGACCACACTTAGAGTGTGATGGCATTGTACACGAGACATAGATTTTATCGACATATACATACATACATGTGTGTGTGTGTGTGTGTGTGTGTGTATACATACATATATGTATGTATGTATATATACATATATACATATATGTATGTACGTATATATACATATATACATATATGTATATATGTATATATACGTACATACATATATGTATATATGTATATGTATATATATATATATATATATATATATATATATATATATATATATATATATATATCTATACATATCTGTACACACACACACACACACACACACACACACACACACATATATATATATATATATCTATGTATGTACATACATACATATATAGTGTCTCTCTCTCTCACACACACACACACACACACACACACACACACACACACACACACACACACACACACACACACACACACACATATAGATATAGATATAGATATATATATATATATATATATATATATATATATATGTATATGTATATGTGTGTGTGTGTATGTACATATATTTTTGGTTCAGCTATTTTGTGTAAGAGTTGACTCAGTGATGATTTTCTTTGATTATGTACTCTTAGATGTTTAGAATCTTTAATTTTTGTATATGCTTCTTATGAATGTATGCAATGGATGATGAATATGCAATTTGTGTTAGCAAAATGATTTTTTTTTATGTTCATAAGAACAAATTGCAATCAGATACCAGGGTTTTCAAATAATATTTAGCACTTCCATTTTTTTTGGCAAAATGTGATGAATATGGTATAATAATAAAATGAACTCACTTTAATCCTAACTCCATGCAACCAGTAAGATGTGATGGCTCAAAACTGAAAGAGCTAGAAGGGACATGAGTTATATGGTTTTGATGAATGAATATGGCAAAAAGAAGACAATATTTTTACAAAGATCCAATTAGGAACCTACAACTCAACCCTAAGCATAGTTTACTACCCATTCCAGAATGTGATTTACTTGTAATTTTATCTAGACTTAGATCCGTAGATGTCCTTTTGATTGAAAAAATCCAGTTTTAAGGATTTGACTCTCTTACAACATAGAAATCTAAATTTTTTTCTTGGGAATTTAAATATTTCAAAGCACTTTTTATTTTCTAATTTATTTACAACATACTAACTTGTTTGATAGGACCCCCCCCCACATCTTGCCTCATGCTACCATTAAGAAGCATGGGCTCATAATCGAGAACAAGATATTGGCAAGTAAGGGCACTTCCCTCCTTTCCCAGTTTCACATTGCTAGTAGGAAGCGTGGGCTCATCACCAAAGGTTGATAGGGCGAGGAAGTGTGCTATTATTTTACAAAAGAAAGATTTTTTGTATTTATTGTTTGATTTGTATCTATATATTTTTTATTTTTTGACTTTGACTTGTGATTTTGGGAGGGAAAACTTGCCCCTAGCCTCAACCCCACGTAACCAGTAGGATGTGAGGGCTCATCACCAAAGGTTGAGATAGGTGAACAAAAGCTTGAGGTGAAATGTTTTCATAGCTTTTGTTATGAGTGAGAGTTTTAGGGAAAGATGTGAAATCAAGAAGCTTGTAGAATAGACTTATGAGCAAAGACACCCAAGCTAGATGATACTACGACTAGAACTAAGTATGCAAGCCTTAGTAGAGTCAGTGTCAAAATTCTTCCTTAATTTCTGAAGTGATGAAGAGATTAGAATTGCTTGGTGATAATATGGCAGATGCTTGAAGAGATATGATTAAGCATTTTTTCCAACACTTTATAAGTTGTTTGAAAAGTAAGTTCCTTGGTTTACAATTTCATAGTATGGTAATGCAAATGATATGAAACATGCATGCAATATTGTACAAGTGGAGATGAAAATGAACTATGCGTAGAAAAAATTAAGGTGAAGCGAATTAACTGATTCGCTGAATTCCTCATCATCTAGAGTACATAGGTGATACCTACCATTTTTAAAGTCTTATATTACTTGGTATGGGCCTAAACACTTAGGTCTAAATTTTATCCCTTCACAAGTATTTTTGAGATCAGGCTATCGAGTCTTAAGACTAGATCTCCGACACATATTTCACGCTCGTATACTTTATTATTATATTGACGACACATCCTGTCAGTATAAACTCTATGGCACTACTCATCTCTAAGTCAAGCTTCATCAAGGGTTTCTAATTGCACTAATCATGCTTCACAGTACACATCTTCATATGAAATTCCTTGCAAAGATATGCGAAGGCTAGGTAACTTGATTTCCAATAGTAAAATCTCTTCACATCCAAAGACCAAAGAAAAGGGGGTTGCCCCCATGGGATTCTGAACCAATGTCCTATAGGCCCACAAGGCCTGGATTAGCCTGAGATGTCAATCCATTTTGTTCTCCTTAAATGTCGTCAGGAAAATGGAATTCAAGGTTTTATTTATTACCTCAGCTTGTCCATTAGCCAGAGGGTGGTATAAAGAGCTTGTGTGGTGTGATGTCTTAAATTACGTAAAAAATTCTCATACCTCTTCATTTTTAAATGGCGTGCCATTATCTAAAATAATGAATTGTGGGACTCCATACCTGCATATGATCTAGTTTAGAATGAACTTGGCAATCAAAAATATAGTACAGTAGTAAGAGTTGTAGCCTCAACTCACTTGGTAAAATAATTAGTGGCTGTGATAATGAAATATTGGCCATCTAAGCATGAGGGAGAGAATTTCCCTATCAAATCGAGTCCCCTGATAGAGAAGGGAAAAGGTGTTACTATGGACTATAGAGCTTGTGTAGGAATGTGTACATCCAATGTGAGAATTCTTGACATTTCTGACACCTATGTACATATTCTTGTCATACCGTGTTAATCTATCATGGATGAATGGATACTTTGTTTGGATACAGGTGATATTGTGTTGGTTATCATGCTTGGCCTGATTTAAAGTATAATATATACAGTTATGTTTGTTGTTTTAAATATGGTTGATTTCATTATTTATAAAGTTGATAATAATGACTTGATTTATTCTGTTTGATTGCTTCATTGATCAATCTTACACTTGTGTACTTATTTTAACTTCTACAAAAATGTGTAGACATTTGATTTTACAATCCTAGTAATGTTGATTGATGCAAAGACCTTTGTTGGTAAACAATGGCATATTAGATAATGGGGTCATAGACCCAGGTTCTTATTTAAGTATTGTTTGAAATCCACTATAAGGCCATTCGAACCAATGAAGACAGGTTCGGGAAAATGATTGTAAATCTTGTATTATTGACAGAGATATATGCATATACATATTTCTATATAGATGTACACACACATATGTATATAGCTATATAAATATATATGCTATGACATTGGTTTTAATTAGATGTAAACCTTAATAAGGTTGAGCCATTTTTGAATATGGCTATGTATTAATAAGATTGGTCAGTGCCTTTACCGAGCTCCACATGAGCTCGTATTGAGCTATTCACTTCACTCGCCACCCAAGACAACTTAAAAAAGGTAACAACCCCATTGGATAATGTGTTGTCGATGTAAGTTTTTTAGGGTTTTTTGGAATGGCTTCCCACCGTTGGATAGTGGATAATTTCCTAAACGGATGGATGAGATTATTTAGCAAGGATTTGGGGTCTCCAAAGTTGGCGGATGATAGATAGGAAGGGATATAGTGAGGAATTTGGGGAGAAAATGGTACTACTTAATTTATGGAATTCAATTCATTTTTGTAGTCCTTGGGAGAAACATAAGCTTCTCGAGGAAGATACTTCTGGAACTAAGTGATTATTTGTGTTTCATTTTTCATGTTTTGTATTTTTGGCTCGTCATGTGATCTCTACATGAAAATTTGGTCATGGCTATTTTTGGGAAATCTATTATGCAGCCTTGCATGTAAATTTGGCATCACTAAGTTTATGAGGAAATAAATAAGGCTGGTTTATGGATGGAATGAAAATTTGGGGTTGATCTAGTTTTCTTGTGAGTTTTTGGAAAATTTATATGAATAAGAATAAGCAAGCATGGTCGACTGTGAAAGGGATGATAAGAAATACTTCTACAAACATCTATAGGCATGAGATCGTCTCCCACTCATCTTCATCATTTATAACATTAAGATATTTTAATCAATGTGTGGAAAAATCAGTTTTCAGTGCTTTTGATTTTATTAATGGGAAATTATAATGTATGTTTATTTTAATAAGGTGTGTATCTTTTTTAAAGGATCACCCAGTATTGTATATTTTTTTGAGTATATACATGAAATTATATATTTATATTAACCCATGAGTGGTCAGGTTATATTTAGGACGCTAATAGTATGGCCATGTTATTGTTGTGTCTGTGTTTTATTGGTTAAGTTGCCTAGCCTACATATTTTTGCAATACATGTTGTTATGGACTATGTGTTATGATTCGTTGGGTTAATATTTGATATTCATGCTTGGTTCAGGCTATAAAATATGACTTTGTTATTTTAATATCAAACTCATAGCTCCTATATACATGTAGTTTATCTTTATTTCTCACCGGTTCATTGTTTGGGTGTTAGATATAGACCATGGAATATGAATACCCAACTCGTATTTTTTTTCGGGTTAAGGTTATTTCAATAGTTTGAAGTTTTAGATAATGGAGTTTTATCTTTCTTCTCGAAGAGATAATTTGAGATTGGAATCAATTATTAAGAAGTCATATGAATCGATCTTATTTGTAGCTGAGTTATTATTTTCTTGGTATGAACATTTTTAAAGTTCTTTCTCCAAATATAATCTTCATTGTATTACTCATTCACAATGAATTTGAAATATGAGCTTAGTGTGGTGGCATTATGGAGTTTCGCAACCCATTCACCACAAAATTATTTTGGGTCTGTGTTATTGTTTTTAAGACAGTGACCGAGCTACTTTCTTCTGGTCATGAATAGTTTGGTCATTTTGACCCTTCCACTTATTGTTTATTGTTTTAAAGACCACCCAGTGGTTGGTGCTGACTATGTCTTGTTTACCAGATGTTATCTCACTGTGAGTTAAGAGTTATGAACTGTTATTATTATTTTGGTTCAGTCAAACTAGTGAGTAATGGTGTACTCGGCCATGAAGGAGTTTGTGGAATTAGTCCATATGCATATAACACTTAGCCTACTCTTAGGCTTGGTCGAATCTTTCCACATGAATGTTGTGTTGATTCCTTGGGTCTGTTTGAACGTTTTCAGATAAGTTAAGGTTACTCATATAATTTAAGGTATTTGATAATATTCAGGTCTTTCTGGCGAATAAATTATTATTATAAAAATAGAGCTTGTACTCCTACTTCTATGTGAAGGATTAATGTGTTAGGATAAGTTAAGGTTATTCGATAAGGTTAAGGTATTGTAGATATTAAGGTATGGTGTTTGGATATTTTAATTATTATCTTTACCGAATTAAGATTTTTAATATTATTATCAAGACAAGACTTGAGTTATATAATACTATTTTCTTCTTAAATCGATTATATGAACATGAATGAGGGTTGCATGGATTGATTGATTGTCTCTTTGATTAATATGTTGATATTTGATTATATAAAAAACATGAATGAATGTTTGAGTATAAAGTTTAATAATTTTTTTACTATTATTGAATAACCTTGTTTGGGTTTAAAGGACATAGTTGATATGTTTTTTTGAAATTGGAATTCATACATGTGATCTATTAGTAATTTGAATTATTCTTTTAATGATTTGAGTTTGAGAAATCACATGTTCCTTTTAATGGATTATGAAAGACAGGAAAATGGAATAAAAAGGGGAAAAGATAGGTTGTTATCTTTAATAAATTTCAGATTATGTTGATTATGTGAATTATGCTCATTGAAATATTTTAGTGCTATAAATTGTAAAAATAAGATGGATGACATTTTCATGCCAGTTCTTTCGAACTAACCGTTTCCTAATATTTTTATAGATGGTGGAATTTAAGTCTTATCTAGAGGATGATATGTAAATGGCTATGTTGATTTCTTTTTTATTATGATTGAAGGATGTATTCATTACTTCACTATTTGCAAAAGTAAGTTTGAGCTTCATTGTATAATTTTTTGAAAGGTATTATGGCCTTTGAAGATTTTGTATAATTTTCATGAAAAGAAATAAAAGTTTAATATTCATTTTTTGGATACTGTTGTAATAAAGATCTTGGTTTCTCATATAAATTATTCGGTTCCTTGTTTCAGTTATTGGTCATTAATTACAATTGACTTAATCACTCTAATCTCATAAGATAGATATTATCATAAGGTTGATTAATGAACTATGATTGAATAATACCATTAAGTGTAATAGCTTTAAATGTGTATGAATGAACTAAAGCTATGTGAATCATATGAAATTTAGAACTATTAAAGATAAATGAGTGTGGGTTATTATTCTATAGTTGTGCATAGTACAATTGAACTCTTGTATTATGATAAATTATTAATGACCATTTATTATATAGTCATAAGTATGTAAACATTATGATTATGAATGATTTTAGTAAATTCAGTTGATGAGTTAAATTGATTTTTACTTAAGAAATTAAAATGATAATGTCATAATTTAAACAAATTAGGGACTAACATTATTAATGCAGTTTGTTGTCCTAATCATATTAAGATGCTTAATGTATCTATACTAATACAAAATTATGGAATTGATTACAAATAATTATTGAAACTAAGATATGGAACTTATGATTGAATAATTATTCTGATAAAGTATCACCACATAAAAAGATTAATTTTTTTTGTAAAACTAATTCATTGTGGTGAAATAAGTTACGAAAAACCTAATATATTGTACTCGGCAAGACAAGTTCAGATGGATACTATAGTGCAATGTTCATCTAATGACACAAGTCATTATATGAATATTTCCATGCAAAAATTATCTTAAGTTGTCCCTCAAGCTCCATTTATTATGCATGTCGTAATAAATAAGGAATTGAGTTTGAGCTAAGATGTAAAGGTTGTCTATCTATTTCGGCCTAGTTACCTTTATACTAACTTATGTTGGCTAATGGAGAAAAAATTGATCGTGATACAAAGAAATTCGTTACATGAGATGTTTCTCTCCCATAGGAAACCTAAGTTGGTATAGTTGCACTTCATCATACTATATGAACAAGTTTTTTTATCTTGTGCATAACATGAAATTAATATAACTTAAAACAATGGATTCAATTCTGATAACTGAACCAAGTGACATGGTGATGGGACATGTTTCAAAGATAAATGTGCAATATAGAAATAGAGCATTTAAGTCATCACTCAAAAAAATTTGGCCAAAGTAGTATAAGTCCTTACACTGTCTAGTTCACCTAGTTCTAACTAAAGTGTCAGATGCTGGATGCGATATCGTATTTGAATGAATTCTAGGTAGACCACTTAGAGAAACACTTGAAAAATAAAATCCGAGAAGGGCACTAACTAGGTTATACATAGTATATAGAATCAAAATAGTATCTTATGGGAGATAATTGAATCCAGTTGACCTATAACTATGCACATGATAAATTGAGTTGTTATATGAAAAATTGTAAATAAAAGTTGTTAGATTTAAATGCTCGTTTGTATATTTAAATTAGTGAAGGTATATGTTTAATTTGGGAAGGATTTTAAAAAATTCCCATAATTATTATGTTTGAAAATTAGGTGTTACATTTTGGTATTGGAGCTTCATCTTTCAGCTCTAATGCATATATTGAGTCTTTCACACTAACAAAAATTTGGAACAATTCTCCCCTTATTGAAAAGATGGTAAGAATATTGAGAAACATGTGCAAATCAACAAATTTGGAACCTATGAGAATATCTTCACTCGGGATCTCCTTGTGTTATGATTTTTTACCAATGCACAGCCTTTTTTTTGGTGGATATAATTTTGGAAACACAACAACACACACGATAAACAATAAAACAATCGACTATAGAAATTATTGGTAAAAAATGATAAGGACAACCAAAAATCTGATATTACTATCCAAATAATGTTACAATCTCACCCAAATAATAACATGAAAGTGTTACCAACTCCACATGAACTCCATGATTTTATCTTTCCAACAAGGATTTTTGGGAGAAACTTCTGACAATTACACTTCTTGATGGCTTCTTCAAATTATACTCTTACATAATTGTATGGCTTCCTTTGCACTACTTCCTACATATTATAATCATCACCACTTCTTATCTATGTGCCAAGTGGAGGGTGTTACCTATCTATTTATAAAAGGTTTTTAAGAATTATCCATTTTATCTCTAAGATAGGATAAGAAATCTCACTCTGATCCAATCATATTACATATCTCAACTCTCTACTCTCTATATCTAGGCTTATCTCTTAGGACATGATAAACCTCATCATTTACACATAAAATAATTATTAGGATATAATATACCATCATCCAATCCACCTTTTCTTGACTTTTATCCCACATATAAATAAAATATTCACAAAATACATATGGCATCACTCATTTGTCATTATTAGCAAATATAATATTAATCTAATTCCTATGAGCATGCAGACCCTACTATCTCTAATTACCCCATGACTTTGACACTTTAACATTACCGGATCACTTACGACATGTATTCACTTTTCACAACATTACCTTAATGTACTTTAAATGTTATCATATAATACTTAATAGTTTCATTCTACCGTGTACGCCATAATTTATTAGTAGGTGTTGTTAACTTGTAGTGAGAAGCTACTACTAACTGCACATTAACAACAAACAATTAACTAAAATATACATTATTAAAATAGATTTTTTTGAAGAAAAATTATAGTGTCAACATATTTCCCCACCTTCCTATCTTCTACTCCATCCTCGAAGTATACTAACACAAACAATATGGATCCGGTGCTATGGAAAATATTCAACTTATCATGGTTGATCCATTTCGTCAATTAGAGTATCATCCAAATCTTCCAATTGATATGATATGATTATCATGCACTATCTACTATCTTGTATGGTCCCATCTATTTAGGAGGGAGTTTACTATGATCTTCTTCTTATGGTGTCTGGAATCATATGCTAGGACCAAGCCATTCAGTTGAAATGGAGACCGCTAGATCTTCCGATCGAATTATTCCCTTCTACTTCATGTTCTTCTTGTAACTTATCTCCTTTGCTTTTGTCACCCACATTTCCTCTAAAAAATTCCAGATGTACCAACCTCTCCCTTATTTAATCACTTATCATTTATTCTTGTACATAACCCATATCTCTTACAGGTTGGAATACTCAAACTCAATAGGAAGAAATTGATAAATTCAATAATCCAAATGAAAAGAAAAGTATCCTTTTGTTGAATTTTAAGTAGCCCCTATATGAACAAAATGTTTCTTAAATCCACTTATCCCATATATTTATATGTAAAGTTACATCATTTACCAAAATTTGATACAACACAATACATTGTTCGTAGCACTCCACCTGTCCATTTACTAGTGCTCAGCTTGTAGGCCATTGCCTTTCCTACTGCTTTATGGAAAAACCTATCCACTAGATATTTTACCACCTAATTAATAAAGTGGAATCCTTTATCTTTTATAGTCTCTAATGGACAGTAGCCTAATCTAGCAATAACTGCACTCATACAAGAACCTTACCCCCTCATCCATGGAATTTGTTTTCAATGGTTTGGCCTCGACCCACTTAGTTAAATAATCAATGAAAATCTATAATATACATATTTTTACATGGATGTGGGTGGAAGCGGACCTAAAATTTCTATTCACCACTTTTCAAAGGAGACCAAGTGGAAGAATAGGACATAATGGAGCTGATGAAGTCTTACGGTTACCATGTGATTAACAAATATCACACATCTTACAATATTTATAAAAGATCCTTAAAAAGAGTGGGCCAGTGATAACTTGCATCCAAGTATCATCCTTGATTTAAGTTGTCCAAGAGAAGTGTCCTCCTTATGTACCATCATGGAACTTCTTCTGATTAACTCCTCCCCTTGATCACGTCCATTTGGCTACACTTTTTTACTCTACATCAGGTCCCATTCGAAACTAATGACTCCTTGTATACTATAATATGGATAACTTTCTTGGAGTAATCTTTCTCTAGTAGTATTTTCACCAGCACCATCAGGAAACTTGAATTCATTCAGATAATTCCAAATATCTATGTATTCACTAGGGATTGTGTCAAGGGAGAACAGTGCTACATCGGGAAAATCATCATCACAAGATGATCCTAAACCATCATAGGCTCGAGAGAGTGCATCTGCATTGACATGCTTCTTTCCTAGCCTATCTATAATATCTAATTCAAATTCTTGTAGCAAAATTATCCATCTTGCTATCCTCCCTAATGGGTTAGGCTTATTTACAATATATTTTAGAGCCTGATGATCTGTTACAACTATAAATTTTTTCCCTAGCAAGTAATTCCTAAACTTCTTTACAACAAAAATTATATCCAGAGCCTCTTTTTCAGTTACAGTATAATTTACCTTAGCACTACTCATTTGTTTGCTCCCAAAGTAAACTGAATGTTCATTCCCCATTTTCATCCTTTTGGCTCAAAGTACTTCCTGGTGCTGCACTCTGAGGCATCGGTGTACACAATGAATGGCTTGTTCCAATCTGGATTCTTTAAAATGGGTGAAGACACCAGGGCTTCCTTCAGTTGTCCAAAAAGCTTCATGTGCCTTATTTCTTGGTTCATAAGTAACATCCTTCTTCAAGAACTGGGTTAGTGGCTGTGCAATGTTTGAGAAATTCTTGATGAACCTTCTATAGTAACCCACATGGCCTAAAAAATGATCTCAACTTACTTCTATTCATAGGAAATGGTAAATCTTTGATTTTTAAAACTTTATCAGGATCAGTACCAATACCATGTCTGGATACAACATGCCCTAACAAAACGCCTTTAGAACATCCAAAGACACACTTTGTAGGGTTTAGTGAGGCTTGCGCTTCATCTAACCTTTGAAATGCTGTCTCCATCTAGTGCAGGTGGTCCAACTTGCTCCCATAGATGCAAAAATCATCCAGAAATACTCTGATGAAGGTCCCAATGTAGGGTTCGAACACCCTATTCATCAAACGCTGGAATGTTGCCGGAGCATTACACAACTCAAAAGGCATAACTCTATAATAAAACGTTCCCCAAGGAGTGGTGAATGTGGTCTTCAGCTAATCTTTGTCTTGCTATAGGAACTTGGTTGTAGCCGTTATATCCATCAACAAAAACTATAGCACTCCTAGCCAGCTACTTCATCCAAGATCTGATCTAAAAATGGAAGAGGGTGATGATCCTTCTTTGTTACCTTATTGAGCTTCTTGTAATCAACACAAACGCGTAGCTTCCCATTCTTTTTTATTGAGATCACAATGGGAGAAACCCATTCTGAATTCTCCATAGCAAATATGAATCCTGCATCAAGCAACTTATCTATTTCTTCTTTTACAATCTTGGAAAAATTAGGATTCATTCTATATGGCATTTGCTTTATGGGCTTAGCACCATCTACCAGCTGAATAGAATGTTCTTATCCAACTTACTTGATGGAGTTCCTTGTAATCAAAAGTGAATATGTGTATGTACCTTCGGAAGAGCTGGAGCTAGGATTCCTTCTCACTCTCCATCATGAGCATCACCAATCTTTATTTGTTGGAGACGATCCATCAACTTCTTCTTTAGATAATTTTATGGGGTCATGAGTTGGTGTGAGTGGAAGGATATCCATGACTAAAACATGCAACCTCACTTTCTTCATCTTCAGTGTCCACTTCACTAGTACTAGAGTAATCAGAGGATTTCCAATCATCAGTTTCATCACTTGAATCCACAAGTTCTGCCTTATGATGTCGAGGGATCACGTTTATCTTCACCCTCTCTCTACCATGTCCAAGTGTCATGAAACCTTCATTCCAATAATTTCTTGCATGAACTCTCTTTAGCCATGGTCTTCCCAGTAGCATTGGGTACGCAATAGTACCATTTTTCATCACCTGAAAGTCTACCACACATATAACACCCATAACATATATTTCCACATTTGAAACTACAACTTCTGGTTTAGTTTTTCCCTTATTTAATGATCTTAACATAAGTGTTGAAGGGTGATCAATTTTTAAACCCAACATATTCATTACAGACTCGGTCATTACATTAACTGCAGCACCTCCATCAACTAAGACATCATGAATTGAAATACCATTACATAATACCTCAGCTTGTGGAGCATAGGGATCTGCCTCTTCCTCCAAAATAGGGACCTCAACCTCCTTCCTTCGTCGAGCATTGAGTCCACTTCGCAGCTCCCGCCTCTTCTCAGAAGACATAGCCAAGAGTTGACCATACGTAATATTTGCAGGCCTTTTGGATAGATCTTCCAAGATGGAGTATGGTCCTTGCCCCTGTGAAATCAGAAAATCCTGCACACCCAACTTTCTTCTCTTATGTTTCTTACTAGTTTCTCCTTTCATCTTCTTAGGATCATTTCCATCTTGATTATCTTTTTCTTTCTTTCTTTTTGTTACAAACACATCTACTTCATTATTTCTGCTCTTATCTACTACATCAAAAGAATTCACAGGTGCTTTTCCTTTATCATTATCTCCTTTACCAGATGTAGAAGCTCTATCTGGACAATTATACTTATAATGACCCTTTTTATAACAACCATAACATACAACTTCAGAAATATTTCTTTTTGGACCTCTATCTCCTCCCTGAGAACTAAATTCTTTTCCTTGAAGAAGATTAATAGTTAACTGACCCATATTTTTTAGCAGATCTTCATACTCAGTAGATGTACTAGGAGAAAT
Source organism: Taxus chinensis (assembly GCA_019776745.2). NCBI lineage: Eukaryota > Viridiplantae > Streptophyta > Pinopsida > Cupressales > Taxaceae > Taxus > Taxus chinensis. The sequence goes on from CM034157.1 coordinate 206,351,272, forward strand.
ATTTGTGCTCACCGAGAGTGGTTGTGGATTCTGGACCAAAGGTGCTGGTGTAGGCTCTACTTTAGCAACAATTTCTTTGGGCTCCTCTTCCATGCTTTCTTCTTGCCTTATTGCAATCTCCTTTGCTTGTTCAATGGTAGCTGGGTGGTCAAAATTCACTCGTTGTCTGATCTTTGGCTTCATCCCAAGAATGAAGTGCTTACAAAGGAGATTATCCACGCCATTCATCAACCCATCCGCTAATCCTTCCTTCCGGATCTGAGGCATCGAGCTTCCTCCTTAGCTCTAGAACACGAGCATGATAATCCCTTATCTTCTCCTTCTCTCCTTGGGATAGCTTTGTGATATCGATCATGAGATCTGCATATTTCTAGTTGTTCACCAAATTCTTCAAGAAAACTTTCAGTTAATAAATCCCATGAATTTTTCACATTATCACCTAGTGTTTCAAACCACCTAAGTGCTGAACCATCCAAAAAGGTAGGAAAAAATTCAGTCCATTGTTCCCCTTCTTATCCAAGGCCATTACAATTCTTTGTTTACAAGATCGTTTAAACTCTTGAATGAAAGAAGAAGCATCTTCATTAGATTGAGCTGAAAAAATAGGAATCTTTCCCATTTTCAAAAGTAACCACCGTGTAAAATACCAACCCACAAGTACAATCAACAAGACTTATGTGCACAAATAATTGGAATCACTATATAGAAAGTGATCATTTACACCTTTCTACAGTAAAATAGAAATGACCACGGTAAAAACTATGGTAAAACTTGACTTCTGCGGTAAAAATGTGACTTTACTGTGGTAAACACTATTCACTGTAAAAAGTGAAGTTACTACGGCATAAATACTATTCACGGTAAAAAGTGACTTTACTGTTGAAAATACTATTCATACGGCAAAAATGGACTTTACCATGGTAACTACTATTCACGGTAAAAAATGACTTTACCACAAGTAACTACTATGCACAGTAAAAACAAGGTTACCCTCCAATTGATTTTTGACTAAGTGGGAATATCTCTCCAGAAAATCCACCAACGAGGAATGGTCCCGGCAACGGAACCAAAATGTCATCACCAATCCGGCACTATGATAATTCTTCACCGGGAACTCCTCATGCTATGATTATTTACTAATGCACAACCTTTAGTTTGGTGGATGTAATCTGGAAACAAAACAACAAACATAACACAAGAATACCATCACTATGATAAGATGGAATGATGACAAATGAATGAAATATCAAAGTAAATTATAATATTAACATGAAATTGTTACAATCTCACCCATGAGGTACTTCAAGTGTTATTGACTTCACTTGTCTTCCACCAATATGGGAGAAACTTTACAATTACACCTCTTAATGGCTTCTTCAACACACCTTTAATACTGATGGCTTCCTATAACACACTTCCTACAATAAACAATTAATATCTCAGTTACTTCTTTCTATGCTAAATTTGAGGGGGGTGGCCTCTCTATTTATAGAACTTCCAGGCTTATAAGATCTTATCTCTAAGATAGGATAAGAAATCCACTATGACGGAATCATATTCCATGACCTTGACTCTAGTATCTGTACATGTAAGCTTATCTTTTAAGATAAGATAAACCTTATCATTTTACATGGGTTCCACATTTTTAGACTTTTTACAAATAAAATACACAAAATATTTATGACCTCACTCCTTGTCCCTATTAGCAATATAATATTTCTAATTCCTAATCATGTAGACCCTACTTCTCTAATTACCCAAACTTTGACATTTTAACATTACTGGACCACTTACGACAAATATTTACTTTTTAAAAACATTCCTATTGTACTTTTGACTATTACTGTATCTTCCACATTATTGGCGACACCGTACTGACGGTGCCATTATCTTTTATCAGACGCTACTACTAATTATACTTAACAACATCCTATTCCTAATACATACATTAATGAAATAGAAATTATGGAGGAAAATTTTAGTGTCGACAGTCCAAAACCCTTACTATGTATCACATCATATTTGTTTCACTGCACTGGGTGTCATTGATAATCCAATATGAAAGAAATACCTATAAGAGACCTCAAGAAGTATAAAAACCCAAGAAAAAAAGAATGCAAATGAATGGGTCAGAATGACCTCAGCTGCCACAACAGTGGGCTTACTAACTGAGCACTGCACTACATTTTAGACCCAAATGTAGTTCTGGGTGTGTGTGTGCATGTGCATGCCCTAGGTGCTCTTGTGTAGTCACACTTTGTGAAGATAAATAACTAGATGTAGAGAATGTAGTAGAATGGTGCATGAAATATAATAGAATCCCCCCCATGCTTGTGTGATGTAGATGAACTAGCCTTGTCCTTGTGATGGAGCTAATGGGTGCAAATGATCTCCAAATGGATGTAACTCTAGGTGGATGATAATAGTGACTAGTTCCTGGTCCCCCATTATGGTCTCATAACTTTGTATTTATAGGGTTCTCTTGATCTAATTTCATAATTAACCCAAAAATGACCGACCACCAGGAAGATAAGAATTTTTAACAGCTAGAAAGTGCCAAAAAAGTGGCTCGAAAGCTAAAAAAGGATCGGGGTGCCCTTGGTGGGACTAGGGCACCCATGGGTGCTCCAGTCCTAGCCTGGGCACCCCATTCAAGGCTAAAATAACATGAAATGACAGAAGCTGACAGAGCATGTAGGTGCAAGAGGTTGGGAATGATGAAATAAAATAAAGTAAGATGGCCAAAAGATGAGGGTTAATTAGCACTTTCTTCACTCAAGAACCTTTTAAATAGTAGTATGAGACTAGGACTAAATAATGTCTAAAGTGCATGATTTTGTGTCTACATTTTCCCCCACTTTATGTTGGTGAGAGGAAAGCTCGGTAACATAAAGTAGATAGAGATGCACCTAATGTCCATGAAGATTGTAGTAGAAAATGCGTCAAAGGACTAGACAAAGCGTGGAATGAAAAAAAATATGATGGAGCGTGGAAACTAAAGATGAAAAAGCACAAAAAATTGATGAGAGTGAACCTAGGACGGAAACACATGTGTAATTGTGATGTGTGTATTTACCTGCATGGTTAGTATGGTGTGTGTTGCTGCAAAGTGTTGTTATTGATGTTGTTGTTGTTGTTGCCCCCATTTGACTGCTTGTTTCTCATATGGCTGGACCTACAAGGAGAAAAATATCAAGTAGTCAAATATGTATATATGTGTAAAAACACAATGTAAAAGATGCATTTAAAAGTACGTAAATGTAAAATACACAAATCAAAAATTGTAAATGGAACATGTGCACCTGATCCATGTCGAGAAAGAGAGTGTAGAAGGATATCCTATACTGTCAGGATTTTTTGGGTGATCTGACACCATAGGCTGAAGAAGTATAGGGAGGAATTACGTTGTATCCTCTAACCTTTAAATGCTTCCTTGAATGTGTGTGAAGATATCTCTAAACGTTCTGGTTTTTTGGGTGATCCGAATCCACTATCCAATGTATTGTGGGGAGGGACACCCAATGTAACCTCCAAGCCTGTAACTGCTTCCCAAAATGCTAAGGACTACCATGTCATGTAAAATTCACTGTGTATGGGGTTTGTAGACTCGTTTGAACCCACTCGGTGTATGTAACCCACAATGCCAAGGGTGAACAGTGCATGAAACTGAATTGGTGTAAATGCGGTGTGTAGTATGTAAAACCCAAATGATGTCCCCCTCTTTGGGGGTGCATGTGACTGTCACTGATAGGAGAATGTGGCCCCAAAAGAGGACCAACCACATGAACTTTAAACTCTATACCCTGTAGGGGGAAGGGAATGCACTTGGTAGAACCAAGGCACAAAAACAAGAGGCTAACCAAAGACAAGTGTTAGTATGAACAAGCATGCATGTATAAAATAATGTGTAATCTACGCAAACAGTGTGTAAGCTACCAAGCAAATTAGTAATGTAAACATGCAAGAAGAAAGTAATCCACAAAAAGTGGGACTGCAAACATGGGACATCACTCATGATGTCATTAAGACACGCAAGGCCATCATGGCCACATACAAGCAAACAAGTGTGAACAAAAAACATAGGGCAAGGCCCGCAAACAAGAGAAAACAATAGACAAACAATGTAACAAACAAGTATGGAAGAAAATATCCCTGCATAACAAATGTTGCACATGAAGCACCCATTAGCATGTTAGAAAGATAACTAGTATGTCAAAATCATGTATAACCAAGTAATGTAAAGTGTTAAGTACAAAATGAAACAATAACACCTATGAGAGATGAATGTGGATGCCCCAACGACCAGTGTAGGAAGGGTAGAAGGTGAGCATCCATGTCTTGCATGTAAGAGACTCCTGTATCTGCAATCACAACTAGAAAAAGATGTGAACGTGCATGTGTGGATGATATAGATAAATGACATACAAGTAATCTAACTAGCATGTGTAATAAAGTGACCATGAACAAGCAAAAGTAAGCAAGAGTAAAAACAACCATAATATGTAGTATGTTGTGGATGGATGGAATGGAATGCAAAATGGAGTGATAGGATCTATGCACCCCCAAGTGAATGGAAATGTATGTAGTGAGGTTCATTTGGTTTTCCCCCTCAACAATCAAGAATGAACCGTAAATGAGAGTGTGTCATTGGGAAATGGTTGAGTAGTGTGTGTTGTGTCTAGTGCGTTGTAATGAGTATGTATGCGTAGTGATGATGATATGTGACATATAAAAGAGATGTGCGTGAACCCTATAGCCAAAGTGTATATCACGAAAAATGAATGTATGAGTGATGACTTATCCCTAAGCATATATCACTACACGATGAATAGTAGGGAGGGGTGATGTAACCTAAAGCGTATACCTAAAAGATGAATAACAGTAAGTGATGATGTAGCCTAAAGCCATAAATGATCAAGATGATGAATTGACCATTTGAGCCTATAATGATATGTCACTATCCTATTAATGTCCCATGATAGAAGGGTGAATGATGAATGTGTAAATATGATAAGTTCCTTTTGATTCTTAAACCCTCGACAATTAAGTATGGACTGGGGAACTAAAGGGAGTCATAGGGTAGTTAGTACAACACATAGAAGATGATGTAGTATATGTTGAATCAGATGAACAAGATGACCATGTGATGAGTGGATGTATGATGTAAATGTATACGATAATGATAAATATGAAGTATGTAGATTAAAAGTGAAATGTGTGATATGTGTATGTCACAGAGATGATAAGTTGTATGTAATGCTAGATGAAAAGTGACACATGAAGAGTGTGTTGATGTATGATGTATAGATATGCAAAGATTGAAATGATATGGAATAAATGTAGAATGTATGATGCAAGACATGATGTATGGTGTCTATAGTGTAGTGTGTGGGGTTCATGTGTAGTATGCCCTCAACAGTCAAGTGTGAACCAAAGCACAAGAGTGTGTCATTGGGTAATGACATGACTTGCTAAAGTGATGAATGAGGATATGCAATGTTAATGAGATTGATGTATGAGGAATGCAAAGATGAATAGATGCGTACTATATCAATGATGATAAGGGGAATGTGTTAGATGTTATGCCCCTCACAAGTTCTTAGAATGATGGAAATGCTAGTTCAAAAGACACTAAGGGTGGATCAATGGGGGGGAGTAGTTTCCTTAACAAAAGTGATGAATTATGGAGGTGATAGAGGAGTGTGAGCAATCATATGGTTTATCATCATAGTAAGCTTCATTCGAGATCTAAATCATCAACATATGTAAGGTCTATAAGAGATGTTCTGAGTTGATGTACACAGATCTTAACTTTAGGCATGGATTGTGTACATATTGACTTTGATATATTATTCCTTTAATAAATGGGTGCTTCCCTTATTCGTGTGAATACCAACGAATGAGATCATTTATAAGCGTAGAGGAAGAGAATAATTGCAAATAAGAGATATGTCCAAAAGGCATAAGAAATGTGGAAAAAGAATTATGCATCAAAATTTCTAGCCTAATATATTCAAACCATGGTTGCCCTAATCTAAGTGGTGAAGATTCAAGGAGTACGCGCATGAAAAATAGTGAAAATGAAAGACACACAACCCATAAGCTAACAGTGATAATGAAAAATCCATGTTCAAAGATGTTGTCAATGAAGATGGTGGAAGATTCATTTTAAAGTTTCAAACCTAACAAAATGATGTCATGTGTACAAATAGTGACTATAAAGAAGTCAGGATCGAAAGTTGTATGGTGTTGCCAATATGATTTATTCCTGAAGATGTTCAGCTTAGGATCCAAGGTTTACTAAATGTAAAAGGAGGATGTTGGGATTTATGAATGCCAGTTAGGTGAAGATGAAATGATGCATCATACACTGGATTGGCTGACCCCTGATAATGATTAGTACCATAATGTGATTAGTAGATGGAGGCTATTTAACCTAAAATTCACCTAGTGACATTGCAAATCGGTAAATTCTCTGGTCAAAGTAAGATTCAGTTCTTCCTCTAGGTCTGATACACGAACTAAAATTGTAGAGTTGTCCTGTCACCGCTATAAAGGCTAGTATCTAACTTCAGTCGACTAGATAGAGGGCATTGACGAGTGAGGTGCATGAAATTGAACTAAGGTAACTGGATGTGATGTTCCTATAAGAATTTTCACATAATAGTCCATTAAGTGTGAAGAGAATTGTATACCCCACTGAAGAGGATGGTAATCCAAAAGATCAGCTTCATTGAGTGAAGACAATCCTAGAATTTTAATTGAATATGAAACTAAAACACATAAAGGTGTCATAGTTAACCAAATTTTTAAATAGGAGATACTTATGATTACATATGGGAACAATAAGTAAGGGTTGGAATTCAGTCACATACGAATTATGAATGCGGCTTTGGATCCAAGAGGTTTTAGATCACAATGCATTAAAATGAGCCAACATGTAATAATTTATTTGACATTTTGAATGGTACCATCGCATTAACGACCATTTTGGACTCCAGAAGTGCGATTTACATTGCCTTGACAACGAGTTACGCTTATTTTTGAAAGGTGCCCCAGTCGATAACATAGTAAATGGCAGTCAAATAGTCCTTTTAAAAGAGCCCATAACATTACACGATATGTCATGAAGAATAAGTCCCTAGGAATTGCGATTTGAAGTATTTAACCAATTGCGAAATAATTTTAGAATTCCTTAAATTTAAATAAGTCATTAATACAAGTTCACCTACAACATATTATGGGTCCACGGATAAATCACGGTCGTAGCCAATTCAGGTTAATTAATGAGGTCATTTATTCATAATAGTACTTTACCACTGGAAGTAACTGCAGAAAAGGAATCCCACACATATTGATTTTAGCATTAAGTGAGAAACCCTAATAAATTATCAACCCAAGGACTATAATGTTCATCATTTTAGTGGAAATGCAAACTCGTAATACATGAGATGCACTTCTAAAAACTTCCAGAAAGTTTCATTCAATATGAAAATATGGCATCACAATCAGGGCCAAGTTATGAGCCATTTGCTTGAAAATCTGGTGCCATTACTACAATAGAGTCATAAAAATCAGGATAGTTAGCAGACCTATCTTTTCCAAGTTTTCAATTTTGCATGTCATACTCAGTTTATCAAGCATTTGGGATGCTAGTTTTCTCTTCAGGTTTTTAATGTGTTGGGGAATAGAGAACTTCCCGAGATCATTGTAGCAGGATTAATATATTTCATGGACCACCTCTTAACTAGTTCCATTAATAGATTTGAATCATCATAATTTAGTTGTTGCAGAAAACTTTGGATTTGATACTTGGGTTTCTGAATTATTGATCATGCAAAATTCATTCTAACAATTGTGACTTGCTCCAAAGACCTTAATCGATAGACAAAGGTAGGTTTAAGACCTTTTAGTCCATAACTTGTTAGGGAGGATGACATTGCTCATGGAAGGTTGTTTTCTGTTCATGGTCTTAGTTCACCAAAACATTGCCTATGCATTAGGGATCCCAAGATAGTCCATAATGTCTATTGTCAGATTTCAGACAGATATCCTATGACAGGGTTTGCTACCCACAGGTAGGCCATGAATTCATGGAGTTCATGACATTGTCGCCTCTGAAGATTACCATACCATGTTCAAACCCTGAGTACTAAGAGCATTGAGTACCATTTTTAAAAATTTCTCGACTCCATTCCAGGTCATTGCCAGATCTACTGGGCCTCACCTTAGCTAAGTTTTCTGATGTTGGACAATAATATACAATGAGCCAACCTCTAAGAATCACCTCCTTACGCCACTTGATGGTAAAAGGAGTGAACCAGTTGTAGATATCCTATAGCCACCTTGTAAACAGAGATGACTTTAGATTTAATTTCAGGGGTGGAAATAACTTTTGGGATTTTATAAGAGATTAATAGAAATTCATATTTTTACCACCTGGTGTAAGCAGACCATTGAAAATCTTTCACATTCTACATAAATGTGTCATGATTTTAGACTTAGGCATTCCTTTTTTTCCATACCATTAATTTCAGTAAACAATGTTCACTTGAAGGTCTCACTCGCCTTGGTTTCTTTCTTTACACAAGGTGAATACTAACGCATCCTCCTAGTTTCCAGACCCTGAGATTCAATAGATGAGAATCACATTTCAAGCACTTCTCCGTGCTCATGGATTCCATGTTTTCCAAGAGAGTTAAGGTCTAATTTTTCAGATCCATTTATCATTCTTTTGCCATTTCTCAAGTTAGGGGATCTCATTGCTGGACCTAGAGCTACAAGATCCTAGAAGATGTAATATTTTTAACCATGTTTAACTCCTATGATCCTTTTAGACGTATTTTGCCTATGTAAAGCTCTTTCCTAGGATTTTTCCTCAAAATTTACTCTGTTGGTATGCAACTATAATAGATTGTCCAATTTTACCTGTTATTTGTGGGCAATGAAAGGAGAATACTGTTATGATCATGTACAACTTACCATTGCATCTCCTCATTCACGATCCAAATTGGACATGCCATGTAGCCCAGCTAGCAATGAATGTACTCCATTCATTATGACTCAGAGAATCTACAATTTTTTTGATGAATTTTAATGAATCTTCTTCATGCTTAGGTAGGCGATGGTCTAAATACATTCCTACCCATGAGATATTAACATAGTATATCCCAATTTACCTAGGTAGGCATTTCATTCAGTCCTTAGGATAGATACTACAACAATGCACTAGCATGCTAGGGCACATACCACATGTTGACATGGTCTAAATTGTAGGGGTTTGTTCATTGCATAGAAGTACGCAGACCTTTGTTTTTGCTAGTTCTAATCGATTAGTTCATTTCATGGTCCATGACTTGGGAGGGGTTAAACAGGTGGGCACTACTGATGGCTACAACTTGCATGGCATAAGCATGGTAGGCCAAGTTTTCAATTATAGGAACATTGACTATTAACATTCAATAATTAAAAAAATCCATGAGTAGCATAGTCTATTAGATCTGACAAATGATGTTAGTAATGTCATGGTGCTTCAATGTTAATGAAACATGGAGGATATTAGGTACATGGCATGAACCCACCATTAAAACTAGATGACACCTAGTGGATTTAGTTTCAGATCAAGAGCTAGAATGTAGAATCCATGACATAGTGAAAAGTTAAGGTCAGACCCATTATGGACTATAGGTCATGCATTTTACAGGTACATTAGACGATGTGATTGTGGGTGTGTGGGTCTTACATCATAAGTGTTTTAGAATACATATTGTAGTGAGAATTTAATTATGGGCACTACTTCACATACTAGTGTGTCGTTGTAAGAGAATTCACTGGAAAATGTCATTATAATAGATCAGTTCTGGATGCATGCACTCACTACCCTATGACGCAGGGTATAGTGGCTCCTCAGAAAATCATGCATACTTGTGTAAATCTAGGGTTTATGCAAATCAACCTAACAATGATTGAGATACATTCATTATCAAATTTATAGAGATGAGCAACCTTAATGACCCATGATAAAAGAAACTAGGATCCTAAGTTGCACACGAATGAGCTACATTGAGTTCACCAAAATGCATTAACTAAAATTGGGGTTATGATGTAGTTAATCTAATGTGTAGAACCTCGACATGTAAATATAGTAAATAAATGTAGTAAATGACTATGAAGAATGACCCAAACAACTAAAAATGAAAATGCAAAACCCTAATAGTGCAAGAGGAGTTAGAAAATGACTCAGCTAATTTGAGGAGCTCATTGGACTGTGTCACAAAAACGACTGAAGAAATAAGAAGCAGGAACGACTATGTGCAGAGGTCCCAAAAAGGATGGATCTGAGCTATCTAGCTAGAATGGAGAACCTGGAGAGGGACTGGGGGTGCCTATGTGGGTGCTCTGGTCTGTAAAATGGGTGCCCTTGGTCTATACAAAAGGTCCAAAATTGAGTTTCACAGGTTGGCAGGTGGTTCTGAAACCCTCGCTGTGTATCTCATCAAAGTTTTTAGACTGTGTCAGGTGTCGCTGATAATCCAAGATGAAAGAAAGACCTGCAAAGATAGACCATAAGAAGTATCAAAACCCTAAAAAGAATAATGGAAATGAATGGGTCAGACTGACCTCAGCTACCACAACAGTGGGCTTACTAATTGAGCGTTGCACTACATTTTGGACCCAAATGTAGTTTCAGTGTGTGTGTGCATCATGTGCCCTAGGTGCTCTTGTGTCAGTCGCACTTTGTGAAGTAGCGAGCAATAAATAAATATAGAAAATGTAATAGAATGGTGCATGAAATAGAATAAAATCCCCCCCATGCTTGTGTGACATAGATGAATGAGTCTTGTCTATGTGATGGAGCTAATGAATGCAAATGATCTCCAAATGGATGTAACTCTAGGTGGATGATAGTAGTGACTAGTGATTGGTCCCTCATTATGGTCTCATAACTTTATATTTATAGGGTTATCTTGATCTAATTTCATAATTAACCCTGAAATGGCCGACCACCAAAAAGATAAAGAATCTGCAAAATGGATAGAAAGTGCCCAAAAAGTGGCAAGAAAGTTCAAAAAGGATCAGGGGTACCCCTGGTGTGACCAGGGTGCCCATGAGCGCCCCAGTACTAAGCTGGGTGCCCCAGTCAAGGCTAAAATAATGTAAATGATAGAAATACTGATTGGGCATGTGGGTGTAAGAGGTTGGAGGAATGATGAAATAAAATAAGTAAGATGGCCAAAAGATGGGGGTTAATTATTACTTTCTTCACTCAAAAACCTTCTAAATAGTAGTATGAGATTCGAGACTAAATAATGTCTAAAGTGCATGATTTTGTGTCTATAAGATTGATCTTTGATCAGGATACCATCAGTTGAGAATAAAAGAATTAATATATTCACAAGACTGCTTTTAGAATAAGGTATGGACATTATGAATTCACTGTGTTACCCTTCAGGCTTACCAATGCTCCATAGCCACTTTTATGAATCTAATGAATAATATATTTCAGGCATACTTAGACAAGTTTGTACTATTATTCTAGATAATCTCATTTATTCAAAAAGCATTGAATAGCATAATGAACATCTTATAATTTTCTTAGATTTGTTAAGAAAGATAAAACTATGCGGTAAACTTTATAAGTGTTCAGTTTATCAAAACGAAGTGCAATATCTTAGAAAAATCATAAATAAGGATGGAATTCTGTAGATCCATCGAAAATTATTGAAATAACAAAATGACCAACACCTCAAAATGTACATTAATTAAGAAGATTCATGGGATTGGCTAGATATTACAGAAAATTTGTAAAGGATTTTGTAAGAGTTACATCTCCCATTACCGCGTTATAGAAGAAAGATAAGAAATTCATGTGGACTGAAAAGTGTGAAACACTTTCAATTTTCTGAAAGAAAAATTAACTCTAGCACCTGTATTAAAATTTATAGATCCTAATGGGAACTTTACGGTAGTAACAGATGCCTCTGGTGAAGGCTTAGGTGGTATTTTCATTGCAAAATGATCATGTAGTCACTTATGAAAGTAGAAAGCTCAATGTGCATGAGATGAATTACACTCCCCATGACTTAGATATTATTGCCATTGTGAATGCATTGCAATTTTGGAGACATTTCCTTTTGGGAAATCCCTTTAAACTGAAAACAAATCATCTTGAGCTAAAGTACATCTTCACACAACTGAACTTAAATGCAAGGCAAGTGAAGATAGTTAGAATTTTTATCACAATATGACTTTAATATAAACTATATAAAAGGTAAGGAAAACAGAGTGGTAGATGCATTAATTTGTAGGAAGCATATTTCCACCCTTTTCACTTTGAGAACCCAATTCAAGGATGACATAAAGAAAACAATATTGGACGATTCTTAATATCAAAAAGTTAAAGTAGTGCTTGTTGCAAATCCTAATGATAAGAGATACAAATGATTTATATTTGACAATGAAGGATTCCTAAGATTTAAAAATCAAGTTTATGTACCTTTAGAAAATGAACTAAGGACAAAAGTGATAAAGGAATTTCATGATGCTCCTTATTTTGGACATCCTAGAGTGACTAAGATGCTTGCTGATGTAAAACAACAATATTATTGGTAAGGGATGAAGAAGGATATATTTAACTATGTATCACATTGCTTGGAATGTTATTGAGTTAAGGTTGAACATTTGCATTGAACAAGATTTTTGTACTCTCATAGCATTCCGCACTAGAAATGACAGGTAATCATTATGGATTTTGTGCAAGGATTGCCTATGTCAAGGAATAAACATGACGCAATTTTGGTTGTAGTTGAAAAGTTAACAAAAGTAGATAATTTCATACCAGGGAATCTAAAATATGATTCACATGTGCTTGTAAAAAGGTTCATGCATGAGATTTTTAGATTGCACAGTGTACCTAAATTGATAATTTCAGATAGAGATCCTAGGATGACTTCTCATTTTTGGAAAACCTTGAATACCGCTTTAGGAACAAAGCTGAATTTTAGTTCTGTATACCATCTAGAATCAAATGGACAGACTGAAAGGGTAAATCAATGATGGAAGACATGCTCAGAATGTACTGTATGGATTAGCAGTACAAATGGGAAGAATACCTTCAACTGGTTGATTTTTCCTATAATAACACTTATCACTCCTCACTAAAAATGGCTCTTTTTGAGGCCTTGTATGACGTAAGTGTAGACACCTATCAGTTGGGATAGTGTGGAAGATAGAGAAACTATAGGACCTGAAATGCTATCTGAATTGGATCAAGTTAAAATCATCAGAGAATGTTTAAAAGATGTTGTTGATAGAAATAAAATCTATGTTGATTTAAAGAGAGTTAACAAAAAATTTGAACAAGGAGATAAAGTTTTCTTAAGGTTTAAGCCTAAGAAAATTTTAATTTCATTTGGAAAAGGAAGCCAAGTTATTTCAGCTTGCTATGTTGGACCCTTTGAGATTATTGAAGTAATTATCCTTATAGCATAATGTCTAGCATTGTCTCTTGCATTGTCCAAGATGCATGATGTTTTTCATATCTCTTTGCTTAAAAGGTATGTATCAGATTTATCACATGTACTTAACTGGAACTCTTTACAAGTTCTAGATCTGGGTGTCATCATAGTTGAACCCATAAGGGTGATGGAAACTCACAAGCTGCACTTGTGAAATAGAGAAATAAGTTAGTGTAAGGTCTAGTGGGACCAATTTTTTGAAGAAAGTGCCACTTGGGAGAATCTAGAAGAAATGAAAACCAATTTTCCACATTTTTTTAGTGATAAACATAAGGATATTTTTTATCCATACTATACTTTTGATATTTATTATTGATTGAATGACTATGAAAATCATAAATTTTGCTGTTTTGGAAAAAAACTTGGTAAAATTAGGTTGTTAGAGCCTTGTTAAAATTATTGTTTTAATTCTGGAAATTGATATTGTAAGTTTCACCTTGATATGTTCCAAATGATTTGGTGATATTTTTATGAGTATAATTTTATCTTATTATTCTAATTTATATGAATGATATGAATTAATCATCGAGGACAATGATACTTAAGGGGAGAGGTATGTCATACCCCACTAATATATCATGGATGAATGGATACTTTATCTGACTGTAGGTGATATTTTATTGGCTATCATGCTTGGTTTGAATTAAAGTATGGTATATACAATTATGTTTGTTGTTTTAAATATAGTTGATTTCATTATTATAAACGTTGATAATCAATGGACTTGATTTATTTTGTTTGATTGCTTCATTGATCAATCTTACACTTGTGTACTTATTTTCACTTATGCGACTATGTGCAGTCATTTGATTTTATGATCAGAGTAATGTTGAAAGATTTTGAATACACTTGTTGGAAAATAATAGTACATTTGATAATGGGGTCATAGACCCAGGTTCTTATATAAGTATTATTTTAAAAATCCATATACATGTCCATTTAAAGCAATGTTGACTAGTTTGGTAAATGGTTTGAAATCATGTTATTACAAGACATTATGATGTGCATGTAATGTAAATGTGTATATATATACATATATAAATATATTGCATATATATATTTATATATTATATAACATTACACATATGGTTAATATGAAATAAACATATTGTGTAGATCTCTGAATATTCTCTTGATCAGGTTTATTTTTAAATTTGTTGAATAGGTAATACCTTAGTGTGGTTCAGCCTACCGAGCTTTACATACCTCATATCAATTTATCACTCACCCACTATATGTGTGTGGATACTTATTTTATTTAAGCCATATCGGAGAATGTGCTAGTAGTGTAATTTTTAGTTTTTCCTTTATCTATGGTATTCTGATCCATTGGATGTCGGATAACCACCCAAATCTATGGTTTTAACTATTTTTTATGACAGATATTTCACCAATGGTTGATCTAGGACATTAGATAGTTCTTAATAGAGAAATTTTGGGCATAAAATGGTACATTCTCATTTAAGTAATTCAATTACATTCCCATAACCCATTGGGAGATTGTGAGAAGCCATTTTGCAAAGGTTTACTGTAAAGTTATTCTAAGTGGTTATTTTTGTGTTCACATTATTCATGTTGGTATTTTCAATTATACATACGACCTCTGCATGTAAATTTTATCATGGCTAGTTTTGGGAAATTTTTTGGGAACTTACATGTAAAATTTTATTTAGTTAGTTTATCGAGGAAATAATAAGGCCGATCATGGATGGAATTAAGCTCTATAGGAATATATTCTTCTGTTATCTTAGGTGTTTGGAATATTTATGGAAGAATGAAGTGGATGAATGTGAAAGGGTTAATAGTGAAAATCTTATTATCAACATGAGAATGTCTTCCTCTCATCTTTATCATTTATAGGCAATTGTAGATATTGGTAATGGTGGAGAAAATTGGAAATCATTTCTTAGTGATGCTTATTTTATTAAATAAATGATAAATTCTTTATGGCTTTATTAAGCTAATAGTGATTTGATTCTCAAGAGTTGAACTTATGATTGAGAAAATCATCCAATACCCATTCGTCATAACCCATAAATGATTTGGAAAGGAATAAATGTGTGATTGATAAAATTATTTATTTTTGCTAATGTCAAAGTTTTTTAGGAATCATTTAAAATATTTGACATTATTTTGGGTTCTCCAACCTTGTAATAGGGTTGAGGTCAAAACCATATAGGCATGGAAGAACTATCAAATTTGGCTATTGGTGTAAAGTGCTTGGTTTATTGGTTCAAGATATATAGATATTCACAATAAGTGGCCATTTAATCTAATTTTTAACTATGATACTCACCTGTACTCTTTTGGATTATTTTTGGCTTTAAGCTTTTTGGTGGAATAATGTCAATTGATATCTCAATTTATTGAGCAACACGGATGGCTTTTTGGGTTAAGCTTGACCTTAATTGCATTTTTTATCATGGAGTTATCTTTTCATTTAACTCATGAAGATACATTTCGATAAGGGTAATCGACTTGAGTTGTATGACTTTGTCTTACCTATAGCTTGAAGTCATATTTAGAGGGAATATTTAAATGGTTTATTAACTTAAGAATAAATGTTCACTATTCATTTCGTGGAAATTATCTTATAAAAATTGAATTTAAAAGGGTTGATGGCATCTATTGTGATGGATACTGGTAGGTCTATTGAGAACTTGTTTTGGTTGTAGGACCTAAAGTTGCTAACTAAAAGTGGAGACTCAAAAATACTTTTTTGGGCAAGCATACAGGCATGAAACATTTCCTCTTCTTTATTATTTATAGCATTTTAATATCTTAATGTGGTAGATTTCAAATCAATCTTTTTTAGGTCTTTCTACTGTATAGAATAAGGTTTATTTCTTTTGCTATTATTTAAGTTTCAGTGATGTCAATTGATGGGTTTTCAAATATCTTGTGAATATAAAGTTGAAATGATTATACACATTTATACTATTTAAGATGCTTGGTAAATCCATTGAACCTTGCAAGTATTATTCGTGGTTTGTGTAATGTGTGTCATGTGTGTTGATTCAAATGTTATTTTATCTCAGCTATATTATCTAAATGAAACAAATGTATTTTATATGGGTTGAATATGTAATGTTTTCCTTAAATCCTTGACTAGAAAACAAAAGTTTAAAATAGTTCTTATTTTGAAAATGTATTTGTATTACCTTGGAACCCATATAAGTTGAATAAGTTTGATATCTTATGTTTTTTTTTATTATTGGCAAATAGTTTTTTGAAAGGGACTATACCCTTGAGTACAAAAGATGGCCTAGGAGCCAGAATAGGAATGAAAACCAGAGAGAAAAGGATCAGAATCCAAATGTGACAATGAAGCCCAAAGTAGCCAAAAAATAGCTACCCAAACAAGACAAAACAACAAAAACACTGCAAAAAAGCAGTAGAGAGACCGCAAAAAAATAGCATAAAAAAAGACAAGAATAGCTAAAGCATCTACAACTACTTTTTGGCAGCTTTGTCTATACTGGTCTTGATATTCTTCCAGGAATTGAACATACCCAAAGTAAGCATGTGGGCAGCGTTAGTCTTATCCAGCTGCTCAATGGTCCTTTTGCTTTCCTTATCATTGCCCCAAAGTGTTTCCGGAACTCCGCTGAGGTTGGAGACACTTTTGACATGTTGCTCAATGAACACCTCAATCACCTAAAGATGGCCATATTGTAATCATGACGAGTTTTGGCCTTCCCTAAATGGGAGTCTAAGGAGTTCAACTTCTTGTAGATATCATCAATCTGGCTGTTATCAATATCCACCTCCTCCTCCTTCTTCCTCTTACCTTTCTGTTTTGCCAAGTTCTTAACCTCATCCTTCAACAGTTTCATATCAGCCTCTAAGGCTTCCAACCTTTTTGAAGAGCTTTCCATATGCACATCCCGAGGGACTGGCACTGCTAATATTTAGTAGGTCATGTGCAATTTCAATTTGGTGAGGACCCTTTCCCACAGCAAGAGTCTCAAGGTTAAGCTTTCTAGAAGCCCTGGTGACCAGTCTGGCCGAGGTGGAGGCGAAGTGGGGGGTGGGAGCAGCAGTAGGGGGAATGGAAGAAGAAGCCTGGATGGCCGGCAGGGGGGTGACAATAACGGTGGTGGGGGTAGAAAATGGAGAAATGGGGCTAGCAGCAGCAGAACCTGGCAGAGGGGGAACTGAGCTAGGAGAGGATGGGAGACCAGGATACTTAAGAAGAAAACATTTATGTAGCAACAAAATAAGCCCCTGGTGTAAAGGAACCGCCCGGGTATGCTTTTGAAACTCCAAAATGGAGTGCTCAAGAGAGTTCAACAAGTAATGGGGGAAACAAACCATGCGATTCCTACGGAAGTGGTTAAGAAAGATAAGGTGCTTAGTAGGTACGGTGACAAACCTTCCTTCCAAGGAAATTAACCGTATCATCATGCGAGTAACCTCATCATAAGGTGGAGGGATCAAGCTAACAAGTAGGCCCGCTGTAACATATATCAGCTTCTCAGATCCCTCCACAAATCTCCTCTCTTCAACATCTTTGTCGACCCTTTTGCTAAAAAACGGAAGCCCTCCATACCAAGGCCGGTCACTTCAGCAATAAGCTCCTCGTTGACCAAGATCTTCTGCCCCCCATATTCCACAGTTCGCTCCTTCTAATCCTTTGCAAAACGCACTGAGATGCTTTGATCATGCCCCTGAACCTTCTCCATGAAGTTGGTGATGCCACCCTTGCTGAGTATATTCCATAGCTCTATATTATCCTTCCAGTCCGGGTCCGCACTAGGCTCAATTTGGCAAGGGGGACCCCCCATCTTCACTGTGCTTACTTGTTTGCAACAAATTCCAAAATCCTTGAGAGCGCTGAAGCCAGTCTACTTTTTACTATTGTAATCCGCACAATGTTGAAAATGAGAGCCATTGCTCTTCCCACGAACATCTGCTTGCCTGCTGATTTGATCCTGCTGAAGTTTGCATGTGGGAATATCGGCCTTTTGGTATTATAGATATTAAGGTATTGTGTTTGGATATTTTAAGTATTATCTTTACCGAATTAAGATTCTTAATATTATTATTAAGAAAAGACTTGAGTGATATGATACTCTTTTCTTCTTAAATCAATTACATGAACCTATAATGATGGTTGTGTGGATTGATTGATTGTCTCTTTAACTAATTATGGCGATATTTGATGAAATAAAAACATGAGTGAATGTTTGAGTATAAAGTTTAATACTTGCTTTATTATTATTGAATAACTCTATTTGGGTATAAAGGACATAGTTGATATGTTTTTTGGAAATTGGAATTTATACCAGTGATCCGTTAGTAATTTGAATGTTCTTTTAATGATTTTTCTTTGATAAATCATATGTTCCTTTTAATGGATTAAGAAATAAAGGAAAAAGAATAAAAAGGGAAAAAGATAGGTTGTTATCTTTAATGAATTTTAGATTATGTTGATTATTTAAATTATATTCTTTGAAATATTTCAGTCCTATAAATTGTAAAGATAAGATGGATGAACTTTTCATGCCAATTCTTTCGAATTGAATGTTTCCTAACATTCTTATAGATGGCATAATTTAAGTCTTATCTTGCGGATGATATGTATATTATTGTGTTGATTTCTTGTTGATTATGATTGAAGGATGTATTCATTACTTAACTATTTGTAAAATTGAGCTTGAGCTTCACTGTATAATTTTTTTAAAGGAATTATGGCCTCTGAAGCTTTTGTATAATTTTTGGGAAAAGAAATAAAAGTTATATATATTCAATTTTTGGATATTTTTGTAATAAAGATCTTGGATGATCATATAATTTATTCAGTTCCTTATTGTATTTATGACATTAATTGCAATTGACTTAATAAATTTGATTTCATGAGATAGGTATTATCATAAGATTGATTAATGAACAATGATTCAATAATATCGTTAAGTGTAATAACTTTAAATATATAGAATGAACTAAAGCTATATCAGGGATATGAGATATAAGCTATTAAAATAAATTTATGTCGTTTATTATTTTATAGTTACATATGAATTGAACTCTTGTATTATATTAAATGATTAATGACCATTTATTATATAGTCATAAGTAATTAAACAATATGATTGGGAGTGATCGAATTATACATTCAGTTGATGATTTCAATTAATGTGTACTTAAGCAATTCAAATTACACTATTGTCAGTTAAATAAATTAGGGACTACATTATTAATGTAGTATGTTGTCCTAATTTTACTAAGGATGCCTAATGAATGTACATATTCAAGATTATGGAATTGATTTCAAATAATTATCAAAACTAAGTTATGAACCTTAGGATCGAATAATTATTACGATGAAATACTGATGCGTTATGAAAATTAAATTTTTTGTAAAACTAATTCAATGTGGTGAAATAAGTTACGACAAACCAAATACATGGTACTTGACATTCCAACTTCAGATGGATGTTGTAGTGCAGTGTTCACATAATGATGCAATTCATTTTATGAATACTTCCATACAATAATTATCCTAAGTTTCCCCTCGAGATCCATTTATTACGCATGTCATAATCAATTAGGAATTGAGTTGAGCTAAGATGCAAAGCTTTTCTATACAGTTCGGTCTAGTAACCTTTGTACTAACTTATGCTGGCTACAGGTAAGGAATTGATCACATGATGATGTAAGTCATTAGATGAGATCTTTCTCTCCCATAGGAAACCTAAGTTGGCACAGTCGTGCTTCGTAACATAATATGAACATATTTGGTATCTTGTGCATGGCTTGAAATTAATTTAACTTAAACAATTGATTCAATTCTAATAACTGAACCAAGTGACATGGTGATGGGACATGTTTCAGAGATGAATGTGCATTCTAGAAATAGAGCATGCAAGACATGACTCATGAACTTTAGTCAAACCAGTGTAAGTCCTTACACTATCAATATGCCAGATGGGATTTGATTGAATAAATTACAAGTAGCTACTTAGAGAAACACTTGTAAAATAAGTGTTGAGAAGGGAATTAAAGGTTATATATTGTATATAGATTCAAAAGAGTATCTTATGGGGAATCATTGAATATAGTTGACCCATAACTATGAACATGCTTAATTGATTTGTTATTTGAAGAATTGTAATTATAAAATGCTAGATGTAAATGATAGGTTTTACATTTAAATTAGCGAAGGCATATGTTTTAAATTGGGAAGTGAAAATATTTATTTCCTATAATTAAGATGTTTGAAAAGTAGGTGTTACAACTCTATGGTGTCATACTCTAAAGTAGGCCAAAAATAGCCCATGCGATGAATGTTTCGAGTGGTAGCATGCCCTATGAAATGACCTCCACAAACCCTGATGTGGGCTTCAAAAAGGATATTTTATAACTTGTCTTCATCGATGCATGTTAACAACATACCATCGAAGGCTTTGTAATAGAGAAATTCTTCTACAATCACATGTTTGGCAGCTATAAAATGTAGCCATCATCTATACTATGAATTCACTCCCTCAAGATATTCATGGTACATAATGTGGTTGATAATTTTGGTGTACCATGAACATGAGGCAATGGGAGGATTTGTTTCTACATATAATACACATTCTTCTAGGAAATCTAAGTCTAATAGATCCCCACAATCTATTGGATTATTAGCTAACCAATCAACAGTAATTTTTTCCTTTACAGACTTTTGGTTTAAAAAGGTGATTTCAAACTCACCCATAAATGTTATGAAACAACCGACCTTCATTGACAAGGTAGCGTGAGTTAGGAAGGTTCACAACTATTATGACTTAACAATCACTCATGGTTATTGATTAAGCATGTAATGCCTTAACCTTTTTGTTGCAAAAATTATCACCAAACACTCTTCCTTTACTTATGTGTAACATGTCTCATAATTGAGAAGAGTACGACTTATGAAGTAAATAGCCTACTCATGAAAATTTTCGTCCTCTTGTGCCAATATACACGCAATCGAGACATCGGTGGCTCTGGAATATAAGATTAAAGGAAGATCACACTTTTATGGCATGATTATAGGTGGTGACATGAGGAATTTTTTTACTAGCTCAAACGCTTCATGACATTAAACTATCCATGTTTTGCAACATTATTTCTTTAATAATTCATTGATAGGATGAATGGCATATGAACTAAGTCTGGGATAAACTGGTGAATTTCCCCAAGTTTACCCAAGAAAGACCTGACGTTTGATTCTTCTATGGGTGGTAATATCTCCAAAACTACCAGGATATTTTATGGATCAAAATCAATTCCTCAAGATGAAAGGATATATCCCATCAGTTTTCCTCCTATCATGCCAAACACACACTTCTCAAGATTTAGTGTTAATCTATATTTGATTAGACATGAGAGAATGATGCGGAGAACCTTAAGGTGGTTACCATGTTTCTTTTCTTTCTCCAATAGGTCATCAATGTATGAATCAATGATATTGTGAATGAGATCATGAAGATATACGTTATTTCCCACTGGTAAGTGGCCAAGACAGTCTTCAATCCGAAAGGCATAAATGCATAGCAAAAGGTTCCCCAAGGAGTTGTGAAATTGTTTCTCATTTGGTCCTCCTCAGAAATCCTAATCTGGTTATAACCAGAAATACCATCCATGAGAGACAACAACTCATACCTAGTTGTGTCAATAATGATGTCGATCGAAGGAAATGATAAATTGTCTTTTGGACAAGCCTTGTTAATGTCCCTAAAATCAATAGAGATTCATATCTTCCCATTCATATTGAGAACAAGGACTATGTTTGAAACCCACATTGAATAGTCAATTAGTTTAATGAACCCCACTTGTAGGATTTTCATTACCTCTTCCTTCACCATTAAAACCACTTTTGGCTATGGGCCTCGATTTTCACTTCATAGGTTTGGCTTCAATATTCATAACTAGATTATGCACTACAACATAAGGAGAAAATCCCATCATTTCCTTATACCTGAAAGTGAATAACTTTGAGTTCTCCTTAAACACCTTTGCATGCACTTCTATCTCCTCTAAATTCAGAGAAATACCGAGTTTTAGGATTTTAGGATCCTCCTCCGTCCCAATGTTTATATCTATGGTTCCTTTGATCAAAGAGGCATTTCTATTTTCAAAATCAGGTGGGGCTGGAGGTAGTTCTAGTTATTCTTCCTCTACCTCATAGATTTCAATACCCTCCAATGAGGAAGGATCCATTGTGTGATCTCCAAAGTAATAGGAAGGGTGAAGTATAAGAGAAAAGCCCTTCTTTAGGATGTGTGGGATGGAGATCAGTGTATGTATCGCGGTATCCTAGGATTGCTTCATCATTCTCTACATAATCCAAAGTGGAAGGCTCGTTCTCAACCTCGACATATGTAAGGATTACATTGGTTGGCATCCTTCGAACTAGAGGTTCAAATCAAACTAAAACAATAAATTTGGTTTCTTTTAGGTCTTCATTTTAACAAAAGTGAGAGGAACAAGTAGTCATAGAATTGGCCAATAGGATTTGCTCTAATGGAATAGCTTTTATGGAAATGAAATCAAAACCCTTGTTAAGCTCTAAGATGACATACTTATAGAGTTATAGGTACCATTCTCTCATCTCATAAAGTTTTGAGACATGACTAGCAATGAGTTGAGAGTCACCTAAGACTTTGACGCTATTGACACCCATCCTTTAAGCCACAATAAGACCAAGAAGTAGGGTTTCGTATTCAACTCCATTATTTGTGCACTCAAATTTTAGCTTGAAGGAAAAAGGCATGATCCTCCCCTCAGGGGAAGTGAGGGTCACTCATCCCTAACACTAAAGCGGCACTTTGCATCGTCATAATTGAGAGTCCAACAATCGTCAAGGAAGATAAAATCTTGATCTTTCTTTGAGTCTTCTTCCTTGACTCAACCTTGAAATTATCTTAAAAGAACTCACTTGGAAGAGAGACAATCTCAAGAGCATGACCTATGCCCAAGGAATAAAAAGGGAGAATAATAGGAAAATCATTCTCCAGAAGTTTAACAATTTCAACCATGCTCTTTATTGATACAATTTCTACCACAACAGCTTTGTTTTCATTAGGATTTACCCCTTAAATTTCCTTAGGGGATTCTAACTCAGTCATAGGGACAAGCTGGTATTCAGGATTTAAGCCATGAGGCTATTTTAATTGATTAGACGATATATCAAATTCATTATGAACCACTTGTTTCATCTTTAGATTGGCCAGATGGATATTGAATGGCTTCGGGTCACCCTGACCCAAGAAGACCTTCCACAAATGCAAGAATCTGACTTTTTAGAATAATGTAGAAGGAATTTACTTCATCCTATGAATCCAGGGTCGACCAAGAATAATATAATAGTTAGTTTCCTGATCTATAATACAAAGCTTATTCAATATAGTCTTGGGTCAAAGAGTGACCAGAAGCACTATATTTCCAATAGAGGTTTCTTTAAGACTATCGTAGCCTCTCAGTGTGATTCAGGTTGAAGAGCAATTTGTTTCTCCATAGCCTATATTTTTAAGAAATGATAAAGGGACTATATTAACGGCACCTTTTCCATCTATCATTTCATGCTTAACATAGTTTTTATAAATCCAAACCTGGAGATATAACATAGGATCACCTCTTCCTGCCAACTCAGTGTCAGTAGGGATCTTGCTAATGTCAAAAAAAAACCTAGTATCTCTCTCAGGATACCATGGTGGATAAAAATAAAATTATATATGATTGATTTGGGCCTCCAGAGGAGGAGTGATGTGGATAAGATGGCCAAGACCCAACGCTTCTAATAAATCTGATCTATGCACAGGTGAATTCTTCAACAAATCTAAGAAGGAAATGTGGGAGAAGGTCTTATTCAAGTCCGTAATCAAATCATAAGGTTCTACTAGTTTGGGAGCTATTGGCATATTGTCTGGCATAGAAGGATAGATGGGAAGAGGTTTTGAATAATAATCTGGAGTTTGGGTCACTTCGTTAACTTCAGGTTTAGTTTCTAGCTCTACTAAGCCCACAATCTTAGTCTGATTTTGACTGTCTAAATGGGGAGCTACTAGAGGGTTCGTAGATGTAGATGCCTAATGATTTTTGTTTCCAACAGGCACCCCATTGTTAGTACCATGAGGATTGATCTTTCCATTCTCATGGTGCGTTTGAAGGGGGTCTGTATAAACCTCAAGAGTAGAATTTTGTGGGGCAAGGGGCCCCATGTGAGTGTTCTGTGTAGGTTATGCAGGATTAACCAAGAACATCTCAATGAAGAGCTATCTTTGGTCCTTTGGAATCCGATGTATGAATTTATTACAATCAAGGCACGTCTGAGGTATGAAAGCAGCAGTATAAGTTGGAGTCATAGTCACACAGTATTTGATCCTAGTTCTGCTGCGGCCCATAGTTTTTGTTATTGGTTATAATTAAAGTTCAGTGATGTGTGGCCTTGGTTCTGATACCAATTTTGGAGTTGATTTCAGATAATGGTTTGAGTTTTGGGCCTAGGCCTAGACCTAATATGGAGGTGGAGGAGGATGACTAAATTCCATCGCATTAACGGAAGGAGTGAAATTATTACTCCTTTGGTTGTTCACATTCACATTATTGTTATCGTTATTCATATTATTGGTGTTAACAATGTTTAGCTTCTTGGATTGGTTAGTTACGTCGTCTGTCGTAGCATAAAATTTCTTATTGAATACTTTGGGTCCTTGATTATTAATATTTGAACTATTTAGGTAGTTTGAATTACCCTGAGAGGGAGTGACTAGTCTCCCATTTGAGCCATACTTCTTTTGTCCACTATAAATTACCTCTTGGTCAATGCAAAGAGCACCCTCTAAGACCTCCTCATAACTTCTAAGAGGGAACTTTTTCACCTCCTCCTTGGTTTCTCACTTAAGGGAATGGAGGAACAAGTTGTAACAATCTGTTTGGTCCATGTTAGGAGCACTATCTGAGGAGTAGAGGACCTGCCACCATTTCTAGATGAAATGGGATGTTGATTCATTATGATATTGTGTGATGTGGAGGAGTTATCTTATTCCCATCCTTAAAATTTTGTTCATATCAAAATCCTTTATGAACTCCAAAACAATTTTATTGAATGAATGAATCGAGGCTTCTGGTATCCTATAGTAGTATTTGAGAGCGATCCCCTCAAGGGTCTTAGGGAAAAGTCTAGCTACAATTGCATCCCATGGGAGTTGCTCTCTGATGGCAGTCACATACGTTTTGATGTGTGAATTTGGGTCCCCCTCCCCTCTGAAATTTTTCAATTTAGGTAGTGGTCATCAAAGCATTACACTTTATATGTTAAATTCAAGGGGATCCTTAAGATATTCAACATATGTGCCCAAGACATAAGAATCTACCATGGATGACCCTTGATGGGGAGGCAGGGGGGAATAAAAGGCTGATATGGCATAGAATAATCATTTGCAGGGGCGTAAAGAATCCCATGAGGCTAAGCATACAAGCCAGGAAAGGAAAACATGTCCCCCTATGGTGATTTAGAATACATGTGGAGGTACGGGGGAACATGTTTTTTGGTATGGAGTGATAGGAAAGAAACTAGGGAACTTCACATTGCCAAGAGTTTGTTATTTAGAAATAGATAGGACATGAATGAATCAGATTGCATGTTGATTTAATGTCTTGACAAGACCTGAGGATGGAACCCTTGCTCTCCCATGAATTTCATGTTATTTGAACAAGAGAGTTTAGGTTCTAAGATATGCATAGGTTGATCAATATCCTTGATCCTAGTTGATGAATCATTGTTGAAACCTTGAGGAGGAGTGTGAGGGGAAGGTAAATTGGTTGAGTAATTATCAGACCACCTAAATAGTGAGGGTGACTATTACATACCCATATGGTAATAATATGATTAAAGACCAAAAATGGACCTACCGTATTCTTGACCAAATATATTCGGGGGGTATATAGATACCCACACAATATTGGGAGAGGAGAGGGATGGATGAAAGAAGGAAGAACCAACATAAATGAAAAGGAGCTAGTCCTTCATGTCGGGTTCACCAATTTTATACGTCCGAGAATCAAAAAATGACTCTAGAATGCACTCGACCTCCCGGGGTCATGCTGGGACAACCAATATAAAATGGAATGTGGATACAAAATGGATAAATAGGGGGATATGTGAAATGTACAAAAATGGTTGAAAAATGGCTAATAAGCAATCAAGGCAATCAAATTTCCTCAACGGGAACTATAGGAATTTTTTTGTTTAAATCAATGAATGCTTGCCTCACTTAGGTGGGTGAAATGGAGAAATCGAGGAGAATGGACACACAAAGGAGTCTATTAATTCCAGGTTCAACAAACACCCTCGAAATTGGCTGTGGAATACAAGGGAATTGTCATATGTTTGCCTCATCGAAGTATCCAGACAAGTTCATGGAGGTGTGGTAGGAAAATTGCAGGAACTATTTACGACCAAGTTGGCTTTGATAAAACTCGTAAGCACTATCTGCTTAAACGTTCAAAGAATTCAAAGGTGTGATGATAATGGGTGGAAGCAAGGTTGTATGGAAAACAAGATGTTTAAGGCCTTGGTCAACGTCTACCAACTGTGGTGGTAGGTTTGGTTGTGGCACCGTTGGATCACAAACGTAGTCTCTTTGTTGTCTAGGGCCTTGAATGGTCATGTGGGATGTACAAACTACTAAAGCAAAGAAACAAAAAATATCGCAAAGGAATTGCAAGAGGGCAAGGTCAATCCTAAGCCATTTAGGGATATATGGAGATATGTGTTAATTCCCATCTAATTAACTATATGTTCATAAATTAACAAATGGAAACAAATAGATTTAAATAAAATAAAATAAATTACTTTCCACGAATTTAGTTAAATCTATGTGTTACCAGCAACTAATTAACAAATGAAAGATAACTAATTAAACAAAGGAAATAAACTAATATAATTGTTTTTGTGCTTTTAAATGATTTTAAACAAGAAGGCAAAAAGACAAATAAAAGCAAACTAATTAAATAATCTAATGTTTTTGTATTTTATGTTTACTGGAAATAAAATAAATATACAGAGACAAACTAACTTCTTTTAATTAAATGCAATTGCTTCTATTCTAATGCAGATTAAACTAAATAGAGAGATATTTAGATGTGGTTATTTCCTTTTGCAGAAGATTTAATTAATCTAATAAAAAAAATTCTTTATCCTATTTGTAATTGTGGATGCAAAACCTTCCTGATGAAGAAATGTAAATCTAACATGCAGAAATAAAAGCTTCTAAAGATGACTTCCCATGCAAATCTACAAGGATAGGAAGAGAAGCAACTTTTCACAAAAGCATTTCTTGTGTGTAACCAATATTGAATTTTGAATGTAATGAAATTTCCTAAAAAAATTAATAAATGAAGAAATGATTAGAAAGCATTGTGGCAGAAAATTCCTCAAAATCCTTCTCAGGAAAATCGACAGAGATAAGTTGAGAGGAATTCCTCAATGGAAGCTCTTGCAAATAGAACCTACTGTAATAACTATTGCAATCGAATATTTCTGACATAATGTGTTTAATCAGACTAAAGATTTGAATCTATTTTAAATAAGCAATGAAACTTACAGGAATTCAAAGACACCCCCAACCTAGAAATGTTGTACTAAAACACATCTAATGTTGGTAATGCTTCTTGATGTCCCCTCAGCTTCTTTCCAATGTGTATTCAATGTATCCAGAGATCTATGTTGGAAATATGTGTAGGAAGAATGGTAGAATGATGGAGTTTTCTGGTTTGCAGGTAATGTAGCAACAATGTGAGCAAGATAGTAGAAAGGAAAAAGATTGAGTTTTCTTATGTACTTCTTAGGGGGATTCCAACAGTATAATAGTGCAAAATCAATCAAGAAAATTCAACCAATGCTTCAGAAAGAAGCTTGGTTCTTATATAAATTTGACTGAGAAGTGGTCCAACCCACTTGGCAGCCAAGAAATGCCACAACACCTAAAGAAGGGGCAATTAACTTGCCAAAAAAAGAAAGTTAGGAAGAGAAGGTTTGTACACATCTAACAAGCTCAAGAATAGTAAAATTGATTAAAAAAGTGTGCTAAAAGTGAGTTTGAATAATTTGATACGTGTTCAAAACATGCCAAAAGAGTTTCATTTAAATACGCATGGAACTGTAGGTCTGGCGCAGACCTGCGGTTGTGCAACTGCTGCTCTCGGTAGACCGTCAGTTACGTAACCACCGGTGTTGTTCCGTAAATTAAAGCCAAAAAGCTAAGGAAAAGATTATGAAATGATAAAGGAAAGCAGGAAAAGCTAGAAAAAGGACAAGTAAAGTAAGATAGCATGCAACAAGTGAGAATTTAGATTTGAACACCATTGAAAAGATCCTTTTTCATCATTGGGGATTTAACTGTTCTGAAAATGTTTCACTGTGAAAAATCAGATGTGTATAGTCCCCATAAATGAATTGTGAAATATTTTCACCTTGTTTACTTTATGTCCATAGACATGATATGTGTGACATTCTAAAAGTTTCCACAAAATGCCCTGTTTTGAGATGATGGATGAACTTCATGTATCACTTGAATCAAAAGAGAAAAGTGGTTAGATGTAATGTGTATAATCAAATCATTTAGGATGTCAACAATATAACTCATATTTACTAAATGTAGTTGTAAATACAACATTTGTCAGATATGATCATTAGAGAGCATGTAGTAGATATGTTATCTCATGGGAAAACATAATGTAAATGTGTATATTATCAATGTCCATAGTGTAAATTTAACTCAGTCTTAATTGTAAACATAAAATCTAAAATTGAAAGAGATGTAAAACATGGAAGGAGTACACCTTTTTTGTACAGGGAAGATCTCCCATTCCTTTCTTATTATGAGAGATTTGGATCATGTTGTTTAACTTTCTAAAATATTAGGGGTGATTATTCCCTAATTTTTCTAAAGAAGAAAGTGGGTATTGGGTGCATGCAATCCAAAACCAAATGGAAGGCAGAGAGAGAGGTACCAATGCATCCCTTAAAGGAAGAAAATAGCTTCTATTAAACTTTCCATAGAACCATGGATTACTGACTATTGATAGATCTATGCCCAAATTTGTATGTATAGACAAAAATTGTAAAAGATAAGGAGTGCCCCCATGCCTTTCTTGTGTGACATATTGCTCAATATAAGTGTGTAATGATGTTGGAATGATGATGGAGAAGGAGACTCGTCCCTTCAAAAACTTATATTTTGTAACATGAACTGAGTACTGAAGTGTGAGAAAGGAGTGAAATATTGATGCCTATGGTAAATTTCTTAGAAGTGTATAAACTAAATATGAGATTATGCCAAAAATTATATCCATAAGTGGAAATACGATGCTATAGAATTAAATAGATGTAAACATAAAATGAATACACCTATTTATTTTATAACTAGAACCGAGTTTGACGTAGATAAGAAGTCAAATATTCATGCCCATATAAACTACTCTCAACTATGTCAAATAAGTATAATATTATGCCAAAAAACTCTATCCATAAACTTAAATTTTAAACTGTAGAAAAATTGTGTGTGACTTCCCCTAGGGCTGAAGTATATGGTAGGCCAAGAACATCCATATGGTCCTGAAATTTTTGTATGATTTTGAACATGTGTAATTTCTACCAATTTTTGTTATCTAGAAATGTTTACAAGGATTTGTTCCTTCTAAGAACCTTTCAATGAAACTAAAAATATATTTATAAATGTAGAATATATCTCCATGAATGCCCCATCTTTTGAGGCATGTGTGACAATTTATTTGAGCGTGCTACTAAAAAGAGTAGATGTGTACCCATGTACTATATGTATGATAATCTATAGGAGAGTGTGTAATGATAAAGTGGTGGTGACCTTTAGAAACCTATACCTATAAAAGGGGTTACACATTGTGGAGACATGATCTATAAAAAGACAAAAAACCATAACAAAAATAGTATTGATAACATTAAGATCAATACTAGTACCAAGAACCTAGTTGTAATAAAAATAGAATAGAGATATAATAACAAACAACTGAGAAATTAACTATGGTATGCAGAGAAGAGTCACATCAAGACATAGAGACAAAAATGAGAGACACCCACGGTGTCACAAGACAATCAAGGAACTTAGGTTTCATAAAAGAGAAGCATTTTCATACAAGAAATGGATAGAACCACAAAAATGGGACAACTATAGTATCAAAAGACAAGCAAGACACTCATGCCACATAGAATGAAATAGACAAGTAGTAATAAAAAGTAAATACTAATCATGCATATAGAAAACAATCATGTCAAATAGTGATAGAAGCAATATAAAAAGTAGTAAGAAAGGAATATGAATAAAGATATGTCTGCATTCCATAAGAAATATGTGTTACTCCTCTTAGCTAAAAAGATAAGATCTACATAGTATGTGTATTCAAGCGTAATGAGGAACTAGAAAGGAACCACAATGAAATAATAACATCTGTATAATATGGAGGTATGCCCCTAGGATCTTCATCTTGAGAATAATTTAAGGAACTAAGCTATATCCTATTAGCATGTATTGAAATATATCTCATAAATACATGTTTGTAAGAATTAGAAAATATATGTTATCAATTAAACCATAGTGAAAAACAACATATGTAATGTAAATTGTTAACAACTCATGCAGTGTGTATGATTCTTGGTTTTTTACGTTTACAAATAGGTGTATGTTTTTTTTTTGAATTTAGTTATGTTCAAAGAAATGGGGAGCATTAAATTTACCTGAGAATATTCCTCGTCAAGGGAAATACTAACCCCACATGGTGAAGGAGGCATAGAGCTCAAATATGCCATATTATATGTAGATAATTTAGATGATTCATAACATCATAGAAAACCAAAGAGGGAATAGTATGGGTATAGGGATTTGAATTGATATTTTTGATTAGAGAACTATGTACTGAAGAGATTACAATAAATCGATATTGATTTTTTTTTTGTGTTTGTGAAACCCCTTAGATTTAAGAGATATGAAATATCATGTGATGATGAACGATACTATTAGTAATATTACCAAACAAAGTGGAAGCATCGTATTTACTAAACTATGTAGGGGCATATATAGTGCATGTAAACCTATTCTTGGTAAAGAAGGAAAGGGGATCCACATATTCCCTCGAGTATTGGAGAAGATATCATACATTGGTGTATTTAGCAATAGAATGGATATCATGTGTCAATTGATAGACCCACATAGAAATAGTATGTCATAAGAAAAAATTGTTAGGAAATAAGAGATAAAATATGCGGAATAATCCCTTACAGAATCACAACAGTAGAAACTAATATGTAGAAAATATTATAGATCTCAAATAAAAGTATAGAATAAATAACACAACACAGAGAGACAAGATTTAACTTGGTTCACCCAATTTGGGCTACGTCCACCAAGAATCACTTGCTCAGATTTTATTACAAGCCTCCACTCTCTCAATACAATACCCAGATCCGTTTGGAGCTATGCTCAACAAACTCTACAGAATTCACACCCGAATTCAAAGCACATCTGCAATACATTTGCTTGTCTTTCTATCATATGCATAAGACCATATAAATAAACTAATTAAGCAGTTTTACAAAACCATGGGCATCAAAACAATGGGCAAAAACAAAACCGTCCCATAAACCTATGGGTAGCTGAAGAGGTAGTTTTACAAAACAATGGGTACCGAAAAAAAACCATGGGCCCAAAAACAACCCATAACGGTTACCCATTACCCATGGGTTAATAAACCACCCATGAAAATTTGCTTCGGGGGCTTCACCCCCGAACCCCCTTCGATCGAGGGGGCTTTAACCCCCCAAACCCACTCACCAGTGAGCGGGACCACCGTAAAAATAGCAGAGTGTAACACATGGAAGGTGTACCACACTTTAACATGAAAATAGGCTCCACAAACATAACAATCTCCCACTTGGAGATTGATTTCCACTGATCAAGCTTCTCAACCCTTCACTGTCATCCGTGAAGACCAACCAAAGCTGAACATAGCTTTAGTTTATCCCTTGTGACCACCTTGGTCATCATGTCTGCAGGATTTTAACTGGTATGAATCTTCTCCAACTTCAACTTATCTTCCTCCAAATTTGTCCTGATGAAGTGATATCTCAGTTGTAGATGCTTCATCCTGGAGTGGAAAGCAAAGTTCTTAGCTAGGTGTATAGCACTTTGACTATCACTATGCAGCTTACATTCCTCCTGCTTATGCCCCAACTCTTCAAGTAATTTTTGTAACCAAATCATCTCTTTGCTTGCCTCTATGGTAGCAACATACTCATCCTCCGTGGTTGACAAAGCCACCAGCTTTTGTAGTCATGAAATCTAGCTCACTACTGTCCCACCTACAGTATAAATATAACTTGTCTACATCTCCAACCATGTATGAATCTACATAACCACATAAAGTGGTGTCTGATCCACTGTAGCACAAAACTGTCCCCATGGTCCCTCTCAAATACCAAAGGATCCACTTTACTGCTTGCCAATGCTCTTTACCTGGATCACTCATAAATCTACTCATAGCTCCCACTGCATGGGCAATATCAGGCCTAGTGCACACCATAACATACATCAAACTGCCAACTGCTGATGAGTAAGGTACCTTGGACATATGGTTTCTTTCCTGCTCTGTCTTGGGACACTGCTCCTTTGATAACTTAAAATGGCCTGCCAAAGGAGTCCCAACCGGTTTAACATCCTGCATGTTAAACCTGTCCAATACCTTCTTAATGTACTCTTCCTAAGATAAAGTCAACTTCCATTCCTTCCTATCCTGAGTTATCCTCATACCAAGGATTTGTCTGGATGCCCCCAAATCCTTCATATCAAAGGATTCACTTAGCTATTTCTTAAGTACTTTTATTTCCTGCATGTTTTTACCTGCAACCAACATGTCATCAGCATACAAACATAGGATAATATAACTTCCATCCTCAATTTTCTTTGTATACACGCAATGGTCGGAATGACATCTAATATAACCTTGCTCCATCATGAAGCTATCAAACTTCTTATACCATTGATGTGGAGCTTGTTTCAAGCCATACAAGCTCTTCTTCAGTTTACACACCATCTCCTCTTTACCTTTGACCTCATAGCCCTCTGGTTGCTGCATATATAGTTCCTCCTCCAAATCACCATGGAGAAATGCAGTCTTTACATCTAACTGTTCTAAGTGCAAGTCTTCTGCTGCCACTATTCCAAGAACAGTTCTAATAGAATTCATTTTTACTACAAGAGAAAATATCTCATCAAAATCTATACCTTGTTTCTGTGCAAACCCCTTGACCAACAACCGGGCCTTATATATTTTCTTTCCTCCTTCGTATTTAACTTTGTACACCCACTTGTTCTGTAATACTCTTTTTCCTTCTCGTAGCTTCACCAAATCCCAAGTCTGGTTCTCCACGAGAGACTTATGCTCTTCATCCATGGCTTACTCCCACTTCTTACTAGCATCTACCTACATTGTTTCATCAAAGCTCTCTGGCTCTCCACTATCAGTGAGTGATAAATAATAAAGAGAAGGAGAAAAATGTTCAGGTTCTTTTCTTACCCTAGAAGACCTCCTCACTGTAGGAGTTTGGGGTTCCTGTTGAGTATGTTCCTGAACTGATTCATGGGTCACTTTCCCATCTAGAAGATCCTCTACCACTGCATATTCTTTCTTGGATTCTTCCCTATTTTTACTGCAACTATTGCTTATACATGACTTTCTCATTAAAGACCACATACCTAGACTGAATGATTTTCTTGTCCTTAATACTCCAACATTTATATCCAAAGTCATCACCACCATAACCAATGAAAGTACATTTTTCTGATTTAGCCTCTAGCTTGGTCCTATCATCCTTGTCTATATGAACAAAC
Organism: Taxus chinensis; assembly: GCA_019776745.2. Classification (NCBI taxonomy): domain Eukaryota; kingdom Viridiplantae; phylum Streptophyta; class Pinopsida; order Cupressales; family Taxaceae; genus Taxus; species Taxus chinensis. The sequence goes on from CM034157.1 coordinate 206,385,683, forward strand.
ACCTCACATCCAAAGACTCTAAGAAATGAATAATCAACTTTCTTACCATACCAAGCCTCCTCAGGTATGCCTCCATCCAAGGCACTTGAGGGTCCTCTGTTTATCAAGTACACAGCTGTGCTCACCGCTTCTGCCCAAAAAGAAAGAGGCAGTCCTGCATGTAACCTCATGCTCCTAGCATGTTCCATTATTGTTTTGTTCATCCTTTCTGACACCCCATTCTGCTGTGGAGTTCCTGGAACCATCTTTTGCCTACGGATTCCATTCTTAGAAAAGTAATCATCAAATTCATTTTTGTAATACTCCACTCTATTATCTGACCTAAGAAATTTTAGCTTAAGACCTGTTTCATTCTCTACCAAGGCTTTCCATTTAACAAAAGTGTCAAATACATCATATTTGTTTCTAATACGATAAACCCAAACTTTCCTTGTTGCATCATCAATAAAAGTAACATAATAACTTGAACCCCCAAGAGATGATACCTGAGCCGACCCCCACACATCAAAATGTACCAGCTCTAACTTACTCTCTTTCTTCGTAGGTCCAACCTTGAGAAACCTTACTCGCTTTTGTTTCCCATATATGTAGTTCTCACAGAAATCCAAAATTGTTTCTGTATATCTAGGAAAATTCTTCTTTATGATGTTCATGCCCTTATGGCTCATATGACTGAGCCTATAGTGCCATAATGTTGTATCTGCATATGAAGCCACAAGATTACAATCATTAGTACTATCAGTGGTTAAATACAAGGTTCCAACCTTCTTACCTCTTGCCACCACAAGAGCACCCTTGGTAACCTTACAAGAGTTAGCTGTAAATATCACAGTACAACCATCACTTCCCAATTACCCTACCGATATCAAATTTCTCCTTAATGTAGGCACATGTCTGACATCCTTCAATAGCCATGTATTCCCATTCTGCATCTTAACCTGAAAATAACCTTTTCCAACTATACTGTAAATCTCATCATCACCAAGAAAAACATGCCCAAAATCCCTTTGAACATAATCAACAAAATAATGCCTATGTGGAGTAGCATGAAAAGAAGCCCCTGAATCTAAAACCCAAGAATCAGTAATATTATGCAAAGAAAGAATCAAAGCATCCTAGCATACATTACCCGATGCCACATTTACCTCCTTGTTTTCTTCCTGTTGTTTCTTCTTTTCCCGAAGCTCCCAATAGTCCTTCTTTGCATGCCCAGACTTTCCACAGTTCCAACATATAATCTTTCTCTTGGATTTTGACCTTGCCCGATCTTTCGATTTTCCACAGTTTCCTCTATTCTTTTGTCTCCCTCTAGTTTCCACTGTCAAAGCATTCCCTGAAGTAGAAGATTCCCCAGAGCTTTTTCTTCATATTTCCTCGCTTAGAATCACCCCTACAACATCCTCAAACTTCAACTTTGAGTTAGCTGGAACCGAGTTGCTTACCGTCATTACCAGGCTATTCCAACTTTCAGGTAAAAGAGCACAGAATTAATAAAGCCCTAACTTCTTCATCAAATTCTATTGTAACCGAAGCTAGCATATTCACAACCGTATTGAAATCATTTAAATGATCTGCTACTAAACTATTCTCAGACATCTTCATATTAAACAACTTTTTCATTAAAAATATCTTGTTAGAGGTAGAGGGTTTTTCATACAACTTCCCTAATGCATCCATTAGATCTTTTGTAGTCTTTTCCTTTGAAACATTAAATAATACCAAAGATGCAAGACACAGCCGGATCGTTCCAAGTGCCTTCCGATCCAACAAATCCCATTCCACATCTGTCATACTCGAGGGTTTGTTCACCTTCTCAGATAGTGGAGTATAAAGATCCTTCTGATAAAGGTAATCTTCCATCTGCATATTCCAAAGACTAAAATTCTACCCGTTGAATTTATCAACCCTAGATCTTCCATCATCTACCATAGCTCCCACTCAAGATAAAAATTTCCCTGCGATTCAACACTTTAGCAAACCAAACTAGGCTCTGATACCAATTGTTAGGAAATAAGGGATAAAATATGCGGAATAATCCCTTACAGAATCGCAACAGTAGAAACTAATATGCAGAAAATATTACAGATCTCAAATAAAAGTGTAGAATAAATAACACAACACATAGAGACAATATTTAACGTGGTTCACCCAATTTGGGCTACGTCCACCAAGAATCACTTGCTCATATTTTATTACAAGCCACCACTCTCTCAATACAATACCCAGATCTGTTTGGAGCTATGCTCAACAAACTCTACAGAATTCATACCTGAATTCAAACACATCTGCAATGCATTTGCTTGTCTATCTATCATATGCATAAGACCATATAAATAGACAACTGCTTAAGCAAGTTTTACAAAACCGTGGGTATCAAAACCATGGGCAAAAATAAAACCGTCCCATAAACCTATGGGTAGCCGAAAAACAAAACATGGGCCCAAAAAAGCCCAAAGAATAACCCGGTTACCCATTACCCATGGGTTAATAAAACCACCCATGAAAATTTTCTTCGGGGGCTTCGCCCCCAAACCCCCTTATAAATCGAGGGGGCTTCAACCCCCCTAACCCACTCACCAGCGAGCGGGACCACCATAAAAATACCCGAGTGTAACACATGGAAGGTGTACCACACTCTAACATGAAAATAGGCTCCACAAACATAACAATCAATTCAGTAGTTTTCAAGAGTATTGTGAGGTTGTTGAATGTTTTCTTTCAGTGAATTTTTAGATATCAAAATAAAGTTCTACAATTTTAGAACTCATCAAAGGTTAGTGCAAAATGGATTCATATTCATGATTTTATAAAGGCCATGTTGTCATAACATAAACCCAGTAGAAATTGAGACAATGAGAAATCTAAATTATCCTTCAAATTTGAAAATTTTTAGAATCAATATCAGACATACAAATTATTCCACTTTTATTGGTCTTCATGATCCATACATAGGAAGTTTTTTTTTAAGGGAAAATTATTTATAGAGCCCAATGGACTCAAATGATTGGCTTAATAAATTAGATTATGACTTTTGTCAAAATTGGTGTGTAATGTGCCACTGAATGGATATTTTTTGTCATGTTTGCATGTGAATAAATCCTTTTGTCGTTATAAATCCTAGACTTGGTTATCTATTTGATTCCTCAACACATCTAATTTGAATGGGGTCTTTGGAGTGTTTTCCAAAGATTCATTCTATTAGGCATCAACATCAGAATAGTCCATTTTTTGAATTTGGAAATTAAATCAATGTTGAGCCTAAAATTTGTCATTTGATTTTCACAATACATTCTTTAGCCCGAAATGGGTATTCATTGTTCACATGATTGAAATTTATACATGGATATTTCTCATTCCATTATGGTCCTTCTAACCAAAAAATGGATATTTCCAATCTTATTTTTAGGTTTTGACCTAATGCTTAGTCAACATAGAGATGGATTCACTGCTACCCTCTTCCAACCACTTCTTTAGATATTTTCAAAGCCTTGAAAAAAATAGTTTTAGGGGATTCAATCAAGTTCCCTGCGATATTAAATCAGATTCGACATATTTATTTGCATTGATATTTTATTTCAAACATACAAAAAAGGTGCAATTTTAACAATTGTCTATATTGATAGGAGTTTTTTCCCTATGTTAGTAAATTGTTCATTATATGTACTGTCATGCTTTAGATTAAATCTATGTTTCAGAAAGTGTAATTGGAATTGGAACATACAATAGTTTTTTTTAATACATGGGAAGTTCTCCATATACCAACAAACTAATTGTCAATTTGATTCTCCTCATTAATGGTCACCTTCACAAGCACTTATCGACACGAGAGCTATGGATTTTCATGGACTCTTGAGCATAGTTTGTGAAGTATTTTGTGGACATCTCCAAGCCATAGTAATGTATGGTCTAATTGATTTTCATGATTTAACAAATATTCCTTATTCGATTGGGAGAACAATAATTCAACATAAATATTTGACAACTGGACCTTTCCATTTACTCCTAATTGACTACTATAAGTTATAGTGATAGTTAGGAATAATTGATAAAGAAAAATCTTCTCGCTAATGGGAAGAAATGTCAATATGATCACTAGATTTGCACCTCATTTGCTTGCTACATTAACTCTATTAATATTTCACTATCTTATGTCATTTATTAAACATGTTTAAATCCCTACATAATACATTAGCAATTGCAATGATTTACAAATTTCAAAGAAGAGATATTCAATGTCATGTTCATAAAAAAATCTCTAATTTTTGGAAATGTTCAAGTATGGGAGGATGTTCAAAGTTTATGTTGTCTAGCTTTATACCTATGGATGCATTTCTAAATGGAAATTTTCCTTAAAGAGCATTTTCAATGATCCCATTGCAGAATTTTTATAAAATTAGTTCAATCTCAATATCATGATTACCTAGATGTGTCAATTTTTTTTAAGGGAATTGGAGAATAAAACATGGTATTTTACTAGTCATTGCAGGTTTCATATGACACACCTTGTTATGGTTTTCTGAACATTGTGTACAAATTGGTTAGTACATGAGGATGCCAATTTAATATATAGAAAATACCATTGTTCTCTTTTTAAAGGATGGAGCCTATTTGCATCTCTCACATGATTTTTTATTGCAACAATTTAGTAAGATAAAATTCCATTGTAGTGTGGCGGTCAACACTTACATAAGGTTCTTGAGAATCCAATAGTTGTCCCATGGGGGGCACGCTTAGATAAATCCATTATAGTAGTTGTGAACATCTCACCATGGCGGGAATAATTCTTATTACTTTTTTTCCTACGTCACTCAATACATGTTTTAAATTTTAAAAATATCCTACTACTTTCACCTTATAAGGTAGTATGGTCATATGTGGTCTACATGCATGGGAAAAACACATCCATATGTAACCACTAAAGGTTTTGATTGGCATGTAGCCAACATGACTTAGAATGTTAACCATGTAACATAGATAATGATCAATTCTAGGCATAATTTTCTCCAATTGGCACTCATGTCTTTGACATATTTTAAATTAAATCCAACTCCCTAACATGGTTGAATGTTAACTAAAATCATAAATTGTGTTTTTTAAAATATAGAAGCCTATTTTCATCTCTCACCATAACTTGTTTGAAACAATATTGGAGATAATCTTGGTTGTTCTATCACAGTATTTAGACATACATGTTCTGAATTTTAAAAATATCATACTTCCTTCATCTCCCATAGACATATTCGCCAACTTTGCATAGCGAAATCTCCTTTGTTTGTGGGTGTGGGTTGTCTCCTCCACAAAAGGATGCACCATTTTATCTCCTTTAATCTAATTACATCTAGGAATAATTTTAATTCCCCTATCACTTCAAAACTTTACATTTGAGTTTGATATGCATCCTTGAAAAATTCCATTTTGTGCATATACTACATCATGGCATTCCATGAGATCACTGTCTCTCTCAATATTTGCGTACAAGAAAAACATGCCTTGTGTATGCTTCCAAATTTTACATGTCTACTAGGAAACCTTTAACTACATCTACGGGAAATCTGATTTCATTATGCTTTGAATGGATGTCCATGCCCTGCTCTAAACTCTCCAAATTTGCAAGGATTCCCTATTTCAAATGGATGTGATTGTCTCCTAAACAAATAAACATGCAATCTTTTATAACCTTTAATCTAGTTTTTCAGACATACATGGAATTTTCAGGAATGAGAAAATTTATCCTATCTTTCAACAATCTCAAAAAATATGAACTTCACCCCACATGCTCACTTCTGCATAGATGTTTGATAGAAGAAATATGTACTAAAATTCCAACTAAAAAATAAGATTCGCTAATCATAAGTCGATATTCATCTATGGTATAGAGGCAAAAAATAAACAAAATGAACATGCAACTATTAAGATGATTAAAATATGCTCTTTTCATATCTTTATGGTTCCCCATGCCATGCTTTGAAAATCCCATTTCGATAGAGTCTAGGAGGATGTTGGTGATTGTGGAGACTGGATTTACAATTACTAACTACATTTTCCATGAAGTTTCTAAGGTCTTGTCAACAAACCCATTTTTTACATATCTTGCAATCATTGTAGTCCATGAGACAACTTATATTTCAGGCATTTTATCAAACAATTCATATGTTTCCACATTTTACATACATACCAACTAAGACATATGAAGTTTATTTCTTATGCCTAATACTTTGGAAGATATACGCATCTTGTTTCAAAGCTCTTATTTTGGCAAAGGCTGGGAATATTATACAAGATTTGAACTGATCAGATTGGAAACATTTTGGTTGCATCCAGTTAGTTACCATTCTAGCTTGTTTGTACTCTTCTTGTAGCCATCTTCCCATATCCACAACCTTCATTTTTGCTCTGCCTTTAAATATTCAAAAATATATATGAAAAAAATAGCGAAAGGGATGTTCGTGCCTTAGATGGGTTGAGCTATTTGTGCATCCCGAAAAAGGTGAGATACAATATGCAATCATTAGTGTTGGCCCTGTGTTTCTTTGTATGTTTGAAAAAATATTTCAGCTGGTCGAGTGTGCATAGGAAAAATAAATAGTCAATTTATTCACCTCTCCCCCTCATCTATGACATGTTTGATGCATTTAACATGGTGACATAGATTGGAGGAGTCTAGGAACCATACAAACCCGCTTAGCCTAAATCTCACATATGTTTGTAAGGTTGTGTTATCACCGAATCACTGCACCCCTGTGTTTATACAAGTGCATATACTTGAAATCATGGTGTGATTGGATAACATGGGTACTATCTCCAAGTTGTGGGACTTGCTACTTGAGATAGACCTCCAGAGAAAGTTGGTTCTTGCTCCTAAACTACCTGCCACAATCTACTCTAATGCAGGAAAAACTAACTATCCTAATCTAAATTTCCAAGGGACCAGGGAGAGAGAGTGCATAAAATGAAAGCCTACACTAAAGCGGTGATACACCAGAAAAGGAGGGTGTGAGAGTAGTTCTCCAAATGTGTGAAATACAGAAGCAAAGTGCACACTAGAAGAGGTGATGACAGTTCTCCATAATCTAACAAAATGCATTCACAACAATATTCCAAGCATACACAATGATAATGGATCCCTGCAAGAACATAATAATAGACACAATATTCTTGTAGAAAGATTAAAGGGGCAAGAAGAATGCAAACAAACACAGCAGGGGAAGATACATCCACAAACTGATATTTATTGCTTCATGATATGCACAGTTCAATCTATTACAAGATAAGGGCCTGGATCACCATGCAAGGAGTCCACTATAAGGGCCTGCAGCACATTGGCTTCACAAAGCAATTTTGACAGAGCTTTGCTATCTAAAAACTCTCCCCTTTACAATGAGCCCAACACTCCAATTTATAGAAGAAATGAGAAGAGAAAGAGAGGGAAAATGAAAATCCCAAAATCTGTCCTTCAACCACTTGTAAGAGGCATTAAATGGAGTAAGATGATGTATATATTACTTGCAAAAGGCTCCCCATACTGTCCCATGTGCTTGCAACAGAGAAAGTCGATGACCATGCCTCTTAATTGCACTCCCAACCACCAAATGAAACACTGTTATGAACCCAGCCACGTTTTCTTAAAAATATCCATCAATATCTAACCAAATCTGAAATTTCTTAATTCTTGTACATCATGCTCGGAGCAACGATTCCAACGGTACCAATTTTGTGCGATTTCGTTGAGAAATGCAAAAGTTATGGCCTTCTGAGTGAGCTATTTTGGCTGCTAGGCATTTCTATCATTTAACGGGAAAGAGCATTTTACTGGGACTGAAGACATTTCCTTGGTAGATATACGTCGTTCTCATTAAAATTAAGAAAGTCCACTTTTGTGAAAATCGGAGCTCAAAGTCAAAAGTTATGGTCGTTTGAAGTTTCACAGGTCAAATTTTGACTTTTCTTCTTTGCCTTTGGCCACTTCGGCTTTTTCGGGTTTATCGCGTACCTGTCCCGGCTGTCCCATTTGGACGAAAGTCTCCTTGTGTTGACTTCGGCCGAACCGGCTCCCTTCGTTCCTGTTTGTCCCTGCGAAGACACTTCCGGGCCGCCTCGATTCATTCACTCTCACTCTGGCTTTCATATTTTGACGTCGGACCATTTGTGCTTTTCGGTCGGACCGCCCGGTTGGGTATTTTTGTCCACTCGGCCCACTTTGTTTTTGCCTTGACTGATTTCGGCCGAATCGGCCAGTTCGCGTCCGGTTCCGCTTGTCCCATCTGCTGTACTCATGTCCCGACGTCGGCCACGCACTTTGTGTCCCGAGCAACAAGACTTAGGCAATTTTTTCCCTCTTTCAGTCAGTTCAGATTTTCGCGTCCCAACGTCCCAATTGCCCTGGGCCCAAATGCTGTTTGTGCAGACCATCTGGCCATTTTGGCCGATTCGCTCCCTGACGTCCCATGCGACCTTGCGCGGACTAGGACTTAGCCATGATTTTCGCGCATTTTTTTGGCACTAGCTATGGCCATTTTTTGCAATTTTTCACATTTTCTAGGACTCCTTCTTTTCCTCTTGGATAGGGGAGTTAGAAAAAGCCGAGGGGGCCCCTAAAACATGATTTTGGCCTTGAATCAATATTTCAACTTGGGACTAAAGAATTTGATGCATGTTATCAAAATTACCTTGAGGGGTGAATTTTGGATAACAAGGTTGAATTCAACCAACATGATAATTTTTCTACATTAGAATTCAATTGAGCAGTTTTTGATGGAAATGATAAATGCTTTTCCATTGCATTTGACACTTAACCAAAGAAGACTTACGAAGTGAAACCACAAAACTTTGCGGTTCCACTTTTCTTTTGACCAAGAGGTCATGGGTTGAATATTAGTCCCCCAATTAACACCATTGTGTTTTCCAAAACATTAAAAATATACCCCCACAAATTTTAACATCAAATTCTATTGCATTATATCACTTGAAATCAAAATAACCATAGTATGCCTTTACTGTATATAAATGAAACCTCGATTTAAAAAATTCATGGACATAAGTGCATTCTATGGGATGAATATGTTTGGATGGCCACCTATGCTTGTCAAACAAGTAACATAAATTCTCCAATACTATCCTTCAAAAATTCAAAAAAAATTATGTATATTATACTGATAAAACATATAAAAGATTATTTTATATTTATTTAAATATACTTTTTATATCTTTAATATAGGGTTGTATATACATATATATTAAAAATGACAGTCACATTTTAAATTTTGATAATTGTGTGTAACGGTTAGGGAGTCTAAATTACCATCATATTTAATCTTATACAATTTATGATTGGTGTAACTATTAATTTCTGTGCCAGAGAAAGATGTGTGAAAACGTCTATCATAAAATGTATCGAGTGTTATCTTAATGGAACATTGTTTCGGGATAAATTTCTGTTACAGAAACACTAGTGTTCCTGATAGGGCTTTCAAAGTGAAAATACTTCCCAGATCTTAGGGAACAAATTTGAAGGGTTGGTTTGAATTTTATTGTGAAGGGAAAATATTGGACTAGCCCTACTCCATGATGAAAAGTTGTATAAAGATTTTACACTTCATATGACAAGAAAAATCAAATATTAACATTTACAAAAATTAAGAATAATATTTTTAAATGAATCTTTTTTATTAAAAATCAAGTGCGAGTTTATTGTCGGCTTAAATAAAAGGAAAAATTCAGTAATCCAAACAAAATGACCCTCAATCAGAATGGTGTAAAATTAATATGCATGTAACTAGTAAATAATCAAATTATGATGTAATGAAATCCAAAATTTACAATAGTCTAATTTTCTAAAAATAATCATAGCCAAAATAAACATTAAATAAATTTAATAAATAAATACATAGATAAACAATTGAAATTATATGAGAAGACGTGCAAATCAATAAACACATAAAAACATCAAACTCTGTGTTATACACTAGAATCTATTTATAAAAATCATTATAAAAAAATTGTAACATCGAAAAAATAAATACCTTTTAGCTTTATACTTGGATTTTATGCTAAAATTTAAAACCCATATGGAATCTTATCACAAAATATTTCATTTGGAACGTTTAACCACTAAAATTAAAATCCATGTAAATTTTAACTATAAATGCATTAAATTAGATTTTTTCCAATTAAATTAAAGAAAATGTGCATCTATACATTGAAACATTCAAATAATTTTATGTCACCAAAAAATACATCAAGATATTTTGGTCAGATTTCAGAGCCAAGAGTTTTTGCATAATATGCATTTTCTACCACACATAAATGATTTATTACCAAATTAGATTACTTCATTAAACACACTCACCCTCCATAATACTCCCTGAATTTATCCACAACTCTCTTCCTCAATTCCTTAAGCATATAGTTCAGTTGTATTGTCTTAATCACAATTGTTCTTGTTGGCCTCTATATCACTGCTATTGAAAAATGGTTAGAGAGACGATACCAATGATGAATTGGAGGGTGATTTCAATGGAAAAAGAATCTTATCTATGCTTGCCAAACCCCATTACATTTATATCCATCCTTTGCCATACACTCTACCATCTCGGATTTCCAATCAACCTTAAATTAGGGAGAAAGGACACTTAGCTATGCTATTCTTTGCAAGGGTCATAATATGTGAGCTCCTCAAGTGATTCAACCTTGTTTAACCTGAAATCAAGCACCGAATACCTTTCCCTCAAGATTCTTCTTTCTTGCATACAAACCAAGGTAATCCAATAATCTTAGCCCCTAGCTTGTCTACACACCAAGCTCGAATTGATCTGAGCGATGTGGATCAAGACCATCCAATCTATTCAGCCCATCCTACCCTTTGGCACCAACATGGCTCTCATAGAGCAGTCTTGGAATGAAACCCTGACATTATGATTTCACGAAATTCAAGTCACTGTAATTGAGATCAGTTGAGAACACTTTTCTACGAAGCTCTGGTAACCTCAAATATCCATCTAAACCCATATCGAGCTCGTGGCCACTCTACACACTAGATATGCTCCAAATCATGTTGTGCATTCTCCCAAGTGGGCAGATATTTTTGTGCAAGTCGATCATATTTCTATTCTCTTCCTCTCAAGGTGGCTCTTGGATTAAATAAGCAAAAAAATAAGATGATAGATAAAACGTCTGAATGAATCTCAAGTAAAGGCAAGAACCCTTAATGGTAATATTAAATATTTGGTTTTTAGGTATTTGTGCTCAAGTATTTGTTGAAATGACATCACAAACTTGTTAGAAGGTTTCATAGTATTTAATGAAATAAGCTTTAGCATAGTAGTATATTTATTAAAGATAATCTCTTAATACGTATTGTCTATCGTCTTTGTGATTCACGTTAATGTATCCAACTTTAACACATACTCATTACTTTGCAAATATATTGAACTAAAAGAGAATAAATATTCTTCTTCATTATTCAATAATGGATTAAAATGATTCATAAATAAGGAAAACAACTCCCAACTCGAGTTTCCAAGAAAACTCTAACTAACTTTGACTAAATATAATCTAGATGGTGAAGTTTACTATTTTTAGAAATTTACAAGAACTTGTTATTCTTAGTAAGTTTGCATGTTTATTCATACTGGCACAAAAATTTCCACACATCTTCTACATTCCCAAATTAGAGGAATTGTCTAACTTTACTAACCTACTATGCATTCAAGAGACTAAATAAAACTAATTCCCTAAAATAGGAAAAAATTGAATTAAAACTTAAATCCTAATTTTTGGCCCCACAGATGGCGGATTTCAGGCCCGAAAATGTGCCAAAATTGATCCAATTGGCTAAGAATAGTTTATTAGTGTGTTCATCTTGTCGAAACAAGTGGTTTAAAAAAATGGACTCAAATGGACACTCGGAGCACAAGTTATGACCTTTTCAAGTTCCTGCTAAAATTAGTGCTTCATTCTCCCCTGCTTGAAAAAAAATGCAGCTCCAACAAGTTGTCTTCTTCAATTTTTTTCCATTTATCTGCATCCAACTTCTTAATCTCCCACTCTATGACCCATGTGTTTTCCTCTTATTCCAATCCTTTCCAATGTACCAAATATTTTTTGTATTTCCCATGTCGTGTGTTCATTGTTTTCTTGTCTGAAATATGATCCACTTCTGTCCTTAATTTTTCACCGGAACCAATCTGCCTCCAATCTATACTTCTTCAATATCTTATCCCATTCTTCACCATCCCCATGAAAAGAATATAAATTTTAAACATTAAACACTAGAGAAATATCAAAATTTCCCGACAATTCTACCTTATAAGCATTATCATTTATCTTCTTCACGATTTTGTAGGGACCAATATTCTTGTACTTCAACTTGTTATAGGTTCCTTTTGGAAACCTTTAATCCCGAATATATACCATAACCAACTCACATAATTTAAACACCTTTCTCCTTCTGTGAACATCAGTTATTTCCTTATACTTATCATTATTATTTTGTAGCTTCTTCCACACTTCTTCCTGTAATTGTTGTATATGTTCAAAAAATGATTTTGCATCATCACTGACTCAGCCATCAATTGGTAGCTGCACCAAATCTAACACCTTGTTTAGATTACTTCCATACACAATAGAAAATGGATACTTTCTTATGGATCTATTTATTGAGCTATTATAAGCAAACTCAGCTTGTGGTAAATAATGTTAAGTCCCATTGTTTTGGATTTTCCCCAACTATGCACCTTAACAGGTTTCCCAAACTCCTATTTACCACCTTTGTTTTCCCATCAGTCTGAGGATGATAGGCACTACTGAACTATAGTTTAGTTCCCAACTTCTTCCATAAATTCCTCTAGAAATGACTTAAGAACCTTGTGTCCCTATCTGAAGTAATGGTTTTTGGAACACCATGCAAACAAACAACTTGTCTAAAAAATAAATTTTCTACTCATGTTGCATCACTAGATTTCTTATAGGAAATAAAATGAACCCTCTTAGAATACCTATCAACAACCACAAAAATTGATTCATTACCTCATTGTGTTTTTGGTAATCCCAAAACAAAATCCATACTCAAATATTTCCATGGTCCTTTAGGAATAAGCAATGGCATATACAACCCTATATTATGTGCATGGCCTTTTGAGACCTGAAAAATTTGACACCTCTCCACATATCTTACAACATTTCTTTTCAGCTTTGGCCAATAGTATTTATTTGCTACCAAGGCTATCTTTTTATCCCTGCCAAAGTGCTTAACCAATCCTCCACTATGCAACTCTTTCACTATATTATCTCATAGACCCAACTAGAATACATAGTTGTCGTCCCTTAAATAGATAACCATCCTGCAAAAGGTACTCATCCTTGAAATCTCCTGCATTCGCCTGAAAATGGACTACTTAACCTTTCAACAATATCATTGAAATCAGAATCAGAAAAATACAAATCCTTTATTGCTTCAAAACCAACCACCTCATTCTCCATAGTTGTAAATAAAGTCACACACCTACTCAATGCATCTGAAATTGGTTTTGTTTTCCTGATTTATGCTTTAGAGAAAAAGTATAACCCTGAAAAAATGATACCCACTTTGCATGCCTACTATTCAACTTCTTTTGTGTATTCACATACTTCAGGGCTATGTGGTCTGTAAATAACACAAACTCCTTAGGCACTAAGTAATGCCTCCAATGCCTCAATGCTTGTACAATTGCATAAAATTCCACATCATAAGTAGAGTAGTTATTTCTTACCTCATTTAATTTCTCACTAAAGAAAGCTATTGGCTTCCCTCCTTGACTTAGGACAACACCAATACCCACATGTGAGGCATCACAATCAACCTCGAACACTTTATCAAAATCTAGTAGTATCAAAATAGGTGCTTCTGTCACCTTATTCTTCAAGAACAAAAAGCTATCTTTAGTTGCCTTTGTCCACAAAAACTCCCTTCCCTTTGTGCAATCTGTTATAGGTGCTACAATACTACTAATTTTTTTTAATAAACTTTCTGTAAAATGTTTCTAAACCATGAAAGCTTCGTACCTCTATTATACTTCGTGGAGTAGGCCATTCAATAATTTCCTTTATCTTTTCTGAGTCCATATGTACCCCATCTTCTGAAATAATAAAACCCAAAAATACCAAACTCTCTTGCATAAACATGCACTTCTTCAAATATGCATAGAGCTTCTCTTTCCTTAACACTTCAAATATCACCCTCAGATGCCTCAAATGTTCTTCTTTAGTTTTACTGAAAATCAAGATATCATCAAAATAAACCACAAACAAACTTACCATTGTACTCCCACAACACAATGTTCATCAACCTCATAAAAGTGTTAGGTGCATTAGATAACCCAAATGGAATCACCAACCACTCATATAATCCATCCCCTATCTTGAATGTTGTTTTCCACTCATCTCCTTCTTTGATCCAAATCTGATGGTAACCACTTCAAAGATCAATCTTGGTGAAATGATTAGATCCAACAAGCGCATACATCATATCATCAAGGTGAGGTATTGGGAACCTATGCTTGATTGTAATTTTATCGATTTCTCTGTTATCCACACACATTCTCCATGTCCCATCCTTATTTAAAGTTAATAAAGCTGGTGTTTCACATGGACTCATGCTCTCCCTTACTACACCCTTTCTCATGATCTGTGTCATTTGCTTAATCAACTCTACATGTAATGTCAGGCTCATCTTATAAGCCACCTGATTTGGGAGTGAATACCCTAGGTTCAAATCAATATGGTGTTGGATATCTCTTTTGGGTGGTAACCCATCTGGTAGCTCATCAGGAATAGCATCATAAAATTATTCTATTAATTATGTTGCATCTACTGGTATTTGTGCACTTGTAGGTTCATCCTTATTTGCGACCAGCACATAACAAAACCCAGTTGCCTTTACCTCCTTCACAATTTTTTTTGCATTAAAACATATTTTCAGCATTTACCTCTTCCTTAAGAGGTAGCAAAACTATTTTTGTGCCATCCTTACAAAAAGTATACATATTATTCCCCCTGTCATGAATAACTTTTCTATCAAATTGCCATGGTCTTCTTAACAGCATATGACATGCATCCATAGGAATAACATCACACCAAATCTCATCCTTATAAATTTTCCCAATAGAAAAATTTATTAAACATCTCTTATCAACGGTAACTTCATTACCCTTCTTAAACCATGCAATATGGTAAGGGTTAGGATTCTTCTCACAATGCAGGCCTAGTTTCTCAACCATCTCATTTGAAACCATGTTCTCACAACTACCACCATCAATAATAACATTACATACCTTTCCTCCTGAAGTGCATCTTGTTATGAAAATATTTGTACGTAGCCATGCATCCCCCTTGATATCCTTTCTTGGAGAAATCATCGTCCTTTTGATCATCAAATTTTCTCCCACATCTGGTGGAATTTCTAGGTCCTTTTCATCTTATTCTTGTTGAAATTCAACAATATTTACTCTGGGAGGGTCTTCTTGCCTCTTGTCATGCGTATAATAATGAGGGAATTCAAATGCTTTATGCCCCTCTTCACCACATTTGTAGAACACAAATGGTCTTCATGGAGCCTCCCATCCTCTACAGCATATCCTCTACCCCTAAGAAATCCTCTACCTCTTTGCTGATTTGGGAAATCTTGTCTTGTATCTTCTTGATTTTCCACTCCATGAGGTTGTTCTCCTCTACCTTGGTTGAAACTAGCTCGTCCCTGAAAGGAGGATGAGGCCCCCTATTCATCTAAGGTGATCTCCTAAAACTTTGACGGTTTTGTTTTTCTTTGGCCTTTAAAGCTAGTTGATAGGCATCCTCCATGCTCTTGATCCTGTGCATGCTTAGCTCATCTTGAATAGAAAATTTTAATCCATTTACATACCTTGCAGCCATTTGTTCCTCAGTTTCTTCATGGTCTACACGAATGTCCAACTTGTAGAACTCATTTGTGTATTCTTGCACAGTTTGTAAGTTTTGTCTGAGATTCTGAAACCTCCTGAAAAGGGTTTGTGCATAATCCACAGGGAGAAATTTGTCTTTTAGCTTCTTCTCCATCTTACTCCAGGTCCTAATCCTTTCTTTCCCCTTTCTTGACCGCTCCTTTTGTAGATGATCCCACCATAACATAGCATGACCTTTTAATTTCGTGCATGCAAATTTTACCTTCTTTTCCTCTGACATAGCCTTCCACTCAAAAAAATTTCCCATGCTAGTCAACCAATTTATCAGCTCCTCTAGTTTTAGGCTACCTCCATATTCTGAAACATCAACTCTTATCCCATCATTCTTTCCTTCTAATTCTTGAAGCATCCTTTCTTCAAAAGCTAAGGGTGGTCCTTGTGCTTCCTCCTCTTCACAAACTTCATCTTCATCTGTGTCATCTCCACCTTGATTTCCTCTCTGGGCTATAGTTGCAGCAAGCGCAACAACTTGCCTCTGCAGATCCTGCATGTTTCTATTCATCTAGTAAATTTTGTTCCCTCTTCCTCTTTCTGCCATTATTTTTTTCCTTCACCAAGACTCGAACTTCTCTCTGATACCAAATAATGTAGCCAACTTTAACACATACTCACTACTCTGTAAATATCTTGGACTAAAATAGAATAAATCTTCTTCTTTGTTATTCAATCATGGATTACAATGCTTCATAAATAGGAAAACAACTCACAACTTGAGTTGCCAATCAAACTCTAACTAACTTTGACTAAATCTACTCTAGATGGTGAAGTTTACTATTTTTAGCAGTTTACAAGAACCTGCTATTCTTAGTAAGTTCACATGCTTATTCGTACGGGCACAAAAATTGCCATTCATCTTCTACATGCCTAAATTAGAGGAATTGCCAACTTTCTAACCTACCATACATTCAAGAGACTAAAATTAACTAATGTCCTAAAATAGGAAAAAAAAATGAACTACAACTTAAATCCTAATTTTCAGCCCCCAGATGGTAGATTTTGAGCCCGAAAATGTGTCGAAACGTGCTAAACCCGGTAGGCCAGTTTTACCGGTGCGTGCGTCTTGTCGAAGCAGGTAGTTCAAAAAAAACGGACTCAAATGGACACCCGGAACAAAAGTTGTGACCTTTTCAAATTTTTGATAAAAATAGTGCATCACTTGCTGATCACATATCCTAGAAAGTTGGAGGTGATTTTTATGTAATAATTTCAGATTATAATATAAATAAATAAGAACTAAAAATATCATCACAAATTGGTGACTTATGAATTTTTCATCATAGGCATTCTATAGACAGGAATTTGGAAGTAACTTACATTACTAATATTGTACAGATTAATCAAATATATCATTTTAAGTTTTGTACAAAAATAATATTAACAACTTGGGTCATGGCCAAAACAAATAAATGAAAACAATGAATACATTTATAAATTGAACGGCCTAGGACTTGCATATGTTGAATTGATATTGAAAACTTAGAAGATCCTAGAAAAATCACATAGTGTTATTATTATGGCTAAAATGTAGACATGAAAAAATGTATTCAATATTCATATTGCCAAGTACATGTTAGTAACCTACGGTGAAGTTCAAAGACACTCTTCCCTTAAGTTTTTTTTTTGCCTAAGCATGTATAAAATAGATATGGAATGTGTGTGGTCTTTTAGATGTGAGGTTGCAACTTCATTGTTTTTGTCATAGGACCATTGGAAAATAAATTTCAAAATGAGAATGACAAGGCAAATTTATGTAGACCAAAATTAACTAATAAGGACTTTAGGTGTTGGGAAAAGTTATGATAAAATCAATTTTGAAATTGCTCATGCATGATAGTTATCAAAGACATGTTTTTCTGTTCATTGATTCTATAAGGTTAATAGCTATTACATAACTATAGATTAACTTCTCTTCAAATTAAGTATTTGTAATTCACATATGATATTTATTTTTGTATGAGGATAATGTTCAATTAGAGAATAGTGGAAATATTCAAAAGAGGTCAATGCAAACATAACCCATAATAATGATGTGATAGTCAACACTAGTTTCTCCAAATCTCCAATATCTATGGTTTCTTTAGGAAATGTATATCCTTGGGACTTATGTATGGTAATTTTGCTAAACATTTTTAGGAAAAATATTGTTAATATCAATATTGGAACTAATCTTATCTTTACATGTGTTACAAGTTGCATAATTTGTAGCTTTCAATACGTTTGATTATTTCACATTTTTTGGAAGATAACTTGGTCAAGATTAAATTCTTGTTGATGGAATATTGTCTCCAAGGGAGCAACACTATTGAAGTTGTACTACAGTCTTTTCCCAGATTTGTTTCTTGAAACACTTGTAAATTGACAAGCGTAAGTGGGGGTAAATGTTAATAAATAATAAAATCGAATCATACATTAAAAGTCATTACCAAATAAATTTGCAAGGTGTTGAAGGTGCAACTATGATGTAAAGTTACTTGCATAAAGAGGGATGCCTTTTTCATGTGGTAGTTGAGCATTGTCACTGACACTAATCATTAACCGATCACCAAATGGGTTTATTTGTATATGTCGGAAATGCATGTTAGAGTATATTGTTAACATTTTTAAACACTTGTGGCCATATAGAACTCATTTCGCCAATGATAATGTAAGGTATATGCCTCATTTATTCTTAAATAATGGATGATATTTCTCCTTTCAAATATTGGACATTTCTCATCAAGAATCTATGAGTAGTATGTATTATTCTAACATGTATGTTGAAAGAGGAAACATTTGTAGGAGAAAGGAGCCAATATAAGAATATTTTAATCTATATAACAAGAGTCTAACGCATGTTTGATACATTTTATGAGATATGATTTACTAGTTCTAGCTATTCCTTGGAAAATCATTTAGTTAGCAGTGTGATAAAAGATATTATATAATACATACAAGATATTTTAATAGAGATAATTAAAGTTAGATTTTAAGCACGATAAATAATTGTATATTTTTTACAAAATTAAATTTTATTCTTATATCAAATGACTTGAATGGGAATGATGATAACATTTATCTAAAACACGTGTAAAAACTAAGATGAGCGTGAATTATAAAACAATGTCTCCATTCCATTACTCAAATTCAAAATGACAATATAATACCAGAATTGTTAATTTACTGGGTAAAAAAAATGTTCTATTATACATGCAAATTTACTAAAGAGGGGACCAATAGCTACACGTGCATCGATGAGTGAATCAAATCGATTAGCATGCCAAATTTAAATCTTCCTACTGTATGACAATTCAAGATTTATATAGATTTATAAACTAAAACGTGTATGTACCCTGTTAGCAGTTCTGACATGCTCAAGATAAATAAAATAGAGTGCAAAAAAGTGAAATTACGGATATAAATAATAAACCTTATTTTGTTCACTTGATGTGTATATAGGTATAATGGTTTCTTCACAAGGTAGGATATCTTGTAAGTAGAATTGTTTCTGGAATTTGTTACTATCTACATTGGATGTGGTAGTATTTCTGTTTTCTTATCTTTGTTCGTCAAATGTTTATAATTACGTTAAAACATATAACAATGCCATGCAAGGTTACTCAACCTCCAGTGCTTGAACTAAGACACATTACTGTGGGCATAGGAATTTTGTTAATAAGTATTCTATAATGGCAATTAAGGATGGAATGTAATGGTGTAACGTATAAGTTCTCTTTTTATATTTTAAATTTAACATCTTTTTGACCGTAACAAAGCAATTTTGACCTTAAATTTTACAGTTTTTTTATTGTATCATTATCAAGAGGGCCAAATCAACATCAAACATATCGTTTTCTTACAGTTCTAAAAAGCAAAATGGTCATGACACAATTGAATTATTTTTATTCAGTATTCAGAAGTTATGAAGTAATTATTTTTTATTTAATTTTATAAACCATAAATGGTGTCTAATTTCGTAATTGTTTGGTTTGAATGAAATTGTTGACACAATCCAAGCCTGCTCATTTACTTGAAGAGCAGAAAAACTTCAAGTAATGAAATGAAATATAGTAAATTATTTAATGATTGAAGTATAAACATCGAGATCCATCATTCATTTGAAAACCAGCGTAATTTAAGTAAATAAAATGGCATATACTGAATTATTTTATGATGGAAGTATAAGCATTCGGATCCTTCCTTTACAGCATTTTAACGGATACATCTAACTATAACTACTTTCAACAGAAAAGATTATTTTGAAAAAAGGTTTTCTTTAAGAATAAAGAATATTGGAATCATATTTCTCTGGTTACTTTTTAAAATAAAATTGTCTTCAGGTTCCTCTTTCGATCATTTCTTTGTAGCGCTCCAGAGATCGGAGTCTTTCCATCTCCAAATCATGTCGAAATTTGGCTATGAAATTCTCTGCCGATTTATCAACATCATCATATCTAATGTCTGTTTTCTGATTAATTTTATCAGTGCTCGTTTGTTGGAAATTTCGTTTATCTTCCTCCTTTGTAAATGTTTGTTGACGGGACGACATAATCGATAAATCAGAATTCCTATTCAAGCGTTAGCTTTGAGCACGACAATAATACGCAAGGCAGGGCAGGTAAGGGAAGAGCAGAGGTAAATTTAGATATTAAATGTATGGTGTATATATACATATATAACCCAATGAACGAATACGTAGGTAATGTTTCTTTATACGCGTGAACAAGTTTTATACGCAAATTAGAATAGACCAGAGTTTTATACGACCGTTGTCATTCATTGCACTTAGACTTATCACCTGTTTATGGAAAAAGAAAGTGTGAGGAAAGTTCAAAGTTACTGTCAAAGTTCGACTTGGAAATCTTTGTTTGTCATTCATTGCACTTAGACTTATTGACTTGTTGACTTTTTCTCAATGGTGCGTTTCAAGGTGTTCATTGCATAATAAATGAAACTCTTCTTCGGCGTTGTATTTGTGTGGCCTATTCAAACATTATTGGATACGTCCAAATCTAATGTAGTTTTGGCGTAGAAGAAGGAACATTCTTGTTCTGGGATTTTATCTTCTTTATAACTTTGCAAACTGTAATAAGGATATTCCTTCAAATTAATAAACACATATT
The DNA here is from genome assembly GCA_019776745.2 of Taxus chinensis. NCBI lineage: Eukaryota > Viridiplantae > Streptophyta > Pinopsida > Cupressales > Taxaceae > Taxus > Taxus chinensis. The sequence continues at coordinate 206,406,753 of CM034157.1, forward strand.
TAATCATTCAGATCTTGGTGATTTTCATCTTATGCTCGAGTCTTATTTTTCCAGTGCACACAACAGTTCAATGCCTGCAATTTCATGAAATATGTCATATTTTCCAACTGTTTCTTTGTATTATTTTTATTGTAGATGGTGGTTGCAAGCTTCATTTGCAATATGGTCTAGTGCAACACCAATTTCCCTCTCATTGCTCATAGCTATCCATCACATGTGTTTGCATCAGGTTGATTGGTCAATAACCAATGGGTTGTTTATCACTTTTCGAGGTGGATTTATCTGTTGGTTGGTTCACCAGTCAACCTTGGAAACATATGTGAGGTTTAAGATGAGCGGTGTGTAATGCCCACATTTTAAATAACAAAATACCATAGTAAAATTATCGGAATGGTTTTTTTTTACTTTAACTGTACGCTACACAACACCACATGGGATCCAAATAAAGAAACTCAACATCCTGATAGGACACTTACATAAACATGAACACACTCATACAATAGGACAACATAGGGTACAGATCAATGTCTTACTCAAACGACGTAAACCAGGACAATGACCCAATTACAATAAGAAACACAAGATAGGCATACTCCATGACATGGCCTTTTTGATGATTTACATATTCATTACATGTAGGTTTCCATTGTATGACTTTATAGCTTTCAACAAATTAAACACAAGGTTTAAAATTTCCTATTTTTCAAACTTCAATTACTTTATTTTCAAGACCATTAGTATTTAACAGAAGAATCCGCAATTGGTTCCTTTCTCCAATGGGTATTTTGAGACAAAAGTTAGAGACATAAATGTATTTTTGTCTCTATCTTCCCTTTCGTCTCTATCTTCCCCTTTACAAAAATATAATATAATTATATTGACTTTTTATACGGTGATAATTGGGGGCAATTAAAAATTATATACAGGCGGGTAGGGTTGAATGGCTCGAGCACGAGCTCGCAGGGCACGAAACCACAACCGACAGGAAGCATATAATTAGGTCAAAGAGAGAAGGGATGAAAAGACAGGACAGTAGGATACCGAGTAGATCAAAACCTTGGCAGGGGTCAATCGATTGAGAAACCTCACATGCAAGACGATCCAAGAAACCACTATGACGAGTAGGGCATGGAGGGGTTGAGCTGGGTCGTCCCATGCCAAGCCAAGAGGGAGCTAATAGAGGCACACAGAGGGATAAAAATAGGAAATCCGACTTGGGAGAGCTAAGCAAACAAACGACCAAGGTATTAAAATGATCTCGGGAGCCAAGGGGAAATCAACAGGGCATAAGTAAAGCTCAATGCAGCGAGATGGGCGGAAATCGACGGAGGGTCTCACGGAACTAGTAAGGGCTTGACCGAGATGGCAAGTAGAGGATCTCGGAGGGAGCTCAGTGAGGAGATGGAGGGCCAATAACAGAACAAGGTACAAAGAGGAGTAAGCTATGGTTTCTTCCTCCATGGACCAACCTGATCTTATTGATCTTGAGAAACTGTTGTCCGTATACCACAGGGCGTTAAGAAAAACCGTCTTTTTCTTTCCCGGTAAACTGCCTCATAGAAGGCTCCCTTTAGTTGTTATCTCTATAGATTTGTTTAGTGGCTAACATTTTTCAGTGGCTCCGAAGCATCCTTATCAGACGGCCAGATGTGGTTCATTAAGCTGGTCATGGAAGCTCGTAAGAGGAAAATTGCGTCGATGTGTCGAGTCGGGTCTGTGCGCGGTTTTTTGAGCATGATTTTAGGAGGAGGAAAAATACAAACTTGGGTTATGTGGAAAACTTTTGAGGGCGTGCTTGACTATGCAGACACTGTCAGTGCCACAACAGGCAGCAATAGAACTAAGGGCTAGTAGAGGAGGACATTCTGGAAGGGTGTTGACGAGGAAGACAAGAAAGACGGTGACGAGTACGGTGAAAAATCCCCTGCACACAAGGCCGAGTAACTGGGGTGTACCAGCCCAGGGTCTGGACTGAGGTGTATGCTACGTTCTATGAGGGAGCGATGCTTCAGAACAATGGGTAAGAATTACTTTTGCATTTGTTGTTAGATCTGGGAATTTGAGCATCTTCTTTAAAATGTGGATCTGTTTTTCTAATCTGGTTTTTTTTACTTTTGTTTCTTTCAATTTATCCATTTTAGCATGCGCTCTGTGTACATATTTTGCAAGGGATACATCAGATGTTACCAATACACATAAATAAGAAACTGTAGGCTGATAATATGATATATGGCCTGAATGTTTGACCAGAGCAGTAATCTCCTGTCCAAGGGTAAGAAAGCTTTTATTGATTTCCCCTGCCTCCCTTGCACTTCCCTGTGGAATTTTTTTCCATGAGATGGCATTTAAAAAAGAATGGTAACCGATGTAGGATCTACTATAACCACTTTTAAACTAATGTCATTTACATAATACCATACTTCCATTTTGTGCTATCATTCCCTCCTGGCATACCTCTTGTGCACCAGAACGTGAAATATTTTTAGAACCAGCCATTCCAGACTCTTGCTTGGAAAGAGCACTACAAAGTTCACTCAGTAAAGCCTCTGCATCTAATATAGCTTTTCCCAACAGCTGTACACCACAATAATAATCGTAAGAACAGACATAATTTGTTAGTGATTGGATATATTGTACCCTTCAGCAGAAATCAAGAAATATTACATTCTCTACAGTAGATGCGTCCATGGATACTGTTGTGTTGAGTTTTCCAAAAGTAGAGAGAGAACTGCCATCCAACGAATTAGCTAGGTCATGTAGACCCCTCATTTTGAGGTTAAATTGTTGACAGTTTCTTAATCCTATTCCTAAGTTCTTTTGTATCCTGTAACAATGCATTAAAGCTATACATTAGAGATATATTTTAAAAAATTCAAAGAGGTCAAAATAATAAGGGTGTTGGACCCAATGTTTTTCCTACATCAGTTTTTATAGAAAGAAAATACTGCATGTGCTTTTCCATATTTGTTAGATGCTGTTGTTGAGTTGTAGAAACTTCAACAGTCTTATGCAAAACTTCAACCTCCTGAGTTAACTATGCCAGAAATGTTTGGAAAAGAACTTTATTTCCTGTCTCTATCTTATTTTTGCGCTCTGAAAAAAAAAAGAAATAGAGTTAGCATCCAATTAGCAACTTATTATTCCAGATCAGAACTCCTCATAAAAAGTTTCAAGGAAACATAGGTACCCATTTTAGCAACTTGTTATTCCAGATCAAAAGTCTTCATACAAAGTTTCAAGGAAACATGGGTACCAATTTTAGCAAACATTCTTGATACATCATGTGTTGTGTTCTCTACTTATGACTGAATTCCACAAGCTTGTTCGACAATTATTTTCTCTGCACAACACAATCAAGAGACTCTTACCATCAAATCCTTGTTTTAGGCAATGAATGAATACATGGTAGTATCCAAGATTCCAAACGTAATATGCAGATATCAATGATATCTGTTAACCTGATTGTAACCATTTAGATATAATGAATTCCTTTTCCTTGTGCATAGGGTTTAGCCGCCTATGTTTCTCTTCTAGATTGTTTAAGGCATACTATGTATCCTCAAGCTTCTTCTGCAAGAAACGCATATGCAAGCCAACTTAAATATTTTTAGTGAATAAAATTGGAACACATTAGAAAAATTTATTGTAGAGGCAACAAACCTACTATCCACTTTCACACACCTGGGTTATCTCAAGCTTACTACAAAAAAATCTGCCCTTCGAAATTTCTGAGAATTATATAGTCCTTGCAACTCCTCTATTTGTTGCATTCAAGCAAATATATAAATGTTGTGAACGAACATAAAAGAAAGACTACAATTAGGAGATAAAAATATAAATTAGCCACACCAATACTGCAGATATTAGCTTATACCTTGTCCTTGGCTTCCATTTCTTTTTCCTGATCCTCTATCTTCTCTGTCATTGCCTGGAAAAATGGAAACAAGGGGATAAGGAACTGAAATTTACAGTATGTAATACCATTTCTATTTCTTGATGCTCTATCTTCTCTGTCATGGCCCTGAAAAATGGAAACAAGAGGATAAGGAACTGAACTTTACGGTATGTAATACCATTTCTATTTCCTTGTGCTTAATCTGCTAAACACAAGTAAAAACACAATAATTATTACACATTGCAACCCGCTGGAATTTCAATATAGTTCTAACCTTTTTTTCAGCTTCGTCCTGGATGAAATGTTCACGTGGCAGATATATACCATTCTTCTCCCTTGCAACATGGACCTCTGTTTGTCTTCACGTACATAACTGACTAATGTTTACTTAAAATTTAGCTGATTTTTTAAGCTGTTAAATTAAGCCTAATCTTTCCAAAAGGAAGTAAGTGACAAAATCCCTCAAATTTAGAAATGTTCAAGAAGCAGACCTTGTTTAATCCTGTCAATATCTGAATATAGGTCCTTTATAAGAGCATATTTCATCTTTTTTTGATTAACCTGCGTAGACAAACAAAACTTTCTTAAGTGAACTAGTAAAGGAAAATGACAACAATTGTAAGCATGGATCATGAAAATTAAATAATACCAAACCTCTGGTTTTTTCTTGATACTCTTAGCATGATGAGCATAATCTAATGTGTTGAGAGTTTCTTCCAGGAAATAAATTGAAGGTGAAACAGTGGCGATAATGCAAGTCTTTGTTTTCCCACCCAAAGAATCTCTCAGCAGTCTTGTCAGCTTGGTGTCTCTGTTTTGAAAAAAGAGAATGATATGAATATAGATCATGAACCGTCAACATAAAAAATAAGAGAAAATGAAATAAGAAATTGTATGTTGATAATCCAATACCTGTATGGTATATGGCCTAAATGTTCGACCAGAGAAGTAATCACCCATCCAAGAGTAAGTAGGATTTTATTGATCTCCCCTGCCTCCCTTGCTCTTCCCTGTGAAATTATTTATGTTAGACAATATTTGAAAACGAATGGTAACCGACCTCGGATCTACTATAACTATAACCACTTTTAAACTAATGTACATTACATAATATCATACTTACATTTAGTGCTATCCTTCCCACCCAGCATTCCTCTCTTGCACCAGAACGTGAAATATTTTGAGTACTAGCCAGGTCAAGAAGATTAAGTTTTCCGCATTTAATGAGTTATTCGCCCTCTAGAGTTACTTCTTTGATATGAATAATGATTGAGAATATGCAATGTGAGTGACTACACAAAACAACCATAACATACTGGATTAATTAAACTTAAAGAAAACTTTAATGAAAATTAAGAGCAAAATTACCATTTACCATACCTGCTTTACTTATTTAGTAAATTTTCTGCAGTTCATCTCTTGGAAGAGCCTCTTTCTAAAAGTGTATATATCTCATTCACACTATAGACGATTTCTTATTCAAGGCCTCTTGCAAGCACTCCACCCTTGTCATCCTCCATCATAGCAATTGGCTTCTTGAACTTATCCTCAAGGGATCTTGAGAATTCATCTGGGGCCAACAAATCTGTTGTTTCTTCATTTGATAGCTCTAGGCATGTGACTTTCATATTGTATTCAACATTTAGAGCCTCCACTGTGTCAAAAAATTGTCAGACTGCTCTTGGGAGTACTCCGACATCAGATGGAAACTCTCCATTCTACTTGAAATCAACAAAATCAGTTACATAAGAACAATAACCATCAGCTCACACATGCATAAAGAAATTGATAAAAATATGGCTTTAGAGTAAGTCACTTGTGAATTGGGAGCGGATACTATTAGAAACAATCTCATGCCATCATAAAACAACATTATAAGAGGAGATTGGAACTTGGATACACCAAATTGCTTTATATAAGCCAAATAAAATTTAAAGCATTTAAAGTCGGGAGAAGCATACCTTGGCTTTTCTCCCTCCACCTTCCATTGTATATGTTTTTCCTTTACCAGTCTGACCATGGGAAAAAATTGTGCAGTTATATCCATCCAAAAATTCATTTATCTTCTTTATCCAGTCTAAAAATGAAAGTCTGCTTTATCTACTATATGATAGCATAGTTATGAGGGTATATCTGAAGTTTGAAACTAATTTTTGAAAGTCAAATTCCTAGAAATAATAGACACTTTTATAAATTATTTGTTTCTATATTTATTCTTGATTCATCGTGAAAATAGCATGTTTTGAGCCCATAACTCAGGGTTCTTGGTTTAAATTGGGATGTTCAAGCAAAAACTACATCTTTGGCTCCAAATAATTGAAAGTTTATCATGAAAGACTAAAACTTGGCGGTTTTAGCAAAAAAAAGGGTCAGGATCACATCATGTTGTAACAAAGGGCAGCTTCTGAATTTTCTTAGCCCTTGCTGTCAGAGAAGAGTGTGGAAATTTGAAACAGGAATGATATAATCAATAAATCCATTCAGGCATTTTTGAAAACACTTCATCTGTGTTTTGTCATAAATTTCATTTAGTTCTATTACTTTGGCTGCTGAAAGTTTTGTTTGCTTACTTAGAGGATGATCCTAAAACCGCTTTGAATTTGCAATTTACAAATTGGAGTTTTTTTATCCCTTCTATGTCTATTCATTTTTGTAGGAGCTTCAAAAACCATTAAAAACAAGAATTCGTAATTTGAAGATGGAAGAAGGTTTTAGTATTATCATCCAAGTAATAATTATAATTTGTACTATTGCTCCTATGCATACTTGACCTAGGTTGTTTTGATAGACAGAAAACCAGTAAGAGGGCAAGCTGTGATATAAGCATACTCATCAAAAAAGGGTAAATGCCTCTGCTTAGGAAACAGTACGATTGATCAAAAATTTCCATTTCCAAGCTACCTCATCATCGTTTTGTTATGAGATCGATTCATGGTCCTTTGTTGAAATTGAGCCTCACTTTGCCAAATGACAAATATTATTTCTTCTTTATCAAAAGGATATATGGCATACAGAAAACATGTCCATGCACACATTTTTTTTTATCTTAAGGTGGCTCTTAGTGTGAGTTCACATTGGCACTTAACTATTTCAAGATATCGTGAAGGCAACATCCAACAACTATTGATTGCAATCACATTCATTAGGCATAAAACTAGTATGTACGACATAACCTGCTTCCTTCATCAAACAAGGAAAAAAAAATAGTTTGCATAAATTCCAGCGGTTTGTGGGTGAAATTTATCTCCAACGTTAAATGCATGCACATTATCGTTTAACTGTATTCAAGTTCTGCCTGGCTTCTTCCTCACCCTCCTATCTTTCATCAATTTTGTCATATTCGCTGCACTAATCTACATGTTAGCTGCTACAAACATGTTTGATAATCTTCACTGTTGTGCCTTAATAGTTTCTAGGAAAGTTTTCTCTTTGAAACTTTAAGCTATGCAATTTGCGGTTCCAATTTTTTTTACTAGTATTGAAGATCACTTGAGATTTGATTTCATAAATAACTTGTACGGAGGCTCAAATGTATGTCCAAATTTATATGAATAGCTTCTTTATTCTGAACTGAGATTGATGAAGATTATAGAAAGCTTTAATGTCTGTCCATTCTACCCACTTCCCAAATCATTTCAAGTCATGAAATATTTTAATTCCATTCTCAAACTAAAGGAGGGCAGAGCAGCCTCTGTCAAACACATACTTTCCCTCATTCAATTTTAGAAAGAGATCAACAATCGATTTAAGAATACCGCACATATTCGAATTGTTCAAATCGATTTTCATAGAAAAATCTCTGGGTTTGTACCCATGAAAACTTAAAATAACATGGTTGAAGTGATCGCGAGGGTGAATCCTGGACACATAACCCAATTTCATGACATCTGCACTTCCAAGAAGGGCCTTAGATATCCATTTTACGATATTATTTGCATTGTTCTCGAGTTCAATTCCCAAAACAGCAACATGTTAAGTTTCCAATCTCTGACGCCAATCAACGCTAATCAATCTTTTTCTGTACTTGTTCTACCTGGATCATTTCTGCATCCAAAACATTTATAAGAATACGTGAAGAGATGAAACCTGGAGCATCTGTAGGATTCTATAGTACAAGGTGACTTTGAGATCTAACACTAGTAACTTTTATCGCTAGGTGTTCCAAATCCAGCATGGTACTATTTGGATTTCGATCCAAATCGATTATTTTCATGTTCATTGTATCACCCAAAACATAAATGTCCAATGTGATTGCAAGATCTACAGTTTTTTTCTCTGGAACATCAACACTAACATAACTTGAAGATTGTTATTTCCTAAAGAAAATGAAGAAAAATCCATCTAAAGAAATGCATGCTTTCGAAAGTGGCTGCAGCGAAGAAAGAGAAAAGTTCTTTGGCCTCATCATTGGATTTTGTGGAGCTCCACCACTCTCACACTTTTTGTGTCGTCAATTAATACCTACATGTTGTTATAACGACTGAAGGTTTTTAAAAAACTAGAAAAGAGAACTATCACTACTACAAGGAGGGGTGTTTAGAGACATTAATTAGATACAAAAAATATATTTTTGTCTCTAATTAATACACCCTTTTAATTTTGTCTCTAACTAATACCTTTAATATAACATGTATCTAGCTAATATTTTTAATATAACAAATTTTAATTAAAAATACTCTTTTTTGCAGCGGCTTGCAAAGCGGGGAAACTGCGGGAAAAATGAATGCCGCGAGCAAAATGGAAAACTGCATTGGGCGGGAGGGGATTTCATTCTCACATGCGGATCTTAGGCGAGGAGGAGGACGAGCAGGTATCCGATCCATTTCTTTTGCCCTGTTTTATTTTTTACCTATTCCTCATGGTTCAATCCTGGTAATGTTTTATTGGTTACATTTATGCAAGAATCAACAATGCTTTTCAAAGAAATATACAAGGATATTAATAAAAATTTTGTTATAAAAAATCAGATTTCACTTTGGTTTGTGAGGGCACGTTTGTCTCTGGTTCGTAAGGGCTCATTCCTCTAGCTTTACGCTACTCGTGACTCGTATCTATGCACGAGGCCACGTTTCTTCTTGTCGCAGCTCGTGTGAGTGTTCTACTGGGTGTTCTTTATGCCCTCGACTGTGTTGCTTCCATCAGTCACGTTTCTTACTCAACGATTGTGTTTCGTGCCCCTGACTATGTTGCTTCCATCATTGGCTTTGTCTTGCTTCCACGACTGTTCTACTTCGTGGGTAAGTTCGACTCCTCTGCCCTACGTCTGTACCCTTCTCAAGGGGATTCGTATTTGGTTTTTCGTGCCCTTCCTTTGCCCCACGATTGTGTTTCGTGCCCTCGTTTTTGGGTCTTCCATCTCAGATTCGTGGCTCGAGGCTCGTCCATCTGTATCGTGGCATGCATTGTTCTGCTTCATTGGTTAGTTCAACTGCTCAGGAGGCCACGAGAGTGTATTCCAAAATCGTGGCTCTAGTTCTGCCTGCGTCCCCCATTGTTCTCCCTGCCTGGTTATCAGTTTGAAATACCCTTGCTGGGTCTAAGTTTTTGGTGTACAGGTACTAAATATTTTTCTCCAAACTGTAAATTTATCCAAAAACTTCACAGCGATTGTTACAGGAAAATCGTAGACATTTTCACTTCGTGCCCTATTTTATCAGAAATGCAAAAGCAAAACACAACTTTAGATTGGTCAAAATGCATGAAATACGATGAAAACGCGTCCTTAACTTGTAAGACGTTTAAAATATTGTGTAAATTTTGATCGCCGTTAGATGAACCCTAACTGTTAAGAGAGATAGGGAGACATTTTAATAACATCAATGACACCAAAAAAATCTATAGGACCCAAGAACAAAAGACATTGCCAAAGGAGTAAAAACCTGCTGTCAGAGAAGATTTGGGCCATTGGACGTTAGTTTGAGTCTCTGCTGTTGTTATGCTCTATTGGTTCATTCCCGAGCTGTTAAGTATCTATGATTTATAGAAAGAAATTTTAATAACGTACATGGCACCTAAACAGTCCATGGGACCCCAAGATCAAAAAGCACTGCCAAAGGAATGGAAAACTGCAGCAAGAGAAGAGTTGGACCTTTGGACCTTAGTTGCAGTCTCTGCTATTTTTCTGCTTCTGAAGGTTCATCCCTGTGCTGTTATTTCTGATCAGAAGTTTTCCACTTTATCCAATTTTCACTTCTTGAAAGATGGTAGACAGACAACCACTGTAGGCTGTCTAAGTAGGTAGCTTGAATGTTGTCATATGTGGAATATTTTCAAAGGATTTTCATGTCGCTCCCTGTTTTTAAAGATGGTCACCTATCACTCTTCATTCCTATCCATCTCCAGTGTGGCCCTATAAATCTATTTTCAATGTAGCTCCATTGTTGGGTAAGTCATGGCTAGAGGACATAGATGATATATGTGTTAGTAACCTTCAAGAGAGGATGGATTGTGAAGTATGAGAAAGTCTTTGTAGAGGCTTGAACATTCACAATAGGCATTGATTCATATGATTAAAATTGCAAAGATGATTTCTGGTAACCTATACCTCTAAAGACTACCATGAAATGAGATTTGGGAAGCAAATCTGGGTCTAGTATAAACATGGCAAAATTAGCTGTATATATATGAGTTTCTTGTTATAGTGTAAATTAGCTGTATTATGAACATCTTCTAAGTTTATGATTCAGCTCAATATTTTTATTACTTCAAAAGAAACCATTACATATTGTCGTCAGCTATGCTTATGAATCTAAATGTCTTCCATATCGCTGTGGAGTCCAAAAAAAAATAGCACACAAACATCCAGGTAGCTGTACTGATTAGCATACCTCTACATGGCATTCCAAATAGCGCAGCATCAGAGTTCCTACACAACAAAAAACACTACTACTAGTTGCTACTGGTTGTGGTGGTAAACTGCTAGAAGACACTACCAGCAACATACCAGTTGTCCAAGAAAACCATTACCACATTCACAGTACAAGGATTCCAAGCAAGTGAAATCAACCACATAACAGAAAGATAGATTAACTCTGCATTGACCAAACACAGGTCTCATCACCAGTATCATTACGAACAATAGTCTGACAGGTCGAGGTGGCTGCATTTGAGTTCCACCCGTTAAACCAGAGATTGTCATACACCAGGTAAGGTGTCATGATTGGATTCTCACATAGGTGTTTTCGGAAATAAAAATGGGTTTTCTGTTATGCTGTAAATGCTACTCTTGATCCTTAACCAACTTCCAAAGGTTCAGGACATCTGCCTGCAACTGATTGACAGAATGTCCAGTACTATCCTCAACTCTCATTCCATCTTACTACCATGTTTCATGGCACCATATCTATCTCTCGCGACTATTATGGTCCTTAGATGCTTCCACCCACACCAAACCAATGAGCTTGATAGCAGAGAAACAAGAGGCTTCAATGCCAATTTAAAGCTTACTCCAGGCGACTTGACCAAAGCCAACATCTGATGCCATGTGTTCAGGAAAAGCCCAATAAGATTCCTCTCCTCTTACTCACCCACAGTAATCTGAAGCTCAGAATGAAATCTGACATAGGAGGAGATGTATGAAGGTAGGGAAAAGAGCATATGAATTCTACAAGAAAGATGATTTTTTTCTTCTTACTCCAGCCTGAAAGTAATAATTTCACCTGTCCCATCCACCTCTCCATACAAGATTTCAGGCATGCAAGAATAAACTTCAATAATCAATGTGTTAAATTTCATTGGACACAAAAGTCTGACATGAGTGTAAGGAATGGCTTCTAGAGTCTTCTCTCCCATTATTAATCAAGTATCAAGGGCTGCACAGACCCTCTTTTCAACACCGTCTTACTCTTCTGACCTAAAACATGGTAGTTTATACAAAAATGGGCAAAGAACATTGATAGATTCTGAATCTCCTTAATGGTCTACAACTGGCAATTATCTACACGGTTGAAAGGGCCTTTATCCAACGAGGTCTCTAGCATATGGGATTTCGTTTCTAGAGTAAGGGTTTTTGATACCCCGCCCCTTTGTTATTCCACATACCATGACATATTCCAAACGCCTCTTCAACATTAAAGTCCCTAAGACAAAGGCATATAAAAAAATTGACATCCTCGGGGATCTTGACTTACTCCCCCAGGCCTTGTAGGCTTGGGTTCCCTTTGGAGGCACAATTGGTATTCATTTAAAACCGTCCAGCCTTAGGGTTCTCCCACCCGACCATCCTTACCTTTTTACCCACTCCTTCACTAGGGAGAAACTTGAGAATATAATTTTTTAATATTTGGTAAATTCCCCTTGTGGTTGATCTTTGGCTTTAGAATTAATGACCGAGGCTCTTTTGTTAAATTCACCCAGAACCTGCACCCAGCTCATTGGGATACGACACACCTAGTGAACTGGATGTGGTATTTGACCCAATTTCAACACTTTATCATGTCTCATGGGGATTTGAACCTGAGGTTTTGCTTTGAAAGCCACAATACTTTTACCACTGGAGCTCATACTGTTCGATTTGAAATTTGAGAATATTGAGGTTCATATGTTCATATTGCTTTTCTAGGTTCAAAACTTATGCAACAATTTACAACCAAAAGCATGTGATCATCGCAGTGTCTATGTCAGTTCTTTTTCAGTCACAAATTTCCATCCTAATTGTATTCTCGTCTAAGATATTTTAGTCTATTTGTATTCATCATTGTTACTTCAGATGTATTCTTTATCTGTCCCTATTGTCCATCCTGGTGAAAGTCATCATGAATATGTATTAAAAAATGTATTATAATGTCTTATTCGTGTAGTACATCACTTGTTCTTGCTCTTGTGGGCATGAGTTAGTTTCTTTTCTTCCATATTGTTATACTATCTTCTTTTAGAATTCAATTTGTTTTTGTTGGAAATAAGTTTCATTAAAATCAGTAGTACAGATTTTACCTAGCAGTAAGTGGACTCTTGCCCATTCAGCCTTCTAAAAGAACCTAGAAGCAATTTTAAATCCAAAATGACGCTATAACATAGTTTATCGACTATATATGAACATAAAATGTGGTTGTCACAACATGTTTGAAAATTTGAATTCAAATATTGACTTTGCTTCGACACCACCTTTTCACATTGGTGAGATTGTGTTATACAGCCACTTTGCAAATGGCAAATATGAAGAAGGGGAATCTTGGAAAACTGCCTAATTGCAAAATTACAACCACTGGAAGTAGAAACTTGGTTTTTGCCAAAAACGGAGCCAAGATCCAAGAAACAATTTGCAGGAGTGTCACCACTAATGCTCTTACAGTCTGGTTTCCTTTGTTTTTCACTTCTGAATTCCATTTGTTGTAGCTCTATAGCTTCAGAGAATTGCTATTTTCTTAAATCTGCATCGAATATCAAAAGACTTTTCTGTGTTGTTTTTGGCCTCTGGATCATATGGCTTTTGTCTGCTTTAGTTCAGTTTCAACAGAGGCAACAATAGTATCAGTCACCATGCATGTATTAGATGGTTTCCTTATGATCTATATCATGCAAAGGTTGTGAACTAGAAATAAGATATATGAGTATGTAGTTTATTGTAAAGGATATCAATTTGTGATGATTTGCTTATGTAACGATCCAAAAATCACACACACGAACAACACAGTAAAAGACAGGATAATTTTTTTTTGTCTTGCTTGACACATAACATGACGCAACATGTCGTCACCAAGGATACAACTAACTCTATGAACAACTCGATACAAGGATGGCCTTAAAGGTAGCACGGAAACGTTCACACCTATCAAGGACAAAATACTTTTTTTTTTGACAGAACAACATAGAAGCCCAACCACATGACACTCTCACAGCTAGAGCAAGCCACAGTAAGAAATGATTGGAGGTTATTTATTTTGATAAGACACCCTTTAGCTCATGACTAAGTTTTTCAGAAGGTTTCAATATATGATTCGCACAAATTCATCCTACCAACTGAGTTATGTTCATATAAACTGTGGAGTAGTTCACTTGAAGTCTTCTCCTTTATAACCATTATTTGTTTTTATATATATTTATTTGATAAAGATGGTAATTTAATTCCTTAAGGCATTGTTGTTTTCAAGGGGATCTAAACCACAACATATTTCTTTGAATAAAACTTTTAGGTAACTTCTGTAAGGAAAACCACCCCATTACAACTTACATATAACACATCAATACAGAGTCTCAGAAAGATTTAAATTAACACTTAATTCTCAAGATCCAAGTTTTACAATGCTTATGCCAGTGAAAAGTTTGAATAACATTTCCCACAAAGATAAGTTACCAGTTTACCTACAGAAGGACAAGATAACATCTTCACGTAATTTCTGAACAATTCCAGGCAAGAGGTCATATAAATTCTCTTTGCAAGCACTATTACACAATTTACAACACATTGGACATTTTTACAAGGAACTTCATAAATTGCACTGATGAAACCTTTAACAACTCTTTCCTTTAGTCTACTCGCATAATCCATCTGCACAAATACTAGCTAGAATCAGTTCGCGAGAATTGAGCATATGTTAAGACTACCCATAGCAACAGTAAGCTAACATTTTATAATATCATGAAAGTAAAATTCTAAACTCAAGAATGGATCAAATCACAAACCACTAATCAATATGTTTCACAAGATGACGAGATTTATACCAGCCAACAAGGAGGAATCCCAATATTCAAGTGAGAGAGATATTCCAAAGACAAACAAGGTGAGACCTTATTGGTGAAGACAACCAGGCTGAGAGTATTGAGATTTCAGTCATGTAATCCTATGGATTACGTGATTGAAATCTAACACCCAAACATCATTCTAATATTATTAACCAAAAAGATAAAGATCAGTCAAAAGACTTCACATATTCAAAATTGCTTGGTAACAAGACTGCATTAACACACATCCTTGTTTTAGGAAGAATATAGGCCCCAACCATATATGAACACAAATCAGTCAAAGATTAAAGTTAACTTCACTCGGCTGAATAAACCAACATACATATAATACTCACAACATTATAACTAAATCTGAAGGTTCAATATACCAAGCAATTTTCACCGAACCTAATTATTTTTCATCAAGAAGTTAAATAAATTAGATTCTATCCAACTAAAACTACATACAACAACTATAGTTGGATTACACAGGCAAGGATCAAGAAGAAGTCTTTTCACCAAAGGTTGTTATTATCTTACATCACATAATCAGTAATAAACCCGTAATCCACCCCTCGTATGATCATTGTAAGAGTTAAGGACTTAGCTCACTAAAATATGTAACTGAGTCGATTCCTACCTTTTCCATTTTCATACAAGTCTAACCCAATTCAAAGAAAGGTAACCATTCTATTTTCATACATGCCTCAATCAACACTTACTCAGAAAGTCCCTACCTGAATTATTGAAGGTTTGCTAAGCTACAAAATGGATTTAATAGAAACCCATTTCATTCGATACTTGAATTTAAACAAGCAAGGGATAGTCTGTTGAAAATATAAGTGAATCGACACAAGATCCTCTACCGTGACCCAACTCGAGTCACCAATCACAAGGTTAACAGTCAGCGAAGGGGAAACACAAAGCAAAATACTCTTCCTACGAACTATGCCTTCTCTTCCGTCTCTAAAACAACATATGAATAGCTTGGGCATACCCATCTATTTCACGACAGTCTACTCGACCTATCCTCATAGTCGTTCCAAAGAAAACATCTGCTACTACAGAGTTCGATTGAACTCTCTTATTTTATGATACAGTGACTCACGTCACAGGATCTGTATTGAGCAGTCAATATTTCACTCACGTAGGCCTCTAAGAAAAAAAACATCATGCTCCCTATGCGAGGACTACACACAGATTCAGCCCAAGAAAGGCTTTTACCAAGACAAAACAAACATTTAGCCTAAAACTGGCCATGAGTCGACAAATCTACAAATATCCACTAATGTTATTCATGGCTCAAGTTTATATCTGCTACTGCTGGTTTAGAAATCGAACTCAACGGCCATTGTTCACTATCGTCTCTAAATGTCACCCGAATTTAAGAATTAAGCAGGAAAGCACCCCGGTTAAAGATCTAACACCCACGGTATAAACTTCAACCATTATTTTGCTATCACATAGCAGTTACTCTTTTATTTCGAAAAGAAAAAAAAACGAGGCAGAAAAGAAATGTATACATGCTATCACAGTTGCTAACAGGGTAAGAAAAAACAAACAACTCCCAACAGTCCTTCCTTTCCTTCAATTTGGGTCGATTCTCAAGGAAAAGCAGAAGCCCATTCTAAATGCCATAACAGATAACAAAAAAAAAAAACAAAAAGAAGGACATTCAATTCATGACATAATAAAAGGGTAGCAGAAGATTGCAAGGGCAGGTTTAACATGCCTGGTTTAAAACGCCATCTCCATATGCATATGATTGTTTCAATGCCGCTGCTTGCCCTTAACCCAAAGTGCTCTGCGAGCTCGAGCTAGCGCCACATTCACGCGGTGAAAAACAGCTACAAAGCCAACCCCATGATTTGAAGCTCGGACACAAGACATAAAGATTACATCACGCTCCTGGCT
This sequence comes from Taxus chinensis, assembly GCA_019776745.2. Classification (NCBI taxonomy): domain Eukaryota; kingdom Viridiplantae; phylum Streptophyta; class Pinopsida; order Cupressales; family Taxaceae; genus Taxus; species Taxus chinensis. The sequence continues at coordinate 206,423,221 of CM034157.1, forward strand.
CTGAAAGGCATCTACCGTAATGATAAATAACCTTTTCCTCCATCAGGTTTGAGGACAGCATCAAACTCTCGGTGCAAACATTTCAGCTGTAGCTTGTAAGGTGTGATAATTCCAACAGGAAACTTTATGCCTGCCAACCTGGTGACTCGTTGAAAAAGCTCATATAATGGCAAAGCAAATTGTGTTTCATGAATATTCTGATATGAAACTGATCGGCCTCTATGAGGTTCTCTTCCATGAGTTACATCGTACAACAAGTAGGATTTTTTTTGTAAATAAATTTCATCAGGTCTGCTGGTAACACCCTCACTGTCACATAACCGATTTTGAAGAAACAAACTCAGTACATGATCTGGATCTGAAAATATCCTGCTACCTTCATCTCCCAAGACATTTTCTCCAACATTGCATAGATCTCCTGTGCCCGTGGGTGTGATCTGCCACCTCCTTTCCATGGGGTGTTATGACAAAATATCTTGTATCTGTTGTCAAGAGAGATTTCAAGCACTGGTTGGAAGCCCTGTGTAGGGATTGATGAACAAGTTGTTGAATCCTTTCTTGTGTGAAAGGATAAGCATCAACACCCCACTCGTCCAGTATTTTAAAACCATCCTTAGTATGCAGTTTGCCATCGGAGCCGACAAAAGCCAGAGTGAAAATACCAGATCTGTAGCTGCTAATGAGCTGTGCTCGCACATCGGAGGCGGAGGAGGGCTTCGAATGGAACTGCAAGCCAGTCGGTTGGTAGAATCTTTAGCACGCTTTCAAAGCATTCCATATCACAACGTCCATCAATCTGGTTTTCTTGGCCACATCTTTTGAGGGTGTGAATGACCTCCTCGTCCCTGTCAGCCGCCACATACACTAACACCACTTCCTTGCCTCCCTTTTTCAGTTCCTCGTGTGACTGGAAAACCACACCAAGCGCATGTTGCAGAGGAATGTACAGCCAGTGAGGCCCAATCAGAATACCTATTAGTTTCCCATCCAAAACACTAGATTTTACAGGGTTTTTCAAAGAATTTAAAAGGAAGAAATCCATGTTAAATTCACCACCTGGACGGAAGTGACTTTCCAAAATGAAAAGGCAAGACAGCTCAACTAAAACTTTATCTCGTTCTTCTACTACAGCTGCAAGATTTTGCAACAACTGATCACGACTGTGGTCGCGTGCAACCAGAACATCAGGATCAACACCAACGGTTCCTTGGGATCGCCCTGCGGCAGCTGTCGCACTTAACTCTCTCTGGAGGCCACTGATTTTCTGAGATAAGTTTACTTCTCTACCCTGTAGCTGCTGCATATAGCCAATTACTTCCTCACGGCACTTTCCTAGGAGAATTTCAGTTCTACGCTCCACTGATACTGCCTGTGCAGCACGATTTTGAGAACCCACACCCACCCTCGCAACATCAGGGCGATAGACCTTCATTTCACCATACATTTTGAAACTCTATGGCATCTTGCAGCTGATCTAGATTTAAGCCATCTATCAGATTGTGATTTAGGCTTGGAACCATGGAGCAGAGGGAAATAATGCGCTTTCCAATGCCTCTACAGATTTAAAATTGCCCAACCACTTTTCAATAAATCATATTGTGCATAGTCTGGATCATTGATGCCCATGAAATTCACAAAATCCTTTTCTTTCAGGTATTCCATCAAATAGTCCATGTGCCTTATGCGTCCATATCTTGTAGACATGTCTATCAGGCACTCCCGATTATAACATCGGACAAAAATCCTTTCAATTATTTTTTTGATGGATCTCCACAACCTGTATCAAAGCTCCATGTTTGGTATAGGCACAGGCTAGGAGTGTGTTGGTCCAGAATTGAGTGGTTTTGGGAAATTGTTTATTGCATTTGGTGAGACTGTGACAGCTATTGAGGGCGCCCCCTGCCAAACTGACCCAACTCTCACCCACATGCCTGCAAACTCCACTCTGCCTTCAATTCTCTCTGAAAAGCTGTCCCATTCTTTCATTTGGTCAAGCACTTGATTACATTCACCAAACCTCTGCACCTTGCCAAGAAATCACGTGCCTTCCCATGCCCTCCACTCCATTTCCATTTTTTTAAATTTATTTATTTCAAAAAAATTTTACTTTCATTATTATTATTATTCTATTTTTATTTATTTTATTCTAAAACTCATTCTATTTATATTGTTATTCTATTTTATTTTTATTTTTCTGGATCTTCGGTATGCCCCAGCGGTAAAAAGGAAAGGGGCACCACAATAAGCGAATGGTTACACGAGCCTTAATATTGCTTGTGTAGTCTTGAAGCCTAAAACGCCCAGTCAAGCTAACTAGCCATGCGTCGGCTCGTGACCATGTTGTATCTCCTGAATAAGTGGGTGGGTTGAGTGATTAAATGAAATATTTACGCGAACGCCACTCCCAAACCGTGGCGCCACCACAAAACCTACTCTTCCTCATTTGCGCAACGAGGCTCGATCAGCGGGAGCGACAAACAAATCAAAAGGATAGTTTAACGATAACAGAGGATGATATCGATAACAATCGATATAAAGAAGGTAATAATAAAATACAATCGTTGATCGATAATACAATCATAATGTCATTATTATTATTATTATCATTATTATCATTTTACAGCTTGTAAAATAATTATCAATTATAGTCATAATGGTCAGCAATCGAGGTCGACGAAGGCACAACGACACACCATGCTTAGCACTCGATCGCCACAGGAAGAACAGGTGTAACGTAGAACCCTCTTCGCCAATCACTTCCAGCTCTCTTGAGTTCTCCTTTTACACCTAAATACTGTATTTTTCATACTCCTCCTAGAACTATCATGCCCAGTTCACTCGTGTGAAGCCCTAAGGACCTGATTCCCTTTCTAAATGCTTGAGGGGAGTACAAATATGATTAGTTCCAGATTTGGTGATTAAGTTCATCATATTTCATAAGATATAAACATTTCTCTACAAACCTTGACCAAGGGTTTCCATGGAGCCTGAGAGGGATGATTTCATTCCAATTTCTTGAATTTGATGTCTAATGTCTCGAGATAAGCTCAATAACCTATGTATTTGTTATATATATATATCTTTTAAAATAATCATATATGCATGGAAAGATTCTTCTATTTCTTATACATAGTGAAAATGTTGCACAGTACAGTCAACTAGGAGAAGGATAATGACAGATTGAACATTTGCATTTGAATATGCATTCAATTATTGTAAAATACCTTCATACATGTTCGAGGAGTTGGGAAACATCAATTATCTAACCATGCCCCCATCTTGACTTTCATCATGAACTGATCTTCCATAAAAGGATTAATAGGGAGATGTCCAAATAGGGAGATTTCACACTCTACTCTACAAACCCTAATTGTGCACTTACTTGGCCCGTGAGCCTCAAAATGCTTATAAAATGCATGATCCTTGTTTCCAAAGCTTCTTACTTGACATGCAGGGTTGTCTTAACCTTCTCTAGGATCTTGAGCTACCAGTAAGGTTTAGCAATACAAATAATTTTGATTTCCGTTAAGGAGGGGTCTATACATCCTCATAAAAATAGGGTAATTCAAACCCTTACTCTCAATTCAAATAACAGAGACTTATTTCATTGTATAGGTCTCAACCATGGCTTAGATACACTTCATCTAATCCTTCCTACAGATTTCATTCGTGCTTATACTCATCACAAAAGCAAATCAAAGTTTGATCCCACAACCCAAGGCACAGTCACAGTACAGATTTCAACTAGTTTATCCATTGGCAATAAAATATCACAAAGGATGGTACTTCTAATTCATGCAATGATCCTTCATTCACTCCTATCACGTGGAATTATCCTTCAAGATTGAGATATCACTCAAATAATCCATTGTCATATGGTTCCAAGCAAAAATTTGAACATTCACAGTCAGGAATGTGTTTCCTTACTTTTACTAGCCCTGTGTTTTGATGGCTAACACTCTTATACTTCTTGATCCTGTAGCAAAAACAAAGATTCTCATTGGAAACCTCCTAGACATTTATTTTCCACACAATAATGGTCTTTCTTTTACTTATTTACCTTCAACTCTCTCAAATATCTCTAAACAGGGTATTTTCACAGTTTATGAGGGTTTCTTCAAATTTTCACTATAGGATTTCTACCACAAGCAATTAAAAGCTTTCATTTTATCTGAGTACACCAGTTACCATCATACTCCTTCCAATGACTAGTTTTAAGAGTTCTTTGTGCAACTTAAGCAAGAATTTCATTCATAGATCCTCTAGGACAGGGTACAGTCCGCCAAAGGACAATCTCCTGAGTTTGTCAACTTTATTAACTTTAAGACGTTCTAAGAACTCCAAGAATGTTATTACAAATCAATTAAACCTTTATACCAAGCTTACCTCTTGACAAGAGTTGCTACTTCACAAAATCCTTAGTTCAGTTATCCAAAGAATGGCATGCACAGAAAACACAGTTTTGTATACAAGAACACACCCCACTTATCAACTTTGGGCTATTGTATCCAAAGAACTGATCTGCTATTTTGGGCTATTGTATCCAAATAGCATAGATGTCCCACTTTTCATTGGAAATAGTTTTGTCCCTTCTAGGAACAAGTATTTAACCGCACCATTCAGTCAATGTCAACTGTGCTAGTACAATATTCAACAGTTTGTATTAAAGTAAACATTTAGTTAAAACTAATGACACAGTTCTTATGCTTTTTATAGTAGTCAATTGATCAGTCAAATATATTAGTCAAAGATGAAAATCTAATTCCATCCTTCAGTCCAATTGCTGCCAGAAAAGTCAGTGTTGTTATTCTTATCAACACTGCAATTTCAGGTCAAAATAGTCAAATTGTTGTAGAGCTAATGTTGATGTCATAACTTGTCAATGCTGTAAAAATGTCAACTTGCTGGTCAGAGTAGATTTTACTTCAATGTTTGTGCTGGGAATATGGGATTTAAATTGAATAGGTCATTCATTTTCTTATAAATTTATGTAAGTCAAGCACTATAATGTCATGTAGGTTTTTCGCCGAGTCTGTCCTAGGCTAATTTAGTAATTGGAAACTTAAGCAGCTAGGTCTGTCAACTTAAGCAGGTAAAACATGCATCTTAATTAGGTTGGATAGGAGTGAGAAAATCAGGGTTTGGATCCACTTTGACTTTGACCTGATGGTGTCATCGACATAAAATGTTGTTAAATGGATACAACGATGTTGTCAAAAATGTTTAAATGATCTCATCGTGATATCTTCTTATGTCTCCTCGGTTGAATGCCCTCTTGGATTTTTGGCTTGAGATTGTTTCTCATCACTTGTAAGATGAAACTGATGACTACGTAGTTAAGCAAAAGTCTATTCTGGGTTGCATTAGCACAAATTAGTGCATAAGTTTTAGAGGTCATGACTAGTGGTTGGATATGTTTCCCCAAGGTTGAGAGCCAACTTGCAATGCACAAGGGGTGAAAGCTGAAATCAGAAATTGTTTGTTGTTTCAAATAAAAAGATCTATTATACCAGATCATGTTATGACAACAACTGTGATTACACCAGAATTGTCTTGGAGGAACAAGTACTATCATTAAGCAAGTAAATGTTGACGAAATCATCTTTGTGGGCTTTAGAACAAGGTTTCATTGACTTTATAAGCCAGCTTTTGTGGTCAACTATCACGGTGCTATGCAAATAACTAGTTCAGTGTATTCAAAGGATTGATAATTGGTATTATGGTGTTATGCTTCAAGCTACCTGTTGACTTAATGCTGAAAGAAATATCATCCTCATCTATTGGCAAAATTTGATGGTATTCACTACTCTTTGAATTCCCAATTCTAAATTTGTTTATTTCACCATTTGCTATTTATCTATGTCAATCACGAGCAGTTGATTTCAAATCTGGTGTGTCAAAAATAGACTAGATGTTATTATTCTTTTTGAGGCATTAATGTTGTCTTGTGGCCTTTAATTTTATGCAAATTTGTACTTTCATTTGCTAAGAATAGATACTGATGTTTCCTTTGGAAGAACTTTTGATGTAAGTTTAACTGCTTTGGCATTTTATGCTAGAGTATATGCAAGTTGATGGTAGTACTCTTGGAATTGGTCACTCCTGTATGACTTGAATTGTATGAGCATCTGTTTTAATGCCCATGGGAGGAACTTAGTGTGCCAAAAAATGGATCACCCTTTTTACAATTTGTACAGCTGTTATCTTTAATTTATATCAGAATATGATATGCTCTTTTATATTAAACATGATTTTTGTAGGGGAAAGGAAATCTTCTTCCAAGAAGATTACATGAATATTTGTTGCAAGAATTCCACCCTCTGTTATTGAGGAGATGTTTCAAAAGTCAGTTTTGTTCCTTAACTATGAACTAGTTTTCTCAAATTATTTTGCGGTGTTGCAAAATTTATGAATTCACTTGCTTCCTACAATTATCTCAAAAATGTGCTTTATTTAAATTTGTATAATGTCCCTGTAGGTATTTTGAAGAATATGGAAAGAACATGAAGATGACAACTGTCGGCAGAGAGGCGGTTCCTCAAAATAAAAGTTAAGAAAAATATCATCGAAGTAACACTAGGGAAGCAAATGGATCGCTTGAAGCTAGTGACAACTGTCGAAAGGAGAAGTTCCTCAAAAAGTCGTCGAAGTAGCACTAGGGAAGCAAACGGATTGCTTGAAGTTGGTGGTGGAGAGGTGGTGTGAATGTATGTCAAGGGTTAACGGCATATAGGCACCCTTTTGTATTTTATCATTGTATTTCAAGGGTTAACAACATTTAGACACCCTTTTGTATTTTATTTTATTTGATATTAATAAAATGTTTGACCCATTTGTTGGGCACAAGATTCAAATCAAATTGTTCTTAATTTATAATATTAATTACTAGTCCACTCTGACATCATAGACGATATGTAGCCATTGACTGCACTATATAATATTTGGTTATTATTTATTCTTGAAATTCATATTTTTCATTCTTTAAATTCAATAAAAATTGTATATGTCTCTAGAGAGACAATAAAAATTGAAATTAGTATTGTCTCTAGAGAGACACAAAATTAGTATTCATTATTGTCTCTAGGGAGACAATAATGATATTGTCTCTAGAGAGACAAAATATGTATCAATGTATATTGTCTCTAAAGAGACAATAATTAGAGACAATATTAGAGACACCCGCTTTGAGACAATAATAGAGACAATACACAACTTTTTTATTGTCTCTATTTGAGACAATTTGGTCAATTATTGTCTCTATTATTGTATCAAAACACCCCTCCTTATATCTACGCCAAGGGTTCTACTAACTTTTACAAGTCCAACTAAAGTGCAATTTCCTTAACTCGCAAGACCTTTGCTATGGCTGAAGTTATCCCATTCTCAAGGCTACATTTTATTATTTCATTAGCATCGTTGTTTAATCCACATTTATGCAAACAAAGCATGTGATCATGCACCATATTTGTTTGTTTTTTAAAATTTATTAAGTTGTATTTGTCATGGAGCTCTACTTTATTACATTCATTTTATGATTACATTTGACATTTTAGTTGGTTCTAACATTGTTCAATGGCGTAACATTTTTCATAGTGGTCATTCCTTAGTTTAATCTTATTTACCCTTTTACGAACTACATTTACGTGGTTACTTTCGTCATGTATTAACATCATTTTGGAACAAATATAATTCCTATAACACTTACGTATATTCGATGTTTAAATTTTACCTTTGCTAGACAAGGGAAATTATCGTGAGATCAAGAAAGAAATTATTAGGATTTAAGGGTGATTTAGATTCAAGATACCTCTTCCCATAAAAATTCTTCCATCATAGTACCCTATTTTTCCTGTTACAGTTTATTATACTTCAAAAGTTAGTTTAAGTAGATTTAACATTTACACATCATAATTTTCTTTTTTGTTATATAAGAGTTTGTGTTGGCTCAAATGCTTGATTTCTCCAAAAACAATTTGTATTTATTTTTTTTTATTTTTTTTTCTTAACAACAAGAGAATGCCCAATTCAATTATGAAGACTTCAAGCATAACTTTATTCCTAAACAATATCTTATTTACTCTTGTTTCCCATTACTTACTTAACACTTAGGGATTCTTTTAAGATTTACAAGGAGTACTTACCTGCAGAAGACAACTCATTTCATTGCTCTTAGACATGCAAGTATGTAAGTGTATATAACACATAATTTACACTTAAGGGATTTAAGACTACAAGGAGACCTCGCACAAGACAATATAGACACGCAAATAATCAAATAATCTTATGCATTACAAAAGCCTCCTAAGGACCTATTTCAATTGTTGGGTAAATATGCAAGTAATTCGAAACGTAGTCTCCACTGACATAATTTACATCTCACAAGAGATCAATCGTAGGTACAACCACCAACTATCTTACAAGGCTTTGGCCACCCAGTAGGGTACCAATGGAAATTACACACAAGGGGGTTAACTTATTCATTATATGGTCATACCTACAACACCTAGACATGATCACCTCACTCATCCCAATATGATAGGTTTCACAATGTAAAATCACCACCTCTTAAAATATTCAGGTAAAAGGTCCTTAATAAGACGCCTTAAGTGCGAAACAAAAAGATGATTAATGAGATCAGAGTATTTTATTAACAAGATCAGTGTTTTATAACTTGGAAAAGACTCAAATGGGGGGAGGAATTACAATAGGCATTATAGCCCATTCTGTTAATTTCGTTAGTTTTAATGAGATGGGATTCTACCTAGCATTTTGGGTGTTAAGGAAATAAACCAATAACTAACATAACAAAATATTAGTTTAACATCTTTATAACATAGGTACAACATTGAGCACAACTTCACATCCAATTCGACACTATAAAATATAGCCACATTGGTATTCCCTTTTCAAAATATACAAAGAACAATTCTTCAATACATATCATTATTCAATACATATTGCAAGGTGAATATAATTACAATGACAACTCATTAATTACAACATATCACATCCAGAAAGTTCCTTGTGTTTGGAGTACCTACAACCAACGTTGCGTCAGTCCTAGGATTGAGTATGGAAATCCCCTACACTCAAGCATAAATTCCACACATCCATCATTTCAAACAATTGGAACAGACAATAGAGAGAGAGAGAGAGAAGAGTACGGGAAGGAGGAAGAAAATATAGGATTCATTTTCTTTTCAAATCACCGTAACATCCTGTATCCAATTTTCATTTCATTTCAACTCATATACATTTTGACCCATTTGTATTTTTGAAACCCAACCAATATTTTTATAATTATCTCTAGAGAGAAAGTATGGATTTCATTTTCCTTTCTATTCATCATATCATAATCACATACATTATCAAATTTTCATTTCATTTCCAACCCATGAACATTTATAACTCATTTACATTTTTAGAACCAATCAAAATATCAGAGTTACTTCTAGAAAGAGAAAAGGGAAGAGAGAGAAACATCATAATTTCCCAAAAAGCATTCATATAATAATTTGATCAATTCATACTCTATAAAGTGTGGAAACGATATGTAGAAGGTTTCACGGTTAGGAGTCAACAGAACCCTTAGAAAGTGTGTTTAGTTAAAGTTGCAGTTTTGGTGCAAGCTGGCCAAAACATCTAAAATGCTCACAAATTGGACTTTGAAAACACTCGTTTTAAGTTTGAACACAAAGTTTGATGATTCCTGTGTACTCTCCCATATACATAGAATTCATCGTGTTTGACGAAAGTTTATTACGAAAAGTGGAGCTCAAGTTACAAGGGCAACTCTGGCACCAGTTATTGTAATTACAACAACTCTTGTCACTTAGTGACATGTGAGCCCCAAAACCCACTTGGAAAACTAGTCTCTAAAGGCATTGTCATTGAAATGCAAATGGGTTACGATTCTCTTGTTGGCAGTCTAGGGATAGGTGGAAGTGGTTTTCATTTTCGCTCGAACTAAGCAGTAACCGAAGGTTGAAACTAATCACGTTTTACTCATAAGAGCATGTCACTACAAGTGATTGATAAGTTAAGTGGGCTTAGAAATTCGACATGCAAGGGCGTTAATTAAGTTCAATTAACTTGGTTAGGTTTACCCATAGGGTATCATGTTACCAAGGGTCATGCAAGGAGTTTCAGGTTTGCAGTATATTTTGGTGTGGTGCTCCATACGCATAACTTTCGGGGTCATAATTTTTTTTGGTGTTTAACAGTTCCAAATGAAGAAAGGTTTTATCATTGGTTGGATTTACATTTCATAATAAATAACATTTAATTTCCAAATGCAAGAAATGATGAAAGCGGAATTTAGTACAAAAGAAAAGGGAAATTCCATACCTTTTTCCCGACACTTGCTAAAGAAATCAGCTAGGCAATTTTTGCCACAGCGCTTGACCGACGAAAATCATTTGGTTGAAATTTTTTTATTCCTTTTCCACAAATCCATTTTGCGCAAATCCAACCAACATGGCCTTCCATGAACCCATTTTCATTAGCGCATTTGCAAGTGATACCACTACATTCCAAAACTTAGCATCACTTAAGGTTATTGAAACATTCGAGTAGATGTCTATGTATTGGTATCCTAGCCCTAAGTGACCCGTATAACAATCAGCGAGTGCATATGCCAAATTGCTATGCTTTGTGTCCAACAATCCAAAACACAACATGGCATCCATGCCTCGTGGTACACGAGGAACACAAATTATCCTAAAACATCCAAAATATATGTATTTGTATTTTCCATTTTTTCACTGTTTTGTTATTTCACTTTTAGTAAACAAAGGGAAACGGAACAACTAGACACCATTTTCTTTCAAACGAATCAGAATTGTCATATCTTGCAGGAGTACCGAGCGTCCAAGCCCCATTACTTATGTCCACGCCTTGCTCCAAGACTCCCATTTTGCTGCAATCTGGCAGGATGCTACAAAAGTTGGAGTTGCCTTTATTTCTTCCCCCAACATGTTTCCCAACAAAACCATTGTCAATATCCTGCAATCATGATGTTTCATGAGACAATATATGGTTGAGGCATTTTTATTTTTTTTCAACAGTCCACATGCCTTGTAAATGCTCCCACGTCTGCATACATGTCAACCAATGCACTTGCAATAACAACATCTGACAAAAAAAACCCTTTTTCATTCTACAGCAATGGATACCCGCGCCATGTTCCAAGGCTCTTACTTTGGCACAAGCGGGGATTATGTTGGCAAAAGGACACGCAGTGGGGTGTTTCATGCAGAGGAAGAGTGACAGAGACAAATCTTGCAAAGACATGCGTGGGACATGAGGAAAAGGAATTTTCTCTGCCTTAAACAATACAACAACTACTCAAAATAAAATATGCAAAAATAGGGAAACAACATGCCATTATCTACTTGGAAATGACATTTCCCAAGCTTAGTTCATGTAGCACATGTGCTCGAACAGCAGAAGAGACTAAATCCAAACAAGCTATGGACAATATACCTAAATGGAACACCTTTTCAACCTCCAATCTTCTGTTCTCTCTTAAACATACAACAACCAAAATAATGGAAAACAGGATAGTGTTTTTCCTTCCTTCTACAGAGACATTAACAGAACCCTAGCAGATACAGATACAAATACCAGATCCAAATCAATACAATTTGTATACAATAAAATGAGCAGATATTTTGGTTTACCGATTTTCCTCCAGCATACAGGGATTGAATGAAACCAAAATGATATTGATTTGGGAAGGCTACAACAAATCTCCACTGGCACAGTTCTAATTATGTTTATTTAATTGTGCAAGTACAGAACTCTACTTTACCATTTTTAGTAAAGCAAAGCTCTGAATCTGCACTTGTTGTCTCTATTCAAATCACTACTAGATTTCTATAATGTCTAGACTTGTGGTTTCACATCGTTAGCACCTGTGGATCTCAAATTATGTGCTTGTTTTATTATGCAGAGAAGGTGACATGTCTAAAAAGGAATTTAGGATGTGTCACTAGACTTGTGTACTTAACACGCCAATGAGTATGCCCCCTGCAACAATTTGCTGTTAGTTGGGGGCATTACAAATACCTTGTAAAAAACATATCTGAAGGAAATTTTAAATACACAACCAGGGTGTTGAATAGTTTATGTTCAAGTGTGTATATATTGTAAAGTTACAATTCTAAAACACATGTTTTCATTCACCCATTTAAAGGAAAAGTATTTTTATTTCAAGGTAGTTGAGATTACACAAATCCCAACACCCCCTAATCTTAACTACCATGCAACTACACCTAGACATTCTCTAAGATACACAAAAGTATCCTTTGGTAAAGGCTTCGTGAAAATGTCGGCAAACTGGTCTTCAGACCTACAAAAGTCCAGATATATCTCGCCATTGTTGACAAGCTCCCTGATGAAGTGATATCTGGTGTTGATGTGCTTGCTCCGCTTGTGGAACACATGATTCTTTGACAAGTGCAATTGTTGAATTGTTTGTCACAAAATATCTATGTTGCTTCTTCTTGATAGTGTTCCAAATCTGCTAGAACTCTCCTCATCCATACTTCCTGATAGGTTGTTGTTGTGGCTGCTACATACTCTGCTTCTGCAGATGAGAGAGTGACAATGGGTTGCTTCTTGGATGCCCATGAGACTACACCTGAACCAAAATGAAATACATAGCCGGACGTGCTTTTCCTGTCATCAATGTTACCTGCACAATCACTGTCCATGTATCTGATTAATTTGAAATCATCAGATGGTGCATACCAAATTCCATAATCTGTAGTACCGACAACATATCTTAGTATCCTCTTTCCTACAAGCCAGTGTGATTCTTTGGGAGTCTACATGAACCTTGAGATGAGACTGACTCCATACATGATGTCTGGCCTTGTTTCGGTCAAGTACATCAGACTTCCAACAAGTCTTTTGTACAATGTTGGATCAACATTGGATCCCTTATCTTCTTTGCTTAATTTTAGACCCATAACAATTGGTGTTGTTTTTGGATTGCTTTTTAGCATATTGAATCTCTTCAACACATCATTTGCATACTTGGACTAACATATGAATATGCCTTCTTCAGATTGAGTCACTTCTATGCCTAAAAATTATTTCATCAACCCTAGATCTGTCATTTCAAATTCCTTCTTCATGGTTGACTTAAACAAGTCAATAGACATATTTCCAGTGAATATGAGGTCATCAACATACAAACAAACTATTAGAATCTGACCTCTATTGTTCATCTTGATGTATAGGGTTGGCTCACTGCTACTTTTGTTGAATCCATTTTGTAGAAAATATGAATCTATTCTGTTGTACCAAGCTCTCAGAGCTTGCTTTAGGCCATACAATGCCTTTTTCAATCTACAAACTTTATGCTCTTGTCCATATATTTCATATCCAGGTGGTTGTTGAACATAAAAATATTCTTCCAGAAAACCATTCAAGAATGTTGACTTGACATCCATTTGGTATACTTTCCAGTTGTTCTGAGCTGTTATGGCTAAGATAGTTCTAACTGTGTCAAGTCTAGCCACCGGTGCAAAGGTTTCATTGTAATCAATTCTGGGTTGTTGTGAGAATCCCTTTGCCACTAACCTTGCCTTGTGCTTTTCCACATTCCATCTGCATTGAATTTGGTCTTATAGACCCACTTAACACCAATAACATCCTTGCCTTCTATCAGATTGACTAAGTCCCAAGTTTGATTCTTTTCAATAGAATCCATTTCTTCATCCATAGCTTCTATCCATTCTTCATTTTCTACAACATCTTCAAAATAAATAGGATCACCTTGTGAAAACAATGCAAAATCAGAGTATAACTCTTCATCTTGCTCAGCTTGATCATATATCTCCCTCAGACTTCTTGTCTTCTTGGAAGCATTTCTGAAACGAGATCTGAGTTTTGCCAATGTTGGATTGGATGAATCACTATTTTGTGGACTTGTAGTTCCTGCATGCCCTGAGGCTTCACCAGGTTGAATTTTTTTTTAGGTCTCCATACTTTCTGTGGAGTAGGTGTCCTGAAATTGTCTCTTGAGTGAGTTCTTTGAGGGTTGTAAGTTGTCGGTGCATTTTGAGGAGTTACTACTACACTCTGTTGACCAGCAGGGCCGCGAACTAGAGTTGTTGCTGGAGCGAGCCCTTGTGGAGCTGGTTGATTGTCTTGTGCACCATTTTCTTCAACTTCATACTCTTCATGAGATACCTCTACAAAGATACCTAGCTCTTTATCAATACTTCCATCCCAGGCTTCATTCTCTATAAAATCAACATCTTTGCTGATAATAGCCTTCTTGGTGATGGGATTATACATCTTATAGGCCTTTGACTGCTCACTGTAACCCACAAAAAATGCATTTTTCACCTCTATCATCTAGTTTCTTTCTCAATTATTTAGGCACTAGTGCATACACAACACATCCAAACACTCTTAAGTGTGCAACACTGTGCTTTCTTCCACTCCATGCTTCTTGAGGAACCTTGTCCTTGACAATTTTTGTTGGGCACCTGTTCGATAGGTAGGCTGCACATGCAACTGCTTCTGCCCAATACTCATTTGGAAAGTGTTTTTCCTTCAGTAGACTCCTGGCCATGTCCATGAGAGTCCTATTCTTTCTTTCTACTACACCGTTCTGCTGAGGTGTATACCTTGTTGTCAGTTGCTTGTGTATTCCATTTGCCTTGAGAAAATTTAAAAATTCATTTGAGATATACTCGCCACCTTTGTCTGATCTCAGCACCTTGATAAAATGACCACTCTGCTTCTCTACGAGGGCCTTGAATTCCTTAAAAGTCTCAAAAACATCTGATTTGTGCTTTAGGAAGTATACCCATGTCTTCCTGCTAAAGTCATCGATGAAGGTCAAAAATACATGCTTCCACCTATTGAGGGTGTCTGCATAGGTCCACATAGGTCTGTGTGGATGATTTCAAGATGCTCCTGAGCTCTATATGCCTTTCCAACTGGAAATATTTCCCTGTGTTGCTTTGCAAGAATGAAACTTTGGCATGGCATTTTAGGTGGATCGATCAATGGTATTCCATTCACCATGTTCTTCTTGTGGAGAAAATTTATGCCATTAAAATGTAAGTGTCCAAGCCTTA
The DNA here is from genome assembly GCA_019776745.2 of Taxus chinensis. Lineage (NCBI taxonomy): Eukaryota > Viridiplantae > Streptophyta > Pinopsida > Cupressales > Taxaceae > Taxus > Taxus chinensis. The sequence goes on from CM034157.1 coordinate 206,438,322, forward strand.
AATGCCAAAGCCAAGCCTGATTTTCTTGATTGACTTGGAGTGCATATGGAGATGTCATGCTTGGAAATCCTCTTTCAGTGAGGTCTTGACATTCCATAGGTGATTTAGAGTTAGCACCCACTAGGCTTAAAAATCCTTCTTGAAAATATTTTTCTTCACCCATAGGTGGTTGAGAGCTAGCACCCGCTAGGCTCAAACCTTCTTGAAAATTTTTTTCTTCACCCATCTTTGAAAAATGCCTAGTGCCCGCTAGGCTTGAAAACTTCTTGAGATTTTTTTGTGCATCTTGACTTGGGGGAACCTTAGCACCCGCTAGGGTTGAGGAACACCCTTGAATTTGTTTTTTGAAATTTCTTGAAGAACCTAGTGCCCACTAGGGTTGAGGAACCTCCTTGAAAAAAAAATTTTTTCTTCTTCTTTGCTTGGAAGAACCCTAGTGCCCGCTAGGGTTCAGGAACCTCTTTGATTTTTATTTTTTTAATTTTCTTCCTTTGGAGGATGCCTAGTGCCCGCTAGGCTTGGAGAAAATTCTTGAGAAATTTTTTTGCAGTCCATATTTTTTTGAGAGCTAGCGACCGCTAGGCTCTGAGATGCTCCTTCGGTGAGATCTCCATGACCCATACAAGAATAAGAGCTAACGACCACTAAGCTCAACTCACTTTGTATTTTCAATGGGAACATTTTGTTTCTTGTCATTTCCACCTTGGCTATCAACCTGTTGCTTGGATTTCGATCCAAAATAATACATTCTCCTTCCTCAAAATACACTTTGTAGCCTTTCTGTATCAACTGACCTATGCTCATGAGGTTGTGTTTCAACCCAGGGACATAATAAACATCAGGAATGAACTTCTTTTCTCCTTGTTTTGTCTTAATATTTATGGTCCCTTTTCCAATTACTGAAACTTTGTTGTCATTACCCAGTTTTACCTCTGATTGGACAGATTCATCCATGCTAGAAAATAATTCTTTTGAACCTGTCATGTGGTTACTACAACCAGAATCCAAGAACCATACATCTTTTGTGCTCTCTTGAGCAACATGACAAGTAATAAACATAGAACATGATTTGAACTTCCAGAATTACATTCTTTTGAAAATTTGCACTTTGTTTTCTTAAATCATACTAGTTTTTTCGACATTCAGTAGCATAATGCCCATACTTTTTGCAATAATGACATTGTATATTAGATTTTTCATACCTTTCTTCCTGCGACTGGTTATGATAATGATTGTGAGAGGAACTTCTGCCTCTGCCTCTACTTGAAAACTCACTTGAGTTGGATCTGGAGTTATCTTGATCACTTGAATGTGGAGATCTACCTCCTCTTGCATGAAATCTTCCTCTTCCTCTTTTTTTCGCAAATCTTCCTCTTCCTCTGCTAACTGAAACTTGGCTCTTAAAGGCATGTTCTAAAGAGGAACTTCCAGATCTGTTAAGTCTTTGTTCATGGGATAGTAAAGATCCCATTAGCTCATCTATAGAGAGCTAAGTCAAATCATTGGACTCTTCAATGGAAACAACAATGGAGTCGAACTTAGCTAGTAGACTTTTAAGGATTTTTTCTATGATCCTCTTCTAAGTCTTCTAAGGTCTACACCCTCCATGGGACCTAATCATCTGATTTTTACAAGTTTTACCTTATTGAGTGCCTTGAATGACCCATCCCATCACATGGGTAAAAAATGAATCAACACTATAGGACTCTCTCATTTGAATATTCTCAAAATCTCTCCTCAACATTTGTAGTTTGACAAGTTTTACCTTACTTGGTGCCTTGATAGGAAGTTTCTAGGATATCCCATGCTTTCTTAGACCTACTGGTTGCGGCTACTCTAGAGAATATAGACATGTCCAAACCTTGTTGTATAAAAACTAGAGCTTTTGCATCCCTTTTTCTATTTTCCTTAAGCAGATCCTTGTTTGCTTGTGACAAAGCATTATATGTTATTTGATCTTGTGGTTCTGGGAAGCCATTTTTGACAAGCTCCCAGGTATCTTGACTGTAGAAAAGGGTTTTCATTCTAATAGCCCAATAATCATAGTTTTTTCCATTAAAAATAGGGATTTGGGGCTGGAGTAGACTGTTGCTAGTGCCAACCATGGCCAAAAACGAAAAAACACAAATTTAAACAAGAAAATCACACAGATTTAAAAGAGAAAAACTGTGACCTGTGGGAAAACACGAGCAACACCTTTGTTGGTTTGAAATGTGTGCCCAGACTGAGGATTTTCACTCTGATACCAGATGAACCAATTTGTTGGAGCTCTAATAGATGAAGGTAAACACAAGAAGAGAGAGAGAAAATATAAAAAAAAAAATTGTTTATATTAAAATTTTGACAGAGCTTTGCTGCTCAATATTTTTTTTAAATGCATACAAAATGCCTCAAATATATAGAGGTCTTTCAAAGAGAGATAGCTTCTTGAGCAAGCTAGAAAGAGTAGTAAACATTAAATGTGCATGGGTAGGAGAGAAGATTTTACAATAAATTGGAAATATTTTCCAGGTCCTTTGTGCTGACAAAATCTGTCAGACTTAAGTTAAATATACAAAATCTATAACTTCCCTAACGTCAACTAAAGTTTCTATTAACCAAATTTTTCAAGTAGTTATTCTATTCTGAGATATAAGATTAGGGCAAATAGTTCTCAAGAATATTACGACAAATATTCTTCAAGAATGTACACTCCTTGTTGAATTTGGTTTGATAAAAAAATTATTCGGAGGTATTCCACTAAGAGACAACCTTGAAGATTATACAGTCTATGTTGAATATTTTTTATAAAAGTTATAAATAATGATGCTAGTGTGTAGAATAAAAAAACTTTACTATCATTTAATACAATATCTGAGTTCATTAGTGAAGTATTTTAGGATGCACAAGAACATATATGAATTGTTATCTTCAGTTAAGGCCCCTAGAACCATGGGGTTCATCTCCATGGGCATTTCTCTAGGAAGATTTCCTTTGTTGCATCTAACATTTTACATCATTGAATCTTGAGGCTATATGAGATTTCTCTAAGCTTATTATCCATGTTTATTTGAGGGGAATGTTGGTATTCACCAAATTTAGAAGAAACTTCAATACTTTAAGCTAAAATAGTAGGCTATGGAAATCTGTTTTGAGATTGATCAGAAACTGCTCGACTGAGTTTTATTTCGGAAGCTATGCTATTATTATCATGAATATGAAGCTCTACAAAGAGACGTTTTTGGGTTTAAAAATCAATTCCTTGGCTTATATTTTTTTGCTAAGGGTGAGTATTTTAGAATTTTTATAATCTTGTTATCAATCCGAACATCTTTTTTTGTTGTTATTAGAGACCTCCTAAAGAATTGTTTCACATTGAATCATTTAATTCATTGTACATGCCTATCCTAGATACTCTCATTTAATATAGCTTAAAGTACATGTTACCTAGTAGACGATGTAGTCTAAGAAAGATATCTTCTACGCCAAGGAAAATATGGCCCCTTTTTCACACTAGACTACAATTGATGCATCCACCGATATCTGCAAATATTCTTGCATCATAATAAATTCCTAGAAATGAAAACATTTTATTCAACAAAAAAAAACTAAAATACTAAATTATGAATGATAAGAAACCATTTTTTAGGGAGTGTTCTCCAACATCCTTCCGTGTTTGTAGGAAACATGCATCATTTATGCCGATGTTTTTTCATGTCCAAAAAACTTAAAATAGTAAATGCGCTTGTTGTATTTTGTTAATCCCATATTGAGATATCCTTCTTGAAGAATTTCAAATGCAAAGGTGAATTTATGCTCCTCCTCTGAACAAGGGCCTTGCGAAAAATCTAAAACAATATGAAAATGATTCAAAAAAAAATTCCACGAACATTTCTTCCAGGTTTGGCATCCATGGGAAATACCTATTATTTTTGTTTGAGAGATCAATTTTATGGCTACCACTATTTTATTCGACCCAGGAAAATGCAATCTAAATTTTCTGAAAGCAAGGTGCATGGAAGATATTTGCATTATCGATTCTATGCATACAATGCTCCAAGCAAGGTGTAATGCCCCGCCTCGGGACACCATACGAATGTGTCACTAAAAAATTTGGGTAATTTTTTTTATAAGTTAACTAAAATAATACTAATACCTGCTTCATTGTTTCCCATTAAGAATTAATTTATCCTAATTTAATTTACCCAAAATTAAATTAATACTAGCCCAATAATACTTAATTATTTTATTCTATTAAGTTCACTAGGGTCACAAATAAAAGTCTACACCCCTTTATAACCGAGTTAGTTTTCTTCCTTTTAAAGTAATTTTCCCACACCCCTTACTATAATTTATTTCCCATTCCCATTAAATTCCCATGACTTAAGAGTGTGTAGGATTAAATAGGTACCCTAGGATCAAACACTTCTGGACCCTTGATTTCAAATTTGTCCTAAAATTGTCCTAAACCCTCTTTATCATTTTTTCTCTCCATTTAGTTGTCATTCTGTTTTCTTTTTGCTGTGGAGGTTAAGAAGCTAATGAGTTTTTGGATTCATGAAGATTTTGATAAAAAAAACCTCATTATTCTATCATGTATAAATGTTTTTTTTTCTTTTGTTAAAAATTTCTTACCTGAAATCTCGGGTTATTAGGTATATAAAATACCCACAATTTTTTTTTTTTGATAAAAGATGCATGTCTACCTGAGAATTATCTCTCTCTCATACACATATATAACTATTATATATAAAAACGAATTTATAAGCAATCCAGAATCATAACAAAATTTCGCAGGTTTGGAAGTGTAACTGGGCGGTGGTTTTGGCAAATTGGGGGTATGGAGTGGGCTACATGGAGGAAGGGGGTGCGGCTGTGTGGGGAGTGTGGAGGCCGTGTGGAAAGGAAGGTGGGTGGAGGGTTTGATGTGGGTGTAGAGGGTGTGGGGAGGGCCCTGCCCTCCCCCATTTGTTTTATTTATTTTTGTTTTGATTGAAACTATATCACTTTCCACATAAAGTTTCAATGAAATTTTTTTGTTTCGTTTATTTTATTTACTGTAAAACTCAAATCTCCTCCACCGAATTCTGTAAGTTTTATTTCAAACTTGTTTTTTTTTTGGTTTACTTTCCATTTCACCAGAATTTCTTTTCATTTCGTAATTTCATTTATTTAATTAATCCTTTTATTTTTATTTAGTTTTATACTTACTAATATATATTATATAATAATATTTTAATTGGTATTTATTATTATTTTATTTTATTTTTAATATAATGATTTTTTAGAATATTACTCTTACAATACATAACTAAAATAACATATATAATATAATGCATATCTTTTTTTTTTATTAATCACAAATAGTTTTGAAGGGACTATACCCTGTTTACAAAGAAGGCCTAAAAGCAAGATATATCATTAATAAGTTATACAAAAAAAGGATCAACATCCAGAATAGGTGTTAAATCCAACCGTAACCAAAAAGTTACAACAAGAGGCAAAATAGAGCTAGCGCTGTAACCATGCAGCCAAAAAATAGCAAAAGAACAGCAAAATGGAGGATGAAGATCGGTGTCTGCAACGAAAACCTCCGTTACTTCTTAGCAGCTCTGGTAATTCTGACTTTAATGGTTTACAATGAGGTAAAGAGAGCCACCATTGTCATATGTGTGGGGTCCTTAACATCTAGCTTAGCAATGGTTTGGCTGCTCTCCTTGTCCGTTCTCCACAGAGTGTCTGGTATCCCACTAAGCACAGAGATGCTGCGGACATGCTGTTCAAGAAAATCACTGATAGCATTAAAAATTGCCATGTTGTGTTCATGGCGATCCTTATCTCTTCCCATCCGATTTTCCAAGGAGTTAAGATTTTTATAGATGTCCTCCACTTGCTTATTGTCCATCTCAGTTCCCTCTTCCATATTCCTTTTACCTTTTTGCTTGACCAAGTGCTCAACTTCTTCCTTCAGATTCCTCATTTCATTCTCCAAGTAATCCAACCTTTGGGGAGTGTTATTACCTTCTTTTTGAGAGGCCTCTTCATGGCCTGCACTACTGATGTGCAGTAGGTTTTGGACAACCTCCATGTCCTTACAACTGCGAAGGACTCTACCCGAAATAGGGATGTCCAGTTTGAGCTTCTTCTGGTTTCTAGTTTTAGGTTTGGCCGTGGTGGAAGGGATGGGGGTGGGGTCGTGGTGGAAGGAATGAGGGTGGGGGTAGTGGTGGTGGGAAGGAGAGGATCCGTGCTAGGGGAGGATGGGAGACCAGGGTACTTGGTGACACACAACTTGTGCAGCAAGAAAATAAGTCCTTGATGCAGGGGGTAGCCCGGGTATGCTTCTGGAACTCCCAGATGGAGCACTCGAGGGAATTCAAAAGATAATGCGGGAAACAGACAGTGATTTCCTACGGAAATGGTTAAGGAAAACCAGATGTTTAGTAGGGACTGTGACATATCTCCCTTCCAAAGATATATACCAGACCATCATACGGGTGATTTCATCAAAGGGCAGTGGGATAGAACTTACCTGCAAACCCGTAGTGACAAAAACCAACTCCTCATTATCAGTAACAAACTTCTTCTCCTCAGCCTTTTTGTTAAGCGTCTTGTTGAAGAAACGGAGGCCTTCCATCTCCAAGCCAGTAGCTTCGGCAATAAGCTCTTCATTAACGGGAATTTTATGCCCACCATACTCCATAATGAATATAATGCTTATCTTAGTAAGAACTATGTATAGTTATTTTTGAAATTAAACATACCTACCGTGAAGGCAATAGTGTGGCAGATGGTTTGGAAAATTTTGGGGTTAATAATACTTTTCAAACTTAGTTAAGGGGTGGCATTCTTCCCACTAAAGTTAATGAAGACATCATCAAAGATTTACATGACTTGGAACGTAATCACTAATGGTTGTAGTGCTGATGCTAAGGAGTGGATTTTTAAGTACAGAATGATGACATCATCAAAGATTTGCGCGACTTGGAGCGTCATCATTAATAGTTATAGGGCGGATGTTAAGGAGCGGTTAATTAATTGCAAAGTGAGGTCTAATAATTACATCTCTTCACACGATTGGGAGGGCTTCAAAAGCAGAGCTAAGGATGATTCGTATAGTTTTTAAATTTTTACCGTTGTGGGCAGAGGTAATATCATAAGAAAAATGGGGGGACCGCCTTGCAAGACAGAGCCCACTCATAATCCATCTTGGAAAGATGATACAGTTCTTTGGAACTATCTTCAAAAAGGGGGTCTAACGAACTTTATTCAAAAAATCCAAGGTTTTGATCAGGATCTCTCAATTAAATTTTCTGAGGGATGGAGGAAGCGCGTGGTAAAGTACAGTAACATCAAGGTTGAGATATCAGAGGAGCTTATTGCCTAGGTCACCGGGCTCAGTCTAGATGGCACCAAATTCTTTAACAAGCGGGTGGACAGAGAGGTGGAGGCTAAGAAGTTTCTTGATGAGGGGGAAAATTCTGAATTTGTGATGGCTGGCATCAAGCTTGCTTCTGTTCCAGAGCCTTTTGCTGAGATCGCAAGGATGGTTGTAAGGTATGTTACTCTAGAGGGGAGATTTGTCACTATTCCCCAAAAGCACTTGATCTTCCTTAATCACTTCCATATAAACCTCACCATCAAATTTTCTCATTACTTGTTGAATTCTCTGGAGAAATCTATTCTGGAAGTAAAAAATCACACTAGGGTTTTTCCCCTTCATCAAGGGTTAATACTGCGTATTCACCGCCACTACTCAGCTTGTCCCCGCTTGGATTTTGCTCCTCCCACTGCCTTCATTCCTCCCCTGCCCAATAGGAAGCTTGACACTGCTTTAACTAGAAAGAAAAGGAAGGAGATGAAAACTAAGGTCCCTGCTTCTGAGAGGGTTCTTAGAAGTCATAAGGACCTGGAGCTTGCTACGAATTTACTGCACATTAGTAATCCGGTGGAAGAGCCTAAAAATGAGGACTTGTTGGTCAGAGTTGGAAAGATGGAAAAGGAAATTCAAGAACTAAAGAGTGTTATTAGGGATATGGATAAAGCTAAAGGCAAAAGGAAACTGCAAAACGATGAAGAGGATGATATCGCTGTTGAAATTTTCAAGAAGCTTCAATCTCTGGATGCCAGACTTGGCAATGCAAAAGGGCGTAATGGATGTATCCTCTCTGCCATTAAAAGTATCTACAATTTTATCGAGCAGCATGTTCGTAGTATTTGCAGTCTCAGCGGTATTACCGAGGATATTCGGGGCTCTAAGGAGAACAAAGATCTTGCAATTGCCCAAGCATATTTGAAAGACCCTTCCTAGGCCACTGCCATTGCATTCTTCGTCTCGCTCCAAATGATTAAAGCCAAGATTGACCGGGATATCAAGTGATACGGAGCTCTGTTGTTGTTTACTGGTGGTGAAGTTGTTTTTGACTGGCGTTTTTGGTGTTGTTTTTTTGCTGAGATGACCAGTGATGGCTATCTCTTGTTCGTTTTTTGTCTCTTCCGCTTTTGTTCGGATCACTGTCTGTCTTGATCCTATTTTGTTACTATATTGTATTATCTAGCTGTTGAGATCCTTTGATGTTGGATGTTTTACTCTTTTAGGGTTGGTTTTTCCTCTTTTGGTATCAGGGTATAGTCCCTTCAAAACTATTTACCCATAATAAAAATATATATATCACATTCTAGATGTCCAATTTTTTTTAAAGGAAATTGGAAATAAAACATGGTCCCTTTTATATCATTGTAGGTGTCATATGACACATCTTGTTATATTGCAAACATATGTGTACAAATTGGTTTATATAGCATTACCAATAATATATAGAAAAGACCATTGTTCTCTTTTTAAAGGATGGAGCCTATTTGCATCTCTCATATGATTTTTTATTGCAACAATATTGAAGATAAACTTGGTTGTAGTGTGGCAGTCGACACGTACGTAAGGTTATTGACAAATCCAATAGTTTTCCTCGGGAGCATGCTTAAGAATCCAAATGTAGTTGCGAACATCTCACTATGGCGGTGGAATAATTCTTATTACTTGTTTTCCCACGTCACTCAATACATGTTTTAAATTTTAAAAATATCCGACTACCTTCACCTCTTAAGACAACACTCATATGTGGTCTACAGGCACCAAAAAAACACATCCACATAACCACTAAAGGTTTTGTTGGCATATAGCCAAGATGACCAAGAATGTTAACCATGCATACATAATGATCAATTCTAGGCATAATTTTGTAATTGGAACTCATGTCTTCGACATATTTTCAGCCCTCATCCAACAAACCTACACGGTTGCATGTTAATAAATCATAAATTGTGTTTTTTAAAATGATAGAGCCTATTTTCATCTCTCACCATAACTTGTCGTGAAACAATATTAGAGATAAAGTTGGTTGTTATGTCACAGTTTAGACATACATGTTCTAAATTTTAAAAATATCCTACTTCCTTCGTCTCCCAAGACATATTCGCCAACTTTGCATAGCTCTCCTTTGTTTGTGGGTGTGGGTTGTCTCCTTCACAAAAAACATGCACCATTTTATCTCCTTTAATCTAATTACATCTAGGAATAATTTTAATTCCCCTATCCTTCATCACTTACAAGAGTTTGATAGCATCCTTGAAAAATCCATTGTACTCCATGAGACAACTTATATTTCAAGAATTTTATCAAAAACTTCACATGCTTCCACATTTTACATACATACCAACTAAAAAATATGAAGTTTTTTCCACATGCATAATACTTTGGAAGATATCCACATCCTGTTTCAAAGATCTTATTTTGGCAGAGGCTACGAGTATTATACAAGATTTGAACTAATCAGATTGGACACATGTTGGTTGCATCCAGTTAGTTACCATTCTGGCTTGTTTGTACTTTTCTAGCAGTCCTCTTCCCATATCCACAACCTTTGTTTTTGCTCTGCCTTTAAATATTAAAAAATATCTATGAAAAAAATAGTGAAAGGGATGTTCGTGCCTTAGTTGGGTTGAGCTATTTGTGCATTCCGAAAAAGGTGAGATATAACATGTGGTCATTAGTGCTGGCCCTATGTTTCTTCGTATGTTTGAAAAAATATTTCAGCTAGTTGAGTGTGCATAGGCAAAATAAATAGTCAATTTATTCACCTCTCCTCCTCATCTATGACATGTTTGACACATTTAACATGGTGACACAGATTGGAGGATTCTAGGAACCATACAAACCCACCTAGCCTAAATCTCTCATATGTTTACAAGGTTGAATGGTCAACCAACCAATGATAAATGGGTATCTTTACTAGTCAGAGAAAAAGAGATAAATGGAAAAAGGATATTTTAACATTGTTTGACACTTAACAAAGTAAGATACGTAAGAAACCACAAATACCCTACATGTATATTTCTCTTTGAAAACCAAGATGTTGTAGGGTAGGGTCGAATCTTACAGTTAAATGATTTTGTTTTCAAATAAAATTAAAAATATATTGTATTTTTTAACCAACAAAAAATTTAAAAAATAAAAGTATGAACACAAGTGAAAATATGTATTCAATGGATACATAAAAAATTAATAGACATAAGTGCATTCTATGGGAGAATATCCCTTTGATGGCCACCTATGCCTGTCAAACAAGTAACAAATTTTTTCCAATATTATCCTTAAAAAATTCAGAAAAACAATTATGTATATTATACTAATAAAACATATAAAAGATTATTTTATATTTATTTAACTATACTTATTATATATTAATATAAATTTTATATAAATATATATTAAAAATGACAGTCACATTTTAAATATGCAGATCGTGTGTAACAGTTATGTCTAAACGACCGTCATATTTAACCCTTCTACAATATATGATTAGTGTAATAATGAATTTCTGTGCCAGAGAAAACGTGTGTGTGAAAATATTTGTCGATAAAATGTATTGGACACTCGTGGGAAACATTGTTCACGAAAATCCTACTAGAAACAACTATTCTTCTAATTAGGGATTCCTCAAAGGAAGACGCCTCCCAGATAGGGAACAAATTTGAAGGGCTGGTTTGAATTTTATTGTGAAGGGAAAATATTGGACTAGCCCTTCCATGATGAAAAGTAGTATGAATATTCTACACTTCATATGACAAGAATGAATCAAATATCCACATCACAAAAAAATTAAGAATAATTTATTTAAATGAGATTTTTTTATTAAAAATCAAGTACGAGTTTATTGTCAGCTTAAATAAAAGGAAAAATTCAGTAATCCAAACAAAATGACCCTCAATCAGAATGGTGTAAAATTAATATGCATTTAAACTAGTAAAATAATCAAATTATGATGTAATGAAAGCCGAAATTTACAATAGTCTAATTTTCTAAAAATCGTCATAACCAAAATAAGAATTAAATAGATTTAATAAATAAATACATAGACAAACAATTGAAATTAGATGAGAAGACATGCAAATCAATAAACACATTTTAAAACATCAAACTATGTGTGAGATACTGGAATCTCTTGTAAAAATCATTATGAAAAAATTATAAATAATAAAAAAATAATTTTAGCTTTAACTTGGATTTTAGTGCTAAAATTTAAAACCTATTTGGATTCTTATCACTTTAGTAAAATTTTCATTCGGAATTTGACCACTAAAATTAACACCCATGTAAATTTTAACTAGTAAATGCATTAAATTAGATTTTTTCCAATTAAATTAAAGAAAATGTGCATCTATCCATTGAAACAAACAAACCAAATATGTCACCAAAAAATACATCAAGATATTCTTGGTCAGATTTCAGAGCCAAGAGTTTCACCTCATGCATAATATGCATTGAGATCTACCACACATAAATGATTCATTACCAAATTAGGTTACTTCATTAAACACACTCACCCTCCATAATGCTCCCTAAATTTATCCACAACTCTCTTCCTTAATTCCTTAAGCATATAGTTGAGTCCTATTGTCTTGAGCACAACTGTTCTTGTTGGCCTCTATATCACTGCTATTGAAAAAGGTTAGAGAGAAGATACCAATGATGAATTGGAGGGTGATTTCAATGGAAAAAGAATCTTATCTATGCTATTCACCCCCTCTACAAATATATCTTCTCCTTTGCCATATATTCTGCCATCTCGGATAGGTCCAATCAACATTTGCATTAGGGAGCAACTCAACACTTAGCTAATTTATTCTTTGCAAGGGGAATAATATGTGAGCTCCTCAAGTAATTCGACCTTGTTTCACCTGAAATCAAGCCCCAAATACCTTTTCCTCAAGATCCTTCTTTGTTGCATACAAACCAAGCTAATCCAATAATCTTAGCCCCTAGCTTGTCTACACACCAAGCTCGAATTGATCTGAGCGATGTGGATCAAGACCATTTCAAGCCCATCCTGCCCTTTGGCACCAACATGGCTCCCATAGAGATTTATTGACACCCTAGATTATGAGTCACGAATTTAATTTGTAATTGAGATCAGTTCAACACTTTCTACGAACTCTTCCCTAACCTCAAATATCCATCTAAACCCATATCGAGCTCATGGCCACTCTACACACTGGATATATTCCAAATAACACATACTCATTATTGTATAAATATCTTGAACTAAAAGAGAATAATTTGTCTTCTTCCTTCTTCAATCATGGATTAAAATGCTTCATAAATAGGAAAACAACTCATAGCTCAAGTTTCCAATGAAACTCTAACTAACTTTGACTAAATCTACTCTAGATGGAAAATTTTTACTATTTTTAGCAGTTTACAAGAACCTGCTATTCTTAGTAAGTTTGCATGCTTATTCATACGGGCAAAAAAATTGCCATGCATCTTCTAAATGCCTAAATTAGAGGAATTTCCAACTTTCTAACCTACCATACATTCAAGAGACTAAAATTAACCGATGCACTAAAATAGGAAAAAATTGAATTAAAACTTAAATCCTCTTTTTTCAGCCCCCAGATGGTAGATTTGGGCCCAAAAATGTGTAAAAATGTGCTCCAACTAGTAGGTATGGTTGATTAGTGTGTTTTCTCACCGAAATAGGTGGTTTAAAAAAAACAGACTCAAACAGACACCCAGAGCACAAGTTAAGACATTTCCATGTTCCTGCTAAAATTAGTGCATCATTCTCCCCTGCTTGAAAAACTGCAGCTCCTGCAGCTTGTCTTCTTCAAATTTCTACCATTTATCTCCATCCAGCTTCTTAATCTCCCACTTTTTGACCCATGTGTTGTCCTCTTGATCCAATCCTTTCCAATGTACCAAATATTTTTTATATTTCCCATGTCGTGTGTTCACTGTTTTCTTGTCTAAAATCCGATCCACTTCTTCCTTATTTTTCATCGGAACTTGTTGCCTCTAATCTAATACTTCTTCAATATCATCCCCTTCTTCACCATCACCATGAAAATAATATAACTCTGAAACATTAAATACTGAAGAAATATCAAAATTTCCTGGCAATTCTACCTCATAAGCATTATCATTTATCTTCTTCACGATTTTGCAGGGACCAATCTTCTTGTACTTCAACTTGTTATAGGTTCCTTTTGGAAACATTTTCCTTTGAAGGTATACCATAACCAAATCACCCTTTATAAACACCTTTCTCCTTCTGTGCACATCTTCTATTTCCTTATACTTATCATTACTATTCTGTAGCTTCTTCGGCACTTCTTCTATGAAATTGTTGTATATGTTCGGCAAATGCTTCTACATCATCACTAATCTACCATCAATTGGTAGCTACACCAAATATAACACCCCATTTGGATTACTCCCGTACACAATATAAAATGGAGACTTTCGTGTGGATATCTATTTATTAAGCTATTATAAGCAAACTCGACTTGTGGTAATGTTAAGTCCCATTATTTTGGCTTTTCCCCAACTATGCACCTTAACAGGTTTCCCAAGCTCCTATTTACCACCTTTGTTTGCCCATTAGTTTGAGGATGATACACACTGATGAAATGTAGTTTATTTCCCAAATTATTCCATAAATTCCTCCAGAAATGACTTAAGAACTTGTGTCCCTATCTAAAGTGATGGTTTTTAGAACACCATGCAACCTAACAACTTCTTTGAAAAAAATAAAATTTGCTACTCTTGTTGCATCACTAGTTTTCTTACAGGCAATAAAATGAACCATCTTAGAGAACCTATCAACAACCACAAAAATTGAGTCATTACCTTGTTGTGTTTTTGGTAATCTAAAAACAAAATCCATACTCAAATATGTCCATGGTCCTTTGGGAATAGGAAATGGCATATACAACCTTGTATTTTGTGCATGGCCTTTCGAGACTTGGAAAATTCTACACCTCTCCACATATCTTTTCATCTTTGGCTAAAAGTATTTCTCTTCTACCAAAGCTATAGTCTTATCCTTACCAAAGTGCCCAACCAATCCTCTATTATGTAGCTCTTTCACTATATTATCTCTCATAGACCTAATTGGAATACATAGTTGTCATCCCTTAAATAGATAGCCATCCTGCAAAAGGTACTCATCCTAGACATCACCTGCATTGCTTGACAATGGTCTACTTAACCTTTCAACAATATCCTTGAAATAAAAATTAGAAAAATACAAATCCTTTATTGCTTCAAAACCAACCACCTCATTCTACATAGTTGTAAATAGAGTCACACGCCTACTTAATGCATCTATAACTTGGTTCTATTTTACTAATTTATTCTTTATAGAAAAAGTATAACCTGCAAAAATGATACCCATTTTGCATGCCTACTATTCAACTTCTTTTGTGTATTCACATACTTCAGGGCTATGTGGTCTGTAAATAACACAAACTCCTTAGGCACTAAGTAATTCCTCCAATGCCTCAATGCTTGTACAATTGCATAAAATTCCACATCATAAGTAGAGTAGTTATTTCTTACCTCATTTAATTTCTCACTAAAGAAAGCTATTGGCTTCCCTCCTTGACTTAGGAAAACACCAATACCCACATGTGAGGCGTCACAATCAACCTCGAACACTTTATCAAAATCTGGTAGTGTAAAAATAGGTGCTTTTGTTACCTTCTTCTTTAAGAACTGAAAGCTATCCTCAATTGCCTTTGTCCACAAAAACTCCCTTCCTTTTTGTGCAATTTGTTATAGGTGCTACAATACTGCTAATTTTTTTAATAAACTTTCTGTAAAATGTTTCTAAACCATGAAATCTTCTTACCTTTGTTATACTCCATGGAGTAGGCCATTCAATAATTTCCTTTATCTTTTCTGAGTCCATCTGTACCCCATCTGCTGAAATAATAAAACCCAAAAATACCAAACTCTCTTGCATAAATGTGCACTTCTTCAAATTTGCATAGAGATTCTCTTTCCTTAACACTTCAAATATCACCCTCAGATGCCTCAAATGTTCTTCTTTAGTTTTACTGAAAATCAAGATATCATCAAAATAAACCACAAAAAACTTACCATTGTACTCCCGCAACACAGTGTTCATGAGCCTCATAAAAGTTCTAGGTGCATTAGATAACACGAATGACATCACCAACCACTCATATAATCCATTCCCTATCTTGAATGTTATTTTCCACTCATCTCCTTCTCTGATCTGAATCTGATGGTAACCACTTCGAAGATCAATCTTGGTGAAATACCTAGATCTAGCAAGCACATCCATCATATCATCAAGGTGAGGTATTGGGAACCTATACTTGATTGTAATTTTATTGATTTCTCTGCTATCCGTGCACATTATCCATGTTCCATCCTTCTTTGGAATTAATAAAGTTGGAGTTGCACACAGACTCATGCTCTCCCTTACTACACCCTTTCTCACGAGCTCTGTCACTTGCTTATTCAATTTTGCATGCAATGTTGGGCTCATCCTATAAGCTACTTGATTTGGGAGTGAAGACCCTGGGATCAAATCAATATGGTGTTGAATATCTCTTTTGGGTGGTAACCCATCTGGTAGCTCATCAGGAATAACATCAGAAAATTCTTCTATTAATTTTGTTATCTCTATTGGTATTTGTGCACTTGTAGGTTCATCCTTATTTGTGACCAGTGCATAACAAAACCCGGTTGCCTTTTCCTCCTTCACAAATTATTTTGTAGAAAGAATATTTTCAGCCTTCCCCTCTTCCTTAAGAGGTAGAAAAACTATTTTTGTGCCATCCTTTCAAAAATTATAAGTATTCTTTCCCCCGTCATGAATAACTTTTCTATCAAATTTCCATGGTCTACTAGTAGCATATGACATGCATCCATAGGAATAACATCACACCAAATCTCATCCTTATAAATTTTCCCAATAGAAAAATTTATTAAACATCTCTTATCAACAGTAACTTCATTACCCTTCTTAAACCATGCAATACGGTAAGGGTTAGGATTCTTCTCACAATGCAGGCCTAGTTTCTCAACCATCTCATTTGAAACCATGTTCTCACAACTACCACCATCAATAATAACATTACATACCTTTCCTCCTGAAGTGCATCTTGTTCTGAAAATATTTGTATGTAGCCATGCATCCCCCTTGATCTCCTTTCTTGGAGCAATCATCATCCTTTTGATCATCATATTTTCTCCCACATCTGGTGGAATTTCTAGGTCCTGTTCTTCTTCTTCTTGTTCAACTTCAACAATATTTACTCTTGGAGGATCTTCTTGCCTCTTGTCATGTGTATAATAATATGGGAATTCAAATTCCCTATGCCCCTCTTCACCACATCTGTAGAAAACAAATGGTCTTCGTGGAGCCTCCCATCCTCTGCCACCAACATATCCTCTGCCCCTAGGAAATCCTCTACCTCTTTGTTGATTTGGGAGATCTTGTCTTGTATCTTCTTGCTTTTCCACTCCATGAGGTTGTTCTCCTCTACCTTGATTGAAACCATCTCATCCCTGAAAGGAGGATGAGGCCCCCTATTCATCCCAGGTGATCTCCTAATTTTTATTGGTTTTATTTTTCTTCAGCCTTTAAATCTAGTTGATAGGCATCCTCCATGCTCTTGAATCTGTGCATATTTAGCTCATATTGAATAGAAAATGTTAATCCATTTACATACATTGCAGCCTTTTGTTCCTCAATTTCTTCATGCTCTACATGAATGGAAAACTTGTAAAACTCATCTGTGTATTCTTGCATGGTTTGTAAGTTCTATCTGAGATTCTGAAACCTCCTGTAAAGGGTTTGTGCATAATCCATAGGGAGAAATTTGTCTTTTAGCTTCTTCTCCATCTTACTCCAGGTCCTAATCCTTTCTTTCCCCTTTCTTGACTGCTCCTTTTGTAGATGATCCCACCATAACATAGCATGACCTTTTAATTTCGTGCATGCAAATTTTACCTTCTTTTCCTCTAACATAGCCTTCCACTCAAAAAAATTCCCATGCTAGTCAACCAGTCTATCAACTCCTCTAGTTTTAGGCTACCTCCATATTCTGAAACATCAACTCTTATCCCATCATTCTTTCCTTCTAATACTCGAAGCATCCTTGCTTCAAAAGCTAAGGGTGGTCCTTGTGCTTCCTCCTCTTCATAAACTTCTTCTTCATTTGTGTCATCTCCACCTTTATTTCCTCTCTGGGCTATAAATACAGCAAGCGCAACAACTTTCCTATCAATATCCTGCATGTTTCTATTCATCTAGGAAATTCCACCACCTCTTCCTCTTCCTCTCCATGCCATTATTATTTTTCCTTCACCAAGACTCGAACTTTCTCTAATACCAGATAATGTAGCCAACTTTAACAAATACTCATTACTCTGTAAATATCTTGAACTAAAAAAGAATAAACTTCTTCTTCGTTATTCAATCATGGATTACAATGCTTCATAAATAGGAAAAAAACTCTCATCTTGATTTTCCAAGAAAACTCTAACTAACTTTGACTAAATCTACTCTAGGTGGTGGAGTTTACTATTTTTAGCAGTTTACTAGAACCTATTATTCTTAGTAAGTTCACATGCTTATTCGTATGGGCACAAAAATTTCCACACATCTTCTACATGCCTAAATTATAGGAATTTCCAACTTTCTAACCTACCATACATTCAAGAGACTAAAATTAACTAATGCCCTAAAATAGGAAAAAACTGAACTACAACTTAAATCCTAATTTTTGGCCCCCAGATGGCAGATTTCGGGCCCGAAAATGTGCTGAAATGTCCTCAAATTGGAAAGGTAGGTTGACCAGTGCATTCATCTCATTAAAAATAGTGGTTTAAAAAAATGAATCCAATCGAACACCTGAAGCACAAGTTATGACCTTATCAAGTTCTTGTGAGCCAAACAAATTCACCATTGAGCCAACGATCATTCGATTACATTTTAATTTTATTCTGACATGCAAATTTTTAACCACACTTTTCTAACAGATTTGAGGTCTTGGGAAGGGTTGCAATAGAATCAATTTTGAACCCCGCTCCAGGTGCATAATAAATATCTAGACATGATTTTTTGTTCATTAATTTTAGGTTAATATTTATTAAATAACTGAAATTAACTTATCTCAAATTATATTTAATTAATATGATATAATTTTCTTGTTTTTGTTGAAATCGGATTCTATTATGATTACGTGTGATTATTAGAAGCCTGTCTTGAATGCAAATTATATATTCAAACAATAAAGTTGTCTCCACGATGACAGATTTGAATAGGAATCAGGATGGCGCCATTACATGACAAATGACTAGTGTGGTGGAGTCAATCTAAACAATTCCAGAGGCCAGATTAGACTACATTTGTGGTACGTTATTGCTTGGAGTTTGCCTTCATTTATATAGACAGGTTAGATTTTATATAATTAAAAGTCAAATGTTTATCTTTACAACGCGTTTGTTTAGAGTTCGACTCATTCCAACGTTAACAATACGTGTAGGGTGGATAAGAATTAAATAGGAAGATAATTCAAGGCACCTATATATTTATATATATAAATATAATATATGTAATATATATCTCTCGGCATATATTACATATATTTATATAAATATAGGTATGCTAGTAGCAACCGCGGGAATTGCAGAAAAATAATACCTAAAATAAAGTACGGAAAATAAGGGGGAATTTTGTTCGTGCATGAATAAAATAACATCATAAATGCATTTAAAGGAGGGAACCATATCTCTTAAGAGAATGAGTATGAGCAAAAAAAGGAAGGTCTATAATACACAAAGTTCTTATGGATTTTATTAGTAACCGTATTATCAAGTTAAAAAAATACAATCTTTTTCATATGAATTGAAATGTGTAATGTACGTCACATGTAATGACAAATTCATAGAATGAAATGTGTGTTACACATGGTACATTATTTACATTCCAAGGACATAAGTCTTTTTTCCTCAGCCTCAGCCTTCCGTTTCGAAAGTAGTTTTCCGTTCTTCATCTTTGCATAACGCTCATATGAAAATGGCGGAGATATTTTTAGACTCTGTAATGACTTCACTCGAGAGATAGCCACAAATGTTAACCCCATTGTTTCTCTTTTTCAATATCAACTGTAGCCTTGGAAAGAGTCAAACCTTGTGATTTATGTATCGTCAATGCCCATGCCAACCGTAAGGGTAATTGGTGTGTGCGTCCCCTCTGTATTGGTGTAATTGGGATGGTACGTGGAGTTCTATCTTCAAATGGTATTCCGAAGTAACTATCAAATTCAACCATTACATATGTTGGCGGGTTCGGTGGACCACTACCAGGTGCATATACTATGCTTCGAATATATCCCAAAGCTCCATTTACAAGACCTGATTCTATCCAAAGATTGGATGTTAGCATAACCCTTGCATCATTAAAAATTAATAATTCTAAATCAAGTTCGTCATTCAGACCTCCTGCCAGTGTGTTGGCGGTACTTGTTCTAGTTGCAATGCTACGTGCGACAGGTCTTTTCAATGAATGCAATTTTTTTTGTTGTTATTCACGTTAATCTTTGTCGCCATCAAGTGAATATTATTATAGAATTCTTCATTGCTATTTTTGTCTAATGCAGGACTTGTTCTACTCATTAACAACATCCAATCATCCAGTGTTGGATTCGCATCTCTGAGATTTTCCAGAAGTTGTCGAAAACGTTTTTGGTCTTCATCTTCTCCTCCTTGCCTAAATACCTTATCCAATGTAACAACTGTTCTGAATGCTTCCCATAACAGCTTTGCACGTCTATTACTATCATATGGAGGTTTATCGGTAACAGGAGGAAGTTGCCCCAAATCTCCTACCAAAACCATAGAAACACCACCAAAAACTCATGTCTGCTCTTTCAGGGAATGCTTGACGAAGTCGGGAGTCCACGTTTTCTAGCAAACTTTGTCCGACGAAGCTCATTTCATCAATCAATACATATTTTATGTGGCAAATCTCTTGTTGGAATGTTGCAAGTCTCGATCCCTCTAATTCTACAAAATCTATAATAGGGATTCGAAGTTGTGAATGGATCTTTGAGGCGCCAATATTAAAAGCTGCAACTCCTGTTGGTGCAAGCAATAGAAGAGGAGAACGTTGTAGGGAATGATGCATCAAAAAGTGCCTGACGAATTGCACAAATCACAATACGAATTTCCCTGTTCCCGTTATTCCCTAAATTATTATGAATAATGGAAAGACATTTCGATGTTGATGATAATATGTCAATATTATATCACTTTTGCTTATTTTTGTTTAGCACCCAAGGTGTCACAATTGAAATTCGGGTCTAATTCACTCATCTATAGCCAACCCATTATCATTCGTTGCTACTTATGAATTATATCACTTTATTTGTGTATTCTTCACCTCGATATTCATTACTTCATAGTTCTTATCTTTCAATATCTCTTCTTCCCAACATATCAATTTCATTTACTTGTCAAATTTGACCATGTTAAATCCTATATATGATTTCCCATTCATACTCCACTTTTTTTTTTGAATGGGTTGATTAACTTCATCTTCATAATCACTACTATTATCAACATCTTCTACTGCAATAGTTGTTCTTTCTACACGCCAAGGATTATAATTGAATGACTTTTGTATCACGAAATGGCTTTAAAGCAATAACTTTGACAACAAAAAAAAATAAAGCCATAAACCTTGGGAATACTCTCAATATACATGTTAAAATCCCCACCTCCCATTTGTTATCTCATTTTATGCTTGGATTATATGTCCAAGATCTAGGGGCATCAATAAGTGATACACTTTCCATGGAAAATGGCCTATTCTTGTACCCATCAATGAAAGATTTTTACATGTTCTTCATGGTCATCTTCATCAATTATAAATATTGGTTTGAACACCTCGCATGAAACATTCAAATGAAAAATATTATATTGTTCTCTACCAATGGAAGCTCC
This sequence comes from Taxus chinensis, assembly GCA_019776745.2. Taxonomy (NCBI): domain Eukaryota; kingdom Viridiplantae; phylum Streptophyta; class Pinopsida; order Cupressales; family Taxaceae; genus Taxus; species Taxus chinensis. The sequence continues at coordinate 206,459,626 of CM034157.1, forward strand.
TAACAACATGTGACATATTTCTTATGCCCTAATGTCTCTTTCAACAATTATTTCAATTATAAGTCTCCTATATGCTCTTGTTACATCTAGGTTTTCAATGTTTGCAATCCACATTAACATTTGATGATAAGTTTTAGATCTCTTCTATGTTATTGTTGCATACTTTTCGATGTAGTTGATTACAACATGTTTGGAACGAACAAGTTGTCAATCTACATTTACTCTCCACAATTGTAATTTGTAGTGATTATGTTTATTTACTTTATCATCATTTCTTACAAGTTCATAATTTTTATCTCTCCTGATCATATATATAAACTTTAACAACATCTATATCGGGTCATCATAAATATCATAAATAAATTAATAGTAATTAAAGATTAAGTTAGGGTAATCAACTATAAGATTAAAATACCAAATCTTAATATTCACTTTAGAAAAATAATGAAAATGGAAACAAATTTAAAAATGTCAAGGTAAAATTATATCTAAATTCACAAAAATCTAAAACAATAAATGCTCTATTTATATATGCATTCCATATGTTTTGTTCTTTATTACTTTTTAATTTTTTAACTCTTTAATTATTAATGCAAATTTATAATTTCTATAAAATAAATTTTTATTTGAAACAATGTCGGCCTTAGTTTTTCATTCACGAACACAACATGAGAGTCCTCCACTCTATGCTACCATTGTAGAATGCCTCTGAGCATAATAATTCCTAACAGAATCATAAAAACCCTATAATAGAAAACTTGTATGTCTCTTTAATACATTTCCAATGGTATAAAGAACACCTTAAATGGAGGCGGGGATAAAGAATATATGGTACGATTACCTCCAAAAGGCACCTAATTAGCTTGCAAGTAACCTTATAGCCCTCTAGGATTTTTGTGAACATGTTGTTATAATCACTTCTTGGAATCATCATTCAATTAATTTTTTAATGGTAATTTTTTATTTTTTTCTATTTTTTTCAAATTTGTTTATTGAAAATTCGAGATCATATATTATATTAGGTAAAGATTGTAGTTTCCACAAATGGGTGGTGAACAATAATGATTATCTTTTTAGTAATTCCAAGATTGTAACTACCACAAGAATGATGGTGAATACAAATGATCACCTTTTCAAACTTGGATTTACTAAACCAATAGTTGGTGTTTGAATTTCCTTTTCCTTTACAATTTAACAACTAATTAAGGAAGATTTAAATTTTAAAAATTGTTACATGTGTTGGAGCAGGAGCTAGATTTATGGGTTTCACTTGTGAATAAATTATTTTCATAATTTCCACAAATTAGGGAAATTCCTTATAAATTATTTCCCTAGAGTATGGAAGTAGAACCATGGGGTCTTGGAATGCCCTACAGATGTTCCCATCTCAATTCAATACTTACTATCTTGTGTTAATTAGTTTATAATCGTGTTCAACCAATATTTTAAGGCAAACTTATTCTCTTTTGTTCTTTTTTAAAATCATTTTTTGTGATCCGTAATATGAAACCCCCACATTTTGGTCTTAAAGGACCAAAAAAATCATAGAATTTTGGGCATTATTAATATTGATGTTGTTCCTTACTACTACAGTTAAAAGTGTGTGCCATTTTTAAAGGCTTCCTATTGTCATTCTTCTCTATTTAGATACAATTCAAGCTTACATAAGTTCATTTTTTTCTTGGAAGTTTGCACATGTGAATCTTGTAATAATGTGTGTTTTTTGAGAAGTTGTAGGTAACACTTTGCATTCTCTATGAAGACATTTATATGATCCACTGAATGTGCCATAAAGTTGGGATCCAACCTTAGTAAATCCATGCACATGGTTTCACGACACTTTTGATTGAAAAAACACATCACACAATTATAAGAAAATGTGGATTTGTCTTGCTTTTTTCTATATTGTAAAAATAAATACATTCAAATTCTGATAGTTTAATTTCCTCTTTAATGGAATTACCCTCTACACCTTATAGGCTTACAAATTTGCACCTATAAAGATTGTAACATAAACAACAAAAATGTTGATGTGACATGAAAAAAATACAAATTTGGAGACTATAATCATGAAAATTGAGCCTAAACCACATATTTTCCACATTTGTACATTTGAAACTCAAAATTATTGACAAGGCAGGTGGAGAATAGGGAATGTCAATTTCTGAAGAAATAACCACATTAAAAAAAAATGAATAAGAAAAAGTGTAAATTTAATTTTTGTATTCCATAGATTGAGTCTAACAACTCATGCTCACCCCAAGGCATGTGTCATGTCACCCATGCATTATTGCAACCGTGCAAATTCATATTGCATGTGGCATTATCATAAACGTCAAATATAACCAAACATGGTGTTCTTCATATACTCTTAGAAATTAGTTTAACATCTAAGTCTAAGGTGTCTGATCATAACAAGACTAAAATAGCCATTGTATTAGATTTGAAAAATATTATTTGGCATTATATCACATCTCAAATGAGGGTTTAATATTGATTCTCCACCCACTTAAACTCATGTCTTAACATTCTAGAGATGATGGTAACATTACAAAGCCGTATCTGGTATAGGCCTAAGAATCATTTGAACATCGAAACATCCATTCGTATGATTTTGAAGAGTTCATTAGTTTACATGAATGTAATGTATGGTGGGGTACAATATGGATGTTAAAAAATATTTTACATTGATCAATCAAACATGATTGCTTCATAATGTAACTAAGCTAAAACAACACATTATGCTTCAATCCATCATAAGTTTATAATAAAACATCATTAATCAGAAGGTGAACAAATGATATCAATAATTTTGTTCTTATTTTGATAATAGAATACCATTAAATGTTTCTCATTGAAAACAGATTATCTGAAAAGAAGTTTGAGAGAAGAAGTTGAGATTAAAATAACATTCATACAATTTGGCCTTAAATGAGTGATTAGCAATTAAAAAAGATCTTAAAAATTTTAAAGTTCACCAATCAAAGGTATGATTGAAAAAACTTGTTGAAGTTGATACACATTGATGGATTTTAGGCAACCATAAAGAAAAATTCCATAGGTCTTTTTATGAATGAAAACGTTTAAAATTTGTGTAGAAACATTTTACAGATATTATCTTTAACTAGAATCAACAACTAACAGATATTGTATGTCTATTTGTCAATCTTACACACTCATTGTTATAAAAAAATCTCCATAATATAAGACAAAAAAATGGTAAATGGACGGGTGTCTATCGATCATGACAAGGGAATTAGATGAAACAACGGAAAGAGTTTTTGACCTGCAACCGGCTATGGGGTGTAACTAGAAGTGATAACAGATCATCGGGAAGAATAATGAGGATCAACGCAATTGACAGAGAGGATAAAATACAAGAAACATGATCAAGCATAGGAAAATAAAAGTCAGTCAATGCCACGAGGATTGCATTTTTGCTAAAAGATTTTTTGGGGCCATGGAATAGTGTAGTATCGTCTTGGGATTTTATGCGAGTAAAACATTTTATCTCATGGAGCCATTCATTGTAGCACGTTGTCCATGTTTTTTATTGCACACCACCAGTTTTTGCAGCACATACCTACATTTTCGTACTCTTTCAGGATTTGTCCTAATCTCGTCTTTTTGCAATATTAATTTACATTTGAAATTGCACTGCCGTGGTGGAGTCTGGTGAACCGGCCATCACCTCACCTATGGTGAACCATTGGACTTCTCATGATAATATCTCTTTCATAACAGACAAGTAAGTAACATGGTTTTCTCAATTTGATACTTTGTTGTAGAAAATTTATTTCTTTTAGTATAAGAAATTTCTGTAAAGGGAGGATATCTCCATTTCCCAAAGTATCCACCTATACCATTTCAAGTTGGGTTCCACCTCTACTTAACCTCTTCCTCTGCACTCAATATGAGTCTTCTGTTAGCCATTGTATTAGAAATGATTAAAGGGTTCCTCACTAATCTGTGCAATCACAGAAGGCCCAAAAGCCATTTTTATTAAGTTATTACCCATTGCCCCTTGAATTTGGTTTAAATCTTATCTGTACATGGTTTCACCTTGGACATATGATGTTGTCGATCACTCTGAACAATATCCCTTAAGGTCTTGTGTCTATTTTATACCCTTGACTAAGCCTTCAATTGGCACTTTTTGGACCAAATAACAATCACAATAATTAGTCCTAGACTCTATATCAAACCTAAAAATCCCATCAAAATTTTACCAACCTAAACCTCCGAATCTAATGGGTAACTTGTGTGGCCAGTTAGATCTTCTCGTGATAAGGAGTTGTATTACCATGAGATACCTAGGCGAGGATTCTCACAATATACATAAAGTGATTTGTATATTAATTTACCCAGGGTCTTTTTTGTTGCCATTACATTCAATTTCATTTGAACCAAAATTGTTAAATTAGGAAGCACCTTGGTAACCGATGGTAGATTACTAATAAGTTAGTTTCCAAAGCTAAAAAGGTGCAGTCTTAAGTGGACCATTTAATACTAATGAAAATAATAAACTAGCAACTTGATGTAAAACAAAATAGTTAAACTCAAAAATTGGAAGATGACTTAGTTGATAGAAATCGTGAACCATATTTGAATTTTGTTAGTGACTGAAGTTTCTAGAAGCTACTAAATTTTATTGAAAATTGATAAGTTTAAGTCTGTCAAACAACTAAAATACCAACATGTAGTTTTGTTTTTGTTAAAAAACACAATAGAGTGACTTTCGTGCCTCCCACCATTTTTTTTAGTACCATTTAGTATTTTTGAAAACCTTTAGGTAGAAAGATAGCTGGGGGAGCATCTAGTTTGTGTCTTAAGTGGACGCATTTTTCTGAGGAAAAAAAAAGACTTTTTTGTAGCTGAGTATTTTTTTGAATGATTTTTATACTACAAAATTTTAAGATGTTTGAAAAATAACGAAGCTCCGGCATTGCCCAGTCTAGTTACCTCTAACTACTAAATTTTATTGAAAAAATTCAGAGGTTTTGATCAGGATATTTCAACTAAATTATGAATGGATGGAGGAATCGCACTATTTTTTGTACAAACATAATTCATTTTGATTTTGAGTGCCCCCCAAAATTAATTGAGTCACTTAGCTTAATTTTTGAACCAAATTCTTCAACTGGTAGAAAGATAGCTATGGAGGCATAGTTTGAAAATAAGGGGGAGAATCTTGGAGTTTCCTGATGGCTGGCATCAGATCGCATTATTCTAAGCCCTTTTTGTACAAAAATTTTATGTTTTAAAAAGAAGAAACTCTACTCTATGGAGGTATAATTTTTTTAAAAATGATCAGAAGGAATTAATTAGATTTTGAATCATAGAGGTATAGAATTACCATAAATTTTCCTAGTAAATTACTTGTTTCAATTTTGATGAGTCAAAAAAATGCCTTTGTTCTAGGGGATCCAAACAATCACCAAGCCTTGATTTCATAGCTTAAAAAGGCATAGTTAATCCTTCTAATATGGATACACCATTGCTCAGAAAAATTGATCCCACCCCCATTTTTACAAAGTTATATCCTCCATGTCATGGTGGTATTTACGAAAATAAATGTTTAACTTATAATTTACCATAAAGCAGGAAAAACATTTTACATTTTCTTGTAAAGTATAAGAAATTAGGGATGAGGTCCCACCTTGATGGCCTTCTTAGGACAAGGATTTTAAGAAGCCATAAAGATCTATGAATGGCAGAGAATTTTTGACATAAGTAAATTCCATGAAGGAATTACAAAAATACCTGTTTCAGGGTTGAAAAGATGGAAAAGGAGTATTCTTTAAAGTGCTATTTATAGAAAAACAAAGGGCAAAAGCTGCTAAAATATGAAGAAGATGATACCACTGCTGAAATATTCAAGAAGCTTCTCTCTCTAGATGTTAGGCTTGACAATTTAGGATGTAATGACTGTATCCTAAAGCTCTTAGAAGTATTTATAATTTTATAGAGCAACACCCTAAGTATTTTTAGTCTTAGTGGCATTACTAATATTTAAAAGGAAAATAGAGATCTTGTAATTGTCTAAACCCTAAATTTGAAAGAATTGAGCTCTAAACCATGCCACGGCACCCTTGCGTTCTTCGTCTTGATCCCAAATGATTAAGGCCTAAACCCTAACCTAAACCCTAAGCATCCTAAACTTCGGTCAAGTGATGCAGTGCCCTATTGACCTATGGAACCCTTACCCTGGCAGTGAAGTTACTGTTATTGGAGATTTTGATGTGGTTTTTTGAACCTGGGATGACCAGTGGTGGTTCCCTCTTAAATGCTAAACCCTAAATTTTTTGTCTCTTTTTCTCTTATTTGAGCCATAAATCATTGTCTAAACCTTAAAAACTAAATTATGCCCTAAGCCTTGAACACTGTATTATCTGGCTGTTAACCCTATGAACCCTAGTTTATGGTGTTTGACCATGAACCTAGGTTTGGTTTCCCTACTTTTGAATCCTGGCTTGAGCCTTTTTGTAAACATGAAATCCTATTCCTTTTCCTACCCCGAACCATAAACTATTTACCCATGATAAAAAAAACCAGGGGTATAGTTGTCATGCTAGAAATTGTTAATTTCCTTGTTGAATATTTTCTGAAATAAAAGTAATAAGGCACTTACCCTTGCCATCTTAAATCCCTGAATCCATAGAGTTCTAAACCCAAAAACATCCAAAAGAAAATATGAGTAGTGTACATTCTAAAGCCCAAGTTGATCTTTTAACATGCCATAACCTAAATTGAAAGCACGAAAAAATAAACCCTAAACAATAATGTAAGGTCCCTAGAAGATCGAAAGCCTAAAATCATATTTCATTTTTATTCAAATTTAAAAACTAAACCTCATGATGGGCTAAGAGCCAGGAAACCTCCACTGAATCCATTTCCTAAACATAATGACATATAATTGAACCTTGAAGCATTTATTTATCCAGAGGATGCTGACTTACATCCTTAACCCTATAGTTCATTCACAAATGAATAAATTCTTCTGTTCCATCAAAGCGAAAATTTCACATTTCCATTATTCAAACACTTGTATGATCTTGTATGCATAAGTCCCAACCATCTTTTCCTCATCTTTCCTTTGAACTATGGTTATTTATTTGAGCCCTAAGTCGTAAAAAGTAAGAAATCTAGAATCCTCATATGAACTTCCTAGGTAATTTGATATTTGCCAAGGTTTTATTCAACCCACTAATTTCAAATAATCTTAGTTCATGTTGTTGTGCCTCCTTCTCATTTCATCCAGCAAGACATCATTTCAAGTTGAATTTTTTACAACATGGTTATTTCAGTTCATACAAATAGGTATTTCTTTGTGACATATCAACTCGGCCCACTTTGTGACATAATCATGGGTTGATGTAACAAATAGGTAAATCTTTCTTGTTTAAAGGATGGGGTTACCAAAAGGTCTAATTAGTCAATACCCTCCTTTCAAATAGTCCTAGAATGACCAACCCAGGATTGAGAGGCATTTCCATGGATGAATTCTTCCAAATTTCCCATTCTTTGACATCATCAACTCCTTGTACTTTTGATGATGTTATGTGAAGAGAAGGCCAATAATACCCATCTCCAAGGACCTTAGTGAATAGGATCAAATTTTCACTAAGTCTTGGCCTCCAGGTTGGAATCATGAAAATTCTCAGATATGTCATAGACTTCAGAACATGAAAAAACTTGCAAAAAGAACCATATGGGCCTTAAAAGGGACCATTTAAATAAAATTCCGTTGACTCTCAGTATCTCTTTCATTCCTAAAAACTGGTAAAGTAAGATTTTTAAACCCTTCCCTCTAGAAAGGTAATTAATAAGATCAGTAAACCATAGACGTTGAGTTATATTGCCTGAACAAGTGTTCATCTAGACAAATTATCATGGACTGTTTCTTCTTCTCCTGAAACATTAAATCTAAAATGAAATCTGAAACCGCATAGTATTTCCTAACTTATTAATAATTTTCAAGTTAAATTCTTGCAATAAGAGTAATTTTCCCATATGATAATTCTTCCCCCCACTACTAGGTAAGATTCATCAAATACCTTATGACCGAATGGTTAGTATAAACAAATATTTTGTACCCAGTGTTATGTTTGTGGAGCCTGTTTTCATGTTAGAGTTTGGTATACCTTCTATGTGTTACACTCGGATATTTTTACGGTGGTCCCGCTCACCAGTGAGTGTGTCAAGGGAGTTCGGGGGTGAAGCCCCCGAAGCAAATTTTCATGGGTGGTTTATTAACCCATGGGTAATGGGTAACCGTTATGGGCTGTTTTTGGGCCCATGGTTTTTTTGGTACCCATTGTTTTGTAAAACCACCTCTTCAGCTACCTATTGATGTACTTATAAATAGATGGACATACAATAGGATTGATATGAGTGTGTTTTGTGAAGGTGAATAGTGTGTGTGAATTCAAGTGCGAATTCGGGAGGGTTTGTTGAGCACAGCTCCAAACAAGATCTGATTATTGTAATTGTGAAGACTGTTGGCTTGTAATAAAATCTGAGCAAGTGTTCTTGGTGGATGTAGCCCACATTGGGTGAACCACGTTAAATATTGTCTTCGTGTTGTGCATTTTTCATTTCTGTAATTCTATTCATACTTCTTATTATTGTGATTCTGAGGAATTATTCCACATTAGATATTATTAATTCCTAACAATTGGTATCAGAGCCTGGTTTGGTTTGCTGAAGTGTTGAATCACAGGGAAATTTTTTAGCTTGAGTGGGAGCTATGGCAGATGATGGAAGATCTAGGGTTGATAAATTCAACGGGTAGAATTTCAGTCTTTGGAAGATGCAGATGGAAGATTACCTTTATCAGAAGGATCTTTATACTCCATTGTCTGAGAAGGTGAACAAACCCTCGAGCATGACAGATGCGGAATGGGATTTGCTAGATAGGAAGGCACTTGGGACAATCTGGCTGTGTCTTGCATCTTCGGTATTATTTAATGTTTCAAAGGAAAAGACTACAAAAGATCTAATGGATGCATTAGGGAAGTTGTATGAAAAACCCTCTACCTCTAACAAGATATTTTTAATGAAAAAGTTGTTTAATATGAAGATGTCTGAGAATAGTTCAGTAGCAGATCATTTAAATGATTTCAATATGGTTGTGAATATGCTAGCTTCGGTTACAATAGAATTTGATGAAGAAGTTAGGGCTTTATTAATTCTGTGCTCTTTACCTGAAAGTTGGAATAGCCTGGTAATGGCGGTAAGCAACTCGGTTCCAGCTAACTCAAAGTTGAAGTTTGAGGATGTTGTAGGGGTGATTCTAAGTGAGGAAATGTGAAGAAAAAGCTCTGGGGAATCTTCTACTTCAGGGAATGCTTTGACAGTGGAAACTAGAGGGAGACAGAAGAATAGAGGAAACCGTGGAAAATCGAAAGATTGGGCAAGGTCAAAATCCAAGAGCAAGATTGTATGTTGGAATTGTGGAAAGTCTGGGCATGCAAAGAAGGACTGTTGGGAGCTTTGGGATAAGAAGAAACAACAGGAAGAAAACAAGGAGGCAAATGTGGCATCGGGTAATGTATGTCAGGATGCTTTGATTCTTTCTTTGCATAATATTACTGAATCTTGGGTTTTAGATTCAGGGGCTTCTTTTCATGCTACTCCACATAGGCATTATTTTGTTGATTATGTTCAAGGGGATTTTGGGCATGTTTTTCTTGGTGATGATGAGCCTTGCAGTATAGTTGGAAAAGGTTCTGTTCAGGTTAAGATGCAGAATGGGAATACATGGCTATTGAAGGATGTCAGACATGTGCCTACATTAAGGAGAAATTTGATATCGGCGGGGCAATTGGGAAGTGATGGTTGTACTGTGATATTTACAGCTGACTCTTGGAAGGTTACCAAGGGTGCTCTTGTGGTGGCAAGAGGTAAGAAGGTTGGAACCTTGTATTTATCCACTGATAGTACTAATGATTGTAATCTTGTGGCTTCAGATGCAGATACAACATTATGGCACTATAGGCTCGGTCATATGAGCCATAAGGGCATGGACATCATAAAGAAGAATTTTCCTGGATATACAGAAATAGGTTTGGATTTCTGTGAGAACTGCATATATGGGAAACAGAAGCGAGTAAGGTTTCTCAAGGTTGGACCTACGAAGAAAGAGAGTAAGTTAGAGCTGGTACATTCTGATGTGTGGGGGCCAGCTCAGGTATCATCTCTTGGGGGTTCAAGTTATTATGTTACTTTTATTGATGATGCAACAAGGAAAGTTTGGGTTTATTGTATTAGAAACAAATCTGATGTATTTGATACTTTTGTTAAATGGAAAGCCTTGGTAGAGAATGAAACAGGTCTTAAGTTAAAATGTCTCAGGTCAGATAATGGAGGGGAGTATTGCAGCAATGAATTTGATGATTATTGTTCTAAGAATGGAATCCGCAGGCAAAAGACGGTTCCAGGAACCCCGCAGCAGAATGGGGTGTCAGAAAGGATGAACAAAACAATAATGGAATGTGCTAGGAGCATGAGGATACATGCAGGACTGCCTCTTTATTTTTGGGTAGAAGCGGTGAGCACAACTGTGTACTTGATAAACAGAGGACCCTCAAGTGCCTTGGATGGAGGCATACCTGAGGAGGCTTGGTATGGTAAGAAAGTTGATTACTCATTTCTTAGAGTCTTTGGATGTGAGGTGTTTGTTCATATTGACAATGATGATAGGACCAAGCTAGAGGCTAAATCAGAAAAATGCACTTTTATTGGTTATGGTGGTGATGACTTTGGATTTAAATGTTGGAGTATTAAGGACAAGAAAATCATTCGGTCTAGGGATGTGGTCTTTAATGAGAAAGTCATGTATAAGCAACAGTTGCAGGAAAACAGGGAAGAATCCAAGAAAGAATATGCAGTGGTAGAGGATCTTCTGGATGGGACAGTGACCCATGAATCAGTTCAGGAACCTACTCAACAGGAACCCCAAACTCCTACAGTGAGGAGGTCTTCTAGGGTAAGAAAAGAACCTGAACATTTTTCTCCTTCTCTTTATTATTTATTACTCACTGATAGTGGAGAGCCAGAGAGCTTTGATGAAGCAATGTAGGTAGATGCCAGTAAGAAGTGGGAGCAAGCCATGGATGAGGAGCATAAGTCTCTCATGGAGAACCAGACTTGGGATTTGGTGAAGCTACCGGAAGGCAAAAGAGCATTGCAGAACAAGTGGGTGTACAGAGTTAAAGACGAAGAAGGAGGAAAGAAAAGATATAAGGCCCAGTTGGTGGTCAAGGGGTTTGCACAGAAACAAGGTATAGATTTTGATGAGATTTTTTCTCCTGTAGTAAAAATGACTTCTATCAGAACTGTTCTTGGAATAGTGGCAGCAGAAGACTTGCACTTAGAACAGTTAGATGTAAAGACTGCATTTCTCCATGGTGATTTGGAGGAGGAGCTATATATGCAGCAGCCAGAAGGATATGAAGTCAAAGGTAAAGAGGAGATGGTGTGCAAACTGAAGAAGAGCTTGTATGGCCTGAAACAAGCTCCACGTCAATGGTATAAGAAGTTTGATAGCTTCATGATGGAGCAAGGTTATATTAGATGTCATTCTGACCATTGCGTGTATACAAAGAAATTTGAGGATGGAAGTTATATTATCCTATGTGTTTGTATGTTGATGACATGTTGGTTGCAGGTAAAAACATGCAGGAAATAAAAGTACTCAAGAAACAGCTAAGTGAATCCTTTGATATGAAGGATTTGGGGGTAGCCAGACAAATCCTTGGTATGAGGATAACTCGGGATAGGAAGGAACGGAAGCTGACTTTATCTCAGGAAGAGTACATTAAGAAGGTATTGGATAGGTTTAACATGCAGGATGCTAAACCGGTTGGGACTCCTTTGGCAGGCCATTTTAAGTTATCAAAGGAGCAGTGTCCCAAGATAGAGCAGGAAAGAAACCAGATGTCCAAGGTACCTTACTCATCAGCAGTTGGCAGTTTGATGTATGCTATGGTGTGCACTAGGCCTGATATTGCCCATGCAGTGGGAGCTGTGAGTAGATTTATGAGTGATCCAGGTAAAGAGCATTGGCAAGCAGTAAAGTGGATCCTTCGGTATTTGAGAGGGACCATGGGGACAGTTTTGTGCTACAGTGGATCAGACACCACTTTACGTGGTTATGTAGATTCAGACATGGCTGGAGATGTAGACAGCAGGAGGAGCATGACAGGTTATATTTACACTGTAGGTGGGACAACAGTGAGCTGGATTTCACGACTACAGAAGCTGGTGGCTTTGTCAACCACGGAGGCTGAGTATGTTGCTGCCACAGAGGCAAGCAAAGAGATGATTTGGTTACAACAATTGCTTGAGGAGTTGGGGCATAAGCAGGAGGAATGTAAGCTGCATAGTGATAGTCAGAGTGCTATACACCTAGCTAAGAACTCTGCTTTCCACTCCAGGATGAAGCATATACAGTTGAGATATCACTTCATCAGGACAACTTTGGAGGAAGATAAGTTGAAGTTGGAGAAGATTCATACCAGTCAGAATCCTGCAGACATGATGACCAAGGTGGTCACAAGGGATAAACTAAAGCTATGTTCAGCTTTGGTTGGCCTTCGCGGATGACAGTGAAGGGTTGAGAAGCTTGCTCAGTGGAAATCAGTCTCCAAGTGGGAGATTGTTATGTTTGTGGAGCCTATTTTCATGTTAGAGTTTGGTACACCTTCCATGTGTTACACTCAGATATTTTTACGGCGGTCCCGCTCACCGGTGAGTGGGTCAAGGGGGTTTTCGGGGGTGAAGCCCCCGAAGCAAATTTTCATGGGTGGTTTATTAACCCATGGGTAATGGGTAACCGTTATGGGCTGTTTTTGGGCCCATGGTTTTTCGGTACCCATTGTTTTGTAAAACCACCTCTTTGGCTACCTATTGATGTACTTATAAATAGATGGACATACAATAGGATTTATATGAGTGTGTTTTGTGAAGGTGAATAGTGTGTGTGCTGCAGCCTTAGTTTCTACTGTTGCAATTGGATTGAGAAAATTGTAAACAAGTATTTATTCCCCTTATTTCTAACCCTATGCAATCTAGAGCCCTGATTATTGATAAACCTTAATGCAGTAAGATTAACCCCTAAACCCTTAACTTGTAACCCTCGAACCATGATTCGTAGAACATTTATGCACCATAACCCCTAGGAGACCCTAAACCACTGTGGGAATATTAAACCATAATTATAAAGAATTAAGGCATAATTGTCAAGAGAATCCTAAAAGGCTTCTGAAACCCCCAAACCTTAAATCAATAACTCTAAATGAACCTTAAACCATCTTTTCATAAACCCCAAGCACTGAAACCCTAATCAGGGTCCTAAATAAGCCCTAAAGTAAACCCTGGAAGCTTGAACTCTTGACCTAAACCTTACCCTATAACCCCAAGCCTTAAACCCTTGGGAGTTCCCAACCCTTATTCCCTAAGACCCTGAACCCTAAACCTTAAATGTAATATAAACCCTAAATAGTCAACCTTTGACAACTCTAAGCCCTAAACCCTGAAATACCATCAACCCTGAGCCCGTAAGTAACCTAAAACGTCTAAACCTGGTCTAAATCTCCCTAACCCTAAACTTTGAGCCCTAGAACCCATATTCCCTCAAATTGAGTGTCTAAACCATAAGCTCATCACCTAAACCCTAAACTCATGGTAAGCTCCTAAACCACTAAACCTAGTGAACCCTAGCCCTAAACCTTTTAAACCCTAAACCTTGAACCCTTAAACATTCCTCAACCCTAATCCTAAAAACTAAACCATTTTTATCTAAACCCTCAACCCTAAACCCTAAACCCTAAACCCTAAACCCTAAACCCTAAACCCTAAACCCTAAACCTTAAACTCTAAACCCCAAACCCTAACCCTGAACCCTAACCTGGAAACCCTCAATCCATTACCTTAAACTCTAAACCCTAAGTAATAAACCTTAAACCCTAAACCCTAAGCGCTAAGCCTTAAACCCTAAGCCTCTAAGCCCTAAATCCTCTAACCCTAAACTCTTGAAGCCCTAAACCCTAAACCATAAACACCTAAACCCTAAAACCTACAACCATAAACCCTAAACCCTAAACCATGATATCCCTAACCCTAAATCAATAAACCTAGATCCATAAACCCTAAACCTTGAAGCCCTAAATCCTAAACCCTAAATCTATAAACTATGAACCCTAAACCCTCAAAACCCTAAACCCTAAACCCAAAAACCTTAACATGGAAACCTAAGCCCTAATTGCCCTAAACCCTAAACCCTAAAATTTCTAACTATGAGCCTTAAACACTAAACCTTCAAACCCTAAACTCAATATAATGAGTCTTAAACCCTTGAAGCCCTAAACCCTAAACCTTGAGCCCTAAATCATAAACCATTAAGATCCTAGATACCCTCACCCAATAGGAAAGTTTCCTAAAAAGTTTCATCTCAATGTGTTTCAGTGTGTAGGGCCTTAGTGTCAAAAGTGAATCAAGATCGACTCATTTAGTTTTCTATGAGAGACTACTTCCTTTGAAGGCCTAAAAAGGCATTTGTTGGCCATTTTGTAGTTAATTGAACACCCTTCAGAACAAGCTAAAATTTTATGTCACTAATTATCAAGGACCAATTATTTATGAAGTATTAAGGCATCTATTTGTCTCCATAAGAGACATATGATCAAAAACATGTATGAGAATCATGAATTTGATTCCATGAAAGGATGCTTTTAGAGCTAGGAAAGGTGAGGGGATGATCTTTATATGGATAAACCATGTTTCTAAGAATGAGCAATCATCTGAGTTAACTTGATGCAATTCACTTGGTACTATTCGCTAAAAACTCATTCAACACCTAGTAGTGTTATCACAGACTTAAGGTGGAGGCACATTACAATCACCTCATTTTGGCCAATAGGACAGGAATCCCATTCAGGGAACAATCCTCTATCTTACAAAGTGAGGATCTCTTTTTCCGTAAGAAGTAGACTAATGTTTCATAGAGTTGATTCATGGTCACTAAATTGAATTATGGACCAAATTTAAAAATTGGTACCAATTCAAGCAGTGGTAGGGCCAAAATCCAATTTAGAAGGTCACCAAAACCCTAAAAAATGACTATATGCTTTGCCAAAACAAAGACCGACTACAATATATATGCCCTGAAAGTTTTAGGTCATTTTTTGAAATCCTGAAAATGAGTAAGTACTAAACAGATTGGATTTTGAAAAACTATCTTCTAGATTATAACTGTTGGAGCTACGAGATCACTTCCATCAAGGTGCAGAGTGACCCTAATTTTATTATATTTACTAAATTTAAATTCTAAAGTATAAGAAATTCTCTTCTCTGGAGCTATGAAACTATAAGAAATAATAAAAGCGTAAATCATTTCATCCTTCTCTGAATACACTAATAGGCTAACTTTTGGCTTATTTAATAATGTTTATACGCGTTATAGGTTCGGTATATTACCAAACGAAAAAAATTAAAACACGTAGTGCGCTCTTAGCAAAACATGCACTCATTTCATCTGTTCTCAGTTTAGGTCGTCCACTTTTTAGCCCCCCAAATTTATGCGCTTACCCCAAGATCAACTGAGCCATGTTGTTCCTAAAATTTGGCTAACATTAGTTTAATGGGATCTCCCATAGAATTCTGAAAAAAGCAGAAGTAGACAAAAAGCATATCAAAAAACCTAACTAAATTCACTCCTGGTTGCATGCAAAATTCTTTGGGATACAAGAGGGATTTTGCCTTATTTGAGCCATGAACCCAATGTTAGGCCTTACAAATATGAATCATTCCTCAATCACTCTGTTGAAGTAAAATCCTTAACTATGATGATCATGTTATTACTGTTAGAAATCTATAAGCATTGAGAAATGTAATTTGGTGTGAAAACTATGAGGATTGATTTATCATCCGCCATGATTGTTCAAGTCTAGGTAGCAGTTGGCAGATGGTTTCTTAATTGCATTTCTTTCAATGCAAAATGAACACATAAATTTACATTTTTATAGGTACAATTTGCATATTTTTTCTTTCACTATCTGAAAATGGTATTATGTGTTAAGTATGTAAATCATATACTGTTGTTTTAGTTTAAGGTAATTTTTTAATAGTCATTTCAGATCTTTAGAGTTGGCTTTAGGTGGTCTTTGTTAGCATTTGTTTAAGCATTTGTTTAATCCATTGTTGTTAATGGACAATTAATTGACAGTTGTAATTGTCCTCTCTCCTTGTCTCCTCCCCCGCAGCCTTTATAAGGCTCAGCTCTCTTCTTTGTAATCATAGACATTGGAATACATTGAATATTATTTTGTCTTGTTCTGATCTTCTGCTATCATTGATCTTCTGCTATCATTGGTATCAGAGCGTCAAGTCTTTCCTTGGCATGGAGTTCGACCTACCGTAAACGTGGAAATAAGGCATTGATGAATCTATTTGGCGTGGTGTGTATAGGAGAAATCAGAACTGTGTGGAAGTCTTGAGGAAATGTGGCAGCAGCGACCAACCCTGAATGGCATGGCACCATGAAGGATAACTTGTGATCCTTTACAGACGTGGTGTGTATTGTCCAACATTAAACTGCAGGGACCCAGATTATTGTAGGCTGAGCATTCTGTTACCTATTGGAGATTCGATAAAAGAAGAAGACGTTTTAATGTCAGCGCTGGAGATAAAAGGAGAAGACGTTTTTTTTTATAAACCCTGTTGCAGTTAGTCTAAAACGGTTTTTGGTGAATTAGTAGTGGCGGCTGGGACGACCTGTCTCACTGTTTGAAGGAATGTTGTCAGATCTTACATTTTTGGAATGGCACGACTCTGCTCTCTGGTTTTTTGGTCCCCTTTAGATGTTTATTGAGTCATGTGGTTTGGAATTTTCTTGCTAACCAAGTCAAAGAAAATACAGACAAGGCTGACACGCAGCAGGAGAAAGAGGAAGGTATTTGCATAACCGTTTCACGCACCGGTTACTCATATAACTGTTTTCATTTATTTATATGCCTTTGTTGCACAGTGAATATGTGTTGAAGGATTTTATGTGATTGGAATGAATCAAATTTTATGTAGTAGATGGATTTAAATTGGAATAAAGCAATGCAGAGGTTAACGGACTTGATGTTGATGCACTATATGAACCAAGAACAAAAGCAACGGAGAAGAAATTATCATTCCCATGGCAGAATCAAGATGGTTTCCATTGGAGGATTTGTGAGGAAAATTGCTTGTATGATGTCTAGGGAGGTCTCAGAACTAAACCCTCTAAAAATTCTCATTCATCAAGAAAATGCATTTTTTAAGTCGACATCAAACTATTCTAATTTAGCACATGCACATTCAATCGAGATTGTTAAAATCCTTAATGCAACTGAGGTTGAGAATGCTACTTGGAAAGATGTTTACAAAAGAGACTCAATAGCAAGAATAATGGATCTTGTAAAAACTATGTATGATGAGGGAGAAGAGGTTATCACAATAACCATAGTGAAGTAAGTAGCAGAACATAAATACAGGAGGACGGAGGATAACAGAGGCTGGAGGAAATCCAGTGACCTCTTGCAAGCCACAAGCGATGAGGCCACCGACAGAGATTGTGGCAGAATAAGGTATTGAGGACCTATTCCTCAATTTTTGGCTTGTTTATTTCAGTTTCAGTTTTGTGTCATGTTCCTGTTGTTTTGTTATTCAATAAAGTACAGATGATACGAAGTTTCCTGTTTGGGACCTTCTAATTGAAGAGCGTCGTGGGGAACATAAAATCACTAAAAGCAGCACATGGTACTTGCCCTGGGTTCGTGGTAATCCTGTAAAACCACCGAGGTATCATCCTCTTGGGTTCGTGGTATGCCTGTAAAACCACCGAGGTAAAATCCTCTTGGTTCGTGGTAATCCTATAAAACCACCGAGGTGAACAGTTAGAAAGTGTTCCTGTCCCTCTAGGTTTCTGGTCAACCTTAGAAAAACCATGTGAGACCATGTAGGCACATGCTTGTGTGAAGACCCTCTTTGTGATGTTTCTCTTTAAGGGGGGGACCTATCATCAGGAAATGTATCTTTGTACGAACAATGTATTAAGGGGGGGAATGTTAGCATTTGTTTAAGCATTTGTTTAATCCGTTGTTGTTAATGGACAATTAATTGACAGTTGTAACTGTCCTCTCTCCTTGTCTCCTCCCGCAGCCTTTATAAGGCTCAGCTCTCTTCTTTGTAATCATGGACATTGGAATACATTGAATATTATTTTGTCTTGTTCTGATCTTCTGCTATCATTGATCTTCTGCTATCAGTCTTCTATCTATGTGATTAATAATGATTGCTCTTTCTTCATTTTTTGTATTTCTTCAATTTTACTAATCTTGGTTATCAAATGTTTGATTTTAAACTCTCTTTTTGTATGACACAACCAAAGAATTTATGCCACTTTGGACCACCTCTTGGGTTCCTTATTATTCATTATTTTCTCAGAAATCGCTAAATAAGGCTTGGACCTAGATTTGACCCCCTATAACTATCAAGAACTATTGCTTGGATCACTGAGGGAAAGATATCGGATCACTTAGATTGAACCCCCTGGAACTGTGTCTGGGACTATCACTTGGATCATTGAGGAAAATATATTTGATTAGGAATAATTTCCCAAGTACTATTGAAGATGAAAATGTTAAATATTTATGAAATTGATTTGTTTGAGTACCTGTAGTCTATTGAATATATTGATCATGATATTATTATGTCATCATACATGTGAAGAGCCATGTCTAATAGTATTACTGAACCCAAACGCATGCAAATGATTGTTGGTTTAGAGATGGATGTTGTTCATTGCATTGGTCTACAATTTTTATAAACAACATCATACATATCCAAGTTAGCCAATATTTTGATAGCAACAGAAGAAAGTCTCTGGAACTTGTGCTATTTAAAAGATAATTACTATTACTTGCATCAGTTAATTGTTGATATAAAAAACAATAAGAAACGAAACTAAATTGGTTTTTAGAGAAAAGTTTTGGTTATATCTACACCCGTTTGGAGGAAACCTTGAAAAGTTTTTAATAACAGGAATGGCCTTCGACGATTTGTTGTAGGAGAGGTGTCTGTAAAGAGCCATGTCCATGTGTAGTATGACTAACCTTAGAGAACCTAAATGTAATAAAAATATGTGTGAATAAATAAATTCTAATAAGATATTACTTTTTTATTTTTTGTATGATAATCTATAAAATATGAAGATCATACATATGACAGGTGCTATCCAAATGAAGTAACATAAAACTGATTCCAGGTGTTTTGCAAAGTATATTGAATGTTGGAATGACCAAGGCTTTGTACAATGACAACTATACAATTAAAAAAGCACTAATGGGAGCATGGACTATTTAATGTTGTTCAATATGGTCAATAAGCTACCTGCACTCAAACCTTCGAGGGACACAATCATTTTAGGCTAAAAGAATAAGCGAGGTTTCAGATATGGAATAAGAAAGGATGATTCAAGACTAATATCACTCAACCAAAACAGCCCATCATAAATACTAGTCTTTACTTTAATATCACCTCAACTAATACTATACTCAACACTACTTGTATGAAAAGTGGAAGTGTTGTTCAAGGGGTAGTAAATGTATTCATGTTTAGAGCCAATAAAATTGCCCACAAAAGGCTACCACACATGATATAAAATTTTCAAATGTACGAATGTCTTCATGTATTCATGTTTAGTTTAAATAAAATGGTACACAAAAGGCTAACACTCATGATATAAGATTTACAAATTTATAGTATGAATTTGTAACAAATTGGAAATGTACAGATAGAACCTTTCAATGTAATGCTTCATCTATATTCCTACACTACCACTATCATTCCCACCCCTTATTGACATGTTATCAACAATACAATACAAGGTTTTTTCAGCAAAAGACCAGCCAAACAACCAATGCAACCACCATCTCAAACATGTTGTAACACTAACACAATTCTCCCACAAATAATTATAAACCACATCAACTACAGACTACGTGAGGCATCCCCCCAACAAAATAACCAAGCATTCAACAACTGTATCAAATGTATTCATGTTTAGGTGACTTAGGCTAGCTCCCTCTGGTCACATGAGACTACCACTCATGATATGCAGGAATCTGCAAATGTACGGAAGCTCCCCTTGGCATTCATTTTTGAGTTCAAATAAAATCAGTCTTGGACACAAACTTCTAGGCAACTCAAGCTATGAGACCTTGCACAACTTGTATATTTAGAGAAATGTTGACCAACATCAGTTTGAAATGCAGAAGAAAAAATTAAATGATTGGTCTCTTCTCAAGTCTACACTTACAAAGTCGTGCATGTCTACCTCATTAGCAACATCACACTCACAACTGAGTAAGAACCTATCCCTCTACAACGAAGGACCTAGTACCGTTCAGGAACAATAAACAAATGCTAAAATCCTGTACACGTGCCAATTGCGAGGAGTGAAGTTGAACAAAGAAAACATAACTCTATCTTAGACATCAATGACACTCAACTGGAGAAACCAATGTTCCTATGCATCAGACAAGAGGTGATGATGACATCTAACTTGTGGGTTAGTTCATGATTGGTTTATGGTGCACTTGGGAAAGTGATCGATGTGGTGTACAATCCAGAATCACGCCCACTAGACTTTTCATCATTTGTTGTTGTCAACTTCATACACTACCAAGGGCACCCATGGGACATATTCAACCCAACCCACTTGCCCCTACCTCCTGTCACACATGGAAATCGTCTTTGAATTCCACTTAAAATGTCTTGGGGCATCACCATCTACAAATCAGAAGGCATAACTCTTGACAAGGCCATAGTAGACATTGGAAATGTTGACCATCAAGGAATGACATTCACAACAATGTCGAGAGTGCGCGCCCTCAAAGATCTACAGATCTTACCAACTTTTACATTTGAATGCTTTACACAAGAATGACATATACAAAGAATGTAAATGCGTGCAAGGAAGAGGAGAAAAGAATATGCAACGCACAACTGCCACTTGACGTCAACACATGTACACCCTACTACCTACATCACACCCACAATATACACTACAACAAACTTGGCCTTTTGCTACAATTTTTCAACAATATTTTTGCGGTTACAAGGTATTCCAAATATTACAATTGTGGAATTGGAATTATAGATAATCCCCATTTTGATATATTATTGTAGTTTTTCCACAATTCATTATATCATAGATAATCCACAATTTTTAAAAATTATAGTTAATCTCCATTTTTTAAAACTGTAGATTGTCTACATTTCTTAATTTTTGTAACAGTTCTACAATTATTGTATTGTTACTATTCTACAATCTTCACAAAAAATGAAGTTTTTCAATATATATCATCTTTGTATAAATTCCACAATTTAGACTTTTGTAACTCTGATCAATGTTATATTGTGGCAATTTCAACAATTTATTTCTACAATTAATGTTACCACATAAAGAATTGTAAGAGGAAGCTACAATTTGATTTCCACAATAATTAATTGTGAAATTATCTTTGTAAAAAATGTAGAAATGTTACTATTTAACAAACAATTTTAATATCATTTAGAAAAAAATTTATGTGGATTGTCTACATTTGAAAGACACAAATATCATTTTATTCTTAAATGCAAATATTATTTTAGAAAAAATATATTTTTCATTACCATATTATATTGTAAAATATATTATAAGTAAATACTTATTATTTATATTAATTAATCTAAATATAATTATTTAATAATATAAATATTTTCTCCTATATTTATACACTTATTTTTAATTTAAAAACAAGATCTAACTATATAATAAACCAACAATTAAAAATATTTAAATAACTCTGAAAAATCATATGGAGAGACACTGTACATCGCATCATAATAATTGAATATTAAAAACGCATATGTGGATTCAAAATTGCACTTTTATTTACTATTTCCCACATAGATGTTAAGTAAGAAAGCCAAAATTTAATATTAAATATTGTTTTTAATATAATTATTTAATTATCATTATTGCTGAAAAAGTATTTCTTTCAAAAATATGTTATATTCAAACGCATATTTCTTAACTTTATAGTTTAATACTAATGAAAAAAAAAAACATATTGTTATCAAAACATTTACAATTATATAATATATTATATTTATCATAAATAAGATAATACACAAATCATTTCCCATATCAGTTAAACTTAAATAACATCCTTGTTTCTCTTAAATAAGGTGGAATAGAATTACAAAATCCACATAGAGTTGAGCATTTAATGGAAGTTTTAAACCTTTGTACTGGTGGAATTTAATATCTAAATAAGAGGCACTCAAATTTGGACAAATTTGAAGGACAAGGAAAATCATACAAACACAATGTGAAACATTAAAGAAGAGCAGGTTTAAGGGACCTGTCAAATTTCTTATTGTATATTTTTCGATTCCAATTCCTTCCCCAGGTTTCTATGTAAACCCCTTCTCTTTTACTTCTAGAAATAAAAGACCATGCCCTTTGCTACCCTAATCTCTGTCAAGATGGCGATGATCTGTAATCAAAAATTTATAACAGTCCTTCATCCAGCTTCCCTGTACATTCTGAAGCACCATTGACAAACCATTGTTAAAAATTATTCCCTACCCTTCAAATCAATTGATAAATGTGTAATCAAAATTATTTTGCATGCCAGATTTATACACAACACTTGAAAGATAAAACCTAATGTGACTCCCGAGAAATTCTATAGGTTTGCTTCTCCCAATGGCAAAATATTTTTTTATAGATGGATAGATATGTTTTGTCGACTCTGAATTCTCTTCCCTACAAGTAAAATGTAGAAATTCATACAAAATAAGTAAAAATTAAAAAACATATATCTATTAATAAAATATTTCATAGAGAGATAAATGTAAATTAATAACATGATTACACTTAACTTAGAGTTAAATGGGGTCAATCAAATATATATATATATATATATATATGGGATTTCAGCAGCAAACTTCAAGCATCTACGACTATAGCAGGAAGCCGAGAATAAAAGACTATTATAAAAGACGTCATACATAATTATCTTGCTCATAGATTCAAGCAAAGGAAAAATGACATTAGTCGTTTGAGGATTATGTACAGGCCTAGAATTCGATGGTCTTTCGATAGATAATTTATTTAATAAAATAGTAGATTTTCTGGTGTAAAAAATCTTGAGATCCAACTAGCTATTTGTGTGAAACTGGGAATGTAGATCGCCCTAACTTTGACATGATGCATCAACTATCTAGTGACACCCAATCCAACAAAAATAAATCTAGGGATTAAATACAGATCTCATTTGGGGCTGAATTTATAGATTGTAGAATAAAAAGGAGAAAATTCAATACAAAAGAGCAAATCTGTAACGACCCAAAATTTCACACACAAACAACACAGTGAAATACAAGATAACTTTTTTTTGACTTACTTTGACACATAACACGACACAACACGTCGTCACAAGGTTACAACCAACTCTGGGAACCACTTGTTACGAGGATGACCACAAGGTCAGCACGGAAACGTTCACACTCAAAAGGATAATACACTTCTCTTTTTGACAGAACAACATATAAGTCCAACCACATGGCACTCACACAGCTAGGGCAAGCCACAGTAAGAAATGATTGAAGGTTATTTATTTTGATAAAACACCCTTTAACTCGTGACTTATGTTTTCAGAGAGATTCAAGATATGATTCGTACAAATTCATCTTACCAACTGAGTTATTTTCTTATACACTGTAGAGTAGTTCACTTAAAGTCTTCTCCTTTATGACATTTATTTGTTTTATATATTTATTTGATAAAGATGGTAATTTAATTCCACAAGGCCATCTATTCACACTTACGTTACTAGAACTCATTCATGCCCTTATGACAACATCGGTTCACGTTCAAGAAACTTAAGAGAAAATTACAAGGCACCTTGGATAAAGTTAAAGGCAACAGAAGGTCAAATGAATTCACCCTTAAGATGTCATTAGTTATTACCAAGATTTAATTAGACAGCTTGAGGTTTTATCCATAATTATTAATGATTTTACTTAGGCTTCCCTGAAAAGCCACAGTAAGAATGAGATTATTTACTTTCTAAAAGGAAGGATAAATTACTATTTTGATAAAACACCCTTTATCTTGACTTATGTTTTCAGAGAGATTCAATATATGATTCACACACAATTTCAACTTATAAACTGAGTTAATTCCTTATACATTCTTCTCCTACTTCCCTTACTTAAAATCTTATTATCTTCCAGAAACTAACCATTGTTTTCCCTTAAGCTTGTTTAAGAGTTCACCCAAAAGGGGTAGTGTTCACTAGTTTAGCTAGGGATATCAAATTATAAAATTTTACTTTACAAGGATAGTTTCACCTTTGATTACTTCAGGAGTCTCTTGTTCTCAAGTAAGTCATCTCTCTACATTAATTTATTGAATATATATATTTTAGTTAACTTCTATAAGGGTTTCACCACTCCATTTAATTTTACTTATATCACATCATAACCATTCCATTTAATTTTTCTTATATCACATCATTACAGAGAGTTTTGACTTAACACTTTATTAAAAAAAAAAACAAGGTATTACAATATTTATGCCAAGGTAAGGATTGAATATCATTCCTCACCCAAGATAAGTTACTAGTCTAACAACAAAAGGGAAAGAACACTTCACTACGTAGTTTTCTGAACATACCAAGGCAAGAGATCTTCTAAACTCCTTGCAAGCAAAGTTACAAAATTTACAACGCATTGAACTTTCTAAAAAGAACTTCATAATTTGAGCTGATGAAACCTTTTACACTCGTTTCCTTTAATCTACTCGCATAATCCATCTGCACAAATATTTACTAGAGTCAGTTCGCTAGAACTGAGCATGATAAGATATAAACCTCACCTAATAATTTATGCCATCTAGTATTTAAATAAATGAAAGTTTGCAATACTCCTTATCAAATAAATTTCTAACATACATTTAAAACTTAACTGCACATCTCATGATAATACATTTCCTACTCATTAATGTTCACTTCCTTAAGATTTGCTTACCTAAGACACAATTCCAAGTGACTAGATATACAACCTTAACCATGCAATTAATCATACTTAAATTACAGTAATAATAATGACGTTCACCTAATACCCTCGACCTACTTCGCATATTTAAGTACCCAACAATATTATCTTTCAATTAAATAAAAGCACCAACGACATTAAGCTTATATAATAAATACAAGTACCAATTTTATATTATTCATCGATATTACCCAAGTATAAAACCTTCATAGAAACTCAGTGATATGAAGTATCATTTGGATATTTATTTCACAATTTTAAGGGTATACTTATGTTAACAAAGATTCCACCAATCCACAAGTTCGTATAATATTTAGGTATCCTTTTGGTTGCTTATTCCATGTCTCTATATATTTCTTTTAGTACAAGGGTCCAACTCATTGGAATGAGATACGATTAACGACATTGTCATGCTTTGCTAATATGTCAAAGATACATTTGACTAACTAAGATAAGTAAGCGCAGTCCAAGCCACTATAAATACAAGTACCAACATTATCTCAACTCCCAGTTGAGATGCAAGTATCAAATTTTAGCTAACATAATAATCATCGTAAATACCAGAAAATATTCCATTCATTAACCAAGTATTGAAATAACATATTTATCCTTACTGGTTACCTGATAACAATAATAAATCCTGTTATATAATTTAACCTCCACTTGCATACACCAATTTATGGGTATTAATTATTGTTATATAAAAATGAAGTTAGATAATTTCAGGTGGACTTATATTCTTACTGGCATACATGGTATGCACAGTCCCATTATGGTAGCTGTTCCTTTACTTGATTCTGTGCATGAATCCATTTTAGGGTAATTATCTTAACTTCCCTATTCATCTTTTTTTTTCTACCAAACGTCTATCGACAAGCTTCAAGGTCAAGTATAAGATAAATTTATAATTTCATATTTCAGGCATTGCCTGAATTCATATGCATGAGGGCATCACATATCAGTCAAACTTGAGGAATGTCGATGTATCCAATATTACTTTAATTGATTCAAGGATCCAAGTAGTGTCTCAAAAATTAAGCCAAATAATTATCCACAGAGGATAATGACTTGCGTGCATAACATATTCGTAGAGGTCATAGAAAACCCATTAACGCATGCTTCAGGAGGGTTCCAATCTAATAATAAGCTCATAGTAATAGTAATAGTAGAGGTCCTGGTGAGGGGTTTTCAATAATCCCCAAGGTAAATGATAATCAAACGACTCAGATGGAGCTATCTAGAAGACCAATTAAACTAGTATGACTCTTCCCAAATAGAAGCCCCAATCCTAGTGGGAGTTTAAATTATTATAAAACCGTGGTAAAATCCAAATACAGTCATATCGGAAATTCCCTTTTTCAAGCCATGTTCTACATAATATAAACACTACAAGAAAAATTATAAACCTCATTCACGCTCCATACTATTTTCTACAGAAACCATCATTCAAAGGAATAATCAAGGCAAAAGAAACCAACATTATAAAATCAGTAGGCAAGAATCGATGTAGAGATTTCTTCTACTTCAAACAGTAAATAAAATAAATTGTAAAGGAGGAGAGATCAGCTCATGCAATTATGATTAAAAGTCATTTGGAAGGCTCGTCTCTTTTTGAGCATCTCTTTCAAGAAGGAGTCAATATGTGTAAATACATGTTATATGATATCCAGAGTCCAAACGCTATCTATTTAGTAAAACAAAAAAAACACATCCACATTCCAAAAGAAACCCACATCTACAGCATTCGAACAAAGTTGCAGATATTGATTTATCTAAATGCTAAAAGAAATAAATCATTAAGAGAGAGGGTTAGGGCTTATCATGCCTGTTTTAAATGCTATATCCCATGGCCACGCACGAGCAGACCCCTTCTCCCAGCAGTCCCAAAATTCGTTCTCCACCAAACGCACACTTCTCACCCACACGGTGTCCCAATACCATGCAAGAGAAACAATAACCATTCCGGTAAACTTTGCACACATAACAGTCTCAGTTATAGGTCCCACAAATCTCCGCCCATAAAAATATGACATTGGCAAATAAACCATTTGACAGTGACACCACATCCTCCCTAGATGGATGGGAAGAAAATATGGAAGAAGCCGAATCTTTGGAGGCAATGGATTGTTTCCAGACCAATCAAATACTCCAAGCACCGAACGCCACATTTTTCCCCATGAAGGCATAGCAGTAGCAGTGCCATGGTCCAAAATCCATACATGACGTTTTTCCATTGCTTCTTTATCTCCTCCATCAGACCCTTGGCCAAGAAGTCTCAAAGTTACATAGTTTAGTATTGTCCCAAACATTGTGCTGTGACGTTCAATGTGTAACCCCCATCCACCGTCTTCATCTGATAATGCACGAGCAAGAGAAGTTACCACATGATCTTCAAAAGAACTAGAAAAGAGTGTGACATCATGAGATTTAGACAGGCTCGAATGTTCATTCGACCCAAGGCTTTGGTAAAGTGAGGATAACTGACGTAAAGAAGCAACATCCACACGAAGCACACTAGCAGATAATCCACAAAGCTCTAAAAGAAAGGCGCAAGAGGCCACCAAAACATTATTTTCAAAATGCATAAAAGTGAGTGGCATTACTGAGATAAGAAGCTTCTCTTCACTTTGTGTCAGCTGTGAAAGCAACACCTGAATCTCAAAGGAGGCTTGTGATTGACCTCGTGAAGACTTTCTCGTTTGTTCTTAGACACACCCCAATGAATTCAATCTCTGTGCTCGATTTCCAATGAGAGAATTGAAAGCTGCAAGTGCACGTCCCCTGTGTAATTGGTGTTCGATTCCAAAGTCACCCTCCTTGGCCTCTGTTTCTATGTCTACCCTACGTAATTAATGACCGCTTAACCAAATTGATACCCCTTGGGCTGTTATACTCGTCCAAAGTGTCCAAAGCTTTGGAACATATCGAGGAAACATTAATTGCTTTGCCTCATGTGCCTTTGTATCTGCATATTTCCTTGGCCTCGGTTTCTCTGTTTGCCCTCATGATATGATGCCGCCTCCATTTTTTTTTCTATTTTCTAATCTGGAATACTACTCACAGTGGCTACAACCATAAATACAAGCACAGAAAACAAGCACCATATACATACGATAGAAGGGTCCCATTCACACTATGCGGATGCACAACACAAATGAAACACTAGATGGAAAAAAAAACACAGTACAGAATAAACGGGTCCCAAAAATGACCAGAAACAGAATGGACATAACACATAAATGATAAAATGATCATCCCGTCAACATACAACGTCCATCCTATCGTAAGGATTTATTTATATCGATGTAAATCTCTCACATGCGTCCTTTGGAACACTCTCACTGTCACAAGGTCGATTTTGATAGGAATGTCTTGAAGGAGAGTCCCGACTCAGAGGATGCATTGCTACAGAACAGATAACACATAGTTGGATGACCTGGTTTTTGGAGGCACTCAAAAAGGGCTTCCACTTTCTGTAACGTGCCTGCCGCCAGGGTAAGAGTTGTTGCAGGCTGTGCTGTGGATCCCCGACTAGAACACACCCCGCAGCGCCCAAGGGAAAGAGGAGGTAAGACGTCTACTTCAATAACTTGTTGCTTCATCTAGCCACCATTTCAAACCCATTACTGCGCTCCACTATAATATTTTCTCAGAACTTCGCGAGCGGGGGAGGAAGGAAGAAGGAGGCTGTAAACTAGATCCCATGGGCACGAAGGGAAATAGCTGAGATCGTTGGACAGGTTAAACAAAGCCACGGCAGAGACTCCACCCTACAACTCTCTGCTCTCCAACGCAAGCTTCACACCACTGATCTAGCAACCGAAACCTTCCTGTAAACACCAATCTCCATGCCTCTATACTTGTGCTAACAGCAATACTCCTCTGTCCGTTTTTTTAACAGCACATAAAGAACACAAAGTAATAGAACAAACCACGCAGCACTCACGAAGGTGGAGGTAACACGCCTACTCTACCAGCTATCATGTCAATTGAAACTGCGTCCAAAGCATTGAAGGAGGAAATCAAAAATAGGATCCTGGTGAAGAAAAATTCCTCCACCGACTCCCGTCTCCCGCACGCAAGGGACAAAAAAGACGCTGAGGTCAAAATTCTGTAGGCCAGGTGGTTGGCAGGAGGCCACGGTGGCAGAGGAGGCAGGTGAAAAAAAGGATCCGATGCCCAGCTGGGCATTGCATTCAACTTCTCCATTATATAGCTATATACAGTAGATTACTTTGAATAAAGAGATAGATCTCTAGGCATACATATCTCTTATGGAGTTTTCCAATTTGTAAAAAAATAGAATTGTAATGTAGTTATTTTATTTATATAGCTCTTTCATTTGAGTTTATTGTTGTAACACATTAAGCACCATCATTAGCATGTTGTCCACCACATTGTAGTCCAATCCAAATTATTGTTATCAAAGCATCCCAATTCCACTCTTGTATGTTACAATGCACGAGGTCAAAATACTAGAAGTGTGGTATTGAGAATCACGATCCTTCAAATTACCTTCCTTATCAATTTAAAATACCTCAAAAAACACAAGAGGAAAGGAGAGACCCCTTCAAAGAATTAACTAATGAAGCCCTTGAAAAGTAGATAAAGGAGATGATAACATGGTTTTTCGATGTTCTCTCATGGGTTATCCTTCAAAATGCACCCAAATATATAGCTACACACACCTATACAACTATACCCATGTCATGCAAACTCTTCATGGGTCTTGTACTCTTTAAAATACAACTAAAATATGACATTTCTCAATTTGAAGGAAAAATTGATGCTTATTACCTAATTGGGCTAACCAAATAGATTCATATTGATTTTTCACTAATTTATATAACATTCACTTTGTTTCTTCTCAATATTTATAAAATTATGCTTGAAATATGTAATCATGTTTAATACAAATGAAATCTCGTGTTTAAGTTATGAATCATCTTTTTTGGTCAAGGAATGTAATGACCATGGTGTTTTTGTGAAATTCTCATGAAAACATTGCTCAAAGACTGTGATTATCCTAAAAAAATTCATCATGTGTAGCCTTTGTGATATCCAATGAAAATTGCACTTAGTTCTCTGACTCCCGAAAAGGAATACCTGTCACAATATGGTTGGAGTAAGGAAGTGGATCATTGGTGCATTTTTACACCAAAGGCATATTAGAGCAAAGTGTGAATATGCCTCTGAAGCCTAATGGAGGACATGTGGTGATTTTCTAGGAAAATTCAACAGAAGGACGTTCGGGTCAATATTGCAATCTTGCACCCATGTGAGAAATTGGTTAAAAATGCAAATAAACCTCATCGCTCTGCCACCATTTAGATTGAAACACATGGAAATTTCTCATTAAAGGGTTGAAGATCAAATACTCGGGTCAATTTAACAGTTTTGCACCAAGTCAAGAAAATATACAAAAATGCAAATAAGTCCTGCGACTCCATCACTCTTAATATTGGTACACATGTCGATATATCAACAAAAGTCAAGAGGTGGGGTTTTAGGTCAAATTTGTAATCTGCACTCATTCAAAATGAAATGCAAATATGCAAAGAAACTCCATAATCTCGTAAAGCATCATATTAATCCATGTGGATGGTCTACATTCAAACAGAGGAAGCAAGTTGGATGACTATGATGTTATGCATTTATGGCTGCCCCCATTAATGCATTTTTACACGAATCAAAGGATATTTTTTTAGAAGTTTTCAAACATTTCAAATCATTGTCAATGTATACGAACATCTGGGTGTCCTAGTTGGGAGAATTCACAAAAGGAAGGAGAAAAGAAGACTAAGAAGTTGTTAAATTGAGCTAAAGAACTCAGGAACATGGGAGAAGAAGAGAACTTCATAGAACTTGTAGAGAAATGGATAAATACTTTTTTTTCCCTATTAATTCTTAGTACTCAAATCGAGATTAAAAGGAAATCTAAAATTCACAAGAGGAGATCTCTGGCGTTGGGTTTTCATGTAAGTTCCAACATTTCTAGTAATTTAGATAAGATCATGGACAATAAATTATTAATAGTTGATTTAGATGATTTTTGGAGGAGGATTAATAATCCGAAGAAAAGTAAATGGATGACAACCATTGATGCTAGTAACATGCACCTACCTTCCCACCATCCATACACTCCCCTGAGCTTGTATGGTTATGTGCTGAGAATTATTACTCTGAAAAGAAAGAAGTATTAGATGGAAGTGGAGATAGGGTGATAAACGTAACACTAGAAAACTTTCAAGGTAATTTTAGGGTTACCAAGATTGGATCAATTAATAATTGCTACAGTTGAAACAACACAGGTTGATTATGAGGCGAGGCATGATGAATATGTTCTAATGATAAATACCCAATGGTTAAAGGAAAATAAACCATCTATCAAAAGAATCCCCAAGAAATTGACCAAGGCCATGTTTGTTGAGTAATTTGAGGACCTTATTGTGTTACTAAGCAGAATGACAAGGCTAGAAGGAGCTAATGATTTTCAAGAATGGATGTTCCCTTTTATAATGGTTATCCTGGAAGAACAAGGAAATTTTTGTTTGGCGATCTTCATATCAACATCCATTCATGCTAAACTTATGACAATAGCTATAAATATTAGCACAGGTAATCCAGTTGACATTGATTTCTATATGATGTGTTATCTCATCTATAACATTATTTTCTTCAAATCATTTCCAGGTCTCCCATTACAAAAAAGTTTTGAAAATCATAGGGTGTATGATGTATACCCACAATTGAGATTGGACAGATGGAAAGGGAATGTCAGGTTAGTAAATGATTCTTTGATTTCCCCTATAACATGGTTTTTCAAACCAAAGTGGGAACAATATAGATTTCCTGCTAGTGCTAGGGAAAAAATTCTAGAGTATGGTTACAATTTTATACAATACAAATTCCTTACATATTTTAGGGTAAGTGGATTCGAGGGACATCCCTTTAAGCTACCTATATATGTGGATGACAAGTGGGATTTAATGAAACTATCAAGAAAATTTTCTCTTGTGCACAAAAAAATTGTAAAAAGACACAAAAAAATATCAAATTCCCTCTCTAGATTAGCAGATATTCATACCAAACCATAGTAAAATCCAGATTAATGGAAGAAGAAATGGAGAGATTTCAAATGGAAAATTTCACACCAAGACTTAACTATTACATTAGATGGGTTGTTAGTATAGGAGAACATGAGCTTCACGTTGAGGATTACTAGATGAATTTTATAGATGAAGAAGAAGTCAGCCCCCATCACTGAAGTAGTGCTAATCCAAGAAAAGGGAAAAGGTTTGACTACAAAAACAACTCTCTCAAAAGTGTTAGTAGGATCATCTAGCACTGGAAAGATGAAGAGGGGAGCCTTAAAAGGTGTTGATATTCAATCCAAATCTTAAAGTACCAAATAAAGAGAGGCACCAAATCTCAGGCATTTTGAGAGAGCTAAGAAGAAGATTAAAATAACACAACCTTTGGTGATTGATATTGATATTTCAATGAAAGAAAGTGGTCATGTATAAAAAAACACAAACATAGAGATCCTAAGGTAATTGATCACCCTACTCTAACAGAAGCTCAAAATAGGGTGGTTACTTCATTAGCTCATCAAGGGCAGCCATCCCAGACTCATGAGAGTATGCACTCTACTCCAAACATAATATCACCCACTGTTACTGCATTTTCATCTCCTACTGAAACTTTTCCAGTAATAATTGGTAGTGCTCATATGTCTAGTTAATTAGTTGAAGTTCGGAAGGAGAAAGTGCAATATGAACAAGTGATTGAGCAACATGGAAAGCAATAAAAATTATTTCAATTCCTTATTGATGACGACATGTGTAATAAATGGAACTCGAGGGATAAATTAGGATAATTTTTGTATGATATCCATTGAATGACTTAGGTCATTTCATGAACACTGCACTACAACAACCATCCAAAGTTGGCCTTCCGAATACCATATATTAGGAGTGTTGTAAAACCAAACTTATTCATTACAATGAATTAGTTTTATGATACGTTTAATTTCATTATGCAACAATACATTATCACAATAATTATTTGATCCTAAGGTCAATAACTTAGTTTTCAATAATTAATCGTAATCATTCCATAAGTTTAATTATGTACATTCATTAAGCATCTTAATATAATTATGGAAAAAGACTGCATTATTAACGTAGTCCCTAATTTATTTAAATTACGAAATGTCATTTTAATTACTTAAGTACAAGTTAATTGAACTCATAAACTGAATATAATATTCAATCATCCATAATAATATCATTTACATACTTATGACTATATAATAAATAGTCATTAATCATTTATCATAATACAAGAATTCAATAGATAACTATAAAATAATAACCCACATTTATTTATTTTAATGGTTTATATCTCATAATCCTTCATATAGCTTTAATCTATTATATATGTTTAAAGATAATTCACATAATAAAATATTCATAATAAACATTATAATCTTAAATCATATTGATTAAGTCAACTCAATATAATTCATTTTGAATCAAAGGAACTGAATAATTTATATGATCAACCAAGATATTTATTACAACAATATCTAAAAAATTGAATATAAAACTTTTATTTCTTTTCCCAAAAATTATACAAGAAGCTTTAGAGGCCATAATGCCTTTCAAAAATTATACAATAAAGCACAAGCTCACTTTTACAAATAGATAAGTAATAAATACATCTTTCAATCATAATCAACAAGAAATCAACATAGCCATTTACATATCATCCTCTAGATAAGACTTAAATTCCACCATCTATAAAAATATTAGGAAACGGTTAGTTCGAAAGAACTGGCATGAAAATGTCATCCATATTATTTTTACAATTTATAGCACTAAAATATTTCAATGAGCATAATTCAACTAACCAAGATCAACATAATTAAAATTCATTAAAGATAACAACCTATCTTTTTCCCTTTTTATTCTTTTTCCTTTCTTTCATAATCCATTAAAAGGAACATATGATTTATCAAACTCAAAATCATTTGAAGAATAATTTATAATACTAACAGATCATATGTATGAATTCCAATTTCCATAAACATATCTAACTATGTATTTTATACCCAACAGGGTTATCAATAACAATAAAACAAGTATTCAACTTTATAACAAAATTCATTCATGTTTCTATATCATTGTATTAATATTTACTTAGTCAAGATTCCAATGGAAATTCCAAACACAACCTTTTCAAGGTTCAAACACTTATTTAAGGAAAGAAAAGAGTATTAATCACTCAAGTCCTAGTCATATAATAATAATTAAGAATCTATTAGGTAAATATTAAATTCAAAACCCAATATCTTAATATTATCAATACCTTAACCTTATCAAATAACCTTAACTTATATGAACACATTATTCCGTCACATAGAAGTAAGAGTACAAACACTATTTTTATGATAATAATTTATTTGAAAAAGTACCTGAATATTATAAAATACCTTAACTATCCAAAACCTTCACCTTGAAACATTCAAACAGACCCAAGAATTAGCATAACATTCATGTGGAAGGATTTGACAAGCCTAAGGGTCTACTAAGTGTATTAATCATACAAACTAAGTCACAAAGTTCCTCATGGATGAGTACACCATGTACCCAATGGTTCAAATGAACCAAAAATAATATCATAACAGTTCATAAGCCTTCACAAAAATGATGTCAAGTAAACAAAAAATAGTAACACCGACCACTAGAGTGGTCTTTAAAAAATAAATGAATAAGTAGAAGGTTGAAGTGAAGAACTATCCTTGACCATGGGAAAGTAGCTCAATCACCATCTTAGTAACAATATCACAGACCAAAACAAGTTTGTGAAAGCTAGTCACAGAACCACCATAATGTCACCACACTAGAAGCTCACCTATTTCAAAGTTTATTTACAAATGAGTAATATATTAAAACCTGAATAATAGGAGAAAACACTAATAATTCATGCCAATGGAAATAATAAACTCAGCTACAGGTAAGACCGTAATCATAATGACTTCATAGTTGAATTCCATTCTCGAAACTCTTCGAGAAGAAATATAAATTAAATTGGTCCATTAACAAAACTTTAAACTATTAAACAAAACCCAAAAAGAGTATTTATTAGGTCAAGAAAACATTGAAACCATAGTATATATCTCCTACTAAAACCATGTAAACTCATTTAAGCAATAAAGACCAGGTTACAATTGATATGACCATGTACAGAACTGGTGTATAACAGATAAAAAAAATAACAGTTGTGAGCTCAAAGACAACCCTGAAACTACTCAACATCAAACCATAGTCATGGTCATATACAAACCAAATAATACCCAGACCAACAAAATAAGATAAAATGTATTAAGGGTAAATATAACCCAAATAAGCACATTCTCCCCACCATAGAACTATCAAAAAACATGGTAAATATCCAACCTACATGCAATTAGGATAACATAGAATACAGTTAAAGATATAAAATATACATGCACATGTATAAATTAATACACAATTAGGGTATACATTCGCAGGAAAATGATCATGCTTAGATCTAAATCAACCCATTATAAAATCACCATTGTTAAAAACAA
Organism: Taxus chinensis; assembly: GCA_019776745.2. Lineage (NCBI taxonomy): Eukaryota > Viridiplantae > Streptophyta > Pinopsida > Cupressales > Taxaceae > Taxus > Taxus chinensis. Next base: position 206,495,387 of record CM034157.1, read on the forward strand.
TAAACATAGAAGACAATTTTCTTATTGCACCTTGTCATTAAAATATCTAAATGCTATAAATGATAAATATGAGCAGAGAATGATCTCATACCTGAAAATATTTCACAGAAGTCTTCCTTATCAAATTTTCACATTCGATCATAGCTCCATTCTTCTTCCTCCACAAATCTTCCAAAAAATCACAAGAAAACCAGACAATAATATCTCTTCTAATCGACCCTAGAGTTCCATTCCATCCATAACATCGACCTTAAATATTTCCTTGAGAAACTAATATAAGTTAAATTTACATGTAAGGTATAATAATATATTGCCAATAATAGCCATGAATCAAATTTCCATGCAGAGCTCATGGTAGAGAAAAAATACCAAACATGAAAAATGAACCAAAAATAATCACTTAGTTCTGGCAGTAGTTTCTTCCTCGAGAAGCTTCTTACTTCTCTTAAAGGACTATGGGAATGAATTAAATTCATTAAATGCATAGTACCGTTTCCCCTTCTCTCTCCAACTTCCTCTCTATCTCTCATATTATCACCAACTGCCAACTTTAGCAACCCCAACACCCTGACATCAAATCTCCACCATTTGTTTGGGTGGTTATCCACCATTTAATGGTTAGGACCATTGTTCAATCAAACCCTAAAAACTTGCTTCCTAGTCAACACATTATGTGACTAAGTAACTTAGCTCGGGTGGCGTGCAATTTTACAACATGGCTCATGTGGCTTTCTCGAATATAACATTTCCACATTTTCACCTCGCTACTTTACTCAGGTGGGGCTCAATAAGTCCTGAGCACTGATTCCACCTTATAATACATAACTATACACACACACAACAATATAGACCTGACCTTATTAAGGTATATATTAATTAAACGAATATATATACCATATATAATATATATGTATATATGTGTGTATATACACTGTATATATATATAAACATACATATATATACATATATATATACATACATATATATATATATATATATATATATGTATGTATGTGTATATATATATACACATGTGTGTGTATACATGTACATACATATGTATATGCATATATCTAATTGTCGATATCCAAATTTACAATCATTTCCTAAACTAAGTAAAAATTGGTTTGAATGGCCTTATAGTGGTATTTTAAAATAATACTTATATAAGAACCTGGGTCTATGACCCCATTATCAAATGTACCATTATTTTCCAACAAGGGTCTTCACAAAAATAAACATCACTAGGATCATAAAATCAAATGACTACAGATTGTTGCAGAAGTAAAAATCATAGTACAAAATTGTAAGATGATCAATGAAGCAATCAAACAGAATAAATCAAGTCGTTATTATCAACTTTATAAATAATGAAATCGACTATATTTAAAACAACAAACATAATTGTATATACCATACTTTAATTCAAACCAAGCATGATAGCCAATAAAATATCACCTACAGTCAGATAAAGTATCCATTCATCCAAGGTGACTAATGGGGTATGACATACCTCTCCCCTTAAGTATCATCATCCCTAATGATTAATTTATATCATTCACAGAAATTAGAACCAATAAGATAAAATTATACTCATAAAAATATCACGAACTCAAAATAATATAACTAAAACTTAGAATCATTCAATTTCCAGAACTATAAAACAACAATTTAACAAGTTGTAACAATCTAAATTTTACCAAGTTTTTTGCCAAAATAGCAAACTTTTATGACATTTTCCAGTCATTCAAACAATTAAATATTGAAAGTATAGTATCTGATAAGTCAAAATCCTTATGTTTATCACTAAAAAAATGTGGAAAATAATTTTTCATTTCTTCCAAATTCTCCCAAGTGGCACTTTCTTCAGAAAATTGGTCCCACTAGACCTTACACTAACTTATTTCTCTATTTCACAAGTGCGTCTTGTGAATTTCCAGCACCCTTACGGGTTCAACTATGGTGACACCTATATCCTAAACCTATAAATAGTTCTAGTTAAGTACATGTGATAAATTTGATACATACTTTTTAAGAAATGAGATATGAAAAAAATCATGCATCTTGGACAATGCAGAGGCAATACTAGTCCGGTATGCTACAGGGATAATTACTTCAATAATTTCAAAGGGTCCAATATAGTAAGGTGAAAGTTTGGCTGTCTTTCCAACTGAAACAGAACTTTTCTCAGGCTTAACTCATAAGAAAAATTTATCTCCTTGTTCAAATTTTCTTTCAACTCTCTTTAAATCAACGTAGCTTTTCTACCTATCGGTAACTTCTTTCAATCATTCTTGAATGAGCTTAACTTGTTGTTCCATTTCAGTCAAACATTTCAAGTCCTATAACTTCTCTATCTTCCACATTATCCCAACTGATAGGTTTTCTACACTTATGTCTATAAAAGGTCTCAAAAGGAGCCATTTTCAGCAAGGAGTGATAAGTGTTATTATAAGAAAACTCAACTAGTGGAAGGTATTCTTCCCATTTGTACTTCTTGATCCATGCAGTACATCTTGAGCATATATTCCATCACTTGATTAACCCTTTCAGTATGTCCATATGTTTTTGGATGGTATACAGAACTGAAATTTAGCTTTGTTCCTAAAGTGGTATTCAAGGTTTTCCAAAACGATAAGTCATCCTAGGATCTCTATCTAAAATTATCAATTCAGGTACATCGTGTAATCTAAAAATCTCATGTATGAACCTTTTTGCAAGCATAGAAGAATCATCTTTCATATTCCCTCGTATATAATGAGCTACTTTAGTTAGCTTGTAAACTAGAACTAGAATTACATCATGTTTATTCCTTTACATAGGAATTCCTTCCATAAAATCCATACTGATTATTGGCCATTTATAATACAAAATGCTATGAGGGTACAACAATCCTGCTGGATACAAATGTTCAACCTTAACTCGTTGACATTAAGAAATGTGATACACAATTGACTATATCCTTCATCATCCCTTTCCAAAAGTATTTTTATTTTACATTTGAAAGCATCTTAGTCACTCTAGGATGTCCAAAATAAGGAGAATCATGAAATTCCTTTTTCAATTTCGTCCTTAGTTCACTTTCTAAAGGTACGTAAACTCAATTTTAAAATCTTAGGACTCCTTCATTATCAAATCTAAGTCCTTTTTATCTCCTATCATAATGATTTGTACGAAGAACTACTTTAACTTGCTAATAATAAGAATCAACTAACATTGCTTTCCTTACATCGTCATCCTCGAATTGGGTTCTCAAAGGAAAAAGGAAGTATGCTTCCTATGACTTAACACATCCTCCAATCTGCTTTACTGACCTTTTATGTAACTGATATCAAAATCATATTGTGATAAAAAATCCAACCATCTTCGCTACCTTGCATTTAAGATTGGCTACGTAAAGATGTATTTCAGCCCAAGATGATATGGTTTCAATTCAAAGGTATTTCCCAAAAGGTAATGTCTCCAAACTTGCAAAGCATACACAATGGTAGCAAGGTCTAAGTCATGGGGAACATAATTCAGCTAATGTACCTTGATATTTCTACTTTCCTAAGTAATAACATGATCATTTTACATAAAAATATTGCCTAAGCCTTCACCATATTCATATGTTACTATTGTAAAGTTCCCATTAGGATCTGAAATTTTTAATATAGGTGTTGAAGTTAATTTTTCTTTCAATAAATTGAAATCGTTATCACACTTTTCAGACCACATGAATTTATTTTCTTTTTTCTACAGTGTGATAATTGGAGCTATAACTCTTGAGAAATCCTTAACAATTTTTCTGTAATATCCAACCAATCCCATAAAGCTTCTTACTTCATATACATTTTTAGGTGCTAACCATCCTATTATTGCATTAATTTTTGACGAATCTATAGAAATTCCATCCTTATTTAAGATATGTCTAAGATATTTCACTTCATTTTGATAAAAAAAGCACTTAGAAAGTTTACCATATAGTTTTATTTTCCTTAACACATCTAAGATAATTCTAAGATGTTCATTATGCTCTTCAATTTTTTTTACATATATGAGAATATCGTCCAATAATACTAGTACAAACTTGTCCAAGTATTCTTGAAAGATATTATTCGTTAGATTCATAAGATATGTTAGAGCATTGGTAAGCCCAAAGGGTAACACGGTGAATTCATAGTGTCCATACCTTGTTCTACAAGCAATATTATGAATATCTTCTTATTTTATTCTCAACTAATGGTATCTTGATCGGAGGTCAATATTAGAATAAACTGATGCTTATTTTTGGTCTTACACTTCATATGTGCAGTCACAAAAATCATGCACTTTAGACATTATTTAGTCTCAGTCTCATACTAGTATTTAGAAGGTTTTTTGAGTGAAGGAAAGTATTAATTAACCCCAATCTCTTGGTAATGTTTTTAATTTGGTATTCTATTGTCATTCCCGATGCCTCCATTTCATCCACATGCCTAGTCAGTTTTTGGTCATCTTCTCATCATTTTTAGCCTTGAATGAGGTGCCTGTGGGTGCCATAGTCCCACCAGGTGATTCCCTAATCCTTTTCACACATTCCCACCACTTTTTGGGCTCTTTCTAAGCGGTTTTTAGACATCTTTATCTTTCTTGGTGGTTCGGCCTTTTCAGGGTTAATTACAAAATTAAATCAAGATAAACTATATAAATATAAAGTTATGAGGCCATAATTAGGGGACTAAACACTAGTCACTTACTACTATCACTCAATCCTAGAGTTACATCCATCTGTTGCATTGGGAGATTACTTACATCCACATAGCTCCATCATCAAGGCACAAGGCTAGGACATCTGCATCACACATACTTCATATGGGAGGGATTTTATTCTATTCCATGCACACATTTTATTACATTTTATACACATAGTTATTGCTCACTACTTCACAAAGTGCAATTGGCATAAGATCACCTAGGGCACAATACGTGTGTGTGTGCGCACACACACACACACACACACACAGACCAGTACTACATTCAAGTATGAGATGTAGTACATTTCTCAGTTAATAATGTCACCACTATGGCCGTAGCTGAGGATAGTTTGACTCCTTTATATTACATTATTTATTTTTTAGGGGTTTGATGCTTGTCTTAAGGATTTTACAGGTCTCTCTATTCATCACTAGGATTTCTAATGAAATATTAGCAGTACTCCAAAGACGCTAGTGCAACACAGAAGTGAGGGTTTCGGGATGATCACTTAACGATACCTCAGAAACATAATTTATAGAGATTTTTCATAGACCAAGGCAACCATATTTATGGACTAGGAGCACCCATTCGTGCCTCAATCCCTCCTTGAGGTGCTCACATTCTAGCCTATTATTCCAGATCTTTATTTTCAAGAGCTTCTACATAGTCATTCGTTGCTTCCATTCAGTTCATCTAGTTTATGATCCATGACAGCATTTCAAGACCTTCATCAAACCAACTAAGATCTATTTAACCCTTCATTGCACTTTAGGGTGTTTATATTTTCATTGCTTAGATTGCTTGGGTTGAGTTTCTTTATTCATTTAAGTCTTATCTTCTATTGTTCTTTATATGGAGCATGTCAACTATAGAATTCCTATTAAGTTCCATTCAAATTAGTTAAGTCGGTTTTGGTGCTATGCAAGCCTGATCTTCACACTTAGGATCCTCATTTTCCCTCCATCACATGTGAAGTTCAAATTATCTTATTTAGGGAATTATAGTGGATATCCCAGCTTACCAAGAGGATTTTGCAAAAATCCCTAGTCACCTTGTAATGTTGAGGACAATACGCTGCTGCATGAACTAAGGTCTTATAAATGTCACTAAGAAGTCTAATTGGGGTCTTGGTGCAAGAGACATAGGGTCCAATGAAGTTTAGTTATCTGGGTTAGATTCCTCCAAAGCATGTTTAAGAGTAATTAATGAGTATGTTAAAAGGATGTAATAAAGCCCTAAGAGAGATGAATTAGGTAACTACCTTAGAAGTGATGTGAAATCCTCAAATGTAACTAGATGAGGAGCCTCTCCAGAGACATGGAAATTCAGGAATTCGAATCTTAAGGTTGGAAAGTAAGAGGAATTGAGAATGGAAAACCTTAAATTAGCAAGGTAATGCGAGAATGTTTTCTTATTCTTATTATTGTGTTAAGGTTGTTATAGGAGTCTTGGTAGTTGTTTAGTCAGTCATCCTCAAAGTGATCAAGATGTGAGATCCTAAATGAGGCAAATGAATTATTTTCTAACGTGTCTCTTGTATAAAAATAAATTTGGCATATGCATGTATTTCTTGGAGTAGAAAGTTAGGTTAAAAATTAGGAGTGGAAACAAAGTAATAAATGGATGGCATTCGAGTCAGGGAGTCAATTATCTCCTTCAATGAGGAGGCAAGAAACAAAAGAACCTGTGTATTCCTGCGTGGAGAGGATAGAGAGGAAAATCTATGAAGTGAGACTCTTAGTATTTTTGTATAAAACTTGAAAAATAAATACATATTTGTCTATGTTTTTGTTATATGATTAGCATGAAAAACTAATGAACCTTCATGAAGTTGTGATAGGTGAGGCTATATTTATTAATTAATTTATGATCTTGTAAGAGTTGGGTCATTAAACCCCTTATTTCTTGGTATGAAGGAGAGATTCTCAATACTTGAACTACATTGTGAAGTTGAATTGAAGTGTCTTTGCACTCGTATGAGTTGGTAATCTGAGTCTTCTACAAGATACTCTGCCTTACACAGCTCACATAGTCATTACATGAAAATTTTGGAGAGTATGATTCTTGTTCTTGAGTGTGAGGAATGATGCCTTGCACATATTTTTGGATTATGTGTCAGAATTAGTCATCAAGTGGGACACAAATGATCTTATACACTTCACATGTATTCATATTGGTTAACCTATGATGATCTAACACTTGAGTGGATGACTGTTATTATACACAATTTTTACCAGTCAAGGAGAAGTATAATATAGTGAGTGTATTGAGGGATGTATGTGGGAATGTGTGTGTGAAGATTGTCAAAATAGGATGTAATAAAAATTAGATGTCAAGGGCTCCTTTAGTATATGAATGCCTTATACTAAATCAGGGGTTTTGAAACTATGATTTAATCGAAACTATTGTCTAGACTTATCCCTTTTAAGATTTAGGTGAAAGTATGTGCATGACCTAGGGATAAGGAAATTGGAGGTCTTAGACCATTGCCTGTTGAAATCTATGTCTAAAGGCAGATAGAGGAGGTCTATTTTTGAAGCTATAAGATGAAGGTTATACTAGCAAGTTATAAGATTGAGGGTTGTACAATACCCTACCATATCTCCATAACATTCAAGTCTGAGTAAGACTTCTCCAGAAGGTATAGACACCAGACTTAATTGTTAAGAGGTTTACTAACAAAGGAAATAATCCTTTTCTTATGAGCTAGAACATTGAAAGTCCTTTAGAGGGAGGATATATGAAGCCATGAATGCCAAAAGACAACTATGAAGTTACAACCTAAATTGATAGTTCTCGGGCTCGTACAACACAATGCAAAAGTATGGTTTCTATAAGGAGATGCATCCCTTAACTGAGTGATTCCACTATGGAAATTGTGGGCACATCATGAATATGGGTAGTAATGGGTGCCAGGATTGTCTCAATTGACCAGATAATTTAGGTTTGGGTATTTACATGTCACTCTATATTAGATTAAATACTCATATTTCCCCATTTTTAGTTAATCATTTTGGTGAACCCCATGTTTCAACACTTCCTTTTGACCATGTCATCTCCTTATCAAGTTATGGCTCAATCTTCTTATCCTACCTTTGCACCAACTAAGGTCTCAGGCATAGTTACTATTGTTGTTGATTTCATGTGCAGTGCGTACCCAACATCATCCTTACTTTGTCACACCTAGGGCTGATCCAACCATCAATGTAGTTACTACTCATCGTACTCATCCTAATACTCTTATGAGCTCCGGACCCAGCTCTATTCCTCCACCCATTACTATGGCAACTCCTCCCACTACTTCTAAGGGATATGACATCATTAAACAACTTAAAAATATGCCCGCTAAGATCTCTCTTTATGACTTGTTGTGTAATGCACCAGATTTTCGTAATACACTCGAAACTACCCTTCATGTCATTCACATTGAAAGTGATAACTCTGTGGTGGCCTTTGCACATCTTATACAGTCTCTTCAGTAATTTACCACATGTTATATCTTTCACTAATGAGGATTTTTCACCTTTTGCTAAAAGCAATCTGTGTGCTCCTTTGCTCATTACTCCCGTTATTAGTACCACTTACATTAAATGATTCCTTATTGATAATGGCCTAGTTGTCAATTTATGTGCTCATTCTCTTTTAAAGCAATTGGGTATTAACGATAATTTGATCTCTAAGAATTCTACCCTCATTTGAGGTTATGATTCTACCACTCGCACATGCATATGGACTATCTCATTACATATTTGGGTTGGGCCTAAGACTTTTCTCACTGAGTTCTATGTTATCGATGCCTCCTTTTAGTTTAATCTCTTGTTAGGTAGGCCTTGGATTCATGTAATGCATGCGGTACCATCTACTATTCACCAATGTGTCAAGTTCTTGCATGATGGCTATGAACATACTATCATCGCCGATCCAGAGCCATTCAAATATTATCGCATAGATCCCATTACTTCTATGCCCATACCACCTTCGCAATGTATTCCATATAGTAGCCTTGACACATATGACATTGGTCAATCTAGCGCTTCACAATCTCCTCCTACCACTCTCAATGCTCCAACTATCTCTACTCACACTACGACTATTATTTCACCTACGGTATCAACTCCTATTAATGTCCCTTCTCCACCCATCATGGAACCCTCTATTACTCCATCTACGGTGCACCTACCAACATACTTGATATTGTTACACAACATGATGATGCTCACATCAGATGATTATGAGGATTAATGATGATGAAGTTGACACTATAAAACTTATGGATGAAGCATTAGGACAACTTTATTTTACTCCTCTTGGCATAGACGACTCTTATTTTGAAGAAACCTTTGTGGCCAATGGCCCAGGTGAATATAGGTTCAAGACCCCTCCCTCTACTAATGTACTATACCAGGGGTCTGTAAATAGTGTAGATGTTATTTCATCTTCTCCTCCATGGGTTGCAGCTCTGCTGCCTCCTTTTACATGCACATTATTCATCAAAGTCCTTTTGGCAACACATCCCTATCAATTATACTTGGTTAGATACTATTTGTACATGTGACAGTTTGGTTAGGTTTGGCATGATGCTTAATGACATCTTACCACCTCTTCATTCACCACATCTTTATCATGGCTATTTTCACATTACGACATTATGGCTTGTGTGTTTTTCATCTGACAGTATTTGTTGCACGTACCCCTCATGACTATCCACTCACACTTGGACAGTCCTGGCTTGACTATATTCAGCGGTACAATAGATGCTCATCACTCTTTGCTGACATTTTCTATGCCTTTTGGTAATGTCTCTATTCATAATGATTCCTCTCCCACTTATGCTCCAAATATCTCTCGTTGGCATGCTCACTTTTGTCCACCGATCACCTTCACTAATGAAGAATATGCAATGAATTTGTACACACTCCTCCACCGTAATGGGTCCCTATATGACCCTCCTCACTCTATAGCTTATCAAGTTTCTGATGCAGCTCCAGTAGGTTTCGATCATGACAACGATGATCTCCTTGATAGCGGCACATAGTCATCTTCTCTATCATACACTTGGGGGGCATAGCATTTAACACACCCCCCCCCCATTCTAGCATCCTTACATACATTCTACATCACACTCTTAGCATTTATGCATACATTATATTATCATCTACTCATATCTCATCGTTATATTCTCATACATCAATTTCCTAACATATGCATATTCATTCACATTTTAGCGTCATCATTACCCGATGACACACTCTTGTGCTTCAGTTCACACTTGACTATTGAGGGATTACTACACATGAACCCCACAAACTGCACTATAGGCACACACATTGTGTTTTTCACACATCTTACATCTTACATCATACATTTTACATTTAGTGATCTACAACATTTTCACATCTTTGCGCATTTACACATCATATACACTACTAGTCTTCATCATACATCTTGCACCACTATTATCTAGGACTCTAGCATTACATACTATTCACTACATATCTACATACGTTACATACAATCTTACATTACATATTCTACATCATCTACATACTATTGCATTACATTCTATACATCACATATTTACACATTCTACTCATCATATCATATTATCATCACACATACTACATCATCTTCTATACGCAATGCACTCATTACCCTATGATGCACTTTAGTTCCTTGGTCCATACTCGACTATCAAGGGTTTACAAATCAAATGGACCCTATCATACACACACATTTATCATTCGACCTTTCATCATGCACATTTCTATCATCTTGTAGTGACATACGCTTTAGGCTAAATGGTCACTTACTCTATTCATCTTGTAGTGGTATACACTTTAGGCTACATCACCACTCCCTACTATTCATTATTTAGTGATATATGCTTTAGGCTACATCATCACTCCCTTTTATTCATCACTTTAGGCTACATTCACTTTTATTCATGTGATATACACTTAGGATATAAGGTTCATCACACATATACTCTTCAGGCTATATGTCACATATCATGTCATCATTTTATGCATACACACTCATCACAGCACGTTAGACACAACACACACTTCGACCATTTCCTGATGACACACTCTCGTTTACGGTTCATTCTTGACTACTGAGGGGGAAAACTAAATGAACCTCACTACATACATTTCCATTCACTCAAGGGGCACACAGCTCCTATCATTCCATCTTGCATTCCATTCCATCCATCCACAACATATTGCATATTATGGTTGCTTTTACTCTTTCTTACTTTTGCTTGTTCATGGTCACTTTATTACACATGCTAGTTAGATTACTTGTATGTCATTTATCTATACCATCCACACATGCACGTTCATGTATTTTTCTAGTTGTGATCATAGATACAAGTCTCTTACACGTAACACAGATGCTCGCCTTCTACCCTTCCTACACTGGTCGCTGGGGGCATCCACATTCGTCTCTTCCAGAGTGCTATTGTTTCATTTTGTACTTAGTAATTTTCATTACTTGGTTGTACATGCTTTGTGACATACTGGTTATCTTTCTAACATGCTAATGGATGATTCATGTGTAACATTTGTTATGCAGGGATATTTACTTCCATACTTGTTTGTTATATTACTTTTCTATTGTTTTTCTTGTTTGCGGGCCTTGCCCTATGTTTGGTGTGCACACTTGTTTGTTTGTATGCGGCCATGATGGCCTTTGCATGTCTTGTGACATCGTGAGTGATCTCCGATGTTTTCAGCCCAACTTTGTGTGGCTTATTTCTTGTGTGTTTACATTACTGATTTACTTGGTACTTTTACATTGTTTGTCATAGCTTATACATGTTTTTTTATACATGCATGCTTGTTGATACTAACACTTGTCTTTGGCTAGCCATCCTTGTTTGTGGGTGCCTTGGTTTCTACCAAGTGCATTCCTTTCCCCCTGCAGGGCAGAGTTTCAATAGAGTCATGCGGTTTGTCCTCTTTTAGGGCCGCATTCTCCTATCGGCAATGTTGCATGCACCCCCAAATAAGGGGGCATCATTTGGGATTTTTACATTCTATACAACACTTCTACACCAGTTCATAGTTCAGTGCACTTTCCGCCCTTGGCATTGTGGGTTACATACAACAAGTGGGTTCAGACCAGTCTACGAACCCCGTACACAGTGGCTTTTACAAGACATGGTGTCCTTAGCATTCTGGGAAGTAGTTAAAGGTTGGAGGATATAACAAGAATTCCTCCCTATACTTCTTCGGCTAGTGGTGTCGGATCACCCAAAAAACTAGGACGTACAAATATCTCTTCACACACATTCAGGGAAACAGTTATAAGGTTGGAGGATAATACAAAATTTCTCCTTACACTTCTTCGACTAGGGTGGCGTGAGATTGCCCAAAAAACTCATAGCACATGATATCCTTCTACACTCTCTTTCTCTACATGGATCAGGTGCACACGTTCCATTTACAATCGTTCATTTGTGTATTTACATTTACATACATATACATGTGTCTTTTACATTGTGTTTTTACACATACATACATACATATTTGACTACTTTCTCATTTTCTCCTTGCAAGTCCAGTCGTATGGGAAACAAACAGTCAAATGGAGGAAACAACAACAAACAACAGTGTCAATAACAACACTTCACGACAGCACACACCATACTAACCATGCAGGTACATCACACACACATCAGTATTACTACACACACAATTTCCACCCTAGGTTCACTCTCATCACTTTTCTTGTACTTTTTCATCTTTAGTTTCCATGCTCCATCATATTTTTGTCATTCCATGCTTTGTCTAGTCCTTCAGCATGCATTTTCTACTACAATCTTCATGGACATCAGGTACGCATCTCTATCTACTTTATGTTACCGAGCTTTCCACTCACCAACATAAAGTGGGGGAAAATGTAGACACAAAATCATGCACTTTAGATATTATTTAGTCTCAGTCTCATACTACTATTTAGAAGGTTTTTGAGTGAAGAAAGTACTAATTAACCCCCATCTTTTGGCCATCTTACTTTATTTTATTTCATCATTCCTGACCTCTTACACCCACATGCCCAGTCATCTTTTGTCATTTTACATTATTTTAGCCTTGGCTGGGGCACCCAAGCTAGTCCTAGGGCGTCTATGGGTGCCCTGGTCCCACCAGGGGTGCCCTAATTCTTTTTTAACTTTCCCACCACTTTTTGGGCACTTTCTAACCGTTTTAGCTTCTTATCTTTTTGGTGGTCAGCCATTTCGGGGTTAATTACGAAATTAGATCAAGAGAACCCTATAAATATAAAGTTATGAGACCATAATGAGGGACCAAGCACTAGTCACTACTATCATCCACCTAGAGTTACATCCATTTGGAGATCATTTGCATCCATTAGCTCCATCACAAAGGACAAGGTTGGTTCATCTGCATCACACAAGCATAGGAGGGGATTCTATTCTATTTCATGCACACATATTATTACATTTTCTACATCTAGTTATTGTTCCCTAGTTCACAAAGTGTGAATGGCACAAGAGCACCTAGGGCACATGATGCACGCACGCACGCACACACACACACACACACACACACACACACACCAGAACTACATTTGGGTCTGAAATGTAGTGCAACGCTTAGTTAGTAAGCCCACTGATTTTGTGGCAGATGAGGTCAGTCTAACCCATTCATTTGCATTCATTTTTTATGGTTTTGATACTTCTTATGTATCTCTTACAAGCTCTTTATATCATCTTGGATTATTAGCAACATTTGGCGCAAGTGCAGCGAAATCTAATGCGACAAACAACTAGGGTTTCAAACCACCTATGTTGAACCTATAAAACTTAGTTCCAAACATTTTACACAAACCAAAGTGCCAATTTTATAGACCAGAGCACCCATAGGTGCCCCAATCTCTTCTCCAGGAACTCCAGTCTAGCTAGAATCATCTCGAGGACCCATCCTTTTTGGGGACATCTATACAGTCGTTCTTGCTTTTCCAGATTATCTCTGTTCACTTGTGTTACATAGTCCAACAATCTGCCTCTGAATCAACTAAGTTATTTTCCATACTTCTCTTACATACTCTAGGGTTTCTACTATTAGATAGATTTATAGTTGCTTGTGATTATTTTACATAGTCATTTACTGTATCTATTTACTATATTTACATGTCATTCTAGATAAGATTAACTATCCCATATCCCCAATTTTAGTTCATCAAGATAATCAATTCTTAGGAGAGGATACCTATTTTTTAGGGTGGCTTTATTAAGAATTCAATAATCAATGCAAAGCCTAATTGTTCCATCCTTCTTCATTAAAAATATAACCGGTTCTCACCAAGGAGAGACAGTCGATCTGATCAAACCTTTTGATATAAGTTCATGAAGTTGTGCTTTTAGCTCAACAAGTTCCATTATTGTCATTCTGTAGGGTGCCTTATAAATTGGTTCACTTCCTAGTTTGATGTTTATTGTGAAAATAAACTCTCTTTTACAGGGAAGACCAAGTAGTACTTTAGAAAATACATCATTGTACTCGTGTAACAGTGAGTTTTTTTTCTACAAATGTCCTACTTTCTTCACCCGAATCTACAATTTTTATAGCATATAGCATGTAGCCTTTGTTCTTAACCTTCTTAAGCTACATTGCTTTGATTTTTCTAACTGTAAAACCTATTTTTACCCCTTGAGTTTCTTCTACTTTTGGTCATGCCTTGAACCAGGGTGAGATGACCCATGGGGTAACCTCAATGCAGAGGGGGAGATGGACTCTTTGTTCCCTCAATTTATTTTCAAATGTTGGATCAATCAAGGATCAACATGGCCAAGGATACAACAATTCTCTCTCACGATTTTTCACATAAAATTTTGCATATGCTTAGTGCAATAGACATAGGTTATTATAGATATTAATGTTCAATTACTCTTGCATTATTTTTATAATAGAATTAAGGCTAAAAGTCACCTTCAATGATATTAAGAGAGAAAAAGTAGTAAATAGAACAATCAGGGGTTAATATGGGGACGTGGGGTCAATTATGGCAATTATAACTTCACGGAGGAGGAATTGGATAGGCATGCTCTATGCTTTTGTTCTTAACTACTATCATTTGGATTTTAGGCCCTTAGAGCTATGGGGTGTGGTCCTCACTTGTAGAAAGTAAAAAACTGAACTTGATCAAGAAGTAATAATGGTTCTACAAAAGAAACCTTCTTACTCATTAGGGTATGCTCACCTCCAAATGCAAAGTTTCATTTCAATCTCTAAAATATTTGACACGAGAGCTGGTTGCAAGCATTCTAGTGAAGTATTTGTAAAAGTCTACCCTCACACGCCCAAGATACACTCAAAGCCTAACAAAAATCAATCAACTGGTTGAAAAGCACGACTATGTTTTAAAGCCATTATTTTAAAATCAAGTCTAATAGTGCAGAGGGAATGCTCACAAAACAGTTGGAATCAGACTTAATGAAAAAAGCACTAAACATTAAGGGACATGTAATAGTGTATGACAATATGAAGCAGTAAGCACAACAAGTTGGGTGACAGCAAACAAATATGACTGAATTAATACACCATGTAATTCAACATACTTAGTATCTTTTTAGACATGTTTTAAACTCAAAAGTGGTTATTCCCCACCTGATTTTTTCATTCAGGATCTTAGGAATTTATGGTATTACAAGAGGTTTTACATCATTTAAAAATGAGTATCAAAGATCTTCATATGGATTTACACTCGCAACCACCTTGACACAGAACATAGTTGGTTCAAGAACATAAAAGGTTATGTGCATTTTACAAAGTTTTCATGCAATATTCAGAACTATATCCATCGAGACCTGTTTTCCTAGAACTTGATATACCCTAAGCACCTTTATAGTTAATAATTCATAATTACCATGAGTGTATAAATCTATAAATTTGTAGGAAAGTCCCCCCAGCATTTATACAAATGGTTGATGTGAAAGACAACCTTTTGAGCACCAACATTGGCTTCAACTAAGGGATGGGTACTCCCTGTGAGTGCCACAAGAAAAAAAGTAGACCAAGTGCCAAAATATCCATTGGGTAGACAGAGTCATCTTCGCAGAGCAAAGAAACAAAGCCATCTTAAAAACAAACAGAGAAACCAACAAAAATAGGTCACCGAGGACTAGATTGAGCAAAAACAGAAAAAAGACGGAACAAACAACAAACTATACACTATACAGAAGACTTTTTCCTAATTTAAAGAAAATAATCAAGGAAACAATTCAAGCACCTGCCATCCTAGATATGACCATGCCAAGAGGTTTTGATATGTTTTCATCAACTGGAAGTAGACCTCTTTTTCTTCTTTGTTTTGTTTGTAAACCACCCATCTTCTCTGAAGCTCCTCCATTGTGTTTAAGTCAAATTATTTGACATTCTTCAAGGTTGAAACACAGACCAAATTCCCAGAAAAAGCAACATACTTAGGAGCTCTATTTTCAACACTCTCATACTCCTTGAAATCCACAAAGCTCACAAAATTGTTAAGATCAACATCTGCTTGCAAAACTTCATAAGATGCATTGCTTGGGTCTTCAATCAGGTACATCATCTTCTTCTCTCCATACAATTTCACCAAGTTTCCTTCAATGGGGATAGTGGCATAAGACATGTCCATTTACACACTACCACCAACACTTGCTGACCCACTTTCTTGACAACAACATCCCCCACTTGGTAGGGCAGTCAACAATGACTACATCAAGCTTTAAGTTCCTTCCAGGATAAGATGCAAGTTACACTGCTAGATCTTTGACACACCCCACCACTTGCACCTCTCTAGAGTCCATGGTAGTGCACTTCCCATATGTTGTTGTTACTTTGATACCTAATTCATTCATGACCTCAAGAGGCATGACATTACATGAAGCTCCAAAATCAAACATACAGTTATGTAACAACTTGTCTTTGATAACCAGGAAAGTGAAAAATGAATCCACATTCAGCTGGGATTTAACCAAAGAAGTTCCTAAATAAACCTTTGGTGGTTCCCCAGCTCTTCCAATACTTGTGGCTTTTCCAACTCTACAATGGTAAGGGGAACCTCAACCTTGTTTACATCTCTGCCTTGTATGATCTCTCCCCCTTTGAATCCCAAATATTCAAAAGCCCTCTTCTTGTGCTCAGGGATCCTAAGCAGCTCAACAATTGGGACAAGAATTTTGATTTGACTCAAAATTTGGGCTATGTCATATGGAGCAAATTTGGGTAGAGCAGCACTAGGGGAAAGATTTGAAAATTCATCAGATGGAATGGGATTCTTTTCATTTTGGGCATGGGGAGGAACACAAGTTTTCCTTGGGGAAACAAGCTCTCTGCCAGATGCATTTTTCTTTGGGGTTTCTTTGGTAAGCACTGGAAATTTTGACTTGGCTTGTGGCCCCTTGCAGCTTTACTTCTTGGTATTATGCTCCTTTTCTTGGGAAACTACAACATTCATTAATAGCTTGCCTATCTTCTTTTGAGGGAACTCCTCCATCATACTTTTCAATCATTAATGCCCTCAAGTATTCAAAATCATTAGTGGGAAATTCAAAATCTTGTACAGTGTCTACTTCTAAAGTATGAGAGGGGGGAAGAAGAGGTACCCGGTGGATGCAATCCCAAAAAGTGGCAGCAGTTCTAGACACTTATTACCTCAGTTGAAGTTACTTCCCTTGGTGAACTTCGCAGGGATCTCCATCATGCAGGCATCATCATCATATCATCATCAGTTGATTCTTCTTCTTTCTGACCTTCTTCACAAGGAGCATGGGCAATGAAACATCTGTCACACCAATCAATGACCTCTGTTTCTTCCACAACAACAACTCTAGCAGCCAAAGGATCAGGTACCATTCTATTTTCTCTACCTTGAGGCTGCCTATTCCCAAATCCAACAGGTCCTTTGCCTCTGTCATCAGTTCTTTGATTATTTGTAAATATGTCTTGGGCCTGGTACTTGTGTTGCCCTTGTGAACTCTTCCCAACTCCTTTCTCAGCTCGGGCTAGCTTATAGGAGATCTCCTTGACAGCCCCTACCAAAGTTCTTCACAACTTCTTCCAAATCAGCACCCTTGCTTGTTTGAGGCTTTTCTGGGTTAACCAGCTTTACACCTTCCCTCTTTGGAGGATTTCCCAATTGCCTTGATATTATTCTCTATTTGTAGGGCCATGGTGAATGCTTGCCTCAAAGTTTGTAGGGTTCTTGTCTCTTAAGTAAGTAAGCAACCTTTTTATCAAATGCATCAGTATATTTGATTAAACATGATTCATCACATGGCCTTATCTAACAGGAAATCTCCTCAAGGTCTTATTGAACCTTGTGTTGAAATCATGTACTGAATCATTGGGATTCTTCTTGATGTTTTCAAATTCTGATAGAAGAAACCTAGGGTCAGTCCTATCACCATATTGCAATCTGAATGCATTTCTCATCTCAGCCCAAGAGTCAATAGAGTTATCTGGAAATGCTTTATACCAGTCCCTAGCATCCTCCTCTAGAGTGTGAACAAACAATTTGATGTATACATCTTCATGTTCAATCTCAAAATCTTCCATCATATTGAGGAAGAGCTTTAGATGCTGGTCACCAGTAATAGCATTGTTTCCCTGGAACTTTGGAAGTTTTTTCCTTACATCTTGAGGCACTGCATTTGGATAACCAGCCATTCCCACAAAATTTATAGGTCCAAAAGTGTTTACAACAAAAGGGGGTCTGGGTTGAGCCATATTGATTTGAGGAGGTGATCCTGGAGGGGTGACAAACTGATGGGGGGTAGAAGGTTCTTGGAACACAGGAGTATAATTTTCAAAATGGATACCCCCCAAAGGCCTTGCTTCTTGGAAATCCCTATCTACTTCAGAAAAGATAGGTGCAGAATGTGAAGCAAATCTTTCAAAATCAAATGAAGGCCCTTCTCCAGCTAGAGAATTCAATTCCACAAAGAGGCTACCTGATTCAGAGTCACTTGAATGGCAGTCTTCAATGATAGGGTTTCACTTTCATCAATGGATATCCCTCTTCTTGTCTGTTGATCTCCCACAACTCTCCAAGATTTTCTTCCTTCTGACTTTTGCTTTTCCTAACTCAGGAAACAATGTCCTAGCAGGATCCCTAGCAAAGAAAGATCTTCTTCCTTCCATATTTGAAAATATTAGTAACAAATCTTACTTGACAGAGGTTTAAGACACTGGTCCTTATCAGATACAAATCAGCAGGGATTCGCCATTAAGGATTTTCACCTTAGTTGTGCAGATGCACTAAATATGATCTGTTAAAGGTCTGTCAATGCAAGAAACTAGAAATGGAAATATGACCTTTCTGACCTTTCTTCACCCAAATTTATCAAATGAAAGCTAGTGCACTAGGTGTAGGAAACTGAACTGGCCAAGATAAGAATTGCACACAACACTTGGAGCATACAAGAAGTGTTTTACAGGGTTCTTGAATGTGATACAAAGAATCCCTGGCTTGATGCCACTGATATTGTTGTTGATATTGATTCTGCCAAGTGGTTGGTAATTAGAAACAAAAATTAGTCTAATTATCAATAAGCTTTCCCCAGACAATATAGATAATGGATTCAAATATGTAAACAACACTAGTGGATTAAAGTTGGTGTTTTTGAACTAAAAGACAGCATTCAAAAATGTTTATCCAAGGTAAATCAGATCCCCGAGCAACGGCGCCACTAGTGTTGGTACCCAAATTTGTTCTCCTTTTCAAGCCAAGCAGCAACACTGATTCAACAGGGAGCTTAGAGGTAGATAGATCATAAATGTATGTCATTTTGTAGCCGGGGAGGAAATCTATACTGTCCCTTTGTTACTTGGATTTGTGGAGAGATGGATAGCACCTCAAAAGGATATGATCTTATCCTAACTATTTTAGGTTGTGCCTTTCAACCAAGGTAAGAGAACCTATTTTGTAACCTCTGTAATTTGAAAGGAGATACAAGTACCTTTCTTTTGTATAAATTTTGTAGAGAAGACCTTGGGGAAAATATGATCAACACACCAGATGTGACTCTCACGAGTTGTCACTTCCAGATCATGGAGATACTTTCACAACAAGGCAAAGGTTACTAAAGACATTTGAGACCCTGATTGTTCTGCATGTTTTAGTAAAAGGATTTTATCTTGGGTGGGTATACAGACATGAAAACAGGGGTAGTATGGGTAGGATTAGTTGTTTTTTAAATGAATTTTTGTGGGAGGGGAGACATGATGGACTTGACTCACCAGATCCTTGAGAGCTTATGCAAAATGGAAAGATTCAATCAACAAAATGCCACAAAAAGTTAAATTGTTTCCTCAACTAGAATATGTGCTTCAATGGAGGCCCAGATCAGCACTCTTTCACACAACCTGTGGGATTCTATCATGAAGGCTTGAGTCAGAGGACCCAATAAAGCACCAAGATTTAAACCAAGTCATGCCTGAGGTACACCCAGAGGCTTACAGATAATCTCTATCAACAAAATGAAAGAAAAGTGATTTTAAACCATTTATCCCATTCCCAGATGAAGGCTCTTCTGAGAAATGAAATTACAGATGCCACTAAACTATCACAAGGACTGAGACCTGTGTGATTGGACTATATTTTGGTACAAGATTGCAATAGAAACAAGAAAAACTACCTGTATGCATTCAGAAATGAAATAAATACACTTTACTCAAGATTGACACATAGAATAGCTCAAAGTTTGATCAAATTTATTAGCAAGGGAACGTTTCCAGAACAATCTCAAAGCTTTTCAATGGTTGTACACTTGCAACCACCTTGACACGATCAAATTTGACACAAAGAGAGATATACAGGCTTCTCTAGATGACTTCTCAAAATGGATGGGCTCTGTCAAGCTTTTTCTGCTGGAGAAAATCAGTCCTGATCTTTCCAAAAACTCCCAACCATTTGCACGATGAATTTGTGCCATTTATAACATTTCCAACAGAGCCCCTTCCTCCCAAAAGACAAAAAATTTAAATGCACCAGTGCTCGCCATGATTCTTTCGTGATTCGTAGAATCAGATCTGTAAAAGTCTCTAGGTGCTCGAGGGAAAATCTCTTCGATTTCTTCCCGCATTCAACTCCTTTCTTAGGAAAAACACACCTCCATCCATTCGCCAACCACTTCCACCCCATATCAATCAAATCTGGCCCCTTGCATGCTCAGGAGAAGAAAAACAGAAAACCAGATCAGGCCCAAGAGTCAAACTACTTTAATGGTGAAAGACGTCTCCAGATCTCTCCCACCAAACTCTAGATATCAAAATTAACTTGCTCCTCTATTTGGCATGTAGAAAATAATAAGAAATCATGAAGACTCACACTCCCAGGAGCTTTACAGAAAAATGGGGGGAAAATTAGATTTAGACACTCAACAGCCATTGATCTTTGATTTTGAATGTGGGCCATCCACGTGGAAGATGCAAAAACAGGCTCGGGGGCTTCCTTTGACCTTTTCTGACCTTTTTAGAAAAATGGAAAAAATTCCCATTTTGCTCCGCACCTCCGCTTCTAAAAAATGGGCCTGACACGTGTCCTGAGGTGGGCCCCAAAAGAAACGTGGAGAAATTCTGCCATTTGACTCTCTTTTGGAAAAAAAGAAAAATTTCCAAGTTTTCCCCACAGCTCTACCCTTGAGAAATAATTTTGACACGTGTCCCAATGTGGGTCCCAACAGAACTACACTTCCCCTTTTACTTTTAACTCTTTTTTCTCAAAAGGAAAATTTTCCAATTTTCCTCCATGGGTCTGCACCTCTGCCATTGACTAGGGAAAAACATTGACTATTTCCCATTGGGCTCGTGGGCCATTTTTGCTATTTTAACCTTTATGAAGTAAAGAGGTGAAAATTTTGAATTTCCTCTGATGGTCTACCTCCCCCCCCTATGAACTTTTCAAATTTCCACGTGTCACCATGGCGCACCTTGAGATGGTCCCAAAAATTTGATACCTTGAACGAGCATGCGGGCTCGCCATGTGTCCTGCTCTAGACAAGGTTTGTCTGAATGCTTGAAGCTCAGTGGAAGGTGCCACTTGTCAAGCTCCGAGGTAGTCTCCTTTTGGTCGTTGAAAAGTCTAAGTAAAATGCAAAGAAATTGGAGGCCTCCACATGTGTCGCTTCTTTAGAATGAAACTCGGTCCCCAAAATGCATGTTGTTCCTCCATGTGTCTCCATGGCGCAACTTCAAATGGTGTCCAAGGTGAGAGAATGAGCACAAGCTCACCACATGTCCTTAAATTCCTCCAAACTGTATCCATCTGCATAAAAAGTTTTCTAAGTATGGGCCAAGTTCAACGGAAGCCTCCACATGTCCTCCCCCGCTACTCCAAGGCAAAGCCCAAAAAGATCTTCAAATGAGCGTCATTCCTCCACGTGTCCTAGACTTCCCAAAAACCTTTTGAAATTTGTCTAAGTATGGGAAACCTAACGGAAGCCTCCAGTGTCTCTTTCCTGAACCCTCCACGTGTCCTCCTGGTGCTACTTCAAAGCCAAACCAAAAAGTTGATTCTCAAATGAGTGTTGTTTCTCCATGTGGAAAATTTTTTAAATTGAGGCTTTTTATGGAATTTTTGAAGTATTAAGCTGATCTGCATCTAACCAAGAGGTGCCACATTTCCCTATCGACTGCAATGATGCAAATTTGACTGGGAGAAACACCCGTCAAACCGTAAAACATAGAGAAATGATCCATTTGAGCCAGAAAATGAGGTTTTCTTCAAGGACAGAGAATTTAGACTGTTGCAAGTCTCAAACATGATCCTTAGGGACACATCAACTCATTTCTCTTTGAGTATTTAGGGAAAAAATGGCAAGGACAACAGATCTTGACTGTGGAAAATGGAGGAAATAGGAAAACATGAGTTTTGAAGGAACAGAGCACGGGAGACTCAAAATACAGAGCTTTTCCAGAGGAACAAAGGAACCATGAGACAAATATGGACCCATACATGATCTTTGACCTAGGAGCAGACTAAAAATGGCAATAAGACCAACCAAGCACAATACAGGGAAGGATGAAATGACAGAGGTCGTAAATCAATAAATTTTCAAAGGCACAAATGGGGTGAGACAATTTTGAGCACCAACATTGGCTCCGACTCAGGGATGGGCACTCCCTGACGAGTGCCATAAGAACAAAAGTAGACCAAGTGCCAAAATATCCATTGGGAAGTGGAGTCACACTTGCAGGGTAGAGTAAACAGAGCCATCTTAAAAAAAAACAGAGAAACCTAGCAAAAATAGGTCACTGAGGACCAGAATGAGCAAAAATAGAAAAAACAGGGAACAAACAACAAACTATGTCACTGTAATAGAAGACTTTTTCCTGATTTAAAGAAAATAATCAAGGAAACAATTCAAGCACCTGCCAACCTAGATATGACCATGCCAAGAGGTTATGATATATTTTCATTAACTATGGAAGTAGACCTCTTTTTCTTCTTTTTTCTATTTGTAAACCACCCATCTTCTCTGAAGCTCCTCCATTGTGTTTAAGTCAAATTATTTGACATTCTTCAAGGTTGAAACACAGACCAAATTCCTAGAAAAAGTAGCATACTTAGGAGCATCTGTTTTCAACACTCTCATACTCCCTGAAATCCACAAAGCTCACAAAATTGTTAAGATCAGGCATCTTCTTGCAAAACTTCATAAGATGCATTGCTTGGGTCTTCAATCAGGTACATCATCTTCTTCTAGGTGCTCCATACAATTTCACCAAGTTACCTTCAATGGGGATAGTGGCATAAGACATGTCCATTTGCACACTACCACCAACACTTGCTGCCCACTTTCTTGAAAACAACATCCCCCACTTGTCATCAGGGCAGTCAACAATGACTACATCAAGCTTTAAGTTCCTATCAGGATAAGATGCAAGTTGCACTAACTATATCTTTGACACACCCCACCACGTAGACTACATAGCAGAGATGGTGCAAATGGAAACGAGCATCCAAACACTTGCTATCACTGACTCAACTCCTAGATCATTTTTCATGCAAAATGTGCAATAGGGAAATTGACAATTTCCGAGCACGACAACTATACCCAGATGTTGAAATTTTCATGTTTTATCATTCCCAGGAACCCCAAGCCAAATCTGTTAGTCTATTCACCCTCTATTTGATGTCAAATTGGTCCCTAGGTGATTTAGGAAATTCTATTCATTCCCCCTAGGTGATTTTAGGGAGTTTTGAAAAGATGTTATCTTCTGGCAGTATTGGGAAGGGCTATCGCTTGGCCTTCCCTAGGACTGGATTCAACCCCCTGGAGTGGAACATAAGGGAAAAATTAAACATGGACATGAATTGAATACATTAGAACATCATGGAAATTATTTTGGAAGGCTTTGGGAAGTTTTGAAATACTTGGAGCAGTTTGAGAGAAAAACAAGGTTCTCAAGCCTAGGCGGTACATAGGCCTAAAACAACTGCTGGGATTCAGAAGTAAAAAAAACATATTCGAAAAGAGGATTCCAATACCTACATGATGGTGAAATAATATTTTTCACAACACCTTGGCGCATATGATTGGAAGGCAGTTTTTCTCAGGCACAAGTGGAGTCCCAGATCAAAAATCTGATTTTTCAGGGATCATATGGTCGAATTAAGACATGAGACCCACATAATTGGATTCAAAATGCCATTTCCAGTCAGGATCATATAAAATTTCACCAAGAAATTCCACCGGGAGCTCAAGTTATCTTCATTCCAAGTTACCCTCTCAAAGGCAGTTCAGGACTTAGTCATTTTTTCGAGAGGACACGTGTCAGCACCAGGAGCCTGGCGGGATTTCATGCCCCCGACGTCCCTGAGGTCAGGTACATCAGCCCTTGGAAAATTCTCCCAGCCCTCATGTGACCTCTGGGACCCTCATATGACCTCCAGACTTGACAGTTCAGCCCCCAGGTGCTTATTTGGAGCATGCATTCCCTGCCATCGGATCGGGCGCCACGTGTCAGCTCCAGGACCACTGTGGAATTGATGTCCCTTATGCACCTGAGGTGGGGGACATAAGACCTTGAAAAATGTGCCCAACCCCTATGGGGAGTCTTTGGACACCCACGTGACCGCAGTTCAGCCCCCAGGTGCATTTTTGGAGCATGCATTCCCTGCCGTTGGATCGAGCACCACGTGTCAGCTCCTTAGACCACCGTGGAAATTGATGTCCCTTATGCACTGAGGTGGGGGACATAAGACCTTGAAAAATGTCACCCAGCCCCTATGGGGAGTCATTTGGACACCCACGTGACCAAGTTTTAGCTCCCAGGTGCTTTAAATCAGTTTTTTCCTGGAGCTTCATCCCCTGCCGTGGATCTAAGGACACATGTCCGTCTTGACCTCATTGTGGAAATTGATGTCCCTCACGTCCCTGAGGTTAGGGACATCAAGCATGGAAAAATGCACCCAAGCCCTACCTATGCATATCTTTTTGAAATTTTTCCAAGTAGCCGCTTTTTCCCTCTTCTAACTTCTAACAGTTATATGTGCACTTCATTGGCTCCGTACTTCCTCTGCAACATTCTTCCATCACTCCGCCATTGAAAATGCTCAGACCTCCTCAACCCAAGAATTGAAACACATTAAAACCATGAATGTGTAGGAAATCATAAGGAATCCTCATCAAAACACAGAAGGAGAAGCACAAGCACAGAAGGAGAAAACAAAGAAAACTCCATAGCCATGAAATGAGAAGTTGAAGAAATCTCCAAACAGATGCATGATACAACGGAAGATGCCGTGTTTTCAGAATTCCTCATTTTTAAAGGTGACCCAAGGCCATCAAGAAGACACCTTCAAATGGTCTCTAGAATCATGTGTGACAAGCATCCAACAACGAAGAAATCTCCTGCACCGGCTCAATTCGTCGAAGAAAGAATGGGATTTCCCGTCAAACTGGTTGCCAGAGCTTGAAAAACTTGCACATGAACACCAGAATGAAAAACCTACATCAAAAATATTTTTTTCATTGCAAATGGAGACAAAAACCAGACCTACAAATTTCGAGCTCCATTAATGGCCGCCATGACAGCTCTACCCGAAGCCACTGCCAGGTCAAAATTTCAAAATTTATTTCCAGGCATTCTAGTGGGCAAAACTATGTGAAATTCAGAGGGTGTGATCGTAACGACAAGAAGAGTCCAAAAAAGTATGTTCCATCGCAAATCGAGCACTGGAAACACACTTTCTAAAAATAGTAAGTTTTCCTATACATGCTTGCTATTTTTGGCAAGTCTTCATCAAAAGTGGCTATGGAAAGAGCAGTGTGCACTGAAGATCTCCAAAAGGCTAGAATGATTATCCGGAGCAGAAAATAGTGGAAATGACCATTTACTAAAAATAGTAAGTCACACTCAAAGGGCAGTTTTGGCACAATGGGACATTCAGAACTTCGTTGCATTTGGAGCTTTCCATCAACGAGGATCAACAGACTTCATCGGGAGACATATCCTCTTCTTCTTCTCTCTCTCTTTCTCTCTCCTCTTCCCCCCAACTTTCTCTCACTTTCAAATTTTCTAATTCTTCGTTGGGGTTTGCACTTTTTGATATACCTTTAAGTCACTTAAAAGTGACTTTAGAAACATAATGTAAATTAAGTCGCCTTGCTATTATAAAAGGGACTTAAATATTTAAAGTGGAATATGAACAGTCTTAAGTCATATTAAGGTATTCGAAAGGTCATGAGGAAGATGAAGAGTCATATTCTATTCTATAAATTGTAAAGCCATTCCCATTTCAAAGGGTTGGTAATTGATCTTGTAGACTCAAGAGTGCATTGTACCTAGAGAAAGCAAAGGAGATAGCCATTTTCTTCTACTCTCTTCCCCTCTCAAATTTCTTCCATTCCCACATTATGTACAACTTTGATTTGAGCAATCAATACAAGAAGGAGTTTCTAGCTTTCTTTGACTAAGGGGTTTCTTGATACTTGGTGATCGGTGAATTCTATTTGGTCTTGTTGCTATTTGCAGAGTTGTTTCTTCCGATAAATGCATGTGTTGAAGTTTCTAACTAGTGTGTGTGCAGGAATCTGATTTTCTACCTGCAGCATTAGTTCTCCTACCTCTTTTCTCACTCCCCTTTCCCGCTCTACAGACGAAGACTTCCCTAGTAAGAGATTGCTAGCTTTTCCGCAGGGTCAGTGGAGTGCCCCTGTTGGATCCCCGGTCGAAAGACCACCACAGAAATCCACACTTTCTCACATGCACATACGACAGCTGCACCGGTTAAGTAGAGGGACTTAGATTCCCAAAGTGTTGGCAAGAAATCCACAAGTTTGTATTTTGATTTGACTCAAAATTTGGGCTATGTCATATGGAGATCAAATTGGGGTAGAGCAGTACTTAGGGGAAAGATTGAAAAATCCATTGATGTGAATGGGATTCTTTTCATTTTGGGCATAAGGGAGGAACACAAGTTTTGCTTGGGGAAACAAGTCTTTGCTAGGTATGCATTTTTCTTTGGGGTTTCTTTGGTAAAGCAAGGAAATTTTGACTTCACTTGTGGCCCCTTGGCAGCTTTACTTCAGGTAGTGATCCTTTTATTGGAGAGAACTACATCATTCATTAATAGATTCATGGGTTCTTGTGATGGGAACTCCTCCATCATACTTGTTTATCAATAATAGGTAAATAATATTCTGAAATAATTAGTAAATACTGAAATTATCACAAATCTTATACATTGTCTAATTCTAAAGTATGAGAGGGAGGGAATAAGAGTACCCAGTGAATGCTAATCCCAATGCTCTTGTAAGTAGTTCTAACTTATCACCTTAGTTGAAGTTACTTCCCAAATGGTGAACTAGTGAAGGAGCATCTCCATCATGCAGGAATCATCATCATTATCATCATCAATTGCTTCTTCTTTTTGCTGATCTTCTTCATAAGGAGAATGGGGCATGAAAAATCTTTCACACCAATCAATGACCTTTTTTATTTCACAACATCAACTCTAGCAGCCAAAGGATCATGCACCATTCTATTTTCTCTGCCTTGGGGCTTCCTATTCCTAAATCCAACAGATCCTTTGGCACTGTCAACAATTCTTTGATGATTTGTAAATATATCTTGGCCTTGTTACTTGTGTTGTCCTTGTGAACTCTTCCCAAATCCTTTCTCAGCTTCGGGCCAATTTGTAGGAGATCTCCTTCAACAGCCCCTGCCAAATTTTTCAGGGCAGGACATTCTTCCAAATAAGCACCCTTACTTGTCTGATGCTTTTCTAGGTTAACAAGCTTTATACCTTCCCTCTTTGGAGTTTTCCCAATTTCCTTGATATTATTATCTATTTGCAGGGCCATGGTGAATGGTTGCCTTAAGTTGGTATGGTTTTTGTCCCTCAAGTAGTAAGCAAAATTTTTATCAAATGCATCAGTACATATATTTGATCAGCTGCATGACTCATCACATGACAATTATCCTGATAACAGAAATCTCCTCAAGGTCTTATTGAACCTTGTATTGAACCATCATGTATTGAATCATTGGGATTCTTCTTGATGTTTTCAAATTCTGATAGAAGAAACCTAGGGGTCAATCCTATCACCATATTGTAATCTGGTAATGCATTTGCTCATCTCAGCCCAAGATTCAATAGATTTATTACTGAGAAATGCTTTATACTAGTCCCTAGCATCCTCCTCTAGAGTGTGAACAAAAAATTTGATGTAAACATCTTCATGCTTAATCTCAAAATCCTCCATCATATTGAGGAAGAGATTTAGATGCTGGTCACCAGTTATGGCATTGTTTCCCTAGAACTTAGGAAGTATGTTCCTTACATCTTGAGGTACTGCATTTGGATAACCAACCATTCCGCCACAAAATTTATAGGTCCAAAGGTGTTTACAACAAATGGAGATCTGGGTTGAGCCATATTAATTACAAGGAGGTGATTGCTGGAGGGGTGATCCCTCTTAGAAACTGATGGGGGGAAAAAGGTTCTTGGAACACAAGAGTATAATTTTCAAAAAGGATACCCCCCAAAGGCCTTGGTTCTTGGAAATCCCTATCTACTTCAGAAAATATATGTGCACAATGTGAAGAAAATATTTCAAAATCAAATGAAGGTTCCCTCTCCAGCTGGAGAATTTAGTTCCACAAAGAGGCTACCTAATTCAGATGCACTTGAGCTGCAATCTTCAATGATAGGTCATCTCACTTTCTTCAATGGTGATCCCTCTTCTTGTCTGATTATTCTCCCACAACTCTCCAGGATTTTCTTCCTTCTGATTTTGCATTTTCATAACTCTGGAAACAATGTCCTAGGAAGATCCCTAGAAAAGAAAGATCTTCTTCCTTCCAGCTTTATAAATATTAGTAACAAATTTTACTTGACATAGGTTTAAGACACTGGTCCTTATCATAATGAAATCAATAGGGAGTCACCACTAAGGATTTCCACCTTAGTTGTGCAAATGCACTAAAAATGATTTGTCAAAGTGTCTGTCAATGCAAGAAACTGGAAATGGAAATATTCTGACCTTTCTTACATTTATCAATTATTGTATTTAAAAATGAAAGAATTTAGCATGCACTTAGGTCTTGAAACCTTCATTCCAAACTTTGAAAGATGTGTGTTTTGCACACAACACTTTGGAGTATACAAGAATTTGTTTTACCAGGTTATTTGATCTTGAATTGAGAGTCCCCAAAAACAATGCCATTGTACTGTTGGTTTTGTTGATGGGCTCAAATAGACTGCCTTATGGAGTTCAAATAAATGAAACTGTATAAATTCAAAAGCTCCCAGACAACGTAAAATACTCCCTGGAAACGGTGCCATCACATGTTGGTACCCAAATTTCTTTCTCCTTTTCAAACCAAGAAGCATCGAAGATTCAACAGGGGGATCAGAGGAAGATAGACCATAAGTGTATACTCGTTTTTGTAGTTAGGGAAGAAATCTAGTTGTCTTTTTAGTTACTTGTTATTTGTGGAGAGACTTGAATAGCACCTCAAAAGGATGTGATGTGATCCTAACTAGTTTAGGTTGTGCCTTTCAACCAAGGTAAGAGAACCTATTTTGTAACCTCTATTATTTGAAAGGAGATACAGGTACCTTTATTTTACATAACTTTTATAAAGAAGGCCTTTGGGAAAAATATGATCAACACACCAAATCTGACTCTCACGAGTTGTCACTTCCAGATTATGGAGATATTCTTCACAATCAAGACAAAGGTTACTAAAGAATTTGAGAACCCTGATCTATGTTTCTGCAAACTTTAGTAAAAATATTTTGGTCACCAGTGTGGGGTAAACACTTTGCAAAAAACATGGGTAGTATGGGTAGGATTTAGTTTTAATTTAAATGAATTTTTGTGGGAGGGGAGACAAGATGGACTTGACTTACCAGATCCTTGAGAGCTTATGCAAAATGGAAAGATTCAATCAACAAAATGCCACAAAAACTTTAAATTGTTTCCTCAACTAGAATATGTGCTTCAATGGAGGCCTAGATCAACACTCTTTCAAAACAACCTGTGGGATTCTATCATGAAGGCTTGAGTAGAGGACCCAATAAAAGCACCAAGATTTAAACCAAGTCACTGCCTGAGGTACACCTAGAGGCTTACATATAATCTCTATCAAAAAATGAAAGAAAAGTGATTTTAAACCCTTTATCCCACTCCCAGAAGAAATATATTCCGAGAAATGAAATTCTAGATGCCACTAAACTATCACAAGGAATGAGACCTGTGTGATTGGACCCTATTTTGGTACAAGATTGCAATGGAAACAAGAAAAACTACTCGTATGCATTCAGAGATGAAATAAATACACTTTACTCAAGATTAACACAGAATAACTCAAAATTTGATCAAATTTATGGCAACAAGGGAAATTTTTCAAAACAATCTCAAAGCTTGTCAATTCTGTACACTTGTAACCACCTTGACACAATCAAATTTGATACAAAGAGAGATATACGGGCTTCTCTGATTGACTTCTCAAAATGGATGAGATTTGTCAAGATTTTTCTACTTGAGAGAATCAATCCTGATCTTTCCAAAAAATCCCAACCATTTCCACAAAAAAATTATGCCATTTATAGCATTTCCAATAGAACTTCCCCTTCCTCCAAAAAGATAAAAACTTTAAATGCACTAGTGCTCGCCATGATTCTTTTGTGATTCATAGAATCAAATCTACAAAAGTCTCCAGGTGCTCGAGGGAAAATATTTTTGGTTTTTTCCCGCATTCAACTCCTTTCTTGGTAAAAACATGCCTCCATCCATTCACCAACTATCTTCCGCCCCATATCAATCAAATCTGACCCCCTTGCATGCTTAGGAGAAGAAAAACGGAAAATTAGATGGCCATTGAGAGTCATGACCATTTTAATGGCGAAAGACGTCTCCAGATCTCTCCCACCAAACTCTAGATATCAAAATTAACTCGCTTCCTCTAGTTTGGTGTGTAGAAAATAGCAAGAAATCATGAAGACTCACACTATCTTAGGAGTTTTACAAAAAAATGGGGGGAAAATCAGATATAGACTGAACTCAGGTCAGCCATTGATCTTTGATTTTGAATGTGGGCCATCCACGTGGAAGATCAACAAAAATAAGGCTCGGGGCTTCCTTTGACCTTTTCTGACCCTTTTGAAAAAATGGAAAAATTTCCCATTTTTCTCTGCACCTCCACTTCTTAAAATGGGCCCAACACATGTCTTGAGGTGGGTCCCACAGGAAATGCAGAGAAATTCTGCCATTTGACTCTCTTTTGGAAAAAAGGAAATTTTCCCAAGTTTACCTGGTGCAGCTCCGCCCTTGAGAAATACCCCTTGACACGTTTCCCTAATGTGGGTCCCAGTGGAACTACCTTCCCCTTTTACTTTTAATATTCTTTTCTCAAAAGGAAAATTTTCCAATTTTCCTCCAATGGGTCCGCACCTCCACCTTTGATCTGGAGGAAAAACATTGACTATTTCCCATCGGGCTTACGGGCCATTTTTATAATTTAACCTTTATACAAAGCAAAGACGGGAAAATTTTTTTAGTTCCCCTCTTGATGGTCAGAAGCTGCCCCGACCATTATGACTTTTCCTTACAATTTGCCATGTGTCATCATTTGACGCACCTTTAGATGGTACCCAAAATTTTGATACCATTTAACGGGCGTGGGCTTGCCACATGTCCTATATGGTGAGATTTTTCTTGAATGCTTGAAGTTCAGTTGAAATTTCCACGTGTCAAGCTCTGAGATAGTCTCCTACTTGGTCATTGAAAAGTCTAAGAAAATATGCAAAGTAAGTGGTGTGCACCACATCCTGGGCACTTCTTTAGAATGAAACTCAAGGGCCTTCCAACAATGTGTGGACCACGTGTCTGTAAACTTCAATAATGGAGCGCCAAAGGAGACCTGAAATAGTGTAACACGTGTCCCTATTCCACCAAACTCTATTCCATCTGCACATCAACAAAAATTGTCTAAGTATGGGCCAAGTAGAACGGAAACCTCCACGTGTCCTCCCATACGCTACTCTAAGGCATAGTTCCAAGATATAAATCGTTGGCAAATGAGCGTCATTCCTTAGATGTTTCTCTGGGACTTCCTTGAAAACCTATTTCAAATTTTTCTAAGTATCAGAAACCCAGCAGAAGCCTCCACAGTGTCTCTTTCCTGCCAACCCTCCATGTGTCTCCCAGCGGTACTTCAAAGCCAAACCAAAATTTGATTCTCAAATGAGCGTCCATTCCTCCACGTGGACACATTTTAAAGTTGAGGCTTTTTATGGAATTTCTAAAGTATTAAGTTGATCTGCATCCAACAAGAGGTCCCTCACTCACGTTTCCATGTCAACTGAATGATGCAAATTTGATCGAGAGAAATTCCTGTCAAACAATAAAACATAGAGAAACATCCATTCGAGCCAAAAAATGAGGTTTGCATCAAGGAAAAAGAATTTAGACTCGTTGTAAGGCTCAAACATGTTCCTCCCAGGGACACATCAACTCATTTCTTCACATCGAGTATGTATAGGGCAAGAGACTAACAATGGACAATAGGCATTTGGTTGTGGAGAATGGAGAAAATGGGAAAATATGAGTTTTTTAACGATACAGAGCATTCGAGAGCCCCAAAATGATCAGAACTTTTTCAGAGGAACAAAGGATACCACAAAACAATAAATAATGTTTACACTCTGCTCTTTTTGAAGCTACATCATCCATATCAGGGGTGGGTTCCTCACTTGTTGGAAGCACAAGAGATTGAGAGGGGGGTGAATCAGTCTATTAAAAATGTACACCATTTCCATTCATCATTCATTACCAATCATATAAAGATTTAATCATACAAGAATGATATGTGTGTTTACTTAATCATTGAATCAACCATACACAAGAAAAAGAGAAGGAGAGTACACAAGAACACCAAACCTAAATGGGAAACCCTCAAGGGAAAGAAAAAAAACTGAAACTATGATTATATTACATAAAGAAAATAAATTAGTGAAGCACTAACTTCAAAAGGATCACTAACCCCTAGTTTAGTAGAGAACCAAACTTACAAGGAGCACTAACCCATAATTTAGTAAAGCACCCATTCCACAAGGTGACTATGTAACACCTAATTTTAGATTCATCATAAATAAAATGTACAAACTAACATTTAAATCTAGAAAACTTATAATTACAATTCTTCAGATAACAAATCAATAAAGCATGTGCATAGTTATGGGTCAACTGGATTCAATGATCCCCCATAAGTTACTCTTTCGAGTTTGTATACAATGTATACCCTTTAGTGCCCTTCTCAACTTTGATTTTACAAGTGTTTCTCTAAGTGTCTACTTGGAATTCATCAAATACCATATGACATCTCACACTTTAGTTAGAACTAGGTGAACTTGACAATGTAAGGACTTACACTACTTCGGCCAAAGTTTATGAGTCATGCATTACATGCTCTATTTCTAGACTACACATTCATCTCTAAAACATGTCCCATCACCATGTCACTTGGTTTCAGTTATCATAATTGAATCAATTGTTTGAGTTAAATTAATTTCAAGTTACGCAAAAGATACAAAACTTGTTCATCTAGTGTGACGAAGCACGACTGTGCCAACTTAGGTTTCCTATGGGAGAGAAAGAGATCACGTAATGACTTGCATCATCACGTGATCAATTCCTTCCCCATAGCCAACATAAGTTGGTATAGAGGTAACTAGACCGAACTGGACAAACAACCTTCACATCTTAGCACAACTCAATTCCTTATTGATTATGACATGCATAATAAATGGAGCTCGAGGGAAAACTTAGGATAACTGTTGTATGGAAGTATTCATAGAATGACTTGCATCATTTGATGAACACTGCACTACAACAACCATTCAAAGTTGGCCTGCCGAGTACCATGTATTAGGTTTGTCATAACTTATTTCACCACATTGAATTAGTTTTACGACAAGTTTAATTTCATAACGCAATGATATTTAATCGCAATAATTATTCAATCCTAAGGTCCATAACTTAATTTTGATAATTGTTTGAAATCAATTTCATAAGTTTTTTATGTACATTCATTAAGCATCATTAATATAATTAGGAAAACATACTACATTAATAATGCAATCCCTAATTTATTTAAATTATGACATTGTCAGTTTAAATTCTTAAGTACAAATTAATTGAACTCATCAACTGGATATGTACAATAAGTCATTCATAATCATATTGTTTACATACTTATGACTATATAATAAATGGTCATTAATCATTTATCATAATACAAGAGTTCAATTCATACAACTATAAAATAATAAACCACATTCATTTATTTTAATAGCTTATATCTCATATCCTTCATATAGCTTTAGTTCATTCTATATATTTAAAGCTATTACACTTAAGGGTATTATTCAATCATTGTTCATTAATCAATCTTATGATAATACCTATCTCATGAAATAAGATTGATTAAGTTAATCATAGTTAATGTCCTAACTAAAGCAAGGAACTAGATAAATTATATGATCATGCAAGATCTTTATTACAACAGTATCCAAAAAATGAATATTAAACTTTTATTTCTTTTCCCAAAAATTATACAAAAGCTTTAGAGGCCATAATGCCTTTCAAAAAAATTATATAGCGAAGTTCAAGCTCGCTTTTACAAACATTTAAGTAATGAATACATCCTTTAATCATAATCAACAAGAAATCAACACATCTATTTACAAATCATCTGCCAGATAAGACTTAATTTCCACCATCTATAAAATGTTAGACAACAATTAGTTCGAAAGAATTGGAATGAAAAAGTCATCCATCTTATCTTTACAATTTATAGCACTTAAATATGTCAATGAACATAATTCACATAATCAACATAATCTGAAATTTATTAAAGATAACAACCTATCTTTTCCCCTTTTTATTCTTTTTCCTGTCTTTCATAATCCTGCAAAAAGAAACATATGATTTATCAAACTCAAATCATTAAAAGAATAATTCAGATTACTAACAGATCATAAGTATGAATTTCAAATTCCAAAAACATATCAACTATGTCATTTATACCCTAAGTAAGGGTTATTTAATAACATTAAGTAAGTATTAAACTTTATACTCAAACATTCATTCATGTTTCTACCATACATCGTATATTAATATACGAGTCAAGAGGCAATCATACAAATCCACACAACTTTCATTCTAGGTTCATATAATTGATTTTAAAATAAAAGAGTATTATATCACTCAAGTCCGTGTCTTGATAATAATATTAAGAGTCTTAATTAGGTAAAGATAATAATTAAAATATCCAAACACAATACCTTAATATTATCAATAACCTTAACTTATCTGAACATGTTTAAATAGACCCGAGAAACACATTATTCCTTCATGTGGAAGTAAGAATGACAAGCACTATTTAATAAAATATGTAGGTTAAGTGTTATCTTGGAAAATGTACCTTAATCCATCAAATACCTTCCTTCGTGGCCGAATAACCATTACCCACTTTTCAACTGATTAAAAATAATAACAGTTCATTACACCCTTCCAAAAAATGGCATCTGGTAAACAAGCACAGTCAGGACCGACCACTAGGTGGTATTTAAAATCAATCAGAGCGAAGTTCAAACTATGCCCTTGACCAGAACAAGCATCTTGGGTTCACTGAAACCTTAATACAATAAACACATCCAAAAACAAGTTGGCACTATATGATATTCATAAACCAACATAATGCCATCGACCACTAATGGCTCAGATAAATTCAATGATGATAGTGGAAGAGTTTAATACAATAAATATCCTAACAAGAAAACCTCTAAAATCCACTCGTTCCATAAAATAATAACTTAAAATGGAGTTAAGACCAAATCATAAAAAATGCATAGTGTCATTCATCTAAAATTAGCTATTAAGAAAATAACACCCATAAAACTCATAGGAGTGAATAGTGAATACCTTATAATTACTGAGCACCCCATATAAAAACATGTATGTAAATAATAACTCAGATTGTAGTAACACCATCATATCCATTCATAGTTAAGACTCATTTCAAATCAGTACAAATCGAGATTATTGAAGTTAAATCTATAATGACTTAAACAACAATTAAAGCAACTGGGTGAGTCAACATTACAGGAAGCCAAGTTGGGTATTCACATACCAGGTTTACACCTAACACCCAAAAACAATGAACTGGTGAAAATAATGATCAACTATAGGTACACGAGATGTGAGCTTCAATGATAAATAACCACAAATCATCTTTATACAGTCTTGAACCAAGACATGAAGGGAAAGTAGTAACCCAACCCAAGCATAGGTGATGAAAAGCATGTAAAAATGTACCCAACCATTATACACGAAAAGCCGATAAAAATATGCAGTAATAATAATAGACTGGGTAATATAACCAGTAAACATAGTCACAAAAATAACATGGCCATACCATCAAACGTCCTGTTAAAATATAACTTGACCCTTCATAGGTTAAACATATATATGCATAACAGATGTATATACTCATACAAATATACTTACAGGTATGGGTGAGCATTCAAACAAAGATACACATCTTAATAACAATCAAACACATTATCATTCGCCATTGATAAAAGTAAAAGCATTGAAAACTAATTTTTCCATGCATCCATTAAAATATCTAAATGCTATAAATGATAAAGATGAGCGGGAGACATTCTCATGCCTGATAAATATGTTAGCAGAAGTCTTCTTTATCAACCCTTTTACAATTGACCTTTCTCGCTTCTTCCGTCCAGAAATATTCCAAAAACTCACAAGAAAACTAGACAAGAATATCTTCAAATAGACCCCAGAGTTCCATTTCATCCATTTCTTGGCCTTAAATATTTCCTTAGAACTAACTGGAGTTAAGCTGAAATCACATGTAAGGTCCCATAATAGATTGCCCATAAAAAATAGCCATGATCAAATTTGCATGCAGAGCTTGCATGGCGAGGAAAAAGACTAAACATGAAAAATGAAACACAAATAATCACTTAGTTCTTGTGGTAGCTTCCTCAAGAAGATTTATCACTTCTCCCGAGGAATACAGGAATTGAATTAAATTCTTTAAATACAACAATACATCTTCTCCCCAAATTCCTCTCCTATCTTCCTCTACTTATCTGTTAATCCTCCAACTTTGGAATACAAACACCCTGCCTATAAATAATCTGCCATCCATGTTTGGGTAGTTATCCGCTATCCAATGGTCGGGAGTCATTTCAATGAAAAACCCCTAAAAACTTACCCAATCAGCACATTACCAATGTGGCCAATTGAAAAATTTAAATTGGGTCGAGTGGCGGAGTGAGGAGATCAGCTTCGTTACGAGCTCAGGTGGGGCTCGGCCAAGCTGGCAACCCACCTTAATAATACATTACAATATTTAAACATGGCTCGACCTTATTAAGGTCTACACTATAATTAAAAGATGCATATATATGTATTAGCCATACACCACAGACATACACACAATATATATATATATATATATACACACACACATATATATACATATGTGTGTATGTGTGTGTGTGTGTATATGCATACATACATATGTATATATATATTGTCAATTCGATAAGACAAGAAATTATAATCGTTTCTCTGAACCCACTTCAACATTGGTTTGAATGCCATATAATACCTTTTAAAACAATACTTAAACAATAACCCGGGGCCTATGACCCCATTATCGAATTATACCATTTTTTTCCAACAAGGTTATTCATGATTTACTCAACATCACAAGGATCATCAAAATAAAAATAACTACACATCAGTTGCATAAGTGAAAATAAGTACACAAGTGTAAGATTGACCAGTGAAGCAATTTTAAATAGAAATAAAATTGAGAAATCATTATAAACATTATAGTTAATGAAATCAACATGATTATAACATCTGACATAATGGTTATTGTTATAAATTTATCAAGCTAAGTATGATAACCAACACAATATCACTTGAATCCAAACAAAGTATCCATTCATCCATGATAGATTAACAGGGTATGACAAGAATATGTACACAGGTGTTAGAAATGTCAAGAATTCTCACATTGGATACACATTCCTACATAAGATCTATAGCCCATAGTAACGCCTTTTCCCTTCTCTATCAGGGGACTTGATTTGATAGGGAAGCTCTCTCCCTCATCCTCGGATGGGCACAATTTCATTATCACGGCCACCGAGTATTTTACCAAGTGGGTTGAGGCTATGCCTCTTACTACTATACTTGGATCTGTGATCACCAAATTTATTATAAACTAGATCATCTACAAGTACGGAGTCCCACAAGTAATTATAGCGAATAATGGCACGCCATTCAAAAATAAACAGGTGCGAGAATTGTGTGCATAATTTAAGATATCACACCACACAACCTCTTTATACTACCCTTAGGCTAATGGGAAAGCTGAGGCAACAAATAAACCCTATATTTCATCCTCCTTAAGACAGTTAAGGAGAACAAAAGGGATTTTTGCATGTTATTTCCGGCCTTGTGGGCCTATAGGACATTGGTTAGAAATTCCATGGGGGCAACCCCCTTTTCTTTAGTCTTCGGATGTGAAGCGGTTTTACCATTGGAAATCTAGTTACCTAGCCTTCTCATATCTTTTCAAGGCATCTTTTTATGAAAATGCATACTGCAAAATGTAGTTGGTTGAATTGGAGACCCTCGATGAAGATCGACTTAGAGTTGAGCAGTGTCATACCATTTATGCTAACAAAATGTGGCGTTAGTATAATAAGAAAGTATATGAGCATGAAATATACACCTTAGAAATCTATTCTTAAGAATCAATATTCATATTGACAAGAAGACTGACGAAGGGAGAAAATTTAGACCCAAATGGTTAGGCCTGTACCAGGTAATAGAAGACTTTAAAAATGGTTTTTATCACCTATGTACTCTGAGAAGCTGAGGAATTCAATGAATCAATTAATTGGATTCACCTTAAATGTTTCTATGCATAATTCATTTTCATCTCCACTTGTACATTATTGCATTCATACTATATCTATAATTTGCATTATCATTTTGTGAAAATTGTAAACTGTAATTTACTTTTCAAAGTAAACTTTAAGACACTTTCAAAAATTGGCAAAAACATTCAATCAAACCTCTTCAAGTATTCATCATCATTGACTAAATTATTCTAATCTTTTTCATCATTTCATCTATTAGGTGGAATTTTGACATTGGTCCTACTAAGACTTGCACTGCCTAGTCTCTATTCACAGTTTCTCCTAGCTCAGGTGTCTTTGTCCCATAGTTTTGTACTAGAAGCTTCTTGGTGTCACATCTTTCCCTAAAGATCTCTTTTATGAACATAAATAGTCTAAACATTTCACCTCGTAGATCTCTTGTTTGTCCTATCTCAACCTTCGATTGATTGAGCCCTGGCATCTTACTTAGTTGTGGGGTTGAGGCTAGGGGCAAGTTTTCCTTCCCAAAAAGCACAAGCCTAAAATCAAAAAAAGAAAAAATATAATCCAACAATAAATACAAAAATGCTTTCTTTCAATAAATAATGTTACACCTCTTTTCCCTACCAATATTTTGTGACAAGCCCATACCTCTTACTAGTGGCATGAGATTGGGAAAGGAGGGAGGTTCCCTTACTTTCTCATGCCTTGTATTTAGAGATGAGCCCATGCTTCTTACCAGTAGCATGGGGCAAGGTGTAGGGGGTCTCTATCAAAACAAGTCAATAAGTTGTAAATAATTTAATGAATAAAAAGTGATTTAAAAATATCAAAATCCCAATAAAATAAATTAGATGTTATATTACACTAGAGATTCATATCATTAAAACCATATTTTGTCAACTAAGAGGCCATCCATACGGATTTAAGTCTAGTTAAACTTGTAATCAAAACACATTCATGGACTGGGTAGTTAAATTGTCCTTGTTTAGGGTTGGGTTGTGAGGTTCCTAATTGGATATTTGTCCAAAAATTTGTCTTCTTTCACCATTTCCACTCATCAAACCATACAACTCGCATCCCTCATGGTTTCT
This sequence comes from Taxus chinensis, assembly GCA_019776745.2. NCBI lineage: Eukaryota > Viridiplantae > Streptophyta > Pinopsida > Cupressales > Taxaceae > Taxus > Taxus chinensis. Next base: position 206,535,652 of record CM034157.1, read on the forward strand.
TGGTGATGAGCCCTTGCATCTTACCAGTTACGTGGGGTTAGGGTTCGAGTGGGTTCATTTTCTTATTATTATATCACATCGTATTTTTTCCAGTATAATAAAAGTCTTAAATCATGTTTTGAAAACCAAAGCATATTTTCAATGTGTGATGCCAAGTGGATCGGTTAAGATGGATGGTTGTCTATGAATCCACCCAAGTTCAAATCCCGTTCGGATATTATCCCTTCATGGTGGTTTATCGGGTGGTGGCGGGTCCTGGTATCATCAGTGGTTGCCGATGAGCGGTTCTTGCTCAGTGGTGGTGCACTTAGCACCATCAGCATTGGTGTAGGGGTGAAGTCAGGGGCTCTAAAAAATACCGTGGTGGAAATATTGCATCGATCGGTCTGGGTTCGAGTGGTCACAATTGTGATGGATTAATTATCCGATAGCATATGAGGACAATTTTTCATAAGGGAGGGGACCCAATATAACCCAAAAATTAAAGCATTTAACTATAAAAAAAATTACAATTGTTTTCATGTGCCCATAAACATAAATCATTTTTTTATGTGAAGTCATACCCATCCCCCCATACATGTAAAAGCATATAGAAACCAGAGATTCAAATTTAGTACATGAAAAACACCATCACTGGTCGACGCTTACACAGAATGTCATGTATATACGCATATTTGTCAATAAAGTTGAATTTTTTGTAAATGCCATCACACTCTAAGTGTTGTCAAAATCCCTCATCTATGATGTGATCAAAGTCTTGCAAAAAAAATACAATATATGTATTCACAAATGACCCAAACTAATAAATATAATATGCAGATATCCATCTCTTGATCCCTAGGAAGGTGCATGGCTATGACTCTTATCAATAGCTCCTGTGATGGGATCTGAGATCCTTATACTTGAGAGACCTGTGAGAGTGACCATGAGATGATGAAACAGGTGATTGTCTAGTGGTACGTAGCCCATATCTATGAGAGCAATCTTATATCTCTACCATGCCCTCTCAACTTGGCACCTCATATGTAGTAGATCATTGTGTTCCTCATCTTGGTCATGCTCCCGTTAGCATTCTATGTTGGTGAAAACATGTCTATGTGTCACCCCACCATGATCTAAGTTGTCCTGATTTTCCATAAGAAGCATCTCATCTCGCATCATACCCGTATGATGTGTTAAATAAGTATCCATGAGAATACTATGAATAAGATCTCACCAACCCTTGGTATTAGCTGCATAAACATAATAAAAAAGATAAGTGAATTAAAACTTTATATCATCATCAACAAAAAAAAAAGAGTAGAAGTGCGTAGATCAATAACAAGTCTAGTCTAAGAAGTAGAGGTCAAGAGAAGAGTAATTCTACTTACTCAGATATTTTAGCATCCAAGATGGGTCAACTGTTGTATTAGTGGTGTGTGGAGCAAGTGCTAAAACAGGCCAGTGTCTCGTCTGGCTCTAATCCATCCTCTCTAAGTGTTATCCTCCAAACCTCATTCCATCCGTACATGGATCCTCATCCCCTCTCCAAAAGTCAAGAGGCTCCTCTGAAAAATGGACCCTAAGAGTCTCCACCTTGGCCTCATAGCCTCAACCCTCCTTATTATGGAAGCCTCTCAAAAAGTGGCTATACACTCTCATGCTCCTGTGTCCTCCTCTCCTCCCTCCTCGAACCTTTACCTTGACCTCAGTCTGCCATCCTCCAGCCTACGTCTGAGAAATGGCTCCTCATTCCTCCTCCTCCTCAGACTATGTGTGAGTAAAGCCTCAAGTGTAACATCATCTAAGGTCAAATTGGCAATCTTGTGGATGTTAACTGATTCGGGACCCCAAGGTGTACACAATAATCCACTTGAGCTTACCCTTAAGGCCAGCTCTAGCCTCTTCATTCATGCCCTATGTATACTAATGGAGTTGTTGTGAGTAAACATCAATGAATAAGGTCTAAAATCGTCTATACCCTATGAGCTTGGATGGACCTTCCAATCTCTTAGTTCAAGTCCACTAATTGTGTAGGAGTGGCATAAATCCAAAATAACATAATCATATCACCTCCATAAGGATCATGTCCAACTAAAGGTCGTGCGATCATGTGAAGTAGTAAGTGTGAAAGAAAATTATCTACTCAGTGGACCCTTCTAGAAGGTGTTGCCATACCAACCGAGAGCTTGCTGCTCAAATGCCCTAGGATTTGTTATCCCAATGCCCCAAAATCGAATATGGGATCATCATCTTATATACCCAACTCATAACTAATTGTCAGGATGACTAGGAATTGTCCCCTCATCCATTAAGCCCTAACCCTGTAAATATCATGCGTAATAGCATCCCACTCTATGTCACTCCCCATGCATACAGTCTGGCTCATGTTATCAATTCAATGATTCTAAATGATAATGGCCCAATAATAGAGTAACTTTATCTCCAGCCCTCGTGGGTGCATGTAAGTACCTGAAGCCAAAATAGCAATGATAGCCTTGCATAAGGCAGCTTGATATGAACCGATCAGGAAACTGACAACTCCTTAACCTCTTAGTCATAATCTATGGAACTAAGCTATCCCTTCAGGCCAAGTCACTCTAGCCTCATAGAAGAAGACGCAACCTATATACTGATGAGACTGTTACCACTGATACCACACTCAATAGTCATCTTCCTACCTAGTGACAGGAACACCCAAAATGTTGATGTTTCACATCCTTATTTAGTGTAATGTCCACTCCCTCTCTGTATTCTATAGGATAGCCATAAAACAATGCATTCCAGTCTGCATCCCAATATCTCACTTAGATCACATAACAAATAATTGTCGGGTGTATGTAATTAGTGTTTAATATCCTAGATATCATGAGCCCCTTGAGTAGCAGCCATACTAACCAACCTCATTCTTCGCTGTCAATGAGCATCCAAAAACTGGGGACTATCAGTTCACACTCCCAATGCTCGGCCCCATCTGATATAGGGGATCATTGCATTCATAAATAGAGAAACCCATAACAAGTGTAGGATGACCTAACAATACATTATCAGGCTTCACCAAAAACAATTTATTGATAAGGAGACTGTGGTAGGTAGTACCCAATGATGTAAATGCACCATTTATCATTCAACATGTGGCCATAGATGAGTCTCATATGCTCTCCTAGCTGATCGGGCAACAACGACTAGGTCTAAATAAGTTTGTTATAGTTTATAAACTACCTTGTAATATGGTTCAAGCAAGGTCAAAGTAGAGAAATTCTAAAATACTGATGAGCAATGTTCAATAATTAGGGATAGAAGCGGAGTAAGAAACTGTTGATCAATGTTTAAATCTCAATGCCATGGCTCTGGCACCAGTATCATGTGTCAAGTCTCATGGTAAGACATATAATGTATCAAAATATTTTAGAAAAGGACTGTGCCACTGAAGGATCCAGCAAATGAAAGTTTGATGGTTATTATCCTCCTACCATTGATAGTCAAAGGACTTCACCTAGATCATTTCCAATGAGTTAATGGGTTCATTATTGTCACACAAGGCACAAATTAACACATATAAGAATTTTCCCCTAGAAAACGCCTTCAAAATATATATTTTTGTTGGTAGAGGTAGAGGAAGTTCTAATTCAAGAGGAAGATCCCAGATAACTCAATAGGTCATAGAGGAGATAAAGTATGTGCAACTGGTTAGAAAGAGTGTTGACGCCCTCAAACATTACCCTCTTATTTTCCTCAAGTTCTAGAAAATTTTGAGTCAGTACTATGGAGTAATATGTAGCTTTTGCAATCTGAATATCTTTATAATTCATCTAGACACCCATAATTACGCCTAAGTAATATTGAAATACTTAAATTGTGCTAATTATCAAAAAAATGTTCTTATAAATTAGAGACATTACCGTCAAAATGTAGATCTCATCTTCTCTCCTATCATCGTTAATTAATTAATTGTACTACACTAATTAATTAAGTCACCTATCCAACAAATAAATTATCCTAATTAATTTAACCTTCCGTTAATTAATCCCCCTGCTATCTAGACTAATTAATTATTATTAATTAATTAGCTTCCCCTTTCATTTAACCAATAAATCAATATTTAATTGATTTAATCCCCTTCTATAGTCTAAATCATGCTAATATTCCTCTAAAAATCTTCTATAAGCTTGCACATCTATTAATTAAATCATCTTGATTAATTAATGAAAACCCCTTTATCCACATGAGTCACTAAAGGACAAACAAACCCTCCTAAAGTTAACTCAACCCTTTCTAAACCCCCCTTATCCACAACTAACTCAACATCTCTATTATCCCACATGCAAAGGGATGTAGTGATTCCTTTATCCATTGGGCTATATAAAGAGCCCTCCTCCTACCTTTACACTAACACCTAAATTCCTTGAGAAGATAAAAAGCAAAGCACATAGAAAATAGACTATAAGCCATTTCCTTTTTCATATCTTGAGAATTCACCATTCGAAGAGCTAAGCATCATCCTTTTTGCATTGTATCCATCCAAGTTAGTGTTTGAAGTCATATGGAGAGGTGTCAAAAGGGTCTTGTAGCCATAACTTTGATGAAGACTCCATTCTTGAAAATCTTGGATATCAAACAACCACTAACTATTTTGATTGCTAAAAGATCTATATAGGTCTATTTCATTTTGTTAGTTAATTCAAAAAGAGTAGAGGTTCAATAAATGGATTAGGATGTTAGCTTGAAGGTTTTTTTTCAATGTTCTAATGCATAGTATTGATGTTGTAGGTTAGTTATGCTTAAGATATAATCATGATGATGCATTGAATTTAGATTTAGCTTTGGTTGTAGGACTACTAGGTGTTAGTTCTAATCTTTCTTGACCTTATCTAAACAAATATCGTGCATTGTACACATATTGCATGCCCCGATGGGATGAGATCCTTTGTCCCTTGGAATTCTAGCTCGAATTTTATTGTTTTTTGGCTAACCCTTTGATATACACATATGGCAAATAATGTTCAATTTCTTGGGAATTTTGCTAGTATTATATGTGTAGGTTCTCACTTAGAACTTTCATTATAATGGGTTGTTGTCAATTTTGAGCTAACTTACTAAAATTTGGAGTGTTTTGAGCTTATTGGTCTCTTTCACCATATTTTGACTACAAGAGTGGTGCAGGCACACGGAAAGGGGCACTAGACCTGGCACTTGTGCACTAACCCAGGCACAAGCACACTAAACTTGACACAGGTGCACATTCTGGCACTATCAGACACTTTTCTCGAATTGTACCTTCACTGCTACTTGAAACCTGTCGGGCGTAGCGCATACACCCTAACCCTGGGCATAGGCATCATAATCCTAGTGGCGTAGGCATCTCTTTTGGTGGCGCAGGCACACTTTTAGAATCTGATATTGTTTTAATCTTTGGTGGCACACACACATTTCTGGTGGTGCGGGAACATCTCTGGTAGCATTCATGTGCTCTGTCGATATTTATATTGTTGTTTTAATCTTTGGTGGTGTACATGTTGTTCTGGGGGCAAACATACCTCTCGGGTGGTGGAAGCGCATTGTAAATTGGAATTTACACAAATTGGCGTAGACTCCCTAAACCACATGCATAGATGTCTTCGATCTGAGTTGGCGCATGTGTACTTTCAAATTTCTTAAGTTTAAGGTGTTAAGTTTCCTAACTTTCTTGCAGGTAACATCATTACAGGTTAAATACACATTCTTTGAAAGGATGTTGCTATATTATTAAACATGATTAGATGAACCTTGCATGCTTAATTATAAGAGTAAGATCATGTATTCTCTTCCCTCACATGCCTTTTAGAGCAATCTTGGGAATCATAAACGATTCTTATGTCTTTTTTATGCTTTAAGAATATGTTAAGAATGTCCTTAATTGAGCAATGGATATAACTTGGTAACATTCGAATTGAAGTGTTTTTTCATTTGTTGATCTTCTTGAATTTTGGAAACATCATGTATGCTCTTCTCTTGCATCCTTAAGGAAATCTTGAGAATCAGAAATGATGTTTAATCATTTTATGGAAAACTACTAATCTCATTGTGTAGAATCAAAACACAATGCTTATCAAAGAAATGTGGAGTATGAAACAAAGTTAAAAAATAATAATACAGTTGTCCATACAGGTTGCCAAAAGGTGTTCAAGTAAACCACATCAAATTAAACAAGATAAAAAGATCACACCACATTCAAAACATTATATTTACAGGTTTCAGATAAGGATATGTCCCTCTCCACTTAAAACCAGGAACATAACACCTTTTAGCATAACACCTTAAGCTACAACAATGGGGGTGATTCCTAGGAACCCCAAAGTAGTCCACGCAAGAGAGAACCTTGGGGATGAAATGGGAAGTGCTCTGCACAACCTTCTTAACTAGTTTTTCCTTGTGAGTTAGTGTTACCCGGTTGTACATATGGTAACCCCAATGATATTACACGATAGATGCACTAGTTTCCTACTGTTATTAAAGGGGGTAAAGTAAATCCAAGATACTCCCAAGATTAGTCATTGTGACTTTTTGGGTAAATCGACGCTCACTTAAGATATCTTTGTAACACCTAGGGCTAGGGAACCACCTAGGAAGATATTCTTTGACTAGGAGCCCAACTTTGATCATTCTCAAAACAGTTGTTGAGTTGTGAGCCATCTATTCATTACGAAACATGGGAAGCATTACTTTCAATTAGTTTTTCACTTGCCCTAAGGCGTAAGGTGAAACTCTTTCGAAGTGAAGGCCAGCATTTTTCATCCCCATTTTAATCTAATTCCTTCACATTCTCTTGACACTTTGTTGATCAAAAGAAGGGTGACTACCTTTGTATTACCAATCGATTGTTTCTGCCACTAAGTGCTAAGAAGGGAATTAAAGGGTATACATTGTATATAGACTTAAAAGAGTATCTTATGGGGAATCGTTGAATCTAGTTGACCCATAACTATGAACATGCTTAATTGATTTGTTATCTGAAGAATTGTAATTATAAAATGCTAGATGTAAATGATAGTTTTTACATTTAAATTAATGAAGGCATATGTTTTAAATTGAGAAGTGAAAATATTTATTTCCCATAATTAAGATGTTTGAAAAGTAGGTGTTACAACTCTATGGTTTCATACTCTAAAGTAGGCCAAAAATAGCCCATGCGATGAATCTTTCGAGTAGTAGCATGCCCTATGAAATGACCTCCACAAACCCTAATGTGAGCTTCGAAAAGGATCTTTTCTAACTCTTCTTCATCGATGCATGTTAACAACATACCATCGAAGGCTCTGTGATAGAGAAATTCTTCTACTATCACATGTTTGGGGGCTATAAAATGTAGCCGTCATCTATACTATGAATTCACTCCCCCAAGATATTCCTGGTACACAATGTGGTTGATAATGTCAGTGTACGATGAACACGAAGCAATGAGAGGCTTTGTCTCTACATAGAATATGACATTCGTCTGGGAAATCTAAATCTACCAGATCCCCATAGTCTATAGGGCTATCTGACTAACCAATCAACAATAATTTGTCCTCTTGATGGACTTTTGGTTAACAAAGGTGAGTTCAAACTCACCCATCAGATGTTAGGAAACGATCAACCTTCTTGGACAAGGCATCCTAAGATATAAAGGTTAGTAGTTATCTCATGATTTAATTATCACTCATGCGTCTCTTGATTAAACATGTAATGCCTTAATCTGTTTGTTGTAAAAAACTATTGCCAGACACTATTTCTCAGCTTGTGTGTAGCATGTCTCGTAATCGAGAAGAGTATGAACTTATGAAGTAAATACACTGCTCACGACAATCATCATCCTCTTGTGCCATCATGCACGCTAATCGAGACATCAATGGCTTGGGAATATAAGATCAGAGGACGGTCAGCCTTTGGGTGGCATGAGTGTAGGCGGCGACATGAGGAAGCATTTCACTGACTCGAACACTTCATGACACTCAATTTTCGAGGTTTTGGAACATTCTTTCTTTAATAATCCATTGATAGGATGAATGGTCATATGTTAAGTTAGGGATAAACTGCAGAATTGATCCAAGTTTACCCAAGAAAGACCTGATGCTTGATTTGTCCGTGTTGGTGGTAACATCTCCAAAACTGCCCGAATCATTTGCTTCCGGATCAACATCAATGCCTCAGGATGAAATGATATATCCCAATAGTTTTCCTCCGTCACTGCCAAATACACATTTTTCATAGATTTAGTGTTACCCCATATTCAATTAAGACATGAGAGAATGATGTGGAGCACCTCAAGGTGATCACCACATTTCTTTTCCTTCGCCAAGTAGCTCATCAACGTACAGACTCAATGATCTTATGAATAAGGTCATGGAAGATATACGTCATTTGCCAGTTAGTAAGTGGCTCCAACATTCTTCAAACTGAAAGGCATGACACCGTAGCAAAAGGTTCCCCAAGGAGTTGTGAAAGTGGTTTTGGTTCAGATCTTCCTCAGAGATCCTTATTTGATTGCAACCAGAGAAACTGTCCATAAGTGATAACAACTGCGTAATCCAGTTCGTTGCATCTACAATGATGATGTCGATGGAAGGCAATGGGAAATTCATCGTTGGGACAAACTTTCTTAATGTCTCTAAAGTTAATACAAATGTGTATTTTCCTGTTCTTTTTAAGGACCCGGAAGAAGTTAGACACCCATATGGAATAATCTAACCGGTTTAATGAAACCCACTATGCAAGGAGCTTCATTACTTCTTCTTTAACCAATCAAAGGCACCTTTAGCTTCATGGGTCGTGAATTTCTGCTTCACAAGTTGGGCGTAACATCAGGCTTTGTGACTAGAGGTTGTGAACTTACCATGTCAGGAGCAATGCCCGTCATTTCCTTATAGTTTGAAAGTGAAAAGGATTTTGAATCCTCTTTAAGTACCTTGGTATGCGCTTCTATCTCTTCCAGAGTCAGGGAAGAATCGTGATTTCAAGATCTAAGGATTCCTCCTGCATCCCTATATTGATATATATGGTTCCTTCGATTAGAGAGGTGTTACCCTCTTCAAACTCAAGTGGGGTAGGATGGTAGTTCCAATTCTTCTTCTTCTACCTCATATATCTAAAGACCTTCTGATGAGGAGAGGATACATCGTGCGATTTCCAAAGTAGGAGAGGAAGGGTGAGGTATAAGAGAAAATATTATCTTATGGTGCATGGGATGAAGATTAATGTATGTATTGAGGTACCCTAGGATTTCCTCACCATTCTCCGCATACTCCAAAGTGGTGGACTCATTATGAGTCTCAATATATGCTAGAATTGTGTTGGTCGACACTTCTTAAAACCAAGAGGTTTCGGATCAAACATAAACACTGTAAAATCATGGTTCATTCAGTTCCTCTCTTGGAACAAGATCCGCGAGGAGGACAGTGGTCATGGAATCGGCCATCTAGTTGTTTATGCTCTCCGCGGTATGGCTTTCTGATAGAAAATGAAGTCAAAATCCTTGGAAAGTTCTAAGTATGACGTGGATTTTTAGAGTTACAAGTGCTTTTGCTCTAGTCTCATAGAACTTCTAATACTTGATTAGCAATAAGATTGAGAGTCACCCAAAACCTCTCATGTTGTTCACGCCCATCCTCTTGGCTACGATGAGACCAAGACGTACGAGCTTTCATACTCTTTGGTCCGTTATTTGTACATTGAACGTTTAGCCTAAAAGCAAAAGGAATGACCCTCTGCCTCAAGGGAAGTGAGGATCACCCCAGCCCCAACGCCAAAGCGGCACTTTGCACTATCATAGTTGAGATTCCAGTAGTCATCGGGGAAGATGGCAGTTTGATCCTTTTTTTAATATTCTTTCTTAAACTTCTGAATACTTCAACCACGAACAGATCTCGTTCAAAGCCCTCACCAGGAAGAGAGGAACCGATTCCAAGAGAATGGCCTAAGCCCTAGTGAATTGAACGGTGAAAATGATATGAAATTCACTCTCCATAAGCTTGACTATCTCAACCGTAGTTTTCGTTGACACCATTTCTACTACAACGCAGCTTTAATTTCATCAGAATAAACCCCTTTGATTGCCTTAGGGGTTTCCAACTCAGTCATAGGAACAAACTGGAGACTCGGGCTTTGATTCTTGATGCTTGTTCAAATGATTGGCTGGGTAGTTTCGAATACAGTATGAACCCCCGACTTTCTTCTTTAGGTTAGCCAAATGGATGTCTAATGGCTTTGGGTCACCGTGAGCTACACGAAGACCTTATCCCATGTGCAAGAATATGACCCTCTTGGAACAACGTGGAAGGTATTTCCTTTCATTCTATGAATCCAGGGTCGACTGAGAATTATAGTATAGTTAGTTTCCTGATCTATAATATAAAACTCAGTCAACAAATGGTCTTTGGGTCTAAGGGTAATCGAAATCACTATAGTCTCCAATGGAAGTTGCTTTGAGGCTATCATAACCTCTCAGACGTGTTTCACATTGAAGGAAAATTGGTTTCTCCATATCCTAGCTTTTAAAGAAATGAGAAAGGGACTATATTAACAACAACCCTATTGTCTATCAACCATAGAATTAAAATTTCTGTTGTTATATCCAAACCTATAGATACAACATCGGATCACTTATTCATGCCAACTCAGTGTCAGTATGCACCTTTCTAATTTCAAATACGAAACCAACATATCTCTCTCAGGTTTGCCCCGATGGATAGACATGAAATTCTATGTGATTGATTTGGAACTCTATAAGAGGAGTGACGTGGATAATATTGCCAAGACCCAATGCACTTCCAATAAATCCGATCTATGCGTACAAGAATTATTCAAAAAATCCAAGAAGGAAATGTGGGAGAAGGTCTTAGTTCAAATCTATAGATCAAATCATAAGCTCCTACTGGCTTGGGAGCCACTGAGGTATCATCGTCCTGATTTAGAAGTATCGATGGGATGATATTGTTAAGAATAATCTTTGGTATAGGTTGTTGCATTAACTTTGGGTTTTTTTTCTAGCTCCACTAAGCCCAAAATATTATTATGATTCTGACCATCTAAAGGGGGAAATACTAGAGGGTTTATAGATGTAAACTCCTTGTGATAATTTTTTCCAATAGGCATCCCCTTTTTCGTACCATGAGGATTGAGCTTTCCATTCTCATGATGTGTTAAAAGGGGGTCGCTATTAACCCCGTGAGTAGAATTCTTATGGGAAATAGGTCCCATGTGATAATTTTGCATTTTTTTCATTGGTTATGATACTAATTTTTGAAATTATTCAGATATTGGTCTGAGTACTAAACCATGCCTTGATCCTGGACCTATTGTGAAGGTGTAACAGGAGGTGGAGAATGGATGACTAAAGTTCATCACATTAGTAGAAAGAGTGAAACTATTACCCCTTTTAGTTGTTAACATTCACATTTTTGTTACTGTTACTCATATTTAGTGTTAAAAACGTTCAACTTCTTGGATTGGTTAGTTACATCATCCGTCATAACACCATGGTTCTTATTACAGACATTGGATCCTTGATTATTTTGTTTAAACTATTTAGGTAGTTTAAATTACCTTAACAGGGAGTGACCAGTCTCCCATTTGAGTCATACATCTTTCAGCCACTATCAATTGATGATTTTTCAATGTGTAGAACACCCTTTAAGACCTCGTCATAGCTTCTACGATGTAAATTTTACACTTCCTCAGTCTTTTTATTGAGGGAATCGACAAACAAGTCGTAAAGCTCCATTTGGTCTATGTTTGGAGCACTAGCCGAGGAGTAGAGGACCTTCCATAATCACTAAATTAAATGTGTGCTGGATTCATTATTCTCTTGCTTATTATGAAGGAATTATCTGATTCTTGTTCTTAAAAGTTTGTTCATATCAATAGCCTTTATGAACTCCAAAACATTTTTTTTAACAAATGAATCGACGCTTATGCTATCCTGTAGCACTAGTCAAGAGAAATATAATACACAAGATCTTGGGGAAAATTAGAGCTACAACCACGTCTCATGGGAGTAGCTCTCTGATTGAGATCATATGCGCTTTGATATGCAAATTTTTTTCCACCCCCTTTGAACTTTGACAACTCAAGCAATAATCTTGGAAGCATTACACTTTATATGGTAAAGTCAATGGGCTCTTTGATATATTCGGTGTATGTTCCCGATGCATAGGTCTCTACCATGGACAAACCGTGATGGGGAGGTGGGGGAGGAATAAGAGGCTGATATGGAAAAACATAAGCATTCACAGGGGCATAAGGCTTTCCCTAAGACTACGAACATATGAGCAAGTAAAGGAAAACATGTCCCCCTACGGTGATTTGGAATACATGTAGAGGTACGACAGAACATTTCATTGGTATGGATTACTAGGTGCCAAACAAGGGAACATTTCATTTCTAGGTGGGATGATATTTAAGAATGCATATTTGGTTGATGCTTATGGGGGATGTTTGTATGAATTATGAGAGGGCATACCTAACGTGTCCGAATAAGTAAGAAGATCTTTAGGGTGCGGAAAACCCATATATAAAAAGAGGAGGTGAAGGTGCAAAGGGCACATAACTAAAGTTGTGAACATGGCGAGGGTATTTCTTTTACCTATAAAAGGTATAAGACGCAGAGGTTGGGAAAGCTCTAACTCCCTAGCTCTATCAACCAATGTTTAAATTACATCACCCGAAGATGATTTTTCATTTATCTTAGGCATGTTCCTAGTCTAGTTGGGAAGTAAAGGACTGTGATGTCCTGGTATGGCTTGATCTTACAGAGGCGACCACTCTTTCGATGTACTTCCTCTTATAGGAGGAGGGGTAGCAGTTTGTTTTCTGAAGAAGAACATCAATGTACTCTTTCATCTTGTCCAAGGACTCGTCTATTATATTAGACACTCATCTCTTTAGGTGAAGTGTGCTAGGATTTAATTGTTTGACAATGGGTAAGATGGGAGTGAATCATATTGCATGCTAATTTTTTGTATTGACAAGACCCAAGGATGGAACCCCTCCTCTCCCATGAATTTTTTGTTATGCGAGTCAGAGAGATCAAGTTCTAGGCTATACATGGGTTGATCAAACTCCTCGATCTTGACTGATGAGCCATTTTTTTCGGCACCTTTAGGAAGATAAGTGTGAGGGGAAGGTAAATTGAACGAGTAATTATGATTCCACCAAGATAGTGATGGTGACTATTGGATACCCATATTATAATTTAATATGCTTCAAGATCTAAAATGGTTCTGTCATATTCTTCACCTGACATATTCGAGCCATATATAAATATCCATATAATAATGGGAGAGGAAAAGTTTAACTGAAAGAAGGAAGAAATAAAGGAAACAAAAAGGAGCAGTCCTTCACATCGGGTTCACCAATTTTGTACGTCTTAAAATAAACATGAGATCTTAAGCACACGTGACCTCCCAAGGTCATGCTAGGAAAATCGTAATGGAATGGATAGATGGCTATGGAATGGGATAAATAAGGTGGATAGGAAGAATGCACTAAAATGTATGATAATGGCCAATAAGTAATCAAGGAAATCAAATTTCCTTAATGGGCACTATGGAAATCTGCTCATCTAAGGAAAATAATTATTCTCTTACTTGGGTGGGAGAAATGCAATGATCAAGGAGAATGGACACACAAAGGAGTCTATCAATGCCAGTTTCAACAAGCTCCCTCTAAATTAGCTGTGGGATGCAGGGGAATTGTCATGCATTTTCCTCGTAGAAGTATCCAGACAAGGTCATCGAGGTGTGGTAGGGAACATGTGAATATGACAAAAGGGAAAATTGTGGGAACTATTTGCAACCAAGTTGGCTTTGATAGAACTCGTAAGATAAGGAGGGTGTGACCCACATACAAGTTCATGATGGTTGTCTGCATAGAGCTCTTGGAGAAAATAAATCTCGCCCTCATTGGAAAGTTTTTGGGAGCCAGACCCAATGTTGATATTATCAGAAAATGGGCCATGAGACACTGGAAGCCAAAAGTGGATTTAAATATCACCACCATGGCAAAGGGTTTTTTTTAGCCCATTTCAATCAATAGGCTAGATGTGGATTCAGTCCTTCTGGGTGGCCCCTTGGTGCATTGGAAATATGGGGCTTTTTAAAAAAAAAATGGTATCCAAGGTTTAACCCTAATACTGAGAATATACATACCATCCCCATTTGGTGTAGACTCTCAGGACTACCCCTTCATCTTTGGGATGATGAGATCCTTCTCCATATTGCTAGATCGATTGGTTGTCCAATCAGGCTAGATGGGCCTACAAAAAATAGATCCAGACTTGCCTTTGCAAGGTTTTGTGTCTCATCTGAAATGGAGAAGGAGTTACCTGAATACATTATTCTTCAATCAAAATTTGGGGCATGGAAACAGTCAATAGAATATGAGGCATTTCAGCTAAGATGTCTTAAATGTCATAAATTAGGGCATTTTGCCAGAAAATGTCCAGAGAGTCAGGAAGCAACAACATGATAAACCTTTTGATCATCCTGAAGAGCAAGGCTAAAAAAAGACAACAGTGGCTGAAAAATCCTCTCAGACCGATATAAATACTATAAAAAAGAACAGGCAAGATCAACATACAAGGGATAAGGAAACTAAAGACCGATGCATGTAGACGAATATGAAAATCAAAGGATAAAAAATGGTTTTAGGACCATAATAAAGAGGCCACCGGTCTATAGAAAGCTGTGGAGACCAAAAAACCCTCCATCAAGAAAGGGTGAAGAAGCTTGAAAGGAAAAAGAAAATGATCAAACAAAGGGTGAAGAATATCTAAAGGAAATGAAAAAAGATCAGGCAAAGGTGCTTGAGAATACAAATCCTATAAAACTGAACATGGAAGTGGATGAAGTAAATGAAAAAGTTTACATCCATCTAACCATTTCCAATGAAGAGGAGATGGAGAAAATTACTCCCCTCCCTCATCAAGAACTGGTAAATCAGAATAGTTGTTTGAAGAATACAGAACTGAATAAGCTGAGACAAGAAAAAGCTAAAGAACTACTGGAATCCATAGCAAGAGATCTAAATGAGGATAAAGAGTTTATAGAAATGGAGGAGCTCATAGACAATGAATACAACAGAGAATCCCCTTTAGCTCAACAACTTGATTTTGATAAAGGAAAAGAAGAAGGAGAAATTACCCCTGCATCGACAAAGATCCTTTCTGAATGTGAAAAGGATGGATTCATCACAGTTCGATGAAAGAAACGATGACTGAAAGGCTTTGAAGAAATCCCAGAATCACTATATAGTGATAAAAAGAAACAAATAGGAAATTGGGAAGCTTCCACTTCAAGAATCACAAGAGCTACTACAAAAAGAGTTGTGAATATTGGAGTTATCTATAAAAAAGGTAGACCCTCCAAAAGTGATGTAAGGAAAAAAGAGACTGAGAAAGAAATTGTAGATGGTACTCAAAGTCTTTTGAGCCATCCGGCAACCGCCTCCCCAATCCTTTTTTAATGAAAGTTTTATCTTGGAATGTCAGGGGACTAAATGGGGGTCCTAAACAAAGAATGCTTAAGGAACTTAGAAGATCAAGCAGACCCAGTATCCTTCTAATTCAAGAAATGAAAATGAAAACTAAAGCTGTTGAAGAGTGCAAAAAGACTTTCTGGGAGAATGTTGCCTTTGCTGCTTCTGATTCTCAAGGGGCTTCTGGAGGTTTAGCGGTCTTCTGGGACACTAAAATTGTTCATGGTAATGTGCTTTTCTCCTCTCAAAATCATTTAGCTATAAATTTTAAAAATCTTGAGAACAATTCTAGTTGGGTCCTTTCAAATATCTATGCTCCAAATACTGCTGCTGGTAGAAGAAATTTATGGAAAGAGTTAGCTTGGTTTAGAAATAATTTTGAGGAATCTAACTGGCTGATTATGGGGGATTTTAACACTCCTCTAAACCCTGGGGAGAAATTTGGAGGGAACTCTGATTTCTCTACTAGCATGGAAGATTTTGCTGACTTCATTTCATATCTCAATCTTATGGACATTGAACTTCATGGTAATCAATACACTTGGTCTAACAGAAGAATTGGAGAAAATTTGATTCAGGTAAGATTGGATAGAGCTCTCATTACTGCTAACTGGATCTTAAATCAGAATTTTCATCTCTCCTCTTTACCTAGAACTGGTTCTGACCACAATCCTATTTCTCTTAACTTATTCAATTGGTCTAAGCCTTTTCACTGTAACTTCAAATTTGAAAAGATGTGGCTTGAGCATGAGGACATTCTAGATAGAATTAAAGAATGGTGGACTTGGGAAGGGACAGGAACAACTCAATTCAGACTTCTTCAGAAGCTGAAAAATGTGAAGCAAAAGGTTAGAACCTGGAATAAAGAGGTTTTTGGCAACATCTTTGATCAGAAAAAAGAGATTAAGTGACAAATGGAAGAGTTTGAGCTAAAAGTTTCAATGAAAGGTATGACTTATGAGGATCACCAAAGAGAAAAGAAACTTCTTTCTGACCTGCATAATATCAATAGTCGTGAGGAAACCTTTTGGAGAATGAAATCTAGAGCTCTTTGGTTAAAGGCTGGTGACAGAAACACAAATTTTTTTCATATGACCACCCTCAAGCATAGGGCTTGTAACAAGAATTACTGAAGTCTCCAAGGGGAATGGTACCATTACTAAGGATGCTAAGGATATTAAAGCTGAAGCCCTAAAATTCTATGAGAATATTTTAACTGAGAACAATTCTTATAATGAGCAAGTAGCCTCCTTCCTTTTAGACTCCATTCCTAACAATTTGCTTCCAGAAGAGAGATTTAAGAGCCTTTCTAAAGCTGTCACCATTGAGGAGTTGAAAAAAGTTGTCTTTTCTCTAGAAGGTGATAAGGCTCCGGGCCCTGATGGATTCTCTACTAATTTCTTCCAAAGATGTTGGGATATATGCTCTGAAGATTTGTTGAAAGCTGTAAATGAGTTTTACAGAACTGGAAATCTAATTAAGGAATTAAATAACACACATATTGTTCTTGCACCTAAGAAGCTGGATGCAAAGGATTTTAAGGATTTTAGACCAATCAGCATGGTTAATGTGGTTTACAGAATTTTCACTAAGATTTTAACCACTAGACTGCAGCCTCTTCTCATAGAAATTATCTCCCAACAACAGAGCGGATTTATAAAAGGTAGAATTATCCAGGATGGGGTAATTATGGTCCATGAAACAATTCATTCAATGGCTAAAAGTAGAAAATATGGGATGGCAATAAAGTTAGATATGCATAAGGCATTTGATAGAGTCTCTTGGAAATTCATGGATGAGGTACTGACCAAGTTTGGATTTCAAAATAAATTCAGAAAAATTGTCCAAGCTTGCATCTCTTCTCCTAGATTTTCAGTGGTTGTCAATGGTGAGCCTATTGGTTTTTTTGCTAGCAATAGAGGCATACGACAAGGGGACCCCATGTCCCCTTTTCTGTTCATCATAATGGTTAACAGTCTCAGTCGTTCTATTACAAAAGCTATATACAATGGTATGATAAAAGGCTTTCAACCTACTTCAGACAATCAGATTTCTTCCCATCAGCAGTTTGCTGATGACACTATTCTGCTCCTTATGGCCTCCATCATTGAAGCTAAGGCTATCAAAACCATTCTCTGATTCTATGAGGAAGCCTCGGGACAGAAAGTAAACTTTGATAAAATCTCGGTATACTTCTTCAATACTCCTATTGAAAGACAAAAAAAGATTGCTCTCATTCTTGGTTGCAAAATCAACTCCCTCCCAGCTACTTATCTAGGACTCCCTATGAGTACTAGTAAGGTTTCTAATGAGGTTTGGAATGATTTTCTTAAGATATTTTAGAAAAAATTAGCTGGGTGGAAAGGGGCTATCCTCTCAAGTGCTGGTAAATGTTTATTGATTAAAAGCACTCTTCAGAATTTACCCATCTATATCATGTCAATGTTCAACATTCTAGCAGCAGTGGTGAATAACATTGAAAAAATTCAAAAACACTTCTTATGGCATGGGACAGAAGAAAGGTTTAGATATCATTTAGTAGCATGGGATCAGGTTTGTAAGCCAAAGAGGATCGGGGGTTTAGGAATCAAAGATATCAGAAATATGAATGCTGCTTTAATTGCAAAGTTGGGTTGGAGGCTAATCAAAGAGCAGAAACCATGGACTGAGTTGATCAAAGTCAAATACCTTTCTAATCAAAACATGAATTCCTTTCTCTTTGACCAGCTGCTTCCAAATGGATCACTTTTCTGGAACAATCTTCTTCACATCAGGCATATTCTCTCTCAGGGCTGTAGATGGAAACTTGGAAATGGACAGGACATTGATTTCTGGCATGACATCTGGTCTGACATAAGTTGGGATACCACTTTTAGCTCCATCAAAGATAACCTAATTAAAAATTATGGAAAGAAAGTCAAAGACTATATTGAGGTGTCTGGTAACAGAAGGAACTGGAAGCAACTCAAAGTTGACGAGGAAAATATGCAGCCCACTGTCTCCTCCATGCAGACTCATCTCTCCCTAATACATATCAGTCAACATGATAATAAGGATGAGATTATTTGGATAGACTCCTTTGATGGAGAATATTCAGTTAAATCTGGTTACAATTCTTTTTTTGCTTCTATTGAAAGTGAAATTGATTGGCACAAGCTCTGGATGCCTGAGCTAACTCCTAAAGTAAATTTCTTCTGGTGGCTTATCATCAAGGGTAAGATTCTCACTAATGAAAATCTCATTAGGAAGGGTTTTATCATGCCTAACAGATGTTGCATGTGCCAAGAAGAAGCTGAAGACATTAAACACCTCTTTCTGCATTGTAAGTATACTTCCAAAGTCTGGCATCTTATTTTTGAGAATTTCAATCAGAAATGGGTTTTCCCCCATACTTGTCTACAGGCATGGGAACAATGGAACTCCCCATATAAGCATTGTGTGATCAGGAGGCTATGGCAACTGGTTCTCCCTCACACCATGTGGAGAGTCTGGAAAGCTAGAAATGATGTTATTTTCAGAAATACCAGAAAGATATGTACAAAAGTCTTTAAAGAAATTATCATTGCAGTGAAAGACAACATTGAAAGATTTAAGCCTCCCAAAAATAAACTTTATCCAAGGAAGAGGAGCACATTCTTGCTGCTTGGAACATTGGCACTGATAGCATTAAGCATAAGGATAACAACAACATTGATAGATCTTCTGTACGTTGGATTCAGCCACCCACTGCATGGTACAAACTGAACTTTGATGGAGCTTCAAAAGGTAATCCTGGGGATTCGGGAGGTGGTGGGGTGATCAGAGATCACAGAGGCTGCTTTGTTGCCACTTTTTCTGAAAGATGGGTAAGCAAACAAATCATTACTCGGAAGCTTTAGCAGCGCTCTGGGGAATAAGGTTGGCTAGAGATTGTAATATTTCTAATATTATAATTGAGGGGGATTCGTTGAACATTATTAATTTGTTAAATCAAAAGCAACCCCCAAGCTGGTCTATCAGGGATTTCATTAATGAAGCTATTGAAATTTGCAATTGTTTTGATAATTGTAAGATTATCCACACCTATCGTGAAGGCAATAGAGTGGCTGATAGTTTAGCAAATATTGGTGTCAACAACACAATGCAAACATGGTTAAGTGGTGACCCTCTTCCAGCCAAAGTACTTGATGACATCACTAAAGATATACATGATTTTGAACACAATCATTAATAGATATAGAGCAGGTGCCAAGGATGTGATTATTAATTTCAATGGTAAGTTTAATGATGTTTTTAAAATTCTGCACGCTTCAGAGGTCCCCAAAAGTAGAGATGGTATAGAGTCGAATGGAATTCAAATTTTTACCGTTGTGCAGAGCAGGAACAATACCGGAAAAATGGGGGGGCCTCCATGCAAGACCGAACCCATTCACGATCCAGCCTGGAAAAATGACACAATTCTTTGGCATTATCTACAAATGGGGGGTATTTCAAATCTCATTGAAAAGATGCAGGGTTTTGACCAGGACATCTCGGTGAAATTTGCAAATGGTTGGAGAAAACGTACTGTTGAGTATGGAGAAGTCAGGGTCGAGATCTCTGAGGAACTCATCACCCAGGTCACGGGGCTGAACCTGGATGGAGCCAAGTTCTTCAACAAAAGAGTCGACCATGAGGTTGAGGCTAAAAAATTTCTCGAGGAAGGGGAGCACCTCGAGTTTGTCACGGCTGGAATAAAAGTGGCCTCTATCCCTGAGCCCTTTGCTGAGATAGCATGGATGATGGTTAGGTACGTCACACTTGAGGGAAGATATGTCACCATTCCCCTGAAGCATTTAATATTTCTCAATCATTTTCGTAGGAATCTAACCATCAATTTCCCACATTATCTGTTAAATTCCTTGGAGAGGTCTATTTTAGAAGTCCAGAATCATACCCAGGGTTGTACCCCTACACCAAGGTCTGATTCTACTCATCCACCACCACTGCATCTCTTGCTCTCACCCTCTGCCTACTCCCCCTGTTATTCTCCCTATCCCTGCGACAAAGGTCTGGACTCTGCTACCTCTAGCAGAAAGATGAAAGGAAAAAAGGCTAAGGTTTCCCTGCCTTCTTCACAAAGGATTCTGCGTAGCCACAGGGATATTGAACTTGCTGAGAACTTATTGCATATCAGTAAACCTGTTGAAGAATGCAGAGATGTGGATCTTCTTACCAGGGTTGGAAAGCTTGAAGAGGAGATTAAAGACCTCAAAAATGCTCCTAGAAATTTGAAAAAACAAAAGGAAAGAGGAAGTTACAAAATTCTGAGGACAATGATACTACTGCTGAGATTTTTAAGAAGCTCCTTTCACTTGATGCCAGGCTGGGCAATGCCAAGGGACGTCATGACTGCATCATCTCTACACTGAAAGGTGTTTATAATTTTATGGAGCAACACGTGAGAAGTGTTTGCAGCCTTAGTGGCATTCCTGATGACATCTGGGATTCTAATGAGACTCGTGACCTTGCCCTTGCTCAGGCAGACATGAATGATCCTTCACATGCCACGGCCATTGCGCTATTCACCTCTCTTCAGAAAATTAAGGTCAAGATTGACAGGGCAGTCAAATAGTGCAGTGCCCAGGTGTTGTTTAGTTGCTGTGAAGTTGTTTTTCAGTGGTTTTGCTGTTGTTTTCTTGCTGGGATGCCCTGTTTTGGATCCCTCTTTGAAGTATTTTGGTCCTTTTGTTCTTCTTCGGATCTCAGTTTGGATAGATCTTTTTGTACTCACTTTACTGATATATCTGGCTTTTGAGCCTACATGTTTAAGGCATTTAGCCTTTCTTAGTTGGGTTTTCTCCTTCTGGTATCTGGCTACTTGAGCCTTTTTGTACTCAGGGTATAGTCCCTTCAAAACTATTTATCCTTAATAAAAAAACTAATTAACAAATGAAAGCTAACTAATTAAATAAAGGAAATAAACTAATATAATTATTTTTGTGCTTTTAAATGATTTTAAACAAGAAGGGAAAAAGACAAATAAAAGCAAACTAATTAAATTAATCTAATGTTTTTGTATTTTATGTTTACTGGAAATAAAATAAATATGCAGAGACAAAGTAACTTCTTTTAATTAAATGCAATTGCTTCTATTCTAATGAAGATTAAACTAAATAGAGAGATAGTTAGATGTGGTTATTTCCTTGTGCAGAATATTTAATTAATCTAATAAAAAACTTTATTTATCCTATTTGTAATTGTGGATGCAAAACCTTCCCTATGAAGAAATGTAAATCTAACATGCAGAAATAGAAGCTTCTAAAGATAACTTTCCATGCAAATCTACAAGGATAGGAAGAGAAGAAGCTTTTCATGAAAGCTTTTCTTGTGTGTAACCAATATTAAATTTTGAATGTAATGAAATTTCCTAAACAGTTTAATAAATGAAGAAATTATTAGAAAGCATTGTGGCAGAAAATTCCTCAAAATCTTTCTCAGGAAAATCCATAGGGATAAGTTGAGAGGAATTCCTCAATGGAAGCTCTTGTAAATAAAACCTAATATAATAACAATTTCAATCGAATATTTTTGAAATAATGTGTTTAATCAGACTAAAGATTTGAATCTATTTAAAATAAACAATGAAACTTACAGGAATTCAAAGACACCCTCAACCTGGAAATGTCGTACTAAAACACATCTAATGTTGGTAATGCTTCTTGATGTCCCCTCAGCTTCTTTCCAATGTGTATTCAATGTATCCAGAGAGTTGTGTTGGAAATATGTGTAGGAATAATGGTAGAATGATGGAGTTGTCTGGTTTGCAGGTAATGTAGCAACAATGCGAGCAAGATAGTAGAAAGGAAAAAGAATGAGTTTTATTACGTACTTCTTAGTAGGATTCTAGTAGTATAATAGTGCAAAATCAATCGAGAAACTCCAACCAATGCTTCAGGAAGAAACTTGGTTCTTATATAAATTTGGCTGAGAAGTGGTCTAACCCACTTGGTAACCAAGAAATGCCACAACACCTAAAGAAGGGGAAATTAACTTGCCAAAAATAGAAATTTAGGAAGAGAAGGTTTGTACACATCTAACAAGCTCAAGAATAGTGAAATTGGTTAAAAATGTGCGTTAAAAGTGAGTTTGAATAATTTGATACATGTTTAGAACATGCCAAAATAGTTTTGTTTAAATGCACATAGAACCGCAGGTCTGGCGTAGACCTACAGTTGTGCAACCGCTGTTATGGGAAGACTGGCAGTTACGTAACCGCCAATGCAGTTTCATAAATTAAATCCAGAAAGCTAAGGAAAAGCTTATGAAATAATAAAGGAAAGTGGGAAAATCTAGAAAATGGACAAGTAAAGTAAGATAGCATACAACAGGTGAGAATTTAGATTTAAACACCACTGGAAAGATACTTTTTCATCATTGGGGATTTCACTGTTCTTAAAATGTTTCACTATGAAAAATCATATGTGTACAGTCCCCATATATGAATTTTGAAATACTATCACCTTTTTTACTTTATGTCCATAGACATGATATGTCTGACATTCTAAAAAATTCCACAATATGCCCTGTTTTGAGATGATGGATGAACTTCATGTTTCACTTGAATCAAAAGAGAAAATTGGTTAGATGTAATGTGTATAATCAAATCATTTAGGATGTCAACATTATAACTCATATTTACTAAATGCAGTTGTAAATACAACATTTGTTAGATATGATCATTAGAGAGCATATAGTAGATATGTTATCTCATGGAAAAACATAATGTAAATGTGTATATTATCAATGTCCATAGTGTAAATTTAACTCGGTCTTAATTGTAAACATAAAATCTAAAATTGAAAGAGATGTAAAACATGGAAGGAGTACACTTTTTTTCTAGAGGGAAGATCTCCCATTCCTTTCTTATTATGAGATATTTGGATCATGTTGTTTAACTTTCCAAAATATTGGGGGTGATTAGTCCCTAATTTTTCTAAAGGAGAAAGTGGGTATTGGGTGCATGCAATCCAACACCAAATGGAAGGTAGAGAGAGAGGTACCAATATATCCCTTGAAGGAAGAAAATAAATTCTATGAAACTTTCCATAGAACCATGGATTACATGACTACTGATAGATCTATGCCCAAATTTGTATGTATAGACAAAAATTGTAAAAGATAATGAGTTCTCCCATGCCTTTATTGTGTGACATATTGCTCAATAGAAGTGTGTAATGATGTTGGACGGATGATGGAGAAGGAGATTCATACCTCCAAAACCCTATATTTTGTAACATGAACTGAGTACTGAAGTGTGAGAAAGGAGTGAAATATTGATGCCTCTGGTAAATTTCGTAGAATTGTATCAACTTAATATGAGATTATGCCAAAAATTATATCTATAAGTGGAAATACGATGTTATAGAATTAAAGAGATGTAAACATAAAATGAATACACCTATTTATTTAACATATGGAATAGGCCTCGTTCATTGCTTGTACATGGAGATTTGGATTTTGTTGTTGAAATTTTTGAATTATTGAGGGTTATTAGTCCAAATTATACTGAAGGAGAAACAAGAGTATTGCATGCATACAACCTGAAAAAAATAAAAGGTAGGGAGAGAAGAAGATAGAGATATTGGTACACCTCATGAAGTAATAAGACCATGTATCATTTTTTTTGTAACTCCAATAAATTCCCCTTTCAATAAGGATAGGAAAGACTACCTATAAAGAACTTAGCTACTTTAATAATTTTCATAATCCAATAGACCACATCAATGCAAATAAATCTAGGCTAAATTTTGTTTCTATAAACACAAGGTATAAAAATAAAATGGGTGCCCCTATACCAATCATGTGTGCCACACTACTAAATATAAGTGTGTAATTATGTTGAAATGATGATGGAGAAGGAGACTTATGCCCTTAAAATCTATTATTTTGTAACTAGAACTGAGTTTTGAAGTAGAGAAGAAGTCAAATATTCTTTCCCCATATAAACTAATCTCAACTATGTCAAATAAGTATAATATTATTCCAAAAAACTCTATCCATAAACATAAATTTTAAACTGTAGAAAAATTGTGTGTGACTTCCCCTAGGGCTGAAGTATATGGTAAGCCAAGAACATCCATATGGTCTTGAAATTTTTGTATGATTTTGAACATGTGTAATTTCTACCAATTTTTGTTATCTAGAAATGTTTATAAGGATTTGTTCCTTCTAAGAACCTTTCAAAGAAACTAAAAATATATTTATAAGTGCAAAATATATCTCGATGAATGCCCCATCTTTTGAGGCATGCGTGACAATTTATTTGAGCATGTTACTAAAAAGAGTAGATGTGTAGCCATGTACTATATGTATGATAATCTATAGGAGAGTGTGTAATGATAAAGTGGTGGCGACCTTTGGAAGACTATACCTATAAAAGGGGTTACACATGGTGGAGACCATGATCCATAAAGAGACAAAAAACCATAACAAAAATAGTATTGATAACATTAAGATCAATACTAGTACCAAGAACCTAGTTGTAATAAAAATAGAATAGAGATATAATAACAAACAACTGAGAAAATAACTATAGTATATAGAGAAGAGTCACATCAAGACATAGAGACAAAAATGAGAGACACCCACGATGTCACAAGACAATCAAGGAACTTAGGTTTCATAAAAGAGAAGCAATTTCATACAAGAAATGGATAGAACCACAAACATGGGACAACTATAGTATCAAAAGACAAGCAAGACACTCATGCCACAAAGAATGAAATAGACAAGTAGTAATAAAAAGTAAATACTAACCATGCATATAGAAAACAATCATGTCAGATAGTGATTGAAGCAATATAGAAAGTAGTAAGAAAGGAATATGAATAAAGATGTCTGCATTACATAAGAAATATGTGTTACTCCTATTAGCTAAAAATATAATATCTACATAGTATGTGTATTCAAGCGTAATGAGGAACTAGAAAGGAACCACAATGAATCAATAACATCTGTACAATATGGAGGTATGCCCCTAGGATCTTCATCTTGAGAATAATTTAAGGAACTAAGCTATATCCTATTATCATGTATTGAAATATACCTCGTAAATGCATGTTTGTAAGGATTAGAAAATATATGCTATCAATCAAACCATAGTGAAAAATAACATATGTAATGTAAATTGTTAACAACTCATGCAATGTGTATGATTCTTGGTTTGTTTACGTTTACAAATAGATGTATGTTATTTTTTGAATTTAGTTATGTTCAAAGAAAGGGGGAGCATTAAATTTACCCGAGAAGAGTCTTCGTCAGGGGAAATACTAACCCCACATGGTGAAGGAGGCATAGAGCTCAAATATGTCATATTATATGTAGATAATTTAGATGATTCATAACATCATAGAAAATAAAAGAGGGAATAGTATGGATATAAGGTTTTGAATTGATATTTTTGATTAGAGAACCACGTACTGAAGAGATTAAAATAAATCAATATTGATTTTTTTTTGTGTTTGTGAAACCCCTTAGATTTAAGAGATATGAAATATCATGTGATGATGAACAATACTATTAGTAATATTAACAAACAAAATGGAAGCATCATATTTACTAAACTATGTAGGGTCATATACAGTGCATGTAAACCTATTCTTGGTAAAGAAGGAAAGGGGATCCACATATTCCCTCGAGTATTGGAGAAGATATCATACATTGGTGTATTTAGCCAAAGACTGGATATCATGTGTCAATTGATAGACCCACATAGAAATAATATGTCATAAGAAAAATTAATACCAGTATCTCAAGTGTATTGTGAGGTTCTTGAATGTTTTCTTTCAGTGAATTTTTAGATATCAAAACAAAGGTTCTACCATAAGAACTCATCAAGAGGATTAGGAGATGGATTCACTTGGATTTTATATTTGGCCATTTGTGCAACTATAAACCCAGTAGTGAGACAATGAGAAATATTATAAAAATTTAAATTTTTAGAAGGAATATCATCATACAAATTATTCCAATTAGGAATAAAATCATCCATACATAGGTAAATTTTCTTCAGTAGATAACTTATTTGTAGAGTTACTCAAAATTGGCTTCCCTAGATACCTTCACAAAATTGGTGTGTAATGTGCAACTACTTAATGGAAGGATTGGATGTTGCATGTGAATAAATCCTTCTGTCATTATAAATCATGACTTGGTTGTGATATTTGATCCCCTCACCACATCCAATTTGAATCCTTAAGTGTTTTCCATAAGGTTCATTCTATTGAGGCTACTCAGAATAGTCATTTTTTTAAGTTTTGGAAAGCCAATATTGAGCCTAAAATTTGTAATTTTATTCCCAATGCATTATTTACAAAAGTCTTCTTATAGGTGATTGAAATTTATACATGGATATTTCTCATCCATTATGTCCTTCCAACCAAAAACTGGACATTTCCAATCTTATTTTTAGGTTTTGGCCTCATGCTTAGTCAACATGGAAATGGATTCATACCCTCTTCCAACCACTTCTTATAGATATTTTCAAATGAAAAAAGATAGTTTTACGGGATTCAATCAAGTTCCCTATGATATTAAATCAGATTCGACATATTTATTTGCATTGATATTTTATTTCAAACATACAAAAAAATAATGCAATTTTAACAATTGTCATATTGATAGAGTTTTTTCCCTATTGTTAGTAAATTGTTTGTTATATGTACTGTCATGATTTAGATTAAGTCTGTGTTGAGAAAGTGTAATTGGAATTGGAAAATATTTAGTCTCTTTTTTAATGCATGGGAAGTTCTCCATATACCATTAACTAGTTGTCCATGTGATTCTCCTCATTAATGGTCACGTTCACAAGCTCATCGACACGAGAGCTATGGGTTTAATAACTCTTGTATTTTGTGAAGTCTTTTGTGGCCATCTCCAAGCCCTAGTAATGGAGGTGATGATTTTGGTTTCACAAATATTCCTTATTCAATTGGGAGAACAATAAATCAACATAAATATTTCTCTCAGCTGGACCTTTCCATTTCCCTAAAGACTACTATATATATATAGTGATAGTTAATAATTGATAAAGAACAATCTTCTCGCTAATGGGAAGACAAGCAATATGATCCTTTTACACCTCCATTTTCTTGCATTGTCTCTATTACATAATCACTACCTTATGTCTTGTTAAACTTGTTTGAGGGCATTATACATTAGCAATTGCACATGAGTTACAAATTTCACTGGAAGGGATGTTCATGTCATGTTCTAAATCTCTATTTTTGGAAACGTTTGGGAGGATGTTGACAAAGTTTGTGGAGTATAGCTTTATATCTATTGGATGCACTTTTTGGAAAGGTTCCAAGGCATTTTGAATAGACCACATTGTAAAATTTTCATAAAATTAGTTCAATGTCAATATCACATTATAGATATGGCATGGTACTGAAGACAGGTTTAGGTACCATTTAGTTGCTTGGGAGTAGGTCTGTAAACCAAAGAGGATTGGGGGTTTAGGAATCAAAGATATCAAACATATGATTGCTGCTATTATTGCAAAGTTGGGTTGGAGACTTATAAAAGAACACAAGCCTTGGACCGAGTTGATCAAAATCAAATACCTTTCCAATCAAAGCAAGAATTCCTTTATTTCTGATCAGTTTCTTCCGAATGGTTCTTTTTTCTAGAACAATCTTCTCCACGTCAGACATATTCTCTCCCAGGGATGTAGTTGGAAGCTTGGGGATGGTCAAGACATTAATTTCTGGACTGATAAATGGTCGGATATTAACTGGATTTCCTCTTATGGTCACATTAAAGACAGCTTAATTAGAAATTATGGGCACAAATTCCAGGGCTATATTGAGGTGGATGAAAACAAAAGGAAATGGAAACAGTTCAAAGTAGATGAGGATAATTTGCAATCCGATGTTTCATCTATGCAGATTCATCTCTACCTAATTCATATCAGTCCTCAAAATCATAAGGATGAACTCATTTGGAAATATTCCTTTGATAAAGAGTACTCGGTTAAATCTGGCTATAAATCTTTCTTTACCTCTATTGAAAGTGATACTAAGTGGCATAAGTTGTGGATGCCCGAGCTAACCCCTAGAGTAAAATTTTTCTGGTGGCTCATCATTAAAGGCAAGATCCTACCTAATGAAAATATCAAATTAGGAAAGGATTCATCATGCCGAATAGATGTTGCATGTGTCAGGAAGAAGTAGAAGACATCAAACATCTCTTTCTTCATTGTAAGTAAACTTCCAAAATTTGGCATCTTATTTTTGAAAACTTTAATCAGGAATGGATCTTTCCCCATACTTGTCTTCAGGCCTGGGAACAATGGAACTCTCCTTACAAACATTGTGTGGTGAGGAGAATATGGCAACTGGTTTTACCTCACACCATGTGGCAAGTTTGGAAAGCTCATAATGATGTCATTTTCAAGAATACTAGAAAGTTATGCAAAAAAGTCTACAAAGAAATTATCATTGATGTGAAAGATAACATTGAAAGATTTAAACCTCCCAAAAATAGAATTTACCTTGAGGAAGAAGAGCACATTCTGGCTTCTTGGAATATTGGCACTGTTTTGAACAAGAATAACAATAGTATTGATAGATCCACTTTCTGATGGATTAAGCCTCCCAGTGCTTGGCATAAGTTGAATTTTGATGGGGCCTCAAAAGGCAATCCTGGGGATTCTGGAGGTGGGGGAGTCAATAGAGATCACAGAGGCTGTTTTGTTGCTGCTTTTTCTGGAAAAATGGGTAGGCAAACTATCCACTAATCTGAAGCTCTTGCTGCTCTTTGGGGAATAAGGCTAGCCAGGGATTGTAATATTTCCAATATTATAATTGAGGGTGATTCGCTGAACATTATCAATTTCTTAAATCAAAAACAACCCCCTAGTTGGTCAATCAGGGACTTTATTGCTGAAGCTACTGATATTTGCAAGAGTTTTGAAAATTTTGAAATCAAACATACCTACGTGAAGGCAATAGTGTGGCAGATGGTTTGGCAAATTTTGGGGTTAATAATACTTTTCAAATTTGGCTAAGGGGGGAAATTCTTCCCACTAAAGTTAATGAAGACATCATCAATGATTTACATGACTTGGATTGTAATCACTAATGGCTGTAATGTTGATGCTAAGGAGTGGATTTTTAAGTACATAAAGATGAAATCATCAAAGATTTGTGTGACCTGGAGTGTCATCGTCGATAGTTATAGGGTGGATGCTAAGGAGCAGGTAATTAATTATAAAGTAAGGTCTAATAATTACACTTCCTCTCACGATTGGGAGAGCTGCAAAAATAAATTTGAGGCTGATTCATATAGTTTTCAAATTCTTACCGTTGTAGGACAAAGGCACAGGAAAAATGGGGGGATCACCTTGCAAGACAGAACCCACACATAATCCAACTTGGAAAGATGATATAGTTCTTTGGAATTACCTTCAAAAAGGGGGTCTAACAAACTTTATTGAAAAAATACAAGGTTTTGATCAGGATCTCTCAATTAAATTTACTCAAGGATGGAGGAATTACGTGGTCAAGTACAACAACATCAAGATTGAGATATCAAAAAAGCTTATTTCCCAGGTCACCGGGCTCAGTCTAGAAGGCACCAAGTTTTTTAACAAGTGGGTGGATAGAGAGGTGGAGGCAAAGCAGTTTCTTGATGAGGGGGAAAATCAAGAATTTGTGACGGCCAACATCAAGCTTGCTTCTGTTCCCGAGCCTTTTTCTAGGATCGCAAGGATGGTTGTAAGGTATGTTACTTTAGAGGGGATATTTTTCACTATTCCCCAAAAGCATTTGATCTTTCTTAATCACTTTTGTAGAAACATCACCATTAACTTTCCCCATTACTTGTTGAAATCTCTGGAGAAATCTGTTTTAGAAGTAAAAAATCACACTAGGGCTGTTCCCCTTCATCAAGGGTTAATACTGATTATTCACCACTACTGCTCAGCCTATCCCTGCTTGGATTTTTCTCCTCCCCTCCCTTCATTACTCCCCCTGCCTCCATTCCTCCCCTACCTGATAGGAAGCTTGACACTGCTTGAACTAGCAAGAAAAGGAAGGAGATGAAAACTAAGGTCCTTACTTCTCAGAGGGTTCTTAGAATTCATAAAGACCTAGAGCTTGCTGTGAATCTACTGCACATTAGTAATCCAATGGAGGAGCCTAAGGATGAGGACTTTTTGGCCAAAGTTGGAAATATGGAAAAGGAAATTAAGGAACTAAAGAGTGTTAGTTAGGGACATGGATAAAGCTAAGGGCAAAGAGGAAGCTACAAAACGATGAGGAGGATGACATCACTGCTGAAATTTTCAAGAAGCTTCAATCCTCTGGATGGTAGGCTTAGAAATGCAAAAGGGCACAATGACTGTATCCTCTCTTCCCTTAAAAGCATCTATAATTTTATTGAATAGCGTGTTTGTAGTATTTGTAGTCTCAGCAGTATTACAGAGGACATTTGGGGCTCCACAGGAGAAAAGAAGATATTGCAATTGCCCAGGCAGATTTGAAAGACCCTTCCCAGGCCACTGCCATTACATTCTTCATCTCACTTCAAACGATCAAATCCAAGATTGACTGGGCTATCAAGTGATGTGGAGCTCTATTGTTGTTTACTGGCGGTGAAGTAGTTGTTGACTAGTGTTTTTGGTGCTGTTTTTTGGCTGAGATGACCAGTGATGGTTATCTCTTGTTCATTTTTTCTGTCTCTTCTTCTTTTGTTCGGATCACTATCTGTCTTGATCCTGTTTTTATTAGTATATTGTAATATCTGGCTGTTGATCCCTCTGATTGTTTGATGTTTTGCTCTTTTGAGTTTGTTTCTACCTCTTTTGGTATCTGGATTTTGAGCCTTTTTGTACACAGGGTATAGTCCCTTCAAAACTATTTACCCATAATAAATATATATATATCACAATCTAGATGTCCAAATTTTTTTTAAGGAAATTGGAAATAAAACATGGTCCCTTTTATATCATTGTAGGTGTCATATGACACATCTTGTTATATTGCAAACATATGTGTACAAATTGGTTTATATAGCATTACCAATAATATCTAGAAAAGACCATTGTTCTCTTTTTAAAGGATGGAGCCTATTTGCATCTCTCACATGATTTTTTATTACAATAATCTTGAAGATAAACTTGGTTGTAGTGTGGCAGTGGACACGTACGTAAGGTTCTTGACAAATCCAATAGTTTTCCTCGGGAGCATGCTTAATAATCCAAATGTAGTTGCGAACATCTTACCATGGCGGTGGAATAATTCTTATTACTTTTTTTCCCACGTCACTCAATACATGTTTTACATTTTAAAAATATCTGACTACCTTCACCTCTTAAGACAACACTCATATGTGGTCTACAGGCACCAAAAAAACACATCCACATAACCACTAAAGGTTTTGTTGGCATATAGCCAACATGACCAAGAATGTTAACCATGCATACATAATGATTAATTCTAGGCATAATGTTGTAATTGGAAGTCATGTCTTCGACATATTTTCGGCCCTCATCCAACAAACCTACACGGTTGCATGTTAATAAATCATAAATTGTGTTTTTTAAAATGATAGAGCCTATTTTCATCTCTCACCATAACTTGTCGTGAAACAATATTGGAGATAAAGTTGGTTGTTGTGTCACAATTTAGACATACATGTTCTAAATTTTATACTTCCTTCATCTCCCAAGACATATTCGCCAGCTTTGCATAGCTCTCCTTTGTTTGAGGGTGTGGGTTGTCTCCTTCACAAAAAGCATGCACCATTTTATCTCCTTTAATCTAATTACATCTAGGAATAATTTTAATTCCCCTATCCTTCATTACTTACAAGATTTTGATAGCATCCTTGAAAAATCCATTTTGTGCATATACAACAATCATGGCATTCCATGATATCACTTCTCTCTCTGGATTTTTCTGAAAATTTGACATGCCTTGTGTATGCTTTAAAATTTTACATGTCTACTAGAGAACTTGCAACTACATCTATGGGAAATATGATTTCAGTATGCTTTGATGGATGTCCATGCCCTTCTCTAAAGCTCTCCAACTTTGCATGGATTCCCTATGTGTTTGGATTTGATTTGTCTCCTAAACAAATAAACATGCACTCTTTTATAACCTTTAATCTATCTACATCATGGAATTTTAAAAATTTATCTATCTTTCAGCAATACCATTAAAATATGAACTTCACCCCACATGTGCACTTCTACATAGATGTTTGATAGAAGAAATATGTAGTAAAATTCCAACTCAAAAATAAGATTCGCTAATCATAAGACGATATTCATCTATGGTATAGAGGCAAAAAATAAACAAAACAAACATGCAACTATTAAGATTAAAATATGCTCCTATCATATTTTTATGGTTGTCCATGCCATGCTTTGAAAATCCCATTTCGATAGAGTCTAGGAGGATGTTGGTGATTGTGGAGACTGGATTTACAACTACTAATTGCATTTTCCAGGAATTTTCTGAGGTCTTGTCAACAAACCCATTTTTTGCATATCTTACAATCATTGTATTCCATGAGACAACTTAGATTTCAAGCATTTTATCAAGCAATTCACATGCTTCCACATTTTACATACATACCAACTAAAAAATATGAAGTTTTTTCCATATGCATAATACTTTGGAAGATATCCACATCCTGTTTCAAAGATCTTATTTTGGCAGAGGCTGGGAGTATTATACAAGATTTGAACTAATCAGATTGGACACATGTTGGTTGCATCTAGTTAGTTACAATTCTGGCTTGTTTGTACTTTTCTAGCAGTCCTCTTCCCATATCCACAACCTTTGTTTTTGCTCTGCCTTTAAATATTCAAAAATATCTATGAAAAAAATAGTGAAAGGGATGTTCGTGCCTTAGATGGGTTGAGCTATTTGTGCATTCCGAAAAAGGTGAGATATAACATGCGGTCATTAGTGCTGGCCCTGTGTTTCTTCGTATTTTTGAAAAAATATTTCAGCTGGTCGAGTGTGCATAGGAAAAATAAATAGTCAATTTATTCACCTCTCCTCCTCATCTATGACATGTTTGACACATTTAACATGGTAACACAGATTGGAGGAGTCTAGGAACCATACAAACCCACCTAGCCTAAATCTCTCATATGTTTAGAAGGTTGAATGGTCAACCAACCAATGATAAATGGGTATCTTTATTAGTAAGAGAAAAAGAGATAAATGGAAAAAGGCTATTTTAACATTGTTTGACACTTAACAAAGTAAGATACGTAAAAACCCACAAATACCCTACATGTATATTTCTCTTTGAAAACCAAGATGTTGTAGGGTAGGGTCGAATCTTACAGTTAAATGATTGTGTTTTCCAATAACATTAAAAATATATTGTATTTTTTAACCAACAAAAATTTGAAAAAATAAAAGTATGAACACAAGTGAAAATATGTATTCAATGGATACATCAAAAATTAATAGACATAAGTGCATTCTATGGGAGAATATCCCTTTGATGGCCACCTATGCCTGTCAAACAAGTAACAAATTTTTCCAATACTATCCTTCAAAAATTCAAAAAAAATTATGTATATTATACTAATAAAACATATAAAAGATTATTTTATATTTATTTAACTATGCTTATTATATAAATATATATTAAAAATGACAGTCACATTTTAAATATGCAGATCGTGTGTAACAATTACGTCTAAACGACCGTCATATTTAACCCTTCTACAATATATGATTGGTGTAATAATGAATTTCTGTGCCAGAGAAAATGTGTGAAAATATATGTCGATAAAATGTATTGGGAAACTCAGTGGAACATTGTTCCAGGAAAATACTGCTAGAAACACGATGCTTCCTGATGAGGGATTCCTCAAAGGAAGACGCCTCCCAGATAGGGAACAAATTTGAAGGGCTGGTTTGAATTTTATTGTGAAGGGAAAATATTGGACTAGCCCTTCCATGATGAAAAGTAGTATGAATATTCTACACTTCATATGACAAGAATCAATCAAATATCCACATCACAAAAATTAAGAATAATTTATTTAAATGAGATTTTTTTATTAAAAATCAAGTACGAGTTTATTGTCAGCTTAAATAAAAGGAAAAATTCAGTAATCCAAACAAAATGACCCTCAATCAGAATGGTGTAAAATTAATATGCATTTAAACTAGTAAAATAATCAAATTATGATGTAATGAAAGCCGAAATTTACAATAGTCTAATTTTCTAAAAATCGTCATAACCAAAATAAGAATTAAATAGATTTAATAAATAAATACATAGACAAACAATTGAAATTAGATGAGAAGACATGCAAATCAATAAACACATAAAAACATCAAACTATGTGTGAGACACTAGAATCTCTTATAAAAATCATTATCAAAAAATTATAAATAATAAAATAAATAATTTTAGCTTTAACTTGGATTTTAGTGCTAAAATTTAAAACCTATTTGGATTCTTATCACTTTAGTAAAATTTTCATTCGGAATTTGACCACTAAAATTAACACCCATGTAAATTTTAACTAGTAAATGCATTAAATTATATTTTTTCCAATTAAATTAAAGAAAATGTGCATCTATCCATTGAAACAAACAAACCAAATATGTCACCAAAAAATACATCAAGATATTCTTTGTCAGATTTCAGAGCCAAGAGTTTCACCTCATGCATAATATGCATTGAGATCTACCACACATAAATGATTTATTACCAAATTAGATTACTTCATTAAACACACTCACCCTCCATAATACTCCCTGAATTTATCCATAACTCTCTTCCTTAATTCCTTAAGCATATAGTTGAGTCCTATTGTCTTGAGCACAACTGTTCTTGTTGGCCTCTATATCACTGCTATTGAAAAAGGTTAGAGAGAAGATACCAATGATGACTTGGAGGGTGATTTCAATGGAAAAAGAATCTTATCTATGACTATTCACCCCCTCTACAAATATATATTCTCCTTCACCATATATTCTGCCATCTCGGATAGGTCCAATCAACCTTTGCATTAGGGAGAAACTCAACACTTAGCTAAGTTATTCTTTGCAAGGGGCATAATATGTGAGCTCCTCAAGTAATTCAACCTTGTTTCACCTGAAATCAAGCCCCAAATACCTTTTCCTCAAGATCCTTATTTGTTGCATACAAACCAAGCTAATCCAATAATCTTAGCCCCTAGCTTGTCTACACACCAAGCTCGAATTGATCTGAGTGATATGGATCAAGACCATTTCAAGCCCATCCTGCCCTTTGGCACCAACATGGCTCCCATAGAGATTTATTGACACCCTAGATTATGAGTCATGAATTTAATTTGTAATTGAGATCAATTCAACACTTTTCTACGAACTCTTCCCTAACCTCAAATATCCATCTAAACCCATATCGAGCTCATGGCCACTCTACACACTGGATATATTCCAAATCAAACACATACTCATTATTGTATAAATATCTTGAACTAAAAGAGAATAATTTGTCTTCTTCCTTCTTCAATCATGGATTAAAATGCTTCATAAATAGGAAAACAACTCATAGCTCGAGTTTCCAATGAAACTCTAACTAACTTTGACTAAATCTACTCTAGATGGAAAATTTTTACTATTTTTAAAAGTTTACTAGAACCTGCTATTCTTAGTAAGTTCGCATGATTATTCATACGGGCAAAAAAATTGCCACGCATCATCTATATGCCTAAATTAGAGAAAATTCCAACTTTCTAACCTACTATACATTCAAGAGACTAAAATTATCTAATGCCCTAAAATAGGAAACAATTGAACAACAACTTAAATCTTCTTTTTTCAGCCCCCAGATGGTAGATATTGGGCCCGAATAATGTGCCAAAAAATGTGCTCCAGCTAGTAGGTATGGTTGGTTAGTGTGTCTTTCTCACCGAAACAAGTGGTTTAAAAAAGACAGATTCAAACAGAAACCCAGAGCAAAAGTTATGACCATTTCATGTTCCTGCTAAAAATAGTGCATCATTATCCCCTGCTTGAAAAAACTGCAGCTCCTGCAAGTTGCCTTCTTCAAAATTTTTCCATTTAACTGCATCCAACTTCTTAATCTCCCAATCTATGACCCATGTGTTTTCCTCTTGTTCCAATCCTTTCCAATGTACTAAATATTTTTTGTATTTCCCATGTCACGTGTTCATTGTTTTCTTGTCTGAAATATGATCCACTTCTTCCTTCTTTTTCACCAGAACTTGTTGCCTCTAATATAACTACTTCTTAAATAACATCTCCTTATTCACCATCCCAATGAAAATAATATATGTCCGAAACATTAAACACTGGAGAAATATCACAATTTCCTAGAAATTCTACCTCATAAGCATTATCATTTATTTTTTCACGATTTTGCAGGGACCAATCTTCTTGTACTTCAACTTGTTATAGGTTCCTTTTTGAAACTTTTCCTTTTGAAGGTATACCATAACCAAATCACCCACTGTAAACACCTTTCTCCTTCTGTGCACATCTTCTATTTCCTTATACTTATCATTACTATTATGTAGCTTCTTCCGCAGTTCTTCTTGTAATTGTTGTATGTTCGGTAAATACTTTTGCATCATCACTGAATCTACCATCAATTAGTAGCTGCACCAAATATAACACCCCATTTGGATTACTCCCATACACAATATAAAATGGAGACTTTATTGTGGATCTATTTACTGAGCTATTATAAGAAAACTCAGCTTGTGGTAATGCTAAGTCCCATTGTTTTGGCTTTTCCCCAACTATGCACCTTAACAGGTTTCCCAAACTCCTATTTACCACCTTTGTTTTCCCATCAGTTTAAGGATGATAGGCACTGCTGAACTATATTTTAGTTCCCAAATTATTCCATAAAGTCCTCTAGAAATGACTTAAGAACCTTGTGTCCCTATCTAAAGTAATGGTTTTTTTAACACCATGCAAGCGAACAACTTCTCTAAAAAATAAAATTTGTTACTCGTGTTGCATCACTAGTTTTCTTACAAGCAATAAAATGAACCATCTTAGATAACCTATCAACAACCACAAAAATTGAGTCATTACCTTGTTGTGTTTTTAGTAATCTGAAAAAAAAAATCCATACTCAAGTCTGTCCATGCTCTTTTGGGAACATGCAATGGCATATGTAACCTTGTATTCTATGTATGACCTTTTGAGAGATAGAAAATTCTACACCTCTCCACATATCTTACCATATCTCTTTTCATCTTTGGCCAATAATATTTCTCTTCTACTAAAGATATAGTCTTATCCTTACCAAAGTACCTAGCCAATCCTCTGTTATGTAGCTCTTGCACTATATTGTCTCTCATAGACCAGATTGGAATACATAGTTGTTGTCCCTTAAATAGATAGCCATCCTGAAAAAGGTACTCATCCTAGAAATCACCTGCATCACCTAAAAATTGACTACTTAACCTTTTAACAATATTTTTGAAATTAGAATTAGAAGAAAACAATTCCTTTATTGCTTCAATACCAACCACCTCATTCTCCATAGTTGTAAACAGAAGTCACACGCCTACTCAATGCATCTACAACTTGGTTCTGTTTTCCTGATTTATGCTTTAGAGAAAAAGTATAACCCTACAAAAATGATACCCACTTTGCATGCCTACTATTCAACTTCTTTTGTGTATTCACATACTTCAAGGCTATGTGGTCTGTAAATAACACAAACTCCTTAGGCACTAAGTAATGCCTCCAATGCCTCAATGCTTGTACAATTGCATAAAATTCCACATCATAAGTAGAGTAGTTCTTTCTTACCTCATTCAATTTCTCACTAAAGAAAGCTATTGGCTTCCCTCCTTGACTTAGGACAACACCAATACCCACATGTGAGGCATCACAATCAACCTCAAACACTTTATCAAAATCTGGTAGTGCTAAAATAGGTGCTTATGTCACCTTCTTCTTCAAGAAGTTAAAGCAATCCTCATCTTCCTTTATCCACAAAAACTCCCTTCCTTTTGTGCAATTTGTTATATATGCTACAATACTCTTAATGTTTTTAATAAACTTTCTGTAAAATGTTGCTAAACCATGAAAGCTTCTTACCTCTGTTATACTCAGTGGAGTAGGCCATTCAATAATTGCCTTTATCTTTTCTGAGTCCATCTATACCCCATTTGCTGAAATAATAAAACCCAAAAATACCAAACTCTCTTGCATAAATGTGCACTTCTTCAAATTTTGCATAGAGCTTCTCTTTCCTTAACACTTCAAATATCACCCTCAGATGCCTCAAATGTTCTTCTTTAGTTTTACTGAAAATCAAGATATCATCAAAATAAACCACAATAAACTTACCATTGTACTCCCGCAACACAGTGTTCATCAACCTCATAAAAGTGCTAGGTGCATTAGATAACCTGAATGGCATCACCAACCACTCATATAATCCATCCCTTGTCTTGAATGTTGTTTTCCACTCATCTCCTTCTCTGATTTGAATCTGATGGTAACCACTTCGAAGATCAATCTTGGTGAAATACCTAGATCTAGCAAGCACATCCATCATATCATCAAGGCGAGGTATTGGGAACCTATACTTGATTGTAATTTTATTGATTGCTCTGTTATCCATGCACAATTTCCATGTTCCATCCTTATTTGGAGTTAATAAAGTTGGAGTTGCACATGGGCTCATGCTCTTCCTTACTACACCCTTCCTCACGAGCTATGTCACTTGCTTATTCAATTCTGCATGTAATGTTGGGCTCATCCTATAAGCTATTTGATTTGGGAGTGAAGACCTTGGGATCAAATCAATATGGTGTTGAATATCTCTTTTGGGTGGTAACCCATTTGGTAG
Source organism: Taxus chinensis (assembly GCA_019776745.2). Taxonomy (NCBI): domain Eukaryota; kingdom Viridiplantae; phylum Streptophyta; class Pinopsida; order Cupressales; family Taxaceae; genus Taxus; species Taxus chinensis. Next base: position 206,574,952 of record CM034157.1, read on the forward strand.
CTCATCAGGAATAACATCAGAAAATTCTTCTATTAATTTTGTTCTCTCTATTGGTATTTGTGCACTTGCTGGTTCATCCTTATTTGTGACCAGTGCATAACAAAACCTAGTTGCCTTTTCCTCCTTCACAAATTATTTTGTAGAAAGCATATTTTCAGCCTTTCCCTCTTCCTTAAGAGGTAGAAAAACTATTTTTGTGCCATCCTTCCAAAAAGTATAAGTATTATTTCCCCCATCATGAATAAATTTTCTATCAAATTGCCATGGTCTTCCTAGCAACATATGACATGCATCCATAGGAATAACATCACACCAAATCTCATCCTTATAAATTTTTCCAATAGAAAAATTTATTAAACATCTCTTATCAACAGTAAATTCATTACCCTTCTTAAACCATGCAATATGGTAAGGGTTAGGATTCTTCTCACAATGCAGGCCCAGTTTCTCAACCATCTCATTTGAAACCATGTTCTCACAACTACCACCATCAATAATAACATTACATACCTTTCCTCCTAAAGTGCATCTTGTTCTAAAAATATTTGTACATATCCATGCATCCCCCTTGATCTCCTTTCTTGGAGCAATCATCGTCCTTTTGATCATCATATTTTCTCCCACATCTGGTGGAATTTCTAGGTCTTGTTCTTCTTCTTGTTCAGCTTCAACAATATTTACTCTTGGAGGATCTTCTTGCCTCTTTTCATGTGTATAATAATGATGGGCATTCAAAATCCTATGCCCCTCTTCACCACATATGTAAACAAATGGTCTTCATGGAGCCTCTCATCCTCTACTACTAGCATATCCTCTGCCCCTAGGAAATCCTCTATCTCTTTGTTGATTTGGGAGATCTTGTCTTGTATCTTCTTGCTTTTCCATTCCATGAGGTTGTTCTCCTTTACCTTGACTGAAACCATCTTCGTCCCCAAAAGGAAGATGAGGCCCCCTATTCATCCCATGTGATCTCCTAAAACTTTAACATTTTTTTTTTCTTTGGCCTTTAAAACTAGTTGATAGGCATCCTCCATGCTCTTGATCCTATGCATACTTATCTCATCTTGAATAGAAAATTTTAATCCATTTACATACATTGCAGCCATTTGTTCCTCAGTTTCTTCATGCTCTACAAGAATGGAAAACTTGTAAAACTCATCTGTGTATTCTTGCATGGTTTGTAAGTTCTATCTGAGATTTTGAAACCTCCTGAAAAGGGTTTGTGCATAATCCACAGAAAGAAATTTGTCTTTTAGCTTCTTCTCCATCTTACTCTAGGTCCTAATCCTTTCTTTCCCCTTTCTTGACCACTTATTTTTGTGGGTGATCCCACCATAACATAACATGACCTTTTAATTTCGTGCATGAAAAATTTTACCTTCTTTTCCTCTGACATAGCCTTCCACTCAAAAAAATTTCCCATGCTAGTCAACCAGTCTATCAGCTCCTCTAGTTTTAGGCTACCTCCATATTATGAAACATCAACTCTTATCCCATCATTCTTTCCTTCTAATGCTTGAAGCATCCTTTCTTCAAAAATTAAGGGTTACCATTCCTTGTGCTTCCTCCTCTTCACAAACTTCTTCTTCATTTGTGTCATCTCCACCTTGATTTTCTCTCTGGGTTATAATTGCAGCAAGCTTCAACAACTTGCCTCTGTAGATCCTACATGATTTCTATTCATAGATGGGCAATATGTGCACCTCCTCTTCCTCTTCCTCTTCATGCCATTGTCAATTTTTTTTACTCCACCAAGACTCGAACTTTCTCTGATACCAGATAATGTAGCCAAAACTTAATGCACAAACTCATTATACTGAAAATATACCTTGAACTCAAAGAGAATAAATATTCTTCTTCATTATTCAATGATGAATTACAATGTTTCATAAATAGGAAAACAACTCCCAACTCGAGTTTCCAATCCCACAAACTCTAACTAACTTGACTAAATCTACTCTAGGTGGCGGAACTCATTACTATTTTTAGCAGTTTACTATAACCTGCTATTCTTAGTAACTTTGCATGCTTATTCATCATGGGCACAAAAATTGCCATACATAATTATACATGCCTAATTAGAGGAATTGCCAAATTTCTAACTCATCATTCTATGCAAATTCTAATAGACTAAAATTTACTAATGCCCTAAAATAGGAAAAAACTTTTAAATTACAACTTAAATCCTAATTTTTGGTATTCCAGATGGCGGATTTCAGGAACATAAAAATGTGCACGACAACTTGAAATCCAACTGGCAGGTCAGATTGACTCGGTGTGTTCAAGTTCTCATCAAAACATGTGTAATTTTTAAAAAATGGACTCAAAGACATCCCAGACACCTGGAGCACAAGTTATGACCTTTTCAAGTTCCATTCATAAACTTTATGTGCATCCTAGTTGGCAATCTCAGGAAAGTTGTGATCCGTTGATGCTATCATAAGTCACTTTTATGAAGGTCTATGACCATGATCTAAATCTATATAGCTATGGTCCATCACCATTGTATACGTGCAAGATAAAATAGAATAGCATATTTTAGTTATTGATATTCCCTAAAAATTCTAGCATGGACATTCGCCCAATATTTATATCATGGAGATCCTCAAGCTTTGTTACTTCCCCCTCTAAATATGTTGAGTACATCATTTGCATCAACATACTTAAAGAATCGATCAATATTTAAAGACATGCACCCCAAAGATTTTAAGGATTAGAATTCATAAATTGCTAGAAACATTACATTCCACTAATTATATCTATCAAGTTCTAAGAGTGTAATTAAAGGATAGGGTTAAATTGGATTCATCCTTGCTAGAAACATATTCATTTTTAATGTGAAATTCATTAATTTTGTGTTATAATCGTAAAATTAAATATTATGGTCATCATCATATACATAAGGTCTATTATTGAGAGGTTAATCATATTTCTCACATGTCTTATTTCATCATGGCTAATATTAACATGGATGAGACATTCTGAATTGGGTTGACCCAACCTTGCAGATCCATTTTGTATTGCCTATCATCAGGATTTTTATATATTATCTGAGGATTTTATATTTTCTTCTATGTTTTAATTTGTCTCTTCATATAACTTTATTCATTGACTTAGATGTCTTCCTTCAAACCTACATTAGATGTTTTACATGATGTGAAATGTAACGTTGATATTTCTTTGATGGATTCCACTGATGCGAGACAAGATCGTAGATTCAGCCTCTCTTAAATGGGAATTATTAATACTTTAATACAATGGGAATCCAGGGTCAGCTATACATGAAGTGAATTTAGTTCCATTATTTATTAAGTCAATTTACATGGTTTTCTTGAATTTCAAATGGTGTATTTGCATGATCATCTAAGAAATTGGTGCTATGAGGATAACACCGCATCTTTTGCATTCATGCAACTGGAAACGTAATTCAAACTGTGAAACAACTCTTAGTTTCTATTTTAATATTCTATTTATTTGGGAAGCATAATTTATATGTGGAAACCTTGCATATTGGTTGAGAAATATGCCATTAAAGGAAAATCTTCACGTTTGAAATGTTGTAAGTTGATTTTCCTCCTAGCTATCTATGGACAAAATGTTAGGCTCCTTAATTTCCTATTTCATTTCCCGTGTACCTAATATTCTTAAAATCCAGATAGTTAACATTTTATCAGTCTATCCTTAACCAGAATTACTTGCGGAAGAACATATGGAAAACATCTTTGAATTTTTATCTCACCAAAAATCATTTGAGCAATAAACATTTTGTAGTTCTACTCAATTAACATTCGTTATCATTCAAACTTTTCACAATCATGACTCTTATGATCTATCTGTAAGATTTGTCTTGAGGTTAGAACATACTATTTTCTTAATGATGAATCTAGAAAGTGATATAAAAGGTCAATCTTTAATCCATGCTTAATACCTATCATATTCAGATTTTTGTTATCAAATAGATCCCTAACATAAGTGGATATACTTGTTTGCCTTGAGTAACAATCACCTCTCGGCTTAATAACATCATTTAACATATACCTGAGATTTATGATAAGATAGGTATGTAATTATGCATTATTAGAATATATATATGTACATAAGATATTTAAATATTATAAAATAACGAGCAGGCAGTTGTAGAATGGATTCATCGGCATAGATGCACATACATATAGAACATAAATCTATTATGGGACATGTAAGACTCATATGCTTAATTGGTGAAGATCACTTCGCACATAGTATCATTAGTGATATCAATGTATGGGATATATCGTATATATAATACGCTTGAGTATGGCTATAATTACATATATCGTTTATATACTATTTAGGATGTTGCAACTCGTATTCAATTGCAGAAAATCTATACCTAAAATAAAGTACGGAAATTCTATTAAGGGGGAATTTATTTCGTGCATGAATAAAATCCAACATTTATACATCATAAATATTGGAAGTAGGAGTAACCATTTTCATGGGGAATTATGAGCAAAAAAACATGGTCTAATATTTTGAAGGGCTATATTTTGCAGGAGTGGACTTTGAATTCATAACCGTCAACTAGTACTGTGAAAAAAAACCTCTTTTTGTTATAATTGAAAAGTCATAATGTGGCACATGTAAGGTTAAAGATGCGAACCATCTCTTAAACAATAAGTATTTAAACATTCTGGTACATTATTTACACAAGGCCATATTATTTCTCATTCTTAGCAGTTTTGAAAGTAGAATTTTCCCTTCTTTTTTTCATAAGAGCATTCATATGAAAATGACAGGAAAATATTTTAGACATCTGTAATGAATTATACTCAAGATATATCCATTCAAATGTTAACCGAATATGTTTTCTTTCTTCAATATCAACTATAGCCTTGGAAAGAGTCAAACCTTGTGACTTTATGTTTAGCTGAGCGAATGCCTATGCCTAACCAATGGGTAATTGGTGTGTGCGTCCCCTCTGTATTGGAAAGCCTAATTGAGGATGCTCTTAACGTCTGATTTCTATCCTTCAAATGAGGGGATTCATTGGAAGGAACTATCCTCTTCAATGATGTACATTCATTTGCCAATTTTTGTAGAAATGGAACCAGGTTCATATCTATCTTCAGAATGTTAAGCCAAAGCTCCTTTTAGAAGTACTTACTTCTATCCAGATAGGATGTTAGACCATATTCAACTTACATGTCCATTAGAAATTTATTCTTTTATGGATCCTTAGTTCGTACCATTCGTAGAATAATCCTACCAGTGGTGATTGGCGGTACATGTTCTAGTTGCAATGCTACTTACGACAGGTTGTTTTAGTTGAATGCAATTTTTTGTTGTTGTGGTTATTCACGTTAATATTTTTCACCACCAGGTGAATATTATTATCGAATTATTCATTTTTATCCTTGTCTAATGCATAACTTTTTCTACTCATTAATAACATCTAATCATCTAGTGTCGGATTCACATCTCCGAGATTTTACAAAAGTTGTCGAAAGCGGGTTTTTGGTCTTCATCTTCTCCTCCTTGCCTAAATACCTTATCCAATGTAACACTGTTCTTGGAATGCTTCCACAAACAAGCTTTACATGTCTATTACTATCATATGGCGGTTTATCGGGTAACAGGAGGAAGTTGCCCCAAATCTCCTACCAAAATCATAGAAACACCACCAAAACTCATGTCTTCTCATTTCGAGGGAATGCTTGACGACAGTCGGGGAGTCCACGTTTTCTAGAAAAGTTTTTCTGAATGAAGCTCATTTCATCAATCAATACATATTTTATGTGGCAGATCTCTTGTTGGAATGTTGCAAGTCTTGATCCTTATAATTATGTAAAATCTTTAATAGGGATTCAAAGTTGTGAATGGATAGTTGAGGCACCAATATTAAAAGCTACAACTCCTGTTGGTGCAAGTAATAGAAGAGGAGAATGTTTCTAGGAATGATGCATTAAAATGTGCTTGACGAATCGCACCAATCAAATAGGATTTTCCTGTTCCTGCTGTTCCTTGAACTATCATGAGATAATGGAATGTTATTTCGACGTTGATTATAATGTGTCATTATTATATCAAGTTCTTTTTTTGTTTAGCACCCAAGGTTTTATAATTCAAATTTGGGGCTAATTCATCGTCTATAACCAACCCATTATCTTTCATGCTTGCTTATGAATTTTATTTCTTTACTTGTGTATTCTTCACCTCGATATTCATCATTCCATAGTGCTTGTATGTGAATATCTCTCCTTCCCAACATATATATTTCTTTCACTTGTAAAATTTGACCACGATGAAGCCTACACATGATTTCCCATTCATGTTCTATTGTATTGTGTTGAACATGTTGATTAATTTCATCTTCAAAACTATTGTGATTTTCAACGTCTTCTAATTCAGTCCTCCTTTTGACATGCCATGGATTATAACAAAATGAATCCCAATTTGAACTTATTAAATAATAATCATGTCCAATATCTCTCGCTATATCTCAAAACGGCTTATAAAGCAACAAATCTTACCAACAAAAATCAACCCATTTATGAGATTCCCGTGAAGGGACAGAGGAAAACCTCGGGAACACTCTCACAATAGCTTCCAAACTCATGACATCCCACTTGTTATCTCATTTTCTCTTTGGATTATATGTCCAAGATCTAGCGGCATCAATAAGAGACACACTTTCCATGGAAAAAGGCCTATTCTTATACCTGTCAATGAAAATTTTTGCATGTTCTTCATGATCATCTCCATCAATTGTTAGCTTTTTTGAACACCTCGCATGCAACATTCAAATTGACAAATACTCTACTGCTCTTTACCAAATGGAGCTCCAAAAAAATGTGACATGTTTCTTGTGCACCAATGTCTCTTTCAACAATTGTTTTTGGTTAGAAGTCTCTTGTATGTTGTCGATGCCATTTCATCTGGGTTTTCAATATTTTCCATCTGCATCAACATTTGATGATAAGTTTCATAGCTTTTCTCTACTTTCACTGCATACTTTGCAATGTACTTGACTACGACATGCTTGGAAAGAACATGTTTCCAATCTATGTTTTCTCTACACAATTGTAATATGCAACGATTATGTGTATTTACCCTATCATCATTTCTCGCACGTTCAAACTTTTTATCTCCCGTCTCTGAGTCTTGATATAACTTTGATCCGTTGAGATTCAATGGCCATGGTGCATTATACCTGCAAAATGTAATAATCAATTATTAGTTCTTCAGTAAACAAATAAATTAGTGATCACCTTTAGTTTAAGTAAAACGAACATCCACGTCCTCAAAATCACCCAGCATACAATCCTAGCCTCAACAATTTCAACTGTACGGTCAAGTATCTCCAAACCTTATTCAACAAAATTTAATCTCCGGTGGACTTTATTCAAAGCCAATCTCATTAAGAAGAAAAGTAGAAAAGATCATGGCATCTGCGTAAACGAGGTTTTCAATTGAAGGCTAACAAAGTGGACAGAATGGAGTCCAAATAATCCCAAACTGTATAATAGTGTCATTTGAGTATTGTTCAATTTCATTCATTCTCAATATGTATTCCACAATATCCTTAGCAGCATACCGGCAGGCTGCCGCAGCTGCACAGAATGTCAATGGTGAACACCAAACCAGGGTTCCATTCCCCCCTCCTGCAGGGCCTAACTCTGCATACCTCGTATTGCAAGAAGATGCAGAAGAAGAGGATGCCAAAGATGAGGACGTCTGCTGTTGGGGCTGCTGTGATTACAATCGTGTGAGAGAATTGCCCTTCCCTCAAGATAAGTGCTTAACAATCCTCTATTCCTCAGGCTCTGGGCAAAACCAAAGAACAGAACAGGATAGAGTGTATTTTATACCTGTGTTGGGGCAATCCATCTCCTCCAATTGCTATTATGTAGTCCGAGCTGAAGGGAATCACAAAGGGTAAGCTTTTATTTGTATTTGTTCATATTACCTCCTAAATTTTCCAGACAGGTGCTCTATTCTGTTCTGAATTTTTAGACATATGATTGTGCTGGTGCTTACATATTATGGAACTTTCAATAAAGTCAGATCTATCATAATAGATTGGAAAAAGAAAAGGTCTCCATGTCCTGCTACTGCAGGGTAGCTTATTAATTGTGGCGCCCTGTTTTATATTTACTGGGTACTCTATAATATGTAAGACTTGTTTTAGATTTGTAGGTTACTTTTAAACATCGGAAACTACCTTATATTTTTAATAACTGTGATGCCCTATTTGAGATTTATAAGATAGTTCATAGTATACAAGCCCACTTCATTGTAGATATTTCAAATACAAAGTCTAAATTATAACCAAATTCTTTACCATTAAACAACTCAAGGGTAATATCTCAATCTTATCATGATACCAATCCATTTACCATGAAAGCTGAACCTTAACCCACAGTTGGGTGTATCCTTTTTGTGAATAGATCTTCCCTTAAGTGTGGTTTAGATGTTTATAGATGTGTATTAGGCAACATACACTAACAATTATATTGGAGCCTTCTCAGATTTTGTGCGCTATGTCCTAAAATTATTGTTGATGTGTCTTAACCCTTACTGCATGATACTTAAGTTATTATTAACTTAATGGTGTGCACAGATTGCTGGAAACCTGCTCCACTGAAGAAGATATGACATCACTATGCTGGTGTAATTGTGTTTATGACGTTCATCCCAGACCTCTGCAACTGGGCAACCAATACCAACATATACAAGTACTTTTGAGGAAGTCAAAGTTCACTTCCAACAGCATAGTTTCTGATGGCTTCCCTCCAAACTTCCTCCGTAGAAAGGGCTGGAGAGTGACGGCCAAAGACTTGCGAGGAAAACATAGCAGACTTTCTCATGTTAGGGGGGAAAATGCTTCCCTTAGAGCACAATTGCCCCCTTTTGATTTCCCTATTTTTCAAGAAAGACCATATGTTGTTGTGGTTGGTGAGTGGTACTGCCCCTTTATCTTCATCAAGGAAGTGGGTACAGGCTTGGATGATCCCAAGACACAGCTTATGGATTCTCCCTTCTACAAAATGGAGCTGCATAAGTATTGGGAAGAGATACACTCTGTTCAAGTTCAGGCAGGAGAAAAGGATGTTTCTGTGAACAAAACAGTGAGGTTGGAAGAAGGATTACTGTTTGGAGAGGAGGCAACTGAGGAAAGTAGATATGAGCACGGAAGTGTTTGGTTTAAAGGCATCGAGAAACAATTTGGAAAACTTAATGGAGTGAGAATTAGTTGGCCTATAGCAAAAATGAAGGAAGACCAAGGTAGAAATGGATCAGAACGAGGAGGAGATGTAAGGGTGGAGAAATCATTTAGTGGCACTGCTTCTGCAACAAAATTTGCATGTTACGTTGTAGTGGAGAGGTATGTATTGAAAAGAATGGAGGGAGGCATTGTTCTCACTTATTCTTTCAGAAATTGCAACCACATACAAGGAAAATGGGAATAAAAGAAAATTAGATCAGGTGTATGCTATGATGTTTTAAAATTTTATCACAAGGAGTAGGTTTTTAATAAACATATTAATATGTCAGACTATTATCCCTAATCATTGTTCAGGGATTTTATGTATGTATGTTGGCAAGTTTAATACATTGATTTGTCTTTAACACCACTTACTCCAAAAGATTCTTGAAATTTATTAAAGGATCTTCAACCAAATCTTGCGTCCACCCAATTTGAATTTTGTAAATTTCAAATTAATTAATACTAGCAATTGCACGAGAAGGTGCAGAGAACACGCCGATAGGATTAGACGGAAAGCAAGCAATTGTAGGAGCGAACATAAACAGGAAGGAAAGTAGTAATCGAGGAAGTGGAAGTAAAAGAGCTGAAACAGAAAATGTGCCAGTATTATTGAGAAGCTGGAAAAAATGTTGACAAAGAAGAATAATTTTTTTATTAGAAAGTGCACTAATAAAATCAAAGGATACCAACATACTGTTATATGTTTTTTTCGAGATAACTTAAAAAAAAATATCAGTTCTATCAATCTGTCTGGGGTCAAATATTTTAAATTTCCGTCAATGGGGAATATATTTTTCCAGCGAAGGTGTTGTGCTTTCTCTGTTGTTTGTGTGACAGAAATCTTGTACGCATACTTGCAATCTTCCTCCAAAATGCAGCAAATATGAAGTGAAAATAATTTTTTTTTGTTAGACATAATACCAATTTCACAAAAGGTTAAGCAGATCATTCCATTATTAAATCAGCAAGGCAGAAGAAAATTTTAATACCAGGTTATGATAAGTTAACACTATCATTCGTATTAGCATTTAGGCGCTTTTGAAATTCCTCATCTGTATGTGGAAGAGAGGCAGACGTAATGAGGAATTAGTGTTTATGTTTCATATTGTTTATATGGATACTATGACGCCCACATTTTCAAGACAAAAATACAACAGTAAAATTATTGGAATAATTTTTTTTTACTTTAATTACACGTTACACAACACCACATGGGATTCAAATAAAGAAACTCGACATCACATAGGACACTTACGTAAACATGAACCCACTCATACAATAGGATAACATAGGGTACACACTCAATGTCTTACTCAAACGACGTAAACCAAGACAATGACCCAATTACAGTAAGAAACACAAGATAGGCATACTCCACGACATGGCCTTTTCATGGTTTACATATTCATTACATTTAGGTTTCCATTGTATGACCTTATAGTTTTCAACAAAATTAAACACATAAGGTTTAAAATTTCCTATTTTTCAAACTTCAATTACTTTATTTTGCAAAGCATTAGTCTTTAACGGAGAATGTGTGGTTGGTTCCTTTCTCCAATTCCATTAGTTATCCATAGCTCATTTGTTAAATAAATTCATTTTAAACAACTATGAGTCTCCTAATATTCAATTCTTATGTTAAAGGTTTGTTTCTCAAAAATTGTTTAGTTGACTATAATTGTCTGAAGAACACAGAACATGGGACCCTTCGTTCCTTTATAACTAGGTTGCATGTTTTTGGTTTAACATTTCACCTATAGTGGTTTCTTTAGAATTCACTCGTTTCTCTAATGGAAATAACTTTATATAGCATGATTGTGATTAGGAACGTATATACACACATGCGTCTTCTAATATTTGACTTAAGGATTTGTTTGAGAGAGCCTGGTTTACTTGGTTTGGAAAAATACTCTCGTTACAAGGAGGAAAGTTCACAGAGATAAAAATGGAAGGTTAATAGATCAATAGAAAACCTATCCTGAGTTCATTTCATAGCATTGTTTAATACTAGCAATACATTGTTTTCATCTTCAAGTTATTACAACCAACTATGTAGGTTAACTAGTTAAGTTGTATCATTCTTGATTCACAATCAGTTGCTCCAATTAGGGATTCATATTTTCACAATCATATTGCACATGGAAGGGTACATTGCACCTGTGTTCCCATTATAGAGGTTTTTCTTTGAATTTTAAGTGACGAATTTCACATTTCAAACTACTTTTGTTTCATCATCTTAAGGATTTACTCCCAATAGTAACAGGTTAATTTCATGTTTCGACCATAATTTCCACTTCCAGAGTGATCCGAGATTTAATATATTCTGATCTACACTAAGGGTTCTACAAACTTTTACAATTCGAACTAGAATGCAATTTCCTTAACTCATAAGACCTTGGCTACAACCAAAGGTATCTTAATCTCAGGGCTACATTTCGTTATATCATTAGAATCGTTGTTTAAACACATTCATGCATGAAAAGTATGTGATCATGCATCATATTTGGTTTTCAAATTTATTAGGTTGTTGTATTATTCATGGAGCTCTACTTTATCACATTCATTTTATGATCACATTTGACATTTTAGTTGGTTTTGACATCACTCAATGGTGTACCAATTTCGTAGCGGTCATTTCTTAGTTTAATCTTATTTACCCTTTTTACTAACTACATTTACATGGTTACTTTGGTTCTGTATTATCATCATTTTGGAACAAATGTAATTCTTATAACACTTGGGTATTTAAGAGTACAAGGAGTACGACCTCACACAAGACAACTCATTTCAATGCTCTTGGACATGGAAGTATAAGTGTATATTGAAAGAGATCTATCCCAAATAATCTTAAGCATTACAAAATCCTCCTAAGGACCTATTTCAATTGTTTGGTAAATACGCAAGTAATTTGACACATAGTCTCCACTCACATAATTTAGATCTCAAAAGAGATTAATCGAATGTACAACCATCAACTATCTTGCAAGGCTTTGGCCACCCACTAGGGTACCAAGGGAAATCACGTATAAGAGGGTTAAACTTATTCAGGATAGGGTCATACTTGCAACACTTAGGCATGATCACTTCACTCATGCCAATATGATAGGTTTCACAACATATATGCACCACCTCATAAAATATCAAGGAAATAGTCCTTAATAAGACATCTTTGGTGTGAAGTATGAAGACGGTTAATGAGATTAAAGTATTTTATTAACACGATCAATGTTTTATACCATGGAAAAAGACTCAAATGGGGGAAGGAAGTACAATAGGCTTTATAACTCTTTCTTTTAGTTTTGTTAGTTTTGATGAGAGAAGATTTTACCTAGCATTTTGGGTGTTAAGGAAATAAACCAATAATAAATATAGCAAAATATTAATTTAACGTTTTTATAACATAGGTACAACCTTGAGTACAACTTCACTTCCAATCCGACACTATAAAATATAATTACATTGGTATTCCCATTTCAAAATATACAAAGAATAATTCTTCAAACAACAATACATATCATTATTCTATGGTTATACATGTATTGCATGATGAATATTACTTTACAGTGACAACTCATTAATTACAACATATCACATCCAGAAAGTTCCTCTTGTTTGGAGTACCTGCAACCAACTTCGTCTCAATCCTAGGACTAAGTATGGAAATCCCCTACACTCAAGGATAAATTCCATGCATCCATCATTTCAAACAATCATAACAAAACACTAGAGAGAGATGGAGAGAAAGAGAGAGGGGGAAGAAAATATAGGATTCATTTTCTTTTCAAATCACCGTAACATCATGTATCCACTTTACATTTCATTTCAACTCATATACATTTTTACTTATTTGTATTTTCAAAACCCAATCAATATTTTCATAATTATCTCTAGAGAGAGAAAGGGGAAGAGAGAGAAAGCATGGATTTCATTTTCCTTTCTATTCATCATATCATAACCACATACATTTTTAAATTTTCATTTCATTTCCAACCCATGAAGATTTATAACTCATTTACATTTTTAGAACCATTCAAAATATCAAAGTTACTATAAAAAAGTACAACTTCACTTCCATTTTTAGTTTAACGTTTTTATAACAAAGTACAACCTTGAGTACAACTTCATTTCCAATCTGACACTATGAAATATAATTACATTGGTATTCCCATTTCAAAATATACAAAGAACAATTCTTCGAACAACAATACATATCATTATTCTATGGTTATACATGTATTGCATGATGAATATAACTTCACCATGACAACTCATTAATTATAACATATCACATCCAGAAAATTCATCTTGTTTGGAGTACCTACAACCAACGTTGCGTCAGTCCTAGGACTGAGTGTGGAAATCCCCTACACTCAAGCATAAATTCCACGCATCTATCATTTCAAACAATCGGAAAAGACACTAGAGAGAGATGGAGAGAGATATAGAGAGGAGGAAGAAAATATAGGATTCAATTTCTTTTCAAATCACCATAACATCATGTATCTACTTTACATTTCATTTCAACTCATATATTTTGACCCATTTATATTTTCAAAACCCAATCAATATTTTCATAATTATCTCTAAATAGATAAAGGGGAAGAGAAAGAAAGTATGGATTTCATTTTCCTTTCTATTCATCATATCATAACCACATACACTATCAAATTTTCATTTCATTTCCAACCCATGAACATTTATAACTCATTTACATTTCTAGAACCATTTATAATATCAGAGATACTACTAGAAAGAGAACAGGGAAAGAGAGAAAACATCATAATTTCCCAAAAAGCATTCATACAATAGTTTGATCAATTCATTCTCTATAACGTGTGGAGATGATATGTAAGTTTGATCAGGAAACAATTCATTTCCTACTTACTCTATCATATATAGATAATTTATCGTGTCCGACGGAAGTTGATTACGATGAGCAGAGCTCAAGTTATAAGGGGAACTTCGAGGCCAAATATCGTAATTGTGTCAGTAGCTCTTGTCGCACAACGACTAGTAGGCCCCAAAACCCACTTGCAAAATTAGTTTCCGAATGCGTTTTCAATGAACTGAAGGTGGGTTACGATTCTCTTGTTGGCAGTCTAGAGGTAGGAGGTAGTGGTTTTCAGTTTTGCTCAAGCTAAGCGAAAATTGTAAGCCGAAACCGATCGTGTTTTATTAAAATGACCATGTCACCATAAGTGACTGATAAGCTAAGGGGGTTTAGGAATACAACTTGCAAGAGCGTTAAATGATTTCAAACAACTGGTTAAGGTTCCCTAAGGTGTTACATGTTACCTGGGGTCATGCAAGAGTTTTGTTTTGCGGTACATTTGGGTGTGGCGCTCCATGCGCGTAACTTTCAAAATTAGAGTTTTCTCTTCTTCTTTATTTGATGTTGATGTTTTGAGAGTTCACGTCAAGGAAATATTTTTTCTCCTATCATTCAACATTTAATTTTGAAAAATTGAAATGATGAAGCAAAATTTAATGCAAATGATAAAGGGGAAAACCATACCTTTTTTGTGAAACTCTTGATTCTTGCATTTGATGAGACTGCAGCAGCTTCTGACATCCTGACAATAGCTTGCGAAAAAACTTAATTCCTCCATTTGTATTCATATCTCATTGGAAAGCTCTTTATTTTGCACGGGTTAGAAGTGATGGTAAGTATGAAACATCTTCTCCTCATCATGCTCCAAGAGACTATATTCGTTCAAGGCATTTTATCAAGTAGTTCACATGGCTGAAATGATGCCCCTTGCTAGATTGTTCTCCCTGCTCACATCATGCTTCACTTACCAACGCCAATAATCCCCTCAAGGCTCCCCATTTTGATAAATTTATTTAACATAACCCACAACATTGATTGCATCCTGTGAGACTACATGTTTTGTTGAGACACCCCCCTTGTAATAATAACCAATCTACGTATCTTCAACTATATACCCAAATTTTTAAATTTTAATCAAGTTTCCAAATCCATTCAACAAAATCCTTGTCCTTATGCTCTATACCCAACAATTAGTATAAATACTGCAACCATGACATTCCATGAGGGAACATGCAAAACTACGATATTTGAAACAAGCTTTTGATATGCGCATCGTTACCGTCAAACTATCGTAATGATAGAACTGCAAAAGGAAGAAATCATTGATTCATTTGTGGTAAATAAGTTATTAGAATGCGGCACTCGGCCTGGAACAAGCTTCAATTTTGGGAATTTCACAAAGGAAACAACCCTACACTTTTTTGCGTGGTGGAGGATGAAGATATTGGACATAGGAAAATCAAGGCTTTCACGATGAGGAAAAGTGCAAGAGACAAATCTGGCAGAGACATGCGCAATATAGCAGGAAAAGTGCACTTTCAATGTCTTAATAAATACAAAAACTACTAATAATAAAAGGAAAAAAGGAAGGGAAACAACATGGTAGCCATTGTCTACCTGGAGAATGACACTACCCAAGTTAGAGTTCACGTAACATAGGTACTCAGAAGCAGAAGAGAAAAAATCCAAATAATTGGAAAATGCGCCTGAATGCAACATCTTCTAACCTCCAACTTCATCCTCTCGTTTGCATACATGATCAAAATAATGGTAAACAATGCTTTTCCTTATTCTAAGATACTTCAAACCTTCCTCAGTTATAGATACTGATCCAAATCAGTCAATTTGTATACAGTCAGGTGAGTAGCTATGTTGGTTTAGGTTTTTTTTTCCAACATGTAGGATTGGTTAAACCCACAATGTATTGATATTTTGACAACTGTTGGTAGAGCTTTGTTTAACAAGGTTCTCTAAAATATTCTGTTTATTTAATTGTCAGTGCAGGTTACACTTGTTGCCACCATCGAATCACTGCTAAGTTCTATTTCTAGATTTTGGTTTCACATTATTAATGCCTTAGATCTTAAACAATGTGCTTGTTTTATTATGTAGAGAAGGTGACATGTCTAAAAAGGAATTTAGGATGTTTCGCTAGACTTGCGTACTTAACACGCCAATGAGTACGCCCCCTGCAACAGTTTGCTGTCAGTTAGGGGCATTACAAATAACTTGTAAAAAACGTATTTGAAGGAAATTTTAAATACACAACTAGGGTGTTGAATAGTTTCTATTCAAGTGTGTATATATTGTAAAGTTACAATTCTAAAACACATGTTTTAATTCACCCATTTAACGGAAAAGTATTTTTATTTCAAGGAAATACACAACAGTCAAAGTAAAATGAAGGGTATAGTTGTAATGAAGTAGTCACTAATGTTGTATTTTTAGCTCTAATACTAGATGGAGTAAACTAGAGAGAGAGAGAGAGAGAGATGTCAAAAAAAATCCCTTTCAAGATTTTTCCAGAGCTTTGCTGCTCATATTTTTCATTAGAAAATTCATACAAATGCCTCAGATTTATAGAGGTCTTCCAAAATAGATAACTTCATGAGCAAGCTAGAAGGAGCAGTAAACATTAATTGTGCATGGGAAGAAGAAAAGACAAAATCTGTCAGACTTAATCTGATAGTTGAGATTATACAAAACCCAACACTCCTCCCATATCTTAACTGCCATGCTACAACACCTAGACATTCTCTGAGATACTCAAAAATATCTTTTGGTAAAGGCTTCGTGAGAATTTCGGCAAAATGGTCTTTAGACATGCAAAAGTCCAAATATATTTCACCATTGTTGACGAGCTCCGTAATGAAGTTATATCTGGTGTCGATGTGCTTGCTCCGCATGTGGAACACATGATTCTTTGACAGTGCAATTGTTGAGTTGTTATCGTTGAATATCTTCATTGCTTCTTCTTGATAGTGTTCCAAATCTGCTAGAACTCTCCTAATCCATACTACCTGACAGACTACTACTGTGGCTGCTACATATTTTTCTTCAGCAGACGAGAGAGTGATAATGGGCTACTTCTTGGATGTCCATGAGACTACACCTGAACCAAAACTAAATACAAAACTGGAAGTAATTTTACTCTCATAAATTTTACATGCACAATTACTATCCCTATATTTGATTAACCAAAAATCATCATATGGTGCATACCAAATTCCATAATTTGTAGTTCCAGCAACAGATCTTAGTATCCTCTTTCCTTCAAGCGAGTGTGATTCTTTGAGAGTCTCCATCAACCTTGAGATGAGACTAACTCCATACATTATATCTAGCCTTGTTGTCATCTAGTACATCAGACTTCAAACAATTCTTTTCTAGAATGTTGGATCGATATTGGATCCCTTGTCTTGTTTGCTTAGTTTGAGTCTGATAACAACATGTGTTGTTACGGGATTGAATTTCAACATATTGAACCTTTTCAACACATCATTTGCATATCTAGGCTAAGATATGAATATTCCTTCTTCAGATTGAGTCACTTCTATGCCTGAAAAGTATTTCATCAACCCTAAATTGGTCATTTAAAATTCCTTTTTCATGGGTGACTTAAACAAGTCAATAGACAAATTTCCCATGAATATGAGATCACCAACATACAAACAAACTATTTGAATCTGACCTCCAGTGTTCATCTTGATGTATAGGGTTGACTCACTGTTGCTTTTGTTGAATCCATTATGTAGAAAGTATGCATTCATCCTACTATACCATGCTCTCGGAGCTTGTTATAGACCATAAAAGGCCTTTTTCAACATACAAACTTTATTTTCTTGTCCATATATTTCATATCCAGGTGGTTGTTGAACATAAACTTCTTCTTCGAAAAAACCATTTAATATTGTTGACTTGAGATCCATTTGATATAATTTACATTTATTCTAAGTTGTTATGGATAAGACAGTTGTAACACTGTCAATTCTAGCCACTGGTGAAAGGTTTCATTGTAATCAATTCCGGGTTGTTGTGAGAAGCCCTTTGCTACTAACCTTTCCTTTTGCTTTTCCACATTTTCATCTACATTAAATTTGGTCTTATAGACCCACTTAAAACCAATAACATATTTTCTTCTGAAAAATTGACTAAGTCCCAAGTTTGATTCTTTTCAATAGAATCCATTTCTTCATCCATATCTTTTATCCATTCTTCATTTTCTATAGCATCTTCAAAATAAATAGCACCACCTTGTAGCAACAATACAAAATCAGAGTATAGCTCTTCATCTTTCTCATTTGGATCATATATCTCCCTTAGACTTCTTGTGTTCTTCGAAGCATTTCAGAAGTGAGATCTAAGTTCTACCAATGTTGGATTAGATGAGTCACTATTCTGTGGACTTGTAGTTAGTGCATGCCTTGAGGCTCCAGCAGGCTGAAAATTCGTTTTTGGTCTCCATATTGTATGTGGAGTAGGTGTCCTAAAATTGTCTCTTGATTAATTTCTTTGAGGGATGTGAGTTGTAGGTTCATTTTGTGAAGTTACTACCACACTCTATTGAGTAGCAAGACTGCGGACTGGAGTGGCTGCTAGAGCGATCCCTTATGGAGCTAGTTTATTGTCCTGTGCACCATTTTCTTCAACTTCATACTCTTCATGAGATACCTCTATAGAGATACCTGCCTCTTTATCAATACTTCCATCCTAGGCTTCATTCTCTATAAATTCAACATCTCTCTTGATAATAGCCTTATTGACGATGGTATTATACAAATTATAAGCCTTTGACTACTCATTGTAATGTACCAAAACACATTTTTCACCTCTATCATCTAGTTTCCTTTTCAATTCTTTAGGTACTAGTGCATACACAACACATCCAAATAATCTTAAGTTTTTAATACTATGCTTTTTCCACTCCATGCTTCTTGAGGAATCTTGTTCCTTACAATTTCATTGGGCACCTATTTGATAGGTAGGATGCACATGCAAAATCTTCTGCCCAATACTCATTTGGCAAGTGTTTTAGTTTCAGTAGACTCCTGGCCATATCTATGAGAGTCCTATTCTTTCCTTTCTCCTCTACACCATTCTGCTAAGGTGTATACCTTGGTTGTAAACTACTTATGTATTCCATTGACCTTGAGAAAAATTTAAAAATTCATTTGAGATTATATTTGCCACCTCTTTCTGATCGTAGTACCTTGATAAAATGACCACTCTGCTTCTGGTGTGACAAGGGCCTTGAATTCCTTAAAAAAATAAAAAACATCTGATTTGTGCTTTAGGAAATATACCCATGTCTTCCTGCTGAAATCATCGATGAAAATAAAAAATACATGCTTCCGCCTATTGATGGTGTCTGCATAAGTCCACATAAGTCTGTGTGGACAATTTCAAGGGACTCCTGAGTTCTATATTCCTTTCCAACCAGGAAACATTTCCCTGTGTTGCTTTGTAAGAATACAACTTTGGCATGGTGTTTCAGGTGGCTTCGATCAATGGTATTCCATTCACCATATTCTTCTTGTGGAGCAAATTTATGTCATTAAAATGTAAGTGTCCAAACCTTAAATGCAAAAGCCAAGCCTGGTTTTCTTTATTGACTTGGAGTGCATATGGAGATGTCATGCTTGGAAATCCTCTCTTCAAAATGAGGTCTTGACAATCCATAGGTGATTTAGAGCAAGCACCCACTAGGCTTAAAAATCCTTCTTGAAAAACATTTTCTTCACCCATAGGTGGTTGTGAAGTAATCCTAGCACCCGCTAGGCTCAAACCTTCTCCTTGTAGAAAACACATAGGAAAAAAAAAATTTCATTTGTCATATTTTCTTTTGAAAAATTACCTAGCTTCTCTGCTAGGAACATCCTTGAAAAACTTGATTTTCATCTTCTTCTTTGCTTGGAGAACCCTATTTTTACATTCGAGGAATCTTTGACTTGGGGGAACCTTAGTAGCTGCTAGAGATTTGAAGGAAACCTCTCTTGAAATTTCATTTGTTCCTTTGATTTTCTTGAAGCTATAGGACCCTTGCTTAGCATGCTACTTTGACGACATTTGAGGATAGATCCTTAATGACCCATAATTTTTATGTCCTTTTTTGGAGCCAATTTATTCTCATTCTTGCTTTGAATAACCCTAGTGCACCTGCTATTTTCATTGAGGAACCTATTTGAATTTTTTGTGATTTATTTTGAGAGTCTTGGAGGGATACACTTTTTAGACCCCTAGCTGTATCAAATCCTTCGTTGCCCCCTAATCTTAAGAACTAGAATAGTGCTTCTCCTCTGAAAAAACATTGATATTATTTTTTACTTGGAGAACTTTAGTTGTTCATTACCTAGCGCCCACTAATTGGATATTGGAACTTAGGAAAATAGTTTTACCTTTCATTGGATTTTGAAAAATCCATAGTTCTAGAATCTGAACCATTTTTCTCCTTCTTTACTTTGGTAATGCCCTAGTGCCCGCTAGGATTTGAAAAACTTTCTTAGGAATATTGTGTTTCAAAAAAATTTCTTATCTTATTTCTTTGGAATATTTCAACGAATGACATTGTGAGGAAATTGGATTTTTCCATACCTTTTTTTGAGAGCTAGTGACCGCTAGGCTCTGAGACTCTCCTTCGGTGATATCTCCATGATCCATACAAGAATATGAGCTAGCCACCACTAAGCTCACTGTCACTTTGTATTTTCAATTGGAACATTCTATTTCTTGTCATTTCCACCTTGGCTATCACACTATTACTTGGATTTAGGATAAAAAATAATACATTCTTCTTCCTCAAAATACACTTTGTAGCCTTTCTGTATAAATTACCTATGCTCATGAGGTTGTGTTTCAACCCAGGGACATAATAGAAAATCAGGAATGAAATTATTTTCTCATTTGTTTTGTCTTAATATTTATGGTCGCTTTTCCAATTTACTGAAACTTTGTTGTCATTACCCAATTTACTTCTATACTGGACAGATTCGTCCATGCTAGAAAATAAATCTTTTGAACCTGTCATGTGGTTACTACAACTAGAATCCAAGAACCATATATATTTTGCGCTCTCTTGAGCAACATGACAAGTTAAAAAACATAGAAATTATGATTTGAACTTCTAGAATTACATTCTTTTGAAAAAATTTCACTTTGTTTGCTTAAATCATACTATTTTTTTGAAAATTCAGTAGCATAATGCCCATATTTTTGCAATAATGACATTGTATATTAGATTTTTCATACCTTTCTTCCTGCGACTGGTTGTGATAATGATTGTGAGAGAACTTCTACCTCTGCCTCTGCTTGAAAAAGTTTCTATTGAGCTAGAGCTAGCCTGAGTTATCTTGATCACTTGAATAGTGGAGAGTTCTACCTCCTCTTGCTTGAAATATTCCTCTTCCTCTCTTGCTCACAGATCTTCCCCTGTCTCTGCTAACTAAAACTTGGCTCTTAAAGGCATGTTCTAAAGAGGAACTTTCAGATCTGTTAAGTATTTGTTCATGGGATAAAAAGGATCCCATTAGCTTATCTATAGAGAGCTAAGACAAATCCTTGGACTCTTCAATGGCGACAACAATGGAGTCAAACTTGTTTGGTATAATCCTAAGGATTTTTTCTATGATCATATCTTTGGTCTTCTAAGGCTCTCTCCATGGGACCTAATCTATGGATTTACTACACCCATCACATGAGTAAAAAAATGAATCAACACTATCAGACTCTTTCATTTGAATATTTTCAAAATCTCTCAGAAATCAACATTTGGTAGTTTGGCTAGTTTTACCTTACTTGAATGCCTTGATATGTAGTTTCTAAAATGTCCCATGATATGGCTGCAGATACTTGGCTTAACACCTAGTGGTTTCTACTCTAGATAATATAGAAATTTCTAAACCTTTTGTATAAAAACTAGATCTTTTGCATCCCTTTTTCTATTTTCTTCAAGTATATCCTTGTCTATTTGTGACAAAGCATTATATGCAGCTTGATCATGCTAGTTCTGGGAAGCCATTTTTGACAAGCTCCCAAGTATCTTGACTGCAGTAGAAAATGGTTTTGATTCTAGTATCCCAATAATCATAATTTTTTCCATTAAAAATGGGGATTTGGTGCTAGGAGTTAATAGACTGTTATAGTGCCAGCCATGGCCAAAAATTAAAACAAGATTTAAACTAGAAAATCACGTAGATTTAGAAACAAAAAAATGTGACCTGTGGGAAAACATGAGAGGAACACCTTCGCTATAGGTATTAAATCAGCGTACTCAGGTTAACGATTTTCACTCTAATACATGATCAAATGTGGGATTTAAAAAGCAGAAAGATATGAAGCAGGTAAAAATGAAGTTTCTTTCTATTAAAGTTTTGCCATAGCTTCGCTGTTTAATTTCTTCATTACAAAATGCATACAAATGCCTGAAGGGAGGAGATATGTGGAGGAATCTGAGAAGCTGATCTACGATACAGTTGGCCTGCTTTTAGCTCGATCCCTCCACCTTATGATGAGGTTACTCGCATTATGATACAGTGTCATTTCTTAGGTAGGAGAGAAGATTTGTCACTAATAACCTGCTAAGCACCTTATCTTTCTTAACCACTTCCGTAGGAATCGCATGGTTTGTTTCCCCCATTACTTGCTGAACTCTCTTGAGCACTCCATTTTGGAGTTTCAAAAGCATACCCGGGGCGGTTCCTTTACACCAGGAGCTTATTTTTCAGCTACATAAATGTTGCCTTCTTAAGTATCCAGGTCTCCCATCCTCTCCTAGCTCAGTTCCCCCTTTGCCAGGTTCTGCTGCTGCCAGCCCCGTTTCTCCATTCTCTGCCCCCGCCACTGCTGCTGTCACCCCCTTCCGGCCGTCCAGGCTTCTTCTTACAAAATTATTCGGAGGTATTCCACTAAGAGACAACCTTGAAGATTATACAGTCTATGTTGAATATTTTTTATAAAAGTTATAAATAATGATGCTAGTGTGTAGAATAAAAAAACTTTACTATCATTTAATACAATATCTGAATTCATTAGTGAAGTATTCCAGGATGCACAAGAACATATATGAATTGTTATCTTCAATTAAGGCCCCTAGAACTATGGGGTTCATCTCCATGGGCATTTCTCTAGGAAGATTTCCTTTATTGCATCTGAAATTTTACATCATTGAATGTTGAGGCTATATGATATTTCTCTAAGCTTATTATCCATGTTTATTTGAGGGGAATTTTGGTATTCACCAAATTTAGAAGAAACTTCAATACTTTAAGCTAAAATAGTAGGCTATGGAAATCTGTTTTGAGATTGATCAGAAACTGCTCGACTGAATTTTATTTCGGAAGCTATGCTATTATTATCATGAATATAAAGCTCTTCAAAGAGAGGTTTTTGGGTTTAAAAATCAATTCCTTGGCTTATATTTTTTTGCTAAGGGTGAGTATTTTAGAATTTTTATAATCTTGTTATCAATTCGAACATCTTTTTTTGTTGTTATTAGAGACCTCCTAAAGAATTGTTTCACATTGAATCATTTAATTCATTGTACATGCCTATCTTAGATACTCTCATTTAAGATAGCTTAAAGTACATGTTACCTAGTAGACGATGTAGTCTAAGAAAGATATCTTCTACGCCAGGGAAAATATGGCCCCTTTTTCACACTAGACTACAATTGATGCATCCACTGATATCTGCAAATATTCTTGCATCATAATAAATTCCTAGAAATGAAAACATTTTATTCAACAAAAAAAAACTAAAATACTAAATTATGAATGATAACAAACCGTTTTTTAGGGAGTGTTCTCCAACATCCTTCCGTGTTTGTAGGAAACATGCATCATTTATGCCGATGTTTTTTCATGTCCAAAAAACTTAAAATAGTAAATGCGCTTGTTGTATTTTGTTAATCCCATATTGAGATATCCTTCTTGAAGAATTTCAAATGCAAAGGTGAAGTTATGCTCCTCCTCTGAACAAGGGCCTTGCGAAAAATCTAAAACAATATGAAAATGATTCAAAAAAAAATTCCACGAACATTTCTTCCAGGTTTGGCATCCATGGGAAATACCTATTATTTTTGTTTGAGAGATCAATTTTATGGCTACCACTATTTTATTCGACCCAGGAAAATGCAATCTAAATTTTCTGAAAGCAAGGTGCATGGAAGATATTTGCATTATCGATTCTATGCATACAATGCTCCAAGCAAGGTGTAATGCCCCGCCTCGGGACACCATACGAATGTGTCACTAAAAAATTTGGGTAATTTTTTTTATAAGTTAACTAAAATAATACTAATGCTTGCTTCATTGTTTCCCATAAAGAATTAATTTATCCTAATTTAATTTACCCAAAATTAAATTAATACTAGCCTAATAATACTTAATTATTTTATTCTATTAAGTTCACTAGGGTCACAAATAAAAGTCTACACCCCTTTATAACTGAGTTAGTTTTCTT
Source organism: Taxus chinensis (assembly GCA_019776745.2). Lineage (NCBI taxonomy): Eukaryota > Viridiplantae > Streptophyta > Pinopsida > Cupressales > Taxaceae > Taxus > Taxus chinensis. The sequence goes on from CM034157.1 coordinate 206,599,488, forward strand.
CCTTTTAAATTAATTTTCCCACACCCCTTACTATAAATTATTTTCCATTCCCATTAAATTCCCATGACTTAATAGTGTGTAGGATTAAATAGGTACCCTAGGATCAAACACTTCTGGACCCTTGATTTCAAATTTGTCCTAAAATTACCCTAAACCCTCTTTATCTTTTTTTCTCTCCATTTAGTTGTCATTCTGTTTTCTTTTTGCTATGGAGGTTAAGAAGCTAATGAGTTTTTGGATTCATGAAGATTTTGATAAAAAAAACCTCATTATTCTATCATGTATAAATGTTTTTTTTTTTTTTTTAAATTTCTTACCTGAAATCTCGGGTTATTAGGTATATAAAATACCCACAATTTTTTTTTTGATAAAAGATGCATGTCTACCTGAGAATTATCTCTCTCTCTCACACACACATAACTATTATATATAAAAATGAATTTATAAGCAATCCAGAATCATAACAAAATTTTACAGGTTTGGAAGTGTAACTGGGCGGTGGTTTTGGCAAATTGGGGGTATGGAGTGGGCTACATGGAGGAAGGGGGTGCGACTGTGTGGGGAGTGTGGAGGCCGCGTGGAAAGGAAGGTGGGTGGAGGGTTTGATGTGGGTGTAGAGGGTGTGGGGAGGGCCCTGCCCTCCCCCATTTGTTTTATTTATTTTTGTTTTGATTGAAACTAAATCACTTTCCACATAAAGTTTCAATGAAAAGTTTTTGTTTCGTTTATTTTATTTACTGTAAAACTCAAATCTCCTCCACTGAATTCTGTAAGTTTTATTTCAAACTTGTTTTTTTTTGGTTTACTTTCCATTTCACCGGAATTTCTTTTCATTTCGTAATTTCATTATTTAATTAACATGGTTAGGACTTAGCCCCTTGGGCCGCTTGTATATAATTTGTGTAGCCGCCCTGAAATTCACGTTCTTCTGTGACCTGTCACTTACACACTCATTTCCCGCATTAAACACACCTATTCGATACAATGTAAATCAACTACTCGATAAGCGATCAATGAGATCTATGATATCATAACATCATCATGGAATCGTAAATGCGAAAACATGCACCATTACACACAATTTACCAAGAGTTAGCCATAGAGATAAATATAAATGACATACATCCATAAAATCAAGAAATGCGACTAAACTTAGTATCCAACATACATCAATTAGGTCCAAACAACATCACAATAAGTTAGTATCCACAACATCTAATGAAAGGTGCCAACATACTAATCAAGTCAAATTGGCGCTACGCACCTATATCACCATACATGTTCAAGAAGGTCAAATATCATAACATAATGTCTAGAATATATCAAATCCCTGTCCAATCATGTCTATAAATATAGAAGTCAACAGATAACTGAGGCTATCAAAATGTGGGCACTACACAAGGGAAGAAATATTTATTTTCAAGTGTGAAGAAAAGAAGTGCATACCAAATGCTTCAACATGTATTGAGTTTGTGTTGATGAATGTACCAAGAACGCTGAAATTTAGATGCATTTTCCATAGAAAAACATTGTCCCAACATGTAGAGAAAAAGGGAAAAAATGAATGTGTTTTCATCATGGTGTGCAATGTTCATAGTTCATAATTTAAGTTATGAGTTTGCAATTAAAATATTGAAGCAACCGAATTTGAGAACAATGCAAATTGAACTCTTATGCTGTAAAGATTCACGCAAGTACAAACAATCACAACAACTGAATTTCATTAATTTGCATGTTTAAATCACCATGTATCACACAAAAAACATACAAACCTCAAACATGTTTAATCTATGCATACAATACGAAAGTTTTTTTTAAAGGAAAGAGCAACATACTCAGTAGAGGATATGCAAAGGCTCAATCGTGAGCTATAACATGCATATTTTTCTTTGCAAATGGGAGCCGATAGGCACAAGCAACAACAATGAACAACCCAAAGGTGGCAATTACAAACCAAACATATTATTTTAGAAGGCATTGCGTCAACAAGTTGCAATTAATGTTGGTTCACAAGAAGAATATGTTATACATAAACAAGATGGGAAATTCAATTCTCTAACGCCATAAAATATGACATAAATATCAATTATACATTTTTTATTTCTCAATGTGTGTTAGCTGGTACAAACAACACAGTTGGATAGTGAAAGATGACAACTACAAAAAATCATATTTTCTTAAAAGGCATGTGTAGACAATTTGAAACCAATACTGTTATACACAAATAATACACAATACATAAAGACGATGAAAAGTTCAACTCTCGAAAGTCGTTTCAATTCTTACAAGGAATAAAATATAATTAAAAAGGATATTAGAAACAAATATTAAAATTAAAATTATCCAAACCCAAAAGCAACTAAATTTTTGCAGTAAAAACATGATTGAAATTTTCTACAATAAAAAATTTGGTTAATTTATCAAGCACTTAAATTTCTAGGAAGAAAAAGTCTTCTATGAATTTATTTTTTTATGTGTGTGCTTTCCAACCCATCAATTTATTGTCTAATTAGTCTATTTATACCTTACCAAGGAACCCATTTCAAAATTCTAACCCATTGATGCTCACACAATGTCTATTCAATCTATGCATTTTTCAAATAAAAAATTCAATTATCTCTTACACACAATGTTTTGATATTTTCCCCATATTTTCAGGCTTCCATAGTCATTTCCACATAAATTTTATCCTTATGTTTGTAAAATTGGAACCAATAATCTATTCAGAGAAGTGGAATCAAAAACTTGTTAGTCCTAGTATAGTCACGGTGGTGTAGCCTAAGGCAACCTACCTTGTATATACGTTTACAAGAAAGAAAAATATGAATATTCTTCTCTACAAAAATGCTAAATCCAAAAATTGAAAAATGAAGTCAAGAAAGACATGTAATAAAGAGTTAAAAATCTCTTTCTCAAAACAAAATAGATTTAAAAAAAAACCAAAGCCATCGTTTACCATAGAAATACAATATTTCTAGTTCCCCCCAAAATCCTAAATCGAAGAGCTCAACGAGGAATTTGAGGAAATGTATCATAGAGATATATTGAAGACTAATCCAAATACTAAAAAAAGAATGAGGTGAATTCAAAAAATTGATACTGACTTGAAATGGGTCGATTCCTATCCAGAAAAATACAAAAAGAGGCAGGTCAACAAAGATCATTGCAACTAACTGTAAAAATAGAGTGATAGCAAATTCTAGAAACTATGCAAAAAAATGCATAGTACATTCCATTCGAAAAACCAATTAAACTCTCTGTACATTCCATTCAAAAAACCAATTAAAATCTCAACGTGTATGCCAAATAAGATGCTTTGTGGCATATAAAATTTTCAATTTTCAACAATTAAAAAATATAATTTGTGTAATATGTAGTGGAAGTGCAACTAATAAAATAACTTATTCACTTTTTTGCAATTAAATAAATTAAAAAGGTGTCAATTTTGAACACAAAATAGATAAAAGAAGAGGATCATTAGCGGTAAAGGGAAAGGCTATCACTTGAAAGGGAATGGCCACATTAGAGGGAATGGACGCATTATATGTTCCCTTGTCATATGTGATTTATTTCATGGGAATAGATACCAAAACTCTTGCAACATGGACATTCTGATCCCACCTAATAATAATGAAAATTAAATCCTCTCCCAAAACCCAAAAATGTTGTCAATATTCTTTGGTGAAGATGGCCAAAAAATTCCTCACATACCCATAAAATTTTTAATATGTAAATGTTTTTACTACAAATTCCTAAATCTTTGTGTAAAAGATAATAACCACGTGTATCATATTAAACCAAACACTATCAAATAAGGATATCCCAATAAAAATAAATGCATCTACTGTTAGCCAAAAAAAGTAATCTCTAGGAAAGTTTGAAATGTTATGAAAAATAGGAAATATATTTCTGAAAATAAAATATGCCAAACAAAGTTTCCTTGATAAAATGTTAATTTGATATGAAACATACAATACAAAGGGGTGAGTGTTGGGTGCAAGACAAATAAATATATGAGGATTTTTTTACATATGTATTCATTCAGTTGAAACAAATTGAACATGATCATTTTGTTGAGACACACATACTAGGTGATAACTTAGACAACGTGAGTATAAAATGTTTTCCATAACAAAACGAGAAGTCTCAATCTCAATGATAGGATAATGTCATAGACATAGAAACTACCTAAAATGAGCATGCTGATTTTAACAAGACACAAGATAGATGTTGTCCTAGACCAAGTGGGTATGTTTAGTTTTAATAACATAGCCATGAATCTCATTTGAATTGCAATAATGGGATACAATCGGACACCCAGATGGACTTAATATATGCATATCATAGTTAAAGTTGATATTATAATGATACAAAATGGGTGATGACTTAGGCCATGTGGGAATAGGTATATAATCAAATTTTCATAACAAAACTAATACACCTCATCTTAATGGGTTAAAATTACAAAAACTCGGATGAAAATTTGATTGCAAAAAATCTCTGAGAACAACTAAAAATTAAGAAAAAATTCATTAAAAAACGAAGAAAAAACCCAGGAGCATAACCTAGTCACCTCAGGTGGAACAAGGAGGAATAACAAAGCATTAAAGGGAAAAAATATTAGGGTAAGTATAATACATGGACACAAAGGAAAATTCTCACCTCTTCCTTGCACAAATAGCTGGCACACTCGCCCTCTGTAGAATGAAAACTACTACAAAGACCGAAACAAAATGTTACACTAAGTGACGACTACTCAATTTGTAGGTCCTGCACACTAAAACCCCCACTCGCCCATGAAAAATATGGAACCATCTGAGTTTCATTTTGAATACAATCATCATCCCTTGATTGTGTTGGTCCTCCTGGAGAAGGATGGGTTTTTGTAATTTTAGGGTACTGCACTGCCGAAAAAATGTAACACATGCCCCAATGATGATACAGGTCTCCTCGCAAGGTGTTTGGGATCCGAAAAATCTCCCCAAGTATGTGTTAACATCCCGCATAGCCCCTACATGCTTTGTATTTCTCTTTTCCCTTCTTTTCTTTGTGTTTTGTTCTTCAGTTATGAAACCGCCGCCCTGCCTAGGTGGCGGTCTCGTGACCACCGCCCAGTCAGGATGGCGGTCCTGTAACCACCGCCCTGCTCAGGGTGGTGGTCCTTCACGCATTTTCCAGAATGTTCTTTTTAACGCGACTCACATAAATTTCAACGTTTACCAGCTTTTTTCACCACCTTTGGCTTGCATTAATGATTCTGGTTCCCTGGAATAGTGTTTTGGCATTGTTTATGGTTTAAGAGATCAATTTGGTTTTTACCTTTGGGTAAATGCAAATGCTATAAATAGTTGGCTTGTGCTCAAGAAAATGGCCCCTCAAATTTACCTCTCAATTTCTCATTTCAATAGTTTAGTCTTTCATTTTGCTTAGGATTCATAGTTTAGTTCATTGCATGCTTAGTTAGTGTTATTTTGCTATTAGAAAGCCACATATCCATCTTGTGCAAGTGTTGTCATTACTTCATGCAGTCCATTAAAGTAGAACAGTTTAATTTTCAGTAGGAAGCCATTAAAGTTGCAGGTTTTACTCGTCAAATAGGATAGTTTCAGGTTCTGGACATTTTATGTTGCATGACTCGCAATAAATCCCGCTAGGAATTACATAAGCCAAGCTCTGTACTCTTGCGCTATCCCTCTCCTACTCGCATTGTATTCAGTCTGTATCCTAAGCTGCCTTTGTTCCAAAATCTACTTTTGTTGATGCTAGCATTACACGCTTTTCTGGATCCACGTGAGCACGAAGGAACGAGGAGATCACACTGAGGGGACAAAGCCACACACACCATCAGATTCACCACTGTTCTGCAAAATCCAGGTTCTAGCTTTCAAAGTTCTAGTTAGAAGCATATCAAATAGAGTAGCCAATCATCTTATTTCAGTTAATTTTACTTTCGATATTGCCAGGGAAGCTGTGGGGATTGATAGTTTCTGAGAAACTATGATTCATTCCTCACTTCTGAGGTAGGATCGAGAGTCTTTCAAATAGATTAGATCAGTTATTTCATTATTTAGAATAGATTCACAACTACACAGGCAAGTAGCTATACTCGGCTTCTTTGTTTTTTTTTAAATTTGTTATTAGTTTAGTCGTCAATTTCTAGATATATTAAAAAAGTTTCTCTTTCAATTTTGTTCAAATAGTTCATCAGAAAAATACAAAAATAGAGAAGTTATATATGCTATAGATATACTTCACATAGTTAATTTTACTTTGCTGCAATTAGATTTACATTGTTGCTTTTGTATGACAATCATGGGACCTAGAGAGCCCAGAGAATACGTATTCGAGCCAATCATGCCCCAACCCAATCTCGTCACAGCAATAACTGATATAGATCAGAATCTTAGGATCCAAGTCTTCCGAACAACAACAAACTTACAACAGATCAGCCTCCAGTTAAGCGGGTTAAACATAGAAGACGACCAAGTGCACACGTTTTGGTCAAATCAACCAAACTACAGATTACCCTAGATATATATCCACATGACTGTAGAAGGGCTTGAAAGAGAGAAAACGTTCGGTTGTGATCCTTTGGTCCCACAGCCAGACGTAGGAGACACTCTCACAGATATAGATACCAGCTTAAGAATTCAGGTTGCACGAACGCCTGTGAGATACTCTGAGAAGATCACACAACTATTAATTCTGAATATAGAGGCTGAGAAAGCATATGACTATTGGATACTAGGGATTAGGGACTGATTCCGCACATGACCATAGTAGGACCACAACAACCACGAATCTACGGTTGTGACCCACAAATCCCACAGCCCAACGAATCCACAGGTGAATCAGACATAGATGCTGGCTTATGCACATTAGTATTCAGATCTACTCCACTTCCACCTATCATCATCGAACAGTTATCCTTGTTAGACATAGCAGCTAATAAAGCTAGGGAATTTCTGGACTAGACCAGATAATCACCCGTAGAGTCCACTATACCCATCATCCACCTTATGACCCTGTCTGGAGACATACACGAAACTATCCCAGGTCATTTTCCACGTATCCCACAACCCATAGACCGAATCATGCCAGAGCTCGATATTGATTGGAGCCTTCGAGCAGTCATCCTTGCCGATCGATCTATCACACCAGTTCAGGTTAGGAGGGCCTTCTTTTCCTTAGATTCACAGTTTCCACTAGTGTGCGTCGAAGACATAAGATTGCCTAACTAGTTTTTCTACATCCCACACATAGTCCATCCCCACCGGCTGTCTCAGCATGACCTCGAGAGGTCGGGTGCGAGGAAGAGTTACTTGTAGATTCCCACGCTCGCTTGTCACTTTTCCATCGTACAAAATTGGTGAACCCGACGTGAAAGAAACAGTTATTACTTCCTCTTTTATTTCATCTTTTCCGCCTCATTAGCCTTTCAACTTCATCTTCCTTTCACCTTCGCTCTTACCCATTATTCTGTGGGTATTCATATACCCCCCGAATATGTCGGGATTCGATGCATATGGTAGACCTCTCCTAGGTCTTGAAGCATACTACGCTCAACTGAATAGACAGTCATCACCCTCGCTCTCAGTATGGGGTGACAACTATTCAAATAACCAATTATCAACACAAACTCCATCTCCAAGGACTAGATATGGCTCATCTTTCCAAACAGAGGAGTTGGATCAGCTCGCTCAAACACAACAAACAGAGCCTTCAGGCTCGAACAATATGACGTTCACAGGAGAATCTGGTTCGTCTCCTCAGGTACTGCTTAGACCACAAATTAGTAGACAATCAGACCCATACCTAGTTTTAGATGATGAACATTCAGTACGTTATGCCAGGAATGAACAATGCTCTCGGAGTATGTACCCACCCATAGGGAGTTTACAAACACAACCCGAGGTCTCTTTTCAAGAAAATACCTCCATGCCACTACATATAGGAAATGCCCTCGGGGAAACTTGGTAGGGCAGCGATCAATTCATAGCAGGATATCACATGCCTATACAACATCAGGATATACAACAAATGCCACTAAGGCAAAATATCATGACTTCACCAAATGAGGTCATTTCAACTTTAGTAGAAAAAGTTAGGGGGTTAGAAATTGCTCAGGCAAATCACCATTCTCAATTCATACAGGCAGGAAATTCTAATCCTCCACACCATCCTAGCCAAGTAGACCTCCTCACAGGAATAGGCACGTTAGGCATGACTCCTCAGTATTCACAACAAACGCCAACAAGAACCACCATTTCTAACACCATTCCGATACCTCCCGGTCTAGTACAAAATAATCCATTCCTAGACAATACCCCTTCATACTTAAACATGTACTCCAAATCACCACAAGGGGACATGTTCTCCTCTCCCGGCATGTTTTCTCAAACACAGGGGTTTCCTTATGCCCCTACCAATGCATACGCTACGCCATATCAACAACCCATTCCACCGCCACCCCCTCAGCAGGCACCATCAATGGTCGAAACCTATGCAATAGGGACTTATTCAGAATATTTGAAAGAACCCTTAGACTTCACCATACGAAGCATTATGCTTCCAAGACCTCTTCCTGATTTTCCCAAATACAAAGGTGAGGGAGATCTGAATGCACATATCAAGGCTTACGCCACAGCCATTCGAGAACTACTCCCTTGGGATGGGGTTGTTGCTAAAATATTCCCCAAAACTTTGGAAGGCATCGCTCTCGATTGGTATTATAGAATACCTGAGGCTTCCATCCATTCATTTAAACAACTCGTTTCAGAGTTCATCAAGGCATTTGACATGAACAAACTATTAAGAATAGGAATCAGTGAATTCTTGCACATTAAGCAGGAACATAATGAATCTGTTGCTCATTTCATCCAGAGGTGGCGTACGGTTCTTTAATCTTCAGCCAGTGCTCCAAATATGGACCAAATGGAACTATGTGATTTATTCCTTCATTCTCTCAGCAGAGAAGCAAAGGAAGAAATCCAGAAGTTCCCACTAAGGACTTACGATGAAGTACTTGAGAGCGCTCTCCGAATAGATCAAGCGGCAATAGATAGCGGTCGTAAGACGTATGGAACAAACGGGAGGTTAATCACCTCCAACCAGAATACTACGGCTTATCCTACTACCACAAATACCAATCAAGGACCTAAAATCCTTAATAAAAATCACGGAGTGACAACAGATGGAGTAACTGATCAGGCCAAAAGGGTAAATGTTGTGAATACTCCACCACTAATAAACAATCAACGAAACAACAACTTTACCCCAACAATCAATGCAGTGGATTTTAATCATCCACAACAACAACAACAACAATGGTGAAACCCTACACAGGGTCCAAGCCAAAACTCAACTGGATATCAAAACCAGAACCAAAACCAAAAACAACAAATGCAAAACTTTAATCCTAATAGGCAACGGTTTGATCAGAGTTTTGGGCCACAATATACACCAAACCAGCAGACTAGGAATTACAATCCTAACTCGTATTGTGGTTTTCACAAAATCTGAGGCCATGACACTAGAACATGCCGTGACTACAATAAATTCATGCAACGTTTTCCAGAGGAACAAAGACAACTTTTCATAGATATGTTCTTGGCAGATCCTACGTCACCGGCACCAAATACTTTTACAGGGGCAGTTTCCCCTCAAAATGCACCCCTTAAGATCTTCAATGATCCGCTCCCAAATCACAACAACAACAGGTTAAATCCGAATGGGACAAACAAGGGTGTAATGACAGGAAACAATGATCATGAAGCCTCAACTTCACTAAATCCATTAGTTGCGCCACAATTAGGAAGTCAACCGCGACCCAAGATAGTCGGTTTAGTGGAGTTAGACATTGAACTACCCGTAGAGGCTGTAACAAGGACACGAGAGTATTCCTCTCAGCCAAGTCCAAGTTACCTACCAGAGACAGATAACATCCAACAAATGTTAGTAAGACCCGTAGGTGCCTACGATTTAATTAGTGATCTAACAAAAACCTTCTCGCACATTTCTTTTTTGGACTTACTAAAGAATTCTCCTGCCCACAGGGCTGCTCTTTTAGAGGCATTAGGTTTAGGTCATCTAATTAACATCACTCCACCTCCCGAAACACAGGTAAACCATATAGACTTTGATATCCACCCTCCGGGGCAGCCGGATAGGGATACCGAATTCATATTCGAAATAAACAAAATGCCAACAGACGCTGAGATTGCATGCCGAGGTGATCCAGCCTTACATTTGCAAGTATGGGTTTATAACAATTATGTGAAACGCGTGATGGTTGACGATGGGGCAGCAGTTAACATAGTCCCCTTCTCTTTCCTTCAAAAGCTAGGGTATGGAGAAACGAATTGTTCCACAACTCGAAATACGCTAAGAGGCTATGATAGCCTTAAAGCCACCTCGATTGGAACTATAATACTACCGGTCACCTTAGGACCCAAAACAATCCTGACTGAGTTTTATATTATAGATCGGGAAACTAACTATAATATGATCCTTGGCCGACCATGGATACACCGTATGAAGGCAATCCCTTCTACGTTATTTCAAGAAGTAAGATTCTTGCACTTAGGAAAGGTATTCATATCAAAAGGTGATCCAAAACCATTTGATATACACCTAGCTGACTTAAAGAAAAGACCAGGCACTCACTCGGAGTTTGAACTCCCAATAAACCAACTTAATAAACCTACCGACATGAAACCGGAAGAAAAGTTGGTACCTACGACAGATCTTGAGACTATGAGCCTAGTCAAGATGATCCCAGCCCTCAAGGATGAGGTTAAGATTGTAGAAACAGTATCATTAGGAACTACTGCAAAAATTGCTGAATTGCTAGAACAGGATCTACCAATGTTCCTACCATTTGATTCTGTAGGGATGGGATACACCCTAGGTGTTGGTTCTCTTCCAGCAGTGGATCTCTGCATGGTAGAGGTAGAAGATGTTAACACAACAAATATCCCAACGCCCATATTCCCAGCTAAGTATTGGACTCTCCATTTCGATGGAGCTAGATGTCGTTACGGAGCTGGGGCAGGTGTAATCTTTACTTCTCCCGAGGGAAAAGTCCTACCATTTTCCTTTAAACTAAATTTTGAATGTACAAACAATGGCACTGAGTATGAAGCCCTCCTCCTTGGCCTCATCCTAGCTAAGAGGATCGGTGTTAATAATATCAGGGTGTTAGGAGACTCACAATTGGTAGCAAACCAAGTCTCTGAGATGTATGAAACCAGAGCCGAGCACTTACAGCTCTACAAAACAGCTGTATTGAATTTAAGCAAGGAGTTTGACTTCATATCAATTGAAGCAATCCCGCGAGAACAAAATCTTCTCGCTAATTCAATAGCAACCTCAGCGTCACGCTTCACTCCAAACAGTGAGTTGGAAGATACCCATTTCATGGTATCCCTTCGTATTAAACCATTAGTAAAAAAATGTCAAATCCTCTTTTAACAAACAGAAATGAAAACAAATCTACTATCCTAGACCACATTGATAGTGATACAACCACTCTGAATTACTTAAACGCCTATGCAGCGTTACATCTCACCCATCACGCAGTAGATTTATCCTTAATCCCACATTCATCTTCCTACTTCGGAAATCCCATGACAGAGCTTCCCCCACAAAAGGAACTCAGCATATACACAGTCGAGAATGGAGACGATCTGGAACTACCTCCAGCCCCGCCTGAGTTTGAAGAAGGTAACGCTTCTCTAATCGAAGAAACAATTGATATTAACATCGGAACAGAGGATGAACCAAGGATATTGAAGTTAGGATCCTCGTTAACTCCATCAGAAGTAGAAATACACACTCAAATCCTCAAGGAACATCGGAAGGCTTTTACATTTAATTATAAGGAAATGACAGGGGTTGCACCACACATTGCGGTACATAACCTCGTCACTAAATCAGATGCAAAGCCGATTAAACAAAAATCGAGACCAATGAAACCTAAGGTAGCTCTCATGGTGAAAGAGGAGGTAATGAAACTCCTCCAAGTAGGATTCATCAAACCAGTCGATTACTCTCAGTGGGTATCTAATATCGTTCTCGTTCTCAAAAAGAATGGGAAGATACGCATCTGCATAGACTTCCGAGACATTAACAAGGCATGTCCTAAGGATGACTTCCCGTTACCATCCATAGACGTCATTGTTGACGCAACAGCTGGATTTGAGCTTTTGTCTCTCATGGATGGATTCTCAGGATACAATCAAATCAGAATATCTGAACAAGATCAAGCTAAAACCACGTTTATAACTCCTTGGGGAACCTATTGCTATGTTGTTATGCCATTCGGTCTCAAGAACACTGGCGCTACATACCAGCGGGCTATGACGTATATATTTCATGATCTTATTCATAAAATTGTGGAATCCTACGTAGATGACTTGTTGGCCAAGGCCAAGAAGCGTTGTGACCATCCGGAAGTACTTCGCATCATTCTTTCACGTCTAATAGAATACGGAGTCACCCTAAATCCAGAAAAATGTGTCTTTGGTGTAACAGGAGGGAAGCTCCTAGGTTACATTATATCGTCACGAGGGATCGATGTTGACCCAACCAAAATTAGGGTTGTTCTTGAAATGGTCCCACCTTCGGATGAATCTGGAATCAGGTCATTTCTCGGAAAGCTTGGTGCAATCCAGAGATTCATCCCAGATTTAAGTTTCACCATTCACCCAATCAACAATCTACTCAAGAAAGATTATAGTATTGATTGGACCGAAGACTGCAATGAAGCTTTCGAATGCAGTTAAGCGTTTCTTGTTATCACCACCTACGCTAATGCCACCTAAGCCAGACTGCCCGTTAATTTTATATTCGCGAGCTACCAATGTCTCGCTAGCCTATATGATAGCTCAAGAAGACGGTGACAAGAGAGAATGCCATATATTTCATCAGCCGAACGTTGCTCGACTATGAAACACGTTATACACAGGCAGAATGAGAATGCCTTGCCATAGTCTTTGCAACCAAATGCTTAAGACATTATATGCTAAATCAAGAAACAAGGGTCATTGTAAAGACAGAGCATTTACGAACTTTCCTCACGCAAGGGTCCTTGTCTAAAAAGGTTGGTGCTTTATAACCTTAATGGGTGAATTTGAATTAACATTCGTAAATCAGAAGTCCGTTAAAGGACAAATCATTGCAGATTGGCTAGCTGATAACCCACTAGACGGAGGCAATCTAGTAGATCTAGACTTTCCTGATGAATGCGTATACTACATCGAAACCAGACCTCCTATCTCTGAGTGTCCTTGGTATACTGATATTATTAATTATATCATGGACCATACATATCAAGAAGGTGCTACACCACAACAAAGAAGGTGGTTACGCATTATCGTAGCTAAATACGTCATTATAGAGCAAGTGCTCTATCGAAAAGCATTTGATGGAATGCTTCTAAGATGTGTCGACACAGAAGAATCCAAGAAGATTCTCCACGAATCTCACAGTGGAATGTGTGGAGGCCACTTCGGTGGCCATGCCACCACTCGTAAAATACATCGGATGGGCTATTTCTGGCCTACTCTAGAACACGACGCAGTAGAGTTTGTACGAAGGTGTCATAAGTGCCAAGAATTCTCCCATGAGATCCACATGCCGGCACAAGCTCTACAACCAATCGCTACTCCATGGCCCTTTTCCACGTGGGGCCTAGATTTGATAGGAAAATTCTCTCCCTCATCTACAGATGGCCATAATTTCATAATCACGGCCACCGAATATTTTACCAAGTGGGTAGAGGCTATGCCTCTTACTACTGTACCGGGTTCTGTAATCGCCAAGTTCATTTTGAACCAAATCATTTACAGGTACGGTGTCCCGCAAATCATTATCTCAGATAATGGGACTTCTTTTAAGAATGACGAAGTTCACGAATTGTGCAATAAATTTAAAATAAGCCATCATACGGCCTCCTTGTATTACCCTCAAGCCAACGGACAAGCTGAAGCGACAAACAAAACATTAAAAGCCATTCTTCTTAAAACGGTGAAAGAAAACAAACGAGATTGGCATTTGAAGTTATATCCGGCCTTATGGGCCCACCGAACCTCAATAAGAACACCAACAGGAGTGACTCCTTTCTCGCTAGTATTCGGGGCAGAAGCAGTTCTCCCGCTTGAGGTTGAAATACCCAGTCTCCGTATCTCATTACAAGGGATTCTGGATGAAGATGCTTACAGAGAAGCACGTCTCTCCCAACTAGAAAGCCTAGATGAAGCTAGGTTAGATGCTGAACAGCGGCACAGAGTCTATGCTGACCGGATGTGCCGGCAGTATAACAAGAAGGTCTATGAATGAGACATATATGAAGGTGATCTAGTTCTAAGGCTAGACAGCCGGATCGATAAAAAGACCGGCGAAGGAAGGAAGTTCCGGCCCAAATGGTTGGGCCCATACCGAGTCATGAAGGACTATGGAAATGGTGCATATCTCTTATGCACACTAGAAGGTGAGGAATTTGGTGAAACAGTCAATTCCCTACACCTTAAACGATTCTATGCATAAGCAACCAGCACTACTTGTATAATTATATCTACATTGCATCTTCATATAGTTAGGATCATTTTGTCCGCTTGTTTCGTACAATTTTGTGATCAAGGAATTTATTCTCAAAGCAATTCATTACAAACTTCTGATGGTATTGGCATAAACACTCTAATCATACTTCTCCATTTCCATGATATCATCAACTATTTCGGAATCATTTCATCAAATAAAGCTAGATATGACAAAGTCTTAACGGTAACCATACCAAGGTCTGCATACTTGTTCTCACTTTTGGTTTCTTCTTAGGATAGGTGTCTTGCCTATGGTCTGTTCTAGAAGCTTCATCATGTCACATCTATCCCGTATGTATATCTCTTTGGAAGTAAGAGCATGCTGACATTTTGCTCAAGTAAACGAGTCAAATATAGATCAAATAGAAAATTTTAAATTTACACATTTCCTTGCCCCACCAACCTTTGGTGATGAGCTTGCATCTCTTACTAGTGACGTAGGGTTGGGAAAGGATGGAAATGCCCTTACTCACCTATGCCTTGCCCATGGTGATAAACCCACGCTTCTTACTAGTAGCATGGGGCAAGGTGTAGGGGGTCCTCTTGACAAACAAACGTTAAAGGTCATAAACAAACAATTCAAATCTTGAAGTCTTGAGTCAAAAACAAATGAATCAGATGTCCAAAATTCCAAGAGAGTTAAAAACCCTAAAACCCAGATTTTGTCTACCATGTGGCCATCTACGGATCTAAGTCTAGATAAACCGCAAAGCAAGTTGCATCCCAAACTATGGAGTCACTCGAGTAGAGTAGGCTTGTAGCATCCTAATTTGGTTCCACCAAAGCTTTGTCTATCTTTCATCACTATCATTTCAACACATTTCATAACTTGTGCCCTTTCTAGCTCTCGGTGATGAGCCCTCGCATCTTACTAGTTGCGTGGAGTTAGGAGTGGGGCAAGTTTATCTGCTCATCATACCGGCTTATCTTCACCACTTTGCCAAAACAGATATGAGGTATCAAAATTGCTTAAAGAAACTAAAATTTCAAAATCACATTGTATCTACATTATCATATATCAGCATCATGAAATACAAAAAAGAAAGTAAACATTTGTATCATTTTTTCTCCATTGCATACATTCTAAAAAGCATATAAGCATAACATCATAGTTTACATGTGGAAACGGAAATGGAAGCAAGGTCATAGATGCCAAGAGTCTGATCCAAAAAGAATATATATATATATATATATATATATATATATATATAAATGGTCAAAATTCCTGTACAATGCCATCATGCGCTAAGCATGGTCAAAATGCTCAAAGAGCCTGGGAAATACAAAAACATCATACAAAAATCTAAGAGAGCCAAGTGGCTTCTCAACCCCTATGAGATCCCTCTGAGGGTGCACGCCCATGCCTAGGACTCTGGCTACGCCGGCGCTCTGAGTGCACGGAGGGCTCACGATCCCGAGGGGCAGCTGCGGTCTCGCCATGAGAATGACTCCTCATCAGGTGCTCTGCTGTCCTATACCCTGCCAGCTCAGTACGGAGGGTAGATACCATCCTGGCCACATGCCAGATGGGGGAAAAGACGTCGGTATGTCTGCCAGCTGCTGAGGGCTCCCCTGCATCCACAGACAGCTCTGCATGGGTCCTCTCCATAGGGATCATCAGGGTATCGGTGCATACCCTGCGAATCAGGTCTCGCCACTCATCGGCGGTCTCTGCAAACAAAGGAGAAAAAAATAGAAATAAAACAAGAGATAAACACAAGTGTAAACAAAAGGAGAGATGGCAATTAAAGCGATCCTAACTCAAAGCAAAGGGAAGATAACTTACTCGGATCACCGGGCCTCCAGGATGGATCTCTAGGGTCAGCACCTGCCACAGATGCCGCCACTGACTGAGGTACTCCTCCTGTGGCTGGAGCAACGTAGCATCCCGCAATGGACTCATCCTCCCCACCATGGCCCTGGGAGAGTGGCTCCTCTGAAACCAGAGTCACCCTCTCTGCACTCTGCTCTGCCCTCTCTGCCTGCATGATATCCTGAGTGTCATGCCACTCAGGATCACTATCCTCCTCCACCTGACTCGCTAGCCTCAGCCTCAGTCTCCTCCTCCGTCTCCCCCCTGTGAACTCCTCAGACTCAGAGTCTATGTCAATAGGGTCATCACTGCTGTGAGTGGGACCGGCGGCAATCTGAAGTAAGGGTGCCTGAGGAGCACCGGCTCTCCCTCGGGCACGTACTACCCGCCTAGCTGCAATAGGAACACCAGGGGTAACAACTGTCCAACCCCGGCCTCTAGGACCCCCTCTGGCCTCTCGAACTGACCTGTATACTGGCACTACCGGGGGAAGCATACCCATATAAGGTAGGCCAAACTGCTGAGGAACTCGGCCAAAGGGTGTATCTCCACTCTTCCTACTCTGTCAACAAGCTACCCTGTGGTGGAGCAAGAGATCAAAGTAAGAGCCTCCTCACCCCATAAACCTGCCATGGCCTGATACGGTGTGGCCTCCATGTCATCAGTGGTCAGGGAAGCAACTGGCTGGTGAGGTGCTCTGAGCACCGACATGTCTGTCCATCTGGCTGCCCTCACAGCTCCGGGATCTGCCACCTCTACACCTCTGCCATAGGGGATGAAGCGCTCATAGACCCAGCTCATAACCAGGGTCGGGTGGCTCAAAGACTGCCCCTGTAAATGGACTACCCTGTACAAATCATGGTAGGTAGTCCCAAGTATATCGGCTCCCCAGGCGTAAATCTGGCCATGTCCCTCGATCTGTGCAATGATGGGGGACCAACAATATAATAGTGTGTCTCCTCCCTTGTCCCCGATCAATCTCGAGGCAAGGATCCCCATAATGGCCTGGCGAATCAAGGGGATGGGCAGGCTAGGAATAGATCAGACCCTCACCCCCTTCTTCAAGCCAGTGGAGATAACTGCATCTCCCATGTAAGAAGCCCACTGTGCTATCTGGGCCCATGAACCTGCCGTCTCAAGAGTAAGTCGTCTCCCGATGATCGGGACCCCCAGAATATGGTAAACATCCTCCAAAGTGATGGTCCACTCACCTCGGACCCCTGGTAACCGGAAGGTGTTCCGATCAGCATCCCAATAAGAAAATAAGTCACAAAGTATGTGACTAGATGGTGCAACATGTGGGACGCGTGATATACGCAGTATACCGGCCCTCTGAAGAGTGTCCACCTCGTCTTGTGAAAGGGCATCTAATACTGCTGGGAGCCAGTCACACTCTCTCTCTCTCGACTCCATCGAATGTACTCCTCCCTCGCCTGCATACACCCAAAAACACACAAAACAGAGCAAGTTAGCATCTGAATGACATTAGAAAAATCATGAAAACACATAAAGATGCTAAAAATGCAAAAACAATTTCAAACAAGTGTTCCTTTGGCATTCTGTTAGGAACCGCCACCCTGAGCAGAGCGGCGGTTTAGTAACCGCCGCCTTAAAGGCGGCGGTCTTGTAACCACCCGCCCTGAATAGGGCGGCGGTCATGTGACCGCCACCCTGTTCAGGGTGGCGGTCGTGTCCCGAAAACCCACGCGGGTTTTATACCTTAAAAAATCCTAAAAATGCAAAAAAGGGACTATTTTAACTAAAACAAAGCCTACCCAGTAGGCGCCCCCCCTAGATAGACCTTTTGAACCTAACATTTTCAAAAATAACCCCCCCACGACAAAGATTTTAACATTTTAAAATTTTGGGGGTAAAAATGATAAATTGAGAAAAACTAACCTGTGATCTCGCGGGTCGATGATCTGCTCACGGAGGCATGATCGCTATCTCGTCACGAACGTTTTGACTCTACTCTCGTAAGAAACCGTCACCGTGGGTCCCAGAGCTCAAAACCAACCAAATCAACATGCACAAATGAATAGGAAAATGGGCCCACTTTTACATATATAGCAACCTGACTTGTTTGAATCCCCTTTTCACAGGTTTGGAGCGCCAATGGAGGTAAGTTCTTACCCCCGCACAAATGGTACGTCCTCATTTCCCATTATTTTAGCATTTATTTTCCAATCTATTTTGTCTATCTGCACTTGATTCCTCTTTTCATTTTGCAGGTGGCGGGAATTTTGGATGGCGTCATTTCGACACACGGACGTATCAGGTATAACTTCTAACTTCCCATTTCGGGACCGCCATACTCGGATCCAACGTTTTATGCCTCTTCATGGCTAAAACACTTCTCTGAGGGGGCAATATGTACGTACCCAAAATTGTAAGGTACTGCACTACCGGAACAACGTAACACGTGCCCCAATGATGATACAGGTCTCCTCGCAAGGTGTTCGGGATCCAGAAAAGCTCCCCAAGTGTGCGTTAACATCCCGCATGCCCCGCTTAGCCCCTGCATGCTTTGTTGTTCTCTTTTCCCCTCTTTTCTTTGTGTTTTATTCTTCAGTTACGAAACCGCCGCCCACCCTGGGCGGCGGTCTCGTGACTGCCGCCCAGCTCAGGGCGGCGGTCCTTAACCGCCACCCTGCTCAGGGTGGTGTTTTCCAGAATGCTCTTTTAACGTGACTCACGTAAATTTCAATGTTTACCAGCTTTTTTCACCACCTTTGGCTTGCATTAATGATTCTGGTTCCCTGGAATAGTGTTTTGGCATTGTTTATGGTTTAAGAGATCAATTTGGTTTTTACCTTTGGGTAAATGCAAATGCTATAAATAGTTGGCTTGTGCTCAAGCAAATGGCCCCTCAAATTTACCTCTCAATTTCCCATTTCAATAGTTCAGTCTTTTATTTTGCTTAGGATTCATAGTTTAGTTCATTGCATGCTTAGTTAGTGTTATTTTGCTATTAGAAAGCCACATATCCATCTTGTGCAAATGTTGTCATTACTTCATGCAGTCCATTGAAATAGAGCAGTTTAATTCTCAGTAGGAAGCCATTAAAGTTGCAGGTTTTGCTCGTCAAATAGGATAGTTTCAGGTTCTGGATGTTTTATGTTGCATGACTCGCAATAAATCCCGCTAGGAATTGCATAAGCCAAGCTCTGTACTCTTGCACTATCCCTCTCCTACTCGCATTGTATTCAGTCTGTATCCTAAGCTGCCTTTGTTCCAAAATCTACTTCTGTTGATGCTAGCATTACATGCTTTTCTGGATCCACGTGAGCACGAAGGAACGAGGAGATCACACTGAGGGGACAAAACCACACACACCATCGGATTCGCCACTGTTCTGCAAAATCCAGGTTCTAGCTTTCAAAGTTCTAGTTAGAAGCATATCAAATAGAGTAGCCAATCACTTTATTTCAGTCAATTTTACTTTCGATATTGCCAGGGAAGCTGTGGGGATTGATAGTTTCTGAGAAACTATGATTCATTCCTCACTTCTGAGGTAGGATCGAGAGTCTTTCAAATAGATTAGATTAGTTATTTCATTATTTACAATAGATTCACAACTGCACATGCAAGTAGCTATACTCGGTTGCTTTGTTTGTTTTAAATTCGTTATTAGATTAGTTGTCAATTTCTAGATATATTAAAAATAGTTGCTCCTTCAATTTCATTCATATAAATTCATCAGAAAAATACAAAAATAGAGAAGTTATATATGTTATAGATATATTTCACATAGTTAATTTTACTTTGCTGCAATTGGATTTACATTGTTGCTTTTGTATGACAATCACGGGACCTAGAGAGCCCAAAGAATACGTATTCGAGCCAATCGTGCCCCAACCCAATCTCGTCACAGCAATAACTGATATAGATCAGAATCTTAGGATCCAAGTCTTCCGAACAACGGCAAACTTACAACAGATCAGCCTCCAGTTAAGCGGGTTAAACATAGAAGACGACCAAGCGCACACGTTTTGGTCAAATCAACCAAACTACAGATTACCCTAGATATATATCCGCATGACTGTAGAAGGGCTTGAAAGAGAGAAAACATTCGGTTGTGATCCTTTGGTCCCACAGCCAGACGTAGGAGACACTCTCACAGATATAGATACTAGCTTAAGAATTCAGGTTGCACGAACGCCTGTGAGATACTCTGAGAAGATCACACAACTGTTAATTCTGAATATAGAGGCTGAGAAAGCATATGACTATTGGATACTAGGGATTAGGGACTGAGTCCGCACATGACCATAGCAAGACCACAACAAACGTGAATCTACGGTTGTGACCCACAAATCCCACAGCCCAACGAATCCATAGGTGAATCAGACATAGATGTTGGCCTACGCACATTAGTATTCAGATCTACTCCACTTCCACCTATCATCATCGAACAGTTATCCTTGTTAGACATAGCAGCTAATAAAGCTAGGGAATTCTGGACTAGGCCAGATAATCACCCGTAGAGTCCGCTATACCCATCATCCACCCTATGACCCTATCTGGAGATATACACGAAACTATCCCAGGTCATTTTCCGCGTATTCCACAACCCATAGACCGAATCACGCCAGAGCTCGATATTGATTGGAGCCTTCGAGCAGTCATCCTTGCCGATCGATCTATCACACCAGTTCAGGTTAGGAGGGCCTTCTTTTCCTTAGATTCGCAGTTTCCACTAGTGCACGTCGAAGACATCAGATTGCCTAACTAGTTTGTCTGCATCCCACACGTATTCCATCCCCACCGGTTGTCTCGGCATGACCTCGAGAGGTCGGGTGCGAGGAAGAGTTACTTGTAGATTCCCATGCTCGCTTGTCACTTTTCCATGATAAAGCAATGTGACATGAAAGAAAACATGCATTAAATAGACTTACCTGTAGTAAGTGCTTGTAGGATGTAAATTGCAATGCAGTAGCTGACAAGACCTTGATTTATTTTATTTTTGTAAACAAATTGCAATATGTTGATTCAATGAATCATTTTCTACTACAAAAAATTGCAAATTGGAAAATCAGAAAAGATTAAAAAAACCTTTGAACTTTGATCATTGCTTAGTGATTCTACATTTAAAGTCTACATACAGGGAAAATTTTAGAGGTGAATATTGGTAATTTGGCAAATAGTAGCAATTCAAGAATTTGATTTTGGAAATTTTTAAGGCCATTGTAGTGCCCAATTTTTTCCCAAAAATTCAAGAAACAATAATCTATCCCATGTAAATAGCCAATGAATCTCCAATCCCAACATATATTTTTTTTTTGAATCTTCGTGTGATCGATAGACCAGGATTTTAAAACACTCTTAGATCACCAAGAAATCTATGGAACCTTATTGTTCCTTTGAACTCATTCGTCGATATGTATGGGAGTTTTTTAAGGAATTTGATTAAATTCAATATATATACATAGATGTAAACAAGGAAAAATTTAAGGAACCCCTAAAAAAAACTTATAGAAATTGTGGCGAATGTCTGTGTAACCAATTTCGTAGTTTTGGAAAATATCCATGTAACCAGTTTCATTGTTTTAGTGAAAAATGGTAAAAAAGTATTAAAAATAGTTGTAAATCAAATGACGAATCTCCTAAAAATAGTTTGGAGAATACCCTCTATCGATTTTCTCTCTAATCAGTAGTGGAAGTTGGACTTGGAGCTTTCTTACTGGCTCACACTTCACAATAACTGACATGACCCACCAAACAACCACAATTGGGAAAATGGTATAAGCGTGGAGAATTCTTATTGGTTTTCACTTCATGGTGACTAACAGAGGATATATAGAGTCTGACACTCACTCTGACAGTGAAATCTATACGTACGTGATGTTTTTTAATTGGTTCACACTTCATAATGAAACATACATGAAAGAAAGATCATGTAATAGAAAATGGTTTGTTAAAACCATACATACATGGAGCCTTCTTACTAGCTTGCCTTTCACACTTTGACACAGTTCTTACAAATAAAAACAACATCCAAAGCTATGAAAGCTCGCCAAGTGGAATTAACCAGACTAAGATGTGAAAAGACATAAATGATTGATGAAAATGTTTAATCAATGTAAAAGGTATAAACTATTAAATGATGGACTAGACTTCAATGTTTCAACTATATACCGCAATTTTAGCATGATTTAGCAATATTTACATGAATCTTGAAAGGAATTCATGTTGAACCACTTGGTGTTCGAGTTATAGCCTATAGCTAAGATTTCAAAGTCTAAATTCAAGTGACCAAAGCACAAAACAAAGTAGTTTTGTTTTCTGATATTGAGAGATTTACATTCCTATAGTTTCTCAAGTATTTTAAAGTTTATTGTGAATGGAGGCTTAAATACACACTTTCTACTTGGACCAACTCTTTTGAGACACCGTTTTTGACAAACAAGTCATTATCTTTGAGTAATATACAACCTTGAAAATGAAGGTAGAAGGATCTAGTTTTATAGATGATGACGACGATGTAGACCAGGATGAAGCATAGTTCATGGCTGATCTAATGGCCATTGGAAAAAGAGGGCTATACATTTTATCTAGAAAACTAGAGGTAACATGCATTATATTGATTTTCTTTGTTGTATTTTCACTTCTAATGTAAGTTATATTGAAGGAATTATAAAATCCAAAGGAGTAAATTTAATTGCTAATATAACTAAAGAGGTTATTTATGCTTACTATCATTTCCCTAGATATAATATTTAGTTCAATCAAGAAATAATTGAACAATGGGGGAAGAGAAAAAACCTTAAGACTATGCTTAAATAATGGGCAGAGGACTCGACTAGTTTCAAGTCCAAAGTATCAATATAGAAGATGAATATAAGATCTTTCAGACGTGGAGTGAAAGTGGGAATGGACCCAATGAATAGACTATTTTTAGTACTAGTTATTGTGCATGTCAATTGGACATGGGTACCCCTATTAGAAATGATAATTGATGATGAAAAGATACTTCATATGGCTGGAGTTCTATATTTTAACCTCTTCAAAAATCTTGGGAGTGACAGGAATTCAGAGAAGATGGAAAATTTCTATATGATGTCTTACTTGTTTGATGTCATTTGTGTAATTGAACAGTTTCATGGAGTCCCCAGTTGGTCACAACAAGATAATATATAGTCCCCAAGGTCTTTAGCAATATGAACATGCATAACTATATGAATAAGATGGAGGTGAGTTTTAATAACTTATACATTGTGATCTATAATTCCATTAATCACACCCTTATACCTAAGGTAAGTCAAAGAATCATCAATTCATTGAAAGAATGAGGATATTTCTAGTGTTACCCATAATTTACAGTGATAAGAGTAGAAGGGATTATACCTCTCCTTTCTAGAATACCTAAAAAAAATTCAAACAAGCTAGATGAGCAAGATATTTTATATCACTTTGTCCATGGCATTAGTCATGTGGAAAAGAAAAAGAAGAAAAAAACTATATGTATCTTCCTCTTCCTTTATTACTAGGTTCAACAGTCTTAACTGATTGGAAAAAGGACAAGAGAATAGTATCCCAAATGAAATCATTCCACTTAAACTATCATACTCTAAGGACTTTGATCAGACAGGATGAGTGGAAAAATTCTGAAAGAATACTCCTGACATGGCCACTTATAGCTATAAACATCATCCCCATAAGGATGACCTGGTTTATAAGGATGATGTCAATGATGAAGTGGTGGCCATAAATATGAGAAATTTCAAAGTTACTTATGCACCTTTTAGGAAACAAGACAGAGGTTGTGGACTGGAAGTTAGGCTAGGAGAAGTAGAAGTGCAAAGGGAAGATGAGGAAGAAGATTCAAATGATAAAGGTAGTGATTCAATACAAAATTTTAAGATTCTTGTTTATGTGCCTCCTCCATCAAAAGGAAAATTTGGTCCTTCTCATTCTGCTCATTCTCAAAGCATGCAAATGACAAGGTCTATTGGGACAACCACAAGTACACATAGTCCAAAATCAACAAGTCCTCTGGTCCTCTGGTGTGTTATTTTAATTTTACCTCCTATGTTTGTTCCTTTTCTTTATACTTATTCAGCTATGAATTCTCTAGGGGTGGTTTCTTCTTATTTTATTCCAATTCTATCTTCCCTAGAACCTCACTAGTAGTATTCTCAATTCTACCAGTTCTTCTTCTGAAGATAAAGTAGGATGAGATCATGGGGTATTGGATCCTACTGGTTATCAAACTCCTCCTTTCTCTTCCCATATTTCCAATACTTTTATTGTTTCTCCTTCTCTCTTTGATTTTATTTTAGCATATGTTTTTTTCCCATGCCTTCTTCTTCTTCACCCATTTCTTCAATTATTTCTTCTCCTTATTTTTCATCACCAATGACTATATCATTGTCTCCCTAAGATGTTGCAGTCACTTCTTCCCAGCCTATTGTAGTTACTAGAATATTATCAGAACCAATAAGTGCATTTCCTACAACCATTTCTTCTACTTCTTTAATTTTTTCTTTCACTCCTCTTATTGATGTATCTTCTTCAGCTCCAACAACATGTGGCAGTCTTGTCAGAAGACCTTCTACGACTAAGTTTAAGGAACAAATATAGCCTTCTCCTTCTTTCCTTGACCTTCCTTCAATTTATCCCCAATATAGTCGGTCTCTTCATCCACCTTTTCTTCATGCTATCACACCATATGTTTCCCAAAATTTCTTATCAGGCATGCATGTGCCACTCCTTCCAATTCCCTCTTTCAATATTGTTTCTTCTTTCTAGGATCCTATGGTCAAATAGAGTTTCATGGGATATTTCTTGGCCCCTTTGGGACATGTTAAAGCTAAACCAACTTTTCCTTGGACACCACAGACCTTAACACAAGTGGTAAGGAATTATTCTACCTCGTCTTCCATAACAACAATTGCATCTAATAATTTTGAAGGAACGTGGAATCCTCCTATAGGGAAAATAGAAATGGATTATAAAATGACACAATGTGAAGACCCAAAGGAGAAACTCAAGTATGATACTCCCAAAGGAACCCTCAAGAGGGTCAAAAAGAGGAAGTTTTCCCAATGAGCTAATCTTATCTACATGGAAACAGAGGAGGAAATTTTGAGGATTACTAAGAAAGCAAAAATGGGGGAAGAAGTCATGAATGAAGATCCCCAGTCAGTATTTGATGCCACTTAGCATATGATAGTTGATTTTGTTAAGAGAAAGAAATCCCGAATTGATGCTCTTCATGCTCAAAATCAATTCAGTGTGCCAAAGAACAATTTTCCCAATGTGTAATTTTCCTTAAGAACTTTGTATGAGCTATTAGTTTCAGTATGAAGTGATCAAGATGTAGAAGAACAAGGGTTGTAACAAGTACAATTCCAACACAAACATATGACCAATATAAATTCCATGATGGAAAAGCTACTAGATATCATAAGCAACAATCTTTTTCTCAATGGATTATGAATCAAAAACCATGACTTGAATACAACAAAGATTTGTATGGATAACATTTTGAAATAATTGGGTGATTGGATGGAAACAGTGGAGGGACTACTGACAAAGATATGAGGTGTAGCAGAGAAGATATTTGAATTATTAGTTGAAGCTTAGATTACCTCTATGATTCAGCCATAATCCAGGTTAATTCATAATTCCATCTTTGAGCAACAATTGTAAGCATTCATTGCTACTCTAAGTGTTAGATTTTTCCAAGAAGATATGGCTGGGAAGACATCATATATTATGACATTAGTGACTTTTGGAAATGGAAAAGTGGAGAAAGATTCACTTATGAGTGAAAATGATAAACCTATCTATAATAGAGTTCTAATACTCATACAAGAAGTGTGGCCTCCTATTCTTGACCTGGGTTATATTGAGAATGAGTTCAAAGCATATGTAACTACACTTCAACATAGTCAAACAAAATATTCACAGGAACCTTCCAGTGGTCAAGTGAAACCTAATTAGAGCTTGAAAAAGGCATAAGAAGTAGCTTTCCTATTATTAGGATTTAATATTGTTAATTTCTTACATTTTTAATCTTAAAAGAAGGAAGTATCAACTTTATTGCATGGAAGCTATAGTTTTTATCCTTTAATTATGCACTCGCAAACATTTTGATTATTTGATATATTTTTAACTAGTTATAGCCTATTTTGAAGTCCCATGGTAGTAGTAATTTTATGTAACAATGTAAATATATTAGTGGTTTACCCTCTAAGGAGGAATATTGTTTATAAAGAAAGATCTTTTCAGCTTAATATTCCAAGGGATTTTCAGTGAGTTTTTTTCAATTTCTATGTATTGTCTTCTCAATTGTGTTGCAAAGTTTCTACGATCTAATTTGATTGATTAATCACTGCATAATTTTCTTTATCATGAATTTTTTAGATATGTAGAATCTATTTGCAGAGTCATAAATTTTATTAGTTTACTGTTTTACTACTTTTTAGAGACCTACTGACACTATCAAGATTATAATGTGAACAAACTCGAACACTTAGAACTATAATGACCAAAAAATATACTTAGCCTTATAAGACATTATTAAGAATTAGTGATGCAAGATTATCTACACCATGTCAAAAAATCATTTGAAACATATTTTAAAAGATTACAAACATTCCATTGAGAATAGCTATGTTTTTATCTAATTTAATTTATTTTTTGCATTTCTCCTTTCATTTTATCTTCCTATGGTATGCCTTCTCAAAATATTTTACCTAATAACCTATAGAAGGCTATATAAGAGAGTCAATATCACTTTATAACAAGTGAAACACAATCACACAAAAAGTTTCATATCTATATTGTCAAAGGTTAAGGTTTGAAGGATTGAAGTCAAGACTTTAGAAATTAGTTCATGACCATATAATAGTTATAAATTACATAGTCTTGTGTTTATAGATGCACCTCAATCTGATTGGTCAATGCTACAACACTGAAATGTGCAATTGTCTTTTAAAAAAATTGATTATGGATACTGCTCAATTAAATCATTCAATCTCAATTTCCTCTATAGTTAATGGTGATTACTTAACCAAATCTAATAAAAATACAAGAAATTTATTTTATCTGATCAAAAGATTCATCCAAAACTGAAATAAATCATCACAAAAAAGAGAAACTGATCACATAGTTCACATTGAAGGCTACGTCTCCAGATTATATGAATGTGAATCTTAACTATTAAAATATAATAAAGTGATGACACAATACCTTCACTAATGTACAAATAGACATTTGGTAAACCTACAAATGGGTATTTTCTCAAACTTTGGGAACATATTTCAGTTTTGTACCTAGATTTTGGTCGTGTCATAGAGTCCATCTGTGGCTCCTGCAATGTATTCTCACATATGTAATCCCCCTACAAATGTGCTATAAGGACACCTACAAATAGCCCATTCTTGACAGCTAGCGCCCATGAAAACCTGTGTACATATCTATATTCTCATGAAATTCTAAACACTTATTCATTTTTATATATAATGGCATTGGTTTGGCCTCTAAGTGCTCCAAATTTGAGGATTTCTAAAACTGTACCCCTGAGCTGCCTTGGTACACAATCCTTTTGCACTATCACTAGTGATAAAATTCAAATAAGAGATTCCTGTATATACACTACTTGATGAACCACCCAGATGACTTGTTTGGGTGGATACGACTTCTACCCCTGAGTTTGTGAGTTCAAATCTCCCTCCTACCACTTCTTTCAAAGCCGATTGTATTTAGTAAGGCCAAGGATAAAATCCCACATATGAAGCCGCATAGTCTGGAATTCCATAACATGGTTTGTACATTAAATCATTGGTGAGTAGTGTATTGTCTTAGCACCATTATTTTTGGATCATGGATAAGCCCAAGGACACTATTATCACACATAAGTTGTGGTCCATTGTGGATGCCGAGTATGGAATGCTTACCCTGTATGTGTTAGGTTGCATAAGTTAACTCTGATCACGTGACCACCAGGGTGAGTAAAAATGCACATGAGGTGCATATGGGATTTATGCCCAATGTGTTTGTGAACTTATTTAGGTAGTGAGGGTTTGTTTATTATATGTTATCAAGTCAAGCTTTGGCTAGATGTGCAAGGATCGAGTATCACATTCTTTCAAGTGATATGGAATTTGTGTCTTGATTACATGGGTAATATCGTGTCTCTCTGGTTAGTATAATATAGTAATCCACAAACACAGTGGAAATAAGCCCCATTTGATATGGATTTAGTTTCATTGATCCACAATCCACAGATTTTGAGGTGCCTAATTTAATTTGGTAATATTGGTTTTCTATAAGCTGAGCTAGTATTAGGTATGACTTTTATCTAAGGTTCATTGTTATAAAAAGTAGTCCTGCAATTACTTTTTAATAGTTTGTTTTTAATACAATTTATTTCGTATTGACATCGTGTATAGTCAAAAGGTGCTATTGTGTCACTAGTTTTTCATGCGATATTAGAATTAATATATCTGTAGTTGTCCATTACAAATCAAATTTATAGTCATTATTATCTATTTGTTTGTAAAGAAGGTGCATTTTTCTGGTTTCAGCCGACACCTATTTTTTTAAATTTGTTGAAGAGTCATGAATGGATAAGTTGAGTCCACATTGAAAAATTTAAAGGTACCTATTTTCATACCTGGAAAGTATGAACTCAGTTGTTCCTAATTAACAAAGACTTGTGGGATATTTTTGATGGAAAAGAGAAGCAAACCAACAAATGTAGATGAAGAAACAAAATCGGAAAGTAAAGATCGAAAGGCTACAATCGGATTATTGGATTGGGTCTATCAAATTCTTATTTACATCATATAGAATTTAAAAAGTAATCTCACACAATTTGGGAGACATTGAACAAATTTTTGGGATCACAAGTTGGAAGCGCATATCCAATATCTTTAAAGTTAAGAGATTGTTCCAGCCTCAAGATAGAAGAAGGTGACAACATGGTGGAACATATTATTAAGTTTCATATCTATTTACAATCAACTAGCATATAATAAGTCCCTTAGATGTGCAATGATGATAATGCTAAAATAGTATTACTCAATAGCATACCTCACATGCTATTCTAACATGGTCTTTACATTGAGTAAAATAAATCCAAGTTTAGAACAACTTATTTCTTCTTTGCTAGATGAAGAAAAGATAATCATGTTTATCAAATGAACAAGAGGAAAAATTCTAATCTATGGTAAGAAACAAGATAAAATAAGATCTAAATTTTCTTTACAAATCCGACGATCATCTTATATGTGATTCAAAGAAGTGGCTCACCATGTTAGCTAACTGCAGACAATCTAGTCACTTGTCCTCAATTTGGAAGAAAAGAGCATAAGACTTATTTGATGGGAAACTGCAAGATAATGCCATGGCTACTGATGACAAAGGAGAAAATGAATAGGAAGGAAATACTGCTTATATAGAAAATCAAAGTGATGAATATTTTCTCTATTATATAATTTTTACAAGAGGATGGATGCACCGGAGGCTGGATGAACAACCAGTGTACCTCTGATCAGTCACCAATGACGGGACCACATAAAGTTGTGGTTGACATATGCTTTAGTGTGACTAATATATTATTTCAGAGTGGTGAAACTGTGAACTTCAGTTTTTACATGGTTTGTATTATTGTTTTCAATAAGTGAAAATTTCACATTGAGAGGGGAACATGATCCAATATGAGCCAATGGACCGTTAAAACCAGTTTTTCAGTTGTCGTATGTTATTATTTCTGCCTTTTCCCTGGTATGTTCAGAAACATAGTGAAGATAACATAGCACAATGAAATGCAACGTCATGAGTCTTGATGAGGTTGAACAGTCAGACTGTGTTCCTGTTCAGACCTAGATTTAGCATGGTTAGCCTTATGAAAAGCAATTGAAGGTTGCTCAGCATGTGTTCTTGCTTGAGTTCCCACATTGCTAGGTTCAGATGTGCTCCCTAGAGTGACTGGTTGACAATTTCAGGATGATTCTTGGAGCATGTTCCCATCCTCATCGGTCAGAATGTATTCCCGACATTGCCATGGTAGAGATAAGAAGTTGATTTTTTCCTTCTCTAACCTTCAGTTTGAGTGTGTGCCAAGATCATGAGCATGATCAGAGGTGGACAAGCTACAGGAGGAAGTGTGAAAATACTTTTGCTACCATGTAAACATTAAAGGGGGGGATGTTAGGAAATTAATAATAACCTATGTTTACATTATATGATTGGGTAGTAATGAAGAGACAAATTTAATATGCAAATATTAATTTATAGAATAAAGGAAATTTACAAAATATGAAATTACACAGAACAAAACAATGACACAAGATTTAACATGGTTCACCCTTACTTGGGCTATGTCTACCAACAACAACATCCCCTTTTATTATTTATCCAGTGAAAATATAATTACAATAAACATACAATAATACACTGTAACATGTAAACATCATGCATAAATCCTACAATTTCAAATATGCAGCAAAACTACCCTCCCTCTTTCTTACCTAGTGCATCTTTCTTCTTCTCATGCCACTCTTAATCTCACATTTTCTATGCTTCAATATATGCACATAACCTGCTATGATATATACATTCCCATGCTCCTTCCTCTCCATCTATTCAGTTTTCACAACAATAACCATTAACTGTTATATACAGTTCCAACATGCCCTTTTCTTCTCAACATAAATGTAACCATTTAGTTTCCAAACAAGATGAAATATGCCATGGTTTTAGTCAACACTAATATTATACCAACGTATGCTTAGGGAATATGCAGCAAAATAATTAATACATTAAAACTATAAATAAGACATTTGATTTGAATGGTCTCCACAACCAAAAACTTGCCACTTGGAGACTGATCAACACCAAATCAACTCCCACTAGATTTAACACCCTCGGACACTGTTGTTCTATTTTTTATTATTTAAATCATGAAGGCCAATAGAATCTGAAGAGGAAATAATCTTCTCCCAAGTCACAACCTTCGTAAACATATCCGCTATATTTTCATATGTATCAATTTTCTCCATCTTTACATGTCCATCCTCCAATACTGACCATATGAAGTGATATCTTAGTTGTATGTGTTTTGTCTTCGAATTCAAGGCAAAAATTTTAGCAAGATGAATGACACTTTGGTTGTCCATAAATAAGTAATTATCAGCCTGTTGATTTCCTAATTCTTCTAAGAAAAATTGCAGCCAAATCATCTCCTTGCTTGCTCTGTTGCAACAACATATTCCACCTCCGTAGTTGATAAAGCAACAACCTTTTGCAGCCTTGAAATCTAACTGACTGTTGTCCCACCAACAGTAAATACATAACCTTTAGTGTTACGCCTGGTGTCAATATCACCTGCCAAATCTGAGTCAACATAACCATGTAGAACAATATTAGATCCCCCAAAACATAAATGCTTATTGGATGTTCCTCTCAAGTACCTGAGAATCCATTTAACCGCATTCCAATGCTCCATTCTGGGATTACTCATAAATCTTCTCACAACTCCAATGACATGTGCAATATCCGGCCTTGTGCATACCATGGCATACATTAAACTACCAACATACTGAAGAATATGGAATCTTGGACATTTTTTCTTCCTCCTCTTGTGTCTTCAGACACATCTCTTTAGTCAATTTAAAATGACTAGGCAAAGGTGTGCTGACAGCTTTAGCATTTTCCATGTTAAATATTTTTAACACCTTCTCAATATACTCACTTTGAGACAGAGATAATTTTCTATTTTTCCTATCTCTAGAAATCCTCATACCAAGGATTTGTTTCGTTGCCCCCAAATCCTTCATAGAAAAAGACTTTGCTAACATTTGTTTTAACTCATTAATATGATCCATGTTAGACCCCGCAACAAGCATGTCATCAACATATAAACATAGGATAATATAACTACCATTATCCAACCTCTTAAAATAAACACAATGATCTGAATGACACCTGTTGTAGCCATGCTCAACCATAAAACTATCAAATTTTAAATACCATTTCCGAGGTGCTTGTTTCAAGCCATACAAACTTTTTTTCAATCTACACACTAATTTCTCCTTACCTTTGACCTCAAATCCTTGTGGTTGTTGCATATATATTTCTTCTTCCAAATCCCCATGGAGAAATGTTGTTTTCACATCTAGTTGTTCAAGATGCAAGTCTTCTGTAACAACAAGACTTAGAACAATACAAATAGAGGTCATTTTAACAACCGAAGATAATATTTCATCAAAATCAATACCCTTTTTCTGTGCAAATCCTTTTACCACAAGTCTAGCTTTAAATATTTTCTTACCTCCTCCTTCCTCTTTTAGCCTGTAAACCCATTTATTTGGTAAAGCTCTTTTACCTACAGGTAGCTTGCATAAATCCCAAGTCTGATTTTGTAGTAGGGAGTCCATTTCTTCTTTCATTCCTTTCTCCCATTGTTTATGTGTATTC
The DNA here is from genome assembly GCA_019776745.2 of Taxus chinensis. NCBI lineage: Eukaryota > Viridiplantae > Streptophyta > Pinopsida > Cupressales > Taxaceae > Taxus > Taxus chinensis. The sequence continues at coordinate 206,632,332 of CM034157.1, forward strand.
ACCTACATAGCTTCTTCATACCCTTCTAGTTCACCAACATTAGTCAATAAAATAGAATATAAAGAAGGAGAAAATCTATCGGGAGGTCTACTTACCCTTGTAGAACATCTAACATTTACTTGAGTTTGTGGTATTTCTTGTTGTTGTTCAGCATGAGGAACCACTGGAGTATTATAAACCATAATATCATCCAACACCACATATTCATTTCCCATCTTCTTATGCTTCTTTTCCTATATCTGATCTTTATACAACACCTTCTCATTGAACTCAACATCCCTACTTCTAATAACTTTCAGATTTTCAAAATCCCATAATCTATAACCAAATTCATCAATGCCATATCCAACGAAGGTATAATTTTTAGATTTTTCTTCTAGCTTGTGTCTATCTTTAGGATCAACAAGTGCAAAATATTCACAACCGAAGGTTGTAAGAATAGAATAATCTACCTTCTTACTGGTCCAAGCTTCCTCTTGAATACCACAACCCAAGGAACTTAAGGTACTTTGTTGATTAGATAAACAACATTATTAACATCCTCTTCCCATAAGTACAAGGGAAGCTTTGATCCTCTATTATTTTCCCTAATTTTCCTTTCACTCTGCATTTCCTGAAACATTTTCTACAGTTTTAATGGGTGAAATGAAGTTGTTGCCTCTATTCCCATGCCTTAGTCCATTTGAAAATCATTTTCCATGCCTCATTTGTGAAGAAACACCCAAGTTTGCCATTTTTGTGCCCTAATTTTTCCAAATCCATGGGCCTATGTCATTTTTTCCCTTTTTCCAGATCTGTGAAAGCTCAAATTTGTTTGTTTCATACTTATTTTCCCTCAAATATCTATCCCCATGGTTGAAAATTGCATGAAATCATGTTTCCCCTTGTTTTTTGATTCAAAAAATCCATCCTTGAAGAAATAATCAAATTTAGGCATCTCTGGTAAATTTTGTGTTTTTTGACGGTCGTACGGGTGTTATTTACCTGTCAAAATTAAGCTCAAAATTCTCCTCCTATGTGGCCACTTTTGGTTGGACAAGGATCAGTGGGTTTTCTATAAAACTTAACATTTTTTGGCCTTTGGAAAATTTCACAATTTTCCCCGCAACCCCGCAAGTCCCAGAGGAGGGACACGTGTCATGTTCTTGTGCCAGGGTGGAAGGGAAGGCTGGCGGAAGACTTAGGAAAATTTTTCCTTTTTTTTTTGGTGAGGGGAAAAAAGTTGTAGAAGGGCCCGTGGGTCTGCAATGGAGTGAGGGATGGACACGTGGTAGGCATGGAGGAGAGTGCAGGCCGCTGGAGGCAGAAGGAATTTTTTCCCTTTTGGCAGAAAAAGCTAAGGTGAAATTTTGGAGCGTGGCCCCGTGGCCAATCACAGGTGGACACGTGTCCATGAGAAGTCAGAATGGGGGGGGTGGATTTCTTGGTGACTTTGAAGTTTTAACTTCAAATGGATCAAAGTCAAAACTTGGGCCGAAGTTCCTGCAACCAATCCAGGTGTGACACGTGGCCAATTTTGAAAAGTCAAAGGAGGCGGGCCGATGGAAAACTTAATGATTTTTTAGCTTTGTTTTCTAAAGTTAAAAAATGGGATGCATCTCTGCTCCAATCAGTGATGGACACGTGGCGAAGGCAGAGCGGGTCGGCGGGCTGGTGGAGGAAAAAGGGAATTTTTTCCCTTTTGCAAAAAGACTTGGAATGGAAATTTGAAGCGTGGCCCATGAATGAATCACAAGGAGACACGTGGCAAGGGAAAAATCGGAGGCAGGCGGGCCCCACGGAAGAAAAATTGAAAATTTTCCCTTGGTGAAAAAAGGGGTCAAAACATGAAATAAGCCCACGGTTTTTTAGCGATAGAGAGCATGACACGTGTCAAGGGCAAAGGTGGAGGTGTGGGCCTGTGGGGAAAAAAGTGAAATTTTTCCAAATTTCCAAAAAAGGTCAAAATGCGCAGAATTGAAGCGCGATCCCAATGGGACCCACCATATGCCACGTGTCATCACCAAAATTCAAGGGCGGAGGGGTGGAGAAAAAAGTCAAATTTTTCCATTTTTCCAAAAATGTTAAAAAGTCAAAAAGTGAGCCCGAATTCATTCCCAATCATATTTTGACACGTGGAGGGCCCAGATTGAAGGAGAAAGAGCAGATCAAGGGTAACTGTACATTTTCATTTTTGGCCACCATTTTTGCTCCAGGAAGCTTGGAGATGTGAATTTTGCATCATTTTTCATCAATTTTTTGGTGAATTTGTGTCCTTTGTGCCTGCAAAGATCAATGCAAGTGGTTTTAGGGATTAATTTGTAGATTTGAGGTGTTTTTGAAACAATTTTTTTCCCTAATCCGTCCAAACACGTGAAATGTCAAATTTGAAAGTTTCAGAGGTAATTTTTAAAAGGTGAAAAGGTGAAATGATGAGAGGAAAGGCATCTGCATGCCTTGATGATGAAAAATGTGCCTCCAGGAAGGATAATGATGAATATTTGTAATGATTCACCATTTTAAAACACCTGGCAACTCTTGTTGCAAATTTGTTAAATGTCATTTTCAGTGAATCATGAGGAATTTTGTAATAAACTTGATCCCTTGGCATATTCTTTTCTTGGGAAAGAAGGATCCAATGTGGCAAGAGATATATAATGCATTTTTGAGAAATGCAAATGGTCAGAGAAACTTAGAATTTCATGGGAAAAATCTGGGAAGAAGCCCATTCTCTGAGAAACCACCTGAGAACCATTTCTAATTCCTTTTGCATCAGATTTGTATCATGTTGAGTTGGTTTCAGTTGTAAAGCCATCAACAAGCTCTGAGATTGTTCTTATAACATTCCCCTGCTGATAAATTTGATCATTTCTGGATTATTTTGTGTTGTCTCTTGGCAAAATTTGCATGCACTTATGTTCCAGAATGTTTTTAATTTGTGTTTCTTGCTCCTGTTGCAGTCTTGTGTTTGAAAACTCTTTTGATCATACATGGTCTCATTTCTTGTTGATAGTTTAGTGGCATCTGCAGTCTCACATTCAGAAGAGCTTTCATCTGATAAAGAGATAAATAAGATTTAAAATCACTTTACCTTCCTTGAATTTGGAGATTGTTGTAAACCTTTGGGTGCACCTTAGGTCATGATAAAATAGAGATTTCTGGATGCTTTGTTGGTTCATTGCTTCAAGATTTTGTGGCAGGTTATCAAAGATTGTGTGGAAGAGTGCAGATCTGGGCCTCCATTTGGTGCACATATCCTGGTTGAAGGAGTATCTCAACCCTTTTGAAGCATTCTGCTGTGTGGGTCTTACAAATTTCTTGCAAAGGTCCTCAAAGAATTTGACAAATTCTGGTTAGTCTTGTCTAAAATCTCCCACCAAAATTTCATTCAGAATAACTAATCCTACCCCATACTACCCCTGCATTGCATTGTGTGTCAACAAAAGAACATAATCCATTTACAAAAATGCACAAAGCAAATCAGGATCATACCATGTCTCTAGCAGCCTCAGCCTTGTCTTGAAAGCATTTCCATCATTTAGTAGTGACAACTCTGTTGAGTTTGAATAATGGAAAATTGATCATGTTTTCCCAAGGCCATCTCCATACAATATGCACAGTATAAGGATATCTCCACCTCCTTCACAAAACAGAGGCTGCAATATAGGTTCTCTTACCTTGGTTGAAAGGCACAACCTAAAATAGTGAGGATTAGATCAAAATCCTTTCAAGGTGCTACCCACTTCTTCAAAGCCTGAGTGCTAAAAAGTCAGATAAATTGCTTCACCAGCTACAAAATGACATATAAATAATTTATCTTCCTCTGAGTGTCTTGTAAAATCCATGATGCTGCTCAAGTTGTGAAGGAGATTAAATCTGGGTACCAACACCCAAATGGCGCCATTGCTGGGGACTTGTTTTGAATTCCTGGGAAATAATTTGCATTGCTGAGATTGATTTGCTGATTCATTTTCCAGTCCATGTCTATTTAGCCCATCAACAACACCAAATGGCACCGTTGCTGGGGACATTATTCAGTATTTCAGTATTTCAGATCCCTGGTAATACTTCTTGTGTGATTTATGTGCAATTACAAAATCTGAGTATCATCTTCTGATCAGATTTATAAGATTGGAATGAAGAGTAGAGTTCTGAGTTTGATATTCTCTTAGTTCAATCTGATCCATGTGCATACATATTTGAGATATTTGAATGCATATCAAACCCTGGTAAAGTCCCTTGCAAATTCTGCATGCAAATACATTGTTGAAGCATCATTTTATAATCAGATTTGTAAGGATTAAGTGAAGATATAAGTTCTGCCTACAATTTTATCAGTTTCCAGTAGTAGTTGCACTTCATTTGCATTTGTGATTGATAAATTCAAAGAAAGGAAGGTCTGATCTATAAAGTTTGGCAAGATTTTCAGTGCTGATAGATATTTGACAGAGTATTTTAGTGCATTTACACAACTAGGGTGAAATTCCTTAGTGGCGACTCCATGTTGTTCTGATCTTGATAAGTACCAGTGTCTTAACCTTTCTGTCATTTACTTTGGTGTTGCTAATCTCTACAAAACTGGAAGGAAGAAGATCTCTCTTCATTAGAGACTCTGCTAAGAAGTTGTTTACAGATTCAAGAAACTCAGAGTTGGAAGGGAGAAGAGTTTGGAAAGTTGTTAAAGGTCAGACATCAGGAAAAGATATATCCATTGGTGAGAGAGATCAGCCTTTGGTAGAGGATTATCACTCTTCTTCAAGTGATTCTGATTCAAGAAATCCTCTCATAAACTTATTTTCCTCAGCTAGTGAAGATCCTTCTACTGTACCTGGTAAGTTCCTTCTTCAATCTGCACCTCTGTGTTTCAATTCAAATAAAACTTTCCAAGAAAATCAGCACTTAGAGAATACTAGTCTTGTGAATCACATTCTTGAGCCCCAAAGACCTTGCACTCCTCATCAGCTTGTGTCACCCCCAAGATCACCTCCACCAAACAATATGGCTCAGCCTAGACCTCCATTTGTTGTTAACACCTTTGGTCCTATAGACTTTAGAGGAATGGATGGTTACCCAAATGTTGTCCCACAAGATGTCAGAAATAGATTGCCAAAATTCCAAGGTAACAATGCAATAACTGGTGATCAGCATCTCAAACTTTTTGTTAACATGATGGAAGATTTTGAGATAGAGTTTGAAGATGTGTATATTAAATTGTTCATTCATACACTAGAAGAGGATGCTAGGGATTGGTACAAGGCTCTGCCTGATAATTCAATTGATTCTTGGACTGAGATGAAGAATGCATTTAGGTTGCAATATGGTGACAAGACTGATCCTAGATTTCTCTTGTCTGAGTTTGAGAATATCAAGAAGAACCCCAATGAATCAGTCCATGACTTTAACACAAGGTTTAACAAAACTTTGAGAAGGCTTCCTGTTAATCTGAGGCCTTGTGATGAATCTTGTTTAATCAAATATGCAGATGCATTTGATAAAAAGGCAGCCTATTACCTAAGAGACAAGAACCCTACCAATCTAAGACAAGCTTTCACCATGGCACTTCAAATTGAAAACAATATCAAAGCAATTGGGAAACCTCTCAAGAGAGATGGTGTAAAGTTGATAAACCCTGAAAAACCTCAAGCTAGCAAGGGTGCTGATTTAGAGGAGGTTGTGAAAACTTTGGCAGGGGCTGTCAAAGAAATCTCATATAAGTTGGCAAGAGCTGAGAAAGGAATTGGGAAAACTTCACAAGGTCAGCCAAGAGCACAAAATCATGACAGATTTTCCAATCATCCTAGAGGTGATCAAAGGGTAGATGATAGAGGAAAAGGACCCATGGGGTCTGCAAATAGACATCCTCAAGCACGTGAAGGAAGAGTGTTACCTGATCCCCTAACTGCTAGGGTTGTTGTTGTTGAAGAAGTTGCTGATATTGATTGGTGTGATAGGTGTTTTCTACCCCATCCTCCATGTGAAGTGGACCAGCAAGAAGGTGAAGCTAATAATGATGATGGTACTGATGATGATATTTGCATGGTGGGTTGTTCTTCAAGCTCACAAGGAGGAGCAACATCTACTGAAGTGATAAGTGCAAGGACAGCTGCAACTTTTTGGGATTGCATCAAATGGGTACAAGTCTTTCTTCCCCCTCATACTCTTGAAGTTGATGTAGTGCAAGCTTTTAAAATTCCTAACAATGACTTTGAATACTTAAGAGCTTTGATGATTAAGAAGTATGATGGTGGTATCCCTTCGGAGGAAGATAGACAATTGTTGATGAATGTTGTTGTAGCTCAAGAGAAAGATTATAACACTAGAAGAAAAGTTGTTAAAGGAGTTGGGCCTCAAGCCAAACCTAAAACACCCTTGCTCACAAGCATTCCAAAAGAAGCTCCTAGGAGAGAAACACTTGCCAAAAGCTCTGTTGTCCCAAGCAAAAATTACAGTCCTCGTCATGCCCAAGCTGCCAAGAATCCCTTGCCATCAAATGAATCTTCTTGTCTCCCTTCCAATGTTGTTTTTCCAAAGAGTGTTCCCTATGACATAGCCCAAGTATTGAGCCAAATCAAAGTGAGTGTTCCAATCATTGAGTTGCTTAGAATTCCTGAGCATAAGAAGAGAGCATTTGAGTACTTGGGGTTGAAAGAAGGGAAGACTACTCCAGGAAGAAATGTAAATGTTGTTGAGATTCCTCCTCAAATCATTGTTGACCTTGAAACACCACCAGCAGTAGAGGATCTTGGAGAGACACCTGAGGTATATTTGGGGACATCCTTGGTTGATTCCCAATTGAATGTTGATCCATTCTTCACAACTTTGATCATAAAGGATAGGCTACTTCACAATTGTATGTTTGATTCCGGTGCATCATGTAATGTCATGCCTCTAGAAGTCATGAATGAGTTGGATATCAAAGTGACAACAGCCTATGGAAAATGTACTACCATGGACTCAAGAGAAGTGTTGGTTGTTGGTTGTGTGAAGGGTTTGGTAGTGCAGCTTGCATCTTATCCCGGGAGGAATTTAAAATTGGATGTTGTGATTGTTGATTGCCCTGCCAAATGGGGTATGTTATTGTCAAGAAAGTGGGCTGCAAGTGTTGGAGGGAGTGTCCAAATGGATATGTCTTTTTCCACCATTCCCATTGAGGGCAGCCTTGTCAAGCTCTATGGAGAAAAGAAAATGTTGCATCTAATTGAGGACCCAAACAATGCTTCTTATGAAGTATTATTTGCTGATGTTGATGCTGATAATTTCATTGGGTTTGCTAATGGTAAAGAACACAAGATGGATCAGTCAAAGTGCCTTGAACAGGTATGTTCTCCTTGGACTTTGCTATTTGATGGAGCTTGCTCCAAATTTGGAAATGGTGCTAGTGTAATTCTGATTTCTCCTAGCTTGGAAGAATTTGTTTTTTCCTTCAAGCTTAATTTTGAATGTACTAACAACATTGCTGAGTATGAAGCCTTGTTGTTGGGTCTGAGAATTGCATGGAAGTATGGTGTCAAGGACATCATTGCAAAGGGAGATTCAGAGCTAGTTGTCAAACAAATAAGAAAACTGTATGCTACAAAAAATCAGCGGATGAAGCAGTATAAGCATGCAGTTTGGGATCTAATTGAGATGTTTGATTCCTTCAATATTGTGCACCATGATAGAAGTTTGAATGCTACTGCTGACAAGTTGGTAGTGATGGGGTCAAGATTTGGAGATTGCACCATTTCACCTTATTGTGAGTACAATGTTGAAGTGTTAACTAGGCCAGCTGTCCCTGACAACATCAAGCATTGGCAAGTGTTTGATGATGATGCTCAAGTGCAAAGGTTATTACAAAATCAAGGTGAGTTTGTAGATCAGCATATTGATTGGGAACCAATGGTGTGTGTGACTGAAGGAAGAGAGACTTTGTTTGGAAAAGATATTATCCAATTGAAAACTAACACCATTCCTAGAGGTCTTGTTGCTCTTGAGTCAAATTTTAGCAATGTTGATTGCATCATCAATAGAAACATATCTACCTCAAGGGATGTGGAAGAGCATGACTTGGGAACAAAGGAAAAACCAAGAAAAGTTTGGTTGGGCAGCAGTTTAAACAAGGAAGAAAAATAGTCCTATCTTCAATTGTTGAAACAATATCAAGACTGCCTTGCCTGGTCATATTCAGAGCTGAAAGCATATAGAGAAGACTTGTTTCAGCATGAGATCCCTCTTGAGAAAAATGCCAAACCATTCAGACATAAGAAAAAGGCCAATTAATCCACTCCTCTCCATGAAAATGCAAGATGAATTGAAGAAACTGAAGGAGGGAGGGATCATTCAGCCCACAAGGTATTCATCTTGGGTTGCAAACCTTGTGCCAGTCAGAAAGAAGAATGGAGATATCAGACTTTGTGTAGACTTTAGAAATTTGAATAGAGCTTCATTGAAAGACAATTATCCTTTGCCAAACATGGAGAACATGCTGCAGTTAGTGACTGGATCTGAATTGTTGTCCACCTTGGATGGTTTCTCTGGCTACAATCAGGTTGTTGTCAAGGAGTCAGAAAGATTTAAAACTACCTTTACCACTCCTTGGGGAACATATGTTTATGTGAGAATGCCTTTTGGTCTCATGAATGCTGGAGCTACCTTTCCAAAGAGCAATGGATGTTGCTTTTTCTGGTTATATAAATGACTTCATTGCAGTTTATCAGGATGATGTGACTGTATTTTCAAGGAGCAGAAAAGATCACTTGCAGCATTTGGAAAGAATGTTGATCAGATGTAGAGAATTTGGAATCTCTCTCAATCCAAAGAAGTGTCACTTTGGGGTGCAAAAGGCCAAGCTGCTTGGTCATATTGTTTCAAAGGCTGGTGTCATGATTGATCCTGAGAGAGTAGAAGCAATCAGCAAGGTGCCAATTCCAAGAATGAAGAAGGGCATCCAATCTTTCTTTGGGAAAATCAATTTCATTAGAAGGTTTGTGTCCAATTTTGCTGAGTTGACTCTTCCTATCACATGCATGTTAAAGAAAGATAAAGTTATCAAATGGGAGGAGGCTGCTATTCAGGATTTTGAAGGAATCAAAGAGGCACTTAAACATACACCTGTCTTGGCAGCTCCGAATTACAAGAAGCCTTTCCAAATCTTCTCCTTTGCTTCTGAAAATACTATTGCATCTGTTTTGCTCCAAAAGGATGAATATGGGGCTGAGAGGCCTATTGCCTTCTTTAGCAAGGGTTTACAAGCTACTAAGTTGAAGTATACAATCATGGAAAAACAAGCATTTCCTTGGTGAAAGCAACAAAGGTTTTCAGGCCTTATATTTTAAGTTCAAAAGTTGTTGCTTATGTTCCCCACACCATGGTAAAAGACATCTTATCAGAGATGGAGATCTCAAGTAAAAGATGTAGATGGGTGAACAAACTGCAGGAGTATGATATGGACATCCAAACCACAAAGTTGGTAAGAGGTTTGGGTCTTGCTAAGCTCATGGCTGAGAGCAACTTGCAGACTGTGGAAGTGAATGAAGTAGAGGAAGAAAGGGTAGATGTTCTTGGGAAATTGGTAAGTTCTGAGTGGTACAAGGATATAATATTTTACCTCAGACACCTATGTTGTCCTGATCATTTAAATAAAAATCAGAAAAGAGCCCTCAAGCTGGCTTCTCAAAAATACATCATCACTGACTTTGGGCTGGCTTGGAAGAACCCTGAAGGTGTCCTCTTGAAGTGTGTAACTGAAGATGAAGCTCCCAAAGTGATTGCTGATTTCCATGGGGGAGTTTGTGGAGGACACTTTGCTGGAAGGGTTACAACACACAAAGTTTTGAGCGTTGGTTATTGGTGGCCTACTCTCTTCAAAGATGCAACCATGGTGATTAGAAAATGTGAAAGCTGCCAGCATTTCTCTGGAAGAATGAAAACTTCAGGCTCCCTTCCTTTGCAACCTGTATCAATTGAAGCTCCTTTCAAATAGTGGGGGATGGACTTCATTGGTGAGATTTCAGACCCTTCTAGTGCTGGACATAAATGGATCCTTGTAGCCACAGATTACTTCACCAAGTGGGTAGAGGCAATCCCCACCAAGAAAGCAACACACCAAGTTGTTATGGACTTCTTGTTGAATAATATCATATGCAGATTTGGTGTGCCAGTCAAGATTGTGGCTGATAATGCCATGTGTTTCAGAGCTAAACCTTTGATGGAAATGTGCAAGGAGTATGGAACCAATCTGACTTATTCTTCAAACTATAATCCCCAAGGAAATGGACAAGCTGAGTCCAACAATAAGAATTTGTTGAAGATCATTAGAAGAACCTTGGAGTTGAACAAGAGAAAATTGGGTGAATAACCAAAATTTGTAGTTTGGGCTGATAGAATCACTGCCAAGAGAGCTACTGGTAAGAGCCCATTTGAGTTGGTGTATGGAACTCAAGCTCTGCTGCCCTTACATCTACAATTATCTTCATTTCAGTTTGTTCAACAGCTTGAGGATCAAGAGGTCAGTCCATATGAAGCAAGGATTAATCAGATTGTGGAGCTAGATGAAGAGAGAAGAGCATCCCACCAGAGGCATGTCAGATTTAGAGAGAAGTTGAAAAGATTGTTTGACAAGAAGGTCACTCCTAGGGCCTTCAATATTGGAGATCTGGTTTTGTTATGGGATAGCAGAAATGAGGATAAGGGAAAACATGGAAAATTTGATGCATTATGGATGGGCCCTTACTCCATTGATATCAGAATTGGTGAGAATACCTTTTTTCTCAAAGATTTAGATGGGGAATTGCTTGAACTACCTGTTAATGGTAGGCATCTGAAGCATTTCTTGGATTAATCCCCAAATTTGAGGTATGCACCACTTGTACAGTGTATAGTGTTTGGTTTTTCACTCTGTTTTTGGTGTTTTGTCGGTTTGTGGTTTGCCTTGGTGTGTGGCAGCCATTTTTGTCAGGTTCTCAGCTAGTTTTTGGTGATTTTGGCTCATGACTCCTTTTCCCAATGGATTATTTTGGCACTTGGTCTACTTATTGTTCTTGTGGCACTCACTGGGAGTGCCCATCCCTGAGCAGGAGCCGATGTTGGTGTCCATTTTGATCCTCTATTATTTTGCCCTAATTTTCCTTTCACTCTGCATTTCCTGAAACATTTTCTATAGTTTTAATGGGTGAAATGAAGTTGTTGCCTCTGTTCCCATGCCTTAGTCCATTTGAAAATCATTTGACATGCCTCATTTATGAAGAAACACCCAAGTTTGCCATGTTTTGTGCCCTAATTTTTCCAAATCTGGGCCTATGTCATTTTTTCCATTTTCCCGATCGTGAAAAATGGAAAAATTTGATCATTTCATACATTGTATTTTTCAAAAATATCTATCCCCATGGTTGAAAAATAAAATCAATTTCATGTTTTGTTTTTTGATTTCAAAAAAATTCATCCTTGGAGAAAAAAATCAAATTTGGGCATCCTTGGCAAATTCTGTGTTTTTTGACGGTTGTACGGGTGTCATGTGCCCATCAAAATTAAGCTCAAAATTCTCCTCCTAGGTGGCCGCTTTCTGGTTGGCAAGGATGGTGGGTTTTCTAAAAACTTAACATTTTTTGGCCTTTTTGGAAAATTTCAAATTTTCCCCCGCAACCCCGCAGGTCCCAGAGGAGGGACACGTGTCATGTTCTTGTGCCAGGGTGGAATGGGAAGGCCTGGACAGAAGACTTAGGAAAATTTTTTTCCTTTTTTTTTTTGTAAAAGGGCCGCGGGTCTGCAACAATCAGAGGGTGGACACGTGGTAAAAATGGTGAGGAGAGTGGGGCATGGTGGAGGACTTAGAAGGAATTTTTTTTCCCTTTTGGCAGAAAAAGTTTAAGGTAAAATTTTGGAGCGGCCCCGTGGCCAATCACAGGTGGACACGTGTCCATGAGAAGTCAGAAGGGGGGGTGGCAGATTTCTTGGTGACTTTGAAGTTTTAACTTCAAATGGATCAAAGGAAAAACTTGGGCTGAAGTTCCGCAACCAATCCAGGTGGACACGTGGCCTTTTGAAAGTCAAAGGAGGAGCGGGCCAGATGGAAAACTTAATGATTTTTTAGCTTTGTTTTCTAAAGTTAAAAAATGGGATGCATCTCCGCTCCAATCAGTGATGGACACGTGGTGAAGGCAGAGTGGGTCGGCGGGCCGGCGGACGTAAAAGGGAATTTTTTCCCTTTTGCAAAAAAGACTTAGAATGGAAGATTTGAGGCATGGCTCTGCGAAAAACCAAAACGGGACATGTGCGAGGGAGGAATCGGAGGTGTGGGCCCGTGGAAGAAAAATTGAAAATTTTCCCTTGGTGAAAAAAGGGGTCAAAACATGAAATAAGCCCATGGTTTTTTAGCGATAGAGAGCATGACACGTGTCAAGGGCAAACATGGAGGTGCGGGCCCTGTGGGGAAAAAAGTGAAATTTTTCCAAATTTCCAAAAAAGGTCAAAATGTGCAGAATTGAAGCGCGATCCCAATGGGACCCACCATATGCCACGTGTCATCACCAAAATTCAAGGGCGGAGGGGTGGAGAAAAAAGTCAAATTTTTCCATTTTTCCAAAAATGTTAAAAAGTCAAAAAGTGAGCCCGAATTCATTCCCAATCATATTTTGACACGTGGAGGGCCCAGATTGAAGGAGAAAGAGTAGATCAAGGGTAACTGTACATTTTCATTTTTGGCCACCATTTTTGCTCCAGGAAGCTTGGAGATGTGAATTTTTCATCATTTTTCATCAAATTTTTGGTGAATTTGTGTCCTTTGTGCCTGCAAAGATCAATGCAAGTGGTTTTAGGGATTAATTTGTAGATTTGAGGTGTTTTTGAAATAAATTTTTACCTAATCCGTCCAAACACGTGAAATGTCAAATTATAAAGTTACAGAGGTCAAATTTTGGAAGGTGATAAGGATGAAATGATGAAATGAAAGGCATCTGCATGCTTGAGAATGAAAAATGTGCCTCCAGGAAGGATAATGATGAATATTTGTAATGATTCACCATTTTTGAAACACCTGGCAACTTTTGTTGCAAATTTGTTAAATCCCATTTTCAGTGAATCATGAGGAATTTTGTAACAAACTTGATCCCTTGGCATATTCTTTTCTTGGGAAAGAAGGATCAAATGTAATTGCAAAGTTATATAATGCATTTTTGAGACATGCAAAAGGTCAGAGAAACTTAGAATTTCATGGGAAAATCTGGGAAGAAGCCCATTCTCTGAGAAACCACCTGAGAACCATTTCTAATTCCTTTTGCATCAGATTTGTATCATGTTGAGTTGGTTTCAGTTGTAAAGCCATCAACAAGCTCTGAGATTGTTCTTATAACATTCCCCTGCTGATAAATTTGATCATTTCTGGATTATTTTGTGTTGTCTCTTGGCAAAATTTGCATGCACTTATGTTCCAGAATGTTTTTAATTTGTGTTTCTTGCTCCTGTTGCAGTCTTGTGTTTGAAAACTCTTTTGATCATACATGGTCTCATTTCTTGTTGATAGTTTAGTGGCATCTGCAAGTCTCACATTCAGAAGAGCTTTCATCTGATAAAGAGATAAACAGATTTAAAATCACTTTACCTTCCTTGAATTTAGAGATTGTTGTAAACCTTTGGGTGCACCTTAGGTCATGATAAAATAGAGATTTCTGGATGCTTTGTTGGTTCATCTGCTTCAAGATTTTGTGGCAGGTTATCAAATATTGTGTGGAAGAGTGCAGATCTGGGCCTCCATTTGGTGCACATATCCTGGTTGAAGGAGTATCTCAACCTTTTTTGAAGCATTCTGCTGTGTGGGTCTTACAAATTTCTTGCAAAGGTCCTCAAAGAATTTGGAAAATTCTGGTTAGTCTTGTCTAAAATCTCCCACCAAAAAATTCATTCAGAATAACTAATCCTACCCCATACTACCCCTGCATTGCATTGTGTGTCAACAAAAGAACATAATCCATTTACAAAAATGCACAAAGCAAATCAGGATCATACCATGTCTCTAGCAGCCTCAGCCTTGTCTTGAAAGCATTTCCATCATTTAGTAGTGACAGCTCTGTTGAGTTTGAATAATGGAAAATTGATCATGTTTTCCCAAGGCCATCTCCATACAATATGCACAGTATAAGGATATCTCCACCTCCTTCACAAAACAGAGGCTGCAATATAGGTTCTCTTACCTTGGTTGAAAGGCACAACCTAAAATAGTGAGGATTAGATCAAAATCCTTTCAAGGTGCTACCCACTTCTTCAAAGCCTGAGTGCTAACAAGTCAGATAAATTGCTTCCCCGGCTACAAAATGACATATAAATCATTTATCTACCTCTGAGTGTCTTGTAAAATCCATGATGTACATAAAAAAATGGACAACTCAATTACAGAAGTTAATGTTATTTATTCATTAAAGAAATTAAGTGTTTCCCACACAAGTCATGGGTGTAACTTACATGTACTAGAAATAAAATAACCATATACTTAAAACTATAAACAAATAGAGAGAGAGAGAGAGAGAATAAACCCATCAATTTCTGATTGGGTTGGTTTTCGCGTGCCCCTTGCATTGCTCCATATTCAACTGCATCATCTTTATCTCCAGTTCCCAGAAACAGGTACATGTGGACATATAGTACATACAGTTAGAGATCCATATTTGATCTATATCCATGTGTTTACAGTTTCAATTAGATGAATCATTTAATGGAGGCACATATAAGCTACATGAAAGACAAAATAAGAAAGAACATGTCATACTAATTTTTTCAGGAGCAAGTACAGAAAAGAATGAAGAAGAAAATCTTGACAGGTATAGAAAGAAGGCTAAAATGGGGCCTCATACCTTTATAGAAGATTACAATGCATAAAATATGACAACTATTGTACAAAATATATTATGATTGAATCGACATCAAAACAACAAGGTACAACAAAATATATTATCAAGAGGTAGATTTGGAACCAAAAGTATTGTTTAAGACCAATTACCAATATGTCAACATAAAGAAGAACCCAAAATCGAAGATCAAAGAATGAGCAGATGCGATTACAGGTGAACAAAGGAAGGGTACATTGTATTACTAGATCATAATGCCTTTTAAAAAAACCACAGGGTGATGAAGGGAACTCTATCATAAATTAGGAGATCAAGTGTAGATTACAACTTCCATTTCAGAGTTTGGTTCAGTTGTCAATGACAAAATACAGATTGCAAAGCTCAATTACAGTCACCAAGTAAAGAAATGGAGTATGCCAAATAGTATCAATAATTTCAATCTCCATTTTTTTTAACAAGCCAAGGGGTCTTAGCTACCAGACAATTCTAGCAAGAATGAAATCAAGGAACGAAAGCACAAGATACATTAATGGAACCAAACAAGAGATGTGTATTTATGAAGTTTCTATAGACAATGGTTATAAATTTCAAATACAAAGAGCACACTATCGGTAAAATCAGAGATATTATCATGTATCAAAGAGAAAAAATCATGCAACCTTTCAGTAGAAAAGTTTCTAGTCTTTACAAAGTAGTCTCAGAGTATTAGTTTCTAAATGAAGTGTTAAATAAACATGTTCAAGAAAGATAAGTTATAACATTTAAGGGATGTGGTTAATCAAATTTCCAGATGAATATTTTTAAGCACAATTTATACACTGCATACTGCCCAAGTATCATTTGTGAATATGATTTCAGATTTATTTTCCAGGCTTTTATTTTTCTGAGAGAAGGAAAATTCATTTATACTTTTCAAAGGAAAACATTTATTTCTCAATTAGCAAGAAAAGTAATCATGTAAACGAAGACAATCCATTTGATACATACAACCAGTGAAATTCAACAAATATGGAACAAAGTCTCTTTTGACAATCTAGATGCAGGGTCTACCACTATGCTGAAAACACTTAACAAATGTGTCAGGTCATGAGACAAGCAATCAAAATGGATAATATATCTTTTCCAATACACAAAGAGATAAATACTATGATATGATAAAAGTTTCAATGTATATTCAAGTCCCATGAAGCATTCCAAGAGATCATTAAGGAAGAAAAGATTTAGTTAGATTTAAGTAAGAAAAGATGCCACGTGAATAATTCAGTAACAAGAAAATAACTATGCTTCATAATGATCCCTTTTTCTGGAACCATAACAGTATTATGTAAGATACAGAGGGTTAATAATTGCAGATTAAATTTTCAGATGGCTCAGTATAGTTTTGTCATATATGACAAATAAAGACTTAAGACAGGCTTACAAGTACAACCATGATCCATCAAGAAAATAAAGATTGAAGCTTTTTGTTTATTCATTATGAGATGGATAGATATATGCAAAAAACACAAAATAGTAGAATCCTTAGAAATACAGTCGAAACCCCTCTGGAAAAATCCCCAAATGAATTATTTTTTGGGAAAATATGTGATAAGAAACAACAAGCTGAGTAAAAGAAAAAACTCAGATTTGATGTTCCAAATAAAAAGCTTTATAGAGATAAAATGGGAGCAAAAAAAAACATAACCAAATTCACAGAACTAGAATGGTAAACGTTTTTAACAAAAAACACATATAACCCAAATATTTACATTGAGCTAGATATTCATATAGAGGAAACCCTTAGGCTCAAGCACCGAAAATGTCAATGGGTTGAAGCGAATACAAAACATGAGCAAACCCATTTTCATAATGCTAAGCACAAAATAAATAATGAAGACCCATAATCATTTATAGGGTCGAAATATTTTTACCATTCAAGAAGCAAGAATGCCAAAATTTTCAAAATATCAGTAATAATAAAGTCATGAACAACCATGAGCAATTTGCGGATGATACAATTCTTCTCTTAATGGCTTCTGTCCTTGAAGCTCAGGCTATCAAAGCTATTTTGAAACTTTATGAAGCTACTTCTGGGCAAGAGATTAATTATGACAAAAGCTCCATTTTATTCTTTAATACACTTGAGGAAAGACAGCTGAAAATTGCAAAAATTATGGGATGTAAAATAGGTGCACTTCCAGCCACTTACCTAGGTCTTCCTCTAGGCACCAAAAAAGTTTCCACCAAGGTGTGGAATGAATTGCTAGAGAGATTTCAAAAAAAAAATGGCTGGATGGAAAGGACCCATTCTTTCTAGTGCTGGTAAATTCCTGCTCATCAAGAGCACTCTTCAAAACCTGCCCATCTATATTATGTCTCTTTATAAGATCCCTGCTACATTCAGAGAAACAATTGAGAGGGTCCAAAAAAAATTCTTATGGCAGGGCACGGAGGAAAAGTTTAAATTTCATTTAGTTGCTTGGGATAAGGTCTATACTCCAAAATATTTAGGAGGTCTGGGCATAAAAGACATCAAGAAAATGAATGAGGCTCTTATTGTGAAAATGGGCTGGAGAATGCTTACTGAGAAGCAACCCTGGATAGATTTAATTAAGGCTAAATACCTTAATCAACAAGCTGCTTATTCCTTTCTTCAAGACGAGCATCTTCCTTATGGTTCCTTGTTCTGGAATAACTTAGTGAAGAGTAGAAATTTCATAAAACAAGGAAATAAGTGGAAAGTGGGAGATGGTAGTGATATAAAATTCTGGGAAGATAACTAGTTTAATGGTAGCCTCATGGACAGATTTGGAGCAGTTAAAGACATCATTGTAAGCAAGTATGGTACTAGAATCAAAGATTATATTGAAAGAATGGGCAACAAGAAGAAATGGAAAAAGCTCACTGTGGATAGAGACGACCTGACCCAAATTATTTCCTCCCTGCAAGATCAATTGGACCTTATCCCCCTAAGTCAGCTCGAAGTTAAGCATGAGTTGGTTTGGATCAGTTCTATTGATGGGAACTACTTTGTTAAAGAGGTTATAATACCTTCTTTGACAATATTCAATCTGAGTTTAAATGGAATAGAATTTGGATGAAGGAGAAAGCTCCAAAAGTTAACTTTTTCTTTTGGCTTGCTCTGAGGGGCAGAATTCTTACCACTGATAGCCTGATAAGAAAAGGATTTATAATGCCTAATAGGTGTCATTTATGTAAAAAAGACTCAGAGGATATCAGTCATCTGCTCATCCATTATGAGTATGCTACCAAAATGTGGAGTTTTTCCCTCTTTAATTTTAATTCTTCCTGGGTGATTCCAAGGGATCTTAGTCAGCTCTAGACACAATGGAGACCACCTTACAAAAATTGTGTCGTGAGAAGACTCTGGAATTTGATAATGCCTCATATTATTTGGAGGATATGGAAAGATAGAAATGACATTATCTTCAGAAATAGCAAACAAAACTATAAGCTCAGTATTGGAAAAATCTCCAATGCTGTTAAAGAGAATATTGCTAAATTTAAACCCCCAAAGAACAAGAGTTACCCAGCAAATGAAGAGCACATCTTTTCCCAATGGTAGATTGGAGCTGATAGTATCCGGGATACTGCAGGCAACATTATTGATAGATCGTTGATACACCGGCATCCTCCAGATCTTAACTGGTTTAAGTTGAATTTTGATGGGGCCTCTAAGGGTAACCCTAGAATTGCAGTGGGAGGAGGAGTGATCAGGGATCATAAAGGAAATTTGGTGACTGCCTATGCTGGTAAAATGGGAATACAAACTAATCATTTTGCTGAAGCATTGTCTGCTTTATGGGGCCTTAGGATTGCTCTGAACTCATAACATTCAAAATCTCATTCTGGAAGGAGACTCTCTCAATATAATCAATCATCTTAATCAGAGTTCTCCCCCAAGTTGGAACATCAAAGATTTCATTTTAGAGTCCATAAGTATTTGCCAATCCTTCAAAAATATTCAGATCAAGCATACCTACCGGGAGGGTAACAAGGTGGCAGACGCATTGGCTAACTATGGTATAAATGTTAATCTTATTATATGGGATAATAGTGTTCACATCCTTGAGAAGATTAAAAACAACATACAAGTGGACAATTATGGACATACAAATATGGGATAGAACTAATGATTATAAGGATGGGATCTTTAGCACATGAGCGGATCGGTTTAAATCAGCACTTGATCAGATTTTTATGGGCATTCAAGATCACACTAAGTATAATGATGATTTAGAGTGGTTCTATATTAAGTATAAAGCCGCACATGAGGGTAATATTAGACCTTTAGCTGCTATTAATCAGCATCTTACAAATTCTCAAGCCTGTGGTAAGGCTAATGATGAGAAGGAGTGGATTATTAAGAAAACTAATGCTCAAGCATGCGGGAATGCGCAAGGTTAGGCCAGAAGCACTGTCACTCGTGGGAAGTGCCATATCAGCAATGGTTATACCACACACCCTTCCCTCTGTGTGAGTAATAACAGAGCTAGACATCACCATGGATTCAAAAATCAAAACAAGGCATTCTACTGTCACATTTCTCAAAGGGAGCTTGGTGCTATCACTGTTAGTCATACAAATTTGGGGAATATGGGTGGAGCCCCATGCTAGATAGAACCTAGTTCGGACCCGGAATGGAAGAACAACGAAGAGCTTTGGAATCTTTCTAAACAAGGGAGGTGTCACGAATTTCATAGAAAAAATACAGGGGCATGATCAAAACATCTCTATCCAATTTGCTAAGGACTGGAAAGACCATAAAGTCGAGTATGGGGGCAGAAAGTTCTGATCAGTGAAGAATGGATGGTTACAGGTTCTTCAATAAAAGAATTGACAGACAGACAGAGGAGAAGAAATTTGCGGAGGACAATGAGAATTTGGTTTTTGTTACGGTAGGGTTACTGATCAACTCCATTCCCTCACCTTTTGATGAGATCACTCGTATTATGGTAAAATACATTTCTCTTGAAGGGAGATTTGTCACTGTGCCCTCCAAGCACCTTGTGTTTCTCAACCATTTTCACAGGAATCTTTATGGTATGTTTCCCTGCACTACTTACTCAACTCTCTTGAGTGCTCTATTTTGGAGTTTCAAAAGCATGCCCGAGCTGTCCTGTTGCATCAGGGGCTAATTTTCTTGATTCATAAATTGTGCCTTTTAAGTTTCCTGGTCTCCCTGTCTCCCCTAGCTCTGTTCCCCCCTTTTGGGTTCCCTTCACCGAGCCCGGTTACTCCACTCCTTCCACCCCCTTCACCGAGGCTGCTTCCCCTTCACTGTCCTTCTCAGGCTCCCCCTTCCATCCCCCCCACCTCTGCCCCCCCCCCTTTCCACCTCGAACAGGCCTAGAACCAGATCCTCTAAAAGGCTGAACCTCGAAACCCCTGTCTGTGGGGAAGGGAGCCTCATGAAATTGAGGTTTCTCACAATCTCCTCCACATTAGTAGTGCTCGGGGGCTCAGGAGATGTGCATACTGAGAGCACTAGAAAAAGGCTGGAAGCAATGGAAGCTGACATTCTGCTGTTGAAAGAGGAAGTTAAGCAACTTGTCTAAACAAAAAGGTAAGCGCTTGAAGGAGGAGGAGGCCATTATTGACAACAATCAAGTTGGAAAGCATATACAAAAAACTTTATTCCTTGGACAACAAACTTGGGAAAACCAAGACTCACCATGATTATAATATGGCTATTTTTAATGCAATTGAGGAATTTATCGAACAACATGTTCGTTGTGTCTCCAATCTTAGTGGCATTCCAACTACTCTTTGGGGATCAATGAACAAGAAAGCAAGCAAGGACCATCCAACAGCTGGATATCACTGATCCTACTCACATGACAACTTTGGCCATGTTCACCTCCTGGCAGAATATCAAATCCAGCATCGACAAAGCTGCCAAGAAGTAGTTGTAGGATGCTTTAGTTGTTCTTGTTTGTTTTTGGCGAAGTTGTTTTTTGTTGCGGTTTCTCTACTACTTTTTTGCAAAGTTTTTGTTATTGTTGTCTTGTTTGGGTAGATTTTTTTTTGCTACTTTGGCCTTTATTGTCACACACTTGGATTCTGATCCTTTTTTCTTGGTTTGCATTCCTATTCTGGCTCCTAGGCCCTCTATTGTACTCAAGGGTATAGTCCCTTTCAAAAAACTATTTTCCAATAATTAAAAAAAACTATCAGAAAAGGGAAGTACATGGTTGAACAATTTACAATATTGAAAGATCAATGATCAGGCACAGGAATTTTGGAAAATAAGGAAAATACATCTGCAATCATGCAACTGAGACTTATAGAAATGAGGAACCTTTATTGTTTGCTCGAAGCCATATACAAAATGAAATAATACAGAGTATTCAGAGTAGGTCCCCTCTCAAACCCTCGTTACAGAGTGTGGAAATACAAAATCAAAGCAAACCTAGAATGTGGATTGAGCTCCTCAAACACAAAATACTTAGAATGGTCATTTGACAGGTTCAAATGTGAATAATAGGTTGAAAAGACGAAGCTTGAATTCCTCCCATGGTGAACAATTAGACAATGAGACCCATATCCATACAATACAGATAAAAAAAATAGGGTTTAGAGCTTCGAGATTTAATCACGGTGAACATAGAACAAACCCCAAAACCAGGTAAAAATGAATGAATCGAAGTCACCTATGGCAGTCACTTACATTCAGCAATGGAGGTTTGAATCATGCAAATACAACTCACAAATACAAGAATATGGAAATAGAGCAAATAAATCGCTAGACCCATGTTGAATCATTAAAAGCTGAGCTCCAAGTATTGAACTACAAGTATTTACAAATGGACACGAATAAATCAATAGCGGCCATGTTTTTGATACAGCTGTGCAAAAGATCCAGCAATAACGAGACATACCCAATTTGACCAATAACGGTAACAACTCAGATCAAAGAAGCTTTATTTTTCACTACCGACAAATGTATTCTCAAAGTATTGTAAAGATAGTGAATGAATATCAAGAGACTTACCATTTTGATCAAAATTTTCAAACCCTCGGAGGATCACAAGTAGTAAAGACAAAAAATAGCACCCAACATTTTCAGCTCAAAAATCATAGGATGTTCACACAGAATGCCAGAAAATATAAAATTTTCAAAATGTCAGAGATGGGGAAGCCAAAATAATTAAATAATCAGAGAAATAAGCTCAAGTGCTTCAGAGTTACAGATATAATGAATTGAGGGTTCACCTTTTTTTCAAAACGGCGGCCATGAAAAGCAAAATACCAACAACCAGAACTAGTAAAAGATCAAGTTCGTGATCAAGAGACTAATTGGAGAGATCAAAAATTTCATCAATGGTGGTCACGAGAAGAGATTTCTAAAATGGCTCGAGTTCGTGTAAAAATAGAGAGGGGATTAATAATAACTAGAGACACAACTCTGTAAAATACATTTTACAAGACATTAAGACCCAATTCAGGCTAAAATTGCATCAAACAGAGCTCAAATAATCACAATAATGGTCATCGAGGAGAAAATTTACAGGGCTTCACCATGCTCAAACGGATCTCATAAAAACTACAATGATTTTTTTAGGATTTCAATGTTTTGTGGCTTAACTCACCTAACCAAAACTTGAGTTAATCTAACTCACCAGTGGATTAAAGAATCGACAGTCAAAGATATAGAAGTACACAAATCAATGGTCTGAGCCAAGTCACCAAATTCAATGCAACCACAGTTGGGCCACTGACAATTTGGAAGGGTTGGAACATGGTATGGTGGGGGATGAGTTCCCAATTAAACAAAATAATTTGTATTGACCTTTGATAAAGGTATTAACTGTAATTATATTCCATAATTCATTTAAAAGTTGACCATTGATTAAGGGGTGACCAAAGTATACACGCCAAGGTTAGTATATATGTCAAGGGCCAAATAATTGAATACTGACAATTTTCCAGGTATAGCATATAACGCCATAATTGAAAGAGCAACCAAATTATATGATTATTATGTGTCATGAAAAAAATCAAAGGAGACCAATGATTAGGGTCCCGTGGCCTTAACAATAACTATAGTGCCATGTTGAAGTCAAAGATCAAGGAAGGAGTCAATATCACTTTAAAGCTTGTAAAATACCTTAAAAATTGCTAAATACCTCGTAGAAGGGATGAAGATGTTATTTACACATGTTTTCACAGTGGTCTCCACAATGGGATAAGGCAATTTTTGTTGGGTATGAAATCAAGAGTATTTTGCTTACAAAGGAGTATTTTTGCATGAGGAAAAAATTGATAAGAAGCCAAATTTATCATTGCAAGAGGATAATACATAGGTGTCACATCGTGCACAAGAGGACAAAGAACATTCAATTGCATTGGATGAGAGTTGCACATCAAGAAAGAGCTATTCTTAGCTAAAATTATTCACCCAATTTTATTTATTGTATTTAAAAATAAAGTAGTCAACTACACTTTAACTAAGTGTATTTTTGTAACTAAGGCTATTTCTGCCTCATTGTAAATTACATGGTTATTTTTATTCCTTTATTTATTCATGATAATGGCTAAAACTAACATGCATGGGTGAGTATAGGTTGCAGCCTATTTTTAGGAGGGGTTGGGTGAGTTATTTTGCTATAAATTGTTTGCATTAGCAAGGCACAAATAAGGACTTTTTGGATGTAGGAGTGCTGAAGCATTTGTTTTTTCCAATTTTTCCCTTAAATAAGAATCAGTTATTGTCTTTTCAATTATTTACAGTGGTGTGTATCGGCTTATTAGCTCTTGTTAATTTTAATTCCCTGAATTAATCATCTTACCTTGCTGCAAATTTAGTGTTTTCTTCATAATCTTAGTGTGCATGTTTATTTTGTTGTGTTGTTGTGATTTATTCCCTCAACACATAAGTGTTTTTCCTTAGGATTCAAATTGAAACCCATTGGTTCATGTTTCTGTAAATTTATTCTCAGTTTATTATGCATGTACTCATTCAAATCCCTCAATCAAGTTTGGTGTATCACCCCATTTTAAATTTTAGTTACAATATCATCATTTTAAACCCAAAAAACCCAAAAAAATTTAGTTTAGGATACATCAATAAGGAACCGACCTTGATACCGGAGACTCACCTTAATAATAGGTATACCCATAGACCTGAGGTGTTTCCATTATATCTATGAAAGTGAGAGATAAAACAAGATTAGAACCCCTGTTTGTATTTCTCAACCAAGGTGCATTTTCAATGGATAATATTTTTTGGCATGCCTTGTGGGGACTACACTCGTATAGATCTTAAAGTCTTCCTTTTCGAAGTTGTTTCATCATTCAAGAGGATCAAACACCATACATACCATTTTTGGACGAGAACTACTATTGATGCATTCTGAAGATTTAATTTCTGAAGTATAAATCATTTGGTGACTACCAGTAAATCTGAATTTTAGATCAGTACAATATTTTAGAAATTCATCAATTTTTTTTTGAGGTATTTTTCAAGAAAATCATATATGTTATTTCAGCACATGTTATTATCTTTTTTTGTGAGTAGCAGACCTTTTTTCATAGTTTATAATAATTACAAGGTCCCAACAACCATGAATCTTCATTTTAAGAGTATTATAAACCAAACCAACATCCTTTTTATCCAATTTCTCCTTCATACCAGTTCTATAACCCCTATCAAAATGAATATCCTTATAACCCAAACCTTGGAAATCATTATGATTACCAATATGATGATCCTTAAATTATTCAAGGTCAATGATATGTAGAGGGTTATGCTGAGTGTTAAAGGTGAAGAGATATTGAATTTCAGTTTGACTGAACTTAAAAAGTTTTATTATAGCGGTCAAGGAACATTATCAAAAAGTTGCAACCAACGAAAAATTATAGGCATCAGGTTTATCATAATTCAACTTGCCTATATATTCCCCTCTGCCAACCAAAGCAACCCACTAATCAATTTTCAAATTATCAAGTTGTTGCAATATATGTTCCTTCTATCCATAGACATGAGAAACCAAATTAAAGTGTCCAACAAGTTTGGCATTCAGGTGATGTCCTGGAATAAAGACTTTGTACCGCAGCCTCTTGTTCATAATTTTCTAGTTAAGGATGAAATTAATCCCACTCCTCCTCCTTTACCCATATTTTCATCCCAGGAAAGAGAGAATAATAATATCATTAAGAATGGACAACAAACTGAAGAAAATATTAGGCTAAATTTTTAATCATGCATAGCATAGAGCAATGGGTTTCTAAATTTTAGTTTGATCATATTCACTAGAGTTACAAAATGAAACCATGCAAATTACAGTCTAATTTTGTAACAAATCAAAAATAGGTGGAAGATGATCAACAATCTGTATTATTTGAGTGTAGTGTGCACAACGACACCATACTTGCACCATTCATTGATTCATCATGATCTGCAGAAATTGAAGAGGAGAAAAATTTTAGAATAAAAGAGGATTTGCATATCATTTTTAATGTTAAATAATAAGTTTCAGGGAATGAGTTTCCTATTTGCATCTTATTAGATTCCATGGATGATGATGAAAAAGAGAAACATCATTTTTAGAATGATCATGACCAAGCAATTGAGTGTGAAGACCCTTAATGTGCTGCATGCACAGAGATAATTACGTTATTATGGAAATGTAGTGATTCACAAGGACTATCAAATGATACTTCAAGTATTCATGAGTGGAGAAATATTTCATTGAAAAAGAAACTAAATATTCAGGGAGCATGGCTAATATAGATAGAATGGAAGAACTTGAAAGCACTGCTGCAAATATCAATAATAGCCGTAATGGATTAGAAAATTGAAAAAGATAAACAAAAATTTAAAGATCACAAAAAAATCACTTTTAAAACAATTTAAAGAAGTGGAAAAACCATATTATCATCTTTATGATGTCAAGATTGATGAGTTACAACAACTTTAAGAAGCTGAATACTTTTCAGATGAGTTTTAGAATTTCAAAGAGAATATAAAACAAACTATAACGTTTCACCTAGTAACAACCTTCAAAACAACTTCCGAAAGAGCCCAAGATCAAAAAGGAGGTTCATGTTTCAGTAAAAAATAAGAAGAAAAGTTTACCAGCTATTTGGAGGCCATGTCCTATTCGGTACCGTTGTTGGTTCAAAACAAGCTACAATAATACAAGAGTTCATGCTTATATCAGAGCCTAAAAATGAGTGTCAAATACTCAAGAATTAGTTCCAAAGCCCCTCAGAATAGTTTGCAGATCGATTAGAAAGGATATTCATGTTGTGGGCTAAGTTTTGGAACAAATTCAAGAAACACATCTCATTTTAAGTTTTATCATGTTACTTGTTTTGTAAGTTGAATTCATTACCTCATTTTTGGAGAAAAAGGAAGCTATTTTTTTCTTCCTTTTTCAAGCTTTGTTTAGCCTCAATTTGCAGCTAGTTAAAATAGGGTAGATTAGGATTTCCCTTTTAATAAGTGCAGCTCATGCACATTGCAGCTTTTCAATTCAATAAGTGCACTTGTGTACATGATTTGGTTTACCAGATCCTTTCCCAAGTTTATTTTGTTTTTCAGAACGGATCAATCGTTTTTTCAGAAAAGGAATTTTTTGTTATATGCTTTGACTCCATGCACAATGGAAAAGAGCAAGAAAATGGTCTACAAGCTAATAGGTAGCTTTCCTAGATAAGGATTGCCAAAAATGTTGACAATTTTTACACTCTGTAAAAATTGGCAACTCAAAACTTTGTTTTTGATAGAAGGCATTGATGAAATGGACCTAACTAGTGGAAAGTCATATATTTTTATTGTGTTTTTAGTTGCAACAATTGATTAAATACATGCAATTTTTAGCTATGTATGCTATTATAGAATATAACACCTCACATAGACTCTCATTCTGCGTTCTTCTTCAACAAGGAAACACAAAAGCCCTGAAGCACTAATGCATTGTCTTGATGAAGGTGGGAATCACATTTTAGGTGAAATGTTATATTTAGAAGCATCCACAAGCAGAGTTGTAGCTACATGGAACTGATAAGAGTTTATTATTAAGTTAAAGGTACATTTAACTCTCATTATTTCCTCATTTTTAAATACTATTAATCATGTGATTGAGTTGTTATTTCATTATTCAATCATATACATATAATAAAAGATGAATGCAAAAAGAAATGGACAACTGAATTACAGAAGTTAATGTTATTTATTCATTAAGAAATTCAATGTTTCCCACATGCAAGCCGTGGGATGTAACTTATATGTACTAGGAATAAAAGAATTATATACTTAAAAACTATATGAAAATGGAGAGAGAATAAACCCATCATTTACAGATTGGTTTGGTTCTCTCGTGCTCTTTGTATTGCTTCATCTTCAGCTATTTCATCCTCGTCTCTAGTTCCTAGTAACAAGTACCTATGGAAATACAATACATACTATTAGAGCTCTAGGTTTGGTCTATATCCATGTGTTTACAGTTTCATCTCAACTCTTCCCACTTGATATTTCTTTCCTTATACCTTAAACTACTTGTATATGTGGTCCTCTATGCATAATGAAGCCTACAATTTAGTGATACAAATTCACCAGATAATACCCTAGATGCGTTGGTACATCACTCATACTAGACTGAGCACTCACCTGAAGCATGCAAAGGTACCAGGTCCCTCTTTAGGGTTTCTGTAGCAGGATGTTAGCATGATGAAGGAAGAAACATATAGACCCATAACTAACCCATCATTCTACAATGCATTCCATATCCATATCTATGAAAGAACAAGCTTAAACAATAATCATGATTGAATCAAGAACATGCACTACTCAATTACACACAGAATGACACTTAGATTTAGCCAATAACTTCCATCTATTAATAAACACAGAAGCTCCTTATAATAATGGCATTCCATACCAATGAGTGCATGGATTTGATACAATAATCCAGTCATATGCACATATCTCTTTATTCTTACCTCTTACACTCTGCATATACCATATATCTCTCCTCTCTACTACGTATGTGATTCACATCATATATATAGGGTGGGGATTTTCCCTTCACTACTTCTCTATTCCAAAAATTGGTTGCACATTATTAATAGCCACGCGTCATTTACAGGCATAGCCACACATGCAAGTGTGTTATCTATAGACCTCTTACAGTTAACTGAAGTGACAATCCTATTATTAGCTTGTCTCCATGCAAAATGCTTTGATCTGATCCTCCAAAGATAAAAAATGTGTAGCGCACATGTCTCTACATCGTTGGTGTGTTCTACATGCCATCTTCTAAAAATAGGTCTTCATGCTCAAAATCAGCTAAGTCCTGAATGCTGAACTTTCCCTCCATGTGTGGGTTCTTCCTATCCATTCATGCCCTTAAACCTAGCCTATTTTCCCACGCAGACTTCTTGTGTGAGTTATGTCAAGTGTTCTCTGATCAACATTACCCCACACTAATCTCATTGTCACCCTGACAATGGTTATCTTCAAAATTGAAGTAAAGAACAGAAGAATGGAAAGAATAAGAATGAAATAATGTAGATGAATAAAGAATTTTTATGAGGCAGCCTCCTCTATATCAGTTTGAAGGATCAACTCTGGATACTCCTCCTTTATTCTGGCCTCCAAGGCCTACCATTCAGCTAGTGCTTGTTTTGCCTTTTTTGGAATGTCCACAGCAATGGACTCTAATTCATCCATCGCAATCTCCCCTTTTTCATTTTTCATAACCAACACAATGCTAGGAAATTGAGGTCATTATTCCTTCTAGAAGATCCATCTTCTGTGTAATTATATTCCCAAGCTCTTCCAGCCGAGTCTTGTGTGGCTCTTGTGCTGCTGCCAGGGCCTCGTGCTTCTACTTAACCATTGACAAGATCTTTCTGCACAACCCAATGTTTCATCCTTCATTGCTCTCTAGACCTCGTTGTTTTCTTCCAAGATCTTTATGTTCATAAGTGCCTCTTGATCTATGCAAATGTTCAAATCCTGGTTTGCTTTCTTCACTTCTTCTTGTAGTGCTTGTAGCAACCCTTTATAGGATGCAATCTTTCATATCACTAAAGCTTTCTCTCATTCTACTTCTTGTTCTAGATTCCTTGGCACTGACATGTGCACAGAGGCTCATCTTCAAGTACTAGGTCCACCAAATTTCCTACATAAGGTACTACTGAGGGAAATGTCTGTGGTACCTTAGTATCTAAGTGTGGCCTAGCTCTTATGATATTATCTCCAATATCCTCTATGTGATTTTGATAAATACTTTGTTCTTCTTCTGTGCTAAGTCCCTCTCTTGTGTTATGTGCATTATCTCTACATCCTTTGTCTTTAACTCCTCATGAAATAATCTTATCGTTGTAAATTTTTCCATGTTTATTCTCACAATTTCAGTATAATCCTTCACTAATGCATTGCTTACCTACTCATCTGACATGACAATAGGCTTTACTATCATAAGTCTAACTTTGGGTTCCTTCTTCATCATCCATCTCGACACATGTGACTCTTTGCATACATCAAATTCAGGCTCATCCATTTGGGTATGCATTGACCATGAGAGTTTCTTTCTAGTATAAATGGTCACCATATCCCCATCCATCAATTCCCCAACCAAATAAATCCTTTTATTCTATAATGCTTTGGAAACGTGTGCGGATGATTTTTCCCGTGTCCTCTTTATAGCCCATGATTGGTGCACTGTGTTCTTCCACTCATCCTCTTCAATCTAGGACCCTTGTGAATTGTATCTTCAAGGTTAGGAGCATGTTTCATTATGCCTTGAGTAGTCACATGTGTGGAGTTAGAGGTTTCCTTCTCTCTTTCTTCTCCATCCTTCATCTCTTCATCTTTTTTCTCTTCCTCATTATGTGGCTCAGCTTCTTGCTCGAGTGGGGCAGGAGATGCATGCTCGCTCTCCCCTGATTCCTCTGCTTCTTCATCTAACTTTAAATTTCTTCTCTTCTTTGGCTCAGTGGTATCCTTGT
This sequence comes from Taxus chinensis, assembly GCA_019776745.2. NCBI lineage: Eukaryota > Viridiplantae > Streptophyta > Pinopsida > Cupressales > Taxaceae > Taxus > Taxus chinensis. The sequence goes on from CM034157.1 coordinate 206,662,085, forward strand.
GTGGAGAGAGACGAGGTGATTTCCTTACCATTTGTGGGGTTCCACCTTGAGTCCTTGTGCATCTAAATACTTTCTTAAATCTATTCTCCCCTTTCTCAACCTCTGTATCTTCCACTTCGTCCTATCCCTGAGGTGGAGTGGTTGCGCACCATGAATCTTCTCTATCATATGGTTGCTTTCTTCTACTCTCAAATCCTCCATTATCTTCACGTTCCTCTTCTTCATCCTCTACTTCCATAGTTTCTATGGGACTTTGCGCTGGTATGTTTTCAATTGTGTGCTTACCCTTTGGTGGCCCTAGGAGCGCAAATTCATTTTCCACATACTTATTTTTCTCCATCTTAGACTTCAGCTGAAGATACACTAATGTTGCCCTTATATCTGCTACAGATAAACTTATTGGCTTGATATTCAATACCTCTGAAATGATCCTCTTGACATGGGGACTTCTTCCTGGATACACATACTTATTCCTCAACGTGTGGTAGTCATAGTCTACCTTATCTGAATTGAATACCAGTTGGTGCATGTCTGTGAATTTGTGAATAGATGCTTGGAAATACCTTGCAATGAATGCGTAAGGTAATTTACACCAAGGGATCCAAAATCCATCTCTCATTAGGAAGTGTGCGATGAAAAAATGTTGATATACAACAAACTGGGCTTGTTTCCCCACTACTGATGGTAGGTCCTTCAGGATGTGCCACTCTTCTTCAAATGCCACACGGAGCCTGTTGTACCATTTCTCCACCCTTTGCTTGATGTCATCTGTCATGGACCCTTTACATAAGTACTATGTTGAACCTTTCATCTGGCGACTTATACTCCGTTGGGTATTCCCGTACCCTTTCCTTTCAGCCCATCTAGCACTACCAATTTCAAAGAATACCGGTGATAATAGAACATAGCCCCAAAGTTGATATTCCCTCTTGTGCACACTTCCTTGACTATTTACTCTGCAATGTAGCCTAAAATACTATAGAATTATCCTTTTAACATCTTACGCATGTAATGTGTAACCACATAGTATTTACCTGTGACACACTTTTCCTAGTCAATCAACTTTGTAACAAGGTGTGCTTGCTTCTTACACAACCTAAAAGTTCTTCAACTTGTATATATCCATACCGCGCGGACCGTTCAGGTACCCTAACTCTAGTCTAGGCTTTACGATCATGGATTTATTTGTGAGATCATTCTTTATATCCTCTCTTGTGGCCTTCAGACATGTCACTATTGAGATAAATGTGCAGATGAGATTCTCACTCTGCATTCTGCAAAGTAGAATAATTTGTCATGCAATGTGCTCATGAGCCACTGGTACAAGGGCTCATACTTCCCAAAATATGGAAGCTCATATAATTGGTAGACCCCAATTCTCTTCAGAAGCCTCTTTACCTACATCATCATAAAATGGCATGTCATCTTGTCCATATATTTATCCGTCCTTGTGGTGAGAAAGGAATCAAGATACTTCTTGTTCTCCATGGTCATGTGATTGTATTCTCATACTTTTCTCTTTCTGATGTGTGAATTCCATTCTTGGCCAACGACAACTCCTTCTTGTATACTGCATTTCTGAAAAATCTCTTTCGGGTGCCATCTCTTCCTCCTTGATGGCCATCTTCTTCTTTCCTTTTTCTCTTGTTATAGCTTCCTTCTTGGGTGCCATTTCTGCCTTGTAATCATATCCTCTTTAACTCTGTAATTTATGAATCAATCCCTAGCTCGATTCAATCATGTTCCCTAGGTGGAAACTTCAAGCCCTAACTCCTCTCTGTCACCTTTCTTCATTCAAATGCTTCACCACCAGGGACACAAGATTATTTTCACACATATTTGTTTGTCACTCTTAGTTTCACACCCTTCGCACCTTAACCTGATCACTCAGTTCTTTGCACTTATCTCTTTCCTCAAATACTCTTAGTCATAATGGTAAAAATGAATTCGCATCCCATCCTTATATAGTTTTTCAAATTTTGATGCATTTATTACTCCACCTACCAAATATCCTCTCATTCATTCACCAAATTCATTCATTCGGTGCAGTACATCTTCACGCCCCAGCTATAACCTTCTAGTGTGCCTTCCTACTCTCTGGTCACAGACTTATCTTCAGCGCATAAGTCCCTAGATGCCCTAGCACATCACTAAGCCTAGTCTTAGCACTCACCCGAAGCATGCAAAGGTACCAGGTCCCTCTTTAGGGTTGTTGTAGTAGGATGTTAGTGTGATGAAGGAAGAAACATATAGATCCATAACTAATCCATCATTCTACAATGCATGCCATATTCATATGTATGAAAGAAAAAGCTTAAACAATAACCATGATTGAATCAAGAATATGCACTACTCAATTACACACAGGAATGACACTTAGATTCAACCAATATATTCCATCTATTAATAAACACAGAAGCTCCTTACAATAATGGCATTTTATACCAATGCGTGCATGGATCTGATACAGTAATCTAGTCATATGCACATATCTCTTTATGCTTACCTCTTATGCTTTGAAAATACCTATATATCTCTCTATATCTATATCAACTATGATTCACATCATATATCTAGGGTGGGTACTTTCCCTTCACCACTTATATATTCCAAAAATAGGCCGCATGCTACTAATAGCCACATTTCGTTTACAGGCATAGCCACACATGCAAGTGTGATATCTATAGACTTCTTACACTTAACTGAAGTGACAATTTTATTCTTAGCTCATCTCCATGCAAAACTCTTTGATCTGATCCTATAAAGATAGAAAATGTGTGGCGTGCAGGTATCTACCTCATTTATGTTCTCTGCATGCCATCTTCTAAAAATAGGTCTTCATGTTATAAATCGGCTAAGTCCTAAATGTTGAAATTTATCTCCATGTGTGGGTTCTTCCTGTCCATTTACGCCCTTAAACCTGACCTGTTTTCCCCCGCAGACTTCTTGTGTGAGTTTTTTCAAGTGTTCTCTGATCAACATGTATAGAAAGAATGATAAAATAAAGCCTCATTACCTTATTAGAAGAGTACAATGCGTAAAATATGACAGCTATTGTAAAAAATAGATCATGATTGAATCGACATCAAAACAACAAAGTGCAACACAATATCTTTTCAAGAAGAATATTTGCAACCAAAAGTACTATTCAAGACCAATTATCAACATATCAACATGAAGAAGAACCCCAAAGCACAGATCAAAACATGAGCAGATGCCATTACAGGTGAACAAAGGAAGGGTACAATGTATTGCTAGATTATGATGCATTTTAAAGTAAACACAGGGTGATGAAGGGAACTATATCATAAATTAGGAGATCAAGTGTAGATTACAAATTCCATTTCAGAGTTTGGTTTAGTTGTCAATGAAAAAATATAGATTTCAAAGCTCAGTTATAGTCACCAGGTAAATAAATGGAGTATGCCAAATAGTATCAAGATTTACAATCTTGATGTTTTTTAACAAGCCAAGGGGTCTTAGCTACTAAACAATTCTAGCAAGAATGAAATCACAAGATACAATAATGGAACCAAATAAGAGATGTGTATTTATGAAGTTTCTATAGACAATGGTTATAAATTTCAAATACAAAGAGCACACTATCGGTAAAATCAGAGATATTATCATGTATCAAAGAGAAAAAATCATGCAACCTTTCAGTAGAAAAGTTTCTAGTCTTTACAAAGTAGTCTTAGAGTATTAGTTTCTAAATGAAGTGTTAAATAAACATGTTCAAGAAAGCTAAGTTATAACATTTAAGGGATGTGGTTAATCGAATTTCCGAATGAATATTTTCAAGCACAAATTATACACTACATATTTCCCAAGTATCATTTGTGAATATGATTTCAAAGTTAGTTTCCAGGCTTGTATTTCTCTAAGTGAAGGAAAATTCATTTATAATTTTCAAAGGAAAATACTGATTTCTCAAGTAACAAGCAAAGTAATCATGTAAATGACAAAAATCCATTTGATACATAAAACCAGTGAAATTCATCAAATATGTAACAAAGTCTCTTTTGAAAATCTAGATGCAGGGAGTACCACTATGCTGAAAACACTTAACAAATGTGTCAGGTCATGAGAACAAAAATCAAAAGGAAGCATATATCTTTTCCAATACAAAAAGAGATAAAGACTATGACATGATAAAAGTTTCAATGTGTAGTCAAGTCCCATGAATCATTCCAAGAGATCATTAAGGAAGAAAATATTTAGTTAGATTTAAGCAAGAAAAGATGGCACATGAATAATTCAGTAACAAAAAAATAACAATGCTTCATAATGATCCATTTTTGGGAACCATAACAATATTATGTAAGATACAAAGGGTTAAGAATTGCATATAAATTTTCTATTCGCTCAATACAATTTAGTCACAGATGAAAAATAAAAACTTAAGACAGGCTTATGAGTACATCCATGATCCATCAAGAAAATAAATATTGAAGCTTTCTGTTTATTCATTATGAGCTAGATAGAAATATGTAAAAAGCACAAAATAGTAGAATCCTTAGAAATACAGTTGAAACCCCTCTAGAAAAATCCCCAAATGAATGACTTTTTGGGAAAATATGTGATAAGAAACAACAAGCTGAGTAAAAGACAAAACTCAAATTTGATATTCCAATTAAAAAGATTTATAGAGCTAAAATGGGAGGAAAAAAAACATAACCAAATTCACGGAAATAGAATGGTAAACGTTTTTAACAATAAACCCATATAACCAAAAGCTTTACATTGAGCTAGCTATGCAAGTAGAGGAAACCCTTAGGCTCAAGCACCAACAATGTCAATGGGTTCAAGTGAATACAAAACAAGAGACAACCCATTTTCATAATGCTAAGCACAAAGTAATTAATGAACACCCATAATCATTTACAGGGTCAGAAGATCTTTACCATTCAAGAAGCAAGAATGCCAAAAATTTCAAAATATCAGTAACAATAAAGTCATGAACAACCATGAGACAAGCTACAGAGGTCAAGAACCCAAAATCTCCCTTATCGGTAACAACGTCATTTGTATCATTTTTACAGTAAGAGACCACATAAAACTTCACAGGAGGAAAATTCATGCACATAAACCATCCGCAAAACCTAGAATAACCTAGATGTGCTCAAAATGGTGGTCATTTAGAGAACAAATAGTGACCAAGCTTGAATAGTGAGAGGCTCCAAAATTTATAAAAATGAACCAGATCTTGAAAACAATCAAATGATGGAAAAGGAAAACAAATTTCCAAAAACATCGAGTTTCAAATAACCCAGAACCAGTGTAATTAATGACGTTCATGCTTTGTACAAAAGGTAGTGAAAGAAAAACACATAAAATTTTAGTTCCAAAGGCATCTAGGTTTGAGCTCATTTTAAATCATCAGAAAGGAGCAGATATGGAAAATGTCTTACCATTTGTTAAATAGAACAACCAAAAAGGAGTGTTAATGGCCTCCATTTTATTTTCAAAATAGTTTCTGAAAGAGTTTCCAAATGTCAGGACTATAAGGCCATGACCACAAAATCTCAAACCAACTATGTATGTAAAGAAACTAGATCTCTAGGGACTTTTGAAAATAAAACTAGAACTTAAAGATTCACTCATGGTGGCTGTGAAAATTTCTAAAAGAGGTTACCCAACTTGAGAGTGCAAGAGATTAAGGAAAAACATCGAGTTCCAAGTAGTTGCAATAGAAAAGAAAAGAAAAAAATAAAACCCCTAAGAAAAATCGAATCAGTGATCAAATTTTCTTTTCAAAATCTTGGATCAGAATAATAAAGATATGGGTTTGAAATTTGAGGCCTTACCGAGCTTCGATCCAAAAATAATGGTGCCACAGTGTGTTGAAAATCAAAGCACCAACTTTTAGAAGCACGACCAGGCAAGAAATAAACACTTCCATATAAGAAAGGAACCAAAGTAGATTTTTAATGGCATTCTAGTATGGAAAAATAGGTATATCTCAATGACGACCCCATCAAAATTTTACCAGGGTTCCTTCTAGCCTAAAATAGAATCATAAAGTAGAGTCCAAAAATCCTCTAGGATGACAGCTATGCCATAAAGTATAGAGTTCAAACCAGAAGAAATGGCGGCCCTTCAACACAAAATACAAACTCCATATCAAAATCAGAGCACCAGTAAGAACATCCAACAAGTGGTCACATAAAAATTTTCAACAGGGATTTTCCAGCACTAATGAGAGCTCGTGAAACTAAAAATCAATTAGGGTTTCGTACCTTTTTCCATTTAAACTCAAGGCCTGAGTTAATCTGACACGATCATAGGTTCCTATGAACACGTGTCAACAATACAAAAAAACCCTAACCTTACCATGGTTTGAAGAATCCACCAAAACAATGATGGGTCGGGTCTCATAAGAGGGGGACCCTTTGTAAATTAATGATTGATGTTTTGACCTTAGTCTATGTTGTGATTAATCAAAGGGCCAAACCTCATTCAAAGAAATACATTATATGTCATGCATGTCGTCATTTATCCAAAGTTCAAACTTTGTAATATGTCATGATTGAAATCAAAGAGGTCTGAATGCTTAGATGACCTAAAAGTATATGCCATGATGTTAAAAGGGGGCCCGAGACCTTATCCTTTCTCAAGTCATCATTGATCAAGTCAAGGGTCCAATTACCATTATTTAAGTCTAAATACATGTGAAGAGGTGGTCAATGCATATAAAGAATGGTCAAGATTATAGATTCCACATAGAAGAATAATATCTTTTACACATGCTACAGGTGGACCCCACGGTATGGGAGAATCATTTTTCCATGTATTGAAAATGCGGGCATTATTTTTACTTGAATAGGAGTATCTTTTACATGTAATTGCTAGAAGACAAATCAAAGAAGAAGAAAGAAATATCCTTGCAAGTGACACACAGAGGTCAACATCAAACACATAGAGATTATTTTGAAGTCCAAAATTACCTTATTTTTCACAAAATAAGGGTATTATTTTCTTGCACATGCCTGCAAGTGGTCCCCACACTAGAGGGTGAATATTTTGCCAAGTATGAAGACAAAGGAATTATTTTTCTTACATAGAGATATTATTTTTGCATGTGCATCCAAGGGGGCATAATTGTAAAAGTGCAAAATTTATCATTGCAAGTGGATCAAATTGCAAGTGTCACATCAGGCAGAAGAAGACAAAGATTACATACACATTGAGAAGACATGCATAACAAGCAAGAGCTATTATTAGCTAAATTATTCATCCAATTTATATTAAACATAGATCACTCAATTGCACTTTGACTGGAATTTATTTTTGTGACTATGGCTATTAATGCCTCATTGTAATCAAGATGTCTATTTTTATTCCTTTATTTATTCATGATAAAGGGGTAAAATTAGCATGCATGGGCGAGTACAAATTTTAGCCTATTTTTAGGATGGGTTGGGTAAATAATTTTCCTATATATTGTGTGTATTGAAAAAGCACACAGGGGGAATTTTGTTGACACATGAGTGCTGAAGCAATTTTCTGCCAGTTTTGCCTTGAATGAGAACTGATTTTGCCTTTCTAATTATTTGCAGTGGTGTGTTTCTCTTTATTAATTCTTGTGAATGTCAATTTCCTGATTAATCGTATTACCTTACTACAAATTTGGTATTTTCATAATAATCTTAGTGTACATATTTATCTTGTTGTTTTTTTGTGATTTATCCCTCAATACATAAGTGTTTTGCCTTAATATTGTGCTGAAAACCATTGGTTAATGCATCCAAAATTCATTCTCAATTTTAATGTGCATATACTCAGTCAAATCCCTCAATAAGTTTGGTGTATCACCCATTTGAATTTCAGTTACAGTCATCTTTTTACCCTCAAAAGATCAAAGAATTAGTCTAGGATACATCAATAAAAAACTAGCCTTGATACCAGAGACTCACCTCAACAATAGATATACCCACAGACCTGAGGTGTTTCCATTGTATCTATGAAAGTGAGATAAAAGAAATCTTAGAACCCCTACTGTCATTTCTCAAATAGGGTGAAATTTTGAGAGATAACATCACCATTGTCAAACCTGAGACATTTTAATCTTTTACCTATCTCATTCTCAAAAAATATTTTCCATTTCTTAAAATTTTCAAACACATGATTTCTTTTTAATAAAATACACTCATTTATTCCTAGTTTCATCATCAATGAATGTAGCATAATAACAATATCCATCATGAAAATTTACTCGAAATGGTCCCCATACATCCGTATGCACAAGCTCTAATTTTTCATCTTTCTTTGTTCTCCCATCCTTGAGAAAACTCAACCTATTTTGTTTTTCACACACAACTTTCATACACATCCATATTAATACATTTCAGACCTTGTACTAAATTATTATAGTGAACTACTTTCATAAAATTTTCACTCTTTTTCCCAAGTCTATGATGCCATAGTGTTATCTCAAAATTTTTAGCAACTGTATTTATGCCGTCAACAACTGCATTTGTGCCCACAACAACTGTTGTTGTTCCTACAACACCTGCAACAACTATTGTTGTTCATGCAGTTCTTGCAACAACTATATTTTTTCCCACATCAACTACTGTTGTGCCGACAATACCTACAACAAGTGTTGTATTGTCCATAACACCTGTAGAAACTCCTGTATTATCCGCAAGAACTGTTGGTTTTCCTGTAGCAGCTATTGTAGCTGATTTTCCAGCAATTTTTCTTGTTGTATTATTTCCTGCAATAATTAAAGGAACAATATGACATGTACAAAGATGTAAAGTTCCAACCTTCACACCTTTGGCTAGTACTAAAGCACCTTTTGTAACCTTCCCAATTTTATCCATAAAAGTAAATGTGTAGCCTTCACCACCAAGCTACCATGCTGAAGTTTAATTTATACTTAGCCTTGGAACATGCCTTACCTCCTGTAGTAGCCATTTATTTCCATTCTACAATTTTATCTTGATCCTTCCCTTTCCAACAATCTGAAAAGGTTCATTATATCCTAAATACACCAGTCCAAAATCTCCTTGGACATAATAAAAAATAATAATTTCTACGGGGTGTAACATAAAATGAGGTCCCTGAATCTAATACCCACAAATAATAAAAATTATCTAGGGAAATAATTAAAGCACGATCTTCATATTTTCACACCACATTTGCTTCTTTTTTCATTCTTGTCTGTCTCCTTATTTATTCTTCCAAGACCAAAAATCCTTCTTTACATGACCCTATTTTCTACAATTCCAACAAAATTTCTTGTCCCAAGATTGAGAATTGCCATTCTTGGGTCTCCCTCATGATTTCCCATGACCTCCAGGATATTTTCCTCCTTATTTTAATCTTCCCCTATTTTCTACATTCAAAACATTACCCGATGTGGAAGTTTCACCAGTGATTTTCCTTCTTATTTCCTCACTCATAATCACACCAAAAACATCATCAAATTTCAATGTATTTGAACCAGAAACAAGATTACTAACTACCATAACCAATCTATTCCAACTTTCAGACAAAGAACATAAAATCAAGAGAGCTATGACTTCTTCATAAAAATTAACTCTTACATAATTTAATTAACTGGTAACCGTATTGAACTTATTTAAGTTTTCTATAATAGAACCACCTTCTACCAATTTCATATTAAATAATTTATTCATCAAGAATAACTTATTTGAAGGAGAGGGATTTTCATACACTTTTGCTAATGACTACATCAATTCATCCGTTGTCTTTTCTTTCGAAATATTAAGTGCCACCGATTGTGCCAGGCACAACTGAATACTTCATAGTGCCTTTTTGTCTAAAATTTCACATTCCTCATCTGCCATTCTTGAGGATTTATTTACTTTCCCCAGCAAAGGACGCCACAAATCCATTTGATATAAATAATATTCCATCCGCATCTTCCATAGCTGATAATTCCGGCCATTGAATTTTACAACCTTTAATTTTCCATCTTCTGACATTGCTCCCACTCAACCATGAGACTTTCCTGTGAATCAAACAAACACCACTACTCTGATACCATTTTTTAGGCATTTCTAGAAGGAATGAAGAGAAAAATTTAATATGCAGATATTAATTTACAGAATAAAGAAAAACTGAAATTACAGAGAATGAAAAAAATAGCAACACGGATTTAACGTTGTTCACCCTTTCCTCGGCTACGTCTAACAACAACAACAGTCTCTTTCATTATTTATCCCACGAAAATATAATTACAATAAATATGCAAAAATACACTACAACATGCAAACATCATGCATAAATCTATAGCTTCAGATCTGCAGTAAAGTTTCCCTCCCTCTTTCTACCTGGCACTTCCTTCTTCACACACCACTCTTATCATCTCATTTATCTACGTTGCTATATATCCAACATAACTAACAACGTGTATTTATACAGGCCCATGCCCCTTCATCTTCCATATAAATGTTACTATTTAGTTTCCGTAACAAGAGGAAATCAAATGGTTATCTAGCAGTTACAATGTTTTATTCCAACACATCATGTTGCAAAATATAAAGAGACAAATATAATACCTTGCTTTAAATCCAACACGTGTTATTTGAGGAATATGTAGCAAATAATTTAAAAATATAAACTCATTTGGTTTGATTGGTCTACACCAGAAACACATTCCATCTCCTCAGTCATCTACGAATCCACGACCACCGCTACTCTCTTAAATCTAGTCAAACTCATTGCTCTAACATGTGGCATCCTTACAACATAGTGCTCCAAATTATACTCAATCTTAGTACAAATGAAATTACTATTAAATTTCTCACTATTAGTACATATAATACTTTCAATTTTCCATACAATATACTTACTATTTATAATCATTTTTCCAACAAATACATGACTCACGGTTTCACTCATATATTAAACCTAGTTACTCCATTTTCCACCCCTTATGTGCCATTCTGATCAAAATTTCTCCTAGCACCGTACTATACACTTTTCATGATTCCATACTCAATTTTGGAACTTGCACTAATCAATCTATACACATACCTTGTCAATATTAATATCTTTTCTATACTATCTCTCATCTATTATTATCACACCTTTTACAACATTTATTTCAGCTTAGTGGTTGTTTCTCCATCCCTCACCCTTTTCCTGAAAGAGGGGCATATAATAAGTTTTCTCTACTTTTGGGAGTTGTGAGGTTTGTAAATTCTAATTTCGACACATTTATCACTCCTACAAATGTCAATAACCATTCCAAAAATCCCCAAAACATGAACAATGATTATATTCTTTCCCAAAATAGACATCGATTGTATAATTTAAACATTAAAATATTTAGGTTGAATGTTGAAATCATGAAAAATACCTATGTACTGACCAGGTTTAAATATGAAAAACCATCTTCTAAATCATGACAGATGGAGCTGTGCGACTAGTTCCATAAGGTGCAGAGTGACCCTAACTTCTTATATTTACTAAAATAAAGTTAAAGTATAAATTTTTATTTTATTAATATTTATACTAATAAAGTATAAATATTAATAAAAGAAAAAATTATACTTAAACCATTTCTTTAATCAAATATATCCGTCTCATACACATATATACCACATAACATTTAGGAATGCAAGTGTGTCATGACGCGCTCACATTCCGGCTTCTGTGGGTTTGAAAATCATGACCCACAGGCTTGGATTTTTCTTGGATCTCCCACCATAATCCTTGGAATGTGCAATCATTGAATGGATTCTTTTTTTTTAAGAAAGCATCAAAATATCATGTGTAAACCCTGATATTAAATGCATTATAATGTAATATTTCAAAATAAATTATACGACGACATCAAGCTCGGTTTTATCTTGGTGATGATATGCTTCTTTCTAAAATTCGGTTAGTTTAAGGCTTTCATCCTTAATTTATTTTACTAGTTCTATATTTTCTTATCAAAACGTATGCATATGTTTTTGTACACAATTTATGATTTTTTGAACAATTAAAAAAAAAACTCTCTTCAAAAATCCATTCTACACACACTCAAAAATAAAAAATAAAAAATGACTTTTTTATCTCAAACTTACAGGGGTGTACACACAAATTTTTCATTTTCGGGATGTGTGCACTTTGAGAATTATTAAAAATAAATATATTCATCTAAAAATTATGAAAAAATAGTTTGACCTTATACATGGTTTTATGTAACTTTCTATTGAAGGGATTTTAAAAATAAATTATATAACTCAAAAAATGGGGGGTGGCGGGGGGGACACTTTCACAATACGTTCTTATCTTTTTGACACAAAAATAGACATACTTTGTGTGCACACTGCATCCGACCCTCTTAATCTCCACCATTTAAAAAAAGTACTAGTTTAGAAACTAGATTCTGAGATCTACCATACTCATTCTTATCACTTTGTCAATTTTTGAGTATATGCATGACAAATTATTAGATGAAGTTAAGGTTTTTCTGGTTTTAGGAAAAAGGTGTCCCTTTTTGACCCCCTTTTGGTCCCCCATTTCCATGCACTTTCCCCCAACAATATAATTATTCCAACTACCAAATATTGACAAGAAAAAATAGTAGTTTCAATGTTTTGTTATAAATTGAGAATGATTATATTAATAATAAAATGTTATGATAGTCAAAAACCTAAACAGTAACAACAAGAAAATCCCCAACAAAGACCGAGCTATGGAACAAGTTATTGTTTCAGTGTTTCCCATGTTACTGTTTTATTTTTTACATAATAGAAGAGGGATCTATTGGGGATAATTGTATTACCTTAAGCTACAAAATATATCCTATAAGAGGAAACAACAGTCTTGACATAAAACCTATAAATCAAAAAAATTAAGATACTATGAGTAATGCGGCTATACAAGAATATTCTTGCACATAGTTCCATACATGGAAGACAATGTGAGACTGGTGTAGAGTAGGAGATTAATCTCTCCTTCCTTTCATGATGTTTTTTGTAATTGTCCATGGCCCAAAATAAGTACAAAGTTTGATTGATGCAGGACACATAAATCCCCTTTTCAATCAAACTCCTCTGAGATGGAGGAGGGCCAGTTAAAACCTTTAGAACCTCAACCTTCCCTTTACATGTTGCCTTCCATTCTTGCATCATTTTCCATCATAGGGTAAGGTTTGTCTTCCACTTCCCTCCAACAATTGTGACTCAGTGTTCTCCCTCGAACACAATGCCACTCTCACAGTTCTTTGTTTAAAGACCTTGCACACCTTTCATTCCAATCTTCCTACTTTATTCGACAACTCAATTTTTTTTTTGGTAGAGAATCATGCGAACTATAACAAAATTGAAAAGTGTAATTATAAAAAAATTCTATTTGAGCTAATATTAATTATATTTGTCAAAAGTTACATTAGTGAGAAATGTGTGAGACATGTGAATTTTGGTATTTCTTATCTTTTCATATATAAGTACCGTTAATTCATATGGTTATCTCCCTCTATTCCCACCTAACCTCATCCATTTATGAATATGATGATGCGAAATTACAGGGCTCGAGGAGACCTCTCCAACTAGAATTTTTTTGAAATAAATTGAGTAGCAGATCAAAAGTTATGGTCATTTTAAATTTTACCTATTGGGTGGAACATCTAAATGACACGTGGCATCTTCTGATTGGTCACTAAGATTTACTTTGCCATGTGTGCCCTAGACTTCCATTGTGTCTCACCTAACATGCATTGTGGACCCCAAAATTTATTGAATCTTTTCATTCTACAGGCTTGGATTATAAAAAATTCCCTTTCCTTGAGGAGGTCCATAATCCTTCCACTTATCTGTCTAATATTCAATTCTCGGTATCAGGGTTTCTTTTGCATACCTTTATGCTCATGTTCCTAGAATGGGTGACATTTGTCCGCTCCTTATTCGTTGCATCTTATCAAAATGTTTAGCGAAGTATTATAGTGGCTTCCAAAATGGTTTTATTCCACGGGATTTTTAAATTATAAATAAGTTATAAAGATTCCAAATTAATCCGGGGGTTAATTAAAAATTTGTAATAACAATTTCTTGGACTCTTTTGCAACATTGGAATTTTTCCACATGTGAAATTACCATGTATAGATAATAAGATATGTATAGATACCTGATGTGAAGTATGATTTTAATAAATTAAAGGCTTATTTCACTAAATCTAGAACTATTCCAGTCTTAACAGCGAAAAAATATAAGCAATATTGGAATCCAATATTGCTAGTTTTTTATTCCAAAATGTTAAATATTGAAATTATCTTTACTCCAAAACCAAACATATTGGAATCCAAAATCACATATATTGGAGTTCAAAATCACATATATTGGAATCTTAAACCATGCATATATTGGAATCCAAAATCACATATATCGGAATCCAAAATCACATATATTAGAATCAGAAAATCAAAATATTGGAATACAAAAATTAAAATATTTGAACCCATTATACCTCCATCTAAAGTCAAATATAGTAGATTACATATTAAATTAATGAATCTAGGAAAGATCATTTTATGATTTTAGGGAAGCCAACATCGATATACAAAATAATAAACAATACATGTTTCTGTTTTATATGGCCTAACAGATGCTAGGCTCAATTTCTTCTTTAGAATAAATTTCTTTTCAGCTTTAAAATGTCTTTAAGATTAAACTATGAAGATCTTGGAAAAATCATTTTATGATTTCAGTGAAGGAAATATTGATCTACAAAACAATAAATAGAACATGTTTATGTTTTATATGTGCTAGGGGCCGATAGGATTAATTGTTTATTTACAATAAGATTCTTATCCATTTTAAAATGTCATTAAGATTAAAAACTATAGATCTTAGAAAAATCAATTTATGATTTCAGGGAAGCAAACATGGATCTGCAATAAGGTTCTTTTCATTTTACAAATGTCTTGAAGATTAAACTATGCAAATCTAGAAAAAATCATTTTATGATTTTTGGGAAGCCAACCTAGATTTGGAAAGTAATAAATAGTAAATGTTTCTATTTTATACGTGCTAACGACTGCTAAGCTTAATTTTTTCTTTGGAATAATGTTCTTATCAGCTTTAAAATGTCTTTAAGATGCATATATGGGAAAAGTCATTTTATGATTTTAGGGAAGCCAACATTGATTTGTAAAATAATAAACAAAACATGTTTCTATTTTATAGGGGCTACCAGCCACTAGGCTTAATATTTGCATTGAAACAAGGTTCTTATTAGCATTAAAATGCCTTTAAGATTAAACTATGCATATATGGGAAAATGGTTTTATGATTTCAGGGAAACCAACATTGATCTGTAAAACAATAAACAAAACATGTTTATGTTTTGAATAGGCTAGCAGCTGTTAGTTTTAAGTTTTGCTTTGGAATAAGATTCTTATTATTTTAAAAATTTCATTAAGATTAACATATGAAGATCTGGGTAAAATCGATTTACGATTTTAAGGAAGAAAACATGGATCTGTAAAAAAATAAATAGAAGAAGTTTCTATTTCATATGGGCTAGCAGCCACTAGGCTTATAAGTGCATGGAAATGGGGGGCCAAAAGGGGGTAAAAAAGGGACACCTTTTTCCTGAAATCAGTGAAACCTGAACTTCATCGAATAATTCGGCATGCCTATGCTCAAAATTTGACAAAGTGATAAGAATAAGTACCGTAGATCTTGGAATCTAGTTTCTAAACTACTATTTTTTTTAAAAAAATGGTTGAGATTAAGAGGGTCAAATGTGGTGCGCACACAAAGTATGTCTATTTTTGTGTCAAAAAGATAAGAACCTATTGTGTGTGCATCCCCCCATTTTTTGAGTTCTATATTTTTTTTTCAAATCCCTTTGGTAGAAAGTTAGCTAAGACCATGTACGAGGTCCCATTAATTTTTCATAATTTTTGGATGAATGTATAATTTTTTATTAATTTTCAAAGTGCACATATCCCGAAAATGAAATATTTGTGTGTGCACCCCCATAACTTTGAGAGAAAAAAATCATTTTTTAGTTTTTTTTTTTAGTGTGTGTAGAATGGAGTTTAGAAAAAACCACTTTTTTTTAATTTGGATGAAAAAATCGTAAATTGTGCACCAAAATGTATGCATAGGTTTTTGCAAGAAAACAAGGCACTAGTAAAAGAAAATATGGATGAAAGCCTTAAACTAATCAGATTTTAGAAAGAATTATATCGTCATCAAGGTAAAACCGAGCTTGACATCGTAGTAGAATTTATTTTTGAATATTATGTTTTAATGCATGAGATATTGGGGTGCACACGTGAAATTTTGATGTTTTTTTGTCAAACACGGTTTTAATCACGCAGAAACAGTCCAAACCTTTGGTTTGGTAATCCAAGGAAAATCCAAGCCTATGGATTGGGAATTTCAAACCCAAAAAAAGGTGAAACATGAGCACGCTATAACGTGCTATGTGCTCACGTTACAATGCGCTGTTTCAATGTGTTATGTGGTATATGTGTTTGTGGCATGCTTTTATGTACAAAAATAAATGTTTAATATTTTTTATTTTATTATATTTATATTTTTATTTCTTATACTTTAAATTTATTTTAGTAAATATAAGATGTTAGGGTCACTCTGCACCTTATGGAACTAGTCTCACAGCTCCATCTGTCATGGTTTAGAAGATAGTTTTTCAGATTCTAATCTAGTCAGTACATAGGTATTTTTCAGGATTTCAGCATTCAACATTCAAGCTTTTAGGGTTTAGATTATACAATCGATATCTATTTTGTGAAAGAATATAGTCATTATTTAGGTTTTGGGGCCTTTTGGATTGGTTATTGACATTTGTAGGAGTGTTTAGGAAGATTTAGGAAAGGTTTACTCATTCAAGGGAAATCTTCTCAACAACGGGTTTTCTAGGTGCAAGGAACAAACACTCTAATGGTGAAATTTGACTTCTTCGGATGATTTTGGGAGCTCCGTAAGGAGTTAGGAGGAAAATAAATAGGCACTGGAAAGATATGTGAATCCTATACATGTTGGTAACATTCATTTTTCTCTAAGACTTGAAGGTTTCATGAATAATTTCAAGATAGTGTAGCTACCCCTTTCGGTTCCAGACAAAAATGGCCCTAAATTTGTAAGCACTAAAGATATGATCACCACATGGTGATAGGTTAATATTTGTAATGTTAGGAATGGGTACTATCATAAATAGACTATTGTTTACCATGGGTAAGGATCTCATGAGGATATTTTTGTGAGTTGAAAACACCTTCTAACACCCCAGAATGTTTTTGAGTGATGAAACTTCTAACATAAACTTTAAACCCTAAACCCTAAACCCTAAGCCCTAAACCCTAAACCTATTTTTTAAACCCTAAACCCTAAACCCTAAACCTAAACCCTAAACCTAAACAATCAACCCTTAACCCTGAGCCCTAAACCCTAAACCATTTGAGCCCTAAAACCCTAAACCCTAAGTTAAACCCTAAACACCTTCCTGTTAACCCTAAACCTAAAGATTGTGTTTTGAACCATGAGTAAACCCTAAACCCTAACCCTAAACCCTAAACCCTTAACACTGAATCCTAAACCCTAAACCCTGAATCCTAAACAATAAACCATAAACCCTAACACTAAACCCTAAACCCTAATCCTTGAACCATGAGCTAATCAAACACCCTCTAGGATAGTTCAAGAAATATATTAAGCATCTGGAGGTGATGTCAGAGAATCTTGGAAGTGTTGGAGGTAATTTAGGAAGATTTAGGAATATTGTTTAGGGCTTAGGGTTTAGGGTTTAGGGTTTAGGGTTTAGGGTTTAGGGTTTAGGGATTTATGGTTTAGGGTTTAGGGTTTAGGTTTAGGGTTTCAATGGTTTTAGGGTTTAGGGTTTAGGGTTCAGTGGTTTATGGTTTAGGGTTTAGGGTTTAGGGTTTATGGATCAGGGTTTAGGTTTAGGGTTTAGGGTTTAGTGTTTAGGGTTTAAGGTTTAGGGTTTAGTTTTAGGATTTACGGTTTAGGCTTTAGTTTTTAGGGTTTAGGGTTTAGGGATCAGGGTTTAGGAGTTAAGGGTTTAGGGTTTAGGGTTTAGGGGTTTAGGGTTTAGGTTTTAGGTTTAGGGTTTTAGGGTTTAGGGTTTAAGGTTAGGGTTTTAGGGTTTAGGGTTTAAATTTAGGGTTTAGGGTTTAGGATTTAGGGTTTAGGGTTTTAAGGGTTTAAAGATTAGGGTTTAAGGGTCAGGGTTTAGGGCTCAGGGTTTAGGGTTTAGGGTTTAGGGTTTAGGGTTTTTTGTTTAGGGTTTATGGTTTTGGGTTTTGGGTTTAGGGTTTAGGATTTAGGGTTTAGGGTTTAGGGTTTAGGGTTTATGGTTTAGGGTTTAGGGTTCAAGGTGGTAAAAATAGGGTTTAGGATTTAGGGTTTAGGGGGTTCAAGGTTTAGGATTTAGGGTTTAGGGATTATGGCTTAGGGCTTAGGTGTAGGATCAGATGATACCTTTCTAGGTGTAGCTCCCCTCTTGAGGATCATATTCATATTCAATGTATCACCATCGAAGAGGGAAGCTCCCCTGTCAAATTGGTTATTCAGTATGACGTGGAAGATGAGTAAAGAAAATGAAAGTTGGAGAATTAGATTTCATTGGTAATTAGTACTAAGTATTAACAAGACTAATATGGCTTCTGACTACTCGACTAGGAGGCCATGACAATATTAGGACCATATTTCCTAGTCTCATGCCTAGAACCATCATTGAGTCTACTTGTGCAAAATAAACATAGCGATAGGGGTATGGCTAAGAACACAAAGGAGTTATCAATCACCTAGTAAATATTTCTTGTTTAGTTCTGAATGGGAGTCAGTTGGCCTATGGCTTAGTGACCTTCCATTCATTGATAATTCCTTCTATGATAAACCCATGGATGCTTTCAAAAGTGCCTTCAAAAAGATAGGGGTAGTCATCAAGCCTAATGAAGGTTGTGATGTGATGTGTCAAAACTATATATTCACAAGAACCTCTTCTTCCTTGAAAGTCCCTGGTTTGTCTTAGTAATGATGTCTCCTTGTATCCAAGGATCGAGGACTACTGGGGTCTGTGGTAGGATTGGACATTCAGGAATCATCGAGTGTCTGAATCAGAATGTCGTTGCATCTGGAGAAACATTCTCAAATGTTGGAGTAATGCATCTTGGAAAATAAAATTGAACCTCAGAAATCCTCTCAAATTTCCAGTCTAGGTCATGTGTTCCTGGTCCTGTAGCAGGTATCAACAAAAAAAAGAAAACAAATTTGACTAGAATTACTTATGAAATGCATTCCTTTGCTTCGAGCTTATCTTTATAAATGCAATCTGGCTTTCCAAGTTCTCCATATTTTCCAAATTTGGGGTGAATTGACATTCTGGACCTCTGAAGGCATGAAGAAAATGGTGAGTTCATTTCCTCCAACCTTTCTTGAAGTGAATTTAAATGAAATGAAATTTGGAATTTGGAGGTGGCACGTGGTAGACATTGATTGTCCTGCCACCAATTTTGAGTGACAAAACTTCTAACATGAACTTTAAACCCTAAACCCTAAACCCTAAACCATAAACCATAAACTTAAACCCTAAACCCTAAACCATAAACCCCTAAACCCTAAACCCTAAACCCTAAACCCTAAACCCTAAACTATGAACCCTGAGCCCTAAACCCTAAACCCTAAACCCTAAACCCTAAACCCTAAACCCTGAACCCTAAACCCTTGAGCCCTAAACCCTAAACCCTAAACCTTAAGACCTATACCCTAAACACTCAACCTTACCCTAAACCCTAAACCTTAAAGCCTAAACCCTAAACCCTAAAATTTGAGCCCTATACCCTAAACCCTAAACCCTAAGCCCTAAACCCTAAACCCTAAACTATAAACCCTAAACCCTAAACCTTAAACCCTAAACCCTAAATTTTAAACCTTGAACACTAAAAATACTTGTTGGAAAGACTTCTAAAAAAAGATACTAATGAGAATGATTGAAATTGGTACAAAAATTTTGAAGGAGGGAAATTTCAGATATCCAAGAAAAATTTGGTACAACCCTTTTCTAAGCAACCCCTTCCCTGCGGGAAGCTTGCACAAAGAAATGTTACCCAATAGAGCTATCTTCTTTTTCCCATCGCATGGGAACTATTTCACTCACTGTAATGTTTTGTGTCTTACCCATTCTTATTAGTATTGACAGAGAGTATTCAACTGAAAAGGGTTCATCTGCTTCGTAGGCATAACATTCAAAGAGAGTCATCACAATTTGATGCCTTTCATCTGCTGATATTTTGAAGGAGGGAAATGCCAGATATCCAAGAATAATTCGGTACAAAGAAATATTACCCAATACAACTATCTCCTTTTTTCTATAGCTTGGGAAATATTTAGAGCTCCAAGAGTGTTATAAATTAGAATAACAAGCAAGTATATGTCTGACTGAAGATCAAGAAACATGATCAATAGTGAATAATTATTTCATATGTGGGGAGAAACATGTTTGGCAACAGAGATATGTAATATAGAAATGTGAAGTTTCTGGAGTTGCATAATCCTTACCGAGTTAGTCCTTTCAAGGAAGAAGATGAATATGAACATGTATCAAAGTGAATCATGAATGTGAATATGAGAATGTGGAGCTTCCAATGGGTCATTTGGCTTGCATAATACCATACATGGAAATATGAGAAATGTGAAATTTGTTTCAAGTGTGAAGAAAGATCAATACAATATATGTGGGGAGAAACATGTTTTAGTTCCCTAAAACACTGATCCCTGCAAAAGATCAAACCCTAATTTTCCCTAATCACCTGTAACCCTAAATCAAGTCATGAAGATCAATATCATTAGAGTGTTTGTTCCCTAAAAAATGAACTCTAAATCCTAAACCCTAACCCTGAGCCCTAAATCCTAAATCCCTAAACCTTACCTTAAACCCTAAACCTAAACCTTAAACATTAATCCCTAAACCCTAAAAATTAATCCCTTAACCCTAAACCTAAACCTTAAACCCTAGGCTCTAAACCCTAAACCCTAATTATTAAGCCCTTAACCCTAAACCATGAATATGAAACACTAAACCCTAAACCCTAGACACTAAACCCTAAACCTAAACCCTAAACCCTAAACCTGAACATTGATCCCTAAGTTCCCTAAACCATAAACTTAAACCCTAAACCCTCAACCCTTAAACCTAAACACTCAACCCTTAACCGTGCAACATTACCAACAAAGGAGTTTGTACTGGTATTATGGTTGGATGAGGGTCAACTCTCGAGGATCATATTCATATTCGGTGTATCACCATCGAAGAGGGAAACTCCCCTGTCAAATCGGTTATTCAGTATGATGTGGAAGATGAGAAAAGCAAATGAAATATGGAGAATTATATTTCATGGGTAATTAGTACTAAGTATCAACAAGACTAATATGGCTTCCGACTACTCGACTAGGAGGGCATGACAATGTTAGGACCATATTTCCTAGTCTCGTGCCTAGAACCATCATTGAGTCTGCTTGTACAAAATAAGCATAACAACATGGGAATGGCTAAGAACACACAGGGGTTATCAATCACCTAGTAAATATTTCTTGTTTAGTTCTGAATGGGAGTCAGCTGGCCTATGGCTTAGTGACCTTCTATTCATTGATAATTCCTTCTATGATAAACCCATGGATGCTTTCAAAAGTGCCTTCAAAAAGATAGGGGTAGTCATCAATCCTAGTGAAGGGAGTGATGTGATTTCCAAACAACTTGAAATGCATACAGATTTAGAGGTCATAACATGAATTTACAAATATCTCTATCATTATAAATGGAAGCCAAGTAACGGTGTCTCCCTGTATCCAAAGATGAGGACTACTGGGGTCTGTGGTAGGATTGGACATTCAGGAATCATCGAGTGTCTGAATCAGAATGTTGTTGCATCTGGAGAAACATTCTCAAACATTGGATTAATGCATCTTGGAAAATAAAATTGAACCTCAGAAATCCTCTCAAATTTTCAGTCTAGGTCCTGGTCTAGGTCGTGTTCCTGGTCCTGTTTCTATTTTGAGTTCTGGTTCTAGTTGTGGTCATCAAATATGGAAGTTTCAGGAAAGGAATCCACACTTGAATAATTATTCCCATTTAGATTGTTGGAAATGCTAATGGCAGTGGCAGTGCCTGTGGAATTTGGTTGGTGGAAGGTGGGGTTGTGCCCTTGTTGGTTTTTTCTCATGGCGTCATTGGTAGCCTTTCTAGTATTATCGGAGAGAACTCCCCATGCTTGTGTGATAAGTTTAAAATCTCCCTCGGCTCCTGGGAACTTGTTTTTATCAGGATGCAATAACAAGGCTAGTTTTAGTGGGTATTAACAGAAAAAAGAAAATAATTTTGATTGGAATTACTTACGAAATGCATTCCTTCGCTTTGAGCTTATCTTTATAAATGCAATTCGGCTTTCCAAGTTCTCCATATTTTCCAAATTTGGGTCGAATTGACATTCTGGACCTCTAAAAGTGTGAAGAAAATGGTGAGTTCATTTCCCCCAACCTTTCTTGAAGTGAATTTAAAGGAAATGAAATTTGGAATTTGGAGGTGGCACATGGTAGACATTGATTGTCCTACCACATATTTACTTATTGATGATTAATTGTTATTAGTTGGATTTATTTTCCATTATTATGATAAGTGCATTTTTGAGATTGCCAAATCACTGTCAGGTTTATTCATGAGAATACAATTATTATTGTGGCACGGTTGATGCAACTCCTTAAAGCCTCCCATAATTACGAATACCTCTCCTACGAAACCCCATACAAGTGGATATATGTTAACCAAACTTGTCATACCTCCTTGAGATTGAGAAGGGTGTTTAGGGATGCTTTTAGCTTGCTTGAAGAGTTTGCAGTGTAGACAAACCAAGAAGTGACCAGTGAACCTTGCTCTTGTGCAATGTAAGGGAAATTTTGGTAAAGGCAAGTGAGAGGAGTCTTTGGATGAATGTTGAGCAACTAGATGAGTGAAATAGGTGGTTTAGTTGTCTGAGAACATGATGGAATCCTAAAACTCCTACAAATATCAATAACCAATCAATAACACATCTAAAACTCCTACAAATATCAATAACCAATCCAAAAGGCCCCAAAACCTAAACAATGCCTATATTCTTTCACAAAAAGATATCGATTGTATAATTTAAACCCTAAAAGCTTGAAGGCTGAATGCTGAAATCCTAAAAAATACCTATGTACTGACCAGATTAGAATATGAAAAACTATCTTCTAAACTGTGACAGATGGAGTTGTGAGACTAGTTCCATAAGGTGCAGAGTGACCCTAACATCTTATATTTACTAAAATAAATTTAAAGTATAAGAAATAATAAAATATAAATAATAATAAAAGAAAAACTTATACTTAAACATTTATTTTTGTATATAGAAGCATGCTTTCTTTGGAATAAATTTCTTATCAACTTTAAAATATTTTTAGGATTAAAATATCCATATTTGGGAAAAATAGTTTTATGATTTTAGAGAAGCCAACATTGATCTGCGAAACAACAAACAAAACATATTTCCATTTTATACAGGCTAGTGGCCGCTAGGATTAATTTTTACATTGGAATAAAGTTCTTATAATTTTCAAAATGTCGTTAAGATTAAATTGTGCATATCTGGAAAGAATTGTTTTATGATTTAAGGCAAGCCAACATCAATCAACAAAACAATAAATAATACACATTTTTGTTTTATACGTGCTAGTGTTTGCTTGGCTTAATTTTTTCTTCGGAATAAGGTTATTATCATTTTCAAAATGTCAATAAGAGTAAACTATTCAAATTTGGGAAAAATTGTTTTATGATTTTAGGTAAGTTAACATCGATGTGCAAAATAATAAATAGAACATGTTTCTAATTTATATGGGCTAGCGACTTCTAGGCTTAAATTTTTCTTTGGAATAAGGTTCTTATCAGTTTTAAAAAGTCATTAAGGTTAACATATGCAGATAGTGGAAAAATCATTTTATGATTTTGGGGAAGCTAACATGGATCTACAAAACAATAAACATAACATATTTCTTTTTTGTATGGGCTAACGACCGATATGATTAATTTTTTTTTTTGGAAAAAGGTTCTTATCAGCGTTAAAATGTCTTTAAGACTAAACCATGTAGATTTGGGAAAAATTATCTTATGATTTCAGGGAAGCCAACATTGATATGTAAAATAAAAATTAATACATGTATTTGTTTTATACGTGCTAGCGGTCACCGCGATTAATTTTTTATTTATAATAAGGTTCTTATAATCTTTAAAATGCATGTAAGATTGAAGTATGCATATCTGGTAAAAATCCTTTTTATTGTTCCATGATCCACGATTGTCTCCTATCTCTTAGAAATGAATTTTTTTGTTGCAAAAAATTGAATAAAAAAATATATTGTGCACTTCTAATCTTTATGAACTTTAAGATAGTTATTCTATTCCATATAAATGCACAATATATTTTTGTATTTTAAATAAAACAATATAATATAAACACCAATAGTGCATTTGAATATTTTCAGTGATCTAAACATATTCTTGTGCTTTCCTTCATGTTTCAACCATGTACATAATTCAATGTAGATTAATGAATCATTCTTATATTTTTCATCAAATCTCCAACATGTTTGGGTTTTGAGAATAATTTATTTTTTGACTTTGTATGACATGAATCTCATGTCATCGATGAAAAGTATACTTTTTTCACCATAGACATTACCAAAAATGTCTAGTATCTGTTGACTCGTATTTTTTTTCATCTTACAATTTTCACATCCCCAAAAAAAAATGAAATGGGTGTCTCGTAGCTAAATAAATCTTTTACTGAACATTTACTTCACCATATTTGAGTCCATAAATGAAGACCGTAAGGCAATGCCAAAATATTCTTATGCAATTCTTATCTATTCAACACTAAATTCCCATTCAAAGTATTTAGGATTCCCAGCTCTATAATATGGAACCATATTACAAGGTATTTTGTCACTAATACCAATAATTCCAAACAACAAACGTTCAACTCCCAAAACTAGTAATTTTTTTAGGCTTCTCAATTAAATCTATAAAAACAACTTAGAATTAATTTAGTCTTACAAATTTGAAAAACAAAAAGTCAAAATATTGTTTTGATAATATTTTATTTTGTTAATTCGCACAAACAAATTATAAATCTATAATCTCAAATTAAACACAATGAAGATATAAATACAACCAACTTATAATTTGTAATCTCATCATATAAAATAAACAGTAACCATATCAATGTATCTTCTTTAAAATGTTTAACAATATCATTATAATTTGTTTTTGAAATAATTAATAGTTATATAGTTTTTCTTTCTCCAATGTTTTGATGTCCTCTATAACACTCAAACCCTAAGACAGGATCAATGATATGTTGTGGTAAACATCATTTATCAACCACATATCTTTACAACATATTTCTCCATTGCTTTTCCTCCCCATCATAAAATTTTCTAGAGGGTTTCCCTTTGTACCTATTGTGATACACAATGTGTCTCTAGAGCTGAAAATTATATCGTCTCTACTCCAAACCTTTTCTAGATATTTTACTGCAATTTCATCTTGTACAGTGCAATGTTATTTTACCAAACAAAGTAATGGTTTTAATTCAGCTCCATTTTTTTCAAATCCTTTACAAGATTTTCAACTTCGGTAGAAGTGAGAATACTAGACTAGAATCCCACTTCAATTTTTTCTGATAGTAACTTTAAAAATTCTTTGAGGCCACCTCACAAGTTGATCGTCTCCTTACCAAACATGAAACCCATCTCCTTATAGGATTGGTTTTTATCATATAGTAAACCCTCCAAATCTAAAATAATTAAATAATCCTTTTGACCAACTGCATAGAAGTAGTTTGTTTTTTAATTTTCCATAATTTAATATTAATCAATTAAAATAATCAACATTTTGGTAAGTTAACACTTACTGATTGAGATTATGGCTTGGATTTCCTTGTACTTTTCCTCTGCAGGTTCTTGTGATTCATGTTCTATTTCAAAAAACATTAATCAATTAAAAATAAAGTTCATGTCGATGTAAAAAAATTTGTGATACAATTTTCTTCTATACAATGTACTACCCTTTTCTCGAAAATATTGCATATCTATAAATGTATGTTAGCGACCAATATACTAAGCCATTATTTCTTGGACTATGTTTGGGTGGAAATTTTTTGATGAGCTTAGAAAACACCATGCTTAGTATGGGCATGATATCAAATAAATTTAACAAAATATTAGTGACCGCTAGGTTAAGCCATTACTAGTTGGAATATGTTTGGCTCGACAGTATTTGATTAGCTTAGCGACCACCATGCTTTTAATGGACATGGTATCAAATAAATATAACAAATAAACCACTTTTTTATATGTTCCTACAATTATGTGGGGCTTATAAATGATTTTGTTTATAATTGCACATGACTAACATACTAGGTTCTATCTTCGTATTCATGTGTGATTTATATTGGTGATCGCTATAGATGTATATTAGTGATTTCTAGGATAAGCCATTATTTCCTAGACTATGTTTGGCTAGAAATTCCTTGATCAGCTTAGGAGCCGCCATTCTTTGTATGGGAATGATATCAAATACAAGTTATAATAAATATTAAGAACCGCTAGGCTACACCATTATTTTTGTTCCCTGGAAGAAAGTTTTGCTTCCAATCTTTGATGATTTTAGTGACCAAAATGCTTCAAATGGCCAAGAGTATCAAAGGAAATATAACTAATAAATTTTTTAATATTTTCCTAATCAATTACCTTTCACTTATAAATGAGAATTTTAATAATTGCAAACAACTAATCTTGATCGGTTTCTCTCTGCAATAAAATTTGTGTGTGACGTATATTAGCAACCGCTACAGATTTATATTAGTGACCATTACGATAAGCCATTATTTCCTAGACTATGTTTGGATGGACAATGTTTTATGGTCTTAGGAGCTGTCATTATTTGTATGGGCATGATATCAAATAAATATAACAAAAATTTAATGACTACTAGGCTAATACATTACTTCCTGGCCTATGTTTTTCTAGACAATATTTGATGAGCTTAGTGACTGCTAGGCTAAGCCATTACTACCTAGAATTCTTTTGGTTGGAAAGCCTTTGATGAGCTTAAGGACCACCATGATTTTTTATGGGAACGATATCAAATAAATATGAAAAACTATTAGCGACTAGTAGGCTAAGAAATTATTGCTTGGACTATGTTTGTCTGGACAATCTTTGACGAGCTTAACGATTGCTATGCTAGAACATTACTGCCTAGACTATGTTTGGCTGGACTATTTTTGATGAACTTAGTGACTGCTATGCTAAGCCATTCTACCTATATAATTTTTTGATGGATAGTATTTGATGAGCTTAGCGGCTTCCATACTTTTAATGGACATGATTCCTTTTCTCTTCTCCTAATATTACACAAATTAAATGTATTAGTAGAATAAACCACTTTGTTATGAGGTTCCTACAATAAAAAAACAGGGATGTAAATATAAATTTTTTTTCTTATCTTGTATCTTAAGGGAGACTAAAATACCAGATTTTTTGTCTATGTATTAATAAATACAAAAGGAAACGATGTGCCAAAATCCACATTTTTGATTAAATTCATAGGAACATATGAACTAAAAGAAAAGACATTTCTATATGATTTTAGAAATCACAACTAAGCCATCAACCAAGTGTTGGATGGATAGTATTTGATAAAATAGAGTTCCATGCATTTTATGGACATGGTATCAAATAAATATAACAAATAAACCACTTTGTTATAGGTTCCTACAATTATGAAGGGCTTATAAATGGTTTTTTTATAATTGCAAATGACTAACATACCAGGTTCTGTCTGCATGTATTCATGTGTGATGTGCCAACAACCTCCCACATTTGGCATCAATTCACTAAAAAAGTAAATTATTTATTAAATAAATGTGTGACAATCAAAAACATATCACAGTGATAAATTTATAAAATGAGTAAATGCCAATCACCTATAGAGATTCATTGATGTATGGGTAAGCAAAATTTGGTGCACAACAAGTTGAATGGATTAGTGACATGTTAAGAATGAAATCATATCCATTATTTTTAAGTGGCATGGAAGAGATGGTTGGTTCCTCTCTTTGTTGGTTGTTTGCATAAATATTGTATGTATCAGTTGGAAGTCCTTAAACTAATAGAATTGTTTAATGTTGTCTTAATCAACTTATGTTTTTTCAAATGATAATAGTAATGTTTCAAAAAAATTTCTTAATCATGAGTCTCAATAATAAAATGAAGATAGACCCTGAGTCAACCAAATCATGCAATGCAACACTAATCCATAAAGCAAATTATCAGAGAATTTATGGAAGAGAGTTGAGTGAACATATGAGACCAAAACTCATAAGATATAAAAGGATGTGCCTTTCCCCATAGGCCAATTTTTCTTGCATTCACCAATTTTTGTGGAAGTTGTTCCATCTAATCCATGATGATTTATTCTCTCTCCTCATCATCAACATCACAATTATGCACACCAGTTATTGTGTACATAAGACACAAGCTATTAAATTTTCCATTTTCATAAAATATAACAACCATCCATAACTAATTCCCCCTTATCTTTAACATTTTGCATGTATTTTTTATTGTTTCTCTTAACATTTTTGAATAAGAAATAGGTAAGATCACAAAATAAATACAATTTAGCAGACTAGATCTATAATTATAAGAAGGTCCATTATTACATCAGAAGTTATATCACAGGAAAAATTATAGAAATATGTTATTAGATATTCTGCATTTAATGGATTAGTCAACGGAATACATGATATTGTTGACTAAGGCTAGAAGGGATATGCACATTGAAAAGTAAACAATTAAACTCTTCCACGTTTTCCATCCTTGGTGGCTCTTTTTCTTCCATTAAAATCACGTAGTTGTTTAAAAAATTTTGAGATTCCACTGGAAGAACCTCTACCACTTCAGCGTCAATTTTTCTTCTTGCTGATTTTTCACTTCCTTGGGAATCAAATTTTATTTTTCCTTTTCTCTCTTCTCCCAATAGTACACACAACTAGCGGTAGTGAGATTCATGCAGTCTGAATTTTTCAATAACATTACCTTCATTTACATTCTACCAATACAATATTATCTAGATATTTATTTTTCAAATATTTTAGATCCTTTCCTCTCATTTTTTTCATATTTTATTCTTCAGAAGTAAGATTCAAAAGTATCTACTATGATGCCTACCTCAATAGATCCAATTAGCCATACATTCCCTAATTGCACTTTTTCAGCTAGTACTGATAGTTCCTCATTGGTCATTCCTCTTGCAGCCCTGAAGGAATTGGCCATGAACCTTT
Organism: Taxus chinensis; assembly: GCA_019776745.2. Lineage (NCBI taxonomy): Eukaryota > Viridiplantae > Streptophyta > Pinopsida > Cupressales > Taxaceae > Taxus > Taxus chinensis. The sequence goes on from CM034157.1 coordinate 206,691,456, forward strand.
CCAGTGAATTTGGCTTAAATTTAGGTTGGTTATCGTTAAAATGAGAGAAAGAAAACCCACCTGATCTAAACAAATCAAAGGTTGTTGTCCAAATTTTCCATATATCCTCAGGAAATAATAGAAAATTCCATTTGTCATAAAGACTCTCTATCTTTTGCACGGATAAAATAACAAGACATTGCTTCTCGAAGCTCTACATTCAAAGAAAAAATAGTACATTTACTTTGTGCATATTACAAAAATTAAATTTTAAATACTAATGCATTAAAATTAAGTTTCATTACCCTCCACTCCTCTTTCTTTGTGTTTCCCACTCCGGGCCTCTGAGGACATCCTAGGGATTGCCAAATCGATCGAGCCTTGTAAAGTAAATCAATAAACTTGGTTTCAATCCAAGTTTTGTTTACTTCATTTTGCTACTTGCAAATATTAATAATGTCTTCACTAGATGCTTTTGAGGACAGAATGTGATCCTTTCTAAACTGCAACCTAACATGTAATGACTTGTAATTACTTTCGAGTATTTTTTTTTTGGGCACAAATTGTATGTTGGTTGTCAAGAATGTAATACTACACATCATCCCTTTTTAGGTCATCTGGATCCTCAAGTTGCACAATTTCCTTTGTAGAATGTAGAAGGGAAGAAGAATTACATCCCTCTGTGTAGGAATAACATTAATCAACATGGAATGGACAAAAATCTCAACATTCTCCTCATCTACAAGATGGTATTGATAATTTTGAGGTGTTATATGACACTTAAAAGCTTCAATTGGAAATACATCGCCATTGAACAAAAAAAATTAATTGTTCAATGGTTGAAGATTCTTCTTTCTCAAATATATTGGTCACTTTTTTCAACAATGCAACTGATTTATTATTCTTTTTAAGCCCGTGCAACTTTGACTTAGAGGGATCTATCTCTAATTTAGACAAATAAGTTCACCTCAGCATGGTAAATAGCTTGGCATACTTTGGTGGTGAAAGAAAACTTTTTATATTCAAATAGTGACAAAAAAAGAGGTATTGTTATATCTATATGATTTTTTGAATGCAAAATTCATGCCATTATGAATTTCATGGGCATTTACACAACTTGTTGTGTCAGAGTCTATGAACATCCCAAATTTCCAACCATATTTAATACATGAACATGGATTATTTTTTATATAAGCCTTCATGTTCTCTTTCCTGAACAAGGAAACTTCCAACTCCATTTCAAGAATAAGGCACTTATTAATTTCAACATCAATGCATTCAACCTGAATACACAATGTTCATTGATCAATAACTTTTGAAGATAGAACCATACCAACTTCATGGTTGACATCATCATCAACAAAGAATAACCAAAGATCAGCGTGATAGTTTTCTGGAGAATGCATTTCAACAAACCATTCCTCATATCTCTTCTTCCAACTCTCTCCTCCTTTAATGAATGGAATTTTTTTGGACTGAGTGCGACCAATGGAAGACATATTACCTATAAAAGGAATTAAACAAATTAATAATTCATAAATATATGGGAAGGATAAATTTTGTTTTTCAATAAATTAATAGCAAGGAGGAGTTGTATCTTAATCTGATTATATTTGTAGATTAACAAATCATTCATAATGGAACTTTAGAGCTTAGCGGTCAAGGAAAATTTCAACGAGCTATAAAATATGAATGGAAAGGATAAGTACTTTGTAGATTAATTTACATCATTCAAGGCTTGTATAGACTGTAAGGATGAAGCCTTATGTAGTTCTCATAGGATATATTGTGTATAACACATAATTCATATCGGTTTGTATCAATAAAATTCTTAGCAACCGCTAAGCTCCATTACTTATTGAAAGGGATGGTTTTGTGGAAGTTAGGCTCAATAATTTCTTATTTTAAAAATAATGATACAATAAAAAATCATCTTCTAGCTTAGCGTCCACTAGGTTATAACCATTACCTCTTGTTATTGTAAAAAATATCATTACAGATTTGGATTGCTAGTGTTTTTCATTGATTATAATTGCATCATATTGGTTAGACTATCCCTAGTTGAGCCAAGTGTTGCACTACATACCCTGGAAAGGGATCAAGCCTTATGTAGTTCTCATAAGATATATTGTGTATAACACATAATTCATAAAGCCCACAACAAGACTTTGGAGTTGGTTCTGATGCTTTGTTTTCTATTATAACATTATCTGATTCAATCAGAGCTCCATATAACTGAAAAAATGCAATCTCTGTCAAAAATACATGTTCTTCCAATTTGATAATTTTGTTTCTACGCATCACTATTTTACCCATAGGGTCTCCTAGTTTCTTTACACAGGATATTTTTCATTCTACAACAGGCTTGACTCACTCACTCTTGTCACATTTAGGTCATTTTCCTTTATGGTACAAGGGTGAGTTAGTCTAATTGTGGTAGAAGTTTAAAATATATGTGATAAGGAACAAAGAGACCTTGTGGGCAAAAACAATGATGTGAAGAAATAAAACTATCAAATTAGAAGATCAGGTAGCTGTTTATGTGTTGCACCCAAAAATTTCAACAAAAGTCATTGAAAAAATTGGCACACCTCTCGCATACAAGCATTTAAATAAGTATTCAGGAAAATCATTTCTAATTGTTTTATCTGAAATGTAAAAACTATCCTAAAGGAAACTTATCTCAAATGGTCATTTATGGTGCACTACATACCCTCGAGAGGGGCATAGCCTTATGTATTTCTCACAATATATATTGTGTATAACACATAATCCATATCATTTCTTATCAAGGAAAATTCTTAGCGACCGCTAAGCTCCAATACTTCTGTTAGGTCTTAATGGCCACAAAGCTATTCATTCTAATAGGAGATCATGAACAAAAATGAATGTTTTATGTTGTCCAATTATTTTTTGTTGAGAATCCTAGTGGCTGCTAGTCTCTTTAATTTATAGGAATCCATTTTAACAATGAAAAAAATAATTTGAACAACTTTGATCAATGGTTTTTTTCATTATTAATAATTAAATCATATTGGTTGGACTATCCCTAGTGGAGCCAAGTGTTGCACTACATACCCTCATGTGGGATCAAGCCTTATGAAGTTCTCATAGGATATATTGTGTATAACACATAATTCATATCTGTTCGTATCAATCAAAATGCTTAGGGACTGCTAAGCTTCATTACTTATTGAAAGGGATGGTTTTGTGGTGGCTAGGCTCAACAATTTATTATTTTGAAAATGTTGATAGAATAACAAATCATGTCCTAGCTTAGTGGCCGCTAGGTTCTAACCATTACCTCTTGTTATAATTAAAAATATATCATTACATATTTGGATTGCTAGTGTTTTTCATTGATTATAATTACATCATATTGGCTGGAATATCCCTGGCAGAGCCAAGTGTTGCACTACATACCCTAGAAAGGGATCAAGCCTTATGTAGTTCTCATAAGATATATTGTGTATAACACATAATTCATAAATCCCACAACAAGACTTTGGAGTTGGTTCTGATGCTTTTTTTTCTATTATAACATTATCTGATTCAACAGGAGCTCCATATAACTGAAAAATGTAATCTCTGTCAAAAATACCTATTCTGCCAATTTGATAATTTTGTTTCTACACATCACTATTTTTCCCACAGGGTCTCCTAGTTTCTTTATGCAGGAGATTTTTCATTCTACAACAGGCTTGACTCACTCACTCTTGTCACATTTAGGTCATTTTCCTTGATGGTATAAGGGTGAGTTAGTCAAGCCTATGGTAGAAGTTAAAAATACATGTGATAAGGAATAAGGAGACCTTGTGGGAAAAAGCAGTGATGTGAAGAAAAAAACTACCAAATTAGCATATTAGTAGTCTTTTTATGTGTTGCACCCAGATGATTTCAACAAATAGTCACTACAAAAATTGGCACACCTCTCGCATACAAGCATTCGATAAGTATTCAAGGAAAATCATTTCTAATTGTTTTCTCTAGAATGTAAAAACTAGCCTAAAGGAATCTTATCTCAAATGGTCATTACATTGCACTACATACCCTCAAGAGGGACATAGCCTTATGCACTTCTCATAAGATATATTGTGTATAACACATAATCCATATCATTTCTTATCAAGGAAAATGTTTGGCGACTAGCTAAGCTCCAATACTTTTGTTAGGTCTTAGCGGCCACTAAGCTATTCCTTTCAATAGGAGTTCATGAACAACAATGCATGTTTTATGTTGTCCAATTATTTTTTATTGAGAATCCTAGTGGCTGATAGTCTCTTTAATTTTCAGGAATCCATTTTAACAATGAAAAAATAATATGAAAAAATTTGATCGATGGTTTTTTTCATTATTTATAATTATATCATATTGGCTGGACTATCCCTTATGGAGCCAAGTGTTGCAATACATATGCTCGAGAATGATGAAACCTTATGTTGTTCTCATAGGATATATTGTGTATAACACGTAATTCATATCAGTTTGTATCAATGAAAATTATTAGCGACTACTAAGCTCCATTACTTATTGAAAGGAATGGCTTGGTTGTCGCTAGGCTCAACAATTTCTAGTTTTCAAAATAGCAACTGAATAAAAATTCATTTTCTACCTTAGTGACATAGTTAAGAAATGTTAGATCATAGTAATATAAGTTCATCATTTAAACCTCAAGAATTATCATGTCCATCTTGGCCTTGCATATTTTTTGAAAATCAACCGTCAAAGCAAATAGACCAAAATGATTTACAGAATATGCAGGGCAAAGATGAATAGGATTCTCTGCTCATGATTAAATGATGAACTTATATTATTATGATCTAATCTTGTTGATCTATTCAAGATGAAATTCTATTTATACACTTTCTATTATGAGGATCCCCAAATTTTTGATTGATAAAAATCAACATAATTATGCAAACCTTTCTCTAGGAAGAAATATAGGTGAGACCAAGAAAATCCCTCTCGTTAAATGGGACGATGTTTCTCTTCATAAATATTATGGCAGAGTGGTAATTTTGGACTTGGAAAAAATATGAATTGAATATTAATAAATTAATGATTGAAGGTGACTCTCAAGTTATTGGTTACGCTATCATAAAAAAACAATCCTCGTCATGGAAAATCAATCTTATGTTAATAAAATTCCCTTTATTCCTTTCATTAATTCCTGGATTGGTCCTTAAAGCATATCTATAGGGAAGCTAATAATGAGGTAGATTTTTTAACGAATCGAGGGATTGTGCAAGAGGTTCATGATAAGATTGGTAATCATTATTTTGATTAGCTGAAATTCATCACCATTTCCAATAATGGTTGATGGTGAAGGCTGAAGAAAGTTTTTATTAATTCCAATCATGGGATGACAAAGTCTCTCCCTATATTTTTTGTTCCACTCTCCCTTATTTTCACACCATTCAGGATTATTTCATTGGATTTATTTTCCTCTGTCATGGATGGTCCATTGTTTCCTTTCATGCAATTCTCCATGTCGGTGTGTGAAATGGCATTCTATACTAAGATTTCAAGTCTTCATCTAAAATCTATTTTTAGGATTGAATCAGAGAAAGATATGGTTGTTATTGAGGGATTTCTTGGCACTGATTATATTTCTCTAGAGGTTCATCTGAAGGTTAATGTGGAAGTTTACTTGACCTTCATTTTTCATATTCTTAATATACATCTAGTGAAGGATTAGGCTTTGGATATGGGGCATCACTTGATCAAACCAGCTTATAGGGTTGGCATGGAAGCTGAAATTGACAAAACCTTGACTACATCATAGCACCTAATTTTTGAGGCCCACTATATCCATGAATGTTTTTTGGACCGAGAATTGTTTTGAGATTTGTATAATCAGTTTGAGGTCTAGATGGGTTTCACATATTCTATGGTTAAATTAAGAAAGAACTCAACGTCAAGATCCATTTTGATCAATTTCCCTGACCTGGATGCTCTATCTTCTCCCCTACAATCAGAACCAGCTCATTGGGATATGCTTCGTAACCAAGGGTGTGAGGCGTATGATTGGTTGAAGATTCAGGATGTTATTACTAAAAAGATCATTTTACTGGCTTTGGCTTTTCCTCCTATTTACCACCCTATTAAAGTGGAGATTCTGGAGGTGTCCTCTAATTCTGAGAAATAATTGTTCCTAAAATATATCAATCTGTAGCTTTGTTTTGGTTTTTATATAGCCTTGTTAGTTCCATAGTAATTGAATCATCCGGTCTGTCTGGTTAGGTTGGGGGTTTGTTTTGTATTCTGAACCCCTTGTGTTTTTGGCATAGTCTCTTGGGTTTTTCAAAAAATTATTCCTGGATTTTTCATTATTTTGGATTGATCTTCACGCTATATCTTTAATGTAAAGGGAAAGGGACCCTTCAACCCTCATTTAATTATAAAAATAAGGAATCACTGATAAAATTATTTGTTATGCATTGCACATAGCAATTTCAACAAGTAATCGCTAATAAATTTGGCACACGTCTCCCATACAAACAGTCACTAATTATTCATTCAAATAAATAGTAATTTCCTTGTCTAGAATGTAATGACTAACATAAAGGCATCTTATCTCAGATGACTATTAGGATCCACAATATACACTCAAGAGGAGTAAATCCTTATGTCGTTCTCATAAGATATATTGTGTATAACACATAGTTAATTTCAGGTTGTTTCAAGGAAAATGATTAGTGACCACTAAGTTCCATTCCTTGCATTTGGTCTTAGCAGATGCTATGTTATTCAATTAACAAGAGTTAATGAACATTAATGCATATTTTATGTTGTCAATTTGTTTGTAGATGAGAAGCCTAGCAGTAACTAGCCTCTATATATTCTAGGAATCCTTTCGAGCAATGTAAAAACTATATTTATAACTTTAAATTTCCACTATTTTTCAGAATTTATAATTAATTAAATCATATTGGCTGGACTATCCCTGGTGGAGCCAAGTTCTGCACTACATACCCTCTAGAGGGATCAAGCCTTATGTAGTTCTCATAAGATATATTGTGTATAACACATAATTCATATCGGTTCATATGAAGGAAAATTCTTAGTGACCTATGGGAACCATTAATTATTGAAATTGATAGGTGTGTGGCTGTAATTTTAAGAAATTACTTATTTTCAAATAAGTGATCAAATAACAAATAAATCATGGACTACCCAAGCATCTGATAGGATCCTAGCGGTCACTAATCTCAATTTTTAGTTATGTTGCACCAACGCAATGTAATAAATTTTGACCTTAGTGGCCACTAGGCTTTGAATATCATGTGATAGAATTTGAATATCATGTCAAACTTAGTGGCACTAGGTTTAAAATTTCATGTTGGATTACGAGTATTGAGGATAATCGTTAATATTTGTCTTGTCCTTGAATATTTTTAATTTGGTCTATTTTGGAATATCAAATCAATGTAGTAAACATCCATCTTAGAATAAAATACTAGTCTTGGAATATCAAGTATATGCTAGAAAATTGCTAAAAATAATAGTTATGGAGCATTAACGCATTTTGTAATAATTTTTACTAAGATCTTGTATGAAAGAAAACAAATATTATAGTGGTCGTTAATCTCAATTATTTGTTATGATACTCCAACACAGTGTAATAATATTTGATCTTAGCGGTCGCTAGGCTTTGAATATCGTGTTATGATTTGAATTTAATGTAATAGGATTTGAATATCATGTTGAGCTTAATGGCTGCTAGGCTTAAAATTTTGTGTTGGTTACTAATAATGAAAGACAACAAATATCCTAGTGGATGTTAATCTCAATTCTTTATTATTTTGTACCAATGGAATATAAAAATCTTTGTATTCATGAAAATCGTTAATATTTGTCTTGTCTTGGAGTATTTTTTGTCTTGTCTTATCTTGGAATATAAAATCAATGTAGTAAACATCCATCTTAGTAGCCAATAGTCTTGGAATATTGTATTTGAAAATCTAAAAAATAATCATGGAACTTAGATCAATTTTTAGGTAAGTTGTTACCATGTATCTTGTACAAAAGACAACAAATATCCTAGCGGCGCTAATCTCAATTCTTTGTTATGTTGAACCGATGCAATGTAATAATCTATGACCTTAGCAACTGCTAAGCTACACAAATGTTTTCAATAAAGAAGAATAATAGCTCGGCGGTCACTAGGCTAGACAACATTTTTCATGATTGAGTTTACAAAAAGATACATACACATACATGTACAATCATGTATTAATATATTTAACAAAATTCTATATCTCACCAATGATATGTAGCATATTAAAAATTAAATTTTATATAAAATCTATTATTCTCTGGGTTCACATTTAATTAGAAATAAACTTCTCGTTTGTAAAATGGTCTTCGAAATAAAGAATTATATCATGGAGGACACAAAGCTATGTGGTTTTGTGGCATAGCATAAGGTCTGCAAAAGGAAATATATATTTAAAAATATAATGATTAAAATTTATATTTAATAATATTTACGCGTATATATAATATTTTTACCTTATAGTTTATTTTAAAAAGCTTGCTAAAGACATTAATTTGACTATTTCTACATGGGAAAACATATATAATTAAAAATATATATCAACGCGACAACCTTATAAAAAATGAACATTAGAATAATTAGCCACGATTATTTATTTCATATTAATAAAAATCATTAAAGGAATTCATAATGAATACCTAAACTATACTAAATCAAACCATTACAATTTTTTAAAAAAGTGAATATGTGCAGTGTTTTGCAATTGGGGAGACATGCCATCACTATCAGGAAAAAAAATCGTAGGAAGGAGAACAAAAAATCAACTAGAGAGAGACATAGAAGGGCTGAAAAGGGAACCTGTTTAATAGAGATGAATACAAGAGCTGTGGAGAACAAAAAATTGTGTTTTCAGAAAGAATAAAAATTGTAAAGGGGATTTCATTTTCTTTGGTTAGGGAAAAAAAAATGTGGTTTCAGAAAGAGTGTGGCAGTTTGACAAGGGGATGAAATGGAATTACAAAGGTAAGGAGGGAAAGGTAGGGCTGGATTTCCATGCAAAACACAAGAACTAGGTGAAGACAAGAGCAACTGAAAGTTCCTGCCATCAACTAAGGTACACATACGCTAAAATAGATGCTTTTGATAAATACATTTTTTAGTAGTATCTGAAATTATTACGATGCTTGATGATGTCTATGAAACCTCCATCTCCTCTCTCAAACAAAATATCTATGTGATTTCTATATTGCAACCTCTTTTGCTTGCCTCCTTTGAGTTCGTCCTTTGTGTGACTCTTGCTCTAATTGAGATTTATAAAAAATGGCTAGAATTCATGCACTCGGAACATGTGATCTATCCGCAATCACTTTTTCTTTCCTCCTTTTTGTGCCTGTAAATGATATTATAATCACTTCCTCAATGCTCCCTTGCAAAAAATGGCCAGGATTCATGCACTCAGACCTGTAATCTAGTGCATGTGCATATTGTATTCTGATTTCAAGAGCTTCTTTTTTGCGATGCCAAAATAAAAAGAAACCCTAATCTATATTTCTCTGGGGTATTTAATATTTTTTTGATACATTCCATGAAAGAAATTACAAAAATAGAAAAAGTGTGGGATATGAAAATTTGAATTTCCCCCTCATTAAGCGAAAGTGCATGATATTGAAATTTTAAATATTCTCATTTAATGCGGGGGATTTTGCAATTAAAAATTAAAATTTATCCCTCATTAATATTTTCATTTAATGAGGGGATAGGGGAAACCAAATTTATAAATTTTTCTTTTGAAACGAGAGAGAAAAAAAATATTTCTTTTTAAACTCACGGGGCATTGACAAATATTAATATAAGCATAATAAAAAATATATTATAAGAAAATTGAAGTAAAAATTTCTAAACATAGTTTGAAAGTGTAATAGAGTCATATACACACATTTATTATTATTTTTTATCTAATTCGAATTCGAGATTGTTAGATATAGTGCACGCTAATTTAAAATACTTATTCAAGTAAAATGTGCCACATGGCAAGTTTGAACCAGATAGTTAGGCAACAATATAATTGACACATTTATTAAGAAATTTTTATTTCAAGAAACATCTATAAAATAATTTTAACCTATAAAAATCCATCATATTATTATGTAAATGACACCCACTAAAATGTTGACACGTGGCATGAAATTTCTAATATATCTTGTGTTTGTCAATATTTTGGTGTTAGTTACATTTTATAGTAGAAAAACTAAAACATAATTTTTTGCTTCACACATATTTAACTTCGGCTTATATATAGGAATGAACTTAGCGGCCGCTAAGCTCCATTACTATGATTTGATGGATTTAAAATAATAAATCCTTAGGTTTTACAGGCCGCTAAGCTATTCCTTTAAATAGGTGGTAATGAATAACTCTACACGTCTTATGTTGTCCATTTATTTGTCTAGGAGAATCCTAGTGGCTGCTAGCCTCTATAATTCATAGGATTGCTTTCTAGCAATGTTAAAAACTATTTAAAGCTTTGGATCGCTAGTATCTTTCATTAATAATAATTTATTCATATTGGCAATAGAATCCCTAGCGCAACCAAAACTACAATACATACCCTCAAGAGGGATCACAAATTATATTTTTCTCATAATTTATATTGTGTGTAACAAATAATTCATATTGGTTCATATCTAGAAAAATGTTCAGCGGCCGCTAAGTTCCATTACTTGCGTTAGATCAAAAATTGGTTCTTATAAAAGAAATTGTTTAGTGACTGCTAAGATTGAATACTTACTAAAAGGAATGGATTGAAAAAAGATAGTCTAATCAATTTATTATTTTTAAAATAGTGACTGCTAAGCTCAATTACTTGCGTCAAATAAAAAATTGGTTCATATCAAAGAAATTTCTTATGCTGCTAGTGGCTGCTAATAGAAATTTACTACTAATCGAAATCATTTAACGACCACTAGTCAAAACAATTTCTTATTTTAAAAATAATGATCAAATAATGAATCATAGTAATAGATATTAGTGGTCGCTAGGCATTTTCCTTTATATATTTGGATGAGAAATATGTGTGTAATGGACATTTTTTACTCTCGAAGGATATGGAGGGCTTTGCCTAGTCAGGAAAAAATATGTTTATTAAAAATGTTTGTAGGGTGCTCATACAACATCATAGTGTGGATACATGTCATCATACATGTTGTTGGGGAAAGATACATTATGTATAATAGCATTATGTCCTAAAGGACATATTTAAAGTTCACTTATGTTTTTATCATCATAAAAAATATTTTCTCAAATTAGTGACTGCTAGTATCACACCTTTGCATACTTTATTCGTTATACACATCGGTGTGCATCAAATAAAATAATTAGCGACCAATAAGCTCTATTATTTATTGAAAGGAATGGCTTATTGGCCGCTAGGATCAATAGATTCTTAATTTTCAAAATAGATCTCAAAGGATATGGAGGGCTTTGCCTAGTCAGGAAAAAAATATTTTTTTTAAAAATGTTTGCAAGTGCTCATATAACATCATAGTGTAGATACATGTCATCATACATATTTTTGGGACAAGCTGCATTGTGTAAAATAACATTATCTCATAAAGGATTGATTTAAAGTTCAGTTATGTTTTTATCATCATAAGAAATCTTTACTCATATTAGTGACTACTAGTCTTACCTTTGCAGGTTCTTTATACACATCGATGCACATCAAAGAAAATGCTTAAACCACTAAGCTCTGTTACTTATTTAAAGGAATGGCTTAGCAGCTGCTAGGCTCAACAAATTCTTAATTTTAAAAATATAGATAGAATAAAAAATCATAGTAGTATATCTTATCGTTCACTAGGTATTTTCAATTATTTATTTCTTTGAGAAATATTTGCGTAGTGGACATTTCGTACTCTCAAAGGCTATAGATGGTTTTCCCTAGTTGGGAAAAAAGATGATTACTAAAAAAATTTACAGGGTACTCGTATAACTCCATGATGTGGATACATGTAGAATTAAATGTTGCTGTTGAAACTGGGACTTGGTATAGTAACATTGTATCGTATTAGTCAAAATTAAAGTTTAGATAGGATTTTGTGGTTGTTAACACTCTTTTCTTAGTTTAAAAACTAAAAAGGTCATACCTATGCATCTTTTCTTTATAAAACACATTGATTTGTATCAAAGAAAATGATTAGCGATGACTAATAATATATTACTTATTGAAAGAAATGGATTAACAACCCCTAGTCTTAACGAAATTTTAAAGAAATAATTTTATCTTGCATGTCAACTTGCTACATGTTACTTAATATTTAGATGGCTATGTAGAGTGTTTGATATCTTGCGTGTAAGACAATAAAGTTACTTGACCTTGTAAAATCATATACAAATCTCCATTTGGAAGTAAATAAAATTATGTAAAGATGACTTAATTGGAAAGTAATATTACAATTAAAGATTAATTTAATGAAAGTATGAAAACTAATCAAACACACATATGTAATGTCTCAATGGTGATTATGACATTTATATCATCTATTTTTTATAAGTAAACGCTATAATCTTACAAAAAGGTACATTATGCACCTAATGGTATATGATCGATTACATCCTTGTAGTATTTACATATATGTATATAGGAAATAGAATCAACTCATCCTCTACCCACTCAAGCTTCAGAGTTGAAAGAGATGTCTATGATTTCAATCATCTCCATTGCCGCAGACCCAACCTCAAACATCTCGGGTGACTTTACTAGGGAGCTCAGCCCAACCTTAGAAAATATTCGATAATATGACTCTGACACCAATCCATGCAAAATTTCCCACCAATATAGAGGCGTGGAGAGAAGAACAGACTTGGACCCTAAATCAAGCAAAGATAGCCAAAGGACATTGGTCTCCTTTTTCTTATAGAAATTAATCACCGATTCAGTGAAGGACTTGAGAATTTCCACTCTCCTTCCTAATTCCACAAAAGTAGACATATCCACCCATTCCACTTGATGAGCTAAGTTATGAGAACAAGGGCCACAAAGCAAGACATGTTTTCTAATCTGTCTCTATATCCACTCTGTATTTTGGTCAGATCTACTTTCGACCAATAACCAATGCCTTACATTTATCATGATTAATGATCAAAATGTGTTCGATAAAATTATAATCTATTTTAGAATTTACACAAATGTGAAAATATAGTTGCTTTTATTTCTCTCCCAAAATATTTGCAGTGTCTATCATATATTGTTCGGAATCAACTGAAAATATTACACTCAGTCTATGCTTGGAAAAACTAGAATAAATGGCCATCTCACAATCTAAACCAGAAAATAGAAGCAACAAAATCATGGATGACTCCATTGACTAAAAAATCATAATGAAAAATATGAAAATAGAAACCCAAGGAAACACATTAAAAATGACCCCTATGCTCTGAGCACATGTGAGAACAAAGCTTAATCATAAATGGAAGAACGAAGTGACATTAATGATATAATGTAATTCAATATTTCATACTTCACTATTTCAAATCCATCAAGTACATTCTGATTAATATTAATTAATACCCTCATGGAAAATATGATTGATATTCCACAATTAAAACTACATAAATAATATTTAATGCAAACAAAAATCAAATAATGAAATGCACAAATACATCATTGTATGTTGAAATACCATCAATCTACGTGTATCAGTGATGTGGATGTTGAGTACCAATGATCTACTTAATACTTTTCCCAATGTATTAAAATAATTTCATATCCAACACTAATCACATAACCATAGTCATAACCACATTCATACATCAAAGCATGCTAATAACATAAACGCAGTCATAAATCTAAGCATGCTCATCAACATGGCCAAAAGAATATGGATTTCCAAATACTAGGTGCTCATGAACATGCCCATCATGACAAATCAGGACCGGTTAAGCCTTTTCTTCATGACGTAGGAATGAGCGAGCCTTCGGATCATGATCATAGCCTTCATTCCTCTGCTAAAGATAAAATGCTTGGTTGTGGATTAGAAGTAATGGTTTCGTGACCGCTAAGCTCTATTACTTATTAGAAGGAATGACTTAGTTGCCACTAAGGTCTAATGTTTCTTATTTTGAAAATATCGATTGAATAAAAAATCATAGTAAAATATGCTTAGTGATCACTATATTATTATGATTTAAAAATCTGCGGAGAATATGTATGTAATGTCTATTTCAAACTCTGGAAGTTGATGATAAATTATGGATATGTCCATCAACAAAGATATAAAATATTGTGGAATTTTAACATATGTTGATGGCAGTATTCAATCAGAAACTCACCCAAAAATATTTTGGATAATTCCATGCTCCCAAGTACTATAAATAAATTTTAATGGTAATGTGGATTTGGGTATTAAAATCATGCAGAATGAGTGTGGTTGTAATGGTGAGGCAATTAGTTGTCTTCATTTCGTTAAATTTTGAGTGAACTCAGACCTTCCCCACAACACCCACAGTGCTTGTTAGTTTTATTTCCAAACTGATCTATTTTCTATAAATTTTTAAGGATTTTCAAAATCTATAAGTTCATTTAACAGTAACATATTGTTCTAGTGACCTTTGGCATGCATATTGTTCTAGTGACCCTTACACGCATAGTAATTACAAATAACATGCTAAATTACCTCATTTAAATAGTCCTTGTCCAAGTCATTGATGTAGGTGATAGTTTTTGTATATAGTTCACTTTCTATGTACCAAAAAGTGCTCTTAGCCAATGTGCCCTTGATTTGCAATCGTCTACAACTTTTTTCTCGAATCAATAAACATTCAGATGATCCTTTTAATTTCATTTTCCCATCTCATGATCCACAACATTGAATTGGTGTCATGGGTGGTGCCACCTATCTTTTATGCGTAGGACATTTTAACTGAATTTTATATTATTCTATGCTCCCACGTAACGATTAGTGATTGATAATTTTTTTTAATGATAAACAAGTTAATAACTATCCTAGTGATCACTAATCTTAAATGTTCATTATGTTGCATCAACGAAATAAAATAAAAAATGAATCTTTGCTATTGTTAGGATTAGAATATCGCGTTGGAATATGAAAATATTGACCTTATGAGGTGAGCTTTGGTGGGGATTGAGTATGGTTGTAATGGCAAGGTGATTATTTATATACATTTTATTAAATGTTGAGCGACTCAAAACTGCCTGAAAGACTGTTAATAGAGAGATCCAAATAATTCATGCTCCCATAGTACTTCAAGCCACTAGGGAATCATCTTTCCACCATCATTCCAAGGAGCTTGATGCTCAACACTTTTCCATCATCGTGTTTCCAACATTGAATTCTGAAAAAGTTACAGATGAAGCTTGTGTTGTTACTCCCAAACAACCACATGAAAATGGAATCCTTTAGGTCTTTCAAATCCATTTTAGTGTCAGACAGGAAATTGATGTCATCTTTTGTAAACTTAGTCATGGGTGGTGTGTTGTGGCATGGAATTGAGCATAGTAGCTCTGTTAGACTCAGCAAGCCAATGTTATTCGTGGACATGGATATCACTTTAACAGGGTGACAGGAGGACCAGAAGGAGGCGGGGTCAAACACCTAGCTTTAATTGTTCCCAATTCCCTCAATCTATCACAGGTGTGGGAGGTACACTATGGCTCGGGATATGTTGTGGCATGGAACTAAACAACTCACACACCAATGTTTTTTGTGGCCATGGCTATCACTTGGCCTTGTGATAGGAGGACCAAAAGGAAGCTTTGTTGAACACCTAGCTATATTTGTTCCCAATTCCCTAAATTAAATATCAGGGGTGGGGGTAGGTGTTGTGGGGGGTGCGTTGTGGCATGGTACCACCAGAACACAGCATGCCAATGTTGTTTTTGGCCATGGTTATTACTTTTCCTTGTGACAGGAGGACCAAAAGGAGGCTGGGTTGAACACCTAGCTATATTTGTTCCCAATTCCCTAAATTTGTCTCAGGTGTGTGGGTGCACTATGACTAGGGGTATGCTGAAACATTTTACCAACAGACTCAGCACACTAATGTTTTTCATGGCCATGGGTATCACTTTGGCCTTGTGATAGGAGGTCCAGAAGGAGGCTGGGTCAAACACCTAGCTATATTTGTTCCCAATTCCCTAAATCTTTCTCCTCCCCTATAATTTTCAATGTCTTTTATCACAAACCACAGGATTTAAATTAGAAAGAAGATGTGGGGGAGTGAGGGGATGAGGCACTTGGTTTTGAAATATACCTTATTTTTTTGTACGGATCCCTTTGTGTGCTGCTTACAATGGAAAATCCATACTTTCTTTGGTTGTGACTCTCCCTTTTACCCGCTTCTCACACCTTTCGATACTGGCCTACTTTTTGACCCATATAGACAAATATGAGAATGGGAAATGGGAATGGATGCTTCCAACTTCCATAGACTAACCCTTCCTAGTGCTTTCCAAATTCCGTAGACTTCCTTTCCAATTTCTAAATTCTATTTTTTTTATTCTATGTTTTTTTAAGTACTAACCAAACTCATTGACAGAGACTTCAAACATCTCATCTTTCAAGTTCCACTCTAGTCTTCCTCATCCCTTCTTCGATGATTGATCATAAATTATATTGGTAGGAAAGGTAATTACTAGCCTAGTGGATCCTAATCTATGTTCCTTCTTCTCCTTAACACTCACCTAACTGAATGTAATCTTTTATAATTTTTCGTGAAAGAATGTTAGAAGAGAGATCCTAATAAGTGTCTAACAATGGAACCGATTGGGTCTTTCAATTATGTTTTTGTTTTGGATAGGCATTTGATGTCATTTTCTATAAAATGAGGCATATGGTGCACACTTTGGCATGAAATTGATCATAGTACCACCACCAAACTTAGCACACCAATGTTGTTCATGGTCATGGCTATCAATTTGACATGAGGACCATAAGGAGGCTCGGTTGAACACATAGCTATATTTGTTCTCAATTCCCTAAATCGGTCTCGTCCCATGCATTTTTATACATATTTTATCCCAACTAGAAAGAATATGTGGGAGAATGAAGGGATTGGGAAATGGGTTCTGAAATGTATCTTTTTTTGTGAATACCCCTTCTTGCATTGATTTTGATGGAAAAACCATGTTTTCTTTGGTTGCAACTTTCCCTTTCACCCACTTATTTGGCTTGGTGTCTGACCAACATAAAAAATATGAGAATGGGAAATGTTAATGATATTATTCTAATTTCTGTAGACTTCCCTTCTAGGTCAACTCGGCATCCTAGGGACCATTCCAATTTCACTTCACCTATTCAGAACGTTACCCTCTCACTTTTACTCTGTATCATCTAATTTTTTCCTTACCATACACAATAAATTCAAATGCACATTTACTTAGACTCTCCAATTAAATTTCATCAACCATTTACTATAAAAAAATGTTAATAATCCACATTACATTACAAAAAATTTTAAACACACCTTGAAATATTTGTTATTAATTCCCTAAATCCATCTCAGGGTTGTGGGTGCATTGTGGCCTATGTTTTGCGATGTGGCTAGGGAATGCTGTGGGGGGTGCGTTGTGGCTAGTGTAGACACAAAATCACACACTTAATACTATTTACTATACCACCAATTATGTTGTTTTATATATGGATCATGCGTAGCAAAAGTATTTACGGGTGGAACACTAACTGGTCAGTTTCTTGCTTTGATTTTATTTATTGTTTTTATCTCTCACCTCTCCCACTTCTGCACTCATTTCTTGTCAATTCACAAGGATCCATTTTTGTAAGTCTTCACACATTTTTCATTAATTGTATCCCAATACTGAACACCAACTCCCAGGTGTTCATATCCTCTTTTTTCTTGAGTATATTTTTGACATTTGTAGCTAGCATTTTTAGTTTTCTTACTCCTACTCTGATGTCCTAGTCGGCATGTCATGTCACTAGTGTCAAAATTCAAGAAAGACATCCCTAAATACACACAAAATACATACCATTATAGTGGAGGGAAATTTATATCAAGGGATATATAGCTACATATGAAAGGGACTGCATTTTGGGCTTATTACTCTCCATACACACTGCATTAGAAGGGGAAGTTCATTTTTCCATCCACATAGTTACATTTTATCTAGCTATCACTCCTTATCTCTATGTCATCAAAGTGAGGGAAACCTAAGAGAACTATTGCACATAAAAATACATAGATCTACATTGGGTTTGAGATGTAGTGCAAAACTCAGTCGTAAGTTTACATGTTTGACAACCGAGGACAATACGACCACTCATTTTTCATATTTCATTTGTAGGGTATTGATGTAGTTTCAAGACGGTTTTGTAAGAGATTATTTGTGTTGCATATTTACAGGTACATAGATGATCTAAGTGTGAAAATCTAGAGATAGTGATGACATCATCTATTCTGACTGTTTTGGCTTACTCCTGAGCCCTATAGAGGTCTAGGGTATGTGTAGGCTCCCTCACCCCTACTCAGGTGCCCGTGTCTCGAAATTCCAGACACTTCTGAATTTTTCTAGGAGTGGTTACGAAATCCTAAATTATTTTTTCATCATTTCTTCTAGTTCGAACACACTTCAGGATAAGATAAATTAAGGTAAGTTTCTTATCCCTCTAATTTGCTTTCATAAGCATATCTCTAAAAATTGTTTAGCACTTGTATCTTATTGAACATCATTATAACAATCTTCTAAATTAAGATTTTGGTAAAATATTTTAGATCTTATTGAATCATTTTGGAGAACCCATAACTTATAACTGCTTGCCTTAGGATCCATAAAAACCCTAAATGGATAAAAGTATATCTTCTCCGCCTAGGCAAGCTATACATCATAAGAGTTTTAATCTTATCCTTGATGATGGTGTTGAGGATAAATTTCTTGATCTTTATCATTATGATAAATTTGATGATAATGTTCAAATATTTATAGATGTTAATGAACACATGATTCCTACTAGTTTCAAAAACTCTACTCTTAGAATTGTTTCTAAAGAGAAATATTATTATGGTTGTACTCCATGTTAATCCATAGGCACTAGGACCACTCCACCTTTTTCTATTTCTATTGAAAATCTTGATGATGCTATTATCGATTATATGTTTGGTCTTGATTGTGGTACTATAGATGAATATGATGATGAAAATGTACATGTGCGTGATGTTATTTCTCATACTAGCCAGGATGGTTGTAAAGTTGTATAACATAATCCTTGCATTTCTAAAATTTTTTCTAATGATTGTAAAGATACATCTTATAATTTTTCCTCTTTTACTTCCTTATATGTTGATGATATGCTTAACGAAATTCTTGCATGTGAAACTTAGTTTAATACTTATGATGCACATGTAAGTAAAAAGTCTACTTCTATGCATACTATTGGATGTGTATCCTCTACCCTGATTTCATTTTCTTCTAAGGTGGTATCTAATAACATGCATGATGATTCTCTTCCTTCTATTATTTAGTCTCCCATAAATTCTTCTAATGTTATTCCCAATTATTTTACCAATATTTCATGTTCTTCACCACATATTACTTCTTCCGCACCTACATCTAGTTTTCCTATAGCATCAAAATCCTCCAATTCTTCTTTAAACATTCCTATGATCACTCATAATGGTAATATTCAACCACTCAATGTACCTTTCACATCTTCTGTTATTCCTCCACCTGATAATCTATCACTCATGCATGCTATTGGAAAATTACAATCTCGGATCCAATCTCTCACTCTTGAAAGAAAATCCTATTATGATTCTATTGATAACAATTCTTTAAATAGAAATCCCATTCCAAAAAAAAATCATAATTCAACATTCCCTAAAGATTTAATCATGCCTACATTTTCATATTTTGATGGAACTGGAAATCCATATTTGTATCTCAAGAATTATTGTTTAGCTATGGATTCTTACTTGAATGATAGATTATTGCTTAAAGCATTTCATAATAGTATTACTGGTGATGATCTCTAATGGTACACAAGTCTACCTTCTAGATATATTAGTACCTATTGTGAGATGAAAGAGGCATTTATTTAATGCTTAATGTTTAACAATGGTATTAGAGTCACACATGATCACCTGCCTGGCTTACATCAAGGAAAGAAAAAATCCATCATTGATTATATTCCGTGTTTTAATGCTTGCATGCATCAATTATTATTTCAGCCCATTGATTTAGAGAAGAAAATCATTATTTTTCATGGCTTGATTTCTTATTTAAAAGAGCGATTGCAATATGAAACATTTGAATCATTTACACTATTATGCTATAAGGGCATTGATCTAGAACGTGATCTAATTGGTACACATGTTATAGATCCTCCTAATATTTCTACTATTGTTGCATCATCTTCTACTTCTTGTCCTCTTCCATCTATCAAGTGTCATCCAAGTTATCCATATCATCCACCCCATAAGAAATTTCAATCTACTCCATTGTACAATCGTCTTTCATCTCCTCTATCATGTCGGTCTCCGCCTAAGGCCTCTACATCTTCTCAGAAGCCATTATACTTTTCACATACTGCTAAGCCTCATGATGTTCTATGTGCTTTAGTTTATAAACTATTGATTCTTTTGTATTCTAATCAACATCAACCTCCTCATCATTTGCAATGACAATGTGATTATCCTTATTGCAATTATCATCACATCAATGGACATCGTGATAATGATTGTTGTGCCCTTCCTACAAAAATTATCAACTAGAAGACTAGGATGTATTTTACTTTGGCTATCTCTCTCATGAGAAGTATTTTTATATGATACCAAGAAAGTGTGTTGCTACTCCATTTCAATTATCTCCTTCTCCCCTTTCTAAGGTCGTCATTTTTCCACTTCCTCAACTCATTATTCATGCATGGCCTCCACCTTACTCATCCACCGCTAGACCATCCCATCCACCACATAATGTTACTGCTTCACATTGGTTTCCTAAGCCATCAAAATTTGTTCTTCCCACCATTTCATCTAGTATAATTGACATCATCTCATCAAATACTCAGTTTGGTTCATATACTCATGTTGTTTCGATTTTGCATGCTTCCATCGGTCCAAGCCCACTTAATATTTGGTAGGTGATTATTTTCACCTCTTCAGATGATTAAAAATTCACATTCTTATGATGATTACATGACTATTGAGAGATATATTACAATAAGATCCCCACACCATCTTTACGGTATATGCTTCATTGATTTATCTATCTAGCACACACTATTGCTTCATTTCCCGATCGCACACTATTTCCTTATGGTTCGTTCCTAATTATTGAGGGGCCCTCATACACACATGTTGGGGGTCATCAATATTCTTCCCTCCTATTCATCATAATAACTTCTGATCATATACACTCTTGCAATAATTTTATTCACATCACTCATTCACATCATTCATTCTATACTTACATTTATTACCATCTACCTTTATTCATACATACGACACAATTTTTTTCATCAATCACATAATTTATTTCATACCCTATCTATTATCCTTCATCATTTTCACACATTACCTATCTATCTATTTCAAACATCATTATACATTATTCCATATAATCATTTACGCAATACAAAAAAAAACACATACAAACAATACTTATCACATCACCTATCAATACAACATCAACACAATATAATAATGCAAATCATATATATATATATATATATATATATATATATATATCATCAAAACCTTAAATAGTTACAAAGTAAAATAACTAGGGGGTAAGCCCCCATACATCGATACATATTGTACACCATCATCACTTTCGCTATATACAACTATGGGAAATCTAGAACTAGATGCTTCACCACTCATTTTGCCCCACGGTGTTATCCAATTTTTCCCCTCGGTAAAAATTGGACAAACAAGAACTTGCACGCAACGAAAATGAAGGATTTGATTCAGTCATGGAAGCATGCATTTTTAAATTGGGTGAATAAATTAAAGGAAGGATAAGAAAATTGTAGAGAATTTTAGGAAAAGAAGAAGCTCCGAATTCCAAAAATTTTGAACTTTAGAGGTGGAGTTTTTCAGCATTTTGGAGATTTTGGTGGGAGAAAAGGGATCAAAAAGTCTGAAATCCCGAAGTCCAAAATTCTAAAAGTTTAAAATTTCATACTTTTGGGTTTTAGGGTTTCATACATTTTGACGGCCAAATAGGAAAAATGAGGCAAAAGTATGATATTCTGACTTCCAAAAGTCTTAAATTTCAAAATTTCTGGTTTTAGGGTTTCAGAGATCTTAGAGTGTGAAGTTAGAAAAATGAAGGAAAAGTTCCAAAACCTAAAAATCTGAAAGTATGAAATTTCAAACTTTTGGATTTTGGGGATCTCAGAGCGAGGGAATAGAAAAAGGATCAGAAAATTATGAAATCCCGAACTCCAAAAGTCTGGAATTTCAGAATTTTGGGTTTCAAGGTTTCAGAATTCTCAAGGCACTCAAGCAGAAACTCCATAAAAAGTTTGAAATCCCGAAGTCTGAAAGTCTAAAATTTCAGACTTTCAAGTTTCAGAGTTTCAGAACACTCAAACCCCAAAACACAAAAATCAAAACTCAACCTCCGAAATTCCAAATTCTGAAAGTCTGAAATTTTGAACTTTTGGAATTTCAAGTTTCGGAGTTTCGAAACTTTCATGCAGAATTAACGGATGAACAGTTGCCCAATCTCTGAAATGAAAATGTCCAAAAGTATGAATTTTGGGATTTTAGAGGTTGCATGCTTTTCAGACTCCAAACAGGATAGAGCCAACCACCCGCCATTTTTACAGAATGACACCTCAAGCTTCAGATGGCCATTAATTTTGACTGGGAGATTGGATTTGCACAAGAAAGGACTTTTTGGATATCTTAATATTAGTGAGACTAAGTTTTTCAAAATGAAAAATATAGTTTTCCATTTTAGAGGGTGTCCGAGGTTTCTCACTTACCACAATAATGAAGGTATGGGCTTCCTTCTTTCCCAACAAGAAAGAGTACATGGAGGCATGGGTTTTTTCATGAAACCTGCCATTTTTGTAGGTGATTTCAATGCATTCTAGGGTATTTGAAGCAAGATTTATAATTCTTCTCATATCCTTCTCCCATTCTTCATATATATTGTAAGGTTGGATAGTTTATCTTTGCACCCTCCCTTCTTCTCTTGTCTGCAAGTGGATTTGTGGAGTTCAAACCTCCCATTCAAGTTGTAATGCAAGTTTTTACCTCTTGGCCATTGTAATGGACTATATCAAATATGTGGAGCAATAATAAATACTTGTGAATGATCTTCAACCATCTCTTATGTTCATTTCATCTCCCTGATCTCTCATTGCAATCCTGGCTATTTTTACATGGTGGTTGTATTACATTTTTATTGTTTGTGTCTAATCACAAAGTAGGTGTTCAACATTCCTTTGATGAATCACCTCTGTTAGTTTATGTTTATTTTTTTAATTTTCTGCATTTTCTTCCCCCTGTCTCCTTGGAAAATTAGATTAGGTTTTGAGTAGACCTCTACATTTCTTACGTGTGCATCTGAACAGAGGAATAGGAACTGGCCTTCATCCGGAGAGCTTTTCCGATTTCGCAAGGTCCCACACTTGGGAAAAGCTCCATGTTATGCAATCACACTGAGAATCTGTAACCCATCGAGTTACAGAGTCCCAGGGGTGCTGTGATTCGACATCAACAGTTACTAATTATGGTTTGGAGTGATTCAATTGGGTGATGGGTGAATGAAAAGGCCAAAAAAAAGAATTTCTATCCTCTCCACATGAGGTCAGTCTTCTTGGAGGACCAAGTGTAGATTAAAAAGTATGCTTCCCCTTTGTGAAGAAGTCGGCCAGGAGAATTGATCTTCTAATTCATCCTTCGCGCCAAAGAGGGGTACTTGAGGAAGTTCGAATGGAGGAGGATTATCATCATTATTCATCATTTGACATTTACTTGGAATTTGGAGTTAGTAGTACCCAAAATTGTAGGGTACTGCACCACCAGAACAATGTTACACGTGCCCCAATGATGATACAGGTCTCCTCGCAAGGTGTTCGGGATCCGAAAAAGCTCTCCAAGTATGCGTTAACATCCCGCATGCCCTGCTTAGCCCCTGCATGCTTTTTTTTTCTCTTCTCCCCTCTTTTTCTCTTCAGTTTTGGTCTTCAGCGGTCTCGAAACCGCCACCCAGTCAGGGTGGTGGTCCTATAACCGCCACCCTGCTCAGGGTGGCGGTCCTTCACGCATTTTCCAGAATGTTCTTTTTAACGTGACTCATGTAAAAATTCAACGTTTACCAGCTTTTTTCACCACCTTTGCTTGTATTTATGATTCTGGTTCCCTGGAATAGTGTTTTTGCATTGTTTATGGTTAAAGAGTTCAATTTGGTTTTCACCTTTGGGTAAATGGGAATTCTATAAATAGCTGGCTTGTGCTCAAGCAAATGGCCCCTCAAATTTTCCTCTCAATTTCTCATTTCAATAGCTTAGTCTTTCAATTTTGCTTAGGATTCATAGTTTTATTTGTTGCATGCATGGTTAGTGTTGTTTAGCTGTTAGGAAGCCACATAATCTTCTTGTGCTAGTGTTGTTACTGTTTCATCCCAATTCATTGGAGTAGGATAGTTTAATTTTTAGTAGGAAGCCATTAAAGTTACAGGTTTTGTTCATCAAAAAGGATAGTTTCAGGTTCTGGACATTTTATGTTGTATGACTCGCAATAAATCCCGCTAGGAATTGCATAAGCCAAGCTCTGTTCTCTTGCGCTATCCCTCTCCTACTCGCATTGTATTCAGTCTGCATCCTAAGCTGCCACTGTCCCAATACCTACTTCTGTTGATGCTAACATCACACACTTTTCTAGATTAACATGAGCACAAAATAATGAAGAGATCACACTGAGGGGACAAAGCCACACACAACCGGATTCACCACTGTTCTGCAAAATCCAGGTTCAAGATTTCAAAGTTCTAGTTAAAACATATCAAATAGAGTAGTCAATCATTTCATTTCAGTTAATCTCACTTTCGATATTGCCAGGGAAGCTGTGGGGATTGATAGTTTCTGAGAAACTATGATTCACTCCTCACTTCTGAGGTAGGATCGAGAGTCTTTCAAATAGATTAGATCAGTTATCTGGTTATTTAGAATAGATTTACAACTGCACAGGCAAGTAGCTATACTCGGTTGCTTTGTTTGTTTTAATTTCGTTATTAGTTTAGTTGTCAATTTCTAGATATTTTAAATAGTTGCTCTTTCAATTTCGTTCAATAGTTCATCAAAAACACAAAAATAGAGAAGTTATATATGTTGTAGATATACTTTACATAGTTAATTTTACTTTGTCTTAGTTAGATTTACATCATTTCCTTTTACATGACAATCACGGGACCTAGGGAGCCCAGAGAATACGTATTCGAGCCAATCATGCCTCAACCCAATCTTGTTACAGAAATAGCTGATATAGATCATAATCTTAGAATCCAATTCTTTCGAACAACAACAGACTTACAATAGATCAACTCACAGTTAAGAGGGTTAAACATAGAAGACGACCAAGCACACACGTTTTGGTCAAACCAGCCAAACTACAGATTACCCTAGATAAATATCCACATGACTGTAGAAGGGCTTGAAAGAGAGAAAACATTCAGTTGTGACCCTTTGGTCCCACAGCCAGATGCAGGAGACATTCTCACTGACATAGACACTAGCTTAAGAATTCAGGTTGCCAGAACGCCTGTAAGGTACTCTGAGAAGATTGCACAACTTGCAGTTCTAAATATAGAGGCTGAAAAGGCATACGACTACTAGATACTAGGGATTAGGGATTGATTCCACATATGACCATTGAAGGTCCACAACAACCATGAATCTACGGTTGTGATCCACAAATCCCACAACCCAACAGACCCGCGGGACAATCCGACATTGATGCTGGTTTACACACATTAGTATTTAGATCCACTCCACTTCCACCAACCATTATCACACAGTTATCCTTGTTAGACATAACAGCTAACAAAGCTAAAGATTTCTGGACTAGACCAGAGAATCGACCATAGAATCCACTATATCCATCATCCATCTTATGACCCTATCTGGAGATATACATGAAACAATTCCAGGTCATTTTCCCCGTATCCCACAACCTATAGATCGGATCACGCCAGAGCTCGATATTGATTGGAGCCTTCGAGCAGTCATCCTCGCCGACCGATCTATCATGCCAGTTCAGGTTAGGAGGGCCTTCTTTGCCTTAGATTCACAGATTCCATTAGTGCGTGTCGAAGACATAAGATTTCCTAACTAGCTTGTCTACATCCCACGTATAGTCCATCCCCACCGGCTGTCTCGGCATGACCTCGGGAGTTCGGGTGTGAGGAAGAGTCACTTGTAGATTCCCATGCTCGCTTGTCAGTTACAAAATTGGTGAAGATTCCCATGTTCTTTTTCATCTTGTCCACCTCTTAGCCTTCACATCAGCTTCACCAAAAATTGGTGAACCCGACGTGAAAGGAACAGTTGCTTCCCTTTTACCTTTCCCCTTTTAGTGTTTCATATTTCTTCCATCCACCTTCGCTCTTTCCCATTATTCTGTGGGTATTCATATACCCCCCGAATATGTCGGGATTCGATGCATATGGCAGACCTCTCCTAGGTCTTGAAGCATATTACGATCAACTGAATAGACAACCATCACCCTCGCTCTCAGCATGGGGTGACAACTATTCAACTAACCAATTTTCAACACAAACTCCGCCCCCAAGGACTAGATATAGTTCTTCTTTCCAAATAGAGGATTTGGATCAGCTCACTCAAATGCAACACCCAGAGCCTTCAGGCTCGAACAACATGACGTTTACAGGAGAATCTGGTTCGTCTCCTCAGGTATTGCTTAGACCACAAATTAGTAGACAATCGGATCCATATCCATTTTTAGATGATGAACATTCAGTGTGTTATGCCAGGAATGAACAACGCTCTCAGAGTATGTACCCACCTATAGGAAGTTTACAAACACAACCCGAGGTCTCGTTTCAAGAAAACACCTCCATGCCACTACCTATAGGAAATGCCCTCGGTGAAACTTGGCAGGGAAATGATCAGTTCATAGCAGGGTACCACATGCCTATACAACCTCAGGATATACAACAAATGCCACTAAGGCAAAATACTGTGACTTCACCAAATGAAGTCATCTCAACTTTAGTAGAAAAAGTTAGAGGGTTAGAACTTGCTCAAGCAAGTCAAAATTCTCAATTCATGAATGTAGGAAATTCCAATCCTCCACATCATCCTAGCCAAGTAGACCTCCTCACAGTAATAGGCATGTTGGGCATGCCTCCTCAGTATTCACAACAAATGCCAACTAGAACCTTCGTTTCTAACACCGTTCCGGTGGAAAATATGATACCTCCCGGTCTAGTACAAAATAATCCATTCCTAGGCAATACTCCTCCATACTTAAACATGTATTCCAAATCACCACAAGGAGATATGTTCTCTTCTCCCGGCATGTTCACTCAACCACAGGGATTTCCTTATGCCCCTGCAAATGCATATGCCACGCCATACCAACAAACCATCCCACCTCCACCCCCTCAGCAGGCACCATCGATGGTCGAAACCTATGCGATAGGGACTTATTCAGAATATTTGAAAGAACCCTTAGACTTCACTATACGAAGCGTCATGCTTCCAAGACCTCTTCCCGATTTTCCCAAATACAAAGGGGAAGGAGACCCGAATGCACATATCAAGGCCTATGCCACAGCCATTCGAGAACTGCTCCCTTGGGATGGGGTTGTTGCCAAAATATTCCCCAAAACTTTAGAGGGCATCGCCCTCGATTGGTATTATAGAATACCTGAAGCTTCCATCCATTCATTTAAACAACTTGTTTCAGAGTTCATCAAGGCATTTGACATGAACAAACTATTGAGAACAGGAATCAGGGAATTCTTGCACATTAAACAAGAACACAATGAATATGTTGCTCACTTCATCCAAAGATGGCGTACAGTCCTTTATTCTTTGGCAAGTGCTCCAAACATGGACCAAATGGAACTATGTGATTTATTCCTTCATTCTCTCAGTAGAGAGGTAAAGGAAGAAGTCCAGAAGTTCCCACTAAGGACTTACGATGAAGTACTTGAGAGCACCCTCCGAATAGATCAAGCGGCAATAGATAGTGGTCGCAAGACGTATGGAACAAATGGGAGGTTAATCACCCCCAGCCAGAATACTACGACTTATCCTACTACCACAAATGTCAATCAAGGACCTAAAATCCTTAACAAAAATCACGGCGTAACCACAGATGGAGTAACTGACCAAACAAAAAAGGCAAATGTTGTAAATGCTCCACCACCGATTAACAATCAACGAAACAACAACTTTACCCCGACAATCAATACAGTGGATTTTAATCACCTGCAACAACAACAACAAAGGCAGACCCAGGCACATGGTCCAAGTCAAAATTCAACTAGATATCAAAACCAAAACCAAAAACAAAGACAAAAAATGCAAAAAATCCTAATGGTCAACGGTTTAATCAGAGTTTTGGACCACAATATGTGCCAAACCAACAACCTAGGAATTACAATCCTAACTCGTATTGTGGTTTCCACAAAATTTGAGGCCATGACACTAGGACTTGCCATGATTACAATAAGTTCATGCAACGTTTTCCAGAGGAACAAAGACAACTTTTCATAGATATGTTCTTGGCAGATCCTACATCACCTGCGCCAAATACTTTCACGGGAGCAGTCTCCCCTCAAAATGCTCCCCTCAAGATCTTCAACGATCTGCTCCCAAATCACAATAACAACAAATTAAATCCAAATGGGATGAACAGAGGTGTAATGACAGGAAACAATGATCATGAAGCCTCGACTTCACTAAATCCACCAGTTGCACCACAATTAGGAAGTCAGCCATGACCCAAGATAGTCAGTTTAGTGGAGTTAGACACTGAACTACCCGTGGAAGCTGTAACAAGGACACGAGAGTATTCCTCTCAGCCAAATCCAAGTTACCCGCTAGAGGCAGATAACATCCAACAAATATTAGTAAAACCCGTAGGTGCCTATGATTTAATTAATGACCTAACAAAAACCTTCTCTCACATCTCCTTTTTGGACTTACTGAAGAACTCTCCTGCCCACAGGGCTGCTCTTTTAGAAGCATTAGGTTTAGGTCATTTAATTAACATCACTCCACCTCCCGAAACATAGGTAAACCATATAGACTTTGATATCCACCCTCCGGGGCAGCCGGATAGGGATACCGAGTTTATATTCGAAATAAACAAAATGCCAACAGACGCTGAGATTGCACGCAGAGGTGATCCAGCCTTACATTTGCAAGTGTGGGTTTATAACAATTACGTTAAATGCACAATGGTTGATGATGGGGCAGCAGTTAACATAGTCCCCTTCTCTTTCCTTCAAAAGCTAGGGTATGGAGAAACAAATTGTTCCATGACTCAGAATACGCTAAGAGGCTATGATAGCCTTAAGGCCACTTCGATTGGAACTATAATACTACCAGTCACCTTAGGACCCAAAACAATCCTCACTGAGTTTTATATTATAGATCGGGAAACCAACTATAATATGATCCTTGGCCGACCGTGGATACACCGTATGAAGGCAATCCCTTCTACGTTATTTCAAGAAGTAAGATTCTTGCACTTAGGAAAGGTATTCATAGCAAAAGGTGATCCAAAACCATTCGATATACACCTAGCAGACCTGAAGAAAAGGCCAGGTGTTCACTCTGAGTTTGAACTCCCAACAAACCAACTTAATAAACCAACCGACTCGAAACCGGAAGAAAAGTTGGTACCTACAACAGAATTAGAAGTTACGAACCTAATCAAGAATATCCCAGCCCTCAAGGATGAGGCTAACATTGTAGAAACAATATCATTAGGAACTACTGGCAAAGATTTTTGAATTGCTAGAACAGGATCTACCAATTTTCCTGCCATTTGATTCTGTAGGCATGGGATATACCCTAGGTGTTGGTTCTCTTCCAACAGAGGATCTCTGCATGGTAGAAGTAACCGAAGTAGAAGAAGTTGACGTAACAAATGTCCCAACGTCCATCTTCCCAACTAAATATTGGACTCTCCATTTTGATGGAGCTAGATGTCGTTATGGGGCTGGGGCAGGTGTGATCTTTACTTCACCCGAAGGAAAGATCCTACCATTCACCTTTAAACTAAATTTTGAATGTACAAACAATGGTGCTGAGTACGAAGCCCTCCTCCTTGGCCTCATCTTAGCTAAGAGGCTCGGTGTTAATAACATCAGAGTGTTAGGAGACTCACAATTAGTAGCAAACCAAGTCTCTGAGGTGTATGAGACTAGAGCTGAACACTTACAGCTCTACAAAACAACAGTATTAGATTTGAGCAAAGAGTTTGACTTCATATCAATTGAAGCAATCCCACGAGAACAAAATCTTCTCGCAGATTTGATAGCAACCTCAGCTTCACGTTTCACTCCAAGCAGTGAGTTGGAGGACACCCGTTTCATGGTATCCCTTCGTACTGAACCATTAGTGAAGAAAATGTCAAACCCTCTTTTAACGAACATAGCTGAGAACAAATCTACTAGCTTAGATCACGTTGATAGTGATAGAGCTACTCTTGATTACTTAAATGCCTATGCAGCGTTACATCTCACCCATCACGTGGTAGATTTGTCTTTAATCCCACATTCATCTTCTTACTTTGGAAATCCCATGATAGAGCTTCCCCCGCAAAAGGAACTCGACATATACGCGGTAGAGAATGGAGAAGATCTGGAACTACCTCCAGCCCCGCCTGAGTTTGAAGAAGGTAACGCTTCTTTAATCGAAGAAATGATTGATATTAACATTGGAATGGAGGAAGAACCAAAGATCTTGAAACTAGGATCTTCGTTAACTCCAGAAGAAATAGAAATACACACTCAAATCCTCAAAGAACATCAGAAGGCTTTTGCATTTAATTATAAAGAAATGACAGGGGTTGCACCACACATTGTGGTACATAACCTCATCACCAAATCAGATGCAAAGCCAATTAAACAAAAATCAAGACCAATGAAACCCAAGGTAGCTCTCATGGTGAAAGAAGAAGTAATGAAACTCCTCCAAGTAGGATTCATCAAACCAGTCGATTACTCTCAGTGGGTATCTAATATCATTCCCGTTCTCAAAAAAAATGGGAAGATACGCATTTGCATAGATTTCTGAGACATTAACAAAGTGTGTCCTAAAGACGACTTCCCATTACCATCCATAGACGTCATCATTGATGCAACAGCTGGATTTGAGCTTTTGTCTCTCATGGATGGATTCTCAGGATACAATCAAATCAGAATATCTGAACAAGACCAAGCCAAAACCATGTTTATAACTCCTTGGGGAACCTATTGCTACGTTGTTATGCCATTCGGTCTCAAGAACGCTGGCGCTACATACCAGTGGGCAATGACATATATATTTCATGATCTTATTCACAAAATCATGGAATCCTATGTAGATGACTTGTTGGCCAAGGCCAGGAAGCACTGTGATCACCCGGAAGTGCTCTACATCATTCTTTCACGTTTAATAGAATACGGAGTCACACTAAACCCAGAAAAATGTGTATTTGGTGTGACAGGAGGGAAGCTCCTAGGTTACATTATATCATCATGAGGGATCGATGTAGACCCAGCTAAAATCTGGGTTGTTCTTGAAATGATCCCACCTTGGATGAATCTGGAATCAGGTCGTTTCTTGGGAAACTCGGTGCAATCCAAAGATTCATCCCAGATTTAAGCTTTGCCATTCATCCAATCAACAATCTACTCAAGAAAGAGTATAGCATCGATTGGACCAAAGACTGCAATGAAGCTTTCTAAGTAGTTAAGCATTTCTTGTTGTCACCACCTACGCTAATGCCTCCTAAGCCAGACCACCCTTTAATCTTACATTCACCAGCTACCAATGTCTCGCTAGCCTACATGCTGTCTCAAGAAGATGATGACAAATGAGAACGTGTGATCTATTTTATTAGTTGAATATTTCTCAACTATGAAACATGTTATACACAAGCAAAATGAGAATGCCTTGCCAGATTCTTCGCAACCAAATGCTTAAGACATTACATGCTAAATCAAGAAACAAGGGTCATTGTAAAAACAAACCATTTACGAACTTTCCTCACGCAAGGGTCCTTGTCTAAAAAGGTTGGACACTTTATAACCTTAATGGGTGAATTCGAATTAACTTTTGTAAACCAGAAGTCCATTAAGGGACAAATCATTGCAGATTGGTTAGCTGATAACCCATTAGATGGAGGTGATCTAGTAGATCTGGACTTTCCCGATGAATGCATATATTACGTCGAAACTAGACCTCCCATCTCTGAATGTCCTTGGTATACTGATATTATTAATTATATCATGGACCATACATATCCAGAAGGTGCTACACCGCAACAAAGAAGGTGGTTACGCATTATTGTAGCTAAATACGTTATTATAGAACAAGTGCTCTATCGTAAGGCTTTCGATGGAATGCTTCTAAGGTGTGTTGACACAGAAGAATCCAAGAAGATTCTCCACGAATCTCACAGTGGAATATGTGGAGGCCACTTCGGTGGTCATGCCACCACTCGCAAAATACATCAGATGGGCTATTTCTGGCCCACTCTAGAACACGACGCAGTAGAGTTTGTACGCAAGTGTCATAAATGCCAAGAATTTTCCCACGAGATTCACATGCTGGCACAAGCTCTACAACCAATCGCAACTCCATGGCCCTTTTCTACATGGGGCCTAGATTTGATAGGGAAATTCTCTCCCTCATCTACAGATGGCCATAACTTCATAATCACGGCCACCGAGTATTTTACTAAATGGGTAGAGGCTATGCCTCTTACCACTGTACCAGGTGCCGTGATCGCCAAGTTCATTTTGAACCAGATCATTTGTAGGTACGGTGTCCCACAAATCATTATCTCAGATAATGGCACTTCTTTTAAGAATGACGAAGTCCGTGAGCTATGCAGTAAATTTAAAATAAACCATCATACAACCTCCCTATATTACCCTCAAGCCAATGGACAGGCTGAAGCAACAAACAAAACATTAAAAGCTATTCTCCTTAAAACGGTAAAAGAAAATAAACGAGATTGGCATTTAAAGTTATACCTGGCCTTGTGGGCCCACCGAACCTCAATAAGAACACCAACAGGAGCAACTCCTTTCTCATTGGTATTCAGAGCAGAAGCAGTTCTCCCACTTGAGGTTGAAATACCCAGTCTCTGCATCTCATTACAAGGGATTCTGGATGAAGACGCTTATAGAGAAGCACGTCTCTCCCAACTAGAAATCCTAGATGAGGCCAGGTTAGATGCTGAACAATGGCATAGAGTTTATGCTGACCAGATGTGCTGGCAGTATAAAAAAAAGGTCTATGAACGAGATATATATGAAGGAGATCTAGTTCTAAGACTAGACAGCCGGATTGATAAAAAGACCGGTGAAGGAAGGAAATTCTGGCCCAAATGGTTGGGCCCATACCGAGTCATGAAAGACTATGGAAATGGTGCATATCTCTTATGTACACTGGAAGGTGAGGAATTCAATGAAACAGTCAATTCCTTGCATCTTAAATGATTCTATGCATAAGCAACCGACACTATTTGTATAATTATATCTACATTGCATCTTCATGTAGTTAGGTTCATTTTGTCCACTTGTTTCATACACTTTTGTGATCAAGGAACTTATTCTCAAAGAAATTCATTACAAACTTCTGATGGTATTGACATAAGCATTCCAATCATACTTCTTCACTTTCATAATCACATCACCTCGCATTTTTGAATCATTTCATCAAATAAAGCTAGATATGACAAAGTCTTAATGGTAACCATACCAAGGTCTGCATGCTTGTTCTCACTTTTGGTTTCTTCCTAGGATAGGTGTCTTGCCTATGGTCTGTTCTAGAAGCTTCATAGTGTCACATCTATCCCATATGTATATCTCTTTGGAAATAAGAACATACTGACATTTTGCTCAAATAAATAAGTCAAATATAGATCAAACAGAAAATTTTATTTTTACACATTTCCTTGCCCTACCAACCTTCGGTGATGAGCTTGTGTCTCTTACTAGTGACGTAGGGTTGGGAAAGGATGGGAATGCCCTTACTCACCTGTACCTTGTCCATGGTGATAAGCCCACGCTTCTTACTAGTAGCATGGGGCAAGGTGTAGGGGGTCCTCTTGACAAATAAATGTTGAAGGTCATAAGTAAACAATTCAAATGAACCTTTGAAATCTTGAGTCAAAAACAAATGAATCAGATGTCCAAAATTCCAAGAGAGCTCAAAACCCTGAAAACCAGATTTTGTCTACCATGTGGCCATCTACGGATCTAAGTCTAAATAAACCACAAAGCAAGTAGCATTCTAAACTATGGAGTCACTTGAGTAGAGTAGGTTTGTAGCATCCTAATTTGGTTCCACCAAATCTTTGTCTATCTCTCATCACTACCATTCAACAAATTTCATAGCTTGTGCCCTTTCTAGCTCTCAGTGATGAGCCCTCGCATCTTACTAGTTGCGTGGAGTTAGGAGTGGGGCAAGTTCATCTGCTCATCATACTAGTTTATCATCTCATTTTGTCAAAACAAATATGAAGTACCAAAAAATTGCTTATAGAAACTAAAGTTCAAGATCACATTGTGTCTACATTATCATACATCAGCATCACGAAATACAAAAAGAAAGAAAGCACTTGTATCATTTGTTCTCCACTGCATACATTCTGAAAAGCATATAAAAACAACATTATAGTTTACATGCGGAAAAAAATCAAAAAATCATAGATACCAAGAGTCTGATCTAAAAAAAAAAAATATATATATATATATATATATATAATCAAGTTTCCTGTACAATGCCATCATGCACTAGGCATGGTCAAAATGCTCAAAGAGCCCGGGAAATACAAAATACATCATACAAACAATCTAAGAAAGCCAAACGGCCTCTCAACCCCTATGAGATCCCTTTGAGGGTGCACACCCATGTCTAGGACTCTGGCTACGCCGGCACTCTGAGTGCATGGAAGGCTCACGGATCCTGAGGAGCAGCTGCGGCCTCACCATGAGAGTGACTCCTCATCAAGACACTCTGTTGTCCTATATCCTGCCAACTCGGTATGAAGGGTAGTCACCATCCTGGCCACATGCCAGACAGGGGCAAAAACATCGGTATGCCTACCGGCTGCTGAAGGCTCCCCTACATCCATGGATAGCTCCGCATGGGTCTTCTCCATGGGGATCATTAGGGTATCAGTGCATACCTGGTGAATCAGGTCTCGCCACTCATCAGCAGTCTCTGCAAGCAAAGGAGAAAAACAAATTAGAAATAATCAAAAGATAGAAACAAAAGTAAACAAAAGGAGAGATAGCAACTAAGGCAATCCTAAACAAACCATTAAAGAGAAGGATGATAACTCACTTCAGATCTCTAGGCCTCCAAGAGGGATCTCTAGGGTCAGCACCTGCCACAGATGCCACCCACTGACTGATGTACTCCTCCCGTGGCTACAGGAGAAACATAGTGTCCCACTACGGACTCATCCTCTCCACCCAAGCCCTAAGAAAGTGGCTCCTCTAAAATCAGAGTCACCCTCTCCGCACTCTAGTCCACCCTCTCCACCTGTAAGATATCCTGAGTGTCATGCCACTCAGGATCATTATCCTCCTCTCCACCAAACTCACTAACCTCAGCCTCGGTCTCCTCCTCTATCTCTCCCCCTGTGAACTCCTCAGACTCAGAGTCTATATCAATGGGGTCGTCACTACTGTGGGCGGGACTGGCGGAAATCTGAAGGGTGCCTGAGGAGCACCGTCTCTCCCTTGAGTGCGTACTACCCTTCTAGCTACAATGGGGACACTAGGAGTAACAACGGTCCAACCCTGGCCTCTAGGACCTCCCCTAGCCTCCCGAACTGATTTGTATACTGGCGACCACTGGGGGAAGCATACCCACGTAAGGAAGGCCAAACTGCTGAGGCACTCAACCAAAAGGATGTATCTCCACCTTACCCTGTCCTGTCCACAAGCTGCCCTGTGGTGGAGCAAGAGATCAAAGTAAGATCCTCCTCACCCCATAACCCTGCCATGGCCTGATAGGGTGTGGCCTCCATGTCATCAGTGGTCAAGGAGGTGACTGGATGGTGGGGTGCTCTGAGAACCGACATATCTATCCATCTGGCTATCCTCACGGCTCTGAGGATCTGGCCACCTCTACACCTCTCCCATAAGGGATGAAACACTCATAGACCCCAACTCATAACTAGGGTCAGATGGCTCAATGACTGCCCCTATAAATGAACCACCTAGTACAAATCATGATAGGTGGTCCTAAGAATTTCGGCCCCATGGATGTAAATCCGGCCATGTCCCTCAATATGTGTAATAATGGGGGACCAGCAATATAGTAAGGTGTCTCCTCCCTTATCCCCAATCAATCTCGAGGCAAGGATCCCCATAATGGCTTGACGAATCAAGGGGATAGGCGGGTTAGGAATAGATCGGAACCTCACCCCCTTCTTTGAACCAGTGGAGATAACTGTTCTCCCATATATGAGGCCCACTATGTGCTATCTGAGCCCGTGACCCTGCTGTCTCAAGTGTGAGCTGTCTCCCGATGATCGGGCCCCCAAGATGCAGTAAACATCCTCCAAAGTGATGGTCCACTCACCCCTGACTCCTGGAAATCAGAAAGTGTTCCGATCAGCATCCCAATATGAAAACAAGTCACAAAGTATGTGACTAGAAGGTGCAACATGCGGGACCCGTGATATGCGCAATATACCGACCCTCTGAAGAGTGTCCTACTCATCCTGAGAAAGGGCATCCAATACTACTAGAAGCCAATCACACTCTCTCTCTCGGCTCCATCGGATATACTCCTCCTTTGCCTGCATACACCCAAAAACACACAAAAAGGAGTAAGTTAGTATTCAAATGACATTAGAAAAATCATGAAAGCAGGTAAGAATGCTAGAAACACAAAAATGAATTCAAATAAGTATTGTTTATGCATTCTGTGAAGGACCACCGCCCTAAGCAGGGTGGCGGTTCCGTAATCACCGCCTTAAAGGTGGCGGTCTTGTAACTGCCGCCCTGATCAGGGTGGCGGTCATGTCGTGTCCTGTCCTAAATTTCCACATGGGTCATGTGCCCTAAAAATGCCTAAAAACACAAAAACATGACCATTTTGACCAAAACAAAGCCTACCCATTAGGCATCCCCCCTAAGTGACCCTATTAAAACTGACATTTTCAAAAATAATCCCCCATGACAAAGATTTCACCATTTTAACATTTTGGGGATAAAAACGGTAAATCGAGAAAAACTAACTTGTGATTTCATGGGTCGGTGTTCCACTCATGGAGGCATGATCAAAATATCTTCCCAAATTTTTTGACTATACTCTTGTCAAAAACCATCACCGTGGGTCCCAGAGCTCAAAATCAATCAAATCAACATGCACAAATGAATAGGAAAATGGGCCCACTTTTATATATATAGCATCCTGACTTGTTTTGAATGCCCCTTTTCGCAGGTTTGGAGCACCGACGGAGGTAAGTTCTTATCCCCACACAAATGGTACGTCCTCATTTCATATTATTTTAGTATTTATTTTTCCGATCTATTTTATCTATCTGCACTTGAGTCCTCTTTTCATTTTGCAGGTAGCGGGAATTTTGGATGGCGTCATTTCGACACATGGGCGTATCAGGTATAAATTCTAACTTCCCATTTTGGGACCGCCATACTCGGACCCACCGTTTTACGCCTCTTCATGGCTAAAATGCTTCTCCGAGGGGGCAATATGTATGTAACCAAAATTGTAGGGTACTGTACCGTCAGAACACATGTTACACGTTGCCCCAATGATGATACAGGTCTTCTCACAAGGTGTGTTCGGGATCTAGAAAAGCTATCTAAGTATGCGTTAACATCCCGCATGCCACGCTTAGCCCCTGTCGTGCTTTGTTTTTCCCTTACCCCTCTTTTCCTTGCTTTTTGGTCTTCAGTGATGAAACCGCCGCCCTGACTTGGCGGCGGTCTCGTGACCGCCACCCAGGTAGGGCAGCGGTCCTGTAACCGCCACCCTGCTTAGGGTTGCGGTCCTTCACGCATTTTCAGGAATGTTCTTTTAACGTGACCCATGTAAAAAATCAATGTTTACCAACTTTTTTCACTGCCTTTGCTTGTATTTATGATTATGGTTCCCTGGAATAATGTTTTTGCATTGTTTATGGTTTAAGAGATCTAATTGGTTTTCACCTTTGGGTAAATAAGAATTCTATAAATAGCTGGTTTGTGCTCAAGCAAATGGCCCCTCAAATTTGCCTCTCAATTTCTCATTGTAATAGCTTAGTCTTTCAATTTTTCTTAGGATTCATAGTTTATTTATTACATGCATAGTTAGTGTTGTCTTGCTATTAGGAAGCCACATAATCTTCTTGTGCTAGTGTTGTTATTGTTTCATGCAATCCATTGGAGTAGGACAATTTAATTT
Organism: Taxus chinensis; assembly: GCA_019776745.2. Lineage (NCBI taxonomy): Eukaryota > Viridiplantae > Streptophyta > Pinopsida > Cupressales > Taxaceae > Taxus > Taxus chinensis. Next base: position 206,730,042 of record CM034157.1, read on the forward strand.
TTAGTAGGAAGCCATTAAAGTTACAGGTTTTGTTCTAGTCAAAAAGAATAGTTTCAGGTTCTAGATGTTTTGTGTCACATGACTCGCAATAAATCCCGCTAGGAATTACATAATCCAAGCTCTGTTCTCTTGTGCTATCCCTCTCCTACTCACATTCTATTCAGTCTGCATTCTAAGCTGCCATTGATTTTGATACCAACTTCCTGTTGATGCTAACATCACACGCTTTTCTGGATTCATGTGAGCACGAAGGAACGAGGAGATCACACTGAGGGGACAAAGCCACACACCATCGGATTCGCCACTGTTCTACAAAATCCAGGTTCAAGCTTTCAAAGTTCTAGTTAAAACATATCAAATAGAGTAGTTAATCATTTCATTTCAGTTAATTTCCACTTTCGATATTGCCAGGGAAGCTGTGGGGATTGATAGTTTCTGAGAAACTATGATTCACTCCTCACTTCTGAGGTAGGATCGAGAGTCTTTCAAATAGATTAGATTATTATCTAGTTATTTAGAATAGATTACACAAACTACACAGACAAGTAGCTATACTCGGTCTACTTTCTTTGTTTTAAATTACGTTATTAGTTTAGTTTTCAATTTCTAGATATATTAGATAATTGCTCTTTTCAACTTTGTTCAATAAGTTCATCAAAGACACAAAAATAGAGAAGTTAAATATACTGTAGATATACTTTACATAGTTAATTTTACTCTGTTATAGTTAGATTTACATTGTTGCTTTTGCATGACAATCACAGGACCTAGGGAGCCCAGAGAATACGTATTCGAGCCAATCGTGCCTCAACCCAATCTTATTACAACAATAAATGATATAGATCAAAATCTTAGAATCCAAGTCTTCCGAACAACAACAGACTTCCAACAGGTCAGGTCACAATTGAGAGGGTTAAACGTAGAAGACAACCAAGCACACACATTTTGGTCAAATCAGCCAAACTATAGGTTATCCTAGACAAACATCCGCATGACTGTAGAAGGATTTGAAAGAGAGACAAATATTCGGGTGCGATCCTTTAGTTCCACAGCCAGATGCTGGAGACACCCTCACTAGATATAGATACCAGCTTAAGAATTCAAGTTGCTAGAATGCACCTATGAGGTATTTTGAGAAAATCACACAACTTGTTGATTCTAAACGTAGAGGCTGAGAAAGGCATACGATTACTGGATACTAGGGATTAGGGACTTGATCTCCGCGTATGACCATTGACAGGACCACAACAACCACAAGTCTACGGTTGTGATCCACAAACCCTGCACAGCCTAACGGAATCCACAAGAGAATATAGACATTGACACTGGCCTATGCACATTAGTATTTTAGATCTACTCCGACTTCCACCTATCATCATTGCAACAATTATCCCTACTATACACAACAGCTAACGAAGCTAGAGAATTTATGGACTAGGCCAGAGAATCAGACCGTATAGTCCACTATATATCCATCATCCACCATATGACCCTTTCAGGAAAAATACACCAAACCATTCCCGGTTATTTTCCACGCATCCCACAACCCATAGATTGAATCACGCCAGAGCTCGATATTGATTGGAGCCTTCGAGCAGTTCATCCTTGCCGATCCAATCTATCACACCAATCCAGGTTAGAAGGGCCTTCTTTGCCTTAGATTCGCAAATACCATTAGTGTGCGTGTCAAAGATATTAGACTCCCTAACTAGTTTGTACCTATACACCACATATATTCTACCCCCACCGACTGTCTCGACACGGCCTAGGGAGGTCGGGTGTGCGGAAGAGTCACTTGTTGATTCTCACGCTCGCCTGTTTCTTTTCCGACGTACAGCTACCTAAAGCTGATGAATAAGTTAACAATGGTGGTGACTAAAAGTCCTCTACATCCATATAGCTAAATGGAAGACATGTATCAACACCATTCATGCGCAGCCCTCGATGCACTATATGCCTCAGATAAGCTTGCCTACATGCATGCCCAATCCTTTATCCACATTATGGACCCATCACATCTCATCTGCAAGTGGAAAAATGCTCTCCTTGTTCTCCTCGTGAAAAGTCCCAGTCAACAATCACATGAGTAGTCACTTGTAGGGGAAACACCTAATTTGCAAATGCCCTCGTAGATTTGACATATAATGGCAGAAGTTCCATGAGAAATACGGCATATGGAACTATGGTCCGCAGATTTTTTACCTGAAGTCTATAATTCATATGTTCCCATTTTTTCCATTACTCTGAGGGTTTAGTATGAAAGATACACCATAGGTATTTTTTCAATCAGAGTGAAAAGCCATCCTCTATAGGCTTGATATGGCTTACATATAATGGACCATAGCCCTATACAATCCAACATCAATCTGTAAGTATCAGTGTGTATCTTCCTGCTCCACACACCTACCCATCTTCTGGTCTCACCCACTCTGCACGCGGCCCTCCAAGCAGCCTTAATATCTCAATGTGCACATAGGCCCATACATGTAGCAAGGTGGTAGCTCCTATTCCACCCCCATGCTCTTCCTATGTGAACCTGTATATTTCTATGTACAAATGAGCCAATACACATCATGCCCATGCATATCACATACCATCCTACTCTATATATTGATAGATATCATGCATGTTATACAATATTCCTACACCACCATCATCCACTACCACTAATGAAGTAATCACAATTGTAATGAACTTATGTAATCATGGAAAAACTGATCTCAGTATGGCATCCAAGCTAATACGGGTCTCAATTTGTAACTGTGTCCCTATAAAATTTTGCCTAACTTCTCTCATATATCTTTGTGCATCCTCTACGGCCATTAGCTTGACACTATCACCCATAATTGGTAGTCACAATATGTGATATGCATCCACAAGGGTCACAGTCATATCCCTAGTAGGAAACCAAAAATTACATGTGTTTGTTCACAATCGATTACATAATGTAGTAATCATCGACATATTATGGGGTACATCCCTCATTCTCACTATGTGTTACAGGCCAACATGATCTAGTATATCCCACTCATTGTCTAATAACCCTAATCACACCAACGTACTCAAGTGTCACCCTTCACGGAATTCTCTCGAATGGATAACCCTCGACACAACACAAACCTGCAATAAAAACACAATGTTAGTACCTCATATATATTGCAAAAATAACAAATTCTAACATCAGAAAGCACCAAATTTCGCATTCATCACATTCTGGGTTCGAAATAGCCTCCTGGGTCACCAACACGTAGGAAAGGGAATGTGGCCTCTTAGGAGTAGGTCACTAGCACCTAGATCTGAGTGATGACATCTTGAGGTATGTTAGTGCCTTGGCTGCTCTTTCCCAGGTTAGAAACAATTATAAATTTAAAAACACAAATTTCACAAAAATTCACACAAACAAGATCATTTTAACACATTTTTTGAAAATAATCATACTCAGAAACTTCATTTTCATGCGCGATGCCACATCCATCACCGCCATCTTGAATCAATCCAATATCATTGTTCTAATTTGTGACATCTTGACACACTTAGCACTCGAAATTACACTCAATAAAGGATAAAATGAAGTCCCTATTTACTTTTACTCATTACTATATATAACACTTTTCTCAATACCTAATTTGTTATAGTCATTATTTAGGCTCATTGTCCACCTAATACATGCCACATGTTTTCACTCATATCTTGAGCTCCAATACATTATTTTCTTCCCCGTTTGCGCCATTCGGTTCAACATTTATGTAACTATCATCTGCTACACATTCCATAGTGTTATATGGAAATCTTGTACATCTTCAATTAGATATACACGTACTATTGTAATATTTACTCACTTTTACATCATTTTTCATCTAATTTCGGCTCAACATTCATTCTTTTTGTCACTAAACCATTCAATGAAAGGAGGGCATAGAATCAAGATCACTCTATGATCCCCCTGACATTGGTACATGATCACGATCATTTAAAGTATCTAATTCATCATTATCAAAAATATGCTCACACATTATGTGACATTTCACACTACATTCTAGGGACTCCCCCTAATGACCTAATAGGGGGGCAACAAGTGAAAAAATATCTCCATGAATAATCTATCATACATATTCAATCTTGGGAAAATTTCTCACTTCTCAAAACAAACCAATCAATCCACATAGAAAAGTGTATTTTACTACTCCTCCTAGACGACCTTACTTGGGAGCTGCATCACTAGTTTCCTAGATGACCTAACATGGGAAAATCATTCTACATTTTTTATCGCTTCTAGATGACCTAACATGGAGGCCATACAAATCATGGTGACACTCATGGATTGGGGGAAATGAGACGTCAGTACCCTTCCTAAACTGATCTTATATGGGTTTTTCTCATTGGATCAAAATGAAAAAATGGTCTTTTTTCACCTCCATCGACTAAAATCTTTGAGGATGTAGTCAAAATTGGAGGGTAAAACTATACCTCTATTCGTAACACTCTTCCTTGGGTGGGAGGATTCCCAAATCTTTAATTTTTTCACACATACAAACATGTTGGGAACTAATCTATCCCTACCATGCCTAATCTCCATCAAGCAACAATTCAAAATATCTAAAGCGCTCGCAATCAAACCATCAATTTTTTGAGGTGCTCCCCAAAATGGCTCACATGTAGACAAAAAATACTGCACTTTAGACATTATTTAGTCCCATTATCATACTATTATTTAGAAGGTTTTTATCTGAAGAAAGTACTAATTAACCCCCATCTTTTGGCCATCTTACTTTATTTTCTTTCATCATTTCTGACTTCTTATACACATATGCCCAGTCATCCTTCAACATTTTGCATCATTTTAGATTTGACTGGGGAAACCATGCTACTATTGGGGCACCTGTGGGTGCTCTGGTCCCACCAGGGGCACCCTGATCCTTTTTTAACTTTCCGGCAACCTTTTGGGCACTTTCTAGCCATTTGAGTTTCTTACGTTTTTGGTGGTTGGCCATTTCAAGGTTAATTAAGGAATTAGATCAAGAAAACCCTATAAATATAAATTTAAGATACCATAATGATGGACCAAGCACTAGTGACTACTATCATCCACCTAGAGTTACACCCATTTGTATATCATTTGTATCTATTATCTCTATCATATGGGACAAGGATGGTTCAATATGCATCACACAATCATATGATGGGATTATATTATATTTCATGAACCATTCTACTACATTATACATCTAGTTATTACTCACTACATCACAAAGTGTGACTGGCATAAGAGCACCTAGGGAACATGATGCACACAAACACGAGAACTACATTTGGGTCCTTAATCTAGTGCAATAATCAGTTAGTAAGCCCATTGTTGTGGCAGTTGAGGTCATACCAACCCATTCATTTGTATTTTTATTTTTTTAGGGTTTTAGATAGTCACAGGCGCCTATTTCAAACTATCAGTTTAGGGTGCCCGTAAGTGACCCCTTCCCATTTCCAGGTGCACCTGATGTGACACATAATGAGGGTTTGAGACCACTTCTAGATCTCTAAATTTTTCTAGAGCTTTACGTTGACGACAGTCTGTTCATTTGTATTTTCTAATTTTCAAACTCTAGGTGCACCCAGTTGGGATCTTTGTATTCCAATCCAACTAATTATCTCAGATTTATCTCTTATTTGTAACTATGGTCGTTCATACTTTCTAGCTTAATTTGTTTGGGTTTATTTATGTGACTTACATTTCTTATTTATTTATTGCTACATAGAAATTAGAATTAGGCATACCTATCTTCCATATTAGGGTTCTTACTCATTCATTGATGAACTTGACTTGTTTCGACCACTCTTACGATCCTCAATCATTTGATTGCATTTTTATCCTCCTAGGATCTTCTCATCATGATCATTTCTATATCATGATTTTCATACTTATCAACCCATTTTTAGTTAATCATTTTGGTAAACCCAATGTTTCGCACTTCCTTTTAATCTTCATCTGGATATCATTTACAATACATGGCTTAGATTCCTATTTTCTTTGCACCAACTATTTTCTTTTCAGGCTAATAGTTAGTATTCCAATTTTTGACTTTATGAAAATGCACATCCAACCTTCTGTACATCTTTTCGCATTAATAATATGGGATTCAAATCAACTATAGTTGACTAATGGATATGAGCTTAACCTTTGCATGCTATCATTCATCAAAAAATTTGCTCCACGTTGCATCTATCCCTAATCCATCTATTCATGAGCATGCTCCATCTATTTCTTCTAAGGGTATTATGACTTTGCATATTGAATCAACCTAAAAATATGCCCTAAGATCTTCTCTTGTCATGAATTTTTGCGTAATGCACCAGATTGACATAACATGCTAGAAGTTTCCCTCCATGCCATTCATATTAAAAGTGATAATTATGTAGTGGCATTTGCACATCTTATACAGTCTCTTCGTAATTTACCATGATGTTATATCTTTCACAATGATGATTGATCGTCACCTTTTGCTAAAAGCAATTGTGTGCTCCTGATCTCAATTACTACATTTAATAGAACATACTTGACCATTAAATGACTCAACCCATTGATATTTGATCAGATCTCAATTTATGGACTCATTCTCTTTTAAAGAAACTAGGTATTAAAGATAATTTAATTTCTAAGCATTCTACCCTCATTCATGGTTATAATTCTACCACTTTCTCATGCCTATGGACTATCTCATTACATATTTAGGTTGTGCCTCAGACTATCTCACCAATTTTTATGTTATCAACAACTCCTTTTAGTTTAATCTCTTGTTAGGTATGCCTTGGATTCATGAATCACACTTGCTTAGTTCCATCTACTATTCACCAATGTTGCTCAAGTTATTTCATGATGGCTATGAACATACTTTCACCACCGATTCAAAGCCATTAAAATATTGTCGCATGGATCCCATTACCACTATTCCCATTGCTTAACCTATCGCAATGTCTTCCATATACAATACTTTCGATACATGCTGAAACTTGGTCATTCTAGCACTTCACAGGCTCTCTTATTACCAACATAAGGATTCATCCAGCTATCTCTAATCACACTTGATACTATTATTTCAACCATGGTTGGGTTATATTTTCCTATTGCAATGTCCTTCTCCACCCATCGTGGAACCCTCTTATTACTCCATCATGGTGCCACCTACCAACATACTTTGATAATGATGAATATAACATGGATGATGCTCACACTTACGGTTCTGAGGATCCTACTGACCAATTTGACACATCAAACTTACTTATGAAGTCATTAGGAAACTTCAACATTTTACTCCATCTTGGCACCTTTTACGATCTTATTTTCAAGAAACCTTTATGGCCACAGCTTGGGTGAATTACACTATTTCAATACCCCTCACCTATACTAATATCTATGGTAATATACTCAGGGGTATGTAAATCCAGTTAGATGCTATTTCATTCTATCATCCTTCCATGGGATGACACACCTTGTTTCCTCCTTTTGTATGCATACTATTTATCAATAAGGTCCTTTTTCGACACATCCATTAACATATTCTATTCTTAGAAAATATTTTTACATACATGCATTTTGGTTAGGTTTCACTATGACACCTTAATGACATCTTACCACCTCTCCATTCACCACATCTTTAGCATGGCTATTTTCACATTACGATAAATTATGGCTTGCATGTCTTTCATTTGATGGTATTTTATTGTCTACCCCTGTTTCCAATCACACTTATCGAATAAGTCCTAACTTGACTATATTGGTGGGTATCAATATATTACTCATCACTCTTTGCTAACATTTCGTATGCCTTTTGGCAATATATCTATTCATATTGATTCTTCTCCTGCATACGATCCAAATATCTCTCATTACCTGATGACGTACGGTCTGTCCACCAATCACCTTGACTAATGAGGGAATATGCAATGAATGTTTACACACTACAAACTACACAATGGGTACCCTATATGACCCTCCTTCACTCTATCGCACATAGCTTATCATGTTTCTGATGTTTCCTATAGTAGCATCTTTTGTATTATGACAATGATTATATCACATTAACAACGTCGCATAGTCATATTCTCTACTCATACACTATGGGGACATAGAATTAAATACCCCCCTCACTCATATTAGGGTATTATCAAATCTCTCATCATGCTCATTATCATTTACTCACATCACTCATATAGTACTACACATGATTTAGCATTCACCCTACACTCATCTTAGAATGATCACATATTTCATAGTCACACATAAATTCAAACCATTGTCGTTACCCGATGACACACTCGTTGATTCTATGGTTAATTCTTGACTATTAGGGGGCATACAACAAATTAACCCCACTCACTACACTATAAATACCACACATCCACATATTAGATTATGAATTCTACTTTTACCACTCTACAATGCATTTAAACATTTCACATCTACATGTCATGCATCGTACTAGTATTCATCATACTTGGTTGCATACCTAATCTACTTATACTTTTACATGTTACTGCTTCATACACATGTTAGCACATATATATCTTACTATGTCATTATCTATACATACACACATTGCATCATTTACTTTCATATCAAACATCCCACATATCTTCATGGGGGCATCCGATTATCATCACTACATATCGCATTGTTTACGCGCTTCACTCACATTACCCTATGACACACTTTAGTTCCTTGGTCCATACTCAACTATCAAGGTTTACAAATCAAATGGACCTTACATTCATCACACGTTTATTATCCAACCTTTCATCATGGAAATTTTTTAGGATAGTGACAAATGCTATAGGTAAAACTATCACTTAATCTATTCATCCTATAGTTGTATATACTTTAGGCTACATTACCACTCCCTAATATTCATCTTGTAGTAGTATACGCTTTATGCTACATCACAACTCCTTATTATTCATCTTGTAGTGAACCCACACTTTAGGGCTAAATTATCACTCATACATTCATTTTATCTTGATATACGCTTTACATATAAGGTTCATAGCTTACACATTATATTCTATATGTCGCATATTTTCATCACTACACATAAATATTCATCACATGTGTGCCTTTATACTAACACAGCACATTCAACCATTTCCTGATGAGGGCACAATTCGTTTACGGTTCATTATTTATTCCTGATTTGAAAAAAAAATTAACCTCACTTACATACATTTCCATTCATTCATTAGGGGGGCATCATTTGGCTCCTATCATTCCATTTTTCATACAATATTACATCCATCCACAACATAACACATATTATGGTTTCTTTTACTCTTTCTTACTTTTTCTTGTTCATGGTCGCTTTATTACACATGCTAGTTTATCTTACTTATATGTCATTTATCTATACCTAGACACACGTGTGCTCAATGAGTTTTTCTAGTTGTGATCATAGATACAAGGTCTAGTTACATGCAACATTTGATAGTTCAGAATCTTCTAACTTCCTACAAAAGTCAGCTAGGGGCATCCAAATTCATCTCTTATAGGTGTTATGCATTTCATTTTGAATTTATCACTTTACATTACCTGGTTATACAAACTTTTGACATAGATAGTTATCTTTATACACATGCTAATGGGTTTTTCATGTGGAAAATTTATTATGGAGGGATAGTTTTAGTTCCAAACTTTTTTCATTACATCATCTGTTATTGTTTATTCTTCATAGCTAGCCTTGCCCTGATGTTTGGTGTGCACACTTCTTTATTTTTAAGTGGCCATGATGGCCTTACATGTTTTACTCATCATGGAGTGATGTCCCATGTTTGCAGTCTGATTTAAAAATTTACATACTTTCTTACATGATGTGTTTACTTGTACTTACATTAGTAGCTTTGACATTATCTTGATCATTACATTCTATTTTGTTCACTACCAAGAACTAAGTGTTTCACTTGATTCTAGAGCATTTCTTCGAATTTTGATGAAACAGATAAGGGTAAAGGGCTAGGAGGAATACCTGTTGAAATGTTGGTTGTAGGTTGTTGTGCACGTATGAATTCTTGATCCACATCTGATCGTGAGAGCTTCCTTTTTGCTTGGAGGAACTACCTAAAATGGAAAACAAGACCACCAAATAAAAGTTAAACAGTATATGCAATGGACTACCTAGCGTATGCTAGATCTGGGAAGTGTGATACTTCCTAGATGACTGTCAATCCATTGTTTAAAAACAACTTAATGCTGGTAATAAAGGAAATCCTACTGTAGTTAAAATGATTTAGGTATCTCATTCATCTACAATAAGCAAATTCATTCACAACAGGCTAAGCTATGACTGAATCTGAAGGTCAAGGTCTCTGTCAAGAATACAGGTATTGGTTAGGGTCAGGTTTTGGACTGTTTTGGGTATTGGGTAGAGGTTGGAAGCTATGTTCTTGGTTTCTGGTATAAAACATAGAGACTGACGTTATTCTGGTATGATCGATGTCAGTTTAGGTTAACCGGTGACGATTATGGGTAATCGACGTCGGTATGGTCGAGATACAGGAAACCAAATAAAAACTTTTGGGTGACAGATCTGAGGCTAGATGAAATGGAATGGCAATGGTCAAGGTTTGTGTGGGTCTCAGGTATGCACATAGGAATGATTAAAATCTAGATATAGGACAGTTCAAGGGTGTGGGTAAAAGGATGGTCAAGTTTGCATGGAGGTAAAATAGTGGTGGAATGGAAATGGGAGTAGAAACTAATAACAAAGTAAAAGAATCTACCAAATGATAAATGGAAGTGTTGGTTAACAAAGCACTTACTGTTTGTACGAGCTTGATGTCTAGTTGGAAATGGTGGGTGATCAAATGGAAGGAACTTGGTGTGGTGTTGGTGCTTCCCCGGATGCTCCCGTGAAGGAAAATGGCTATGTGGTTTCTTCAGGTGCTGGCTATGGATGCTCTGATGCGTGTACTAATGCTGGTTCTACTTGCATGTAGCTCTGGTTTCGTCACTTGTTCTCAAAAGATGTATCTATCTCTCAAAAAATGTGCCAACCTTGAAATAAGGTTGTTTTGGGGTTAAATGGTAACCAACGGTGGTTCTGGGTTAACCGGCGACGGTTTAGGGTAACTAGCATTTGTTAGGGTGGGATTTCCTAGGTTTACTAAACTAGGCAGACTCCCTTGATTTTCTGGGATCTTATTCGTTTTGCTCCACGGATTAGAATGGAAGCCTCCTTCTAACATGCGAGAATGTGGTTAGAGAGAATATAGGCTTTGATTTTTAGGGTTTGGGTAGGTCTTAGTTAATTATGGCAACTTACTAAGAATAGGTCTTAGGGTGAGTTGGCTTGATGAGGTGTCTAGGTGAGGTGGATATGTGGACAGTATCCAATTAGGATATTTAAATAATAAATATTGGTGAGGATAATGAATTAATTTAATTAAATTAATTAAATTAATATTAGAGTGGGGTGAAAGGGGCCATGGTTAGGTGAATGTTTTTAAGGTGTTTATTTGACGATGGACCAAGGAGAGTGTGACCCAATTTTGGTGTCTACATTTTGCCCCTTTTTGTTGTGTAGCTTGTATTGGTAAGTGATGCTGACAAAAATAAGATGTGGTTGCCCCATGTGTGGGTGAAGGTGATCCCCCTCAAACCAGGAACTGATGAGGTAGAAGGTAGAATCGGTGAGTGGTTTGATAAAAGGTGAATGTGATGAAGAGAAAGGTGGAAAATGGGGTAAAAAGGGAAAAAGGTCCACTCAGGTAATCTAGGTAATGGGTCAGGGTCAAAGGTAGTAACAGTCAAAGCACACACATGTATAAACTACAGCATGGTACCAGGTTGAAGAGTAGGAAAACTCTACATTGTCTAAGGTCGATAGGTTTATCCAAACAAGGTTGAGGTGATTTGGTATCCAAGGTATAGGATATGGTCAGGAAACATGACGCAGGTTAGGTGTAGGAATGTTTAGGTATGTTCCAGTACACCAAAGGTTGGGTCAGGATAAATGGTCATGGAAAGAGGCAAGGTAAGGTCATTAGGTCAATCAACATAGGTAACAGTGCCGCAAGGTATACGGGCACATGAGGTCAAGTTCAGTAATGTTCCAGGTCCTAAGTATCTAGGTCACGAAATGGGTAGGGATGAGGTATGGGTAAAATAACGAGTCCCTGAATGAGGACAAGGTGAGGGGGTAAAGGATAAGGTCAAGAAGGTCAAGTGGTGTGGCCAAGTGAGGTGAGTGTAAGATAAAAAAGGATTCAGGTCAAAAATTGGGGGTAGGGGGTAGTGGGTAGGAAAAATACTAAGAAGGTAAACTGATGATGGTTGTAAGGAACTGATGTCAGTCAAGATGGACCAACCATGGTAAGCTAGGGCACATGAGGTGACTGATGTCAGTTAAGGGTAAACTATGGTCGGTCAAGGGAGTAGGTATAAAAAGAGTAAGGTGACATTGAGGTTGGGTAGGTGGAAAAGTCACACTTGGTCAAAGGTTTAGGGAATTCATGGGGATAGGTGAAAGTAGTAAAAGAGACTAGGGTGGGGAAATAGGTGAATGTTGGTGGAGTGTACATAAAGGGATAGGGTGGAGCTATTAGGGATAGATGTGTAGGAAACAGGTAAGGTTGGGGAGAGGGTCAAAATGGAAGTAGGGTGAGGGATTGGGGTGTGAGGTTTAATAGGTGAGGTTGGTAGGTTAGGGTTGGTCAGGTTTATTGGGTAGGATAGGGTAGGTTAGGGTTGGGATTGGGGTAAGCAGGTGTAGGTTGGGGTGGGATGTAAATAGGTAAGAGTTGATATTGGTTTGGGTCAGGGGTAGGGTAGGTAGGTGAGGTTGGAATTTGGAGTAGAGGTAAATAGGTGGTGGGTATGGGTGAATGTAGATATGGTTGGGTTTTAATAATGTGATTGTTTTATTGGATGTAGGTGAAAGCCCATGGATGAGAGAAAGGGTACCACTCCTACTCTTGACAGTTCATGGGGTGCAGTGACGGTTAAGGAGTGGAGTTGTGACATGTCATGGAGTTGGGCGCTAATTGGGGTCGATGCTACCGGCATGTAGTCTGGCAGCTGAGTTGATGGTCACCCTCATCAATAGATGGGATTCGGTAACCAACACGTTCCACCTACCGATGGGTGAGATGATAGCCACCCTGGAGGATGTGTACAAGATCTTACGGTTATATAAATTGGGTACACAAGTATATTTGATCTCCTCAGAGGCATCGGAGGAGTTGATGCTAATGGTATTTAGTGAGGGGATGGAAGATCTGACATTTCATTACGTCAGTCTGAGCTATGGAGAAATGTACCTAGCCCGTCCAGAGGAGATGAGGCTAGTAATATTACTGATGGAGGCAGTATACTTTTTTACACTACCAGATGTAAAGGGTGGGAGGATTCCCATGATCACTGATGGGAGTATTACATGACATGATGATGGATAGGACCTGCTTTGCATGGGTGCACCAACATTCCTAGTGCAGCTATACAAAGAGCTATGGGTGTATGGGCGGCTTCGTAGGTTCAGCCTATGCTACACTTTTATTCTTCATTGTTGGGAATACGAGCACATTGTTGTGTTCATCAGATTGGGTATGCCCTGGGTAGATGCATTTTGAGCTAGGTTTTGTTCAAGTGGGGTACAGGTGATGGGTGCCATGTTATTGGAGAGTAGCGAGAAGACTGGGCTATTCATGATGTAGTCATATTACCAGGCGGTTATTGGAGGGATTTTCTAGGTAGACATTATCTGGAGACCATATGTGGGTATCCCTCATACAGATAGATGGAAGAGAGTTAGCTAGTGGGATTGCAGATTTTAGATGGATAGAGGGGCATGCCATGTAGGAGAGCACGAGATGATCCCAGTTGACTAGGTTAGACGGTAGTTTAGGCTACATAGGATATACCACCACCCTTCCCATAGTACCGGAGAGATGATGTGGAGAGACCACTGCCACAACCATAGCCGACAGTACCTATCGGGTAGGAGGAGCAGGTTATAGACCGGTGGATTGATGATGCCGAAGTGACGGACATGTATAGACAATGGTGGGTGGCCCATCTATGAGCAGTACCTCCCATAGGTGCAGGGTAGCTAGATTTAGCCACAATCACTGTGTAGAGAGACGCCCTACAAGGGTAGGTGGTGACCCTGATTACCTAGTTGGGGATGGTACAGGGGTAGTTAGTAGCTTCAGAGGTAGAGGTGGCTGCATTACATGTGCAGGTGGCCAGTCTATAGGCCCAGATGGCCCAGGGTGGAGATAGAGATGGAGATGAGGAGTAGGTAGCCACCCTACAGGTGTAGTTATAGGTTTACAGGGCCAATTGGCCACTGCACAGGCATAGATTCAGGCACTACAGGATCAGGCACAGGCACAGGGTGTGAGGCCGATGGCACCTCACATAGGCACTCGGGATAGGGTCCCAGTTCATAGGCAGGGGTGGGACAAGGTCCCCAGGATAGGTACAGGGGCCGAGGCCTATGGGGCCACCAAAGACCGATACCAATATCCAGGTTACGTGATGTCTTAGGGGAGGCCAAATATTACCAGGATCAGTTGATGGCGGAAAGGATAGATTTTCTATCCTATGGAGAGTACAGGGCACAACAGGCCTCAAGTGAGAGGACTAGATCCCATACTCACAGCATGGAGAGCACAGGGGGTCATCAAGCCCCAAGATAGGATCAGGGTGAGGCCACCAGCTCACAGAGGCCAGCTCTAGGTGATGTACTAGCAGGGGCCCGACCATGACCTATGGTGGGTGGTGAGATGTTATCAGGCCGCCAGACAGGAGCCGAGGAGGAGACAGGAGAGACTGATATGGAGGATGTCTGACAGGATGATGCCTGATGCACATCCCTTTATTTTGATGTATTTTGATTCATTTTTTATATATACCAGCCTGTGTGCCGAAGAGAGTGAGGATGTATGAGAGTTTTGTATATTTTTGAGCATATACCGGCCTGCGTGCTGAAGATGGTGAGACTGTATATGAGAGTTTTGAGAGATTTGATTATATGTACCAGCCTACGTGTTGAAGATATTTTTATGTATATGGAGACACATGATTGGATATTTTTATTTATAGAGATGATGATGATTATGGTCATTATGTGTATACATGGTTATGGTTATCTTGCTATTTTGATGTGTATATGTTATGGCATAAGTAGTGTAGGCATTTAGGTTAGGTCATAGGCATGGTCAGTCAGGTTATAGGCATGGTTGAGTTAGGTTGTGGTCTAGGCATGGATTGAGTTAGGTTTTAGGCATGGTGGAGTTAGGTTGTAGGCATGGTTGAGTCAGGTTTTGTTTTAGGCATGGATTGAGTTAGGTTTGGTCTAGGCATGGATGAGTCAGGTTTAGGCATGGATGAGTTAGGTAGGCATGGGTGAAGTAGGATGGTTGAGTTTGTAATTCATTAATTTGTGCAATGAATGATGATATGGGTCATGGTTAAGATGTTTTATAGTACATGCATGATAATGGTAAGGAAATGGTAGACATAATGAATGGATGTTGGATGATGATAAAGGTGGAAAACAATTTGTTGTTTGATGGTTTTTAATTTCTAATTATTGATATAAAAAAAATTTAACAAGGGTAGAATATGATTTAGGAAAATGAAAGATGAATTGGTTAGGGTAGAGAGTGGCCGAGCTAACCTCCAAGGGCCCCATGCCCTCAGAGTGCTACCTACATAGTCCCGGTGAAAAGGGACCTCAGGCCGATGTAGTTCTCCCATAAGCTAGGGAAGAATGTGAGGAGGTATGAGTATGGGTGGGTATGTTATAGGCATGATTGAGTCTAGGTCTATTAGGTATGGGTGAATTGTGGGCACATTGGTATAGGTGATTTTGAGTTGATTATGGGGAAAGAGGAGAAAATTACCCAAAGATAAGCGTCGAGGATCGAGTCCTGTATAAGGTAAACAATATGTAATGAAGAAGTTTAAAATGATAAGATGAGGCAAGAAAGCCACCTGATTGGTTAGGATCATAACGAGTAGGTCATACCTTGGATGGGTGATGAACATAAGACCCTAAAGACATTGCATGATTGATTATTCTAAAGGTGAAAAAGTAGTCACATGACCACCAAATGTCACGGTTCCAATAGGTCCCTTGAGGTGGTAGGAAATGAAAGTGTGAATGGTGAGAGGGTGAAAAGTGGTTAGTTTTTATATGGTACTAGGTAGCATGCCTTTTTGGCAAGAGATCCAAGGTCACAATGGGAAAGTCCATGACTAAAAGGATTTTTGTTTTGACTGATATTTGAGATAGACTGATCGATGCGGGAAGTCTATATGGGATGAGGAAATTAACTCCTTGAGGTCTTCGTGAAGCTGATCGATGCGGGAGGCTTCAGATTCTTCTCTCTCTTTTTTTCTTTTTTCAAAGAGGCTTTACATAGTTGTCCTTCGAGGGAGAAGTCTATTTATAGCAACGATTGTAGAGAGAAAGATGTCCTTTTGAGGGAGTCATCTTTTTATTGGAAGTTTGACTCAAGGAGTTGGATCCCATGTGAGGGATTTTAAGTCATGGACAAGACTAAGGTGAAGAATAGGATTCTTGTTCAGAAAGTAAGGTGAAACGACCATGGGATCTCATCTAAAGGTAGATGAAAAGTATCCATGAGAATCATGCTATGTGCAGCACCGTGGTACACATATTTAAGAGAAGATAAAAAGTGATGGGTATGCACATGATTCTTATTTAATCATTGGTGATGGCGTAGGAAGTGGATAGCGCTCAAGGGATGAGCATGGAAAGAGGCAGAAGGTGAGGTAGGACTAAAATTCAACAATAGAATGGTCAAAGATGCAAGGCGTTAAGGGGCTTAGGTTTGGGTTTACCCTCGAGTGAAGATAAATGATAAGCACCTGATCCATAAGTATGAGTCACAATGTATGGTCCAAGCCAATTAGGAGAAAATTTTCCCCGTTTACTTTTTTCTGCTTTGGTTACATGTTGATTTTCTTTCAGGACAAGGTCACCGACTTGGAAGGTTCATTCATGGACACATTTTTCATAGGCACGTTTGATACATTTTTGGTAAACTTGAAGATGGTCAAGAGCATTAAGATGATGTTCATCTAATAACTCAAGTTGTGCTAAATGGTCCTGACGAAATTCATCATCATTGAGCATGTCATGGAGAGAAATGCAGAGTGAGGGAATCTAGACTTTGAGAGGTAGAAAAGCCTCTGTACCATAGACTAGAGAAAAAGGTGTGGCAGTAGTGGAAGTGTGAATACTAGTGTGGTATGCCCACAGGGTGAAAGGAATGTGCGTATGCCAGTCCTTCCCAGTATCGTTAACCACTTTCATGAGAATTTTGTTCAGGGTTTTATTGGTGGATTTGGCTTGGCCATTGGTCTTGTGGGTAATAAGGTGATGAGAAAATTAGTTGAATGCCGAAGGCATTGTAAAGTTTTCGCAAGGTTTTATTTTTGAATTGTTTTCCGTTATCAGTGATGAGGTGATGTGGGACACCAAAGTGAACAGATGATGTGATGATTGATGAACTCACATATTTTCTCAGCTTTTGTGGAGATGAGAGGTATGGCTTCAACCCATTTTGTGTAGTATTTGGTAGCGGTGATGATCCATTGATGTCATTGGGAAGAATGGGGATTGATCTCTCTGACAAGATCCAAACCCCATTGAGAGAAGGGCCAAAGGTCACGGGTGACCTGTAAGGCATGACTGGGTGTATGATGAAGGTTGGCATGTTGTTGGAATTTTACACAATGCTTGACGTAGTGCAACAATCATGGTTGAGGGTCAGCCAGTAATAGCCTAGGTGAAGAATATGCTTAGCAACAGCAAGGCCACTGAAGTGACCTCCACATATGCCATCATGAACTTCCTTAATGGTATAAGGAATTTCAGAACTCGTAAGGCACCGTAAGAGAATGCCATCGAAGCCACATTTGTAGAGGAGGCCACCCATGATGATGTAATGAGAGACCTTTTTAAGAAAGGCATTGTCCATTACGAGTGAGGTCAGGAGGCAAGATGGAATGGGAAAGGTAGTCTGAGTATTGTTTATACCAAAGGTCACTCGGGTCAGGGGTAGTGGTTCCAATGGAGTAAACCTCATGAGGTAAATAAGAGGGTGATTGGAGTCTTTGTATGGTGACAAATATTTTAGAATCAGCAGGTGAAGCGGGGATTTGAGAAGCCAAGCAGGCCATGGTATCTACAAATTTTTTGGTTGAATGTGGGATGGTTTGAAGGGTGTAGTGGTTGAAGGTGGTCAAAAGTATGTCTACGTGATGTTTATACTTTTGAAGTGTCTCATTATGACATTGGTATATACCATTGACTTGGTTTATGACCAATTGGGAATCACCAAAGATGTTGATGGATTTGACATCCAAGGCATAGGCAGCTTGGAGACCTAATACGAGTGCTTCGTATTTGGAAATATTGTTTGTACAATCAAAATATAGTTTGAAAGACAAAGGCATGGGTTCACCATCAAGTGGAATGAGGATAACACCTACCCCACCCCCACACTGACACTTGGAACCATCGAAGAAGAGTTTCATTTGGTATGCGGGCTTGTCCAAGGAAAGGGAAGCAATTGACTCATCTGGAAAGTCAAAATTAGAAGGTTGATCCCTGGAAATAGGTGCGTCGGCCAATTGGTCAGTGATGGCTTGGCCCTTGATGGACTTTTGGTGGATAAATTTGAGGTCGAGGTCAGCCAAAAGCATGAGCCAGCATGTGGCATGTTGATTTTGGTAAGGTTTGGCATACATGAAGTGTAAGGGGTTGGTGTTGGTCACAACATAGGTTTGTGGTTAAGTAGGTAATGGTGGAGTTTCGTGGCAACGAAAACCAAGGCTAAGAAATTTTTTTTGGCATGGGTGTATCAGGTTTTGTAGTCTAAAAGAGTATGGCTTATGTAATAAACCACCTGCTCCCTATGTTGTTCATCACGATGAGCGAGCATGGCCCCCAAGGAGTGATCGGTAGCTGAGATGTATAGGTAGAAGGGTTGATCGTCTTTAGGTGGAATGAGTATGGGTGGTTGGAGAAGGTATTGTTTTAAGGCCTCAAAATCTTTGTGGTAGTCATTATCCCATTTAAAAGAGACATCCTTCTTGAGAAGATGATGAAATGGTTGACACCGATCAGACAATTGTGAAATGAAGCGGTGAATAGACTGCAACTTGCCCTGCAGGCTATGGAGTTGCCTAAGATTAGTGGGTGGAGGCATTTCAAGAATGGCCTTGACTTTAGCAGGGTCAACCTCTATACCATGTAAGGAAATGATAAATCCCAGGAGCTTTCCTGAGAGAACCGTGAAGACACACTTCTTGGGCTGAAGGTGAACGCAATATTTAATAAGGTGGTCAAAGATGGTTTTTAGGATGGTGAGGTGCTCGGAGTGGCATTTAGATTTGGCCAGGAGATCATCCACGTAATCTTCTAATATATGATGCATGATGTCATGGAAGATATAAGTCATAGCCCGCTGATAGGTGGCCCCAGCATTTTTAAGGCCAAAAGGCATGACTCGGTAGCAGAAGGTCCCCCAAGGGGTGATGAATGTGGTTTTGTGTTGATCCTCTGGGGAAAGCAAGATTTGGTTATAACCTGAGAAACCATCCATGAGTGATAGCATCTTGTGACCAGCAGTAAGGTCAACCAGTTGGTCAATACCAGGTAGAGGAAAGTCATCTTTTGGGCAAGCTAGGTTGAGGTCATGGAAATCCATGTAAATGTGAAGTCCCCATGTCACCTTAGTGACAGGGACAATGTTGGAAATCCAATGAGGATAATCAATGGGTAAGATGAAGGAAAAAGAAAGGAGGCATTGAAGTTCTTCTTTGACCAGAAGAGCAATGCGAGGGTGCATTTTCCTCAGCTTTTGTTTGATGGGTTTGGCATCAGGAATGGTTATGATATTGTGTACCACTATAGTGGGGTCAATACCAGGCATATCTGTGTAAGACCAAGTGAAAATGTGGTTATGGTTTTTGAGAAAAGAAGTGATGGCTTCCTGTTCAGCAACATCTAAAGATTGTTTGATCTTTAGAATGTGTGGGTCATCCTGAGTATGAATGTTGATTTTGATAGTTGATTCATTCAACATGGTTTGCGTCTCAGATGGTAACGACTGATGAATATATGAGTCTTCTGCACCAAGGTAGGTGAGTATAGATTCATCATCCTGACATTGAATGATGTTAATCGAAGGTGTATCATCATCGATCATTTTAGGATATAGGAAGGGAAGAGAGGAAGGAGCCTCGCCCTCATGTTGATAAGTCAGAGGCCCCAAGGAGATGGTGTTTATGAAAAAAAAAAGTTAGGAGGAATGGATTCTAGATCCATCGACTCTGTAGGTGAAAGTGGTGATGAAGATGGTGGTGAAGAAGGTGGAGAAGGGCTGATGTCCTCAATGAGTTCAATGTGTGCCTTCTTGGTAGGTGGTTCCATAAAGCTGATACCACTACGGTCATTATGTTTGTGGGTAGTACATGGAATAATAGTATGGTGGCCTTGCTCATAAAATCCAAAACCAAAACCCTTCCATGCACATCGGTGTAGGAAGGTGTGGGTGAAATGGTGATTGGTGAGTGATTGGAGGTCAGTAGAAAATGGGTGGGTTTGTGATGGTGGTTCAGGTGTGTAAGTGGTAGTATCAAGTCCCCCATAGGTGAGACTGGTATGAAGGTGGGGAGGACCATAAAGGAGGTGCTCTCCTATACGGTGATCATAACGAGGGTGTTGGTGAAGACTTCCATACTCTTGTGGAGTAAGGAATGTGTTGACACTATATAGGTGATACTCCCCCAGAGTGAGGCATTGAAAAATTGCCTTCCAAGGGATCGGTGGTTGGTATGTGGGTAGCTAGAATAGATGATGTGTCGGAGGTCAGATCAGAGGTGGAGCTAATGGATTGGGAGGCTGATGGTTTGGCTGTGGAGGTTGTGGCAGTGGTGGGAATGGAGGATGTAGGTGCGATTGAAGTAGTGGCTGCACTAGTGGGTGGAGGTGTAGGTGAAGAGGCAGTGGTCATGGAGGTAGATGCCTTAATGGGTATAAGCATGTCATTGGGTTGGTAAAGCATGTTGCAAGTTTTGAAAGGTGATGGATCAGCCGGAATGGTATAGGTGTGTCCTTCATGCTCAAACTTTACACAACGATGCAAAGTGGAAGGAACACAACCCATGACACGAATCCAGGGTCTACCAAGCAACAAGTTATATTGAAATTCCCCCTCCAAGACATAAAACAACTCTGGAATAGTGTGGGGGCCCACGCGAACATGGAGGATGATGGTGCCAAGTGTAGAGGTGATAGCGTCATTGAATGAATGCAACATGATGGGATGTTTATGCATGTAATTGTCAGGTATGTGCATTTGAGTGAATGCATGGGAGGAAATGATATTAATGCTAGTGCCCCCATCGATCATAACATGTCGTACACGTATATCATCGATGTGGATAGAGATGAAGAGAGTTGGGTCTGGGTCATCAGTTTGGTGTGGTGTGATCTCTTCCTCTGAGAAGCTAAGGGAGGCTACTTGGTGAGTAGGTGGAGGTGTGGATAAAGGTGGTAATTTGGTGAGAGAGGCTACATGATGGGGTGTAATAATGGAGGCTACGGGTGTAGGGTCATTGGGTAAAACCTCAATAGATTGTAGGACCTCCATGAGAGCTTGACGATGGGATTCTGAGGTTTGGATGAGGTCATATAGGGACATTTTGAGGGGGGATTGGTGTAGTTGTTTGAGCATGGTGTGATGTGTAACCCCATTAGAAATAGGATATGTGGGGCCGCGGATAGTGATTTTAGGTGTAGGTGTAGATGGTATGTTGGGTATAGGATTGGTTGGTGGGTCGGTTGCCTTTTCCTTTCCTTTATCCTTCTGAGCATGGGTAGCAATGTGGATCATGTTGATTTGAGGTGGGGAGGTAGGTGAGGTAGTTGAGCCATGAAAGGTATAGACATAAGAAGGGAAAAATCCCAGTGGTGGGAAGGAACCTTGTGAGATGAGTTGAGCACACTGACATTTGGGTGGAGGTTTGGTGAGTTCTTTGATGTGAACCATGTTAATTTCAAATCTTGGGGGTGGCTCTAGGAGTTGTGGGGGTGAAGGTCTGGGTCGTTGAGTAGGCAATGAGGGAAGAACTGTGGGAATGGGTGTTGGTGAAATGGGGTCCTCATCGAGAAGGTCATCATCATCAAAGTTTTCTTCAGGAGGACACAACTAGATAAGAATGGTTTTTAAAGCTTTGCAGTTCTCTACATCGTGCCCTGGCACACGATGGTAGGCACAAATTTTGGTGTCATCAAACCCTTTTGGTTTGGGTTTGAGAGGGTCATAAGGTCTGAGTGGTGGTAATGTGATGACAGAAGTTTCAAGGAGGTTGGTTAAAATTTTGGCATAGGATCCCGCTAGTGGATCACAATGGGAAGTGAAAGTGGGTTTGGGTATAGGTGTGGCTGACTGTAGAGGAAGGGTCTTTGCATGAGGGGGAGTGGGTCGAGCTATGGTTTTAGGTGTTGGTGTGATCTTGGGTGTTGGTCGTGTTTGCTTGGGTAGGGGTATGGTAGATGAACTGGCAGGAGAGTGTGTGGTTGTTTTGACTACCTTATTGGAGGGTAGCAGATTTTTGTCTTTAGGTTGCACCTTCTTGGGTAAAGGTGATATGGGCACATGAGATCTAGAGGGAAAGAAAAAAGGTGGAAGGGGGTGTGTTACCCATGGGGATAACTGAGGTGTTGTGAAGGTAGATGGCATGGGTCATGAAGGAGGTGTGAGGGAAAGAGACTGAAATGTCATGGGTAGTGAAGAAGTTATTTATGGTATTGGAGGTATGGGTGGTAAAGATGTTGCAGGTGCGGCTGTAAGTTGTGTCGGGTGCTTGGGTATGGTAGAGGTCTGCGAGGGAGGAATGGGTTGCTGTGTTTTTAGTTTACCGGTGGGTGGAGGTTTCTTAACCATGCTGGAAGGGTGAGGTCCTAAGATGGATGGAAAGGGTGAAGGTGATGAAGGTGTGATCGGTGAGGTTGGAGTATGAGATCTATGGGATTGGTTCTTCTATTTGGGGGCCAGAGTAGGTTTGGTGTTGGCTTTGGAGGATGTAGCTAAATCTAATTTGATGGGTGGATGAGTAAGGCTGGTGGTTGGGATGACCCCTAAGGTAGTAATAGGTTTAGGCAAGGAAGATGATGTAGGTGTGGGTTTGGATTTAGATGCATGTTGGGTTATGGGTAGGGGTGTGAGTTGAGCCATGAGTGGTATCGTGGTGGAATTTGTGATAGTTGTGGTTGTGTTTGGTTCGATTGGCTGAAATATTTTTGGGTAGATAGTGGAAGTGTCAGCAAGTGACATCTGCATTTGTGTTGAAACAGGAAGTAGAAAAGATGCCCCCAAAGTAAGGCCCTATCCACATAATCTAAGTGATTGGCTAGGCATGAAAAAGGAACTGTTGTAGGTGAGGTTGATGAGGATCCAATGGAAATTCCCGTAAAATGTGTCTTAGAGATGGGGAATTTTCTAGCTTCGGCTTCTGTGGGTAAGAGAGCCAAAAGTAAGTCCGCAGGATCTTGGGTAACTGATGGAGAATGGTCACCTAGAGGCAAAGGTATTTCTACTGGATCCTTGATAGGTGGAGGATGGGTGCTCCTCTGTGGGTGGAGGAGAAAATGGGTGCTCCTCTATGGGTGGAGGAGATAATGGGTGCTCCTCTGTGGGTGGAGGAGATAAACAAGCCTCTTCTGTGGGTTGGAGATGTACTATGGGTGATGGGGATCTCTAGGTGGAGAAGCCAAAGGTGAAATGGTCTCGATGTTAACAGGAGGCTCCTTCATGGGTGAGGGAGGAGATGAAGGGTGTTCCTCTGTGGGTGGAGGAATAGGTGAAGTGGGTTCAAGTGTAGGTGGAGGACTTTGGGCTAGGATTTCCTCTATGGAAGGAATATGAGGTAATTGGGAAGCAATGGGTAGGTCATCACTGAAAATAGCATGGACCTCGCGGGTATGGCTATCATGAGTTGAGGTCTCTCTGGTTTGATCAGAAGAAGGGGCATGATTAGGAAATGGTTTCTTGAAGATGTGTAGGTTTTGATTGGTAGGTGCATTAGGATTATCCAAGGTTAACTCACCTTTCTCGAGCATTTCTTGGACAATGTTTTTGAAAGTGATGCAATTGTTGTCACTATGACCCTTTACTCGATGATAGTTGCAGAAGTCATGCTCTTTATACCATGTGGGTGTGGGGTGAGCAGGGTCAAAACCAGTGTGTGGTTTTATGGGAGGAAGGGTGATGGCCCCAGCTTTAATGAGCTTTTCTAAGATAGAAGAATAAGGTTCCCCAATTGGGGTGTATTTCTGTTGTTCCCGTCTGAATTGAAAAGTCTGGATAGGAGAAAGATTAGATGAGGGACTAGCCTGATTTGATGGATGAGCTGGGCCAGCCTTGAGTACCACTGCATTAGTGGTTCCCTTGGATTTTGAATAATTGTTCTATGGTTTTGAAGAAGAAGAGGTATCATTTGATTTGAATGTCTGAGTTCTTATTGCGTAGTTGGATTTTCTTTTCTTCGATGGCCTGAATCTCTAGCTTTCGTGCCATGGTGAATGCCTCATCGAAGGTTCAGAAAGTCTGGACCTGCAGGGTTGGTGAGATATGTCTAGCACAAGCCCACGTGAAGAGCTCTATGAGTTTGGGTTTGTGGTAGTTGGAATGTGAGTTGATTGATCAAGCTACGCCAATGAGCAACAAAATCTGTGATAGATTCGTCGTCATACTGACGTGTAGAGTAGAGGTCAGTCATGGTAACCTTCTTAACATCATTGATGGAGAAGTGATCCAAGAAGGCTTGGGCTACCTGATTAAATGAGAAGATAGAATGTCTAGGTAACCCACTATACCAATCTAATATGGGCTCAGTCAGAGACATGGGAAAGGTCCTCAGGAGCAAAGCATCATCATGGGTGATCAGATAACACCCATGTTTGAAAGACCACAAATGTTGTTGCGGGTCCTCTTTGCTATTGAAGTGGTTAAATTTAGGCATTTCCCAATGCATGGGATATGGATGGATAGGAATGGATGGGTGGATAGGCTCATTACAAATCTCATCGTAGGTGAGATTGTTGTGGGTGCCAGAAACTGATGCCTCCAATGTCTGCATCTTGTCCATCATTAACTTGATTAGGTCGTTGGTAGGTTGTGATTGTTGGGTACCTCCTATAGCGTAAGGAGGTTGGTGTTGGACATATGATGGAGGTGGCATTCCTGTATATGGTGATGCCGTATAGGTAGATTGAGAAGGAGGAAGTGAAATAGGGGGTACGTACCCAGAATGAATGATAGATGAAATGGGAGGATGCTGATAGTACGTATATGGAGGTGGAAGGGTCGTGGTGACCCTAGTGGCAATGGGGGCTAAGGATTGTGGAATAGAAAGAACAATGTTTTGAAAAGGGGTAGGGGTCACTGACACCGGGGGTGGTTGTGTAGCTACGGGTATATATGAAACAATAGGTGTGGATGAGGTTATGTTCTGGGTGGTTGGCGAAGGTATAGTGGATGTGGCGGGTGCAACAGATGTGGCAGATGTGGTGGTCATAGAAGGTATGGGGCCTAGCTGTGAAACGACGGGGGGCAAGGCAAGTGCAGGTAGCATGGAGCCAGAGAAGGTTGGAGCAGAAGTAGGAGTGAGTGTCGGGGAAATAGATACGGGCATGTCGTATATCAACTGACTTGAGGCATCTCGAGTGGATGAGTGGGAAAGATAAAACTGCAAGGTGGCAGGGTTCTGGTCAAGGAGTCGTGTGAACTCCTCGTCTCCTGTGGCGATAGTGATAGGTTGGGTAGGATCCATGGGTGATAAAATAGAAGGTGGTGAAGGACTAGGTGGGAGTGGTTTACGACTAGCATGGAATATGAGGGTGTTTTCTTGGCTTCAAGTTAGCACCATGTGAACAAGCACTATCGTGGTAGGACTACTTTCTGTAAATGACGCAGAAATACAGTAGAGATAGGATAAATAGGTGGTGGTAGGTGAATTGGGGTTAAAATGTCAGCTGGAAAATTACACAGGCTAACCGATGCCGGTTAGGGTAAACCAATGCTGGTCACCGGTAACCGCAGTCGGTCACTGTGGAAAGTGGACAGTTGGTCAAAATAAGGTAAAAGGCCAATAGTTTTGCCAAGTATGCAAGATGCTGATGGAATTACCAGGAAAGTGAATATGATAAGAGTGACAGAGACTCTGAATAGTCAAAGAAGGTGAAATAGGTGTCCTTTTGGGTAGGTTAACCAAAAGAACAGTAAACCTGATGCCGGTTGAGTGAAACCGATGATGGTCAGAGGGTAACCGATGATGGTCGCTGGACCGACACTGGTTACTATGAAATTGAAACAATGATGAAGAAAATGTGGTTGTGAGTTAAAATTAGATGTGGAATCAAACCCAGAATTCTGAGAATGATGAGAATATGGTCCAGGCACACTCAGATGAAGCTGGAATACACCAACTGTGATGAGGAGCATGCAAGGGGAAATAAGAAAATGAAGAATGTGACCTCTCACCTCAAAATGCAAGCCAAGTAGAAACACTAAGAAAAATACGATCCTAAGAGTGCTTTTTCTATTATGTTTGTTTAGCTTATGCTATTTAAGGACTGACTCATGAACTTTAGAATAGAATTTTTTGGTGAGGATGGCTTCCTACGAAGAAGGAGATCTACAAGGAGAGGTTTCAGGTATGTTATGGTGGGGGTGGGCCATCCTCTGATGGGGTACTGGACAGAGATAACCAGTGGGGTGCCCACTGTACCGTGATCGTGTGATCACCTACAGCTTCTTCCAGGTGAGATGTTGTTTAAGAATGTGTATATATTTTTAATTTTGTGATGTTTGGTAAGACTCAGAGAGAGAAAGAGAAAGGAAGTGCTTTTCTATGATTCGTTTGTCAACCATCAGCTGGGCATGACTTCCAGTGTATAGGTTGCCCTCAATTAATGTGAGCTAATGCAGAGAAGTAGAATGAAATGAAATGAGTTTTAAACCCAAATTGAAATGTTGAATTTGATGACACAAAAGATGAACAGGAGAAGGGATGCTCTTTCACTACTGTGATACTAATGAAAGGGGAGAAGTGTTCTTTTTAAAGCACCAAAATATGATTGCTTTTAGACAATAGAAGAAGAGAAGGTTCCAGGGGAGAAATTTTAATGTAAGAACCTTTTAGAAAGGAAACAAACATGCAAATTTTCACCTAGAAATGAAAGAATGCAAAGAACCCCGAATGGGTCCCACCGGGCATGCCAAAATGTTTCACCTGATTCTAGAGCGTTTCTTTGAATGTTGACGAAACAGATAAGGGTAAAGGGCTAGGAGGAATACCTGTTAAATGTTGGTTGTAGGTTGTTGTGCGCGTATGACTTCTTGATCCACAGCTGATCATGAGAGCTTCCTTTTTTCTTGGAGGAACTACCTGAAATGGAAAACAAGACCACCAAATAAAAGTTAAACAGTATATGCAGTGGACTGCCTAGCGTATGCTAGATCTGGGAAGTGTGATACTTCCTAGATGGCTGTCAATCCACTGTTTAAAACAACTTAATGCTAACAATAAAGGAAATCCTACTGTAGTTAAAATGATTTAGGTATCTCATTCATCTACAATAAGAAAATTCATTCACAACAGGCTAAGCTATGACTGAATCTGAAGGTCAAGGTCTCTGTCAGAGTACAGGTATTGGTTAGGGTCAGGTTCTGGGCTGTTTTGGGTATTGGGTAGAGAATGGAAGCTCTGTTCTTGGTTTCTGGTCAAAAACATAGAGACTGACATCGGTCTGGTATGACCGATGTCGGTTTAGGTTAACCGGTGATGGTTGTGGGTAACCGGCGTCGGTATGGTTGTGGTACAGGAAACTCAATAAAAACTTGGTGGGGTGATGGATCTAGGGTTAGATGGAAATGGAAGGGCCATGATAAGGTTCATGTGGGTCTCAGGTATGCACAAGAATGATTAAAATCTGGATATGGGTAGTTCAAGGGTGTGGGTAAAAGGGATGGTCAAGTTTTCATGGAGGTAAAATGGTGGTGGAATGGAAAGTGGAGCAGAAACTAATAACAGAAGTAAAAGAATCTACAAAATGATAAATGCACAAGTGTTGGTTAACAAAAACTTACTGTTTGTACGAGCTTGATGTCTAGTTGGAAATGGTGGGTGATCAAATGGAAGGAACTTGATGTGGTGCTGGTGCTTCCCCGGATGCTCCTGTGAAGGCAAATGGCTTTGTGGTTGCTTCAGGTGTTGGCTATGGATGCTCTGATGCGTGTACGAATGCTGGTTCTGCTTGCATACAGCTCTGGTTTCGTCACTTGTTCTCAAAAGATGTGTTCAACCTCTCTAGAAATGTGCCAACCTTGAAATAAGGTTGTTTTGGGGGTTAAATGGTAACCGACGGTGGTTCTGGGTTGACCGGCGGTGGTTTAGGGTGACCGGCGTCGGTTAGGGTGGGATTTCCTAGGTTTTCTAAAATGGGCAGATCCCTTTGATTTTCTGGGATCTCGTTCATTTTTTGCTCTGCATGGATTAGAATGGAAGCTTCCTTCTAACGGATGGGAATGTGGTTAGAGGGAATATAGGCTTTGATTTTTAGGGTTTAGGTAGGTCTTAGTTAGTTATGACAACATACTAAGAATAGGTCTTAGGGTGAGGTGGCTAGATGAGGTGTATAGGTGAGGTGGATGTGTGGGTATTATCCAATTAGGATATTTAAATAATAGATATTGTGAGGATAATGAATTAATTTAATTAATTAATTAAATTAATATTAGAGTGGGATGAAAGGGGCCATGGTTAGGTGAATGTGTTCAAGGTGTTTATTTGATGAGGGACCAAGGGGAGTGTGACCCAATTTTGGTGTCTAGTTTTATAGGATGTGGTAGTCCTTAGAATTATGGGAAGTAGTTAAAGGTTGAAGGATACAACGGAATTCCTCCCTATACTTCTTTGGCAAGTGGCATCAGATCACCCAAAAAATAAGGATGTAGAAATATTCATTAAAATTCAAGGAAGAAGTTACACGTTAGAGGATATAGTGGAATTCTTCCTTACATATCTTTAGCCTATGGCATCGGATCACCCAAAAAACCCCAGAAGTATAGGATATCCTTCTACACTCTCGTTCTCAACATGGATCAACTGCACATGTTCCATTTACACTTTTTGATTTGTGTATTTTACATTCACATGATTTTTACATTCATATACATACGTCTTTTACATTGTATTTTTACACATACATATACACATATTTGACTACTTGATCAATTTGTCCTTGCAAGTCTGACCGTATGAGAAATAAGAAGTTAAATGGGGGAAACAAAAACAAAAAACATCTTCCAACAGCACACACCATACTGATTTTTGGATTTGAAATTTATACCCATCTCAGATAAGGTAAAACTAAGTTGTTAAGGAAAAAATGGGACTATATATAATTTGTGGGACCTTTCATTCTTGAGAAACACCTTCAGAGAAGGTTGGTTCCTCTACCTATTTCAACTGCCACTATTACTCCTAAAACTGAAATGGAAGTCCTAAGCTAAAACATGCCAAGGGACCAGGGATAGAAGGATATGTGAAAAGGGAAAAATAAAACTAAGGAAGGTGATAACACTAGAAGGAAAGGGGCATGATTAAGATCAACTTTGAGAAAAAGTGATGACAGATGCGTAGAGGAAGGCTAGACACAAATAACACCAACCAGAACAAAGAATCACCATTGTTTCCATGAGACACAATTAGAAAAGGAGATGAAAGGGATGTGAAGAAGCAAAAAAAGCACACAATGTAAAGGAAAGGAAAGAAAGAATAATAAAAACAATCCAAGGAAGAAGATAATCAAAAAAATGCTTCTATTACTTCCAAAATTACACAATTGATCACAACAGTATCTAAGGATGATATCCACATGAAAAAACCAAATTTGAAGGTTTGTAAATCAAAATGCAAGGAAATTCCTATACAAATGGAAAGAAAACAACCCTTATCAATGAGAAATGATCTTATATTTATAGATAAATGGATGTTATTAAATGGAGGAGGAGGGAAAATCCAATTTGAAAACTCAACTACAAAAAACCAATAATGAATTCCTATAAATTTTCCTATAGATCTATCAAATGCACTTCTCCATGTCTATTTGGCATGTGGGAAAAGGAAATGGGAAATATTTGAATCAAATCAAGTGGTTGGAGCAATCAGATCCTTTATTAGTGGTATGAGAGACATTTTTCAACTTTTAACCTATCTAATCCCACTAAAATTTCAACTTGAGTAGTATGGACTGTTACCCATGTCATCAGTTATTTTGTCATATTCTGCCATGTGTCACACCTTAGTTGGTTTCAATGATTAAGCACCCTCTTGGCACACTTTTGTAGGTTATGTGTGGTTCACTTAATGTCTGACAGTCCACATGGAATAGGAACTAACACAGAGGAAGGTGCAACATCGTGCGAAAGAAAGAAGCATGGAAGAAGAAAGAATAAGAAGGAACACAAAATTATAGCACACAGGAGGAATGGAAGGAATAATTACAAAATGTACATATGGAAGAAGCAAAATCTTTACATTGTAATGTGTGATAGTAAGGAAGGGGGTGCCCAAGAATGTGAGGGACTTAGTTGATTTTGGGAAGCATGCCTAAGGTGCACGCAAAGGGTGCATGAACTGCTAGGAGGAAGGTGAATGCGCAGGGAGTGCACACAAGAGAAAATGGAATAAAATAGAAGAAATGAGAAGGAAAAGATGTGAAGAACATAAAAGGAGAGTGCAAGGACATGCAAGAAATAAGAGCCAATGAAATGTGCTAAGAAAACAATTGAACTGTGTGAAACCTCCACTGTAGAACCTCATATCCAAAATGGAAATATAAGTTATCCAAATAACTAGGAGATTTATTTTGGATAATAGTTTGAAAATTTTTGGGGACATCTTTATTCTAGATGAAGGAGATCAGTAGCATGGACCATTCATTAGGCATGGAGTCAGTTTGTATATGAGCCTCTGATCTCCAAATTTGAAGAACCACCCCTAAGTCACTAGAAGCACGTTGTGAAATCTGTTCGGAATCCTGCAAGACTGATAAAAAGTATTGGAAGATGATTGACATCCTGGAAGCAATAAAAGAGTGTGCACAAGAAGCACACGGAAAGAAAGAACTTGGTACAAACAATACAATGTGCGTGTAGCACACTTAGAGGATTTAAAATTACTGTAATATATACAAAATGATGCAGCAAGCTTAATGGAAGGGTTTGAGATAGATCCCATTGACTAGGATTAATAGTGCGCCTCCATCAAAATAATATAACTTGAAAGACTTATCCTCCTTGTAATAACTGACAATATATGGGAAACTCCAAAGTGCATCAAACTTTGAATGATGTCCTGGTTTGTCTCTGTCAGCATCTCATTTTAATACCAATTCCCCAAATTTAAAATATTGAGGCCTATCCTTTCTATCAAACCATTTCTTTGGTTATTGTTGATGCTTTTCTAGCCTAATCATGGCAGAATTCCATTGATTCTTCAAGTTCAACCAGCTCTTCCATTCTAATTTCTCTCTAGTCTACAACTTTGAGTTCCAGTTGTTGGGAAAGTGCTAATGAATTGAACTCAAGTGAAAAAGGAAGTGTATCCTCCTTCCCATAAATAGGCTTATAAGATGATGTTCCTATTTCCTTCTTCATTGTGATTATGCCTACCTAGAGCACACACGAGACCTTTTTATGTCATTGTCTCTGGTTGATATTCATTTTTCACTTCATGATTCTGATCAGGTTCTTGTTTGTAATTGGAGGAGGTATTCAAGTATATATCAATACTAATATCCTGATCAGCGATTTTAGTACCAAGGAAGCATTTTTTATTATCTGAAATAATGGTTTGAGGAATGCCAAAACTTTTTACAATGCCTTTAATAAATTGAAGGATGAATGACTCATTTGATTCCTTGAGCATGATAGCTTCTGTCCATATGGTGAAGTAATCCACAGCTGGCAGTACCCATTTTTTTCCAACACTCAAAAGAGGATTGATCATACCTATGAAGTCAAGATCCCATTGTGTAAAAGGTGTATCCACTTATATTGTTCGAAGGGGAAACACTACCAATCTCTTCTTTTCTATAAATAAAACACATTGTTTGCATTTCATAACCCACATGTGTGCATTCACAAACATGGTAGGACAAAAGTATCCTACCTTTATGATCTTCATTCCTATTTCCTTGGAAGATAAATGTGCACTAGATAATCCATCATGAAATTTTGCTAACAAAATTTCAATTCACATGTTGTTGATACATCTTAGCAACACACCATCAAGATTTCTTTTGAATAAAATACCATAAATCATAACATATGGAATAGAATACAACCTCAAATTTATTCTCTTTTCTTTATTCAAACTAGGAGGGTATGGACCCCCAAAAAGGAATGTAATCATGTCCTTTATCCAGCTATGTCTGCCAGGTTCTTCATTATGCTTAGGTTTTTCACTTGGGAGATCTTCATCTAGGAACAATGAAGTCTCATATTCATTCTTCACTTCCTCAATAAGTTGTTTTCAGAGTGCACTGCCTCTAACCATATTTATGGCATTGATGGTCACATCATATTCCATGATTTTGGTCACCCACCTTGCTCTTTTCTTACTGGTTTGTGCTCCTATGATGAATTCTCTAACACCTGAGTTTGAAACTAATACCTTGGTATGGTTATTGGCAAGCATGATTTTGAATTTTTTAAGCACATGCATGATGGCATAGACCTATTTTTCTGTGTGACTTTATTTCAACTTGTAATCCTTCAGTGTTTGACTAAATAAAGCCATTCTATGCTCTAGTCCCTATTCATTTTGTTATGTCAAGACATCAACAACACTCAAATCATCTCCATATGAATAAAGGATGAAATCGTTAGCGTAATCTGGGTTGATGAGTGTTGGTGTGTAATAAATTTCTTACTTGATTTTGTTGAAGCTCTTTTTTCATTTTTTTTTCCACTTGAAAGTGGTATCTTTTTTGAGCATGAAAGGAATAGGCCAAATAATTCCTCTAAAATTTGGAATGAATCTCCTAACAAAATTAATTTTTCCAAGGAAGGACTGTAAGGATTTCTTGTGCGTTGCAAGGGAGAGAGTAAGGATGGCTGAAACACACTCATGATCAATAGGAATACCATCCTTAGAGACCAGGTGGTTTAAAATATTTCCCTATGCCACAAAAAAGTTACACTTCTTGGGGTTAAGAGCCACCCAAAATTCACTGGATCTCTCAAATACTTTCTCTTGGTACGCCATGTGATCCACACTCTTCTTTGAGAAGACAATTATGTCATATAGGTAAAACAAGATGAACTCATTAATATAACATTTGAAGACAATAGCCATGGTGCATTGAAAGGTTATGCCTAAATTTGATAGACCAAAGGGAATCTTCTGATATGCATACGTTCCCCATTTTGTTGTGAACATTTTTTTGAATTGATCCTCTTCCTTGACCAGGATCTGATTAAAGTCAGAATACCCATCCAACATAGAAAATCAATGCGCACCAGCCACAGTCTGCAAATTTTTCTTCATAGAAAGAAAATGATAGTGTTCCTTGTTTAAATCTTTGAAATCGACGCAATTTCTGACTTCACTGTTTGTCTTGAGCACTGAAAAATATTGGTGACCCAGGTAGAGTACTTGATTGGAAATATTATCTTCACCTTGATGAGTTTAAAGAACTCTTTCCTCATGAGGGGTTTTATCCTTGGATTGAATGACCTATGTTTTTCTCTGATGGGATTGATATTATGATCATGGTAAATGGAATGTTAAGCAACACTTGTATCAAATCCTTTGAGGTATTCATACTCCCATGAGAACATGTCACTATATTTATGGCACAGAGAGATAAAGGCTTGCTTTTCATCATGCGCACAAGATATATTGAGCAGAAAATATTTCCCACATTCAATGCTAAATTGGAAACAATCCTCTTGTGTGGCATGCATATAATTTTCTTCACCCTTGAACTCATCATAAGGGTTGAACATATTCTTTAGGGTGACCATCCATTTAGGGAATTTTTTTTTATCTTTAGTTAAATCACTTTGTCACCATAGTTGTCATGCAAATAAACTTACATTCTTGAGGAGAACTCAACTTCATTTTGATAAAATTGACTATCTACACATCACTATCAAACACTTTCTAGATGTTGTTGTTGTATAGAATGGATGATCTGATGAACATTTTGACATATTAGGTGTTTCCTTTTACAAAGTCCTTAGCAGGAGAGAATTATGAGACAAGCCTGACCATCTGATCTACTTCTTTGTTTAGACACCTATAATTTAACCCAAGAAATTTAAATACTTAAATTACACTAATTATACTCTTTCCCAAAAATTTACGACATTTCGTCAATATAGCACACTTTCTCTTGTATCACCGTTGATTAGCTACATTATTCTAGTTAATTAACCCTTCTATCCAACAAATACACCCATTTAAAACCTTCCATTAATTAATCTCCCTTTCTATCTAGAATAATTAATTATTATAAATTAATTAGCTTCCTCTTCCATTAAATCAATAAATCATCATTTATTTTATTAAATCCATCTCATAGTCTAAATCATGCTAATTATTGCTCTAAAAATCTTCTATGAGCTTGCTCACCTATTAATTAATCACTTGGGTTAATTAATAAAGCCCCTCAAACCCCATGGGTCACTAAAGGAAGAACTAAACTCTCCTAAGGTTGACTCAACCCTTTCTAAACCTCCCTTATTCACAACTAATCCAACCTCTCTATTTATCCCACATGAAGAGGGATGTAGAGATTATTCTATCCATTAGGCTATATAAGGAGCCCTCTTCCTACCTTTCTATTTACACCTTACATGTTTATAGATAATATATAGGCATTTCATCTTATAGAATATCTCATTTGAGCTAATAGCCTCATTCTTGCATTTCATCCATCAAATATTTTGGGTCCTATGGAGATAATCAAAATGGTCTTGTAGCCATACTTTGATGAGATTCCA
Organism: Taxus chinensis; assembly: GCA_019776745.2. Lineage (NCBI taxonomy): Eukaryota > Viridiplantae > Streptophyta > Pinopsida > Cupressales > Taxaceae > Taxus > Taxus chinensis. The sequence continues at coordinate 206,765,142 of CM034157.1, forward strand.
TTCCCAAACCCTTGAAGATCAAACAATCAAATTTGATTGTCATGGATCTATCTAGGTTCATTTAGTATTTGGTGATCTAGAGAGTAGATATTTTAATACTTAACATATTAGTTTGATTTCTATTTCAAATTTTTGATGCATAATGTTGGTTTTTAGTCTTGTTTAGCTCTTAGCATGATGATATTTGTTTAGTTAGTTCATGTTTTGAAACTACTAAGGTGTTAGTTTCAATTCTCTTTGCATAACTAACTAATACATTTATACAAGAAGAACATCAAGCAAACAACGTAAGAGAAAGGAAAGAAAGAAGAATAAAAACTAACCAAGGTAGAAAATAGCCAAAAAAAAATTTCTATTACTTCCAAAAATGCACAACTAATCATTATGGTGTTAGAGGCCAATATCCACATGCAAAGACCATTTCTAAAGGTTTGGAACTTAAAATATAATGCAAATCCTATACAAACTGAAAGAATCCAACCCTTATCAATGAGAAATTCTCTTACATTTATAGATAAATGGATGAGACGAAAAGGAGGAGAAGGAGGGAAAATCCAATTTGAAAACCCGACCACCAACAACCAGCAATGAATACTTGTAAACCCACCTGTAAATCAATCAAATGTTCTTCTCCGTGTTTGTTTGGTGTGTGGGAGAAGGAAAGGGGCAAGATATAAATCAAATCATGTGGTAAGAGAAATAAAATCTTGTATTAATGGAATGAGAGGCCTTTTACAATCTTCTAACCTACCCAATCCCGCTGAAATTTGAACTTGAGTGGTCTAGAGTGTAACCCACATCATTAGTTATTTTTTTCATCTTCTTCCACGTATCACACCTTAATTTGTTGCAAAGATTTGACACCCTGTTGGTGCAGCTCACTAGTTGCATGTGGTTCAATCAATGTCTGAAACTCCACGTGGCACAAGAACTGGTGCAAAGGAAAGCGTGAGAACGTGAGAAGGAAATAAGCACGAAAGAAGAAAGTAGAAGGAATCGCATAAAATTAATGGGTGCAGGAGGAACAAAAGGAATAGTTGTAGGATTTACGTATGGAAGAGGCACAAACATCACAAGGTAATTTGTGGTAGAAAGGAAGGGGGGATGCAAGAATGCTAGTGACTTAGTTAATTTTGGGAAACAAGTCGAAGGTGTGCATGTAGGGTGCATGAAATGATGGAAGGAAGGTGAATGTGTAGGGAGTGTGCACAAGAGAAAATGGAACAAAACATAAGAAAGGAGAAGAAAAAGTTGTGAAGTGCAAGAAAAGAGTGCACAAGGGCACGTGAGGAATAGGAGCCAATGAAACATGTCAAGAGAATAATTGAAGTTTGCACAACCTGCAATGTAGAACCTTAGAGTACAAATATAAATATAAGTTGTCCAAATAACTAGGGTAGTCATTTTGGATAACACTAACCATGTAGGTACATCACTCACATCAGTAACTACACACATGTTTCCACCCTAGGTTCACTCTCATCACTTTTTATGCACATTTTTCATCTTTAGAATCCACGCTCCTCCATCATTTTCTTTTTTTCATTTCACGCTTGAGTCTAGTCCTGTTGGCACATGTCTTCTTCTACACTCTACATGGATATCAAGTACGCATCTCTATCTAATTTATGTTACCGATGCTTTCCGTTCACCAACATAAAGTGGGGGCAAAAATGTAGACACAAAATAGTTCACTTTAGGCATTATTTAGTCCCGGTCTTATACTACTATTTAGAAGGTTCTCAAGTGGATAAAGTACTAATTAATCACCACCTTTTGGCCATCTTTATTTTATATTTTATTTTTTCATTTCCGTATATTTTACACCCATTTATGCACCCATTTTGTAATTGCCTCGTCATTCTAGCCCAAAATCAGGTTTCCCCAGCCTGTACTGGGGCACCCTCATCCCACTTTTGGTGCACCCTGATCCTTTTCGCAGCTTTCCTTTCCAACTTCTTTTTGGTGCCTTTCTAGCCATTTGTTTCATCTTCTTATCTTTTTTCCAGTCAGCCATTGTCTAGGATTAATTACAAAATTACAGCTTGAGAAACCTATAAATATAAATTTATAAGACCGTAATGAGGGTCCTACGTCATAACATTACACACTATTATCACTCCATCTAAAGTTGCATCCACTTGGAGATCCACATAGTATCCATTAGCTCCATCACAAGTGAAAATGCTATCTCAATCTGCATCACACACACTGCATAGGGGGAGGGATTCTATTCTATTTCATGCACACATGTCTATTTACATTATACATCTATAGTTACTATTGCTTGTTACTTCACAAAGTGTGACTGACACAATGAGAGCACCTAGCGAACAACATGCACACACACACCAGAACAACATCTGGGTATGAAATGTAGTGCAACGCTCAGTGAGTAAGTCCACTAGTTGTGGCGATCTGAGGTCAGTCCGACCCATTCATTTGCATCTCTTCTATTTTTATAAGGATTTTAATACTTCCTGTGGTTGCATTACAGGTCATTATCCTAGCTCATCTTGGTATTATCTAGCGATGACATGGAACAGTGTAATGAAATTCGATATGACACACTTGTGAGGGTATATCAGACCTTTCACATAGACTAGGGTAAGCATTTTACAGTGCTCAAAGCGCCCACAATTACCCGAGTCCCTCTCTAGGCGCCCCAGTCTATCTCAGATAGCTCCAGATCTATCCTTCGCAAGGTCCTCTGTAAAGTTGTTCATCTGTAGTTCATGATTTCATCTTCAGATCACTTGTGCATCACACTTGCATACAGTCACTTCCAATTATCTAATTCTATTTCTCTTCCCTCTCTTGCACAGTTATGGTTTATACTTTCACTTAGAATAGTTTACTTGCCTTTATTTTATGTTGTTCAATTAGTCCATTTATTTACAGTGTTAATGTAGTTCCTCCTAATTAGATTAACTATTAAAACCCTCGTGTCCTCCTTTTAGGCCAGCTAGATAATTACTGTCTCTCTGTTAATAAAAAACACGATGGATTAAACAACACTGAAAAATTTGGTTTGATAAGACTATATGATCCTAACTTTTGCATGTCTTCTTATTGGATTGATGAGCTTCATCTTCTACATTACAATCAGAGGACTGGTGTTGGAAATCTACTGTTTACCCCTCGGTAAAATAGGCAATTTGGGAGGATGGTGGTCTAGGTTTGAAAAGGATTGGATGGATGCACGTAAAAATAAACATGAAGTATAGATATCATCTCACAAGACAAAAGTTCAAGATCTTCGTTAGAGCCAAATGAGAATGGTCTAAGTCTTGTTTGGCCTTAAAGGCACCAGCATTTGTAAAACCCCATTAGAGGGACTTTGTAGATGTCATAAGGATTTATTAATGTAATAGATGAAAGATAAATAGTTTTATCCCATTGTGTTAACAATGTAAATGGGAGGATCGAGGAGTACTCAGTAAAATAAGCCTCTTGACGGAAAAAATTTGGAGCTAAAGTGGAACTAAATGCAACAATTAAAGAGGAACCAAATGAAAGTGTAGATGATGCACCAAACATTGGTGTTGAAGTGGGAATGAATGCAGTGGTTGAAGATGCACCGAATGTAGGCATAGATGATACACTAAAAGATGAAGCTATAGTGGAACTAAATACACCAGTTGAACAGACACCAAATGCTAGTGTAGATAATACACCAAAAGTTGGAGTTAAAGTGGGACAAATGTAGTAAATGAAGAGGCATTAAATGCTGGCACAGATGAAGCACCAAAAATTGTAGTTGAAGTACACTGAATGCAAATAAATGCAAGCATAGATGATGCACCAAATGCAAGTGTAGACGATGCACCAAATGCAGGCATAGACGATGCACCAAATGTAGGTGTAGATGATGCACCAAATGTAGGTGTAAACAATGCACAAAATGTGGGTGTAGAAAATGAACCAAATTTTGAATTTGAAGTGGAACTAAATGTGGAAATTGAAGAGGTACCAAATGCAGGTTTAGATGATGCACCAAAAGCTAGAGCTAGAGTTGAACCAAGTGAAACAATTATGGAATCCAATCCAATAGTTGAAGATACACCGAATGTAGGGGTAGACAATGCACCAAAATCTATATTTGAAGTGGAACTAAAATTACAAGTAGAAGAGGTATCTAATGTAGGCGTAGACAATGCACCAATAGTTGGAGCAAAAGAAGAATCAAATGTGGCAGTTCAAAAATCACAAAATGTAGGAATAAAAGATATACCAAAATTTGGAGCTGAAGTGGAACCTAATACAGTAGTTGAAGAGGCACAAAATGTAGACATAGACAATGCACCAAAAAATAGAATTGAATTGGAACTGAATGTAGAAGTTGAAGAGGGATTAACTACAGGCATAGACGATGCTCCAAAAATAGAAGTTGAAGTGGAACTAAATGAAGTAAATAAATAGATGCCAAATACAATTGTAGATGATACAATAATTGAAAAGGCACCAAATGTAAGAGTAGATGATGCATTGAAATTTGGACTTGAAGTGAAACCAAATGCAGCAGTTGAAGACACACCAAATGTAGACGTAGATGATGCACCAAAAGCTAGAGCTGAAGTTGAACCAAATGTAAGAATGTGTGTGTGTGTGTGTGAGCACAATTTATAAATTGATTAATTTAGAAAGAAAAATATTATTAATATAATATAAAATGTTAATTTATTTAATATTAAATAATATAAAAGGGTGTTGGGTGTGTTTGATACTGTAAAAAATAAAAAAGAAAAAAGAAAACAAAATGTGGGCCCAGACTCAATCTATCCAAGAAAACTTAAAAAATTAGATCCAACCATATTTGTTGTAAATATGACCATATTTAGTGCAAATATAGTCATATTTGAATTACACTTAGATGGCTTTGATGAATGCAATGTCCTTAGAGTAATAGGCTTTCACCTAAATATTTATAAAACTATAAAATAGGATTGTCTTAACATTAGCAATTGCACGTTAAATGTACGATGGAAACACCGAATGGGGTGCATCAAAGCAATTAAAACTAGAGGGATTGAAGTAGCAAAAGAGGAAGATATGAGATGAAGAAGGGGCTTGGGGGAGGATAATTCCAAGGGTGGGGAAAATGTTTCTTGTAACCAATTTGAAACTTTGCTTTCCTATAACCACATGTCATTTTTGTCAAATCTTTAAAGGAGAAAGGAGGTGCGTCATGTAAGTCTTAAAGGCAATGTATTTTGGAGATAGCTAATAATGCAAGGAATGATTGATCAACACTCTCAATGCCAATAGTTGTTGTTTGCGATTTCATATTTTGTGTTTTTTAGGTAGTGAAAACACATGTAAATGTAAGGTGAATTTGACTTATGTGACAGATGGGACATTTAAGAGACATGGAATGTGGAGTGCACCTAGCATCCCAAGGTAGCGATTCCAAGCACATTTTTATTACGTTTTCTACCTACTTATTAATATAATGATTAGGGTTTCCCCCATCAATATTCATGTTATCCAATTTTGCCCCTCAAGATAAACTGATCAAACACAACCTTGCACAGGAGAAAACAAAGAGGTTAGTTCGGTCATGCGAGCTCACATTCGTTTCCAAAAAAAATCAAGTTATAGGTGGGCTCGACGATAGAAATGCAAGGTCGGAAAATCAATGGCCAAGCAAATGTCGAGGAGGCTCAGAGCTCAAGAGAAATAAGAATGGAGAAAGCCTCAAAGTTTTCAGACTTTGCATTTTTTGGCACTTCAGAGAAAACAGGGAAAAAATGGGCACGAAATGTCTGAAACCCAAAACCCCGAAAGTCTGAAATTTTGGACTTTCGGATTTCCAACTTTCGAAACTCTCAGACACGAAGTTGGAATAAACAGTGACAAAGTTTGAAATCTCAAAGTCTGAAATTCTAAAAATTTATACTTTCAAGATTTCGGGGTTTCAGGGTTTTTGGGAATCGTGCCAAAAATGGAGTGCCAAAGTTTGAAATCCTGAAGTCCAAAAGTCTGAAAATTTGGACTTTCAGAAGTTTGAGGTTTCAATGTTTTTGGGAAGCGTGTAGAAAAGGGAGTAGAAAATGTCCAAAAATCCAAAAGTCTAAAATCTCAAATTTTGGACTTTCGAACTTCAGACTTTTAGGGTTTCGGACTTCGGAGATTCGGAGTCTTTGGTGTGCAAAATGGAAAAAGAAAAGAAAATACTTCAAAACTCCAAAAGTCTGAAGTTTCTGAAATATCAAAATTTCGGGGTTTTGGACTTGGGAGTTTCGGAAGTCTCAAACCCGAAAACACAAAAGTCACTCCTAAACTTTTGAAACATGAAATTCTGAAGTCTGAACTTTCAGACTGTCAAAGGTTTCAGAGTTTCGGAACTCTCACGCCATTTTTCACATAATGCAATCCACCTTCAGATGGCCATATCTTTCGAATGGAAGCTCGGATTTGAGAAAGAGAGGAATTTTTGGAAATCTCTCAGTCTCTTGTACGCAACTACGACTGGATATCGTAATTTGGGTGAGACTAAGATCTTCAAAATGGAAAAATACAGTTCACATTTTTTAGGGTTTCCCAAGGTTTCTCACCTACCACAAATAATGAAGGTTTGGGCTTCCTTTCTTGCCCAACAAAGTATGGTACATGGAGGTATGGGTTTTGGAGTGGCTCCCATCACTGTTACAGATGAATTGAATGCGTTTTAGAGGTGATTGAAGTGGGATTTTCAGATTCTTCTCATCTCCTTTTTCTCTCATTCTTCATATATATGGTAAGGAGGGGCATTGTTCTAGGAGGTTGGACAATTTGGCTTTGCACCCTCCCTTCTCTATCTTTTCTGCAAGTGAATTTGTGGAGTTAGAACCTCACATTAAAATTGTAATGCAAGTTTGTGCCTCTTGGCCATTGTAGTGTATTGTATCAAATATTTTTGGAGCAAATAACGCATGTCTATGGATGATTTTCAACCCTCTCTTATGTTCATTACTTTCTGCATCTCTCATGCAATCTTGGTTATTGTGCATGGTTATTGTATTACGTGTTTAGTTATTTGATTGCATCAGTGGATTGATTTGTGGTGTATTTACATGCTTTTAATGGTTTGTGGTTTAATTCATGAAAATCAAGTGTTCAACATTCCTTTTTGGTGCATCACCTCTGTCAGTTTAGGTTTATTTTCATGTAATCTTTTAAACCATATATCCTTGGAAAGTTAGATTAGATTTCAGAAGTAGATCCTCTACAATTTGAATGTGTCCATCTGAACAGAGGAATAGGAAATGGCCTTCATCTAGAGAGCTTATCCCGATCGTAAAGTCCCACACTTTGGGATAACTCCATGTTTGATGAATCACACTAAATTCCTCAACCATTCACTTTTGAGCAATCAGGGGTGCTATGATTTTTTCATAACAGTACCATCCCAGCCTAAGCTTCAATTCCCAATTTTCCCACCTACTTCCCCGACTGTGGAAACTAGTTCCCCATCTTCTAATTTTCCACTTCATCTCCATTTCTCTATCCTTTTCTATTCTAAAGCTATGTCCCCTCCATAAGAGAAAAGTATAAAACCATTTCCATTACCTCCACCACCAAAAATGCAAAAATTTGTTCAACCCTAACCCACCCCTCCTCTTGCAGTCCCTAACTCATGTCACGGAGACAATCAATAAACCAATAAGGAGGAACAAAAAATAGAACAACCCAATAAAAAAGAAATGATAAATTTTTTAAGGAATTGGGGTTCAAAGTATGGAATGGATAGAATTACCTTACTATTTAATCCTTCAGAGGAGGCTAAGATTGGAGAAGAACATGTGGTAAAATCTTATTTGGTTATAGCAAAGAAATAACAGGTTGAAAAATATCAACAATCGGTGTGTTCAGAGTGTAGTGTCTATGAGGGTACTCAATTTTCAGGGATTTTTGATAAACTATCGTCTGCATAATCAGAAGAGGAAGAGGGAAGAAAAAATCTAAATCAAAAATAGGAGGAGCATGCTCATGCTATGGAGGAGGAACATGAATGTTTAGAGGTATTGAACAGAGAATAGTCTACAAAAGAAGTTTTAATCCTTCTTCCTAGTTCATCCTCCCCCAATTTTGATTCCGAGGATAAGTTTGAGCTCTCAAACTTCATGTTTGAGGATGAGGTGTACCATGATGAACAAGTTAGAGATTCAAATGTCATCATGGAGGAAGGGATTCCGTTAGCACAGAAGGACAATGAGGAGGAAAATTATTTTTCATCCTTAGAGGACTGTTTTGATGAGGAAGATCCCATAGAAATTGCCACATTTACTCCTCCATCATCTATCCTTCAACATCAAGAGCCTGTTGCCGCGGAGGAGGAAATTCAAGAACATTATTCTAAATTTCATGATAGCCCTCTAGAGCCACAATTGGAGGAATTAAATCTTCCAAGATTCACATTGGATAAGGAGGAGGAAGAGAATAAGATGAAATCATTGTAATTAAGTCATTAAGGTAGAGAACCAACTATTTGCAAATGACCCACAAGGTCAAAATGAGCATGCAAGTAGTCACCTTTTCTAAGAAGGCCTATAAAGGAACTCCACCCTGTGGGTTAGAACTCAGAGAAGTGGGCATATTGGAAGGATCAAATTGTTCCCCATTAGGTACTTGGGTTCATTAGAAGCAAGGGAGGATCCACAACCGTTCATGTTCACTTCTGAACATGAGTAAGAGATTCAAAGCACCAAAGGTTGATGTCAATGCCTCTAGGATCGAAACAATGAATAGCTTGAGGAGATTATTTTGATCAATGTAGATACTTTATTTAGTCAGGTGGACAATTGTTCATCTTTTCAAATTTTCACTTGTGCACATGCCCATGCTTATTGAAAAATCCATCACATAGCCACATTTTGTGAGGAAGGGTAGCTACTTCTAACAACCTGTTGTTGGTTTTTTTTAACCCCCTTTACCTTCAGTTAGCACAGAGTAGGTAGGTTTTCTTTCAAAAGAAGAAGCTCTTGTACGACCTATGTATGCTCCACTTAGATTATATATGATTTTCATTTTTATACATAGTGTGCGTTGTGGTGTGTGGTTGTTCTTGCACAACCCATCTATTGGAAGTGATAGTGTTGAAGTGGTAGAAATCATATTAGTTACAGGTCTAGAGTTCTCTGTGCCAGTGCCTTGATAAAATTTTCAATTTTGGGGACAATTTACAAGTTTAATCTAAAATACCAAAAATCAACTTTAAGAGCATGCCAAAATAATTTCATTCTAGATGCTAAGTTCACACGAGTCTAGGGGACATGTTTTCAAAATAAAGATCAATTTATTCAATGTCAAGATTGACTCTGTACCAAATGGATTCTTTAAGGCTCCTGGTCTCTTCATCTAGCAAGCAGATGTCCTCGAGAGGTCACCAAATTGTTATCCCAATTTCACCCCTCGGGTTAAAATAGATTCTGGGAAATTTATCCAAAAGAAAAAAGAAGATGGTTTTGATCAACAGCCATTCAGGATTCATGGGAGAAATATAGAGTGACCATACAGGTGATTTTTCAACCCCCGAGTAATGCAAAAGAATTTTTGGGAAGATTCATGATGAGCCTAGGTTTGATGTTGGTTGGACAACTCGGGGGTCAACTTGGGAGGTTGAAGACGAGCTACTCAGTGAGTTGGCAGGTAGTAGGTCAGTGATTAGACATCAAAATGAAGATGAAAAAGGGTTGGATGAAAGTTAAATGACTGTCCAACCCCAAGGGTAGATGATCATCCAACTCAAGGTTAAACAACTGACTGACGTACAAGCTCAGATGGCTTAATGTCTGATCGGCCAAGCCCAAGGAAGGTTCATACGAGGGTGGTGGCAACAAGGAGAACTCACTCACGAGTCCACTAAGCTAAATCTAGATCAAATGATGAATTTTATATGGTTCATGAGGTTGGACGAAGGATAAACGTCCATCCATCCCCATCTAGTTAGATCGTGGTCCAACCCCACAAGTTGGAGAAATAGGGATAAATGACCGTCTAACCCCAAAGGTTAGATGGAAAAGTATGGACGACCAATTTTCCAGTTATATGAAGCAAAGATAGACAACCGTCTAACCTAAGTTGGACAATGTATGAGGGTTAGAGTAAGGTAACGAGGTTCGATAGCTATCAAATACCCAGGCTAGATGATTGTCAAACCCCATAGGTTAGATGACAAAGGATTGATGGCCGACTATTTGGTCTTACAAATCTAGGATAGATGGCCATCTAACCCCATAGGTTGAACGAAACAATATTGATGGTCAACTATTTGGTCTTACAGCTCAGGGATAGATGACCATCTGACCTCATAGGTTGCAGTATGTACAACGTAGAAGAGGAAGGTAGTGACACTAGACAGGTCTCAAGGTTGGATAGGTTATTTGATGGTATATTCATATGGACACAGGATGGACAACCATCCAACCCAACAGGTTGGTTGCCCCATGGTGTAAGGTCTACGGTTTTTTAGGTTGGTCAGCTAGTTCAGGGATGTACGGCTAGAAGGTTAAAAGGCTCACAGTTCATGGAAAGGGCATCCCGACACGATGTTGTATGGAGGTTGGTTAACCATCCAACCCAACATGGTTAGATGGGCCACAAGTCAGATGGCTCATGGGTCAGTCAGTTATTTTTTTAGTGAAGGTTGTATGTCCAATTACAGTTAGAAATATGTCCAACCAAACCTGGTTGGATGGCTCACAATTCGTAGATTAGGAAATTAGTGGCTCATAGACATGAAAGGATACGGCTTGTGGGTTGGACAGGTCACAGATCAGGAAGGGCATGAGTGAATAGACAACTCAACCACTAGTTTAATGGCATTAGTTGAGGTTTTTCAACTACATGTCAACGATTTACTGAGTATAGGTAAGACAATTGCCTATATAATGTAATCAACCCCCTCATTTTTAAACAGACATTATAGGAGCTAGGGAAACTCTTACAAGTTTCTTCCTCAAATACAATGAGTTGTAAGCCTCCTCTTGTGTTTGACAAGCGTATTTGTGCCTCTATTCAAAAATGTAATGGTCGGTGCATATTTAGAGCAATAAATTCATGTTTTTTAGTGTTTTTCAACCCTTTCTCATGTTTTATTTTTCTTCTTTGCCTCTTTATTTTTGTTGTATTTTTTACATGTATTTTTCACTTGTAGGTGCAAGGTGTTGTGTTTTATAGAGATTTTATGGTGAGTGGATATTTGGGCCCATGTCACTGTTGTTTTGACCTCTCCTAGCTCTATTTTTCCTCTTCTTTCTCCCTTAGCAGAACATCTCACCCCCTTTTTCTAGTGTTATCACCTTCCTTAGTGTAGGATTTCCCTTTTTATGTACTCTCTTTCTCTTCTCCTTTGAATTGTTAGGATAGGTGTAGTTAGGTGTTTTTATTGCATTAGGACTATTTTAGCAGTAGGTTTAGGAAGAGGAATCCGGCCTTCTCCGGATTTTTATCTCAAGTTCACAAGTCCCACAACTTGAGGGATAACCCCATGTTAGAAAATTTGCACCGATTGCCCCACACAAGTGACAAAAAATCGAGGGGTGATGTAATTATGACATAACAGTATGTTCTTTACTTCCTTTACACTACTTGCATTTTATTCAAATAGCATAAAGGATTGGGGTAGATGTAGACACAAAATCACACACTTACTACTATTTACTATAACGCCAAGTATGTTGTTTTATATATGGAGCTTGTGTAAGAAACATATTCACTGATGGCACACTTCCAAGTTAGTCTTCTTGATTTGAGTGTCTCTATTATTTTTATCTCTCACCACTCTCACTTATGCACCCATTTTTGGTTAGGTCACAGGGATCCTTTTCTGTCAGTATTTGTATATTTTTTGTTAATTGTCTCCCTCAATTGGACACCAGTTCCTAGGTGTTGCTGTCTAACCTACGTGCTCCTGTCCTCTTTGTTCTTGATCACATTTTTGACATTTGTTGTCAATTTTTTTTGTTTTCTTACTCCTACTGTAATGTCCTAGTCAACATATCACATCACTAGTTTCCAAATTTAAGTAAGATATCCCAATATAAACACAACATACATACCATTATAATGGTGGGAAATTTCTATAAAGGGATATTTATCTACATATCGAAGGGACTACATTTTGGGATTATTCCTATGGATATACACTGTATAGGAAGGGGAAGTTCATTTTTCCATCCACACATTTTCATTATATGTAGCTACCACCCCCTATCTTGGCATCATCAGCACGAGGGAAACCTAGGAGCACTATTGTGAACACAAGCACATAGAACTATATAGGGTATGAGATGTAGTGCAATTATAGTCATAAGTTCAATTGTTTGACAACTGAGAACAATCTGACCTCTCATTTTTCATCTTCATTTTGTATCATTTAATGTAGTTTGAGGGTTTTGGAGGAGATTATTTGAGTTACATATTTACATGTACTTCAGTGATCCAAGTTCAACATAAAGGTAATCATCTATGAGGAAGTGGGAAACCCTAGAGACAGTGAGGAGATCACATTCTAACCTTTTTGGTAGACTCCAATGCCCCATATAGGTATAGGGAGACTAGAGGCACCCTTGCCCCTACTAAGGTTCCCATGTCTTGAAATTCTTGAAACTTATAAATTTTTCTAGAAGCGGTTGCGACATCCTAAATTACTATTTCATTAGTTCTTCCTTCCCATACACACTTTGGGATAAGTGAAATTAAGGTAAGTGTTTTATTCCTCTCATTTTATTTCATAAGCATATCTATAAATATTTCTTAGCACTTTTATCTTATTTACATCATTATATCAGTTTCCTAATTTCAAATTTAAGTAAAATATTTTAGATTTTATTGAATCAGTTGAGGGGTGAGTTGTGGTTGGGGGTGCACTTTGGGTAAGGTTTGCACTTTGGCTAAGGGGTGCAATTTTGCTAGGGGGTGTGTTGTGGTTTGGGGGTGAACTGTGGCTAAGGGATGTGTTGTAGCTAAGGGGTGCAGTTTGGTTGAGGGGTGATTTTTTGTTGGGGGTGTGTTATGGCATGACATCACCAAAATCAACACGCCAATGTTATTCAAGGCCATGACTTAATTTTTCCTTGTGATAGCAGGACCAAAAAACTACCTATATTTTCTCAACTTGGTTATGATATCAATTGAAAAAAAAAGGAGAGGAGAGGAGAGGAGAGAAAATTTAACTTATTGTCTCTCTTTTATGTCAATTTATTTGGTTTTTCCCTTAATTATTTATATTGACTGCATCTATGATTCCTGTTATTTGGTTCTATCTTGTTCTGGTATGATATTTTTCATGTGTTAAGAGTTATTTTCATCCTCTTTTTAGATATGTTTTAGGCTGAAATTTTGAATTAAGTGCATAATTATATTATTGTACTGTCATCCTCATCTTAGATGCCTCACAATGTTTTTTATCTTCCCTATTTTAGGTTGAATTTTTGGTTTATGCACATATGTAGATTGTTTTATTATTATTTTTTTTTCTTATCCATTTTTTTATTAACTATTTCAATTTATCTTAGTGTATCTGAAACTTGAGAATATTACATGAGATTTTGACATAAAGATTTTTTTCTTCTATGGTGGTTGATGTCACTAGTTTATGGTGGTGTACGTACTGGATTCTAATCCAAGTGAACATATTTGATTAGAAAATTTAGTATGCAAATAAATATGGTACCTGGTGACTATACCATTTATAGGGCATTCATGTTCTCCTAATTGTCACAATGATTTTCTCTGCTTGTGTGTGACACATCAGTTATGTTATTGTGAGCTACATCTATCATCACGAAACTCAGAGCATGAAGAGATAGACTTTGAGTTCTTACGTATAAAAAACTAATCATTCTCCAAACTAATGTGTTCAATGGAGGGAAATGAAACAAGGATCATCATAATATATACCTCTAGTTTGACCCTATAAAATATTTCCATTTTTACTCTTTTCTTTGTAATATGCATCATTGATTTGGATGATGTAAGTATAGTTCATTGATTTGGATTTCAGATTCTTTGAAAACTATATTACAATCAAAGTCTTCAAGAACAACAAGGGCCTAATAGTTTGATATCAATTAAATCAAACCATGAATATCTATTTAACTTATACAAGGCTAAGACAATGGGCTACAAGAGGCTTGAGAAAACATATTCGAGCAAAGCACTATTCCACAATGAGGGGTGTGATGAAAATGTGTCTCATTCACAGTGTCTTGCACTGGGAAAAGGGTGGTGGCAATTATTGACTGATAAAGAATAAAATTGTGGCACAATGTGTCTTTTGATTGATGTAAACTATGTAATATTGATTCAATGTATCTCTAAGGGTGTTTGATTGTGTTTCTCACAAGCATTTTTATTTTATTGTGTTAAGGATTAATTTATTTTCTTCATAATGGAAGTAAGTGACTCATCATTGATATGGAGAATGGAATAATTTACAAGCATAAATTCTAATTTCTTTTAAAGTAATTGAATTTTTGATATACACATATCCCAATGATGTTGTCATATTTTAATGATAAATTTGATATATAATATACAATAATAAGAAGTAGTAAACTTAAGGTTGTGTACAATATAAGAGAATAAGACTTGAGTTTTTTCAATGATATGACTGAGATAAGAAAACTCAAATGTCTACCTAAACAAAAATTTCACTATTATAATATCAAACAAAAATGGTCATATTTTGAGATAATCATAAAAAAGGTGAACACTTCATTTTATTGTAAGTTTGAGAAGAAATAAAAATAGCACCATTAGCATTCAAGGCTAATGTCAATATATACGACGTGCATAATGAATCCAACATTGAATGTGTGAGTCCTCACACTTTGAAAGTTGTAGACTCGTACTTTGAAAGTGTGATCCTCGCACTTCAAATTGTAAAGTTTGCAATTTCCTCACACTTTGGAAGTGCAAACCTTACACTCTTAAAGTACGAGGATCAAACTCTAAAAGTGTGAGGCTCACACTCTGAAAGTGAGAGGCTAGCACTTTGAAAGTGCAAGGCTTTTACATTAAACTTAGTTTTGTAGGAAGTTATTGTTAGTTTTTATTTTAGTTTTAATCCAACAGGATTATGGCTCATAAAATTTATCAGAGAGTAACCTTACTTCAATTATTGCATTTTCAAAGTGTGAGCATCACCTTTTCAAATTGTGAGGATTCCACTTTGAACTTGTTTTTTGTAGGAATTTACTTTTAGTTTTTTATTTTTATTAATCCACCAGGATCTTGCCTTATAATAGTTAGCATCCACTTACCTTACATACTCCCAACATGAAAATATTAAAACAAAAAAATTGGAGTCCAGTTATAACGATATTAGTATCCAATAATAGTGGAATTGGGATCCAATAATAGCTATATTGGAATCCAATAATAACGAAGTTAGAACTCGAATAAGTCCAATAATGACAATAATGGAATCTAATAATAGTAATAATGGAATCTAGTATAATAAAAAATGTAATCCAATATATGCAAAAAAGGATATTTTCTTCCAAAACATGTAATACTAGAGTCCAGATTCACTAGAATATGTCCACATTTATTGAAATAAGCCTTATTATTTTAAATATTCTACATGTTTCGATATATTAAGATCAATGGTCAAGGATATATTCTCGAGAAAATTCTTGGCACACTCGCATTTCAAAAGGAAGTTCCTAAAATAGGCCTAGAGAAATAACAACTGTCATCTACTGAATTGAATTTGAAAAGAGACTATATTTTATGTCTACAGTGAAAGACGTAATGATATATATTATCATTTATAATGATGTGCTATTGATTGCGAGGTGATATTGAATATCCATTACATTCTATTTATGGAAAGCATACTTTAATTGAAGATTGAATAGATTCATAGAAATTTCAAACAATGTAAGACTCAAAATATCCATTTTTCCAAGTGTCATCTTGCATTTGATTATTTAAAAATTATAATTTTATAAGTAGAACCGTATAAGCCTTCAATTTGAAATATTTCATTATAAGGGTTTACAAATTAGGGTGAGGGTTTCTAGAATCCAAAATTCCAAACATGTCTACTTCAAAAAGAGCCCAAAATAAAACCCCAATCCCATATGCCAAATTTCTTAAACCCCCTGGTTTTACTGATGAATATCATGATATTTATGATCCTGTAATTGGAAAAAAGAACCTCATCTTAGATACATTTGAGAATAAGGACATTGCAAATAATCATTTACTAACCCATTAGGTTGATAACATGGGGGGTTGGATTGGGATGCATGATGTTCCATGAGGTTTTACCTTGCCCTCAATTTTTCATTCTTTGTACCTAGAGTTATGATTGGAAAGAAACGCAATTGTTGAAAATGGCACCAGAGAAGAAATGTTCTACATTACACTGGTAAATCTTGGTGGTGCGTTGGGGTTTAAAAGTAAATAGTTAGGAACCATTAGCATAAACCTAGAAATAATAACTAATGATTATCATGCCACCACTCAAAATTTGAGATATGGTTTTTATTTATATTAACAATTAATGGAACAATACTAAAAGGGAAGCCTCGCTATAAAGTTTTGATGTTTAAACAATGGGTAAGGGATATCATTTCTATGCTAGAAATTTTCCTTGGATTCGATAGCGATGAGAAAGTGGATATAACCTTGCTTGAAATGGTATACAATATCCATTTCATTTCTCCACCTTGTGCATACAATTGTTCTTAGCACATTGCAAAATCTATGCAGAAACACTTCTTAACAATCAAAGAAGGATAAAAAACTAAGAACTTTAGGTTCATTACTAGCTTTTTCTATTTATTTATATGATGATTTCCTAAATGGTTTGGGAGAAAAAAGCTTGCAATTCATGCCTAAAATTATGTTAAGAGATAGCCAAAAGTGTTTCTTTCTTTAACTGAGTGGACCCAAAGATAAGGATGTTTGATAATCGAAGGGACTACAATCAATTTTTGCACTACTTTTGGAATCGAATTCATCAAGCAATTATAAATATTAAAATACCTAGATTGCCTATGACCTGTAGATATTGCATTCCATTGGGATTAGATATACAATTAGTTGATTGGTACTTCATGGAGAAATATACTATGCTAAGGTTTTCTATATTAGGAGTACAACTGTACAAATTTCCAGTACATGTGACAGAGAGGGTTTTTACCTTGGAATATATACGAAAGATGGAAAGCACAGATAAACTATATTTTTTTACTCAGCAAAAGAGGAGCATATTTCCATATTATTTTCATGTGGAGGGTTCACATTTGAGAGAAAATAATTCAATGTGGCACATGAAATTTTACAAATTTTTAAGTTTGATGTTGACTCTCACTAGCTATATGACCCATGTGAGGTGATTAAAGAAAGGGTAGTGGCAAACAAGAACTCTGCCACTAAAATTCAACATGAAAGTAAACCCCACTAGAAAAATTGAAAAAACAAGAACTCTTGGGATGACGTAAAAAATTAATGGATGAAATTTTTATTGAGAAAGGAATTAGTTTTTAAGAGTTGTCAACATAAATTTTGGGATTGCACCCACAAAAAGAGGCAGAGGCATTTAAATATGACAATATTTATACAATAGCTGATAAAAATTCCTCCTCTAAAAACATTCCAAAGCAGCTAGATCATGTTTTGTGGTATAAAAATAGTACAAGGTAAATAAAACTACCTTTTGGTCTATTAGGAAGGACCTACACAATCCAAAATCTATTTAGAGTATGATTCTATTATAGAAGATGTGGTTTTTAGAATATTATGGAATGCAACACATATCTCAGATAAAAGTAGTGATGATGAGTGTGAATCTGAGGAGGAATTACACACTCCCCCTACTAGGGGGATAACTCATATAAACCAAGTCTGAATGAAAGCATGAAACAAACATATACTACAGGGGTAGTTATAGCTGAAAATATGGGTTTTAGTGGTGGTGGTTTGGGTTCAACAGGACAAGGACATTTGGCTTCCACTAGAGGTACATCCTAGAAGAGGTTCTGATAGGTTAGGCCTTATAGATTTTCCTTTGGAGAAAGGATAATTGTATACAACAACTACAAGTGGTAATCCAGTGCATTTTTTTATGGATTCAAATCCTCAGCAAACATTTCAGCCATATGTTGAAAATTCAAGAGGAGAAGTTGGAAATGAATATGTTATTTTTTCTGTTGTTGGTGGTTGTAGTGATGGTGGTATTAGTGGTCAAAAAGTAAAACAAAAAATAAATATTCTAAACAGGACAATTAAGACAGTTCAAGTTCCTATTGTCCAAAAAGGGCTTTAGAAGAGGCAAAAGAGAAAGAAAAACATACTTACTCTGACGCAGGGTAGCACTGCCTCAAGGAAACTTATTATTTAAGGTGGTCCCACCCCTAAAATAATTTTTAATCCCTAGGGAAATTTCCCCAAAATTTAATTAATCCTTCTCCATTCCAGTAATTCAATCCTCCAAACACCTCAGGTTTTGATTACCGAGAAGCATTTTCCCACAAATAAAAAATAGATAAAATAAATAAGAAGCAAATGCTACAGTCTACTGTAACTTTAGATCCTACCATAATGATGGTATTTTATACATATAACCCAAAAACATATACCATGGAATACATGTATGCCATTCCCAATGTTGTAAAATTGGATAATCAATTGGTCTCTAGTGAATAAGATGTAACCACCCTTCAAATGGAATTTAAATGAATGAAACCTTGTGAAAAAATAAATGTATCAAAAAGGAACAATGATGTGGTATACACATCATTTCTAAAGGAAAAGAGAGAAAAATAAGTTGATGGTAAAATTCAAAAGTTAGAGGTAGATCTGGAAAATGAGAAAGAAAACAAAAAAGTGATAGTTAATAAGACCAGTGAGTTGGAGAAGAGGATAAAATCATCTGCCTCTATGACTATGAGTAGTTATGAATGAATAGGAACAGGTGGAAGTAGAAGAAGTGAAAAAAAATTACAATAAATGACAAGTAAGAAGAATATATTAGAACAAACATTGGGATAATTGTAAGAGGTTAAGAAGGTAGAGAAAGGAAAGGAAAAAATTGGGAACATAGCGTAGAGCAAGAGAGAAAATTCAATGAAATATTGTAAAAGGAAAAGAGAAAACAAAATGAAATATTGCAACACAAGCTGGCAAAAGCACAAAAGGAAATACATATCTTCCAACACCAAACTATCTAAATTTTATAAAAAGGACAATGATTAATATGAAGGATAATGTTTGGGGGAAAATAAACAAAAAAATGATGATTTGATTAAATTGTTTGAATTCATGGATGATCTATAGGAATCTCTAATAAGCTTCAAAAATACATAACTAGTAGCAGAAAAGTGATGGCTTCAAGAGAGGATACAACAAGGAAATTTTGGAAGCTATCTACAAATTTAGTGACATGGAATTGACATCCAGAGGAATTTAAAACCAGATTGATGCCTCAATAAAGTATCATCTATCATTTAGAAGTGTGTAATTCTAGGAGAAGCACATGAAATTCTGAACAAGTGTCAAAGAATGTTACAAGAGTTGCATGGAAAGGTACATGATTTGAAAAATCTTGGTTTTCCAATGCCTTTTGACAAAACATACCAATTCATTAAAAAGGATGCATTCCAAAAGAACATGAAAGAAAAAATGATGCAAGAGAAGAACCAAATTCCTGAGAAGGTAGATGAGACAATTTTTTTGCTTCATCAAACCATTGATAACCTTGTCAGTAAGTTTTCATACAACAATAAAGGAAATATCCACTCTCAGTTATGAATTACTAACAAAGTTACATATTAGTCGCTCTGATTTACAAAAAAATGTAATTCCAACAAATGAAGAGTGGAACATGTTACAAAAGATGACATAATTAGCAGTTATTTAATTTTGAAATTTTTTCCTTTTTTTTTAATTTTCAATTTTTAGATACAAGGCATGTCTTAAGCAAGTTGAATGAGGAATAGTGCTATTTTTCGTTTCAATACATAGTGGTTCACAAAACTGAAAAAATATTTTATGTTAATCCTTTGTAGGTGTATGAGAAACATAAGTGTTACTTTAACACAATGGCATATAATTGTATTGGAAACACATCTTTCATATATTTGAATCTGAAGACTACAAATATGCAATGTATTTCAATTTTCATTTCAAAGAATACAAATTACACTTCATGAAATTTTATGAACAAAAATAAGGAAAATGTAATCATTCAGACTAGTAGGTGACATGGATTAATTATTATATGAACATCTATAGATGTGATATAATCCCATAAGTGTTTTTTAAACAATGTATTTCTATTTTGAAGACTACAAATCAATGATGTATTTCAAATATTTGAGGAGAGGACAAATCATGCAAAATACTATGATAAGTAATATATTATCTAACAATGTACTAATATATTTGAATATATTTTACTCAATGCACACAACTATACAATGTGATATAACAATATCAAAATATCCACATGATAAATTTTTTCATTCATGTTGATATGTTTCAAATCTATGCAATGTATTTCAATTTTCTTCCAAATTGATTCAAGGGTTTACACTGTGTTTTGAAAAAAAATAAAATTAAGGAAAAAGATATTATCATACAATGTAATGAATATTTGAATATATTATAACTTTATCACATATAACGAATGAACATTTATAATGTGATACATTGGAAATGGAATATCAATTTTATTGACCATTTCTTAATCTTTTTGACTTCAATCTCTGCAATACTTTGTTCATCCTTGTTTCTGCAATAGGGTCATCTGTTGTATTTGTGGCATTATTATCATCCCCTCTCCTTTCATTAATCAACTTCCATATTGCCAAATCCCTGTCATAGGGAAATTTATTCACTTCATACCGTGATGTGTAAATTCTCAAACAATTTTCCAAATTTTTTTCAAGCTTGTTTCGTAATTTTGACTTTATAAAGGTCAAGGCACTAAAAATTCTCTCATCTTCAACTGAACCCAAAATCATTGTTTGACATAGCTCAGGAAATGAGAAAAAAAATCAGACATGGTTTCCTGTAAAATAGTACTTAACCCATTTTTCTCCATAGTCGAGTTATTGCTCCACACTCTAAGGGATTATCCAAACATTTGAATTTCTCAACCATTGTATAGGTGAAAATTCATGGGATTGATCAATCAAATTTCCTTTCTTAAAATACCTGGAATATTCATTCCATTGATATTAACAGGCTTACAAAAATGTTGAATCAATGTAGTCAACCTCTTGTGGTAGTCTTCCTACAAAAATATTTCATTTTGGACACTATTCCAATAAGTGGGATTTACTAAAGCCATTTCTTCAAGTAAAACATCTCTACTGAAATATTCCCTTATTTATTTTAGAAGGGAAGTTACAATTTCTCTTAACCTTACCCTTATTGATGATACAATGTTATCAAACAATGTTCCTGTGACATTTACCTTCTCAACCTTACTGGCTACAACATGAGACTTGTACATTGGTATCTCATATCCATGTACAGAAGCACATACTTACCAAAAAAAATTTAAATCTAGAAAGCTACTTGCATTTCCAATATTTAAAAAATCATTCCAACTCATCAAACATTTGGACCCAAAAAAGTAGTTTCATTGACAAACAAATATTCTATTGCCAGACAAACTCATTTCCTCAAGCTAGAAAAATCAACAATTTAGATAGTTATTTCATGGGATTGTTTAATTAAATGATGAATTTTATCCAACATTGGAAGGAGACCACAAAACATTAGTAACGTCTCTAGATCAGTCAAATGATGTATCAAATCCTAAGCCCTTTCCTCTTTCATGTGATTCTGCCACATTCCTCCTAATAAGGATTGATACTCGTCGTACACCCTACGAACCGTTAATACAATGAGATCCCACCTAGTGTTGACATATTTCAATAGTTTATGCCCATTTTTAGTCCTTATAAAAATATTTAGAATTCCAGTGAAACTTTTAGGACTACGGAATAAATAAGCATGCACCTCTCAAACAAGTTCTTCAACTTTTCTATAGGTTTAAATTTTCCACTAATTTTGTATGCTAGATTCATTCTATGAGCCATACAATGAATGTAAATCATATATGAAATGATATTTTTGGAGTATTACACACATGACCATTAATATGACCTTTCATTACAGATTCCCCATTTACCCCAACACATACCATATTTCATGCAATTGTAGCATCATCCATCCATAGATCTCCTTCAAACTTCTTATCACCAATTCACAAAGGTTTTAACATTAGAGTTTTCTCTCTCATCTTGTGAATGGAAAGTAAGTGAGGTTGTCTCACATGATTCTTGAACAGTATAAAAATGCATACTTACCGAAGCAATATTATCTATTGTTATAACCTCATCAATAAAAAAAGAAATGTATCATGAAGAATTCAGTTTCTCTTTCAAGTCTTCTTTCTCAACCATAGCTATACATTTTTCCCAATCTCAACCACTAATTTTAGACCAATGAGAATGAGGAAAGTGTGAGACACCAAGCAAATAAAAAATCTTCTTTTGTTGAGGGAAATTTGTTATAGGACGACCTATTTTCAAAATGTGAAAAACAATAGTCAGCTGAATTGTTTTACCTATAATATTATTTTGAATGACCTTTTTGAATTGACAGGTAATTATCCCTCCATTCATACAACTATTCTTTTATTTCTCTTGTGTTCTTTTCAAATTATTTTTCATACCTGATATGAAAACAATCATCCACATTTTTCCATCTAGCAACATTATCATCAATGTCATCTACAAATTTATTTTCATATATCTTTCCTACATGATTCTTAATAGTATCCAACTTAAGTTGCATTGTCTTGTCCCTACCCAATTTCCATCTTCAGATTATACATTTGCATTCTTTGGGAGGTTCAAATTTATTCTTTTTTTCAATAGGTTCAATAAATGGATACTTAGAAACCCACTCTAACATGAAACTCCTTCCAAAGTCTTATTTTCTTTCCTTTCTCTTTCTTCCCAAAATAGGTGTCAACTGAGTATTTTCCATGGTACATTTTAAATTTTGTTGATTGCTATAAGTTTTATCTCCAACATTCAATCGGGCAGATTATGCACTGCTACCTTCATTGAATGGAATGTCAAGGGAAGGTATTTCATTTTCTTCATCATTGACAACACCATTCATCAAATAAAAAAAGAACTCATTCTGAGTTTCATTTTGAATAGAATCATTATCCCTTGATTGTGTTGGTCCTGCTAGAGAAGGATGGATTTCTTTAGATAGTTTCTCAAAATAAGATGCTATTTTTTGAATTCCAGTATCACTACTAAGAGGGTTTGGAATTTATTTTTTCCTGAGCTTCCCTTTTTAGTTGGCATTTTCTTGAATCCTATAAGGATTTTTTTTGACTTGGAAGAGCTATGGATGACATTTGACTAAGTAATTACATTGTCCTGACATTCACAATACCGTAAAATCAAATAATGACATAAATAATTTACAAAACTAGATAAAGAAATGTGACATGAAAAAAACAAGTTTTTAATAGACTTACCTACAGTAAGTTCTTGTAGGATGTAAAATGCAATGCAGTAGCCGACAAGAATTTGAAATATTTTATTTTTGTAAGAAAATTGCAATATGTTGATTCATTGAATCCTTTTCTACTACTTCGTAAGGTTTAAAATTGGAAAATTAGAAGATATTAAAAGACCTTTGAAATTTTCTCAATGCTTAGTGATTCTACATTTACAATCTACATCCAGGGAAAATTTAAGTGACAAATATTAGTAATTTGGCGAATATTAGGAATTCCAAAATTTAATTTTGGTGATTTTTATGGCCATGGAAATGCCCAAGTTTTACCCATTAATTCCAAAAATAATAATTTTTCCCATGCGAATAGCCAACAAATCTCCAATCCCAATGTATATCTTTTATTGAATCATTACATGATTGACGGGGCAGAATTTTAAAACATTCTTGGATCGCCAAGAAATCTATGGAACCTTATTGGTCCTTTGGGCTCATTTGCCAATATGCATGGGGATTTTTTTTAGAAATTTAATTAAATTTGTGAAATAGGCACATACACACATATACATAGATGTAGACAATTTTTTATAAGGGAATCCCCTCAAAAAAACTTATAGAAATCATGGCGAATGCCCTTGTAACCACTTTCATAGTTTTGGCGAATGTACGTGTAACCATTTTTGTTGTTTCGGAGAAAATGGTAAAAAAGATAAAAAATAGTTGTAGATCGAATGTCGAATCTCCTAAAAATAGTTTGGGGAATACCCTCTGTTGAATCTTCTCTCTTATTAGCAATGGAAGTTGGACTTGGATCTTTCTTATTCTCTCGGACTTCATAATAACTCACATGACCCACAAAAAAAATTACATTTCGAAAATGGTATAAGCATGGATCTTTCTTATTGGTTTGTTCTTCAGGGTAATTAACATACGATATGTAGAGTCTGAAACTCAATATCACTCCAAAATCCATATGTATGTGGTGTTTTTTATTGGTTCACACTTCAAAGTAAAGCATACATGACATAAAAATCTTGTAATAGAAAATGGTCTATTAAAACAATACATACATGGATCCTTCTTACTAACTTTCCTTTAACACTCTGACATGGTTCTTACAATGAAAAATAACATGTAAAGCTATCAAATCTTGCCACATGGAAGTAACTAGACTAAGAGGTGAAAAGATAAAAAAAATCGATGTAAATATTTAATTAATGCAAAACATATAAATTATTAAATGGAAGACTAGAATTCAATGTTGCAACTATATACCACTGTTTTAGCATGAATTAGCAAGATTTACATGAATCTTGAAAGGAATTCATGCTCAAGCACCTGGTATTTAGTTATGGCATATAACTGAGATTTCAAAGTCTAAATTCAATTGATCACAAGGTAAAATAGATTATTAGTGTTTTATGAGATTGGGAGATTTTCATGCATATAGTTGTGTGCAAGTATTTTAAATTTTAGTGTAAACGGATGCTTACCTACACACTCTCTACTCAGACCAGCTCTTTGGAGACACTGTTTTTTACAAACAAGTCATCGTCTTTGAGCATTATACAACCTTGAAAATGAAGGTATAAGGAGATATTTTTATAGATGACAATGGTGATGTCAACTGAGATGAAGCATACTTCATGGCTGACCTAGTTTACAATAGATAGAGTGGGCTACATATTTTATCTAGAAAACCAAAGGTAATGCATATTACCGACTTGTTGTGGGGTATTTTCGTTGATGATGTAAGTTGTGTTGAAGGAATTATAAAATCCAAAGGAGGAAATGTAATTGGTAATATAACTAAAGAATCTATTCCTTCTCATTACCATCTTCGTAGATCTAATATTTAGTTCAATCAAGAAATAATGGAACAATGGGGAAAGAGAAAAACCTTAAGATTGTGCTTAAATATTGGGTAGAGGACCCAACTAGTTTCAAGTCAAAAGTGTCAATAGAGAAGATGAATATAAGATCTTTCAGATGTGGAGTGAGATTGGGAATGGCGCTAATGAATATATTGAACATTTGGAGAACCATATATTGTGCATGTCAATAGGAAATTTGCACCCTTACAAGATATGATCATCGATGATGAAAATATACCTAGTTTGATAGGAGTTCTATATTTTAACTTCTTTAAAAAAATTATGAGTTCCATGAATCTAGAGAAGTGGGAACATTTCTTTCTGATGTATTACTTGTTTGATGTATTTTCGTCATTTAGTCACAATAAGACATTCATATAGTCCCCAAGGTCTTTAGCAATATACACATGCATAACGATAGGAAGAACATGGAGGTGATTTGTAATAAATACTATCCTGTGATCTACAATGCCATATATGACACCATTATGCATAGGGTAAGTAAAAGAATCATCAATTAATTGAGATAATGTGGATATTTTTGTTGTTATCCAGAATGTATGGTGATAATATTATAGGGTATTCTCACTATCCCTTTTAGACTACCCAAATATGTTTCAGACAAGCTAGATGAGAAGGATATTTTATATCACTTTGTCCATGACATCGGTCATTTGGAAAAGGAACATAAGAAGAAAAAGTCTACTTGTCCTCCTCTTTCTTTCTTAGTAGGTTCAACTGTCTTGATTTATTGGAAAAAGAACAAGAGAATAGTATCCCAAAAGAAATCATTCCACTTAAACTATCATAATCTAGGGACTTTTTACCTGACAGGAAGAGTGGGACAATTATGAAAGCTCACTCCTAGCATGAAAAATTACAGCTAAAAATATAATCCCCACAATAATGAATTGGTTTATAAGGACGAGGTCAATGCTTAAGTAGTGGCCATAAATATGATATAATTAAAATTTAATTATGCACCGATTAGGTAGAAGGCCATAGTTGGTGGATTGAAAGTTAGGCCAAGAGAAGTAGAAGTATAGAGGGAAG
The DNA here is from genome assembly GCA_019776745.2 of Taxus chinensis. Lineage (NCBI taxonomy): Eukaryota > Viridiplantae > Streptophyta > Pinopsida > Cupressales > Taxaceae > Taxus > Taxus chinensis. Next base: position 206,791,562 of record CM034157.1, read on the forward strand.
AAGAGGAAGAATATTTAGATGATGAAGGTATTGATTCAAGACAAATTCATAATCTTATTGTTTGTGTGCCTCCTTCATCAAAAGGAAAACATGATCCTTATCATTTTTTCTCCTTCTCCAAGCATACAAATGACAATCCCTACAAGGTCTATTGGGACACCCACTAGTACACACATTCCACAAGAAAAAAATCCTTTAATGAGTAGTGTTGCAATTGTACCTCCTATGTTTATTCCTTTTCTTTCTACTTATTGAGTTCTGAATTATATAGGGATGGTTTCTTCTTCTTTTATTTTAATTCCATCTTCCCCAGGACCTTTTACTAGTAACAGTCTCATTTTTACTAGTTCTTCTTCTGAAGATGAAGCGGGTGGACATTATGGGATATTGGATCCTACTAGTTATCAAATTCCTCATTTATCTTCCCCTATTTCTACTACTTATATTCTTTATCCTTCTTCCCTTACTTCTATTTTGGCACAAGTTTATATTCCTATTTCTACTTCTTCTTCACCCATTTCTTCTATTGTTTTTCTCCTTCTTTTTCATCACCAATGACTGTATCATTTTATCCCAAAGTTATTGGAGTCACTTCTTCCTACTGTATCTACTTTGATTTCATTTTTTTCATTTGTCTTTTCATTTTATCTTTCTATGGTATTCCATATCAAAATATTTTACCTAATAGCCTATAGAAGAATATATAAGAGAGTCATTGTCACTTTATAACAAGTCAAACACAACCACACAATAAGTTTTAGATCCTTATTGTCAAAGGTTAAGGGTTGAAGGATTAAATTCAAGATTGTAGAAATTATTTCATGACCATATAGTGGTTATAACTTAGATAGTGTTGTCCCTTAGCAGTTCCAAGATTTGTAGTGGTACCAAATAACTTGTAGTCTTTGATCTGCATGCTTATCTATGTTACACATTTGGATCGTTCTTTCTCTTTCCTTTATAGTTATGTTGCTCTCCACTCTTGTGTATTTTTAATAAATTACTTCATGTTTCTCAAATGTTACAAGTTTGAACACATAATTTTAATTATGAATGGTTGATTTTTAAGGTAATTAATCATAATTTAATATTTGTTTGCAAAGGAAGAAAGTATTTTTTGTCTCTGATAGTTTGCAGAATGTCATCACAATGTTAGATAACCCGTCAATGTGAAAAATCAAGGGGAATTGGGGATACATGATTCAAATCACTTGATATTTGAGCTATTATATTGATTTTGGATTCTAGAATCCAAATTCAATCAATTACCAAGAAAAAGAGAGTATTGTAGCATTGCTATTTCTAGAGATTAAGATGTTAAGAACATTGCATATCTACAATTGCTCAAGTTTTTTTAAGTTTAGAATCATTGATAAAGTATAAATAAGGAATAATATATTATTAGAACAATGTACTGATTATTTGAATATATTAGACAAATTTTTTTAATTTTGTTAAACCATTGAGAACCTTATCAGTAAGATTGCATACAATAATATGATTTTAAAAATATGTAATTTGTAAAATCTTAAGATATTTCAAAGTCGCGTATGATAAACAAACGCTAAAGTATAGATATGATGAAACTAATAAAATAATGAAATATGGAACCATAAGTGCATGAGAAATAGTAAAAGAATTAGTTGATTTCACACTTGATCCCAAATTTTGATGGACTGGAATACTGATAAAAAGGAGGAACAAAATATCGCAATGGAACTCAACAAATTTTGGAAATGTTAGATTATCTTAGGCCTGTGTGCCTAGATACTAGAGACCACTAGTTGGTGCCTATGATTGCACAAAATCTTGGAATATGGTCTATCTTGTTCCATTGGGTGGTCACTAACCTCTGATGTTGGTCACCTGTATGTGACGTGATGATCATTGAATTCTCCTATAGCCTGCAAAACAAACGATATCTTGTAAAACCCCAAAATAAATCAAATCCTAAAAAAGAAAGATACAAATGGGGAGTCAAACTGACTCCGACGGTCACCTGACAAATTTAATTTATGACTGAGCACTACACTACATATAAGAATCCATGTATTTCTTATGCATGTGTGAAATAATCATTCCCTAGGAATCCCTTATGCAATTTCACATGATAACAATCGATAGCTAGATGTACCAATGTAAATAGATGTGTGGATGGAATAATGAACTTCCCCTTCGTGTGCAGTGTATGCAAAAAATGTAGCCCCTTTTTTCTTGTATGGATTTTAGATGGATTCCTTTGGATGAAATCTTAGGTGATGATAGTAGATGCTTAGAGTTTGGTCCTTTATTTTTGTCACATAGCTTTGTATTTATGTTATTCCCTTGCTTTAATTTCATAATTAATAACTGGAAGGCCAACCCATAAGAAAATAAGATGCCCAAAAGATACAAGAGACCCAAAAGAAGCGAGTAAGATAAAGAAGGGTCAAGGTGCCTAGAGGAGACGAGGGCACCTGGGCGTTGGCGTCCTGGCTAGGCGTTGGTGTCTAAAGTCATGAAAGATAAAACCTTAAAGCATCAACTGGTCTGTATGTTGTGAAAGACCAGAAATAAGACCAGAGACAAAGAAAAAATGAAAAATATAGTTTTGAATCTAGTTTTATCTTTTAGGAATAATATGAATTGTAGTATGTGTTTATAGAGCTAGATATGTACCCAAGTGTGTGATTTTGTGTCTACATTTTCCCCCACTTTATACTATTGAGTGAAGAATCAATAAAATAAAGTATATAAGAGATGCATACCTGATAACCATGTAGAATGTGATGTTGATAGCGTGTTGAGAGAAAAGTGAAAAAGTGGAGTGATAAAAGTGAAGCATGGAAGCTAAGAAAGAGGAAGTCACCCTACGGGAAAGCGTATGAGTTGTATTGTGTTGTACTTGTTTTTTTGCTTGGTGTTATGATTGTGACTATTGCTTCTTATAAGGATGGAAATAATTTGTGATGAGTGAAAGGGATAGAAATATGTCTTGAACTATTGTAGAATAGTGAGTTTTTTGCATGATCTCATGCCAAGGATGATTTTTTTGGGCGATCTTACGCCAAACACAAGTTTTTGGGGTGATATAATGTAAAGAATGATTTTTTTGGGTGATCTCATGACATGAAAGAAGATTGTTATGGTGAGATGTCTAGTATTACTCTCCATCCATGAATTCTTCTTGAATTTATACACCACTCCAGATGGTGTCATCTTTCTTTGTTCCATGTTGTTGTATTTTGATCCAAGGAAAAAAAGATTGCATTCTGATTACTGGATGAATTTTCTTGTACTGTGAAAACTAATTCATAAACTACTAAAAATCATTCAGATCTGAGAAGGTGATTGTAACTTCCCCTCGGTCATAGGCACTCAAGAAAATTCAGGAGCACCCAGGAGCTAGTGGTTTTGCTAAACTGAGGACCTAAGTCAGATTCTAGGTCATTTTATAACTAGACCCATGTGCTAATTATGTGTTTTACTATAATGTGTTATAGCTCTGAGTTGTTGTATGGGGTGACCGATTCACCCAATGTATGCACCCCTTGTTTGGGGCACATGCGACATCGTTATGAGGATGTGGCCCAAAGGAGAGGACTTGATTCTAATCTAAAACTGATACCCTATAAGGGGAGGGAATGTGCATGGTAGAAACCAAGGTACATGTGAAAAAAGTGGCTAAAAATATGTTGTTAGTGACAAGCACGCTATAGAATACAATGGAAACAATCTATAGAATACAATGGAAACAAGTATAACACAAAAAGTGTGTTTCAAACATGGGACATCATTCAAAATGTCACAAGACAATTAGGGCCAAAGCAACCAAAAACATATAAGCAATGAATAAGCAACACATAGGGCATATCCCACAAATAATGGCATATAATGGAAGATAATGGTAAATAGTATCAAGTAAAGTATCAGAAAACCATGGTGGAAAATAGTTCCTACAAAGAAAATGCTCCACATGAAGCACCCGTTAGCATGTTACAAATATAAAAAACTATGTCAAAGCATGTATGATCAAAGGAAAAAGTAGTGTGCTAGTAATAATATGAAGTATTGTAAAATGGTACAATAACACATGTAGTGTGTAAGAAATTATATTCCCCATGATCTTAAGTGTGACTGGTAAGAGGTACAGTGACTAACATTAATCATGCGTGGAAATATCTCTTCAAATTCTACATTCACAACCAAAGAACAAGTTAATGTACATGTGTATATAGAAAATATAATGACATAAAAATTATTTGTTGAACGTTTGAAACTAAGTGTAAATGTGAGCATATGTAAACAAGAGTAAGTACAACAAAGATATGTAGTATTATGTGAATGAGTGAGATGGAATGGTATGTAATGTGAATGTGATAGGAGCAGCATGCCCCGGAGTGGATGTGTATGAATATATATGACATTAGGTTTATTTCTAAAATTCCCCTTGAGAGTCAAGAATGAACCATAGAACAAGAGCGCATCATCAAGAAATGGTTTGAAATGTGTGCTAGATAGATATAACATGAAGCATAGAGCGTAAAGAGTGTGAATGTGGTGAGTTTCATTTCAAATTTAAATCCTTAGAAGTTGATTATGAACCATGAGACTATAGTGTGTCATAGGGTAATGATGATATAAAGTGTATTCAAGAGGGTTAAAAATGATGATAAATAATAAACATGAAGCTTGAAGCATTAGGTGTGATAGTGGTTGTTAGAGATAATTGATAGAGGTAGAAGGGGGGATAGTAAGCATGATGTCCCCTAGTGTGCCAATGATGGAGATCTATGTGGTGATGCAAGAGATACCATGCCATTATGGGAGAGCGATGTCAAGCTGTACATTGATGTCAAAGTGTCCCCAAGGTGTCTAAGTAGTTCCATGAAGTATCAAGTCATGTCAAATCATGAAGTCATGGTGTGCAAACATAAGCTATGTACATGGTCAAAAAAGTAAGGTGTGTGGTGAGTCCTCCCAAGGTGGTATTTATACTTCCCAATGTCAAACATGGTCAATCATATGTGTATCAGGTGTTAACAAGTTTGTAACAAGTTTCTATGATCAACTCATGAAGTTTCAGGTAGCTCTAGGCTTAATCCTAGTCCTAAACCAAGCATTTTGGCATGGAAACATGAGAAATGGATCAAGGAAGAGCATGGAAAGCATGGTTGGAGCAGTATGAGCTATGGAATAACATGTGTGGAAGGAGTATTAGGTCAATATTCAGGCTTATAGGGCATGAAGGTAGCTATTTTGAGGCATTTCAGTGAAGATAAGGTAGTAGACAAGTGAGATGGTTGAGCCAAGGCATGATGATGTAAACCAAAAATTAAAGGAGAATAATATGATGGTATATGATGTGTGAAGGGATTCACAAAGGTCTAAGGAGGTAAATTAAGCAATTACCCAGGTTGGCATAATACACCCTTCAGGACTAGAGAACAAAAGCTGCACAAATGAGATGGGCCAGAGATTTCCAAAGAAAACTATGAAAAATTGGTCATTGGAATACATGGAGGGGTGAGTTGAGAAGGTGTGGTCAAAATTTCAGGACCTAAGGAGCTGTTTTGCAAAATTTATGCATGTTTTTCTAAAACTAAATTTTTGGAAAATGCAAATTAAGCACTCTAACTTCTTAGCTGTCAAGAAAAATTGACAAGCCTCCTTCAGATAAATCATAGAAGATTTTTTGTAGGGAATTTGGATAAAAATTTAATGCAAAAATTCTGAGGTCAATTGGTTAAGTATTTAAAAAGTTCTAACCATTTTTTTGAGCTAGTTTGAAACCCTCCAAACCCTCATCCTAAAGTGATAGGAGAAAAATGAAGTGTTTGATCTTCTAATCAATTGGACAAGCCATGAAACCTACTTGGATGTGTAGAGGACTCCCTGAAGCACATTTTAGTGACATTTTTCCTTTGCATGTGTGACTGTATGGACTAGAAAAATAGTGGTTTTGATTAAAATTTTAGGTACAGGTAAGAGTTTTGGGTTTCATGATGAAAACCCCAGTATTCTTCCAGAAATCTTATGATGTCTACTACATGGTCATAAAAATGCTTTGGACAAGATGTGTGAATGAATTTGAAGGTACAAGTGAGTTTCTTCCCCTATTGATAGAAGCATGTGAATGTAATAACCAATCATGTGAGTTGAAGGGGCCTTTATATGAATGACACTTTTAGAGGTATAAGAAAGTATGGACACCCTCTATAAACTTGATAATACATGTTGAATTCCTATATCAGCTTGATGGCATGATGGTATAAATAGAATCTATTATGCATCAAGTAGGTGTCAAAATGAGTCTCTCAATGAAGGTGGACTGAATCTGATTTGAAAATGAAGTTAATGGTGTAAGGGTTTTTCACAACTTTTCAAGTATCAAGAAAGTTTGAGAAAACATGATATCTGATATATGGTCCTTCACAAATGTTTAGAAGCATAAGATGCCAACCAAAGGGTATTTATCAATCAAAATGCCTTGGTAAAAAAACATTTCAAAGTCTATTTTAAGATAAGGTCTGAAAATCTAATAAAGTGTGACAAGCTTCACTATCCATGAAATATTTTAATATGTCTCCATATTTGATGTGTTGTTACAAAATCCTTCACTGAGAAATTTTCATTCCTAATGGTAAGATGATGTAAATATGTAATATTTGTCACTTTCAGCAGGTGTTTCCTTTTGTGCATGTTATTCATGAAAGCTAAGTATATTGTTGAATCTAATGTCTGAAATCATGAAGGAAGGAGTGATTTCAAACCTTGTGTGTTGATGATATCCAAGCTCATGTGATGTGATGTGTTCACTCACCTAAAATCCAAATTCTTAAGTGCAAACTTGATGAGATCTCATGTTATCTATAATTAAAAATTTGAAAAAATTTCTAACCCCTAGTTCTTTATGAAACTCATAAAAGTGGAAGGAAAAATTGAAGAAAGGATGTAAAATTTAGTTATAAAATATTATAAAGTATTTGGTAACATGTGCATGCATGTATGGTGCCACTTGGTGTTTCTCAAAAGGCATTTAGAAGATAAAATAGATTAGTCACTAGAAGACAACCACTTGTGTTTTGTACAAAAAACCATAGTCAGGTACAAATGGAATAATCAAATGTGGCAAAATTGTCAGGTTGTTATGGAACATTTTTAAATTTCATACCAAAAGTATTTCTATCCAAGACAATATTAAAAGAAGTCTTACATATTTGATGATAGTAATGTAACTGACAAATGTCAACACAAGAAGACAAATTTTGAGGACAATTTTGTAAAGTCTTTTTATCTCCTTTATACGTGGAAAGAAGAGGGCTAGTTGTAGAGTCTTTGTAGTTGAAAAGTCAAGAGTCATGTTTAGAGTTAGGCTTGTTTATCTAAGCTCATCTTTTGAGCATGTAAATGTTGTTAAAAGAGTGTAGTGTTGAGTGCTATTTTTAAAAAGTGAGAAGTGTATGAATGTATTGAAACCATGAAAATTCAATAGAGGAGAGGAGAAAAAAGTGAGATTGAAACAGTGATCACATCAGGTTGATGTAATGCAACCAAGGTGAAGAAGGTGATCAAATTATCTTCTATGTTCAAAGTTCGAAGTTGTAGGTTAACAATTTAAGAGTGAGCTTCCTAGCAAGTTGTTGCTTGTAGAACAACAATCAAGTGGGTGCTTGGCATAAAATTGAAGTGGATGCTTCAAAATTGGAGTTAGAGCTTCAGGGTGAGTGGATGCTCACCATTTGGTGAGATCATTGTAATTCTTGATGGATAGGTGTCCTTGATATTGCTTTGATTTCTCCTTTCTGTGGGTTTTCTCCCTTATTGGGTTTCCCACCTTAAATCCAGTCTCCTCATGTGTACATGTGTGTTTGTTGCTCTTTCTCTTTCATGGTTGGATGCTCATGTTCTTCATGGTTAACATAGTTAAGTTTGGTTGATTGAATCATTATAAATTGCACAAAATTTTAATAAGCACTGATTCACCTCCCCTCTCATTGCCTAGATTTCTAACAATTGGTATCAGAGATGGTTCTCTTTGTACAAGTTTAACAACTTAAGAGAAGGTCCTCAAGGCACAAACATGGGTGGTTAAGCTGATACAATGTTGAAGAAGAAGTATGAGATTGCTCAAGCCTTGATTAAAGGCCTAAAGGATGAAATTAAGCTCATGGAAGCAAATCATCTTGAAGAACTCAAAGAGGTGGAATTAATTTTCAGTAAGATGTCAAAAGATCTAAGTGTCAAAGGAAATGACTATATCAAACTTGAGGAAGAATTGAAGACTTCAAAGGACGATAGAACAAGTTAAAGATAAATTGATGACTTATCAAAGACACCCTAATGATAGATCAGGTTTGTAATTTTTAAAAATGAAGCAACTCAGTGTGAATTAGAGCATGAACCTAGTCATGAGCCATGCCAAACAACCATCAAAGCTAAGGATGAAGAATGTGGTGAACTAAATGCAAAATTGATGACACTAAGAGAGGAACTGGAACAAGAAAGGAAAAAGGAGTTGAAGGGAAAATCAATCCATCAAGGACACAAGAAGACCATCAAGCAACCAAATGCAAGGAGATTCCCTGGTAAGTTTCATGGAATTTTCTTTTCATGTCATGTCTTTGGACATAGATCTAGGGATTTCATAAGGAAAGTAGAAAAGAACACCCATGGAGAGATTGCAGGACTAAATTTGAAAAGAAAAAATGTGTTTCAATTGCCATGAGAAGGGTCACATAGCCAAATTTGCCTTGAAGAACCTATGGAGCAAGATTGGATAAATGAGACATATAGAGTTGTATGTTTTAAGTGCAACAAAGCAGGTCATTTTTCTATACATTGTCAACAAAGGAAGTCTCATCTACAAGAGGAAGGATGAATTCAAGCTTACACCTATAAAAACAACCAAAGGGAAATCAAAACTAGCCAATGAAGAGCCAAACTTAACAAAGATGACAAAATTCAAAAAAAAAGATAAGAAGGAGATAGTTGGATCAGTCAAATCCATGAATATCAATCAGCCATAAAGCCCTATGAGAGATATGTTTTCCCTAGTTGAGACAAATTCTATGTATAAGGAGGAACATATGCGTTCGGTGAGAAAAACTCAAGCAGATATCATTCAAGACCTATGTAAAGGGATCACAAAGCTGGTTTTAACAGGGATTACCACGAACCCAGGGTGAGTAGTGTCGACATTAAAATTTTCCTCCATAATTTCTATTTTATTAATGTATGTATTAAGAATAGGATGTTGTTAAGTATAATTAGTAGTAGCGTCCGATAGAAGATAACGGTGCTGCTGGTACGATGCAGCCAATAATGTATAGTATGGTAATAGTCAAAAGTACAATAGGAATGTTTTGGTAAGTGGTTCGGTAATGTTAAAATGTCAAAGTTAGGGTAAGTAGAGAAGTAGGGTCTACATGATTAGGAATTAGAAATATTATATTGGTAATAAGGACAAGGAGTGAGGTCATAAATATTTTGTGTATTTTATTTGTAAAAAGTCTAAAAATGTGGAACCCATGTGAAATGATAAGGTTTATCTTATCTTAAAAGATAAGCTTACATGTACAGATAAGAGTTAAGGTATGGAATATGATTCGTCAGAGTAGATTTCTTATCCTATCTTAGAGATAAGATGGATAAGCCTGGAAGTTCTATAAATAGAGAGGCCACCCCCCTCATTTAGCATAGAAGGAAGTAGTGAGAAATATTGTATGAGTAAGTGTGTAAAGGAAGCCATCATTTTGAAGGTGTGTTAAAGAAGCCATTAAGAGGTGTAATTGTGAAGTTTCTCCCATAGTTATTTGGAAGGCAAGTGAAGTTAGTAACACTTGAAGTACCTCATGGGTGAGATTGTAACAATTTCATGTTGATATTATAATTTACACTGATATTTCAGATTTATCATCATTCCTTCTTATCATAGTCTATGGTATTCTTGTGTTATGTTTGTTGTTGTGTTTCCAGATTACATCCACCAAACTAAAAGCTGTGCATTAGTAAATAATCATAGCACGAGGAGTTCCCGGTGAAGAATTATCATAGTGCCGGATTGGTGATGACATTTTGGTTCCGTTTCCGGGACCATTCCTCGTTGGTGGATTTTCTGGAGAGATATTCCCACTTAGTCAGAAATCATTTGGAGGGTAACCTTGTTTTTACTATGCATAGTAGTTACCATGGTAAAGTCACTTTTTACCGTCATTTTTGCCATGAATAGTATTTACCACAGTAAAGTCACTTTTTACCGTGAATAGTATTTACCACAGTAACTTCACTTTTTACTGTGAATAGTGTTTACCACAGTAAAGTCAGTTTTTACCGCAGTAAGTCAAGTTTTACCATAGTTTACCGTGGTCATTTCTATTTTCTCACTTTCTTATAGTGATTCCAATTATTTGTGCACATAAGTCTTGTTGATTGTACTTGTGGGTTGGTATTTCACTGTGGTTACTTTTGAAAATGGGGAAGATTCCTATTTTTTCAGCCCAATCTAATGAAGATGCTTCCTCTTTCATTCAAGAGTTTAAACGATCTTGTATTTGTAATGGCCTTATAAGAAGGGAACAATGGACTGAATTTTTTCCTACCTTTTTGGATGGTTCAGCCCTTAGGTGGTTTGAAACACTAGGTGATAATGTGAAAAACTCATGGGATTTATTAACTGAAAGTTTTCTTGAAGAATTTGGTGAACAACAGAAATATGCAGATCTCATGATCGATATCACAAAGCTATCCCAAGGAGAGAAGGAGAAGATAAGGGATTATCATGCTCGTGTTCTAGAGCTAAGGAGGAAGCTTGATGCCCAGATCTGGAAGGAAGGATTAGCGGATGGGTTGATGAATGGCATGGATAATCTCCTCTGTAAGCACTTCATTCTTGGGATGAAGCCAGAGATCAGACAACGAGTGAAGTATGACCGCCCAGCTACCATTGAACAAGTAAAGGAGATTGCAAGAAGGCAAGAAGAAAGCATGGAAGAGGAGCCCAAAGAAATTGTTGCTAAAGTAGAGCCTACACCAGCACCTTTGGTCCAGAATCCACAACCACTCTCGGTGAGCACAAATATTTCTCCTAGTACATCTACTGAGTATGAAGATCTGCTCAGGAAGATGGAATTACTCAGTTAACTATTAATCTTCTTCAAGGAAAAGAATTTAGTTCTCAGGGAGGAGATAGAGGTCCAAAAAGAAATATTTCTGAAGTTGTATGTTATGGTTGTCATAAAAAGGGTCATTATAAGTATAATTGTCCAGATAGAGCTTCTACATCTGGTACAAGAGATAATGATAAAGGAAAATCACCTGTGAATTCTTTTGATGTAGTAGATAAGAGCATAAATAATGAAGCAGATGTGTTTGTAACAAAAAGAAAGAAAGAAAAAGATAACCAAGATGGAAATGATCCTAAGAAGATGAAAGGAGAAACTAGTAAGAAACATAGGAGAAGAAAGTTGGGTGTGCAGGATTTTCTGATTTCACAGGGACAAGGACCATACTCCATCTTAGAAGATCTGTCCAAAAGGCCTGCAAATATTACATATGGTCAACTCTTGGCTATGTCTTCTGAGAAGAGGTGGGAGCTGCGAAGTGGACTCAATGCTCGATGAAGGAAGGAGGTTGAGGTCCCTGTTTTGGAGGTAGAGGTGGATCCCTATGCTCCACAAGCTGAGGTATTATGTAATGGTATTTCAATTCATGATGTCTTAGTTGATGGAGGTGCTGCAGTTAATGTAATGACTGAGTCTGTAATGAATATGTTGGGGTTAAAAATTGATCACCCCTCAACACTTATGTTAAGGTCATTAAATAAGGGAAAAACTAAACCAGAAGGTGTTGTTTCAAATGTGGCAATATCTGTTATGGGTGTTGTATGTGTGGTAGACTTTCAGGTGATGAAAAATGGTACTGTTGCGTACCCAATGTTGTTGGGAAGACCATGGCTAAGGAGAGTTCATGCAAGAAACTACTGGAATGAAGGCTTCATGACACTTGGACGTAGTAGAGAGAGGGTGAAGATAAACGTGATCCCTCGGCATCATAAGGCAGAACCTGTGGATTCAAGTGATGAAACTGATGATTGGACATCCTCTGATTACTCTAGTACCAGTGAAGTGGACACTAAAGATGAAGAAAGTGAGGTTGATGTTTCAGTCATGGATATCCTTCCAGTCACACCTGACTCATGAACCCATAAAATTATCTGAAGAAGAAATTGATGATCGTCTCCAACAAATAAAGATTGGTGATGCTGTGATGGAGAGTGAGAAGGAATCCTACCTCCAGCTCTTTCGAAGGTACATACACCTATTCACTTTTGATTACAAGGAACTCTGTCAAGTAAGTTGGGTAGAACATTCTATTGAGCTGGTAGATGGTGCTAAGCCCATAAAGCAAATGCCATATAGAATGAATCCTAATTTTTCCAAGACTGTAAAAGAAGAAATAGATAAGTTGCTTGATGCAGGATTCATATTTGCTGTGGAGAATTCAGAATGGGTTTCTCCCATTGTGATCTCAATAAAAAAGAATGGGAAGCTACGCATTTGTGTTGATTATAGGAAGCTCAATAAGGCAACAAAGAAGGATCATTACCCTCTTCCATTCTCAGATCAGATCTTGGATGAAGTAGCTGGCCAGGAGTGCTATAGTTTTGCTGATGGATATAGCGGATACAACCAAGTTCGTATAGCAGAGAAAGATCAGCTGAAGACCACGTTCACCACTCCTTGGGGAACGTTTTCTTATAGAGTTATGCCTTTTGGGTTGTGTAATGCTCCGGAAACATTCCAACATTTGATGAATAGGGTGTTTGAACCCTACATTGGGAACTTCATCAGAGTATTTCTGGATGATTTTTACATCTATGGGAGCAAGATGGACCACCTGCACCAGATGGAGACAACATTTCAAAGGTTAGATGAAGCACAAGCCTCACTAAACCCTACAAAGTGTGTCTTTGGATGTTCTAAAGGTGTTTTGTTAGGGCATGTTGTATCCAAAGATGGTATTGGTACTGATCCTGATAAAGTTTCAAAAATCAAAGAGTTACCATTTCCTATGAATAGAAGTAAGTTGAGATCATTTTTAGGCCATGTGGGTTACTATAGAAGGTTCATCAAGAATTTCTCAAAGATTGCACAGCCACTAACCCAGTTCTTGAAGAAGGATGTTACTTATGAACCAGGAAATAAGGCGCATGAAGCTTTTGAACAACTGAAGGAAGCCCTGGTGTCTTCACCTATTTTAAAGAATCCAGATTGGAGCAAGCCATTCATTGTGTATATTGATGCCTCAGATGCAGCACTAGGAAGTACTTTGAGCCAAAAGGATGAAAATGGGAATGATCATCCAGTTTACTTTGGGAGCAGACAAATGAGCAGTGCTGAGGTAAATTATACTGTAACTGAAAAAGAGGCTCTAGCTATCATTTTTGCTGTAAAGAAGTTTAGAAATTACTTGCTAGGGTAGAAATTTATAGTTGTAACAGATCATCAGGCTCTAAAATATATTGTAAATAAGCCTAACCCATCAGGGAGGATAGCAAGATGGATAATTTTGCTACAAGAATTTGAATTTGATATTATAGATAGGCCAGGAAAGAAGCATGTCAATGCAGATGCACTCTCTCGAGCCTATGATGGTTTAGGTTCATCTTGTGATGATGATGATTTCCCAGATGCAGCATTGTTATCCCTTGACACAATCCCTAGTGAATACATAGATATTTGGAATTATCTGAATGAATTCAAGTTTCCTGATGGTGCCAATGCAAAGACTAAGAGGAAGATTACTCAAGCCAGTCGTCCATATTCTATTCTGCATGGAGTATTATTTCGAATAGGACCTGATGGACAGTACAAGAGGGCAGTTGGACGTGATCAAGGGAAGGAGCTGATAGAAGAATTCCACAATGGTACATGTGGAGGACACTTCTCTAGACAACTTACAACAAGAAGGATCTTGGATGCAGGTTATCACTGGCCCACTCTTTTTAGAGATTGTTATAATTATTGTAAGACATGTGATATTTGTCAAACACATGGTAACCGTAAGACTTCATCAGCTCCATTATGCCCTATTCTTCCACTTGGTCCCTTTGAAAAGTGGGGAATAGACATTGTAGGTCCACTTCCAACTACCCCATGCCAAAATAAGTATATTGTAGTTGCCACAGATTATTTAACCAAGTGGGTTGAAGCTAGGCCATTGAAAACAGCTTCCATGGATGAAGTGGCAAGGTTCATATATGAACGCATTGTCACCAGATTTGGTTGTCCATTAGAAATTGTAACAGATCAAGGAAGCCACTTCATTAATGAGGTGGTAGAAGCCCTAGTCAATAAGTTTTCTATTAAGCACAGGAAGGCAACAACATACAAGCCAAGCACAAATGGACAGGTGGAACGAACAAATTTTGTGTTGTGTCAAATTCTAGCAAAAGATGCAGCCTTGCAGGTACATAAGTGGGATAAAAGGATTCATGCAGCATTGTGGGCATATAGGGCAACATCAAAGTCAGCAACAGGATACTCCCCATTTCAGTTGGCTTATGGCATTGATCCAGTTCTTCCTATTGAGTTTGATATTCCCACTGTGAGAGTTATGAAAAATGAAAGGATGGATGAAAGTGATTCAGTAAAAGAAAGGTTGGTACATCTTCATTTGCTAGAGGAAATGAGGGAAATAGCAAAGGATACAAGCTATAAGAAGAAAATGAAGCAGAAGGAATACTTTGATCAAAAGATCCATTGGTCTCCATTTCATGTGAATGACTTGGTTCTAGTATATGATTCCAGATACAAAAAAAGAAGACAGAGAAAATTTCTTCCAAAATGGATGGGGCCCTACAAAATAGCAGTTGTGCATGAAAATGGTACATACCGACTGGAGGAATTGGATGGCACTCCCATTACGAAATGGGTCAACCATGACAAGTTAAAGATTTTCCAAGCACCAGAATAGTCTACTCCAAGGACGGAGTAGAAGCTAGGAAGGGGGAAGATGTCGACACTAAAATTTTCCTCCATAATTTCTATTTCATTAATGTATGTATTAGGAATATGATTTTGTTAAGTATAATTAGTAGTAGTGTCCAATAGAAGATAACGGTGATGTCAGTACGATGCCGCCAATAATGTATAGTACGGTAACAGTTAAAGTACAATAGGAATGTTGTGGTAAAAAGTAAATATTTGTCGTAAGTGGTCCGGTAATGTTAAAATGTCAAAGTTAGGATAAGTAGAGAAGTAGGGTCTACATGATTAGGAATTAGAAATATTATATTGGTAATAAGGACAAGGAGTGAGGTCATAAATATTTTGTGTATTTTATTTGTAAAAAGTCTAAAAATGTGGAACCCATGTGAAATGATAAGGTTTATCTTATCTTAAAAGATAAGCTTACATGTACAGATAAGAGTTAAGGTATGGAATATGATTCGTCAGAGTAGATTTCTTATCCTATCTTAGAGATAAGATGGATAAGCCTGGAAGTTCTATAAATAGAGAGGCCACCCCCCTCATTTAGCATAGAAGGAAGTAGTGAGAAATATTGTATGAGTAAGTGTGTAAAGGAAGCCATCATTTTGAAGGTGTGTTAAAGAAGCCATTAAGAGGTGTAATTGTGAAGTTTCTCCCATAGTATTGTGGAAGGCAAGTGAAGTCAGTAACACTTGAAGTACCTCATGGGTGAGATTGTAACAATTTCATGTTAATATTATAATTTACACTTATATTTCAGATTTATCATCATTCCTTCTTATCATAGTCTATGGTATTCTTGTGTTATGTTTGTTGTTGTGTTTCCAGATTACATCCACCAAACTAAAAGTTGTGCATTAGTAAATAATCATAGCATGAGGAGTTCCCGGTGAAGAATTATCATAGTGTCGGATTGGCGGGTTCACCAAATGATTTAATATCAAGGTGAATTTAAATCTATTGATGGTGCTTGGTTGAGTGAGCTTATGTATTGGGCATGAATGATGTACAAATGTTAATATACATTGAAAACACATGAAAACAAACATGGGTAATTTTGTGAAATCCTAAACAAGTGTTATTATGAGTTGCAGAGGGAAATACGTTGATTTCTGAGTAATTTGGAGTGATCTGGTGAGGTGAATAGCTGAGTTAATAGATTGAAGTAAAGTGTTGTGATGCCCTCTCCGGGAGGTTCTGAGACTTCAATAATGTGTCCAGATAAGAGTGTATTACACGAGTGGACAGGAGCACTTGGGTGCTAGTTTTCAACTCTGTGTGCTAATGTCTGCGTAATATGTGAATGATTCATTTCTAGTCTCTTCTGTGTATGGAGGAGCTTCGTTGCTAGTGTACAATGATTCTATTTATTGCTTTGGTTTCACTCATCTTGATCGCTGAATGTACATTGTAACCTTGTAGGTAAATAAGATTTCTACATTGCACATGTCCACTAAGTTTTGTGTGACCATATCATTTTATCTAATAAAAAAGATGTAGAATGTGGAGTCGTGTTGACCCTGATGATCATCTCAAAGAGTGAACTTAGTACCGAGAGATTGTCACTACATGGGATAAGACTCTGAAGTAATGTAGTTATGTGTGTAAATGTGTTTAATGATGCCCTAGGATGCCTTTCCATGCAATCCATTGCACCACTTATGATAGTGGGATCAGATCGTAGAATGTAGTAGATATATCTTAATGTGTAGGATACCTTCACCCATAAAAAAAACTTCCCTTACCATATGTTTGCATTCATTGTATGTCGCATAAAAATATAGACCTTTCTGCCTTAGGAGAATGAGTTGTGCATTTAGATTGATGACTTGGAAATGCTTTTGTGCCTTTGAATGCAAGTTTATGTGTCATAGTATGTAATTAAGAGTTCTTAGTCCCTTATGATTTGAAAACCTACATCAGTGTATTTACTCATGATTCTTGTTTGAATTTCCTAGTCTTCTACAAGTCAAAGGTCTGACACAAAGCATCTCCTTATAAAATTAATTAAGAAGTGAATTCCCTGGTACAAAAGGATAAGGAACTTCCCTGAGGTAAATCTCTATACGGGATTTTGTATTGAGTGCCTCAGGATGTATACATTCTAGGAGTTACGCCTTGGTTCCCAATGTCCAAATTGGGCACTAGTTCTTCTATTTGAGGCCATAACAAAGATTCTTAAATTGATTGTCGAAAATGTTGATAGGGTTCTTAAGACTGTAAGACCAATAGATAATGTAAGAGATAAAGCAAAAAGGACAAAATGAGTTGTCAACCACAGGAGTTTTATTGCTTAGGAATCATGTATACATTAATATGCTTTAGGACCTAGAAATGTACCCTTCGTCATACCATAGATTTTTTGTCTCAAGAAGCTACATGATGAAGGAGATAGGAGGAATATGCTAGTATACTCATTGAGAGGTTGGCATCACATTTTTGGTCTGTGCATAAGGATAATTTGATCAGATAGACTAGTGGGAGATAATAATTACCTTCTTGATTACGGTTTTTTATAAATAACATTGATGGGGATTTGAAGATACCATCTTATGATGGAAAACCACGGCCAAGACTCAAATACAGGCCCATGAGAAGAATTTGTTAATAGGTCGCTTTATACATGCTACTACCATCCCTTGGGTACACAATTTTATTACACCTTCAGTATGGGTGTGTGTGCATGGTAGACCCATACATGTTGACCTGAAGCAAGAGTTCACCAATTGGCAAGATATGGACATTAGGTATGGTGCACACTTTCAGATCACTTTTCATAACTTTAACCCTCCGGTGCATAAGGCCTTACAATTGATGAAGTACATCACTCTAGGGGATAAACAAAAGAGGAATATCTTGTATCTTCTTTATATCAAGATATCATTCCATATGGGTAAGCCAACAAACATGTATGATTAGAAACCAGTGATGATCTTCAGAGCATACGTGGAAGGAAAAAGAGAAAGGGCTAATCATTAGTCATACCTGATCCGCAATGATGAAGAGGTAAAAGATGTTACCAATGTAGGACACATAGAGGGAATTGAGCTCCGATTAAGTCATATACAGGAAGATGAGTAGGAATGTGATGTACCATCTAAATTGTAATACAATTTTTTAATATATGGATGGAAAGACAATGAGACGCATTTGTCAGGAGTGGCAGGTGGAAAGGGTCTGCGTCCTGTCAATTTCTTGGCATAATAATACAAGCACTTTATTTTAGGTCTAGAGACATTACTCATGAGGAACCCAAGTTGATGTTTGGAGTTTAGCAGTGATTTGATAGTTGCAGCAAGAGTAGATTTATGTACTCTCATAATTCAACAAATAGAACGCTACAGGGAAAACTTTGCTAAACGGGGTTCTCACCAATAGTCGTCCAAAGATCAGTCCCATCGTGGGTCAATTCAACATTGCACTCTAAGGATAATATGAAACCCAAATTTCTTCTCATTTTACTTTATACAAACTAATTGACGGATCTGAATCTGTATATGTATTTTGAAGCAGGAATGAATTGTCTCTGAGAGAACTACTTCCTACCGTTGGTTGGTTATTTTTTTTACAGAAGAAGAAAGTATTTCCCTGCCTCTATTTTGTTTTTTTTAAGTAGAAAAAGAAGAAAACACGTGAGATTTGGGAGGCGTTTTAGGCTTGTGTGGCATCTAGCCATAGAAATTTAGCTTCTTCTTCTTCTTTTAAACCTGTGCTATGTGCAATGTAACCCTTGATGCACCTTCCCTGCCTACGTGTTCATCATAGCAGAGAGTAAAAAAAAAGTATTTCTTTTGTCTGTTTGCTGTTGTATTAGTGTTGCTTGGTAGGCATGTGATGTTATGGAAACATGTCCTCTTAGAGTATTGGTGGGATTGTTTCACTAGATGCAATAAACAGGTATCAAACCTAATAAGTCACTTTTGCCAGCATACTCCCCGCTTGGGCCAAAACAAAAAGCTTAGAACATGGAAAAGCATGGATACTCGTCACAACATATTGAAAAGGGTTTTTTTGTCATATGTTTTATTTGGAGTGCCATGGTTGCACGACCTGTGCCAGCATCCTCCCAGCCTGTGTAAAAAAAAATGAGCCCCCCAGACCTACGCATGGACATCCATCAAAGCTTAGAAGATAGAGGGTATTTTTGTCAGATGTTGTAGTTGCAATGCCCATGCCGACATAGTTTTGCAAATGAAATATGTCACATCTTCTCATGTAAGGTTACTGTTCAAAAAAGACATTGGGTAGAGAAGAGTCATTGTTTTAGCCATGACAACAAACAGGTCTCCAACCTAGAAATTTACATTTGCTAGCGTATTAGCATGGTCAGTTGGAAGCTTTGAATCAGGGTATATCCATCAAAGCATAATAAGATGGAATTTTTCAGATGTTGTGAGTTGCAACTGCCCTTGTAGACATGTATGCAAAATGCAAAAGAATAGATAGCACGTGTATTCCTTGACAGAATACACCAAAAAATGGATTTTGACGGAAATGATAGAAGGATATGATGCAAAATGGATTTGTTGAGAAGGTGCATGAACTATTTGATAGAATGCCTCAAAGAAATGTGGTCTCATGGAGTGCCATGATTGTAGGATATGCACAAAATGGATTTGTTGAAAAGGCGTGTGAACTGTTTGATAGAATGCCTCAAAGAAATGTTGTCTCATGGAATGCCATGATTTCAGGATATGCACATAATGGATCTATTCAAAAGGCTTTAGAAACTTTCAAGCAACTACACTCGCAGGTGTAGAGCCTCCTGTCTGTTGCCAACATTCTCTCAACCCATGTGCAAGAATGGAGCCTTGTGCAGGCCCTAGAAAATTGTCAGAACATAATGGGCAACATATTCTGTTGGAAAACTTCAAGTGATCGGGAAGTTTGTGCGACATTGTGGAGGTTAGATCGAGGCTGTGCAACCTGTTGACAAAATGCTTAAGCGAGATGCTGAACCGAATCTTGTGGGTTTGACCGACTCCGTTCCTCCCAGGCATGGTTCATCTCCCCTTACCTCTCATAATTCTTGTGCTTTAGTTCTCATTTGCAACTTAATAGAATTTTAAAATATTAGGATTTTAATACAGTTAAATGTTTATATCAACTCGTTGCAAAAACAATGAAATGTCGTGTCGTAACTCACGAAGTCAAAATAACTCGTTTGCATTAAAACATGAACTTCCACCCTCATTTTGAGGTGATGTAGAAAACTTCCTACCCAACTAGATCGCTACAACATTGTTTTATCGACAAGACGAAATTGACTTCCCAGTAATAATGTTGATCATCTCCCTGTTTAAATAGTTAATTTTTGCATTTTTTGGAGACTCATTAAGTACCCTTCGTAACTCTGAAAATGAGATGTTAAGCTTCATTCGTGTACCTTGTTATGTGAGGAGTCACCTTGACCTTTGGATTGACCCTGAATGAACATATGTGATCTTTTTGACGCTCTTATAGGAGCCCTGTTACACTAGTTTACAGCAGTAGAAAGCTGTTAAATCTAGAAAGTTGGCTTTCGTTTTGAACCGCCATTTGAAACCTAGATAGAGAAATTATTTCCCGTCTTCGCAAACCTCTAGTGTTTATACTAGACAATTGCATGGAACATTCAGTTTAGGGAAAAACACTTTTCTGGATAGTTTGGCAAAGCCATTTTGTAGGCCTCCGGTCGTAGTTTGACGAGGTCAAACTGGACCAATTTGACTTGTCGCTCCAGAAAACTTGTCGCCGTTTGAAAATGGTTTTCTAGTTCTCAGTCGCGTCGACTCTGATGAATTCTCCTTATATAGGGGAACTTGTAGGAAGTGTCTCGTTGCGTGCTCATCCATCGAACGTCAGTTTTGGACGTGGTTTTCTGAGCCCTCGAGCTAACTTTTGTTCAATTTGCACTGGGCCAACTACGACCAGTGGCCCCAGAAAACTAGCCGCCAAACGCAAACCGTTCACTTTTTCCCAATTCCGTCAGTTGCTATGAACTCTTGGTATATCTGGGGACACGTAGAAATTTAAGCGTGGTATGTGTTCTCATGGGAAGACAACTTTTGGAAGTGGTTTCTTAGCCTCCGAGCCCGTTTTGTTTTTGTAGCTAGTAAGAAAATATAAAAAATAGAAAGTTGCGGGACCCTCGTCGGGTTGCCAAACCACCGTAGAAACTTTTAACACATGTAAATAACTGTTTAAAACTCTATAGTGTAACTTGTTGTGTGAAATAGAACTTTTGACAAAATGGTGTTTTCTCTCTCTTCCCTTCTCTTTCTCTCTCCTAGGTTACAAAATGAAGTGAAATGAAATGTAATGAATACATGTCTCTAAACCTTTTATTTCGATTGAAAATTGTAATTATTATCATATGTAAATGGGAAACTGAAAAATGATAATTATGTTAGATTAGGGTGGATGCCATGCCAGCGATTTATCGCTGATATCATGCTCATGTGGTTTTGCAGGATGAAAGAATGATGACGAAAAGGTGATGTGTAATTCATTTATTTATCTTTGTAATTTATATAGTTCATTGTTAAATGAATAAATGTATAATGTTGTCTCATGTTACAGAAGGTTATATTTGATAATTTGTTGATATGTATGAGATGCTTGGTTTCAAGGACATCTAGGAAATGTGCATTTAATCATAGGTTCAATTTGATTCATAGTACACATGGTAAAAAGGTTTGATATTTATATAAGGTAAATGAATTTGAAGTAATATCTTGTAGTGCATATTTAGTGTTCAATAAATGATTAACGAGTCATCTTGTGCATTCATACTTTGTAAATGTAATAAAGAGATTTAATCAAAACACTCTACCCTTGTTCAATATCGAAGCACAACTTGTTTTCATGTGTGATACTCCTTACCGTAGAAGACATTGAAAACCGTAGGATGAACTTAAACTCTGCACTCGATGGAACCTCCTAGTTTGAGTAAACAAGAGCCCAAGAATGGGCTTATCGTCATAGTCAGTATGTTTAGTGACATTGTCATAAACCTGTCTGATAGGAGCGACACAGTCAAAACTTCACTTGGAGTATGTAGAGCTAACTCCTCCTTCGTAGCCTAGTGGACTACCTTGTCTTCCGAAGATAGATTTAAAATCAAATTTCTTCATCGAATGAAATCCCTGTTGGATCCAGACGACATAGATGGAGGTTGTGACTTAGTTGTTCTAGGTCTTAAACTTTTGTTAATGAGCTCCTTAGCTCCGCTCAGCTTAATGTGTTACCTTGGTTTCTCTCAACATAACACCTTGGTCCTTTCTGAAGGTGGTTTAGCATAAATATGTCCTCTTGCTTAAAACACATATATAGTTGAGGGGTAGACCCTTAGGTGAAGTTGGAATTAATCTAAAACTCAGTTGATTTGGATGTTAACTTGGGTTCATGTGTAGCTACAAGTCTTCTAATCATTTTATGTCTTCAAGAGGTCAGTCAAACACTTCGTAACTCCATTTACAAGACAATGCTAAAAATAAGATCCTAACGTGACGTAGAAAATAAAGTATATAAGAGTAAAAATGAGATTGAGGTTTGGAATAATGCCACTCTTGGAGACCTTATATCTCAATTAAATATTTCTTTTGTTTCAAAGAATATGAATTGCCTTGGTGTGATCAACCTTCGAGAAAACAAAATACATATATAAATCAAAATGGTATTTCACAAGTCATTGAATTAGAATAACTATGGTAGGGGAATAACTAACCCATGATCGAGGAATGTTTTGTGGTAAAAAGCTATCTTGTATTTAAATTTCTGTTAAATCCTAATATCACTATATGGACACCAAGTCACATTCACTTGAGTCGTAAGAGTTAAAAAAAAGGGGTACACATTGAATATCTATCTGAGAAGAATATTCTTAACATAAGAACAAGATAATTAAGTACTTTATATGCATTTGAATTATGCCAAATAAGTATGCAAGTTATGGAAAATTTTGTAAAGAATAAGAAGTCAACTTAAAATGGTCGAACTGTAAATTAAATGTGGAATGAACT
Organism: Taxus chinensis; assembly: GCA_019776745.2. Classification (NCBI taxonomy): domain Eukaryota; kingdom Viridiplantae; phylum Streptophyta; class Pinopsida; order Cupressales; family Taxaceae; genus Taxus; species Taxus chinensis. Next base: position 206,814,537 of record CM034157.1, read on the forward strand.
TAAAGTTTCTGTAGATGGAAAAAGGAGAAAGTTATCCTTGCACAATAATGTTCTTAGAATGTTAATCGTAACTAAAATACAATTAAAGAAATGATGTGTTGTGGGTTCGTCATTCCTGAAGTCATTTTTCTTGTGGTTGGGTCCTTACTAGTAACCATTCATTGGGAAAAGTGTGGCATCGACATGCCTATGTTGTTTTCATGTGTCTATGTGAGTCGATGACTTATGTGATTGTCGTATGCGAGTCGAGTTTCTGTTCTTGGAGCCCTTGTTGTGTTGTGTGTAGTGAGCAATGTAAGTCAAAAAAAAATTATCCTGGTATTTTACTGTTGTAATTGTGTGTGTAATTCTAATGAGACTTCGAACTAGGGCTTATCATTTTATGAAGGTATAGTTTACAAATTTGTTGTTCAAGCCACGCTTATTTTATATATTTACCTTAGCTTTGCTTGGTGCAAAAGTAACAGATCGGGTTATTTAGCATGGAATTTATCTTAGTACTTCATCCAACTATTACCCCTAAGGTAAGTTGAGATTAGCTGAAAGTAATAATAAAAACCTGTTGAAGATCATCAAAAGAACACTCAAAGGATAACAAAATATCTTGGTATTTGATGTTAAATTTAACACTTTGGGTCGATAGAGTGACTCCTAAAAGATCAGTTGGAAATTCATCATAAATTTTACCATTCCATATGTTCATTCCATAGAGTGACACCTCACATATGTTGCCATTCCATGTTCATCTTCAGCACGAAAATACAGAATCCCCGAAGGACTAATGTCCATATCCTTGATGAATGCGGGAATCACAACACAGGTGGGATATTCCATTACATAACAACAAAGAGATTTAGATGTTTGCAGTTGGAAATGAGGACATTTTCTATTTTTGCTGGGTACAAATGAGGATCACATCAGTTACAATACATTAATTCTTGCTATTTACTTATGTTTGAATGAGATTAATTATGTTTTGAGTTGTTTAGTTCATTCCACAATTATCATTTACAACCAGTAATCAAATGATAAAATGAAATAGACAACTCAATTGCAGAATTTAATTTCATTTATTCATAAAGAGATACAAATTCAGTGTTTCCCACACAAGCCATGGGATGTAACTTATGACTATTTAAGTAAAATATGCATGTACACAAAGCTAAAATCAAAAGAATATAGAGAAAACCCATCATTGCCTTTGGGTCTTACCAAATTGGTCTTCATCCAGTTCTACCTCCTTCATCTTCATCTTTTACATCATTTAATTCCATCAATGTACCTAAAACAGAATGAGATGGTTGTTAATTATTGAGCTCAGGGTTTTAATATGTACTCTTGTGCTATCAGTTTCATGTAACTGAATCATTAGAATTCAACAAGCATTAGGTAAATCAAAATTGATACAGCTCGTTCTGACCAAGTAGAATTGTGAAAGTACTATATTGTAGAAGTACATGTGATTCTAAGAATCATGACAGACAAAAGAAGGAAAAGAAAGTCACTATAAAATACAAGATAGGCTACAAGCCTATTTATTTTCTAAATGTTTGTCTTGAATGTGTAGTTACATGTGACAGATGAAAAGGAGTAAAAATTGTTGTATTTAAACGAATGGAAACATATTTCAATTATTGTATGACACATTTTAAACAATCAAAATCAAGGTAACCGAAAACTACATATTAATGAACCAATCAAGCATCAGTTACTAGTCTATGATAAGGGTAAAAAGAGTTTCAGTTCAGATTGAAGGGGCATCATGGTAGAAATGGAGTAAAGCTATAAAACAATAATATAATTGTCTATGCAGAATGCTACTTAGCACAATTAAGGATTCATCAAAGGTAGGGTATGCACTACTACAAGTGCAGAGTCCATGAATGTCAATTCATCTTTGTTGAATATGAAGTTACAGGAATAAAAATAAGATCAAGGTTACATGAAGAAAGAAGTATTCAATGTTACAGAAGCTTGGATGCTTATCAAGTAACAGAATAGACAAGTATTAATCATCTAGGAACCAATGATAAAAAAGACTACAACTTTCATTTCCAAAGGTTCTTCAGTTGCCCATGCAAGTGTATAAATTATAAATATCAATGGAGTACATCTAATCAAGTGAAGCAAAAATAAAAAATAGTTTTATCAAGTAATCTCAAGAACTTTAGATAAATCTATAGAGTTGAAACTAATTCTATATGAATATGATAAGCAAGTGTTTTCATGACAATGTAAAATAATGAAGGAGTATGCCAAACATCCAAGAACATATTCCAGAGTTTAATTTGAAGGACAAGCATGTCACTGTTAAAGTGATTTAAGTTCTAGAATATACAACTCAATTAAAACATAATCAAGAAGACCATTGGATACAGAATATCATCATTCAAAGAAAAGTACAAAACTGAATATAAAGTAGTTCCTAGTTATAGTTTTGAGCTTTCTTAATAAGTTGGAGGCATGATTTCATAGTGTACTCAAGAGATAATCTTAAGTACAAAATTGAGAAATATTACATATTGATCTTAAGAGATAGATAATCTTAAAGGACTCATGACATCATCAGTGTAATCTGGTAATGTTGATGACAAGGATCAAATATTTTAGAAGAAAGAGACTTACATCAAGAGATAAATCATTAAAATAAGGTACAATTTTTTACAAGTTTTGCATATAAAGATAGTTTTTAGAAATCAGATCATCTTGCAAGTACTGGAATTAGATGAAACAAATTTCAAGCAATGTACAGAATAAGAAATATAAATTCACCTACACAAAAATATTAGTAAGGAAAGCTACAGCTTATACCATAACATGTCAGAATGAAGATATAAGCTATAATAGGTCATGAGCCAAACAAAGAGATCAAACTCGGGTATCTCCCAAACTTCTTTACAGAGAAGAAAAAATTCTTTCCAAGTGCTACAGAAACACCTACAAAACTATGCAATGAGGCAATTCTCTAAGGAAGTTGTCTCAAATGATCTACTAGGAAACGTTCAAAGAGAAAAAGCGTTGATAAGGTAGAACACAGACTACCATCTTATCTAATAAGAAAACAAAGAGCAAGGACGTTGCTTCGACGCATAGAACATCCCAATAAGGATTTGGAGCTACAAATGAGACCAACTGTATTGGATATATTTTTTGCACAGCTAAAAAACCTAGGGAGTCATTAGATAAATCTCCCTCATTTACCGATGAGGAAAATTTTAGCGGTGAATATTCATAGTTTGGAGAATGAGTAGAATTTTGGGAATTTGATTTTGGCAAATTTTACAGCAAAGGCGAGTACCCAGGTTTTCTCCCAAAATTAGGAACACAAACAATAATCTATCCCATGTGAATCGCCAAGGAATTTCTAATCCCAATGTATATTTTTATATTAAATCACCCGTGTGATCACTGTAAATTCTATGCTATTCTGGCTTCTGTTGTAGTATGCCAAACACAATAGAAATAAAATTTAAATTTAAATATTTTCAATTGTCAATGGACGTTTAAATTTATCCACTAAATGAAATTTGTCAAGATTCTAAATTCTTTAAATTCTATTTATCAGAAGAACCACATGAGTAGGAAGAAAAGGTCCTGGATTCTAGTCCTCCTCAAGGAAAAGGCATTCCCCAGGACTCTAAGCCTACAAAATGAACCAGGTATTCAATAAATTTTTGGGTCACCGTGTGGTGAATTTAATGATTCGATGAACCTTCTAGATTTAGGTAAGGACAAATTAAAATTTTAGGTTTGGTTTTTATTTATTCATTATTGGTTATGGAATATATTTATTAATAAGTTATTACTGATTCAATGTATAAAAGGTAGATGCACGTGCAATAGTGGCGCCGGTTTAAAAGCAATTTTTTTTGAGAAGATTTACATTTAATATTAACTATCATACCCCTGTTCAGAGGACGCAGTGTACGGTGTAAAGGTCCAATTGAAGAACTCGCTCAAAAATTATAAATTCAAGGCCCATGGTCATGTTTTGACACTTATTTTGTTTTTCAAAATCATGGGAGGAAAATTTTTCACGCATCAAACCAGTACAGAGAAAATAATACATGGCAGATGTCAATTTTTCTTCTGATATATGGACTCGGATGTGGTTATTGTTTGGAAATCCTTCACATTCTCTGCTTCAAGTTCTCCTTCTGAGGGTACTTCCACCCCCCTCTCCTAAATAGTCGATTGCTTACCATGTTCCCCACCATTCTCCCAGAACATCTCCTATAGAGATCCAATCGGATTCCCTATCTGATCAACCAATTCCTGAATCATTTCTAGAACTCTCTATTTCTTTATCAAGAATCCCCTGACCCAGAACCTATGGATTCTCCATATTGTGCTATGAACGATGTGGATTAATGAAATGGATGATAATGAACCCCCGGCGGCAACCCCTAAGATGGACATTCAAGTCAAATTGGTGTCTTCCATCCTTTGCGAAGCTGCAAAAATCTTTTGAAGTGCTTAAAACCTAGAAAGACCATATAAACAACACCAGAGCTATCATTGATAAAGAATGTGTTAAGATACTAACCCTAGCTGAAAATCTGGTGGAAAAGATCGATATTGGTGATATTGGTGCAACTAGGAAAGTGGTACAAGAACTGAAAAATCTATTATGATATGTAATATTTATGTTATATCTAGTTATATCTTTTTTGGTGTGCCTATGTATTGATATGTAGTGTTTATGTTATATCTAGTCGGATGGGATTTTTTGTAAAAGGATGAGGGTCCTTTAAAAACCCCCCACTTTACCCTATTCAAACAAATGTGTAGTGTTCTATTATATCTATAAAAAAAATCAATAATCATATCTATACAATAACACTAAAACAATTAAATAGTATCGTAAAAATATGTCTAGACTTACATGGTTTTCATAGTCACTCATATATCCATATTTTAAAATTTCAAATTACCTCAAATAACATGATTTTGACAGATTATAAATGTATAGGTATAAATGTATCATTTTCCAACAAGACACCAATATAATACATGATATTATTTCTTTTTAATAATTTTAATTGTTTTCCATTTACCCACACACACACAGACAGATAAAGAGAGAGAGAGAGAAACAAACATATATATATATATATACATATATGTACACACACATACACATGAAAGTGGTGTGATGAAAACATTGAAAGGGATGCATTACAAAAGTTATGTTTAAAGGAGTGAAATAGTGCACGATGAAGAGGGTTAATGAAGAAGGATATTAAGGGAGGATAAGACTAGGGGTTGGGAAAATGTTTAAGGAAGCATATGTAAAGATCTTCATTATTTTGATAATACATATATAAACCAGATGTTGTTGATTTTAATTTTTTGAATGAGAAAGGTGGTGTGGCAAAAATAAGCATAAGTTAATATACTTGGGGTATATCTTAGAAAGAAATCCTCTATTAATCAACTCTCCCAATGGAAATACTTTTAGTTTGAAAGGATAGTTGTTTGGTTTTCCAGATAGTTAGAGAACATAAAATTTTTATGATAATTTATTTACATGTGCCATACGATAATTTAGAGATAAGTACATGTCAAGGGGCCTTAGAATCCTGTGATGATTTGTTATATCCTTGATAGGAGGCTACTTGACCTAGAAACCATTGAGAATGAATTATTTGTTACTGAAATGGGTTGGTTTATCATGAGGAAATACTTTCATACGAGAATAATCATAAGGTAATTAAAAATGGGACCATCAAATCTCAAGGAATTAACGAGAATGTGTAGCACATCTTTTGAGATAATCCCAAAAGTTTTCTTGTGATTTTCCTTCATTCACTATCATTTGGACTTGATAGGATTTTAATGACAAACATGTAAGGTGGAATCATAAATTATGAACAAAATAACATCATTTTGTGCTAGTAGGAGGGAAGTGGAGTTATTTTCACTTAGGTTAGAAGTAAGTTCACCTTTAGTAAGGAAAAATGAGATACACATTCCCTATTGTAAGCATGCCTTGAATGATCAATTTCAAATTTGGGATTTTTTCTTGGCATATGAAGTGTTAAAGATCAATAAAAATAAAGAGTTGTAGCTTAGATGAGAAAGCATCTATAGTTGGAGAGGAAGATGAACAAGAGGTACCATTCATCCATATAAAAAACTCAAGTAGATACATAAGGGATTCAACCTATAAATCCATTCCATGATAGCACATAATCCTAAACAAAATACATTTTCATCTAAAAATATGAAAAATCATTGATAGGATTCACACACACACACACACACACACACACACACACACACACACACACACACACACACACACACACACACACACACACACACACACACACACACACACACACACACACACACAATAATCCTTAATGTTTGTAAGAATAATCAATTTAATTTTATTCAATACAAAATATTTCAACATTTATAGAAAAAATACAATTTCATTTTTTTTATTAATGGTAAATGGTGTTTTGATGGGGACCATACCCCAGCACAAAAAAAGGGTCAAAACCCAGATACATCAATAGAATGCATAAGGAGAAAGGTCTAAGAACTTATATATACAACGAGGCACCAAGAAAAAGGTTTCCCAAAAGAAACCAACAACAACAAAACAGGTTCGCAGCCAACAAACAACTTGAACACTCCACAAGCTGCTGAGGGCAGCATGGAAAATGAAAAATATATCTCTCAGGAGAACAACTTGGCTGTTCCAAATGGGACATATGCGACTAAGGAAAATACTCCTCCTTTGTCTTCTTCTCCAACCGCGAAGACTCCACCAGGGTGGGTAACGGTCAACAAAAAGAAAAAATCTACCACTCTGAAGGGTAACGCTTCGCCTAGGTAAGGGTAACAGTCGCAGAGCTTCTGTTGTTTCTCTGCGGTTGGTTTGCTGTTTTTTTGCTGTTGTTTTGCTGTTATGTCTCGTTTGTGTAGCTGTTTCTGAGCTACTTTGAGCTTCATTGTAACACTTGGATCTTGATCCATTCTTTTTGTTTCTCACTCTTATTCTGGCTCTCAGGCCTTCTTTTGTATTCAAGGGTATAGTCCCTTTCAAAAAACTATTTGCCAATAATTAAAAAACAAACAACTTGAACACATCATAGATACAACCCATAAATAGTAGGCCTACAACACAGATGCATCAATAGAGACCAAAAATATTACATGACTCATTCCATGTCTTAAACAATGTTTGATTTTAGTTTGTTATGTCCTTTCTTCCTCCGTTCCACCTTTGTCCAGTTCGTATTACCATCTTCTGTGAAGATCGGAAGAAAAACTTTAAGATTCATGATAGGAGTGTGGCCCGTGGTAAGGGGAAATGGGCCACAATCCTTCTCAGGTATATCATCAAACTCTGGGGTAGAAAAAACATGCAGTATCCCAACAGAAAAAATTGTTGAATTAGGGAGAGCTTCTACCTTTGAGGGTTTTGATGATTCCACAACTAGTTCTGAATGGGGGCTAAACGTCAAATGCTATGGAAGAGAGTCCTTCCACCATGTAGGTTTTTCCCTTCGTTTTGAATGTTCACAGTCATCCAAAATATGCTTTGTTTGAAAGCATCTTCAGCATCTAAATGGTAAACCCTCATACTAAATCCTCTGCACGCACTGCATGTCACCTATTTACTAGTGAATCTCTGCTAGAAGGTCTTCAGAGGTGTCAATATCAACAAAAATTATAACATAAGTTGTATGTGTTTAATGGGAGGTTTTATGATCAACTTTCACAGAATATCCTAGGGTATCCTCTATAGTAAAAAGGCATGATTTATTCCATAGCTGCAATGGAAGTCCTGACAAGTGGATCCAAATAGAGTAGGTATCATAGGAGTCTTTAAGGGGGTCAAAACACAGATACCATGGATTTAACATGAGCCCATGTTCTCCCCAAACCCAATATTGGTCAAAAATTAAATCCCTGTCCTCAAGGGTTTCAAAAATAACAATTAATACATTTGTTTACCTGCCTCATGGTCAAGATTGTTTTATTTGGATTTATCATTCAAATAAATGCATTTGTTCACCTACCTCACGGAAAATATTTTTATATATGAAATTAAACCACCATTGATAGAAAAAATAGTAAGAGGATTTAGAATAAATATTTATACTATTCCTTGATTTAACAATGAATTTATTTATCTTGTCTATGTTTTGGATATAATGAGGTATTCCCTTCACATGAAAGTGGAAAATGAAAAAGGTGAAAAATACATTTATATTAAACTAAACATGGAAACATTTTTTTCCCTTGATATCAATAGTCCATATTTTGTACACCATAATTTTTCCCTTCAACAATAAATAGAAAAGTTGAAGTTCGTTATTAATATGGTTATTCATGAAAGCAATTTTCATTCAGATATGTGACCTAAAATTATATGGGTTTGTTTCCAATAAAATACTTGAAATGGTATGGAGATCCCATTCCAATGTAGGGATTTGAAACATAATTTATTTTGAAAATATTATTGTTTGGTTATAATATAGGTGAAAATTAAAAAAAAATGTTACTTGAAAATTCAACAAGCACGAAACAATTTATAGTAATCACTTTCATATGTCCATCTTAACAACACAAGCGGATTCATAGCGGTCCCAACATATAAATGAATGGGATATGGTCAATCCAATTGAAATCCTACAACTCCTAAAATCATTTCACCATCACTCAAAGAGTACCATATAAACACATAATCCTCAACATAATACATTTATGTGTGAACATATAAATGAGAGTTGTGATGATATCAGGCTATATTTATAATTAACATTTACAATGAAACATTTAAAGTTTGTAATAAAATATTTTTAAATTCAATTAATGTTAATTATTTGTAACTTTCTAGAAAATTACAAATTTGTTTAAACAAATAACTTTCCATTACTCTTATTATTTTATCATCACTTAGTCAAACTCACCTATTTGTTCAACTTCCTCCTAGAATGTATTTTTATTTATGAACTCAAACCAATATCGAAAGACAAAAGAAAAATATGATTTATAAGAAATATTTATATCATAATAAGGACAACCATTAATGTGTTGTCCACTAAGTTGTAGCTCAATTTGGATCAGAAATTAAAATGAATGATGTTTTTTAGGAATCAAATGTTGTGATAGTTGTATCATAAAACCCAATTGAACGGTGTTTTCTCACTACATGAACTATTATAGTAGGATTATTCAATAGATCTTATTTTAGATTAAAAAAGCCTTGGATTATATCTTGAACCTATAAAGAAATGTATTTCCCTTTACTAATTTAACCTTTTATGTATACAAAATAAATACTCAAAGCATTACTATCCATAGGAGTCTGAAGAAGAGTTCGTATAATTTCAAGATAAACTTGTGACTCATTACGAGTTCAATTTTATTTTTAATGAAAATATGAGGATAAATTAAGAGAATTTTTAAAATATAAAGAATATTAGAAGTTAAATTAGTAGTTTGTCTAGTTGTATTTGGATGTAATCAATTTTGATGGTATACGATATATAATACGTAAAGGAATAATATTTAGACAATATTACAAACATAATATTTATAAATAAACTATTAAACAAAAAAACATTGGATAATCAATTATACGATAAAAAAGAATCAAGGTATATCCTTAAAAATTTATAATAAATGTTGGTTTTATCAAAAGTGAAAACTAAATTGGGTTCAAGTTTATCAAAGAAATATGTTTAATGTAACCTGGGTTCATGAAAATGAATGACCTATAGGTTGAGTACATGTTGAGTTGGTTCATGAAAATATAGACATGAAAAGTGGTTTTAAAGTTACAAATGAACTAAACCAAAAAAATATCAAATAAATTATGTTTAAATTCTCTAAATTTAAGAACACTGTTAGGCACTAGTAGGAGAGAACGGGTCCATTTACACTTTTATTGGAAGTAAGTGCACCTGTGATAGGAAAATAAAATTTGAATTCCTGATTCTAGGCACGCCTTGAATAATCAATTCCAATGGTAGGAGTTGTTCTTTGCATATAAACATGGTAAATTATACGACCCCCCCTAAAAATCCATAGATATTACTTGGGAAATTTCTAAAAATTAATACCAAAATTTTGGTGAAAGCCACAAAATGAAGGAAAATGATGTAATCTATTAGGCGGTAGCAAATTTTTCTTTTGTGCACGTGGTAAAGGTGATTTGAATATAAATTTTTTGATATTACTATAAATGTAGGTGAATCAACCAAAAAAAATAGCTTTTATCCATTAAAATTAGTCGAAATAGAAAGCAACGTAACACCTCAAAATTATCCAAATCGAGATTTTAGAAACCCATATAATATTTGCATATTAACAAAGTTTAGCAACTAAAATTTACACTACATATGAAGTGTTGAAGAACAATATTTAGAAGGAGTTATATCTTAGCTAACAAAGGAATTGTAGTTATAAAGGAAGATAAACAAGAGGTACCATGGGTACCATTTGTCGATATAAAATGTAACGCCCACTAATTTTCCCACACACAACCCAAGTCAACCCAAAAGATAGATTTGAAAAATTACGGAATTTTTTAATTTTTTAAAAAAGGTTTAGTTTATTCCCCACTATTTTTTTTAACTTTTAATTAACATTTAAAAAAATATTATTTAATTCTTCAATTTGGGCTTTAAAATCCCATTATTATAGTCCTTGTTTAATTTAATAACATATTTCAAATGTCACTTTAATAATTTCATTATTCTAGGGCTAAGACTAAACTTACACTCCCATTAAAGGTTAAATACAAATAAATTTAATTCCTAATATAAGTACTGCCTAGTTACTAAAGAGTATATTTGATTTAATTGATTACGATGGTTCAAGATGTTTATATTTTAAGTGTTTCCAACTAATATATTAAGGATTTCAAAATAAAATTTAACTCCTCCACCACTTGAGTCATCCCCATTTAAAAATTACACATGCATTTCATTTAAAACATATTCCCACCTAATTCTCACCTAACTTTTGTAGGGATGATTCTTAGCCATTGGATGGACTAAATCTGAGGCCCTTGGATCTAGGGATTCAAACTAACCCTAATCCTCTTTTTAGAAATCTTTTATTAATTCTTTTGACTTATTTCCTCATTTTTATTTTACAGGTTTTAGGAGGACAAGAAGAAGAAGGAAGGAAGGAAACCATGGAAGGATAATGGAGCTCAAGGATGGATAGTTACTATTTCATTCATTATACTATTTTATACTTTGTACGGTTTGCAATTTACTTTCCATTTTATCCTCTCCTAGGGTTTGGTTAAAATTTTATTTGTTATTGAGTAATTTCATTGTATTTTCCCTATTGGGTATATGGGCATTTTTCCCTATTTTAAGATCTATTTTAAATAGATGTATATACAAATGATTTAGATGTATATATACATATATGGGTGTGTACATACATATATATATACATGTATATATGTATATATACCATACATACACACATACATGTGTGTGTGTGTGTATATGTACACATTTTAAATGAAGGCCGCAGGTTTCCAAGTCATTTACGCAGGCCATACATATTTATATATAAGTCCGATTTTATATATTCAACATAAATACAGCTGCAACAATATTAACAATACAGTGGAAAAGGTTAATTGTATATGGTGGGGGCTTTTCAGTGGCTTGTTAAGTGGGCGGGGGAGGTCGCTGACCCCACCCCCCATCCCATATTATATGGGGTGGGGGTGGCGTCGACGACCTTCCCCCCCCATTCCTCCACTTACATAAAAATGCAACCTACCTCGCAATGGCGGCCGAATATAACTTGCAAATGTTTAATTTATTATTATAAAAATACAAATCACATACACATACACATACCCCCCATCCCATACATTATATTATACAACTCATATAACACACGCATATATATATTATACAATATTAATATATATATATATAGAATTATTTATGTGTTTGTGAAATATATTTATATATATATATATATATATATTAACAAGTATCATTTATCATAAAGTAGAATTATTATTTATTTATCTAAATTTAATAAATATATGTATTATAATATATTTAATATATATAAATTTATAAATAAATTTATATAATTAAATATAATTATATACATACATATATAATACTTATTTTTTTTTGTATGAATTTTAAATGGTCAACAAATATTTATGTAAAGTAATTACAAGTATCAAGGTAATTTTAATAAGTTTTCTACCTATTCCATTTAAAAAGTGAAATTGAGAAACTAATAAATTTCTCATTCAACTTACTATAACTAGTAAGGAGAAGATTTTTTTCTTTTCTAATAAATTTTAACAACTACTTTCTTTCCTTCAACATAACTAAGAATGTAACTATAATTTACCAATATTTCAATATGCCTTCCTTTCAATAGAAGGAAAAGAAACTATTTCCCTTTTTTTTACAACAAATAAATGACAATCCATTTCAAACAACAAGTGCATTTTTAACAAGATTCATCAATACTTTTAAAAATGAAACATATCACACTTTGGAGGCAATGAAACAACTTAAATTGGGTTGAAATAAATGCATTTCCATTTCAATCCCATTTCAAAGTTTCTACTTCATTTAAACAATGCAAAATTTGGTGGTAGTTTCCTTCACAAGAACTAACACATTTAAAATGCAAATTTTTTCATTCAAAACACTCTTAGTAGATTTACAAGTGGAAGGGATTTTTAAGTACAAAATTCAACTTTCCTTTGCCTATTTTCCATATACATACATTTGAAAACTTGATACAAATCAACCATAACAACACATTTACAAGAGATTGAAAATTTTAAAAATGTAAGTTACAAGCCCTCCATTCAAATGGAGACAATATGGAATTTTTTTTACAAAGAGGGATCTTGTTTCTCTTCTCCAAATGAAACTAAGATCATTCTTCACTTGAGCTCCACCTTCTTCCCAAATTCCAAACAACAACCAAAATGGGGGAGTAGGAAACACTCTCCACCCAACCAATAATCCAATGAGGAAGAGAAGCCTTCTTCCTCATTGGCCCCCGAGCCCCAACAATGAAGCAATGAGGAGTATAAGACAACCATTGGAAACTTAACAAGGCTTCCACAATCACATTCAAATACACATTCAACACAATAAGAAAAATAAAAAAAATCACATCCACACACACAAGTTTCCCAACACAAAGGCTCTAAACTCAAGCCAAGAAGAGAAAGGAACATGGGGATCTACTTATGCCTCCCAAGGGTTTGGGTGCCCACCTTAAAACCTCCAAGAACTCAATCACAACCCACAAAACTCTTATGCCTCCCTCCAAGAAAACAAATCTTATGCCTCCCTCACTCTTATGCCTCCCACAATGAAACAAACAAGATAAGCACAAATTTTACTTATCAACAAGGTGGGACACCCCAACCCAACTCCCTCCTAAAATTCCCAATAAAAACTCTTATGCCTCCCAACAAAATTTATCCCCATTTCAATTTCTCCTACACAACCTAAGGCCATTCTACTTCCCAAAATCACACATGCAATAAACATTCATTCACAAACATATGCAAACCAAAATAGTAAAAGAAAACAAGGGTGAAGACCCTACCTTTCCATTGCAAGAGTTCCAATCCACAAACAAGTTACAACCTTTCCATGTCAAGCAATCACAAGCTATCTCCAAGCTCCAAACAACACTCTCAAAAAAGCTCCTCCAAATGCAAGAGTCCAAAATAAAACAAGTAACCCCAAATCCTCAAACAAATTAGAATAAATAGAAAAGAGAGGAGAGAGAGGTGATGTGGCTCCATGTAGGATGCCACATCATTTCTCCTCCATTCCACATCACAAGGTCAAACCCAAACCCCAAAGCACAATAAATTGGTGGTTGAGGGAATGACAACCCTCTTACACACTCAAACCCAAACCCACACCCCTAAAGGACACAATTAAAGACTCTTGTAAGAAAAGTGCAATTAATTTCTCTTTTTCTCCATTAAAACACACAAAAAAGGCCTAAAATAAGCCCCTCACATCATAGGCATAGTGGGTGGATGAATTTAAGAGGTGTGGAACAAGCTTAACTTGTCCCACAAGCCTCCAAAATGGCCTTGAAAGTCAAAATCGAAATTTACATGCAAGATTGAGTACACACCACTCAAAATCAATTAAATTCTTTCAAATCCAACACAAACCAAGACTACCTACTCACATTAATTACACCCATTTTTCACATCCTAATTAGCACTAACTAATCAAATTTAATTAACTTAAAAGGAGTACTTAACAACAATAATAAAAGTGACTCTACATACTAATAAAAATACAATTACTCAATAATAATTTAAACCAAAAGGAAAAACCACAACTTACCCAAGGTCACATTTGAGGCCACCCCCAATGGGAACCTCCTAACAATCTAACAACAATAACATCATACATTTACACTAGTTTCCAAGGTGACCTGTTGCCAATACCCCAAATTCCTTCACTATTGGTCTCCTATCCCCTTTTGTTTGTTGTGTTGCAAATGCCTGAAAAATTCAAAACAATACCTTTCTGGCCTCGTGGCCATATTAATGACATCGAGATAATAAAACACACATATACATATCAATTCATATCATCAAATATCATAACTAAATCATCGCTAAAACAAGTAATTCACCAATTGTTCACAATTCAAATATTTCAATTTTATCAATTTATCAATTAGAAATAAGATCACAAAATCAACTAAATCATCTAGCAACATCTATATATCAAATCCAATGTGTCAGTACAATAGTAGCTCAAGATCATCAAATACTAATATGTCAATCCATGCATATAATCCATCCTGTAAATCATGTCATAAGTCTAAACATCCATATTGTCTATCAAATAAGCTAATCAAATATAACAATGTCCATCTATCAATGTCTAAAATATGATAACAATGTCTATAAATCCAATCCAAAGTAAGAAGAATCACAATAATATCAATGTTGAAGAGGAGTGGGCACTACATCCCCCTCCCCTTAGACTCGACTTCCTCCTGGAAGTCACTGGAACAAGTGTGGGAACTGTGCTCTCAAGGGTGTGGCATCCTCCCACGTAGTTATTGTCTCATCGTATCAATCCCACTAGACGTGAACCTGATCAATCTCTCTACCTTGAAGGCCCAGGGTCCTGCACTCTAAAATATGGATGGGATCCACCATCACCTGCCCCTGATCCTGCACCTACAAATGCGGTCCAATCCAATACATGAGAAGGATCTGGAATGTACCTCCTAAGCACATAAACATGAAATACATCATGGATGTGAGACAAGATGGGTGGCAATGCTAGATGATAGGCCAAAGGACCGATATGCTCCAAGATCTCAAAGGGACCCACAAACCTAGGAGAAATCTTAGAGCCTTTTTCTGTAATGGATAGGGCTCTTATGTGGCCTGACATGAAGAAACACCTTCGTGCCCACCTCAAAACTATGATCTGTCCTCCGTTGATCTACATATTTCTTTTTTCTATCCTGAGCCTCTTGTAATCTCTATTGAATCATGACAACCTGTTACTCCATATCCTATAATAATTCCAGCCTAAGATAAACCTTGTCCTCCAACCTGTCCCAACTCAGTGGTGTCCTGCACTCCCTGCCATACAATGCCTGAAATGGAGCCATACCAATCGAACTCTGAAAATTGTTGTTGTAGGAAAACTCCACTAAATACAAGTACTCCTCCCACCTCGACTGATGGTCCATGACGTACATCCTAAGCATGTCCTCCAAGATCTGATTCACCCACTCTATGTCTGTCCATCTGTCTCAGGGTGATAAGTTGTACTGAAGTTGATCTTCATCCTGAGAGCATGCTGCATGGTGGTCCAAAAGTGAGAGGTGTACAAGGGATCGTGGTCACAAATGATCTTCTGGAATCCATGTGTAGTCTAACAATCTCATCCAGATATACTTGTGCCACTGCACTAGTTGTATAGGTGGTCTTTACTAGAGAAAAATGAGCCACTTTCGTCAATCTATCCACCATGACCATAATGATGTCATGGTGGTATCTTGACGTAGGTAGCCCTACAATGAAATCCATGGAAATGGTGTCCCATTTCCACTCTGGTATGGCATGAGGATATAGAAGGCCAGCTGGATGTTGATGCTCGGCCTTCACCTTCTGGCACTCTAAACAATGAGACAAAAAATGAGCCACTTCTCTCTATAGCCCTCTCCAATGGTACAACTGTCTCAAAGTGGCGTGCATCTTCTTCACCCCTGGATGGGCTGAATAGGGTGCATGGTGTGCCTCAACAAGGATATCCTGCCTCAATCCTCCATCTCTAGGAACATAGATCTGACCTCTGTGCTAAAGAAGACCATCTTCCTCTAATGAAAATCCATCAAAATTCCCCTCAAGGGGTCTCTGAGACTCGATCTCTTCTCTGACTGAAAGGTAGAAGCTGTCATGTGGAAGCTACTACAAAATCCTGGTCCTCAAGTCTATACCAACTATTGTAGCCATAACCAAATGTCTCCAATGACTCAAGGAATCCACAACCACATTCTCCTTCCCCTTCACATGTTCTATCTCCATGTCATACTCACAAAGAAACTCCATCCAACACCACTGACGAGCATTGAGATTGGGCTATGTGAAGAGGTGATGAAGACTCAAGTGATCAGTCCTGAGAATGAATCTCCTACCTAAAAGGAAATGTCTCCATCAAACCAAAGCATGCACAACTACTGCAAGCTCAAGGTCATGAGTCAGATAATTGAGCTCATAATCCTTGAGTTTTTGAGACTCAAAGGCTACTACATGACCCTCCTGCATCAATACACCTCCTAATCCTGCCAAAGAAGCATCTGTGCAAATGAAGAACTCTCCCTGTGGATCTGGCACTGCAAGAATGGGTGTTGTCGTAAGGAATTCCTTCAGTGTCCTGAAGGCCTGCTCACATCTATCTAACCAAATGAACTTCTTCCCTTTCCACTGAAGGGAAGTGATGGGATGCACAATACGAGAGAAGTCCTGAACAAACCTCCTATAGTAACCTACCAATCCCATGAAATTGCGCACCTCAGTCACACTAGTAGGTGTTGGCCAATCCATAATATCTCTAATCTTGGAAGGATTGACTGTGATACCTTCCCCAGAAATAATGTGGCCCAAATACTGCACCTCTGACTGGAAGAATGCACACTTCTCCAGGTTCCCGTAAATTTGTTGCTCATGAAGACACTACAGAACCTCACGAAGGTGCTCCTCGTGCTCCTCATGCGTATGTGAGTAGATCAAAATGTCATCAAGGAACATGAGTACAAAGTGGTCTAGAAAATTCCTGAACACCCCATTCATCAAACTCATGAACACTGCAGGGGCATTCGTCAGACCGAATGGCACAACTGTGAACTCATAGTGGCCATATCTCATATGGAAAGTTGTCTTGTGGACATCTGCCTCTACAATCCTCAGCTGATGGTAACCAAACTTAAGATCTATCTTGGAAAACACTATTGGCCCCCTTCATCTGATCAAATAAATCATCGATGTGAGGAAGGGGGTAATGATTCTTGATCGTTACTTTGTTCAACTTTCTGTAGTCCACACACAACTGCAAGGATCCATCCTTCTTCTTCACAAAAATCACTGGTGCACCCCAAGGAGATACACTAGGATGGATTAGGCCTTTCTCAAGAAGGCCCTCTAGCTGCAACTTGAGCTCACATAGCTCAGGGGTGGTCATCCTATATGGAGCGCGTGAGATAGGCTCCGCTCCTAGAACCAAATCAATGTGAAAGTCTATCTCACGTGGGGGAGGAAACCCTGAAGCTCACTAGGAAAATACATCAGAAAACTCCTGCAAAATGGGGTGATCATCAAGTGAAGGTCCACTAGCCCCATCCTCTGACCTATCACTAACTGTAATAGCATACAACTGACACCCACGTTGTGCACACCACTTAAGCTGCATAGTGGAAATAGTGTGAATAGAGATGGGTCTCCTAACTCCAGCTATCACTGACTCAACTCCCAAATCATCTACACAAGATATAACCTTACTGTAATAATCAAATTTGGTTCTGTGTGTAGATAACCAATCCATGCCCAAGATCACTCCATAAGAACCCAAAGGAAGGATATGAAGATCCAAGGTAGTGGTGAAGGGTCCTAGGTCCACTACGCACTCCTTAACTAAGGAGTCTACTGAGATCTTGACTCCAGAAGCCATCTCAACATCCCAACTAAGGCCCTACCTAACTGCCACCAACCTACATTGCTCTACTAAATATGGTGTAATAAATAATTAGATGAGCCAGAATCAAACAGAATAGAGGTAGGGATACCACCAATGCTACCTATAGTCTCAATCACCGTGCCCTAATGCTCTGCCTAGCGGTTCTCGACCACTACATAAATCTGATGGCTACGTCCCATGTCACCCACTATAGGCTATGAAATTGGTGCCTTACCCTTGTTATTAGGGTTTTGAGGGCACTCTCTCTAATGATGTCCAAGTACACCACATCCATAGCAACTACCTGGTCCCCTCCAATGAGATGCAGCTCTAGAAGGTACTCTAGTGGTCTGTTCCATAGATCCTGATGATCCTACCATGGATTGTTATGGTCGTTGCTGATGAGCTCCTGCTAACTGAGCTCTAGGTGCTCCCTGTGTCCTGATGGGACCCCTAGGGGGAGGCCCCATACTCCATCCCCTCTGAGTATCAAATCTCTATGGAGGTCTAAATGGTGGAAGAGTATGTTGTTGTTGCTGCTGAGGTGGCTATTGTGATGGCCTGGATGAAGACTGTGTAGAACCATGTCTTCCACAAGGAGGAGGAGCTGACCCCCTCAACCTGTTATCCTACATCTACTGAATATGGCTCCTCACTCTATCCCTAGCCTGTTGCATCTTCCCCCTGGTCTCCTCTGCAATGTAGGCCTTCTCAACGGCCTCAGCTAAGGTCTGTGGATAATGAATGTGTACTGCACCTCCCAAATCCAAGTTCAGGCCCCTGATGAACCTATGAATCCTAACCTGCTCATCCTGCATGTAGTCAACATACTGAAGCAAGTCCAGAAACTGACTCTCATACTCTGCTACTATCATGGATGCCTGACGCAGGTCATGGAACTCATCTATCCTCTACTGAATAAACCTCCTGGATAAGTATCTTCTCCTGAACCACTCCTCAAAGAGCTCCCAAGTGACTGTCTCTGAGTCTACATGGAGCTTCTACTCCTCATTCCTCCACCAAACACCTACTCCATCCCTCAGAAGATGAATCACAACATGAGCCTTCATGTTGCTAGTACATGGGAAAATCTTGAAGCACCCACTCAAGCTCACTAACTAAGCCTATCCCTGAAAACCTCTTGTATCACCAGAATAATGAGATGGGCATAGCTTTAGGATCTCCCTGATATGATCTGCAGCTGATGACTGTTGACCCCTAGGTCTCTCTACATGCTCATCCCTTGGCCTAGGGCTCCTAGATCTATCTCTGTGTCCTGAAACCCTATCTCCATGTCCCCTCTGAGGTGAATCTGCTCTAGCTGACTCCACGTGGGAGTTCTCTTCCCTATGCTCATCGTTGTGCCTCAAAGGGTGTTGAGCCTCATGTGATGGCTCCCTATCATGCTTGCTAGGTCATGCCCCAACTACTCCACCTCGTATAGCTTGCATTGACATCCTGTAATGTTTGTAGTATCTGTGGTAGTATAGCAATACTGCCTACCTGCTCTAGAGGTGGTAGATCTAACTCCACACAAAAAATCCCCCTGTTTGATTCACGCCTCCTGCACAAATCAAGACAGGAGTTAGTTTACCATTCTAGGTTTTGTTTATGTTTTCTAGGTTTTTTACATTTTTAAAAAAAATCATGCAATGTTGTGTGATCTAGTTGTAGGTTGTACTAGGTTAACTATTTGTGTTTACAAGTGTGCCCAAGGGTGTAAGCATTGAACCCATGGCTCTGATACCAAGTGTAACGCACACAAATTTTCTTGCACACAAAACCCAAGACAACCCAATAGTTAGATTGGAAAATTTATGGAATAATTTTTTTTGTTAAAACTAGTTGCAACGGGGTAACCTTCAACTAGGTTTAGTTTATTTCTCGGTTAATATTTTATTCATTTTAATTAACATTTAATTAATATTATTTAATTCCCTAGTTTGGGCTTAAAATCCCCTTATTACAATCTTTATTTAATTTAGTAACATAGTTCTAATGTCATTTAATAATTTATTATTCTAGGGCTAAGTCTAAACTTACCCTCCCATTAAATTAAATACAAATAAATTTAATCCCTAATATAAATATTGCCTAGTTACTAAAGAGTAAATTTGATTTAATTAATTACAAGGGTCAAGGGATTTTATTTTAAAGAGTCAGCAACTAAACATTAAGGTTACAAAATAAATTTAACTCCTACACCACTTAAGTGGCCCCATTCAAAATTTACACATGCATTTCATTTAAAAAATATTCCCACCTAATTCTCACCTAACTTTTGTAGGGATGATTCTTAGCCATTGGATGGAATAAATTTGGGCCCTTGGATCTAGGGATTCAAACTAACCCTAATCTTCATTTTAGAGAGCCTTTATTCATTCTTTTGACTTATTACCTCATTTTTGTTTTGTAGGTTTTTGGGAGGAGAAGAAGAAGGAAGCCATGGAAGGATAATGGAGCTTAAGGATGGATACTCATAGTTTCATTGTTTATTCTATTTTAATTCTTTATAGGGTTTGGTTGAAATTTTATTTGTTATTGAGAAATTTCATTACATTTTCCCTATTTGGGTATATGGGCATTTTGCCTCATTTTAGATCTATTTTAAATGATGTATATTTACAAATTGTTTAGATGTATATATAACAATATATCAGTGTGTATATGTATATATACACACACACATACATACATACATATACATGTATATATATATGTACCAAAATATGTATATATATATATTATATATACAAAATGCACAGATTATGTTTATATATGAAGTGACAATATTGTTTATACATGTATATATATATATATATGATGTATTATATATATAAACACATAATGCTATTTTATATATTAGGATGTGGGTCGTCATACCCCACCCCCCATATAGCATAATACTATACAGTGTGGGTGGGTGGGATCGATTATTACCATCCCCCCCATGGCTGTTTTATTTAAACTAATACAACCCCCACTTTATATTGGGGGGGGAAAGGCAGCCAAGGTATAGCGTGGGGGGATGGTTTCGCCCTGCAAACCCACCCACCCACCCACTTACCCAAACATAAATATTTAAATCGCGGGTTTTTTTTATGAATATAGGTTTTACCGACCACCACCAACATAATTACATGTATATGTATATAATATATATATATATATATATGTAAATAATATATATTCATTATAATACATATACATTATATGTATATATATATTTTAAATGTATGTATTATGTATTATGTATGTATATATATAATTGTCAAAAATTATATTATACATATATATATATGTTATATATACATATATATTTATATAATTAAATGTATATATATAATATTATATATATACTTATTTTTTTGTATGAATTAAATATCAAACAATTTATTATAAAAATAAAACAAGTCAAGAATTTTATAATTTTCTACCCATTCATATAAAAAGTGAAATGAGAAACTATTAAAATTTCTCATTCAACTCTAATATAACTTGTAAGGAGAGAATTTTTCTTCATTTTAAGAATTTTAACCAACTATTTTCTTTCCTTCAACATGACTAAAATGATGTAACTATAATTTAAATACTTCAATATGCCTTCTTTCAATAAAAAAAAAGTAACTATTTTCTTTCACAATAATAAATGACAACCATTTCATTTTAAGTAACAAGTATAATTTTAACAAGATCATCAATATTTTTAAAAATGAACATATCACACTTTGGAAAAAAATAAACTTAAATTGAAAGAAATGCATTTCCATTTCAATCCCATTTCAAGTTTTCTACTTCATTTAAACAATGCAAAATTTGGTAGTTTCCCTTCACAAAACTAACACATTTAAATGTAAATTTATCATTTCAAACACTCTTAGTATGGATTTACAAGTTGAAGGGATTTTCAAGTAACAAATTCAACTTTCCTTTAACTTTTTTCCCGTATACATACATTTGAAAACCTAATACAAATCCACCATATTACAACACATTTTCAAGAGATTGAAAATTTAAAAATGCAAGTTACAAACCCTCCACTCAAATGGGGACAACATGGTAAAATGTTTACAAAGAGGGATCTTGCTTCTTTTCTCCAAATGCAACTAAGATCATTCTTCACTTGAGCTCCACCTTCTTCCCAAAGTCCAAACACAACAACCAAAATGGGGGAGTAGGAAACACTCTCCACCTAACCAATAATCCAATGAGGAAGAGAAGCCTTCTTCCTCATTGGCCCCGAGCCCCAACAATGAAGCAATGAGGACTAGAAAACAACCATTGGCAACTTAACAAGGCTTCCACAATCACATTCAAACACACATTCACACAATAAGAAACAATAACAAAAATCACTTCCACACACACAAGTTTCCCAACACAATGGCTCTAAACTCAAGCCAAGAAGAGAAAGGAACATGGGGATTCTACTTATGCCTCCCAAGGGTTTGGGTGCCCACCTTAAAACCTCCAAGAACTCAATCACAACCCACAAAACTCTTATGCCTCCCTCCCTCAAGAAAACAAACTCTTATGCCTCCCTCACTCTTATGCCTCCCACAATAAAACAACAAGATAAGCACATTTTACTTATCACAAGGTGGGACACCCCAACCCAAATCCCTCCTAAAATGCCCAATAAAAACTCTTATGCCTCCCTCCAACATTTATCCACATTTCCACTTTATCCTACACAACCTAAGGCCATTCTACTTCCCAAAATCACACATGCAATAAACATTCATTCAAAACATATGCAAACCAAAATAGTAAAAGAAAACAAGGGTGAAGACCCTACCTTGCCATTGCAAGAGTTCCAATCCACAAGAAAGTTCCAACCTTTCCAAGTCCAAGCAATCACAATCTATCTCCAAGCTCCAAACAACACTCTCCAAGAAAGCTCCTCCAAAAATTAAAAGTCTCCAAAATAAAACAAGTAACCCCCAAATCCTCAAACAAATTAGAATAAATAGAAAAGAGAGGAGAGAGAGGTGATGTGGCTCCATGTAGGATGCCACATCATTTCTCCTCCATTCCACATCACAAGGTCAAACCCAATCCCCAAAGCATAATAAATTGGTGGTTGAGGGAATGACAACCCTCTTACACACTCAAACCCAAACCCACACCCCTAAAGGACACAATTAAAGACTCTTGTAAGAAAAGTGTAATTAATTGTTCTTTTTCTCCATTAAAACACACAAAAAGGCCTAAAATAATCCCCTCACATCATAGGCATAGTGGGTGGGTGACTTTAAGAGGTGTGGGACAAGCTTAACTTGTCCCACAAGCCTCCAAAATGGCCTTGAAAGTCAAAATCCGAAATTCACATGAAATATTGAGTACACAACACTCCAAATCAATTAAAATCTTTTAAATCCAACACAAACCAAGACTACCTACTCACATTTATTTCCCCCCTTTTGTCACATCTTAATTAGCACTAACTAATCAAATTTAATTAACTTAAAAGGAGTACTTAACAACAATAATAAAAGTGATCCAAAATACTAACAAAAATACAATTACTCACAAATAAATAAAACAAGAAAGGCAAACCACAAACTTACCCAAGGTCAAATTTGAGGCCACCTGCCAATGGGGACCTCCTAACAATATAACAACAATAACATCATACATTTACACTAGTTGCCAAGGTGACTTATTGCCAATACCCCAAATTCCTTCACTGTTGGTCTCCTATCCCCCTTTTGTTTGTTGTGTTGCAAATGCCTGCAAAAATCAAAACAATACCTTTCTGGCCTCATGGCCATATTAACGACATCGAGATAATAAAACACACGCATATACATATCAATTCATATCATCAAATATCATAACTAAATCATCGCTAAAACAAGTAATTCACCAATTGTTCACAATTCAAATATTTCAATTATTATCAATTTATCAATTAGCAATAAGATCAGAAAATCAACTAAATCATCTAGCAACATCTATATATCAAATCGCATGTGTCAGTATAGTAGTAGCTCAAGATCATCAAATACTGATATGTCAAACCATGCATATAATCCATCTTGTAAATCATGTCATAAGTCTAAACATTCATATTGTCTATCAGATAAACAAATCAAATATAACCATGTCCATCTATCAATGTCTAAAATATGATAACAATGTCTATAAATCCAATACACACACACACACACACACACTAAAACTAAAAAAAATATATTCAAATTTCAAAAGAAAAAATGAATTTAATTTTATTCAATGCAAAATATTATAAAATTTATAGAAAATATACAATTTCATTTGAATACACAACTTTCCATTGCTTTTTTCTTACATTTATCATTCAAATACATGCATTTTTTCACATTCCTCATGGAAAATATATATCTATATATATATATATGAAATTAAAAAACTATTGAGAGAAAAAGAAGTATGTAACGCCCACAAATTTTGACATTCTAAAACCACATTAATCCTTAAACAATTATCCAGAAGGTTGCATCATTTTTTATTTATTTATTTGTTTTAAATAGGTTGCAAGGGTGTCAAACCTTAATATGTGTTTAATTAATTCCTACTTAGCAAGGTTGAATTTCATAAGGTAGATCCAGTTTAGATATTTAATTGATTATCCTTAATCCAGTGCTAAAGTCAATTTAGTTATCATCATTAAATAAGTGACCATTAATTTCTTTCACTAGGTTAAATAGTTTCTCTCTTGGGAATTAACATTCAATCCACATCTAAAAAATTTGTATCCTTTGTTACCTAAGTGCACTTAAATTAGTCTATTTAAAGTCCATGAAATTAATTTCTAAAATATACTAGGAGCTGAATAAATAACTTAACCTACAAGGGTATTAAATGGCCCCATTCACCCATTTACACATACCTTTAGAATTATTTAAAACACATCCATAATATTCATTCTTACCTAACAATTGTAGGGTTAATTCTCAACCCTTGGATCAAATCAATTGTGGCCACTAGATCTTAGGGTTCTATTCTAACCCTAACTATCCTTATGAAAACTTATTAAACCTTTTCTTTTTCCCTAGCCTCCTCATTTGGTCACTTTTCTTTTGTTTAATTTTCACGTTGGAGAAATGGAAGCCATGGGAGCAAGGAAGGAAGAATCCATGAAGGAAACTCAATTAGATTCAAGCTTAGATTAGTTTAGTTTATGGATTTATTATTGTAATGTCTTCCATTTGAAGATTATAGAGGTTTCCACTCCAAATCTGGAGTTGTTATTTAATATTTTCCATTTTGGGTTCTCTATTTGGGCTAAACCCTACCTCCATTACAATGTATGAGATTGAGTACATTGAAACATCTATTTAAAGATTTACATTCTTCAAACAATGAATTTGTTCCCCTATAGTATGTTGGTGGTCTCATTTTTATATTTAATAGGCTCAGATTTTTAATTTGATCAAGATTAAATTTTCACAGACGCAGATTTGTATTTTTCTGCCGTCAGTGATGAAACCGCCGCCCAAAGTAGACTGGCAGTCCTAGGACTACCACCCTACCTGGATGATGATTCACAAACCACCACCTTTCTTGGGTGGTGGTTCAGAGACCGCCGACTCTTCACACCGCTCTGCACAGGGGTCAAGTCCTATTCTTTGAAAAATAGAACCTTCATATATGATTTTTCCTCAAACAAGTTTTACTGGAGTTTTTAACAATTTATTCTTAGTTGAATATAGATTCCTAAAGTCTCCAGTTTAAAGGTTATTCCATTTATTCATTCCATGCTTAAAATTACTAAATTTAAATATTTTCTATTTCCATAATAACAAGAAAACAACTACAAGATCATTTTCATTTCTTTTCAACCAATTTTCTTTCAAGTTCAAAAGTAGGAATGAAGCTAAATCTACTTCTGATGTATCATTGTTTTCCTTACAACAAAATGCAATATTTCAACATAATAATTTATTAAAATTTATTGCATCTTTCCATTTCTACTACAACCATTTGTTCAAGTAACTACAACAACTTTATTCCACATTTAGATTTGCCAAGAATACATTATTAATGTTTTACAACTTCTATACTTTTTTTTTCCCTTTTTTTTACAATAATACAAACACTTACAATAGAAATGGACTTCGATTTTTCTTTTGAGCATGACTTATTCTCTAACAATGCAAAGATTTTCCTTTTCAATAATGTATTACAACTTAATAAACAACTATACAATACTACTTTTCTTTCAAATACAATACTACAAGTCTTCAACCTAAGTGGGAATTACAAAAAGGGTTTTCTCACAAGGAAGAATTTCTTGACTTCAAAATATGATCCAAACTCCAATTCTTCAATAAGATCTCCACAATTTCTTCACTTGATCACAATAACAAAAATGGGGGAGAGGAAACACTCTCCACCCAACTAATAATATAATGCAGAGAAGTAGTTGTCCTCCTCATTGGCCCCCCGAGCCCCAACCACAATGCAATAAAAGATGGATCCAACTCATAACAACTATTACAAGCTTCCACATCATAATACAAATATTTCAAAACCATTTCAAAACACAATCAACACCAAATACAATCACATGAAGGAAAGTAACAAAATATACAAGGCTTGAAAATGCAAAGCCAATGGAGCAAGGATCTATGGGGAGATCACTTATGCCTCCCAATGGGATTAGGTTGCCCACCTTAAAAACCCTCCAATATACATCTCAAAACCCCTACACAACTCTTATGCCTCCCTCAAGATCCTCTTATGCCTCCCACATTTTTTGATGGCTCCCTACAATCTCTTATGTCTCCCTCAAAAGAACTAAGTAAGAAATGCAAGTATTTTCTTATCTAAGGTGGGGCACCCAACCCAAATCCCTCCAAAACATGAAATAAAACTCTTATTCCTCCCTACATATAAAATCCCCATAGCCTTCATGTACACCATACTTAGGCATTCTACCCAAGAACCCAACAAGCATACAAAACATTCAATAACATACATTTTGCAATACACATATAAAAGAAAACAATTAAAACAAGGGTGTAGCTCCTACCTTTCCATGGTAAGAGCTTGATCCAAGATCACACACCAAGATCCTTCAAGCTCCAATCCAACTCCAAATAAGCTCCAAAAATCAACAAGCACTCCAAAATCCTGCAACTCCAAAATACAAGAGCAAAAAAATGAAATGAAGTAACCCCCAAACAAACAAATAAACTTCCATATATATAAAAAGGAGAGAGGAGGATGAGGTAGCTCCATGTAGGATGCCACATCATTCATCCTCAACTCCACATAACAATTCAAACCTCAACCCCAATGCACAATAAATGGGTGGTTGAAAGGAATGACAAACCTCTTACACACACAATCCAAGCCCACACCCCCTAAGGAAAAACTTTAAAACCCATGTAAGAAAAGTGCAATAAATGTCACTTTTTGTCTTACAAAACACATAATGGGGTCTATTTTTGACCCCCTAATCCATAGGTAGGGTTGGTATAAGAATTTAAGAGGTGTGGGACAAGCTTAGCTTGTCCCACAAGCCTCCAAAAATGGCCTTTAAGCCCAAATCCGAAATTCCAAGGTAAGGTAGAGTGTACAACACTCAAATTCACTTACACTCAACTCAAATCACATAGTCCAAAAGACCAACAACTCTAATAAATGACCCATTTGTCACATACCCAAATAACTTAATAACATAATAAAATTACTTAGAAAATCACATTAATAAACAATGATTAAACAAATTACATCACAAATTAAATCACATACTCTACAATAAATAAATTACAAAGGAAAATAATTGCACACATGCCCATGGTCACAATTGGAGGTCATCCCCCCCATGGGGACCCCCTAACAAAATTAAAACAACAAACAACATATTACACAAGTTTCCATGGTGACCTGATTGTATCCATCTAGTATTCTGTTGTGGTTGGTCTCCAATCCCCTTTTGATTGTTGTGATGGGTAATTACCTGCAAAATCACACAATACCTCATTTGGCCTCATGGACATCAAAACATCCAAGATAAAATATACACACATAAATCAATAATCATTCACATATGAGCTAAATCATCATCTCCGACTAAACAATGCTATCATTTATCTAAAATTTCAACAACATCTCAATTCTATCCATTTTATCAATATCAACAAGATCACGAGATTAGTTCAAAATTTAAATCCTACCCAGCATGATGATAATTCTGAATGTTAGTAATACATATATCAAAAACACATCATCATCATCAAATATAACATGTCTTTCTATGTGTGTTCTAAGAATCCACACAATCATACTATGAATCACAATCCATCAATAGTCAAATATCTATCTATCATCTAACATCATGCTAAACCAAAATGATACAATAATATCCATCTAATTCTAAAGTAAAATATATTTTATAAGTTGTACATCAAATTGATAATAAATGTGTCGAATTATGAGTTGATACTACAAAATGAAAAAATAGTCCCAATTTCATTTTGTAAATCTGTCCAAAGACTGAATTATCTTATTTATGATTTGAAATTTGAATGGACAAGGAATTGCTATTAAATATTAAAATTTGAAAAATGAAAAATGTCTAAAATTCTAAGATATTAAAGGGAACATATATTTTATTTTCCTTGTTCAAAAATTTAAAACAAGATTTGTAACCTATATGTTTTACAATGTGAATTAAAAAAAAATTGAGTTAAATCCTGGTTGAATTATATGTATCTTTTCATGAAACCTATTTAAAACAATATGTGACATTAAATTTGTATCAATTTGCAGCCAGCTACATAAACTTAGAAATGGATTTATGTTAGATCCCATTTCGATGAGATGGGCCTTTTAAGCCACATTGTCGTATAGAAAAATTCCCTGTTGTTTTCTTACAATTATGGTGATAAATCTATTGTTTTTCGGCTATGACTTCAAACACAAAAATGTCAAAACGACCTGAGATAAAATTTTCCATATGGCAATACTTACAATAACGATTTATTCACAGTGGTTCAAATGGATAAAGGAATGGGATATGGTCAAAAATTGAAGCCTACAACACCTTGTATGATTTACACCATCAAATGGAAGACCATTCTATCACATTTACTCAACATTGAACATGCATTTGTGTCAGCGCTTGATGTATTTTTTAAATTTGTGATAGAGATCATGTTATATTATATTGTAAATTATTACAAATGAGTTGACTAGTTAAAATTTGTAAGCAAAAATATGCTGCCAAAACAAATTACAATGTATGTATTCTTTTGTGTAAATTGAATGAATTTCAACAATGTTTAACTAAGGAGGATTCTATAGATTACTGTTATTATCTTTATCTTCAATCAGTTGCACAGTATTTGTTCATATTGTTCCTGGAAGGTTTTTGTATTGAACTCTATTACCTATAATTGAATCTGAGAAAATAAAAATTCCGCTCTCCTATCTAAGAAATGTATCCTTAATTGTTTATTATTATTTTGTAAAATTACCTACGAGTTATGATGCATACCATTCTAGTATGGAATTGTTCTAATCATGGTTCAAATGGAAAATCGCAGCGTAACATCGTTAGACATGTACTTAATTAACCCTGTTTGAATTATGTTTACTATATTGTCTTCCTTTCCTCCTAACATATTCCTCCACTCTTCCTTGTTATAGAATCCATTCCATCAAATTTAAGTTAAGACTTTCGAGTCAATATTATTGTCTCGACCTCGCTTGATGGATATTTTTAATTTTTAAGATAGGGGGACCTAAAGCCATGGCAATTATAAGATGCTAAATCGATACAAAACTTAAAATTATGTCCGCTTTAAAATTTTAGATGCTGATTTCCTCAAGTATATATGACAATGGATTCCCTTAATTCTAATTATTTACCTAAATCTCAGGTAAAATGATTGTCTGTATACACATTCATTACATATACATGTGGGACTGGTTCAATTCGATAAACAATGTTTCCTTTTTATATTTAAAGGGACCTTTAGTTTAAGTGAAATCGAGCTTCAATTTTATTCAATGTAATATGTTGCGGGTGTTCCCAGACAAATGTTTATTTTTAAGGAATTGAGCTATTAAACTAGCAAAGCATTTGCCGGTAGACATTTTTATATAAAAGGATTAATAAATTAGACACATTCATAAAATAAATTTTAACTATTTTATATTTAAAGTTCTAATTATCTTTCTATCTCTTTATTGTTCAACGGCCATATTAGGATTGAATATCTTTGATGTTTTTATAATTTACTACAACCATTAAAGGTGACAATACTTTATAAATGGTAAAGGGCACATTAAACTAATTCATCATATGATATAATTTGTTCTATCGTTTTATGATAGACAAAATTTTTATCTTGAATTTTCAAATTAACACGTGTTAGGAAGCATTTTAAGTGTATGTATTCATTTACAACTTTTAATTCAGATATTGCAATTAAAATCCTATGTCGAGGATTTCATTATAGGACATTAGAAATTTTATGGAGTATGGCCTTACACTATTATAAAAATTATTTCTTTGAAAATTAGATGTAACTTTAATATATTATTCTATTAGTAAATCCTTGAATGGAACTTGCCTTTGAACATACTAGTTTATAGTTTACATTCTAGATTTCAAGTTAACAAACAATCAGACTTATGTTATCCACATTGAATAATGGACATATAGTTGAACTAATTGAAATCAAAATTTTATTTATTCTTTGATAATGCCTGGTATGATGGACCACGTAAATGACATAATCCCCAAAACGAAATTCTATGTACCTGAACATATAATCAAATTGTGGTTTCTTCAAATATTTACATCTTAATAGTTAAAGAAACCACAAATGTTATATAATGTCACTACAGATATGGTTTGAATATTTTTTCAATTAATGTGATTATCTTCTTGGGATTACATCTCTGTAAAACCCAAAAATACCAACACATACAACACAGTGAAATACAGGATAACTTTTTTTTTTTTTGACTTGCTTGACACATAACATGACGTAACATTTCTTCACCAAGGTTACAACTAACACTGTGAACAACTTGATACAAGGATGGCCATAAAGGCAGCACGGAAACGTTCACACCTATCAAGGACAATACTTTCTTCTTCTTTTTGACAAGACAACATGGAAGTCCAACCACATGACACACTTACATTTAGGGCATCCCATGAGGAAATTCTTATTAAATTTTCTTGTTTACTAAAATGTCTCTTAATTCTTAACTTACGTTCTTATAAAATTTCATGTAATGATTCACATAATTCTTTTCACAAGGGAGAACTTCTTTCTTTTCAACTATTGACTAAATAGCTTAAGGCCAAGCTTTCTAAACTAGGATCATCAATTTTATGTCCAAAGCTTTTTATTCATTTGATTTTAGAACATTTTCCATTTCTTACAAGGTTAATTAATCTTACTCAAGCCACTAACACATGTTCCACACCTCTATTGCACAGGTGAAGGCATAAGCTCCGATTGAGGGAAAGTACCGCTTAGGGTTCATAACAATAACCTTCTTATTTAAGGATCAAATTTTGACCTTGCTTAAGAAATATCACCATGAATCATGGTAAGGGTTAACGGAACAGGACAACAGAATTCAGCTTCAAGGTCACATTGTTCACTATCCGTCTTTTATTGAGGTTAAGAGTTTATCAAGATTGGTTAAATGTTCCATCTAGACTTTACTTAATTAAGTTTGACAAAGGAAAACATTTCAAACGATAGAGAGAGATTTAAGGTTTTATTAATCAATTTCCCTCCTACTTATTAAATCCTATCATCTTCTAAAATCTAACCATTGATTTCACCATGAGATCATTTAAGGTTTCACCAAAAAAGGATAGTGTTTATTAGTTTAGCTCGGGAAAAAAAAAACAAGTAATCATATTTTGTTACAAAAGATAGATTCCTCTTGATTGTTCCAGGTCTCAAATATTATCAAGTAGCTCACATCTACATTAATATATTCATATATATAAATTTTAGTTTAACTTTTATAAGGACTATCCAGTTCACTTTATAGTGCTTACAAACTCATTACTACTATGTCTTAGAAGGATTTACAACTCAACATTTTAACTCAAGAGCAAAGTTTGACAGTTACAACAACAATACTCTACAATACATTTACTAAGGCACTGACCCTTCTTCTAAATTTTTTTTTTTCCACTAGATGTTATCAATAGTTTGACCATAAAAGACAACGTACAAGCACCAAAGTGGATATCATCTATGCAACTACAACAAGCCACTTCTTTCATACTTGAGCTCGGAAAAACAACCTGCAAAAACATGTTAGCTTTTGTCAGTTCAAAAGAACTGGCATGAGCATGCATTCCCTTTTCCTAGATATTTCATCAAAATTAATTGAATGACTAGTGCATGATTTCCATTCCAAGGCATAAGCAAAAGTAATTTGTATGAATGTAAACAAAATAGATATCTAGTTAACAAAAGGCACACTGCAGAACATATGAAAGCCAAAATTGTGCATTTTCTATCCAAGGTTACCCTTACACCATACATTCTAAATTATAACAAATTTCCCACATAATACACCTTTTTATTTTCCTTAAGTAAGATAGCGATAGCAGACTTCACATTCACAAAACAGAATAAAGGAATCGTACTACAACCACCCGATATAGAAATAGTAAATTCTCCTGATAATGTCAAAAAAAAGGTAACAAGATTTATTATTCCGAACATCCCTACTCAGAGCAAGAATGCCACACAAGTCCACTAAAACTCATACAGCCTATGGGGGGTGGGGGGGGGGTTATGGCCACTCAAGGACCCAATTCAAAGATCATGTAAAAAGGAATGCATTGCACATGCGTACACCTTAAAAAAAATGTAGCTGACGTTTTTGATTGTTATACCCAATATTTATTTATATATTCAAGGTTAAACAACGTCCACGAATGATAAGTTGAAACTTTGAAAGCACTCTTAAGCCGCAAGTGCCAACTCCGCACATCCCTCAACGAAAAACCCTTCATTCCCAACATAATAAAATATTTCAATGTTATACACTATTAACTTACTTACCGATATAACGAAGAAAGGTCTCAAAAAACATTGTTGCTTGGGGGGGTAAATGTAATTTACCTCTCACAGGTCCCCAAAAGCATCTCAAGCCTCAGACTTAGTTCCATGTTCACCACATCCGACATATACTTCATTGTTTGTTGCTCGGAAGGGGTAAAACACTGTTCATGCACTCACTACCATGGGGGCATCCGACAAGGAAAACAATTTTCTTATAATAATAAAAAGAATTAAGCAAACTTACACAGTTACGTCGGGTGCATAGGATATCCCATGTACAATACGAGAGTCCCTTGAATACTTTAAGTATTTTCTCCAAAGGTTTGAGTAAGGTTTTCCTTATAACAAACCCTCAAATTTTCCATCACAATGAAGTCGGTGGACCTTTCATAAGACCAGTTAGGGAGATAATACAAATGTAGGACTGACGAGGATATCCCTTGGCCAGGGTACTTTTTTTTTTTAAGGTCATCATAAGCTAGGTAAGCAAGTTAGATTTGGCCAAAACATGTTTGCATAAGACGGCGTCGAAAACCCACTATCTAGTCATAGTCAGTCACATCCGACAAGAATAATACACAGTTTGTTAAAGCTTCTAAAAGGAAATAGAAATTTACAATGTTCCAACCTTGTAGTTGACCTCCCAGGGATGAAATTGGGATGAGATTATACCAAAATTAGATTGCTAAAAAGGAAAGGATGAGCAAGGGTCTCTCTAGTATCATTTCCAATACAAAATTAATATTAGATCGTGATAACATCAAAAGGCAATAAATACACAACTTCTCATGAGGTAAATATTTTTATTCATTTATCATCCTCTATAATATATAGGGATACATAACGGAGGTAAAAAGCAAATTTTATTTTTTTTTTTTTTTTCTAAAGAGGACAAAACTTAAACAACAATAACTCATTGCCACGCTGAAGAGGTCCAATACCAGGTCGAAAAAGGACAAAACTACTCCTACAGGCATAACATAGATGTATCCAATAAGACTCTCACACACTTTATCCCAAAAAAGAAAAAAAAATACAATCTTTGCGGGAAAGGCGCACCACAACCACACAACATTTCAATTGATAAAATCTCACGCAAAGCTATCTCAAAACAAACAACACACACATTTACCAGGAGAACAAGCAATAATCATGCATTTCATTATAAAAGAAATAGCTGGAAAAAGGGGAAAAACAGCTCATGCCTGTTCCTCCTGATTCAACATCGCTCCTGGCTCTGAAAGGCATCTACCGCAATGGTAATTAAACCTTTTCCTTCATCAGATTTGAGGACAGCATCAAACTCTCGGTGCAACATTTCAGCTGTAGCTTGTAAGGTATGATAATTCCAACAGAGACCTTTATGCCTGCCAAATCAGTGACTCGTTGAAGCAGCTCATAAAATTGCAAGGTAAAACGTGCTTCATGAATATTCTGATATGAAACAGATCGGCCTCTATGAGGTTCTCTTCCATGGGTTACATCGTAAAACAAGCAAGGTCTCAGTAGAGAATCTCTGTAGTAAATTTCATCAAGTCTCCTGGTAACACTCTCACTGTCACTTAATCGTTTTGATAAAAAAAAATACCTTGAAGGAGAATCCCGAATTTGAGGATGCATTCAATACTGAACAGATAACAACATAGTTGGACAATGCTTGTTGGAAACATTGCTCAGAAATGCTTCATTTTCTGAAGGTATTGGATGTGAATCAGAATCAGGATTTGCATTCTCTTCAGGCATCTGGGAATCAGTACTCACCTTTAGTACTGGTGGCTGTAAATCATGATTTTCACTTCCATGACATTACTCTTTCACTCATGAAGCCTCATTTAACTGTTTTTTTTCCTTTTTCGGTTGGATTTTCTTCTAAAAATAATCCACCTTGGTGATAGAAAGTCCATCTTGAGATATGCTCTTCACATTACCTTCCTCTATGATAGCAGATATTTCTATGGCAGTATGGGAGCCTTGAAAGTCCTGCCCAGACTCTCTGTATTCTCTATTCTTTTCACCACCAGTCAACTTGCTAATATTTTCAGAAGGGACCTCACGATGGATAAACCTGATGCTCCTCAGAAACACCTCATCTAGTTTAAAATAAATGGAATTCTGGAAAGTGCCCCTCTTTCTTCCCTCCAGCCATGCCTATACTCAAACTTGCTTAAATGGAGAATTCTGTGACTGAAACCGCAGGTGAGCGCTTGTCCTTGCAGAGGAATGTACAGCCAGTGAGCCCCCCACCTATGTTTCCAACTGATTTTACAGTTTTTTTTTTTCAAAGAATTTATAACAGAAATTGAATAAATTCAGGTCACCTGGTGGCGACTTTCCAAAAACTCCTTGTCAAAGACTTCAACTAAAAGCCACGTTCTTCACTACAGCTGCAATATTTTGCAAAAACTGATCATGACTTTCAATCATGTGTAACCCACGCATGATCTCTGGCGCAAGTGCAAGCATCAGCTCTCCAATGGCTTGACGGTGTCCTGCTGGGATTGACCCTGAAATAAAGGTGAACACGCTTTCTCTGAACTACTTTACTGCACCACTACCTAAAGCGCAATGATTCCTCACGAGCACTCTTCCAGTTAGGATGTTCACCACCTGGACTGAAGCGACCTCCAAAATGATTTTGAGGCAAACAGCTCAACCAAAACTTTATCTCGTCCTTCTACTACAGCTGCAAGATTTTGCAACAACTGATCACGACTGTGGTCGCGTGCAACCAGAACATCAGGATCAACACCAACGGTTCCTTGGGCTCGCCCTGCAGCAGCTGTCGCACTTACTCTCTCTGGAGGCCACTGATTTTCTGAGATAAGTTTACTTCTCTTTTTGTAGCTGCTGCAAAAGCCAAACACTTCCTCACGGCACTTTAGAAAGCAATTTCATATCGCCCACCAAAGCTGCCTGTACAGCACGATTTTTGGAGGAATCCACACCCACTTTGCAGCAACATCAGGGTGACAGACCTTCATTTCACCATCAATGAATCCACTATCCAGAACAGCTGTAAATTCATCTGTTTCAACCATTTGATGGAGAAACAAGCATTCGCTTGGCATAGAACAACAGGAAGACCACGCGTGTGGGACAGACAGGTCGAATAGAACAATTTGACAATCAAAAGGATAGTTTAACGATAAAAGGAGATTCGATAACAATCGCTAAAGAAGGTAATAATAAAAACCGATAATACAATCATAATGTCATTACCTATTATTAATCATTATTATCTAGCCACAGCATAAATAATTATCAATCATAGTCATAATGGAGCTGCCAACAATCAAACGACGAAGGCAACAAGGACACTCCATGCTTAGCACTCGATCGCCACAGGGATGAATAGGTGCAACGTAGAACAGGGCATTACATTCTCCTCCCCTTAAGAAAGCATCGTCCTCGATGCGACATAACACAGAGGAAAGGAAATGGTACGCAACCAAGAATTTATAAAGGAGAAAGTACACCCTATGGTTTAAAATTTTAGTTGATTAAAGCACGGTCACAAGGTAGCCTTAGGAACATTTGGTAGAATTTTTAACTTTCAATGTTCTGTGAAGATTGGCAGTTCTTTCTTGTTCATCATTTCATTAGTCTCTTTCCATTATCATTATTTCTAGTTTTAGTTTCTTTTAAAATTATCATCATTGAAGAGTTTTGATTTATTCCTTATTGTGGGTGCCCAACATGAACTGCTAACACAACACCCTATCAGGTTCACAAGACCCTACAGATTCACAAGTACACAAGTATATACTTCAAGATTGTATTACACCACAAAAGGTTACTCAAATACGGAATAGAATAGGCACAGTCCACATAACATAGTACTCATCACACATCAATGACTGACATACAAAATACTCAAACAAAAGAGTACTACAATCCACCAGACATTTCCTCAATTTGCATCAATGAAAGACTCACATAACACCAAACCATGCTACAGGTACATAGTGTCCACAAGGGAATCAATGACATAACCACAACATCACAACACATATCCATCTGACATGAGTAACACATACATCAAAAGACCACTACCAAACATCACAATAACTCAACATATATCCTGAAACATCAACCATACAGACAAATATCATAAGCCTCCCTCAAACTCTTATGCCTCCCTCAAGTCTCTTATGCCTCCCTCAAACTCTTATGCCTCCCTCAAGTCTCTTATGCCTCCCTCAAACTCTTATGCCTCCCTCAAGGAGGCCGGTTGACCCTATGGTCCAAGACACATAGAGTTCGAACACTCCTAACCCAAGTGACATAATAACGCGTGGTTCAACAACCCGCTAGTTATATGTACTCCTTGGGGCGTACCCCCATACAACGAAGCGGGTCCATAGGTCCAACCAATCCATGGTGCATCCCATGACCCTATTCCACACATCACGACATTAGAACCAGCACAACAATCCAATCAAAGTGCCAAGTGGCAAAGTACAAGCCTTGGGCAAGGCGGTAAAAATTCCAAATTTAAAAGAAGACCCCAAATCAAGCTAAAATAAATGGCCAAATAGCCAAAGTTAGTATCAAAATCCCCATGTTA
Organism: Taxus chinensis; assembly: GCA_019776745.2. Lineage (NCBI taxonomy): Eukaryota > Viridiplantae > Streptophyta > Pinopsida > Cupressales > Taxaceae > Taxus > Taxus chinensis. The sequence continues at coordinate 206,852,372 of CM034157.1, forward strand.
GTGCCACAAACCAAGGAAATGCCCAAAATTGTAAAGCATTGCAATCAAGAAAAGCTGCTGGTCCTTACAAAATAAAGTAAAAAGCTCAATTTACGAATAAAATCAACTTATAATAATGTCACATTACGATAACTGTGTGGCCTTATCTAGCCACCAAAGGGGTACTCAACGAGTTGCTAGCACTCGGAACATCGAGCCTCAGCTCGTAAAATACATATCAATAATACAACTGTCATCACCTCCATCTGAATCATCCCGCCACCACTTCGACAAGGCTAAACATAGTCATAGATACACTAAGGTTGCATACATACAACCACATAGGGAGAGAGGAAAGAATCACATGTTATCTACTAAACCAAGTTTTAGCTCGAGTTATTGACCCATGGTACACCATTCCTCACTCTCAACATACACTTCTACCGATTTCCCTCAGGATCGGTTAGCGTAAGGTTCACAACATAACATACAACAACATCACTAACATAACGGTGGCACACACATAACTACCATAACGTCTCACGTATGGTACATATACAGGGTAGATCACGATCTTACATTCACTGAGTGTAATACATCACTTTACCACATTCTACACCCAAAGTGCAATCACCATACGATAGGGTTCATACACTCACCGTATGACCCAAAATCACAACATGAAGCATTACATATTTGCACAGTCATACATACGATGAACATAGTACATCACAACATAACATCCATTGCTACATAACAAGGTGGTACACACATTTCTTCAAAACATGGTAAAAACATCATGATACAACTCATTTCTTTTAACATCAATCTAGTCATACAACACATTGATACACCTACATATCACAATATGCCACAATGCTCCAACACTACGTCATCCACATTATAATTCTTTTCACACATCACAAACAGTAATTCACACGTGAACTCTTCATAGAATCCACAAGAAGGAGAGAGAATACTCCCATCCCCAACATATCAACATGATCACAAACACGCACAAGGTGACATACACATCATGTGCGTTCACAATATCACAATTACGACAATAATCACATCACGTTTAAAGCACATTACTCTTCCAATATCTACCACCATCATGCAACATCATCATCATCATGCAGTATCATCATGTAACACCACCACCACCATGTAACATCATCATATAACACCAATCCGGCCCATAGGTTCGAGAGCATGAACCTATGCTCTGATACCAAAATGTAACGACCCAAAAATACCAACACATACAACACAGTGAAATACAGGATTTTTTTTTTTTTTGACTTGCTTGACACATAACATGACGCAACATGTCGTCACCAAGGATACAACTAACACTGTGAACAACTTGATACAAGGATGGCCATAAAGGCAGCACGGAAACGTTCACACCTATCAAGGACAATACATACATTTTTTTTTTTTTCTTCTTTTTGACAAGACAACATGGAAGTCCAACCACATGACACACTTACATTTAGGGCATCCCATGAGGAAATTCTTATTAAATTTTCTTGTTTACTAAAATGTCTCTTAATTCTTAACTTACGTTCTTATAAAATTTCATGTAATGATTCACACAATTCTTTTCACAAGGGAGAACTTCTTTCTTTTCAACTATTGACTAAATAGCTTAAGGCCAAGCTTTCTAAACTAGGATCATCAATTTATGTCCAAATCTTTTTTATTCATTTGATTTTAGAACATTTTCCATTTCTTACAAGGTTAATTAATCTTACTCAAGTCACTAACACATGTTCCACACAACTCTATTGCACAGGTGAAGGCATAAGCTCGATTGAGGGAAAGTACCGCTTAGGGTTCATAACAATAGCCTTCTTGTTTAAGGATCAAATTTTGACCTTGCTTAAGAAATATCACCATGAATCAAGGTAAGGGTTAACAGAACAGGACAACAGAATTTAGCTTCAAGGTCACATGGTTTACTATCCGTCTTTTATTGAGGTTAAGAGTTTATCAAGATTGGTTAAATGTTCCATCTAGACTTTACTTAATTAAGTTTGACAAAGGAAAACATTCCAAACGATAGAGAGAGATTTAAGGTTTAATTAATCAATTTCCCTCCTACTTATTAAATCCTATCATCTTCTAAAATCTAACCATTGATTTCACCATGAGATCATTTAAGATTTCACCATAAAAAGGATAATGTTTATTAGTTTAGCTCGGGGGAAAAACAAGTAATCATATTTTGCTACAAAAGATAGTTTCCTCTTGGTTGTTCCAGGTCTCAAAAGTTATCAAGTAGATCACATCTACATTAATATATTCATATATATAAATTTTAGTTTAACTTTTATAAGGACTATCCAGTTCACTTTATAGTGCTTACAAACTCATTACTACTATGTCTTAGAAGGATTTACAACTCAACATTTTAACTCAAGAGCAAAGTTTGACAGTTACAACAACAATACTCTACAATACATTTACTAAGGCACTGACCCTTCTTCTAAAAATTTTCCACTAGATGTTATCAATAGTTTAACCATAAAAGACAACGTACAAGCACCAAAGTGGATATCATCTATGCAACTACAACAGCCACTTCTTTCATACTTGAGCTCGGAAAAACAACCTGCAAAAACATGTTAGCTTTTGTCAGTTCAAAAGAACTGGCATGAGCATGCATTCCCTTTTCCTAGATATTTCATCAAAATTAATTGAATGACTAGTGCATGATTTCCATTCCAAGGCATAAGCAAAAGTAATTTGTATGAATGTAAACAAAATAGATATCTAGTTAACAAAAGGCACACTGCAGAACATATGAAAGCCAAAATTGTGCATTTTCTATCCAAGGTTACCCTTACACCATACATTCTAAATTATAACAAATTTCCCACATAATACACCTTTTTATTTTCCTTAAGTAAGATAGCGATAGCAGCTTCACATTCACAAAACAGAATAAAGGAATCGTACTACAACCACCCGATATAGAAATAGTAAATTCTCCTGATAATGTCAAAAAAAAGGTAACAAGATTTATTATTCCGAACATCCCTACTCAGAGCAAGAATGCCACACAAGTCCACTAAAACTCATACAGCCTAGGGGGGGGTTATGGCCACTCAAGGACCCAATTCAAAGATCATGTAAAAAGGAATGCATTGCACATGCGTACACCTTAAAGAATGTAGCTGACGTTTTTGATTGTTATACCCAATATTTATTTATATATTCAAGGTTAAACAACGTCCACGTATGATAAGTTGAAACTTTGAAAGCACTCTTAAGCCTCAAGTGCCAACTCCGCACATCCCTCAACGAAAAACCCTTCATTCCCAACATAATAAAATATTTCAATGTTATACACTATTAACTTACTTACTGATATAACGAAGAAAGGTCTCAAAAAACATTGTTGCTTGGGGGGGGTAAATGTAATTTACCTCTCACAGGTCCCCAAAAGCATCTCAAGCCTCAGACTTAGTTCCATGTTCACCACATCCGACATATACTTCATTGTTTGTTGCTCGGAAGGGGTAAAACACTGTTCATGCACTCACTACCATGGGGGCGTCTGACAAGGAAAGGCTTTTCTTATAATAATAAAAAGAATTAAGCAAACTTACACAGTTACGTCGGGTGCATAGGATATCCCATGTACAAAACGAGAGCCCCTTGAATACTTTAAGTATTTTCTCCAAAGGTTTGAGTAAGGTTTTCCTTATAACAAACCCTCAAATTTTCCATCACAAAGAAGTCGGTGGACCTTTCATAAGACCAGTTAGGGAGATAATACAAATGTAGGACTGACGAGGATATCCCTTGGCCAGGGTACTAAAATTTTTAAGGTCATCATAAGCTAGGTAAGCAAGTTAGATTTGGCCAAAACATGTTTGCATAAGACGGCGTCGAAAACCCACTATCTAGTCATAGCCAGTCACATCCGACAAGCATAATACACAGTTCGTTAAAGCTTCTAAAAGGAAATAGAAATTTACAATGTTCCAACCTTGTAGTCGACCTCCCAGGGATGAAATTGGGATGAGATTATACCAAATTAGATTGCTTAAAAGAAAAGGATGAGCAAGGGTCTCTCTAGTATCATTTCCAATACGAATTAATACCAGACCGTGATAACATCAAAAGGGCAATAAATACACAACTTCTCCATGAGGTAAATAGTTTTATTCATTTATCACCTGCTCTCCTCTATAACCATAGGGATACATAAAGGAGGTAAAAAGCAAATCACATTTTCATTTTTTTTTTTTTTCTAAAGAGGACAAAACTTAAACAAACAACTCCTCATTGCCATGCTGAGGAAGGTCCAATACCAGGTCGCAGAAGGAAAGAAAACTACTCCTACAGGCATAACACAGACGTATCTAATAAGACCCCTCACACATCTAGCAAAAGCAAGAAAATACACTCTTGGCGGGGAAGGCGTGCAAAAGCCACACAGCATTTCAAATGATAAAAAATCTCACGCAGAGCTTATCTCAAACCAACACAGCACACAATTACCAGCAGAACAAGCAATAATCATGCATTTCATTATAAAAGAAATAGCTGGAAAAGGGGAAAAACAGCTCATGCCTGTTCCTCCTGATTCAACATCACTTCTAGCTCTGAAAGACATCTACCGCAATGGTAATTAAACCTTTTCCTTCATCAGATTTGAGGACAGCATCAAACTCTCGGTGCAACATTTCAGCTGTAGCTTGTAAGGTATGATAATTCCAACAGAGACCTTTATGCCTGCCAACTCAGTGACTCGTTGAAGCAGCTCATAAAATTGCAAAGTAAAACGTGCTTCATGAATATTCTGATATGAAACAGATCGGCCTCTATGAGGTTCTCTTCCATGGGTTACATCGTAAAACAAGCAAGTCTCAATAGAGAATCTCTGTAAATAAATTTCATCAGGTCTGCTGGTAACACTCTCACTGTCACATAATCGATTTTAGAAACAATACTCTTGCAGGAGACTCCCGGATCTGAAGGATGCATTCAATACTGAACATTTTCAACATAGTTAGACAACCTGCTTGTTGTGATTTGCGCTCATATCTGCTTCATTTTCTGAAGGTATTGGATGTATCAGAATCAGGATTTGCCTCTTCAGGCATCTGGGCAATCAGTACTCACCTTTAGTATGGTGGCCTGTAAATCATGATTTACACTCCATTCAACGCATTACTTTTCACTTCAATGAAGCCTCATTTAAAACTGTCTTTCCTTCCTTTTGCCTCGTAGATGGATTCTTTCTCCTTTCCACCTTGTTGGCTAGAAATTCCATCTTGAGATATGCCTCTTCACATTACCTTCCTCTTTTTGTCGGGGATCCTTGAGCTTAATTGTCTTAACCATTGGCTTGACAATGAAGACGCATGTAAGCCAAAATATCTTAGAAGGCAAGATCCCTCTGGGTTGGGATGGCCAGTTAAAACTGTTCCTGTAAATGCAATTCATCCTTTGGCCAACAACTTTTGTCAACTCCACCTCTTCTATATGACTCCTCCTCTTCCTGTAGCAGTCAATTGCTTCTCTGACCAGGATTACTCATGGCTTCTCAGCTGCCTGGCTGGATTACTCCTCATGCGCTCACCCGCATTCTCTGCAAGATGCTCCAGGATCCCCAGTTGTATGCAAATGCCCATATACAGACCCAGGTGAAAGGCTATTGCCCAACATTCCACTATACTTACAGCGATCCATAGTTAGGGCAACCCGTGGTTTTCGATCTTGCTATACATGCAGGACGCACTTCAAAGAGTGATACTAACCCATGGCTAGTTGAAGGGCAGGACTGCAAATATCATTCCCTGTATCAGATATTAAAAGCCGTTTCAGCAAGGCTTCGACGCAGGCTTCTCAGCTGTCACTTAGAAGAGTTAGCGGTATTAACCCTAAAAATACCTTCAAGATTTGGTCGAGCTTCTTCCATGTTAAATTCACCACCTGGACAGAAGCGACTTTCCAAAATGAAAAGGCAAGACAGCTCAACTAAAACTTTACCTCGTTCTTCTACTACAGCTACAAGATTTTGCAACAACTGATCACGACTGTGGTCGCGTGCAACCAGAACATCAGGATCAACACCAACGGTTCCTTGGGCTCACCCTGCAGCAGCTATTGCACTTAACTCTCTCTGGAGGCCACTGATTTTCTGAGATAAGTTTACTTCTCTACCCTGTAGCTGCTGCATATCAGCCATGCATCTTCCTCACGGCACCTCCCAGGAGAAATTTCAGTTCTACGCTCCACTGGACAGCTGCCTGTACAGCACGATTTTGAGAATCCACACCCACCCACGCAACGTCAGGGAGACAGACCTTCATTTCACCATTACTGAATCACTGTCCATAACACGCTGTAGCAATTCATCTATTTCAGGATTTGATGGAGTGTAAAACAAGCATCTCGTGGTTGGACAGACACGACAGGAGACCACGTGAACAACAGGTGAAGTCAACATTTTAATGAATGAGCAAGTGCGGCCACCAAAGTCTCTTGCGTGAGCAGGTAAAAAAGGAAAACAAAAGGATTTGCAAGACAGGGAAAATAGTGGGTGCGGCCACCAGCAAGGATTCTGTCACATCATACATTAATAGCTCCACCCTCCACGCCAAGAAGGAGATGAAGCTGACCGAGGCAAGGTAGGTTGGGGGGGGGGGGCATTACAGTTCTTATTATATTATCTTCTCCCAGTTAAACTCATATTTGTTCACCTTCGTCGTAGACACGATTTTTTATATGTGAACTTAAACAACCATTGATAAATAGAAGATTAATATGATTTAGAAGAAATATTTATATTTATCTTATATTTAATATTGGTTTTAGTACTCTCATTTATGGCAAATGTGTAATGAGGGATTTCCTCTACGGGAAAATGGAAACGGTGCATATTACATCTATAGTGAACAGTTATTTCCATTGATATCAATTATAAATATCATATACATAGTCATTCTTCCTTCTAGAATAATAATTGACAAATTTAGAGTCATTATGAATGTTTATATTTAAGATACCAAGTTCCATTCAAATATGGAACCTAAAATCATATCCATATGTTAAATCAATATAGAAATTGAAATTGTGTGTAGTTGTTAGTTAGATGCGAGACCTAAAATCCTATGATTTTTTTTAAATATTGTTCTCTACCTAGAATTTAGATTAAAGGAATGTTGTTGGCTAATTTAGCTATGCAAGAACATGAAAACTTCACAAAGTCATCTTCAACCTGGAATAATTATTCCAAAGCCATCAATAAAAGAAGACTCACCCTATCAAAATTAACCACAATTTGCATTGTTAAAATTCCTCGTGTAATATTTTACAGATTAGTGGATTGTGTAGATCGTCAACTTTCAGATTAGTAACTTTTGAAAAATTCATGAGATGCTACAAATGTGGAAAACAGTCGAAATGGTGCAACATTTTGGCCATCCTAAGGTAAATAGTAGAGATCCTTCTAGGGGAAAGAAAAATGAACCGTACAAAAGGGAAAAAGTATCATGTCATTTCCCCCGACATCCAAAAAATCCTTTTCTAAAATGTTCTTGTACCAACTAAAAATACACATTTTATGTAACGCCCACACTTTACACACACAAAATACAATAGTAAAAAATAGTAGAATATTTTTTTTTGACTCACAATGTAGTTCACATGACACTACCGGGGATCATGTATGACAACCCACAACCCATGATATGTTCGCACAAAACATTAACCCATATAGAAGACATGAAACAATGTGATGCAAATCCATGCCACTTTTTGTTTAGATGACAAGGCACAACATAACAATTCCAAAATAGTATAATCTTATAGGTAGGGTTTTCCCATGACACAATACTATGAGAATTTCATACTTATTACAGTGATGATGTAATCTTTAACTTAAGATGTAGAAAGGGTCATAACATGTGAATCTTACATTCGTTCTCATGTTACTAGATTTCCTTTTATACCGTTGAACATTTAGCTTACGATATACCTCATTGAATAAAAATCATCTATATTATGTCAATTACTTGTTTAATTTGTTTGATCATTAATAAGATATTTATTTATGCACAAGGCTATCATCCACGACACTGCACTTTCCTAGTTTAAAATTTCATTACCTCTATCTTTCATTATTGGCCTTAATTGTTGAAAATCACTTATCATACGGTCCTTCAATCTTCTTAAAACTCTACTATGTTATTCTTCCTTTACTTAACATTTCACTTGTAATTACTCCATCTAATTTTTCTTGTTTCCCCTATCACAATAGAATGATATGACTTGATTGTTGATAAAAACATATACCCCCACATGATCCTTTGGTGTTTATTCTAAGGATATTTCTTGTAAGTTACATATTTTTTTGGTTCAGTAATTTATCTATGTTTCCACGAGGAAGGTTCACATGAAACTAGTGAGGTTTATTATTTCAGGAATAGATAGATTTCCCATTCTTTTCGTATTAGCATTCAATTTCTAAGTTTAGCCTATTTTGTTTTACGTTACTGACAACTAACCATATATCCCATCTACTTCACTAAATTGCTTAGTTAGCAAGGTATTAACAAGCATGATTTCACACTCCACCAAATTTGGATTCCTAGACAATTAAGTAATAGATGTGTGTTAACAATAGGAATTCAATTATAAAATTTTACACACCTTACTGAGGTCACAACTATGGTTATTGAACACCCTTATCTCCAAAATCATATTGTAACTCTAGGTACATTATGATACTTCTTTACCAAGCTAACACTATTGTTTGAGAGGGGTTAAAGGGATTCACACTTAGTATTCTCATGTGTAGGTATCTAAAACATAGGACCCACTTGATTAATCATTACATTCATCTTAAAATGATTTCACTTAATTTGATTTAATTAGCGTTTTAAAATTTTTGAGTAACCCATTTGTAAAAAGGATATTTGCATACTTGTGAGCCTACTAGCTCTCATCCCAGGGAATTTCCTCAAGAAACATGATTACCTAGTTTCACAACTGTACATTCAATGCGCTTTAGGGAAAGTGGAGAACAAGATGGAATACTCCTTCGTATAGAGGATTTATGGTTCACCTTAGGGATCACACGTTAGGACTTTTAGTCCCTCACCACAAGATGGTTTAAGCACATTATATGAATGATCTAAATTTCACCTTTATCAAAGCACATCATCCTACGGTTACATTTTCACCAACTAATCGTAACTTAATAAGTTACTAACTTTCACAATTAACCCTTAGTATTGCACCATTAATCCCAACAATAAATGAGATTGAGTATTGAGTTCATTATAATCCCAACTCTTAAAGTTACCTTTACACATGTTTTAGGCCAAGAGGATTTAAATCATGTGTTTAGAGTTGGTTTCCCCTAGATTACTGCCTTAATACATTCACATTATCCTTAGCACACACCCAACTATCAATACAATGATGGGACAAAAAATACCAGGACAAAGTTAAACTATCTAGTTCATAACCGTCGGGTTCACGACAATGTCATTGAGCATACTAGCTAAGATGATAAACTCAAACGTGGGATCTTATCTACTTAAGATAGAAGGTGCCATCGAATGTAAAGATATATGCTCATTCTAAGGTTTTAGTTTTCTATGCTAAAAGAAATCACATCAGGGTTAGTTATGTATGAAGTTTTGTACTAAGGTTGACTGTTTCATTTAGATTTCTTTATTGACATTTTCAAGGTAAAGAACACAACACACTAATTATTTAATCATCTATTGCACACTGGAAACGCACTACAAGATATTAAATTCAAATTAGGTTTAACATATATGTACATATCCAAAAAAATTACCATACGTAAATCCTGAATCAAAATTGCACCTATAATTAAAAGCACATTTCCCAAGGCATCCCTAAAACTAGCATCTCATACATATTTCCAAATTTCAAATATAAAAATTTCTATAACATGGTAATACATTATACATATATACATTTTCCCAATGACATATATAGATTACAATAATAAACAATGAATTACACCATGATTTTTCGCCATCTTACTTCCATCCTGCAAAACCATGTGAGTATGATCAAATCAACAATAAATCGTTGGCATGACATCCACCTAAATCTAGCATAATTAATGTTTTCAATTTTTCATTTACATAATAAGAATAATAATTTGCATTCAAAAGGAGAGGGTTAGAGACACATATTCATTTAATTTCATTTCACTTCATTTCCTAACCAAGGAGAGAGAAAGAAATAGGGAAGAGAGAGAAAATCTTATTTTCCAAAAGTCAATTTCACAACAGGCCATAAGATAGAGTTATCAAACATTTATTTACAAGTGCCAACAAGTTTCCATGGTGGTTTGATAACTTGACAGGGTCCTACAACTTTTTCTTTACATTTTTTAATGCTAGTTGCAAAAATGTTCAATTTAGGCTCGGAGGCTAAGAAACCACTTTCAAATGTTGTCTTCCGATGAGAAAACACACCACAGTAAAATTTCTACATGTACTCCTCCTATAAAAAAAATTCATAGGAACTAATAGAATTCAAAACTGGCTGAATGGTTTACAATAGGTGGCCAATTTTCCGAAGCCATCATTCGTAATTGGCCTAGTTCCAAATGATCAAAATTTAACTCGAGGGATTAGAAAACCACATCCAAAACTATCATTCGATGGATGAAAACGTAGGGGGAATTTCCTACAAGTTCCCCTATATATGGGGAATTCGTCAGAGTCGACGGGACTGAGAACTAGCAAATGAGTTTCAGATGGAAATGGGTTTTCCAGAGCCACCAGTTGTAATTTGTCCAGTTTGACCTAGTCAAAACTATGACTGAAGGCCTACAAAATTCCTTTGCCAAACTAACCAGGAATATGATTTTTTCCCCAAACGAAAGTTCCAAGAAATTGTCTAGTAAAAATACTAAAGGTTTGTAAAGACAGAAAAACATTTCATTGTTCAAGGTCCAAACGATGAGTCGAAACAAAAGCCAGCGTTTCAGTTTTAACAACTCCCTAAAAGAACAACAAGGAGTAACAAGGTTCCTAAAAACATGGCGAAGAAAGCGCAAATGATCAAAAGGGGTTGAGCTAATGTTTGACACAACTCTCTACATAAAAAGGAACACATACAATGCTTGACATCTCTTTTATAGGGCTCGAAGTGTTGTTTTGTGAGTCTTGGGATTTGTGTTTTTCTAACTTTGCAAGGTAGGAAAATGGATTGTTTGATTTGATGACATCATCTAACTCTCGCCAATACCACTAGATACGAGCACCTAATTTGGATATTCTAGTATCCTCATATAAGGTTATGGTAGTGACCACATTTAATATTTAAATTGTAAATCGGTTTCAAAAATTACAAGGTGGAGTTTTATTTCCTTATACTATTTAAATTTGGTTATATATCCATTTGTAAGTATTATCCAGTGGTTTAATGTTTCTATTATATTGCAAATGAAGAACCAAACTTACAAAAATTATGAAAGAAAAAAGTGAGGAGACCATGTGTGAGGGACAAATGAATCGGCTCAAGTGGCTCTAAACAGTACAACACACACAAGCTACCAGGGTTCGGATTGGTTGCCAAGATTTGGATGGGCCAACTCATCTCGCCAAAGAAGTTTATCAAGGTTGAGGCAAGGAGGATCCTACTCTCATTTTGTTGCTACACCATTACCCTCTCTCTAAGTCTTTACTCAAAAGGGTGAACCATGAATATTGTTATGGGTGATTGAATGCAACTCCCTCCCCGAAAATGTCGAATTGTAAGCATGAAGAGAATAATCCTTGATGTTTCTAACATCAAACAAATCAATAAGTTGGAAAGTGTGACTATATTTGCATCTGCTACTATTTGATATTTAGGCATTTTTTTATATGATTCACATGAAATATCTCCCCCTTACATAATAGACTCCACACCCGCTTTGGATTTTTTCTAAAAGTGAACAACAATATTAGTACTCTCTCAGGGCATCTTGTCAAACAATTCACATTTCAGTGCTCCCCACCATTCCATTACTTTAGCAAAAAAATGAAAAAATGCCTATTCCATTCGTTTCCAATCTCATTCTCATAGCATTAGTCATGCAACCAATTCGGAAAGATATGGTGCATGATGTGGAGGCTTGGCTTACACCTACCAATTGTATTATTTGAAAGTTTCTAGTGTCAATTCAACAAACCCCCATTTTGTGCATATCTTGCAGTCAACGTTGTCTAGAAAACCCACGTCGTGCCTCGCCGCCCCCCGTGCCCCCCCCCCCCCCCCACACCGCTCCTCCCCCCCCCCCACCCGCTCCTTTTTTATACGTTCTCTCAAATAGTTTGTTTGCCTTGTGCTAGGTTCCACATTTTTGCATGCGCATCTTCCAGAGCATTTGCAACTACAACATGTGACAAAACATTCTATCATCATTGCATATGCCTCATGTAGAGGAAGAATGAAAGAGACAATTCTTGAAGAGACATAAGTGGGATAACAGGAAAGGGAAATTTTAATATTTTAATAAATGCATCAACTAATCAAGATAAAAGGTAAGAAACAGGAAAAGAAAGTGGTAGCAATCATCTACAACACGAATGGTGTTACAAAGGTCACAGTGCATGCATCACATGTTAAAGAGTTGTTAGTGGTGAGTTATTCTATTTAAATAACAGCAATTGTAATTGCTTTGTATGCACACACAAAGGTGTGAAATCTGCACAAGCAAGGAAGGATGTGCATTGAAAGCACACAGCTGCACGCACAGCTTGATTGTAAAGAGATGAAGCTCTGAGTATGGTGAAGCTTTTATTAATGGAGATTACACACAGTAGTCAAACACCACAATCTAATCAAAATAATTACGAATACTGGTCGTTGACCATGAAGGTGCTATTCAGATCTCAAGACATGTGGGAGATCATTGAAGATGGGTACATAGAGCCCACAAATGCAGCAGCATATACTGCACTTTCTCAAGCAGAGAAAGATACTTTGAAGGAGTTATGAAATAAGGATGGCAAAGCTCTTTTCTATATTCATCAGGAAATGCATGAAAGCATTCTTCCAAGAGTGGCAGTAGCCAGTCAAGCAAAGACTGCATGGGATACTTTACAAGTTGCATATCAAGGTAAGGAGAAAGTAAAAACCACCAAGCTACAGTTACTTCGTAGAGATTTTAAGAATTTAGCAATGAAAGATTCAGATTCTGTAGAATCATTTTTTACTTATGTAGTTGTCTTAGTCAATCAAATCAAACCCCATGGTGAGACTCTTGAAGACAGAAGGATTGTTGAAAATTTGCTTAGAAGTTTTCCTACGTAATTTGATCCTTTAGTTGTTGCTATTAAAGAAACTAAGGATCTGAGTTTGTTTTCTATTGATGAGTTGCATGCATCACTAATCAATCATGAACAGAGGATGAATAGATCACATGTAAGTGTAGATCAGCCTTTTGCATCTCAGACAGCAGGTAGTCGTGGCAAAAGAAGAGGAAGAAGTCCATCTAGAGGACACGACAGCGGTTCATCAAACTCAGGTGGAAGAGGACAGAATCAAGAACAGAGTTATGGTTAGATACAAAATAAGTCTCATGTTCAGTTTCATTATTGCAAGAAGTATGTGCACTATGCTTCTTTATTGGCCGACAAACATACCAAATCTCCCTACAAATATATCCATTTGTCATTGTTGCGACAGGGCACATGGTCCTTCCCAATGTGTAAACTACCCATGCAAGTGCCTAGGCATCACTACAACAACAACTCCTCATGAGGCTTCCTCTAACCAACATTCTTGTGTAATCTACCAGGCTATCACAGAATCCATGTTGTTAGAAAAAGCTTGGAATTCTAATTTTTTCTTACTTCTATTATTAGGAAAAAGATAGAGTTTTACTCTTGGAAATCATGCATTAGTTGTGTTTGGTTTAATTCCTGTTATGTTTACAGTTAGTATTCTATATTTATGATAGATGGAGAAATGATATCTGCAAAATTTTTACTATGTCATTCAAAAAAGCAAGACATTAATTTTATAAGTATTGAATGCTATGTGGTTTTGAAAGGTTACAATGGTTTATTTTTAGAAGATAATCCCTACGTGGTATAGTGTAGGCATCTCCTATAACTCATTTGTATTGCACATATTGTAAGGAGTTGAAGAAACAGAGAGGATGGATAAATAATGATTTTATGCACAACAGTGTAAGGATTGGAGTCAAAAAATCTATCTTTATTTATAATAAATCAATAGTTAGTTCAGGAGTCTGTGCGAAGTTTTGTGCTGAGTCAAATAAATATTTGTATTGAATCCTCCAAGATGAGTCATGTGCTAAGGTAAATGGAGTAGATTGCTAACACCATTTTGATCACAATATGTGCAAATGACGCTAGATGTATATAATGATTCATGTGCTAGGTTAAAATCATTTAATTATGAATCTTATACTACAACTCAATCTGGAGCTGAAGAAATTTGATTAGCTTTTCAGTTAGTTATGAAAGATGAATTGTGGCTATGGCATCTTAGGTTTGGTGATTTAAATTTTGGTGGTTTTATTTTATTACACAAGAAAAATATTCTAAAAGGTTTTACCTTTAATTCAGAAATCCTACAGAGAGTTTTTGAAGTTTGTATTTTGCGGAAGAAACAAAAAGAGTCTTTTACCAGGTTCCAAAATAACTAGTGCAAATACACCACTTGAAATTGTGGACATTCAAATTTATGTGAACCCATGAAAACATACTTTTATTGGAGGTTTATTCATATTTCATGACGTTTATTGATAACTATACACAAGGAATACATGTGTATACTTTTCTAAGACACAAATCACATTCTTTTGATGATATTTCAATAGTTCAAAGGCCTTAGACGAAAAGAAAAGTTGATAATACATTGAAGTTCTGAGGATAGAAAGAGGAGGTGATAGATAAGAGGAGGTGAGTATTTATCGAATGACATTTCTAAGATTTTACAAATATCATGGTATCCACAAGCAATTTACTACCAGGCATACACCAAAATAGAATAATGTTGTAGAGAGGAATAAGAATATAACCATTATGGAAATGGCAAGAAGCATGTTGAAGGAAAAACATATTCCAAATAACTATTGGGAAGAATCAGTATCAACTTATGTTTATATTCTAAACAATATGTCAAAAGAAACTTGTTAGTAACATGGTCCCTCAACAAGCATGGACTATTAAGAAACGTATTGTTTCACATTTTAGAGTTTTTGGTTGTATAGCATATGCCCATGTGCTTGATGAGCTAAGGAATAAGTTCGACAACAAAAGAGAAAAGTGTACATTTGTTGGATATTCATAGAATACAAAATCATCCAAGTTGTACAATCCAGTCTCTAACAAAGGTTGTAATCAGCAAAGATATATCAGTTTGTTGAAAATGAGGCATGGGATGGAATTATAGAGAGAACGAGTCAGTCATTGTAGCAATCTATTCCTCGTGATCATATGGTGGATGAAACTATAGAAAAAGAAAGGTATTGTATGTTCTCCAAATATTTGAAATGAATCAAAAGTTCCTAGAATAAGATACACCTCCATCTACAGATTTGGAGGTATCCAAAATTTCAAGACATCTTCAATCATGTCAAGAAACACCAGAAGTAAGTCCATTGCAATACAAAGCACTCCATGTGATACATATAGCCTTTTGCATAGTGGAAAACATGTATTCTTAGTGATATTTATAATTTTAATACAAATAAATCATTTTTTATTTTTAACATTGTTTCTCAAAATCTATGCAGATCAAATATATTTTTATGTGGCTCTAAAAAATGAAATTCTGGTAACACTCAATGCATCGATGATGAGATCGATGCCATAGATAATAATCATACATAGGAGTTGGTGGGTCTCTCCAAAAGGAAAGCACGTGATAGGATTGAAGTGGGTCCACAAGGACCAAGTATAGTTCTAATGTATAAGTATATAAAGATAGAGTAAAATATGGTTAGAAAGAGGTTTTGCACAAAAATATGGAGTGGATTAAAATGGAATGTTTTCACCGGTAACACGTTTATATACAATAACAAAAAAATTTGGTACTTGTAGCTCAAAATAAATAGACTATTTATTATATGGATGTAAAATCACCATTCTTGAATTGTTTTCTTAAAGAATAAGTTTATATGGATTAGTTATAAGGTTATGATATTGAGGCTTATGAATGTAATGTATACAGGTTGAAGAAAGAGCTGCTATGTAGTATTAAGAAAGTGCCTATTTCATGGTACAATAGAGATTGAATCATATTTGGTACAAAATGGTTTTAGCAGGGGTAAAAGTGAGCCTACCTTATACATAAAGATAAATGAATAACGTAATATCTCTGATTTTATGTTTATACATGGATGAGTTTGCAATCATTACTTGAGACCTATCTTCATATTGATTAAAATCATCCATGACGAAGAATAACTTGATATAATAGATCTAGATATTTTGAAATAAATTTTGGGCATTTAACTTCAAAAATTAGCAAATTTGGAGTTTTTATTTCATAATCAAAGTATGCATAATGTTGTTTTGAAGAGATTTAACATGTTGAATTGTAAACAAATGTCAACACCAGTTGTAGTAGGTCTGAACTTTAGCAAAGAGGATAAACTGATCATTTTTGAATCCAACATTGTTCAAAAAAGTCAGTTGGAAGTCTCGTGTATTTGATGGACATAAGGCTTTACATTATGTATGGTGTAAGCCTCATCTAAAGGTTCATGGAAATATCTACAACGATTCAGATTGGCAATCTAGAAATGGTATTTTGAGGTATCTGCATGGAACAAAGAATCATGGAATTTTATATTCAACATCATATGAATTCAAAATTAATTGGGATATATAATACAGTGATAGTGCCAGGTAGTATATCATGAACAAAAAGATCACATCTGGATATGCTTTTCCCTTTGGAACATGAGTAGTTTCATGGGTATCAAAGAAGTAGCCCATAGTCACACTATCTTTCACAGAAGTAGAGTATGTAACAGAAATAGGAGCAGCATGTCAGGATGTTTGGATGAGAAGAGTGTACTAGCAACAGGATCAGATTTTTTGTGACTACAAATCAGCCATAATATTGTCCAAATATAATGTTTTTCATAAGAGGAGAAAGAACATTGATATGAGGTATAATTTCATCAAAGAGTTGGTGAACAACAAATAAATTCACCTTTAATTTTTTAGATCCAAAGATATTTTTGTAGACATTTTTACAAAGGCTTTGGAAAAGTAATTTATTAAATATTTAAGAGGTTATACATGAGTTTCAATCCTGCACATGGCAGATCTGAAAAAGCAAACACAGCTCTATAAGAGTGAAAGCTACAGTTTGAAATTAAGGGGGAGTGTTGGAAATATGCATGTGTTGCATATTTAATTCCAATCGTAGCTTTTTAGGAAAGCTAATTTTAGCTTTAGTCTTGTTTTAGTTTGCTTTAGTTAAGTTAGCTTTATCCTATTTTTATCATTAGATTTAATTCAAATAAATATGTTTTAATTCATGCATAGCATGCAACTATTTTAAAGCATGAGTTTAGATTTAGAATGCTCAATTAAAGAGTTGTTAGTGGGTGAGTTATTCTATTTAAATAACAACAATTGTAATTGCTTTGTATCCACACACAAAGGTGTGAAATTTGCACAAGCAAGGAAGGATGTGCATTGAAAGCACACAGCTGCACGCACAACTTGATTGTAAAGAGCTGAAGCTCTGAGTATGATGAAGCTTTTATTAATGGAGATTACGCATAGTAGTGCTGGTTCGAATATTCATCTGTTTATGCAAGTTATTTAATTATTCTGTTTATTTCTTTTATGTTGTTTGTTGTATAAGACTGCAAATTTTCTACAAATTGGTATCAGAGCATTTGCAACTACAACATGTGACAAAACTTTCTCTATCTTTTATGCTTTGTTGGATGTTCATTCCTTGTTCTAGGGCTCCTATTTGGCACATACTGAGAAAATGTTGGCAAAGGCGAACTGATTGGGTTGGATACCGTCTTTTGCATTTGCTTGGAAGTTTCAAAATGATATTTCTCTAACACACACACTGTCAATAGTCCATTTGCCTTCTGTATGTGCCCACGAGTGTTTTGAAGCTCCCATTTAGCGCACTGGCAGGGAGGATGCTGGTGATCAAGGCTGTGGGATTTGGATTTACACATGCCAATGCAATGGCATGAGAGTTTATAAATCCTTTTCAACCAATTCCATTCGTTGCAATAAACCAATTTGTGCTAAATTTGCTACGTTGACAGGTGTTTAAGGATGGTCTATGCCTTAGAGGACAAGTTAAGTGCCTGAATTATTAAACAAGGGAAATGATGGTCTGACTGAACGTTGAGGAAGCCCATGTGCTCTGTCTGAGAGCCCATGTCTCCACACTGTCCCTCGCCAACCCCTTACACCCAGCCATTCCTCCTTTCACCAACTCCACCCACCAAAATCAATGTATTTAATTTACATTATTTATTTACATTTTTTTTTTTTTTTTTTTTTTTTTTGCTTGATGTGGCAATACATTTTATCTCATAGCAACCCATCAAAGGCTTCTCATAATAGAAGGATGACTTCGTAGAAACAAGAATACCCCAAAATAGCCCTTCCAAATTTAGTGGGTCATGCTGCATTTGAAAAATTTAAAAACAGATATCTACAAATCAATGGATCATTGAGATCGTCAACTCTTGGATCACTAATTTGTGACAAATGGAGAAACCAATGAAATTACTATGAATAGTAGAGAACCTTTCAGGGTCAGCCCTACGAACAGAATGAAAGATGACAAGTCACTTGTCATTTGCCCCAAAATCCACATTCTCCCGCCGTTTTGAGACCAAGGAAAACCGAAATTCTCAAAACTTCTCATATGATTTCCAAATCTCCCAGGAAGAAAACAAAATAATATAATATAACACCCAGGAAAGCGAAACGAAGAAATGAAGCCATGAAAAGAATAGAAAGCATAAATGTAAATAAACGATGGTGTTGTTCAATCAAGAAAAATAGTTTGCGCTTAATCTCATGAAATAAATTCACAGACATTGTAATACCGATGTCTTTACCTATTCAATTCAAATAGGGAGCTCGCTATCTGTTCGCTGGTGTGTGTCAGCGGCAAGCACGAAAACTCACTTTTGAAAATGCCAAAATGTGATGTGTGGTGTATAAACACGAGAATGACAAATGTAGTCAAGAAATATCTGCTTAAGAGGTATCTTATCGTAGACACATTGATCCGTGGCCGCATCACACGATTACGCCAAGCATTGGTACGTACGTGTCTCTCTTCACCACCCATTTCCTTAATAATATCGCCACTAGATGCTATAAATCGGAATCCAGGTGACCATTCGTTCTCAGCATATCGTAATGGAGAGAAAGATGCAGGGAGCTTCATTGTTACTGTTTTTATGCTTATCCCTGTGCAGTTGGTCATGTACTGTTGAGATGGTTAATGGGCAGCGGCAGGAGCATCAGCAGGAGGAGAGGCAACACCAACTGCAGCAACGATCATGCAGAGTGCAGAGTCTGCGAGCTCAGCAACCGTCGGAGACCATACGATCAGAGGCTGGCATTGTGGAGATCTCCACCAGAAAAGAAAATGATGAATTGGACTGTGCGGGTGTTGAGTTCATCAGGGAGACGATTGAAAGAGACGGCCTGTCGCTTCCGAGATACGCCAATACCCCCAAACTTGCATACATCGTCGAGGGTGGGTACTCCGTAGCCTGCTCTTTAATTTATATATTTTAATTCCAAGTAATACGAATTAAATTATAGTACTCGGTGTGTGTCTCATTTTTTCTGGTTTTAATATTTAATCAGGCGAGGGTAGGCTGGGCGTTGTTTTCCCTGGGTGTCCCGAGACTTTCAGGCGGCCTCCTTTTGGAGCTGGACACGGAGAAAAAGAATGCCAAGGAAGAAGTACAAGAGGAGAAAGAGGAGAAGAGGAAGAGGAAAGAGCTGGGTCGAGAGAAGAAGAGAGTGTGAGACATGAGCTTGAGCGTGCCCGCGAGGAGAGCTCTCAGAAAGTGAGGAGAGTTCAGAGTGGAGATGTGGTTGCCATTTTTGCAGGGGCGGCATATTGGTGGTACAACGATGGCGACAAGCCTCTCCAAATTGTGGCCATTGCAGACTCGTCCAACCATCAAAACCAACTCGACAGAAGCTATCGCGTAAGAACTAGTATCCAATATTAAATATTCATACACTTTTTCTGTTGGTTGTTTCCTGCTTTGCTATCAACGCATGATAATGCATATTTACTTGTTAAATGATCGAACTAGACAGCCCTTCTATTTGGCTGGGTCGTCTGCAACACGCGAGAGAAGAGAGAGACTAGGAGAGGGAGAGAGAATGGGGGGTAATATCTTGGCAGGGTTTGATCCCAACATTCTCGCTGAAGCGTGGGGAGTGAGAAAAGAGACAGTAAAAGACATTCAAGAGAATAACCAGAGAAGAGGGCTGATCGTCAGAGTTAATGAACCACGCCGTCGACAAGCTGTTGCTGCTGATTTCGAATTGGAAGAAAATGAGATTGATTCCTCGAATGTCAATGGAGTTGAACAACTTTTCTGCAACATGCGGCTGAGGCACAATGCCGACCGGCCCGAGGACGCAGACGTGTACGTGAGAGATGGAGGACGGTTGAATACTGTGAACCGCTTCAAACTTCACGCCCTCAATCACCTAAACATGGCAGCCGAGAGAGGCGTTCTCCGCCCTGTAAGTATATAATTCTACATTGTTATATCAAGCTTGTCGTCCGTGTTTCTCAATGTAAAGTACTTATTGACATTATATGGATATTTCAGGGAGCAATGTGCGTACCATCTTGGCTTTCCTGTCATGCAATTGTGTACGCTACCAGAGGAGACGCCCGCATTCAGGTGGTGGAAAACAGAGGAAGAAAGGTGTTCGACGGAAGTATAAGAGAAGGCCAGTACATCGTAATTCCTCAGTTTTACGCAGTGGTGAAGAGAGCAGGAGACCAGGGCTTCGACTGGATTACCTTCACCACAAGCCACAGGTGAGCTTAACTTAATATATATTATCAATCTCTATCTCCTCCAATAAAATGGAATATAGATAGTTATGTGTATGATTATTTGAGTTGCAGCCCCATCCGGTCGAGCTTGGCTGGAAGAAACTCGGTGTTGAAGGCAATGCCTGAGGAGGTTGTGATGAATGCCTATAATATCAGCTGCAGCGAAGCTCACCAATTGAGGTGGAACAGAGAACATGAGTTCCTCATCATGCCTCCACGTCGAGAACAATATGAAGGAGGTAGAGCCGCTCAGTAATCTTAGACATGAGACTTCACATCAGCCGGTCTTAGGATCTCTGCTATCCTTCTCCAAGTGCTGTACTAAAGAGAAATGAGGCTCTACCATCCTCATTCTCCCTCCATCTAAATAAAATTAATCTTCTGAAATTAAATGCATTGCACTTTATGACATGGGGTCGTACTGCAACTCATGATATAAGCAATATGAAACTCATAATATAAGCCATATGAAACTCATAATATAAGCCGTTGCTTAGACGTAGTGTCATTCGGAGTCAAAACTACACGTTAATAATTGACGAAGCCAACGTACACTATGCATCTTCCAACTTACGCTACGCATCTTCCAAACCAAGCTCGTTTCTTTGAGACCCAAATCCAATTTAATTTGAAGGGCTATCCTTAGTTACGTTAACCTTTCGATAAATTTTTATTTTTTGTAAAATAAATAAGGGAAAAAGTTCAAAGTTATTAAATACAAAGATCTTTAACAAACTATTTCCATCTCTAATTTCCTCTTTTTAATAGAAGAAGACATGAGAGAACAATGCAGAAATATCCTAATGATATTATACAATGTAGACACATTATAAATATAAGAGGGAGCGAGTAATTTAGACAGTATGTAGGTCTGTTAAGAAACTAAATACCTATACAAATTAAGGAAAATGTAATACCCGTCTATTTTTTATGCTAACATTCCTCCTTTTTTGCATTATTTATACAAATGTACCCCCGAATCATCGTCGTCGTCTTATACAAATTCACCATCTTGTTGAGTCACAACATGTCCTTTTAGCTTCCTTTGGCAATGACATCGTCTAGATTTCTTTGAACCTATGTGACCAGATGTGCTTTCGTTTTTCAAAATCACGAATGAAGATGCGAGCTCGATATGCTCATGCAGTGTGACGCGGACACTCTTGAGGGAGTTTGATCTCACATTCATCATCTACATCGTAGCCTTCTACAAGTTTAGCACAACTCTTCTCCCTTGGGACTTCGAATAAGACGCAATCCATTATGTCCTCGACTTACAATTTTTTGATAATTTTAAGCAGCACAGATTAGATACCAGTGCTCTCATGGGTTTAACTTCGGTTCTCTCAAATCTTGCATGTCTCTATGGTTTCTTACAATGTTGCTAACATCTTTGGGCACAATTGTCATGGTCCCAGATTGTTGCATTGGTTGTTCGCAGTCTTCTCTTATATCTCCATAGCAGATTTAATGAATGAAGTTGGGGTTTAATCTTGTCTTGTTCCAATTGATGCAAACTATGTCCACACATTTCTAATCTTCTATACACATGAGGTTGGCGAAATTATTTGTAATTCAAGTTTCAAACGCTCCAAAGAAAGTCTCATCTCCTTCTATCTTGACTGCAAGTTCCTTCCATGTTTTATTCCTCGATCTTTTAAATAGTATCTGCTACAAGAACGTTAGCAAAATGAGAAAATATTCTGTCTAAAAGGTTCACCCGACCATAGGGGTGATGACAGGTTTAAAGTTGTGAAGACATTGCACAACCTTCTCGAATTATTCCATCACTCATGCATCTGGGACTTAATGGATTCCTTCTGTGGGCCCACTTCAAATCCAATCACAGTGATCAAAAGCTTCTTCTTGTCTGATCTAGCCATCAATTTCTACACCACTTCCTTCAACAAGGATGTGTCCACCTACACAAACATCATCGCCACTTGTTTACAACAACAATATGAACGAAGTAGAGCTTCTCACTAATTAATGTCTTCTATCCTTCTCCAAGTATTGTAAAGAGAAATGAGGCTCCACCATCTTCATTATCTCTCTAAACAAATAAAATTAATGTTCTTAAATAAAATAGTGTGTTTTATGACATCATATTGGATTGCAACTTATAATATAAGTCATTTCTCCATAAACCATCATTCAAATTTCTCACACATAATCATTTTCTTAAATACAAAGTATGGTGTAGATTTCCAAGCACTCTAGATGTATAATAGGCATTGAGCATGAACTCTTAGTGTGTTGGATTAAACTACATAAATCTGAAAAACCCACACAGTGTATTCCTAGGAAAATATACACATTATGTCCTCCAAACCTACCTCGATCGGATACCCAAAAAGTGGGTACATTCAAAGGAATAATCCATCTTGATCATTCCTAAATTTAATAGTTGAGTTTATAATACAACCTAAGAAAGTAGCTTTCCCTACTAGGCATTAGAAGAGTCTATCTATTGCATGTGTTTACAAGGTTGACTGGTCATCCAATCAATGGGTTGTTTATCACTTTTTGGGGTATTTATCAATAATTGGTTGACTGCTCAATCTTGCAAACATATGTGGTATTTAGGCATAGCACTAGACCTATCTTAGATCATACAAACAAGTGTTTACATTATCTATAAATAACATATTGACATACTTAGTTTAAGTTATATTTCCCATACCCATGGACAACCAGAAAATAACACGAACATGGACAACCAAAAATTGTCATGAAGTATAAAATTTTATTAGCAAAATTACAACAATAGGTTGTGTTAAATATATATTTTATTAAATCATTTTTATCCCATACTTTAATTTTTTGATAAATAAAACTCCTGAGTTGTGTAGGTATTGAAATCTCTATTTTTTAAAAGTTGAATTATTATATTACAAATAAAAGAGTATATGAACATGTCGTTTAAAAACTGGATTATATTAAATAATGGAATACAACTAAATTACTAAGTGTACATATAAATTATTTGGTTCTTGAGCTAAGATGTCATATGATTAGGGGGATCCACTCCATCAAAATAATTCAAGATCAAATTATGACAATTTCGGTAATTAGTATCCATTCATCTTTGGGCATTTTTGATAATCCGTATTTGGCCATGTTCGGCCATTTTCAATAATTTGGATCATAGGTATCTTTGAACGGATTTGTAATCTAGTGAAAAAATCATGACTATTCCCTATATTTTTATGTAGATATTTTTTAAGATTTTTATATTTGTAAATGGCATGACATAACACCTATCATTGTTACCAATTGAACTACAACCTTGTCAATAGATAATTAATTTTTTATTGATTTGTAAAAATTTTGTTATACTAAAGTTATTTCAAATAAATTTTGCATCCTTCACTTGCTTAAAATATACCTAGCTCAAATGTTTCCCATGCAAAACTCAAATAAAAACTAAGCTCCATGAAGCAATCCTATTCTACTGATTTTCCATAGTTAAACTTTTAACTTCATTTTCATATTATGTTATGATGAATGTATATAAGATTTCATTATGTGTATAAAGCTTTAATATTGTATTTCATTTTATTTTTTAATTTTCTAATACAATTAAGTTAATTTTTTTCACTCTTTTGTACATTTTTTTTATTTTTAATGACATTTATAATTGATATGTATAAATAAAAAATGCTTCCTCTAACCAATGGTCTAAGAGAGAACATTGACTAACAAAGCCTTTATTGGTGCCTTCCAAAAATACTTCAATTTTGAATTTTTTTTTATCTAAGTTATGTTTTTGTGTCAAAAAAATGCTCATACTTCCACACAGTAAAATTATGTAACCCCTTACCCTTTCTCAAGTTGGTATAGATTTGTGCACCAAATATTTCTTTATCTTGCAAAAAATCCTTATCCACAAACATTATTCCATGCCTTAATCATTTTTTTCATGCACACCCCTCTTTCCTTCTATTTTTTGTGCCCCATGAAATTTTTAATAATCGCTATTGTGTATAGGACTATCGTGTGACTACATAACTCTATGCAAGCGTCCCCATACCTTAGCACTATGCAAAGTTTTCTTATGCACACCATTGCACAATATTGATGCCACATGTTATTTGGTACCTTAAAAAGCTTTGCAGCATCTATGCTCAATCTGAAGTAAAGATAAGATTTCACACCCATCCTTGGCATTTTGTCTTTTGGAATGTAATTTATAGCTTGTATTTTTTAAAACCATCTTATACAAATTTTAATGTTTTTCTGAAGCCGTCAAAATAACACTTGTTGGAGCTCAAAATTGCACCCATCCCATATCAAGATGAACTGGGGATTTAAGGCAACATGGGACTGTCTCCAAGTTGTGGGACTTGCACTTGAAACGGACTTGCAGATAAGGTCAGATTCCTCTACCTATTTCTATTGCTAAAATTATTCCTAACAAGGGTAATGCAACTACCTATTATTACTCTACAATTCCAAGGGACCATTGTGAGAAGGAGATGCATGAAAAGGTAAAACTTTCTGAGATAAGGGATATGATATCTATCAGAAAGAGGGGGCATGAACATCTCAATTGAGTGAAACAAGGAAAATGTTCACAGAGAAAATAAATCAGCATTTTAGCAGGACATAAAACATGCACATATGTTCAAAAAGTGTAAGGGAAAGGAAAGAATATGCAATAAAATGCAAACTAGTGCAGATAATATCCACAAAATAAGATTTTATTATTTCAAGTGATGCACAGATGATTACAATAGATGAGAAAAATATCCACATGTAAAGAGCTAGAATTGAGGTACGCAACTATAAAATGCCAAATAACATGCTCTAGAATGTACTAACAAACCAAGAAGGTCCAAAATTTACAGAATTTGGAGTTGGGAATCAACATTAAATTTCATGACTTGGGGAAGAGAAGAGAGGGAAACTCATATTTTCAAAGCAAGCGATGAACTAACATACACAATACAATGTTCCTATATAGGTTTAGATCATCTCCCCATGAGCATTTAGCTTGTCGAAGAAGGAAGGACTAATCAAATATTGGTGGTTGAGTTGGTTGAATCTATGCATTAATGGATGTAGCCACATTTCCCAATTTCGAATACCATATCCTAACCAAAATCTGATCTTGAAATTCCTAGCGCATAGCCCACATAAGTAGCTTTCCAAAAATAGCAAGAGTGCATAAATTAAAGCTCTGTAGAAGAATTTATGATGATTTGACATTCACAGTGTAAGATGAACTGTTCCTAGACTTCCTATGGAGATCATTCAATTATCCTAGATTAAACTTAAATTTGGATAATAACCTATTTAAGTAAGACTTATTTCTCCTCTTGTTCCATGTATGTGTCATGTATCATTAGAATGTGAGAATTCAGTGTGCAAACTATTATGGTTATGATAACTTTACATGTTGTATAAATATCAAATATCATAAAAATTGATACCTGACATTCAATGATTGGCTAACATAATAATTACTCTGTATCTGTATAAAAGTGAAATAGAATCACTCTCCAGGTGTAAGAGAGGTAATACAAAGTTGTAAATATGTTAATTGTAGTATGCATTATGTACTTTAAGGATGAGTTATTCAAAAATGAGTGCAAGATGAAGTAAATGTCATTTTGCCTTACATTGGAAGGCTTATTCAAAATTGTTATAATGCTGCATCTTCATGAAACATCATGAAGGATGATCTTGACAAGTAGAATCATGATTCTTGACAGGATAAGCATGATTATCTATTATACGAAAATGCAAAGAGTCTAAGGTTTTGCACAAGGAGTGCACAATGACCAAGGAAGAAAATTGAATGAAAAAGGGGTGTGGACAGGGGGAAAATGGAAGGAGATAGAGGAATAAATGAGAAAGGTGGGGGTGCATGGAAGAAAGATAATGAAAGGAAAATAACAAGGAAGAAGCATGAAGAGCATGTGTGAAGAACTGAATCCATGCATGAGTGCCAAGTTCTAAACATTAGGGGTGCATGCAGCTTGAAAACTTAATGTCAAACTATTAGATTGGAACTATAAGTTGTCTAAATAACCAGTGTGGTTATTTTGGACAATATTTTGGTGAAGTTTGGGGCCATTTTCCTACTAAATGAAATAGATCACTTACCTTATAAGAATCTAATAGGTATGGAGTCTTCTTGAAAACATGAAGTTCTGATCCGTATCTTGAAAAACACACCTGAAGTCTCTTGAAGCATTGTCTAGACTCTGAAGAACTGCTGCAACTTCTTAGAAAATGATAACAAACTAAAACAACCTATTTGAACTTGTGAGAACATGGACCGACATCTAAAAGAAACAAAATGTTATTTCCCATTATCTATGAAAACCCCTAAAATACTAAAAAATGAGAAGAGTGCATGCGATACGAAAGAACTATGTACAAACAAGTCAATATGCATAGAGTGCACATAGATGAATTTTAACTATTCAAATTTTTACAATGATGCAGAGAAACTTAATGGAAGTATTTTAGTTAAATCCCATTAACTGGGATTGGGAGTGCATCTCCATAAAGTTAAGACAACTAGAAATACTTAGCCTCCTTAAAATAATTGATGATGTATGGGCCACTCCAAAGTCCATTAAAATTTCAATGACGCCAAAGTTTGGATCTATCAACATCCCATTTTAAGACCAGATCATCCTTTTTGAATTGCTAAGGCCAATCTTTTCTATCAAACCACTGCTTGGTTGATTGTTTCTATTTGTAACTAACTTTAAGAGCCAATAAGATTTATTAATTCTTCAAGCTCAATGAGCTCTTCCATTATGACTTCCCATTGCTCTGCACCCTTAAATTCTAGTTGTTGGGCCAACTCTAACAAAGCAACCTCAAGTGATAAAGGAAGCCTAACAATGCATTTACATAAACTAATTTGAGCAAAGGTGAATACCTATTACCTTCAAAAAATCAGATTCATCTTCCTAGAGAACGTGAGACCTTTGATGTGCCACTTCCTTTGGCTGATAATTCAGTTTGTCTCATGATTTTGATTTCTTTCTTTTAGTAGATCTACAAGACATTTCCTTGAAGTAATGTGGCTCCTTCTTCAACCAAATATTAAATTCCATGATTTAAAGCCCAACAAGAAACCTTTGTACCAGGGAAGGCCTTTGCATTAACAGAAATAATTATATGAGGAACACCAAACCTTGTTACAATATCTTCGAGAAAGTAAGGATGATTAAGTCAATTGACTCCTTGAGTGTGACATCTTTTTCCCATCTGGTGAAGTAATCCATAGTTGTCAATACCCACGATATGACCACGCTCGAGGGATGATCATGTATGCCAAACATATCTATACCTCATTCGTAAAATGATGACACTTGGATTTTCAGATGGGAAGTGCAACGAATTTCTTCTTTCTAAAAAATAAGGCACATTCTTTGCATTTCACGACCCACTTGTGTGCATCAGCAAACAAGGTAGGACAAAAGTAACCTTCCTTGCATGATCTTCATTATTTTTTCTTTGTAAAATAAGTTTAGACAATCCATCTTGAGATTATACTAAAATTTTATGAACCCATACATGCTAGGGGATCATCAATACCTAAGCAGCAGACCATCAACATAATTTCTTTTTAAGATCTACACATTAGTTCAATCAGACATTTATGGAATAGATTGTAGGTTCAGATTGTCACATATTGAGCTACACATGGCCAAGATATTCATATCTTCTCAACTTCAAACATGGGAGCTATTCGTCCAAATGCAAATTTTCTCTAGATCATTCTACCATCCTCAACATCTTATCTTGCATACACACATTTCCTATAATCTTTACTTTCTTGGATTTGATAAACATCAAACTCCATGATTTTGGTCACCCATCTTTCTTTTCTCACTAATTTATGCTTCTCATAATAAATTCTTATCACATGTCCTGTGGAAAAAAAACCCTACATTCTTTGTGGTGAATATACTCTTAGAACCCTTTTTCTTAAGAGCATCATCCTAGTCCAAGACATGGTTTCTTTATATGATTATATTTCAATTCATAGTCCTACAGTGTGTTAGAAGTACAATGGACTGAGAGGGGGGGAGTGAATCATTCCTTATAAAAATTTAAAATTATACTTTAGATATGAAACTCAAAATACCATAAAAATATAATCAAAATAACCATTTATTGAACTTTTAAGTGTGCACAATAAGCCATCATCAAAGCATATAACCATGAAAGCAAAGAAACACCATAAGAACACAAGATATAACTGGGAAACCCTCAAGGGGAAGAAAACCCACTGAAAAAATATATTATATGGGTATGTTTATGAATTTAGTGATGCACCAACTCCACAAGGAGAACCAACCCCTAGTTTAGTAGAGCACCAACCCTACAAGGAGCACCAACTTCATAGATACAATGGAAACACCTAGGTCTGTGGGTATACCTATTTTGAGGTGAGTCTCTGGTATCAAGGTTGGTTCCTTATTGATGTATCCTAAACTAATTTTCTGGGGTTAAGGGTAAAAGATGACTGTAAAAAATGAATTAAAACTAAGGAGATACACCAAACTTGTATGAGGTCTTTCACCAAGTACATGCACAATTGATATGGGAATGAATTCTTGATGCACAGCCAAATTTTCTGCAAGATAATTAAGGGTAAACACTTTGATGTATTGAGGGAAAGTATCACAACAATACTGCTAAGTTAAACATACACATTAATATCATGCAGAAATTACTGAATTTGCAACAGGGTAAGATGATTAATCAGGGAATTCAACATTCACAAGATTAATGGAAAACATACACAAGACTGCAAATAATTGGAAAGGCAGAAAATACTTCACATTCAAAGGGAAAAACTGGCAGAAAATTGCTTCAGCACTCCTGTATCTAAAAATTCCTCTTTGTGCTTTGCCAAGGCACACAATATATAGAAAATTTAATCCACCCACCCTTCCTAAAAATAGACTAAGGCTGTACTCACCCATGCATCCTATTTTTATCCTTTATTTAATAATAAATAAAGGAATAAAATAAAACAAACTAATACAAAGAGGCATTAATAGCCTTTGATTACATCTCAGTCAAACTGAAGTTGACTGTTCTATTTTTAAGAAAAAGCATGGGTGAATAATTTGCTAATAATAAATCTTGCTTGATGAGAAAGTCTCCTTCCTTGTGCATGCAAATTTGTCTTCTTGTCTGTTCTGTCCTCTTGTGAAGGCATGCAAAAATACTCCTGTGCAAGAAAATAAATATTTTTTATCTCCAATACTTAGCAAAATATTCACCTCACTTGATGGGGACCACCTCCAAGCTTAGGTTCTGATGTTGACATTCCTTTGGCTTCTAGTGGTCACATTATTTAGCTATTTTGAAATACTGTAAATCATCTCCAATCTTGACAATGTCATGGGGAGCTCCACCTTTATTAAAACATGCTTGATATTGTCTTTGCGTTTTGGTTTGGCCACTCTTGTGGACTTAGTTTTAATTGGTTTTGAACATTTATCATGGCCCCTTCCCCAAAAGGGTTTGCCACCATATACTGACCTTTTGAACTCATTGCCTTTTGATTTGTCAGCCCCCTTTGTCATTCATATAACATATATCATTAATGGTTTCTTCCCCTTTTGAGTGATCATTCCAATGCATGCAATTTTAATTTTGGCACTTTGAGCATAAGGTCCATATCTTACAAAGGTTGAATGTAATTGATTTTTATTGATTGGGCTTCCCCTTATGGATGACTACCCCTTGGCATTTTCGAACTTTTTTCAACTCTGACCTATAATTAGGGTTTTTTGATTGCATTGACCATGTGTTTGGTGACTTTCCTAATCATGGTTGAGCTTGAATTGATTAGGGACTTGAGTTCATTGAGATTATAATTGAACCCTAATCATTTTTGCATTGATCATGACCCTTGGCTAGGGTTTTTGAGCTAAAGTTAACTAGGTGTGAAAATTTAAAAAAAATGAAACCTGCCATGAGCTTTCTTTTTCACTTTAGGGCTTTGCTTCTTTTTGAAGGCCTGGAGAAATTTTTCTCAATCGCCATTGATATTTTAAGCTTTGATCTTCCTGCTATATTATGAATCTACTCTCGTATTAATTTGGTTTTGTTTCTTTTTATACTCGAATATTTTTACTCTCTTGAGGATTTTATGAGCCATCATTTTAATTATTTTGCCTTGATTTTTCTACCGTTCTCAAACCTCTGTAGATTAGAGTTTCTTTGCTTTCCTTCCAATATTATTCACTCTGCTTTAAATTTTCAGATTGGGTTCTATGTGCTATTTGATTTCTCTTTTTCACCATTGTGGGTGTGGGATTTTTGAATGCTTCTTTCAGTATTTAAGGCTTTCTGTTTGTAGTATTTTCTTTGTCGAAATAGGACTTGGATTTTTTGAATTTGGCATTTTGAGGCTTGAGCTTCATTTTTGACAACCATTTGGTGTTATTTTTTATTTAAAGGAGCTTTCTATGAATTCCACCATTTGATCAACTTTTTTTGAAAACCATCTAGTGATCTATTTGCAAACAATTTTTAAGATCTTTTTCACATTTCATCTTTTCTAATGAAGTGGCCATTTGATTTCCATTCTTTTTTCTTCTAGTTTCATTATTGATGAAAGGTGAGACTTCAAAATCTGAAATTTTTTATTTTGGCTTCATGTTTTTGGTGTTCATCTTGGTTTGTTTTTTTACTTTATCTTTTGTATTTCATTTTTTCCATGGTTCTATGGGGTTTTGATGCTCAAAAAATAGTTTTCAGTTCTTCGTCATTTTCTTATTTGCCATTTTTCTGTAAACCATACCATGATTATACTTCATCTGGTCTCTGGTTTTCCAATTTATTTAAAATTTTGAATTTCGATTGATCTCATGTCAATGGCTCTAAACGTTGAATCTTTTTTTGATTGATTCTATACCTTGCATACATTTTATGTGGTTTGATGAATCATGTTACTCTTTTTAATACACATTGAGTTTCTAAAATGGTTTCTTCTGTGATCTGTTGTTTTGATCTATTTCTTCCATTTGAAACTGATTTTGTTGCTTGAATACTGAGAATCTTTCTGTTAAAATATGTCATGACATTATTCTTAAATTTATAGATGAATGTTTTGATGTTGAATAGAAAATTAACTCAGTATCTTTGATTTCTCCATTTTGAGCTTTGATTTGCTTAAACTGAAATTCTTCATTTAATTTCATTTGCTTGAATTTTTTTTGGGATTAATATCTTGCATTATATTTTGAAATTTAAGTTCCATTAGTTGTTCTTGATTTGATTTCCTTTTGATAGGATAAATGACAAGAATGAATATTTTCATGCTCTGATGAGATTTTGTCCTTGAAGTCTGAAACATAGTTCTTCTAAACATAATTTTTTCTACTTAAATAATATTTCATCTTTTTTTTCCTTTTAATTACATGTTTATCTGATATTTTCAAACTTTGAAGCATTTTTTGAGCCTTATGTTTATGGAAAATGCTTGTATTCCAATTTCTAGGTTCTTTTCATCATAAAAATTGATCCTTTCTCCTTACTTTCACTTGATTTGAAATACTTGAAAACTCTTATCATGCTTGAATAATATTTGATCATAAGCTTAGCAAATTCCTTACATTTAGTTAATGATTGATTTTTGCAATTATTGGTTCATTTTATATTTGTATACTTCTCTTCTTATATTTTTTGTATTTGGAATTTAACTTGTTTTCTACATGGAATGGGTTTGATTTAATAATCTTGATCCATTTTTCTTGAATCTTTTGCTTCCTATATTTTTATCATATAAATTGATAAAAATTTGCAAATAAATCTTTCTTTAGCACTTCATTTATTGAATTTGATACTAATCTTCTTGCATAGAACCTTACTATATTGATATTGTAGAATTTTTGATGCACTTATTTGATTCATTAGGAATGAAAATTCAATTTTAGATTTTGTATTCATTTATATTATGAAACATCTTAAAACTTATCATCATTCTTTGCTTTTTAAACTATACTTTGAGACTTATAGTCCAATTTCATGGAATTTTAGTTTATGTTAAGCTAAAAATGTCTTAATCATTTTTTGCAAGTCTAATGTATTTGATCTTTTTAAAGAAATTTATATTATGCTGTGAAAATGTTAAATGTCACCTTTTACATGAATTTGAAGCCCTTCAAAATTTTCTCATAACTATTTCTATTTGACAACTTTCCAAATTGCTTACATAGCTTGTAAATTATTGATTCTTCTTGTAGTTTTGAATTGTAACTCTGACTGGACATGTTCATCATTTTGTAGTTGTAAAATGGTTTTGAAATTTTGTTCTGAAAATATGAAAGCTTGTAGAAGTTAATCACTTATTTTTATTTGAGAACCTGGAAAGGACATATTATTTTTGGAAATTTTTTGTTCACAAATTCCTTCATGCTGAACATTGAAGTTTTCATTGAATGTTGTAGTTCCATTTTCTTTTCTCTTAAATATTGTATTTGATTCATTCTTTACACTCTGCAATTTAGTATGTGATGACTATAAGAAAAGTATATCTTTTTGGCTTCAACCTAAAATTTTTGAGATTTCCTTTGACATTATCTATTTCTTTTTTTAAATCATCTTAGTTAAAATCATGCATTTTTTCTTCTCAAATTTCTATCTACTTCACCTGATCTTATTTACACTTTTGAATGCATGAATTTTTGAATTATGAAGTATAAGGATTAAAATTAAACCCTGAGCTCAATAATTGATAGATCATTTTCTTTTCTTATTTTCAAGTACCATGATGCAGTTGAAGATGGAGAGCTGGAACAAATTAAAGAAAGAAAAGAAGAAACCTCCTCAAGGCAATGATGGGTTCACATTTTACCTCCTTTTTTCAGCTTCATAAATCTTATGCATTGTACTTTACTTTCAGTTATTTCTCACGGCTTGTGTGAGGAAAATATGACAATTATTCCTCATGAATAAATGAAAATATTTTCATGTAATGAGATGTATGTCTTTTCTTTCTATACTTTCTTTCATTTGTATGGATAATGAATGAACTTATACAACTCAAAACACTTAATTAATTCACTTAATCATAGAAATAAATAAAAAATCAAGTGTACCTTTTAATGCTCATTGAAAATGTAAACTCTTGTAAAACTCATAAATTCCATGCTTCAAAACTGCCAACTATCTGCAAAAGAACATCATGTATGATATATTTGCCCTTCCCACCTTCCTCAAGATAACACAATGGTTCTTCAGGGATTTGTGTTCTTTTGCTGAAGATAAATGAAATGGTGCACTATGAGGCATCTGTTATGTTTTGTAACTAGCAACACATAGCTGTAATTTGATCCCAAATTTTAAATTTCCAAAAACAAAAAATTAAAATTGTATCTTAACTAGATGGCTGATCCCAAACATACCCCAAACTTAGGTAACTTAACCAATCTGAGAAACTAAAAAGTTTCGAGTTGACCATTTTTGCACAGGGTGCAAAAAATTGTCAACATTTTTGGCGATCCCACGGGGAAAGCTTCCTGCTAGCTTGTAGACCAGTGCCTTGCTCTTGTCCATTGGGCATGGAGTCGAAGCATATAACCAAAATCTACCTTTCTGAAGGTCCAACCCTTCAAAATGAACTAAAACTAGGAAAGGATTTGGTAAACCAGATCACATGCACGAGTGCACTTATTGAATTGAAAAACATTGCAATGTGCAGGAACTACACTTATTGAAAGGGAAATCCTAATCTACCCTACTCTAACTAGTAGCAACTGAAGCTAAACAAAACCTAAAATAGGCAGTGAAAATTAGCTCCCCTTTCTCCAAAACCAAGGCCATGAATTCAGCTCTAGAAACCAAAAGTGACATAGCTAAAAAGAAAATATGTACCTTTCTTTTGTTAATCAGATCAGTCCAAGAGATGGGAAACACCTCTATCTAATTTTGTAATCTGTTCTGGCATGATTTAGGGCTTGTTATTGAGAACAAATAACTCACTTTTGTACTCCAAGATGAGCATGAAATCTGGCAATACTATAGCTGGGTGAGAATCAGCCAAATACTGGATAGGACAAGGCCTTCTAGTAAAATTGTTGACAATTTTGATCTTGATCTGAGTCATGAACATCATTTTCAATAATGAGCTCTTTCTGAAGCTATCCTGGAGGTTGTTTTGTGTCTTCCAACTATTGTAACTCATCTTGAAACTATTTTGAGATCTTCTTTTTCTCTACAAGTTTTTGTTCTAAATGACTGTTGTAAGTGATCTTTCAACACTTTTGTCAAATGATTCTGCATTTCTCATATCCTCCATGCAGTCTAAATACTCAAGTTCATCCTCTTCTTCTTCATAGGCACTGTCCAGATACATGGTACAGTCAAAAAACTGAAGATCATCTTTTTCATCTTCATAGGTACTTATATGAAGTTGTTGTTCTGTATTGTCTTTTAGGACATTCTGAAACTGATCTGAACACATCTACGTTATTTCTAACTATTGTACCACAACTAATCTTTCATCTTGCTCATTCTGATTTGACATAAAATCTGTAAGATCAAAATTGTCTTGTTTTTCTGCACAAGATCTGATTTGAACAACATGTTGTTCTGAGACATTCTTCTCCCAAAATGGTTCTTCCAGGAGGGGATAATAAAGATCTTCACCCGATAGCAATCCTTGCTCTTTTTTATGTACAATAAGAACCTTAGCAATTAGAGGTTCTTTGAATGCTGAAACTGCAAAATCAGTGAGTTCTATAGGTTGCTCTTCACCTATGCAGTTTTCTAAATCTGACAAGAAATCAACCTCTTCAAGCTGTAAATTTGAAACACAATTTCCTTGAATTTCAACCTCCTTTTTATTCAAAATTGATCTATCCTCTTCTGATATGGCTGTAAGTTGCGTGAGTATGGTGCCCTCATGCACACTACACTCAGAATATGTAGATTGTTGATCATCTTCCAACTGTTCTTGATCTGATGGAAAAATAGGTTGTACCTTTTGCATGGTTTCTTTTTCCAACTCTGGAATAAAATCAAATTGAAACTTTGACACCCATCCATGCAAATTCTGCAAAAATTCCAGCCTATTATTGTCTTCCATTGGCTGCCCCTCCTTTGATATCTTTTGATTCTCTCTTTCTTGGACTGGAAGTATGGGTAAAGGAGGAGTGGGCTTAGTTTCAGTTTCAACTGGAAAATTTTGGACAAGAGGTTGGGGTATAAGATTTTCTTTAGAACAACATCTGAAACCAACTTGGACACTTAATTTTGACTTCAGTATATGATTCTGGGGTAGAAAAAGTAGGAATTGCAACAGCTTGATAGTTAGGAAACTGGGAATAGGCTGCATTGGCTGGCAAGGAGCATATATAGGCACTGAATTTTGATAGGGAAGGTAAGCAGGAACATCCCATTGATAGGGTTCCCTATCCTGACACCTATCATTCTTCATTGCTTTTGATTTCTCAATTTGTTCCTTGATAGCTAAATATTGTTGCTTCAAACTATTAAACTCAATTCTAAGATCTTCTTGTTGTGCATAATCAACATAACCCTCTGTATAATTTGATCTTGAACAACATAACCCTCATATTGATAATCATATTGATTAACAGGGTTTGGGTTATAAGAATATTCATTATGATAGGGGTTATAAAACTGATCTGAAGGAGAAGGTGGATAAAAGGACTGCTGGTTTGGAGGAAAATGCTGCTGAAAATGAGGGTTCATGGCTGTAGGACCTCATAAAATATTGAAAATATGAAAATAGGTCTGCTGCTTACAAAAACAACTGATAACAACAAAATAATAATTCTGATTTTCCTTGAAAAATACCTAAAACTATAGCTGAAAATTGGTGTAGTTGAAAAGTGATGTACTGATCTGAAATCAGATTTACGGAGTCACCAGATGAATTTTGCACCCTTAATCTTCAATTTTTGAATTCATCAATAGTAGTTCTTTCCAAAACTGTTATGCATGGTTGTCTGATCTGCTTGAATGATGAAACACCTTTGAAAAGTGAAACTTTTAGCTGTGTGAGTGTCCCATCGGTCATGCAAAAAATTGTTATCTCTCGAAAGTGCACCCTGTAGAGAGATGGTTGCAGGTGTTCTAAGCTTGCAAATTTTATCTCTCTCTTTCGTAGATACAATGGAAACACCTCAGGTCTATGGGTATACCTATTTTGAGGTGAGTCTCCGGTATCAAGGCTGGTTCCTTATTGATGTATCCTAAACTGATTTTTGGGGTTTAAGGGTAAAAGATGACTGTAAAAAATGAATTAAAACTAAGGTGATACACCAAACTTGTATGAGGTCTTTGACTGAGTACATGCACAATTGATATGGAATGAATTTTGATGCACAAGCCAAAATTTCTGAAGATAATTAAGGGTAAACACTTTGATGTATTGAGGGATAAAATCACAACAATACTGCTAAGTTACACATACACACTAATATCATGCAGATATTACTGAATTTGCAAAATGGAAAGATGATTAATCAGGGAATTCAACATTCACAAGATTAATGGAAACATACACAAGACTGCAAATAATTGGAAAGGTAGAAAATACTTCACATTCAAAGGGAAAAACTGGCAGAAAATTGCTTCAGCACTCCTGTATCTAAAAATTCCTCACCCCCCTTGTGCTTTGCTAAGGCACACAATATATAGAAAAATTTGATCCACCCATCCTTCCTAAAAATAGACTAAACTTGTACTCACCCATGCATCCTATTTTTACCCTTTATTTAATAATAACAAACTAATACAAAGAGGCATTAATAGCCTTTGATTACATCTCAGTCAAACTGAAGTTGATTGTTCTATTTTTAAGAAAGCATGTGAATAATTTGCTAATAATAAATCTTGCTTGATGAGAAAGTCTCCTTCCTTGTGCATGCAAATTTGTCTTCTTGTCTATTTCTATTTCTTTTGTGAAGGCATGCAAAAATCACTCCTGTGAGTGAGAAAAATCAACTACATTATTTGCAATACTTGAAAAATAATTCATCCAAACATCCACTTAATGGGGACCACCTCCAAGCTTAGGTTCTGATGTTGACATTTCTTTGACCTTCTAGTGGTCACATGGGTGACATACTGTAAATCATCTCCAACTGTCCAATCTATCAATAGTGGGGACCACCTTGGTTGTCAGAATTATCTTTGTTGGGTTTGGCCACTCTTGTGGACTTACAAAATTTGCTACTTTGTCTCCCACACCACCTTTGGTTAATATCCATGCCATACTAATTCTGCCACCAATTCCACTCCATAACCTGCGCCATCATTCAATATTATTGTAGACACTAAAATTAGGTCACACTCCCCTTTGGTCCCTCGACAAATAAACACCCTTCATCACATTAACCTAGCCATGGCCCCCTTCACCCCACTGATATTAATTTATTAATTTAATTAAATTAATTCATTATCCTCACCATATTTATTATTTAAATATCTTAATTTAGATAATATCCACACATACACTTCACCTAGACACCTCATCAAGCCAACTCACCCTAAGACCTATTCTTAGTAAGTTACCATAACTAACTAAGACTTACCCAAACCCTAAATATCAATGCCTACATTCTCTCTAACCACATTCCCACATGCTTACAAGAAGCTCCCAGTTTAATCCATGGGTTAATGACATGAGATCCAAGAAAATCAAGAGGATCTCCCTAGTTTAGTAAACCTAGGAAATCCCACCTTGACTGATGCCGGTTACCCCTAACCGTCGCCGGTTAAGCCGGAACCACCGTCGGTCACCTTTAAACCCCTAAAACAACCTTATTTCGAAGGTTGGAAAAAGGTTGGTGAACATTAGCACATCCCTGAGAGATATCACATCTTCTGAGAACGAATTCCAGTGAGAACACACATGCAAGGAAGGAGATCAAGCATTTTCTCATGCACAACCATCCAACACTCACCCCCAACACTGATTTGAGTCAATCAAGCAAAAAGGAATACACATGCAGCACATGCAGAAGATTTCCAGCATTAGGTGATCCTCAACAGTCTTCAACCTCTCACCATGCACCTCTATTCATCACTCATAGGTGTCCAAGACCATAATCTGAGTAAGTAAAATGTTATACCCCTCTGGTTCATTTCATTTCATCATTATATTATCACCATTTGTTTACCTAACCACCCATTGACCTCCTTCAATACTCACCCCTCCATATACCCATTAAAACCTCACCAAATCCCACCCAAACCACCAAATACCTCATTTCGACCAACCAAAATCCTTTTTGCAATCATAAAGGAGACCTAAAACTCATTCTGTGGCATTCCCAGTTTTCCACAGTAACCGGCACCGGTTACACCCAACCGCCGTCGGTCACCCCTAACCGGCATCGGTCTCTGTATTTTCCCATACAACCTAGAACAGTGACCTATCCACCTAATTCCACATCACCCTTATTCACCTGTGACCTACCTGAGACCTCTGTCAGACCTGCAGAGATCCAGAACCAGTTATTTGACCTTCGGATCCTATTCTAACCTAGCCTGTTAGATCAGATCTTTCTTATTGTGTTTTAAGTGAGATACCTAAATCATTTCAAATTACAATAGGATTTACTTTATTACCCGCATTAAATTGTTTTAAATAGTGGACTGACAAGCTTGTCTAGGAAGTATCACACTTCCCGGAT
This sequence comes from Taxus chinensis, assembly GCA_019776745.2. Lineage (NCBI taxonomy): Eukaryota > Viridiplantae > Streptophyta > Pinopsida > Cupressales > Taxaceae > Taxus > Taxus chinensis. Next base: position 206,892,091 of record CM034157.1, read on the forward strand.
CTAGCACATGCTAGGCAGTTCACTACACATATTGTTTAATTCTTTCTGGTGGTCTTGCTTTCCATTACAGGTAGTTCCTCCTAGCCAAAAGGAAGCTCTCACAATCAGCTGTGGATTCAGAAGTCATACGCGCGCAACAACCCAACAACCAACATTTCAACAGGTATTCCTCCTATGCCCGTTACCCTATCTGTTTCGTCAATACTTCAAAGAAACGTCTAAGAATCAGGTGAAACATTTTGGCATGCCCGGTGGGACCCATCCAGGGTTCCTTGCATTTTATTCATTCCTAGGAAAAGTTGTGTGTTTGTTTCCCTTCTGAAAAGCATACACATTAATTTTCTCCCTTGGTAACCTACCTTTTCTTTCTATTTTCTCTAAAAGAAACCTTTCTTTTGGTGTAATTAAAAAGAACCATTTCTTCGTGTTTTCTGCATTGTAGTGAAAGAGCATCCCTCTTCCTCTTCATCTTTTTGTGTCATCCAACTTCACACTTCGATTTGGGCTTAAAAATAAGTGCATTGCATTCTGATTTATCACATTAGCTCACATTAATTGAGGGCAACCTATACGCTGGAAGTCATGCCCAGCTGATGGTTGACAAACGAATCATAGAAAGCACATCTCTCTCTCTCTCTCTGAGTCATACCAAATTACACAAATTCAAAATAAATACATATTCTTAAACAACATCTTTCCTGGGAATGCCTGTCAATGATCACACTGATCTGAGGATTGGCAGGTACTCCCCAGCTCGCTGCTCTGTCGAGTCATACTTCAGAGTGAAGCCCACCCCCACCATAACATACCTGAAACCTCACCTTTTAGATCTCCTTCTTCGTAGGAAGCCATCCTCACCAAAAAATTCTATTCTACAGTACATGAGTCAGTCCTTAAATAGCATAAGCTAAACAAACATAATAGAAAAGGCACTCCTAGGATCACATTTTTCTTAGTGTTTCTGCTTGGCTTGCGTTTTGAGGTGAGAGATCACGTTCTTCATTTTTCTTGTTCATCCTTGCATGCTCCTCATCACAGCTGGTGTATTCCAGCTTCACCTGAGTGTGCCTGGACCATATTCTCATCATTCTCAGAATTCTGGGTCTGATTCCACATCAGATTTTAATTCACAACCACCATTCTTTCATCACTGTTTCAATTTCACAGTGACCGGTGTCAGTCTAGCAACCGTCATCGGTTACCCTCTTACCATCGTCAGTTATACCCAACCGGCGTCGGTTCCAGGTCCTTTTGTTAACCTACTCAAAGGGACATTTATTCATCTTCATCCTTGCTATTTATTCATCTTCTTCCACTTTTCACAGTCCCTGTCATTGCTATCATTCCCATTGACGTTGTAAAACTCATCAGATTTGGCATACCTATCAGATTTGACCTTATACCTTGTTTTTCACTCACTGTCCATTTTCTACAGTGACCGGCAGTGGTTACCCCTAACCGGCGTCAGTTTTCCCTAACCGGCATCGGTTAGCCTGTTTCACTTTCCAACCAACATTTGGTACCTAATCCACTTTTTACCATCAGATTCACCTGTTCCTGTTATTTTTCTATGTCATTTACAGAGAAGCAGCCCTACCTGATCAGTACTGGTTCACATGGTGTTGACCCAAAGACAAGCAAGTGCACTCGTATTTCATGCCAGTTGTCAACCACTCCCACCTAGTCCTTCACCACCTTCCATTTTATCACCAGCCATGGATCCCATCCAACCTATCACTATCGCTACAGGAGATGAGGAGTTTGCACGACTCCTTGACCAAAACCCTGCCGCTTTGCAGTTTTACCTTTCCCACTCATCCACTCGAGATGCCTCGGGTCAGTTGATATATGACATGCCCATATCTATCCCCCCGACTCTCGCTCCCACTCCTGCATCGGCCCCATCTGGCTCCGTGCTACCTGCATCTACCTTACCCCCAGTCATTTCACAGCTAGGTCCTATACCCGCTATGACTGCCACGTCTGCCACCTCTGTGGCACCCGCCACATCCACCATACCCTCGACAACTACCCAAAACACAACCTCATCCACCCCTAATGTCTCGCACATACCCGTAGCTACACTACCACCTCCGGTGTCGGTGACCCCTACCCCTTTTCAGAACGTGGTCCTTTCCATTCCACAATCTTTAGCCCCTATAGCTACTAGGGTTACCACCACCCTTCCACCTCCATATACATACTATCAGTAGCCTCCCGTTTCATCTACTATTCACTCTGGATACATACCCCCTATTTCACTACCTTCATCTCAATCAACCTACATGGCAGCACCATATACTGGAATGTCACCCCCATTGTATGTCCAAAACCAACCCTCTCACGCTATGGGAGGCACCCAATCATTGCAACCAACCAACGACCTAATCAAATTGATGTTGGACAAGATGTAGACATTGGAGGCATCGGTTTCTGGCTCCCGCAACACTCTCACCTATGACGAGATTTGTAATGAGCCTATCCACCCATCCATTCCTATCCGCCCATATCCCATGCATTGGGAGATGCCTAAATTCAACCATTTCAATAGCAAGGAAGACCCGCAACAGCATTTGTGGTCTTTCAAACATGGGTGTTACCTAATCACTCACGATGATGCTTTGCTATTGAGGACCTTTCCCATGTCTCTGACTGGGCCTGCGTTAGATTGGTATAGTGGGTTACCTAGACACTCTATATTTTCATTTAATCAGGTAGCCCAAGCCTTCTTGGATCATTTCTCTATCAATATCGTCAAGAAGGTTACTATGACTGACCTATATTCCATGCGTCAATATGAAGATGAATCTATCGCAGATTTTGTCACTCGCTGGCGTAGCCTGATCAACCAACTCACCTTCCAACTGCCACAAACAGAGCTCATCGAGCTTTTCACATGGGCTTGTGCTAGACATATCTCACCGACCTTGTAGGTCCAAACCTTCCGAACATTCGATGAAGCATTCACTATGGCACGAAAGTTAGAGATTCGGGCCATCGAAGAGAAGAAAATCCAATTACGCAATAAGAATTCAGATTCAAGTCGAATGATACCTCTTCTTCTTCCAAACCACAAAAAATTATTCAAAAGCTAAGGGCACCACTAACGCAGTGGTACTCAAGGCTGGCCCATCTCATCCATCAAATCAGGCTACCCCCTCATCTAATCTCTCACCCGTCCAGACTTTTCAATTCAGATGAGAACAGTGGAAATACACCCCAATTGGGGAACCTTACTCTTCTATCTTAGAAAAGCTTATTAAAGTTGGGGCCATCACCCTTCCACCTATCAAACCACACACTGGTTTTGACCCTACTCGCCCCATGCCCGCATGGTATAAAGAACATGACTTATGTAACTATCATCGAGTAAAGGGTCATAGTGATGGAAATTGCATCACTTTCAAAAACATTGTCCAAGAAATGCTCGAGAAAGGTGAGTTAACCATGGATAATCCTAATGCACCTGCCAACCAAAACCTACACATCTTCAAGAAACCATTTCCCAATCATGCCCCTTCATCTGATCAAACCGGTGAGACCTCAACTCATGATACCCATACCCGCGAGGTTCACGCTATTTTTAATGACGTACCTATCACCTCCCAATTACCTCACATTCCTTCCATAGAGGAAATCCTAGCCCGAAATCCTCCTTCCACATTGGAACCCACCGCACCTATTCCTCCACCCACAGAGGAACACCTTTCATCTCCTTCATCACCTATGGAGGAGTCTTCCACTAACATCGAGACCATTTCACCTTTGGCTTCTCCACTTAGAGAACCGATACCCACAGTACTTCTTCAGCCCATGGAGGAACACCTATCATCTCCTCCACCCACAGAGGAGCACCCATTACCTCCTCCACCCACAAAGGAACACCCATTACCTCCTCCACCCACAGAGGAGCTCCCATCATCTCCAAACCCTATCACAGATCTAGTTGAGATACCCTTACCTCTTGGTGAGCATTCTCCATCAACTACCCAAGACCCTGCAGACCTACTTTCGGCTCTCTTACCCACAGAAGCTGAAGCTAGCCAATTCCCCATCTCTAAGACACATTTTATGGGAATTTCCATTAGGTCCTCATCAATTCCACCTACAGACGTGTCATTCTCACGTTTGGCTGATCACTTAGATTATGTGGATAGGGCCTTACTATGGGGGCACCTTTTGCTTCCTGTCTCAATGTAGATGCAGATGTCACTTGCTGATACTTCCACTATCTACCCAAAAATATTTCGACCAATCAAACCAAAATACAACCACCTCTATCACAACTCCTTCCACGACACCCATCATAGCTCAACACACACCCTTACCCATAACCCAAACTACATCTAAACCCAAACCCACACCTACATCATCTTCCTCGACCAAAACCTATTACCACCTTAGGGGTCACCCCAACCACCAGCCTTACTCATCCACCTATCAAACTGGATTTAGCTACATCCTCCAAAGTCAACACCACACCTACTCTAACACCTAAACCAAAGAACCAAGCCCATAGAACTCATACTCCAGCTTTTCCAATCACACCTTCACCCCTTCCATCCATCTTAGGACCTCAACCTCCTAGCATGGTCAAGCAACCTCCACCCATCAATAAACCAAAAACACAACAACCCATTCCTTCCTCACAAACCTCTAACCTACCCAGATGCCCAACATGACTTACACCCACACCTACAGCATCTCTACCACCCATACCTCCAATACCCTCAGCTATTTCTTCACTACCCACTACACTTCAGTCACTGTCTCTCACACCCCATGCACGACCCGCATCATCTACCTTCACAGCACCTCCATTATCCCCATAGGTAACTCATCCTCTTCCCCCATCTACTTTTCCTTCTAGACCTCATACACCCATATCACCTTTACCCAAGAAGGTGCAACCCAAAAACAAAACTCTGCTACCTCCCAATAAGGTAGTCAAAACAACCACACACCCTCCTGTCCATTCATCTACCATACCCCTACCTAAACAAACACGACCAACACCCAAGACCACGCCAGCACCCAAAACCATAGCTCGACCTACTCCCCCTCCTGTAAGGACTGTTCCTCAACAATCAAGTCACACCTACACCCAAAACCACTGTTCACTTCCCATTGTGACCCACTAGCAGGGTCCTATGCCAAAATTTTAACCAACCTCCTTGAGACTTCTGTCATTACATTACCACCGCTCAGACCTTACGACCCCCTCAAACCCAAGCCAAAAGGGTTTGATGACACTAAAATTTGTGCCTACCATCGTGTGCCAGGGCACGATGTGGAGAACTGCAAGGCCTTGAAAACCATCCTTATCCAGTTGTGTCCTCCAGAAGCCAACTTTGACGATGACGACCTTCTCGATGAGGACCCTACCTCACCGACACCCATTCCCACACTACCCACTCAACAACCACAACCTCCACCCCCACAACTCCTAGAACCACCTCCAAGATTTGAAATTAACATGGTTCGCATCAGAGAACTTTCCACGCCATCACCCAAATGTCGTTGTGCCCAACTCACTTCACAAGGATTTTCTCCTCCAGTAGGTTTTTTCCCATCATGTTGTTATACCACTCATCCTACACCTTCTCCATTTAATGACTCCCCTCAAATCAACATGATACACGTCACTACACATGCTCAGAAGGATAAGGGAAAAGAAAAGGCAACTGACCCACCAACCAATCCTATACCCAACATACCATCTGCACCCATACCTAAAATCACTATTCATGGCCCCACATACCCCATTTCTAATGGAGTCACACATCACACCATGCTCAAACAATTACACCAATCTCCCCTCAAAATGTCCTTATATGACCTCATCCAAACCTCGGAATCCCATCGTCAAGCTCTCCTGGAGGTTCTTCAATCTATTGAGGTTTTACCCAATGACCCTACACCCGTAGCCTCCATTATCACACCCCATCATGTAGCCTCTCTTACCAAATTACCACCTTCATCTTCACCCCATCCTACTCACCAAGTAGCCTCCCTTAGCTTCTCAGAGGAAGAGATCGCACCACACCAAAATGATGACCCAGACCCAGCCCTCTTCATCTCTGTCCACATCGATGACATATGGGTACGCCATGTGATGATTGATGGGGGCGCTAGCATTAACATCATTTCATCCCATGCATTTTCTCAAATGTGCATACCTGAAAATTGCATGCATAAACATCCTGTCATGTTGTGTTCATTCAATGATGCTATCACCTCTACACTAGGCACTATCATCCTCCACATTTGCGTGGGCCCCCACACTATTCCAGAATTATTCTACGTCTTGGAGGGGGAATTCCAATATAACTTGTTGCTTGGCAGACCTTGGATTCATGTCATGGGTTGTGTTCCTTCCACTTTGCATCATTGTGTAAAGTTTGAGCATGAAGGGCACACCTATACTATCCCAGCTGATCCATCACCTTTCAAAACATGCAACATGCTTTACCAACCCAATGATGTGCTCATACCCATTAAGGCGTCTACCTCCACGACCACTACCACTTCACCTACACCTCCACTTACCAGTACAGTCGCTACCTCAACCACACATACCTCCTCCATTCCTACCACTGCCACAACCTCCATGGCCAACCCATCAGCCTCCCAAGCCGTTAACCCCACCTCCGCATTGACCTCTGACACATCATCTATTCTAGCTACCTACATACCAACCACCGATCCATTGGAAGGCATTTTTCAATGCCTCACTCTGGGGGAATACCACCTATATAGTGTCAACACATTCCTTACTCCACAAGAGTATGGAAGCCTTCACCAACACCCACGTTATGATCACCGTATAGGAGAACGTCTCCTGTATGGTCCTCCTCACCTTCGTACTAGTCTCACCTATGGGGGACTTGATACTACCACTTACACACCCAAACCACCATCACAAACCCACCCATTTTCTGCTGACTTCCAATCTCTCACCAATCACCATTTTTCCCACACCTTCCTACACCGATGTGCGTGGAAGGGTTTTGGTTTTGGATTTTACGAGCAAGGCCGCCATACCTATTATTCCATGTACCACCCACAAACATAATGACCGTAGTGGTATCAGCTTTCCTGAACCACCTACCAAATAGGCCCGCATTGAACTCATCAAGGACATCAGCCCTTCTCCACCTTCTTCACCCACTCCACCTTCATCACCACCTTCACCGACGGAGTCGATGGATCCTGAATCTATCCCTCCTAACTTTTTTTTCATAAACACCATTTCCTTGGGGCCTTTGACTTATCAACATGAGGGCGAGGCCCCTTCCACTCTTCCCTTCCTGTATCCTGAAATGATCGATGATGATACACCTTCAATTAACGTCATTCAATGTCAGGATGATGAATCTATACTCACCTACCTTGGTGCAGAAGACTCATATATTCATCAGTCGTTACCTTCTGAGATGCAAACCATGTTGAATGAATCGACTATCGAGATCAACATTCATACTCAGGACGACCCACACATCCTAAAGATCGGTCAATCTTTAGATGTTGCTGAACAGGAAGCCATCACTTCTTTTCTCAAAGATCATAACCATGCTTTCACTTGGTCTTATGCAGACATGCCCGGTATTGACCCCACCATAGTGGTCCACAATATCATCACTATTCCCGATGCCAAACCCATCAAACAAAAGCTGAGGAAAATGCACCCTCGCATTGCCCTTCTCGTCAAAGAAGAACTTCAGCACCTTCTTTCTGTTTCCTTCATCTTACCCATTGATTATCCTCGTTGGATTTCTAACATTGTCCCTATCACTAAGGTGACAGGGGGACTCCGCATTTGCACAGACTTCTGTGACCTCAACCTAGCCTACCCGAAAGATGACTTTCCCTTACCCGGTATTGATCAACTGGTTGACCTTACCACTGGTCACGAGATGCTATCACTCATGGATGGCTTCTCGGGTTATAACCAAATCTTTCTTCCCCAAGAGGATCAACACAAAACCTCTTTCATCACCCCTTGGGGGACCTTCTGTTATCGAGTCATGCCTTTTGGCCTTAAAAATGTTGGTGCCACATATCAGCGGGCTATGACTTACATCTTCCATGACATCATGCATCACATATTGGAAGATTACGTGGATGATCTCTTGGCCAAATCTAAACACCACTCCGAGCACCTTGCCATCCTCAAAACCATTTTTGATCGCGTCTCATTAAATATTGTGTTCACCTTCAGCCAAAGAAGTGTCTTCACGGTCCTCTCAGGAAAGCTCTTGGGATTTATCATTTCCCTACATGGTATAGAAGTTGACCCTGCTAAAGTCAAGGCCATTCTGGAAATGCCTCCACCCACTAACCTTAGACAACTTTGTAGCCTGCAAGGTAAGTTGCAGTCTATTCACTGTTTCATTTCACAATTATCTGATTGGTGCCAACCATTTCATCATCTGCTCAAGAAGGATGTCTCCTTTAAATGGGATGATGACTGTCACAAAGCTTTTGAGGCCCTAAAACAATACCTTCTCCAACCACCCGTACTCATTCCACCTAAAGATGATCAACCTTTCTACCTATACATCTCAGCTACCGATCACTCCTTGGGAGCCATGCTCGCTCATCGTGATGAACAACACAGGGAGTAGGTGGTTTATTACATAAGCCGTACTCTTTTGGACTATGAAACCTGATACACCCATCCTGAAAAACTTTTCTTAGCCTTAGTTTTCATTGCCACTAAACTCTGCCATTACCTACTCAACCACAAAACCTATGTTATGACCAACACTGACCCCTTACACTTCATGTATGCCAAACCTTATCAAAATCAGTGTGTTGCACATGATGGCTTATGCTTTTAGCTGACCTTGACCTTGAATTCATTCATCAAAATTCCATCAAGGGTCAAGCTATCACCGACCAATTGGCCGATGCACCTATTTCTGGGGATCAACCCTCTAATTTTGACTTTCCAGATGAGTCAATTACTACCCTTTCCTTGGATGAACCCCCTTACCAAATGATACTCTTCTTCGATGGTTCAAAGTGTCAGCGTGGGGGTGGGGCTGGTATTATCCTCATTCCACTTGATGGTGAGCCCATGCCTTTGTCTTTCAAACTTGATTTTGAATGCACAAACAATATCACCGAATACGAAGCACTCGTATTAGGTCTCCAAGCCGCCTATGCCCTCGATGTCAAATCAATCAACATCTTTGGTGATTCTCAATTGGTCGTAAACCAAGTCAATGGTATATACCAATGTCATAACGAGATACTTCAAAAGTATAAACATCATGTAGACATACTTTTGACCACCTTTGACCATTACACCCTTCAAACCGTCCCACGTTCAACTAACAAATTTACAGATACCATGGCCTGCTTGGCTTCCCAAATACCTGCTTCACCTACCGATTCTAAAATCTTTGTCACCATACAATGACTCCAATCACCTTCTTATTTACCTCACAAGGTTTACTCTATCAGAACCACTACCCCAGACCCGAGTGACCTTTGGTACAAACAATACTCTGACTATCTTTCTCTCTCCATCTTACCTCCTGATCTCACCCGTAATGGACAACGGACCTTCCTTAAAAAGGTCTCTCATTACGTCATCATGGGGGGCCTCCTCTATAAGTGTGGCTTTGATGGTATTCTCTTACGATGCCTCACAAGTTCTGAAATTCCTTATACCATTAAGGAGGTTCATGATGGCATATGTGGAGGTCACTTCAGTGGCCTTGTTGTTGCTAAGTGTATTCTTCACCTAGGCTATTACTGGCCGACCCTTAACTCATGATTGTTGCGACTATGTCAAATGTTGTGTAAAATTCCAACAACATGCCAATCTTCATCATACACCCAGTCATGCCTTACAGGTCACCCGTGACCTTTGGCCCTTCTCTCAATGGGGTTTGGATCTTGTCAGAGAGATCAACCCCCATTCTTCCCAATGCCATCAATGGATCATCACTACTACCGAATACTATACAAAATGGGTTGAAGCCATACCACTCATCTCCATGAAAGCTGAGAAAATATGTGAGTTCATCAATCATCACATCATTTTTCACTTTGGTGTTCCTCATCGCCTCATCACTGACAATGGAAAACAATTCAAAAACAAAACATTGCAAAAACTATGTGACGCCTTCGGCATTCAGCTTAGTTTCTCATCACCTTATTACCCACAAACCAATGGCCAAGCCAAATCCACTAACAAAACCCTAAACAAAATTCTTATGAAAGTGGTTAACGATACTGGGAAGGATTGGCATACGCACATTCCTTTTTCCCTATGGGCATACCGCACTAGTATTCACACTTCCACTGCTGCCACACCATTTTCTCTAGTCTACGGTACCGAGGCTGTTTTACCTCTCAAAGTCTAGATTCCCTCACTCCACATTTCTCTCCATGACATGCTTAATGATGATGACTTTTGTCAGGACCATTTAGCACAGCTAGAGTTATTAGATGAATGTTGTCTTAACGCTCTTGACCACCTTCAAGTTTACCAAAAACGTATCAAACGTGCCTATGACAAGCGTGTCCATGAATGAACCTTCCAAGTTGGTGACCTTGTCCTGAAAGAAAATCAACATGTAACCAAAGTAGAAAAAATTAAACGGGGAAAATTTTCTCCTAATTGGCTTGGACCATACATCGTGACTCATACTTATGGATCAGGTGCTTATCGTTTATCTTCACTTGATGGTAAACCCAAACCTGAGCCCCTTAATGCCTTGCATCTTCGACCATTCTATTGTTGACTTTTAGTCCTACCTCACCTTTTGTCTCTTTCCATGCTCGTCCCTTGAGCACTATCCACTTCATACACCTCACCAATGATTAAACAAGAATCATGTGAGTACCTGTCACTTGTTATCTTCTCTTGAATATGTGTACCATGGCACTGCACATAACATGATTCTCATGGATACTTTTCATCTACCTTTAGATGAGATCCCATGGTCATTTCACCTTGCCTTTTGCACGAGAGTCCTATTCTCCACCTTGGTCTTGTCCATGACTTCAAATCCCTCACATGGGATACAACTCCTTGAGTCAAAACTTCCACTCAAAAGATGACTCCCTCAAAAGGACATCTTCCTCTCAACAATTACTGCTATAAATAGACTGCTCCCTCGAAGTGAAACTATGTAAAGCTCTTCAAAAAAACACGATGAGAGAAATTTGAAGCTTCCCGCATCGATCAGCTTTACGAAGACCTCAAGGAGTTAAATTCCTCATCCCATATAGACTTCCCGCATCGATCAGTCTATCTCAAATACAAGTCAAAGGGCAGAAAACTTTTTAGTCATGGACTTGCCCATTGTGACCTCGGATCTCTTGCCCAAAAGAGCATGCTACCTCATACCATATACAAAATTACCCACTTTTCACCCTTCTCACCATTCCCACTCCCATTTCCTACTGCCTCAAGGGACTTCTTAGAAACTAGGACATTTGGTGATCATGTGACTACTTTTCACCTATAGAACAATCAATCATGCAATGTGCCTTTAAGGTCTTACATTCATCACCTCCTTCAAGGTATGATCTACTCAGTATGATCCTAACCAATCAGGTGGCTTTATTGCCCCCTCTTCTCTTTTAACCATCCTTGTTTACATTTTGATTACCTTATACAGGACTTGGTCCTCGATACTTACCTTTGGGGTAATCTATCTTCTTCTTTTCCCACAATCAACATCACCTATATCACTTTACCTATAACCACCCACACCTAACAAACCTAAACCCACACCATTCCTAAAACCTAACACCTCATTTTCACGCCCTCTCATATTCTTCCCTAGCTTATGGGAGAACTACATCGGTCTGAGGCCCCTTTTTCCAGGGCTATGTAGGTAGCACTCTGAGGACATGGGGCCCTTGGAGGTTAGCTTGACCATCTCATCATCACCACTTTCCTTACATTTTCCCATTCATCACCCATTCTACCCTCGGCCATTTGCTACCTGTTCCAGTCACATCCTACTCTAGTTTGTTGCTAATTTATCATCTTTACAACATTCATTTCATCACATTTACCACAATCATACATCATACCAACATGATCCATATTACCATACATAGCACAAATTCAACCACAACATTTCCATATCATAATTTTTCTTTGCCATCATAGCAAACATAATGACCCCACCCCTCAGACCAAATGGTGACCTGACTCAATCCATGCCTAAATCCCTATTGACCTAACTCAATCCATGCCTAAACAACCTGACTCAACCATGCCTAGCATTTTCCTGACTCGATCCATGCCTAAACTAACCTGACTCAATCAATGCCTAAACAAACCTGACTCCATCATGCCTAACTCACCTAATTTCTATCCATATCAAAACAACAAAACAAAAAAATCATCAACGCACCAATAAATCAAATCATCATCACCATGTATCAACAAATCAAGAAATCAAACCCTGTATCTCATCATGCAAATACATGTGTATCTCCCATCAAATCATCAAAATCTCCTTCATCTACTCCATATCAAATGTTGGCACTATGGAATGTCATCTCATCCATCCCCTCACAAAAACATCAAGCATCTACTCCTCTGAGGCCTCAGAGGAGATAGAATAGACCTGTGTACCCAATATGGGTAACCATAGAATCTGGAACACATCCTCCAGGGTGACAGTGATCTCACCCATCAGCAAGTGGAATGTGTTGGTCATGGAATCCCATCTATCGATGAGTGTGACCATCAAACTAGGCTTGCTAGACTACATGCGATAGCATCAACCCCACTCAAGCCCACCACCTCCACATGTTGCAGCTCCTCAGGGGTCGCTGTGCCATGCACTATCACCAGTAGAGGTGGAACCTGTCCCACATACGCAGCTGATCTCTCCCCTGCATCCAATACAAACAACACATTAATCTACATTTTCACAACCATTGCCCCCTATCATTTCCCAACAACTTATTTTAACCCTACCCATCTCAACCACCTAGCCCACATCACTTTTTGACCCTTGTCCCCCAAATCTTGACCGGTGTTTACATGTGGTTCCCTTTAACTGACCCCGGTCACCCCTTTACCCACATCGATCACCTATTTGGTGACTGATACCAGTTTAACCTTACCGATGTTGGCCAAACTTGACCGACGCCAGTCACTATTCGTGGTAAAAACCCGCGACCCCCAAAACCCCCTTTTCTCAAAAAACCTCCCCCATTGCCCCTTTTACCCACCTCAAATGACCTAAACTACCCTTACACCTCAACCCATCCCCCCTCTCCCATTTATTACCCTCCCCATTCCTATTTTTCCCACTTTTCCCCCCATCACGAATTTAATCTTTTCCCCCACCCAAAAAAAAAAAAAACCAAAACCAAATCAACAATCTTAATCTACCTATCTACTCAAATACAACAAGAGTTGGACTGCTTACCTCATCGTTGTTGACGTCTCGGTGGCATGTCTGGCCACTGCACCGGTGGCCCGCCTGATCCCTCTCCAGACCTCTGCCATCACAAAATCACTACCTGTAACCTCTCCAACCAAAATCACACTCGCACTGATCCTATGGACCCAGCTTCTCACCAACCAATCACCCTTCATTCACACTGCCAACTCAATGCTCCTGTTCCATCTGGACACTTTTCTCTCTTTTCTCTCTCTTTTTTCATTTTCTCAATTAGCTAAATGACAAATGAATAACAAAAAAATGGTGGATTTTTTGTTTTTATAACAAACCTGACCTAACCAATGCCAGTTTACCCTTCACCGACATTGGTCTCGTGCCCTACCTTACCATGGTCAGTTGACCTATACCGACGTTGGTTACCCTTGACCGGCATCGGTCACCCTATCTAGCACAAAACCCTAACATTTTCTATTACCTATCCCTCACTTTTTTTCCACACCTACCCTTTACCCTGACCATTTACCCCACCTAACCTTTACCCTTGACCATTTACCTGTACCCTCTTGACCTCATCATTTACCTACCTACCTTTCTCCTCCTTTGGGGACTCCTTATTTTACCCATACCTCGGCCTTACCCATGTCGTGACCTAGATCTTTGGACCTGGACCATCGCTAGTGACCTTTGACCTCATGTGTTCGCTATACCTTGTGGCACTGTTACCTGTGTTGATTGACCTAATGACCTTACCTAGCCTATTGCCATGACCATTTATCCTGACCCTACCTTTGGTGTAGTAGAACATACCTAAACGTTCCTGCACCTAACCTATGTTGTGTTTCCTAACCATATCCTATACCTTGGATACTGGAATCACTTCAACCTTGTTTGGATAAACCTATCGACCTTAGATGATGTAGAGTTTGCCTACTCTTCAACCTGGTAGTGTGCTGCAGTTTATACGTGTGTGTGCATTTGACTGTTGCTACCTTTGACCCTGACCCATTACCTAGATTACCTAAGTAGACCTTGCTCCTTTTTCCCCTGTTACCCACCTTCCCCTTTCTCACATTTACCTTTTATCAAACCACTCACTGATTCTACCTTCTGCCTCATCAGTTCCTGGTTTGAGGGGGATCACCTTCACCCACACATGGGGCAACCACATCTTATTTTTGTTAGCGTCGCTTACCAATACAAGCTACGCAACAAAAAGGGGCAAAATGTAGACACTAAAATTAGGTCACACTCCCCTTTGGTCCCTCGACAAATAAACACCCTTCATCACATTAACCTAGGCATGGCCCCCTTCACCCCACTAATATTAATTTAATTAATTTAATTAAATTAATTCATTATCCTCACCATATTTATTATTTAAATATCTTAATTTAGATAATATCCACACATACACCTCACCTAGACACCTCATCAAGCCAACTCACCCTAAGACCTATTCTTAGTAAGTTGCCATAACTAACTAAGACTTACCCAAACCCTAAAAATCAATGCCTACATTCCCTCTAACCACATTCCCACATGCTTATAAGAAGCTTCCATTTAATCCATGGGTTAACGACACGAGATCCCAGAAAATCAAGGGGATCTCCCTAGTTTAGTAAACCTAGGAAATCCCACCTTAACCGACGCCGGTTACCCTTAAATTGTCGCCTGGTTAAGCCGGAACCACCATCGGTCACCTTTAAACCCCTAAAACAACCTTATTTTGGAAGGTTGGAAAAAGGTTGGAACATTTGCACATTCCCTGAGAGATATCACATCTTCTGAGAACGAATTCAGCGAGAACACGCATGCAAGGAAGGAGATCAAGCATTTTCTCTTGCACACATCCATCAGCACCACTCACTCCAACACTGATTTGAGTCAATCAAGCAAAAAAGGAATCACACATGCATCCCATGTAGAATATTTCCATTTGGTGATCCTCAACAGCCTTCAACCTCTTACCAGCACCTTCATTCATCACTCACAGGCGTCCAAGACCAGAATCCAAGTAAGTAAAATGTTATACTCCTCTGGTTCATTTCATTTCATCATTATATTATCACCCTTTGTTTACCTAGCCACCCATTGACCTCCTTCAATACTCACCCCTCCATATACCTATTAAAACCTTTCCAAATCCCACCCAAACCACCTAATACCTCATTCCGACCAACCAAAATCCTTTGTGCAATCATAAAGGAGACCCAAAACTCATTCTGTGGCATTCCCAATTTTCCATAGTAACCAGCACTAGTTACACCCAACCGCCGTCGGTCACCCCTAACCGGCATCAGTCTCTATATTTACCCATACAACCTACAACAATGACCTATCTACCTAATTCCATATCACCCTTACTCACCTGTGACCTACCTGAGACCTCTGTCAGACCTGCAGAGATCCAGAACCAGTTATTTGACCTTCGGATCCTATTCTAACCTAGCCTGTTAGATCAGATCTTTCTTATTGTGTTTTAAGTGAGATACCTAAATCATTTCAAATTACAATAGGATTTACTTTATTACCCACATTAAATTGTTTTAAACAGTGGACTGACAACCGTCTAGGAAGTATCACACTTCCCAGATCTAGCACATGCTAGGCAGTTCACTGCACATATTGTTTAATTCTTTCTGGTGGTCTTGTTTTCCATTACAGGTAGTTCCTCCTAGCCAAAAGGAAGCTCTCATAATCAGCTGTGGATTCAGAAGTCATATGTGCACAATAACCCAACAACCAACATTTGAACAGGTATTCCTCCTACACTCGTTACCCTATCTATTTCGTCACAAACATGGGGTTTGCCCCCTTAGTTCTCGTTGACTCAAGACTTGGCTAAGGTTGGTGGGGCATCTTTTTAAGTGCTTCC
Source organism: Taxus chinensis (assembly GCA_019776745.2). Taxonomy (NCBI): domain Eukaryota; kingdom Viridiplantae; phylum Streptophyta; class Pinopsida; order Cupressales; family Taxaceae; genus Taxus; species Taxus chinensis. The sequence goes on from CM034157.1 coordinate 206,908,360, forward strand.
TTTATTCAAGTGAAATCTTTGATACTGCCACATTGGTACCTTCCTTAGACTTAATGACTTGAGTCTCTCTTCAGATATATTGTGTCTATATGGATCTTATATTGATTTGATCTTCAACATCGATTCAAGATGAACCTCCTAATACAGTTTATTTAACCTTGACAGATTAATGATGGTGAATGACGGCCGTTATGTTTGGTATATGTAGGAATGGGAATTTTACCAATTGACCTCCACTCTCTCAATGGATTTGTTCATCAACCCTTCCTTTAGAAATAAAATATTCCCAGCATAAAACCCCGTACTCCTTGCATCTTGAGTAACATTATTTATAGAATTATCTTTTGAAATGGTCTGTGCCTCTTTTCTTGCATATAAAACTCCTATGGAGGATAATCTTACATATACAATTATGAGTTGTGTAGTTGACATAATTCCTAAGAAAGCCAAAACCATGAATAGCTCTCTGGAAAATATCCTATGTTCCATGAGTCTAAAGGGAATCCTTGACATAAACATGATGTTTTCCAGGGATATAGTGAATCACTGTAGTTTTAAAATGTTCATACCTCTTGAAGCCCAACCACCTAATTCATACCATGAGAAACCATCCAATGTTTACAATAATTTAGATCCTGTAACCAACTACAACATGGTTGGTCCATATTTGGGAATGGACCAGTTATCTTTGATTTATGCCTTGCTCAATGAGGCTTCCTAAAATCCGTACAAAGCCTTATGTCCCAATTCTTCATCTTGGCTAGTATAAGTGCATTTTCCGAGCCCATACAAGAATACGTTGTAGCCTACCATGATTGAAAACTTCAATCTGACAATCCCTTGTATAAAACTCTTCTTGCATTTTGAAGTGAGATAAGGGGATTTCATGGGAATTCACTTCTTCTACCTAAAAGGTTTGGATTTCCATGACGCCTTCTAGAGTGTATCGAGCTATTGTTAAAAAATGATCTTATCTATAAGCTTCGAGTTCAAAGTATGACCAAGATAAGAAATCTTGGATATTCGTGCTTCAGTTTCAGCTTGGTGTAATCATAATGGTTTCCTTTTCACTATGAACGTCATTCAAATTACATCAATATCCATACCTTCCTAGGGTATTTGCTCTGTAGTCCCCAATTAAAATTCTTCAACATATCTATAATTATAAAATAGACCAAGATTGATATCTTCTTTCAACACTGGTCAAAGTTGTGACTCAAGGGTGCAACATGATCCTCTGGGAATTGTGTCTGTTTTTAATTAGATTACCTCTTTTCAGGTGTCATTGATGGTAACAATTTGAGTCTCTTGACTCGTCATGGATCTGCAGTTCAACCATGTGGCTCTAAGCTCTTAATATTCTGTATCTAGCAAATTCATAGTTTCTCCACTTGGTCATAAACTCTGTGATATATGAGCATCATCCTCAAATACTTGCCATGTGGGTTTTAACAGCTATTAGACTATAGATGGTCTAGCTAATACTATCTTCATTTTCATCATGTTATACAATACAGGTCTGATATGGTGCACAATTAGAGAAAATGTGACGCAGTGATTGCTAATCTATTTGTCTGTCTGATCATTTTTGCATCTACATTTCATGATACACGATATTACAATGAATCAAACATTTCAATGTGGGATCCCATAATGCATGCATTGGCTACTATTTCCATTCGAGCTTTGTTATTCTGTAGCTTGCATATGGGGTTCTCTTTTACTTGATAAATTCACAATGAATGTTTCACTTTGAATATCCTTTACAGTCTAATAATCATCCTGGTTATTTCATATTTCCATGCAATTATTAAACCCAGGAGAAAGTGCCTTTCATATTTCTGTAATATCTTTTACTTGATCTACGCTGCAAAATTGTAATTCTTTATGCTTAAAAGGTTTTGAAGCATATTCATTGTTCTGGGGATGTGAGGACTATTTTTCTCCCCTCCCCATAGCAGAGCATGTGTACATCAACCTATTAATGGTCCAAGGAATACCAACATCTTTTAAATGAGTAGCAATATTTATGCATTGATCTTCAAAATCAGCATCACGCTATAACATATGTCCCTAAATCAGTGTCAACAAATTATACCTCATAATAAGCATCTCATGGGATCTTCAATGGAATGTGGTTGCATATTTTTCTCTCCATGTAGTTTACAACCAACTTATCCTTCCATATGTTATCAGTGGCATAGGACATGACTCCATATATGACAGGGACCTCCCAACTTGTAGCCCATGTTTCTAGATAACAACATACCCCACTTAGCAGGGAAGATCAACAATAACCACATTCATAGGTTAAAATATTTATCCAGGGTAAGCACTCATTTATTGAATAACTAGCTCCTCCTTCACATACCCAATAAATAGTACCTCCCTTGAGATCCATGTGCATGACACTTTTCCAATTCATCAAAATGTTAGGATCTTTATATTCAACTCATTCATGTACCTCCAAGGGCATTATATTACAGGAGGCTCCCAATTTCAAGACATACAACTATGAGATGTAAGTCTGTCACTAATAATCTCAGGGATTTGTAAAAATGGATCTACATCCAGATTGAGATGTCTAAACCAAGTGCTTTCAAAGTATATCTATGAGGGATTCCCCAATTATTATAGCTTGGATTCCTGATGTGAACTTCTACTTCAGCTATACCTAGGTGAGACATTCCTGAACATTATTTACATTTTTATTTATGACAATAGTACCATAGTATGGCTTCCATCTTGTAAAATTATGATCTTGGTTTATTGATTCCTCACTATTTTCTGTAACTCTATACTGGACATCCTTCCTCCTACTCTTCCCTTTCTTGGACTTTTCAATGGCCAAGGAAAATTGTCTAGAACCCTAAACACATGGCGCCTTCCATTGGTCCTTACAAATTTTCAACAACTTTGTCGAACTTAGACACGTGCTGAGCCCGCACGTGTTTAGGGTCTCCACTTTTGGGCACCATATCAAAAGTGTGCCAAAGAGACATGTGGAGGCTTCCGCTGGCTCCTTTTTATACTGAGACTTTTTCAAAGGCCAAAAGGCAATTTTCTTGGGCCCAGGGCACGTGGAAGGCCCGTGCTTGTTTGGAAACTTTCCTCTATACTTCACCTTTGTAGTTTGCACCAAGGAAACACATGGACGATTCTAATATAAAGTTGAGAAAGGGGAGAATCAATGGTTTTTGTGCATTACATCTGATTTTTCCGCCATTTTTACTCCAAGACTCCTGGAGATGCCAATACGCATTATTTTTCATCATTTTTTGATAAAGCCCCTTGTCATTTTTGTCTGCAAAGTGCAATTGAATGGATTTAAAGCTTAAATTTGTGAGTCCAAGGATTGTGAAGGTTGATATTTTGAAGTTGAATTACTCAGGCACTTGCAAAAATGTGAATTACCAGAGAAGTTGGATGTAGAGAAGAGTTACAGAGGAAAGAATGGGAAAAGGATGAAATGATGGAGGTTGCAGGCACAAAGGATGAAAAAGGTGTTGCCTCGAGGGTGAAAAGGATTGCCTGTCAGATCCAGCTATACAGAGCCACTGGAAAATGATTAAAATAGGGATTTCTCACATGAAAAAATAAAAGAATGATTAGAAGGACTATCAAAAATTTGTGGCATGGCATCCTAGTCATTAGTCAAGGGTCTGAGAAATGTGATCAGTTCATGATTTGTCCACTTGGAAGCTACTAGTGTAAATTTGTTAAATGTCACTTTCTGAGACAAATTGGTAACAAGAAAAGGTTCCTCGAATATTCTTCTTTTTGGGGGGAAATTTGGGATGAGTGAGTGAGTGAAATGTATAAATGCAATGAGAATACTCTTGCAAATGGTTGGGGGTTGAATTTTTAAGAGAAAATTTGAGAAATCCCATCTTCCTGAGAGACCATCTGAGAAACCTGTTAATCTCTTATGTTTTAGATTTGATCATGTCAAGTTGGTTGCAAGTGTACAACCATTGACAAGCTCTGAGACTATTCAAAGAAACTTTCCCCTGCTGATGAATCTAATCAACTTCGAATTAATTTGTGTTAATCTTGGGAAAATTTGTGTCTTCTTTATTTTAGAATGTCTGCAAGTAGTTTTTCTTGTTCCTATTGCAATCTTGTGTTAAAATCCCTCTGAATCACACAGGATCTCATCCCTGTGATAGTTTAGTGGCATTTTCAATTTCATTACGAGAAGAGCCTTCATCCTGTAATGAGATAAACAATTTAAAATCACTTTACTGTCATTTTGTTGATAAATATTGTCTGTAAGCCTTTGAGTGTATCTTAGGCATGAGGAACCAGGGGTCTTTAATGTTTAATTGAGTCTTTAGCTTGATCCTTCATGTTAAATTCTTGGAGATTGTGTGAAACCGTGCAAATTTGGGCCTCCATTGATGCACACCTTCTGGTTGAAGGAATATTTTAGCTATTCTGAAGCATTCTGTCATTTAGTTTTCCAATTGTTGTGAAGGTTCTCAAAGATCTGGAAAAATCAAGTTTATCCTTCTTAATCTCCCACCAAAAATTATTCAAAAACAATGAATCCTACCTGAACTACCCCTGTTTTCCCTGTATGTCCACAAATGAATAAATTCTACTGCCAAAATATGCAGAAGCAATCAGGATTCCATAATGTCTTTAGTAACCTTAACCCTGTTTAGAAAATATCACCATTCTTTAGAAGTGACAACTCGTGAGAGTTAAATTGTGGTGCATTGATCATATTTTCTCAGGGCCTCCTTTCAAATTTGTGCAAAGAAGGATATCTTCATTCTCCTTCACCAACAGAGGTTACAAAATGGGTCCTCTCACCCTGGTTGAAAGGCACAGCCTAAAGTAGTGAGGATAGATCAAATCCTTAATGAAGGTGCTATCCATTTCTCTGATGCCTGAGTGACAAAGAGTCAGATGAATCCCCTCCCCAGCTACAAAATGACTCATAATATGATTTGTTTGTCTCTCAGTGTCTTGTTAAATCTGTGATGCTGATCAGTTTCAAGGGAGAATCAATTTGGATACCAACACCATTGGTGCCATTGTCGGGGATTATTTGAGCTCCGAGATTTATTTGGAAAAAACACCAGATTGGCACCATTTCCAGGGATTATTTGAGCTTGAGACTTATCTATGTGGTAACAACACCATGGCAATTTGTTGAGCTTCATTATTTGAGCTCAGGGACCTTGATCAGATTTATTTGTGTGGAAACAATGATTGGTGTGTCCTGGGGCAAGCTTGGGACATTATGTGTGTGCAGCAACAAAAGAACACCATCAACAAATGCATATAGACCCTGGTAAATGCTTCTTACAAATTTTAAAGTGCAAATACGTTGTTGAAATGTCATCCTGTGTCCAGATTTGTAAGAATCGAGCAAAGTTACAAGTTCTACGTGTAATATTTCTAGTTTCTGTTGGTTTTTGCACTAAGTTTACATCATCAATGTTAAATATGGGTAAAGGAAGGTCAGATCTGTGAAGCTTTGCATGAATTTAGTGTTGACAGACATTTGACAGATCAATTTTAGTGCATTTTCACAACTAAGGTGAAAATCCTTAGTGGCGACTCCATGTTGAATTAATTTTTGATAAATGCCAGTGTCTTAACCTCTGTCAATTGAAATTTATCACTAATCTCTGCAAAGCTGGAAGGAAGAAGATATTTCTTCATTAAAGACCCTACTAGAAGGTTGTTTCCAGAGCTGGGAAAGACAAATTCTGAAGGAAGAAGAATCTGGAAAGTTGTTGGAGATCAAAAATCAAGAAAGGAGTTATCAATTGTGGAAACTGATCAGCCTGTCATTGAAGATTTCCATACTTCCTCAAGTGCTTCTGAATCAGGTAGTCTTTTTGTAGATCTGAATTCTCCATCTAGAGAGGGGCCTTCTTTTGTATTTGAAAAATTTACATCTCATTCTGTCCCTGTGTTCTCCAAAGCTGATAGGATCTTCCAAGAAACAGAGTTTTTAGAGAACATTCATTCTGAGAATTGCATTCTTGTGCCCCACAGACCCCTCACTCCTCATCATTTTGTTTCTCCTGTAAGATCACCTCCCCAAAACAATATGGCCCAGCCCCCACCCAGACCTCCATTTTTTGTGAACACTTTTGGTCCTATAGATTTTAGAGGTATGGCTGGATATCCAAATGTTGTGCCCCAAGATGTTAGAAATAGACTGCCTAAATTTCAAGGAAATAATGCTATTACTGGTGATCAACACTTAAAGCTTTTTGTCAATATGATGGAAGAATTTGAGATTGAATTTGAGGATGTGTACATAAAATTGTTTATTCATACTCTAGAGGAGGATGCATGGGACTGGTATAAATCTTTTCCAGAAAACTCCATTGATTCATGGATAGAAATGAAGAATGCTTTTAGATTGCAGTATGGAGATAAAATAGACCCTAGGTTTCTTTTATCAGAATTTGAAAATATAAAAAAGAATCCTAATGAGTCTGTTCATGACTTCAATACAAGGTTCAATAAGACCCTGAATAGGCTACCTGTGATCCTGAGGCCAAGTGATGTTTCTTGTTTGATAAAATACTCTGATGCTTTTGATAAGAAGGCTGCCTATTATTTGAGGGATAAGAACCCAACAACATTGAGGCAGGCCTTCACCATGGCTTTGTAGATTGAAAATAACATCAAGGTAATTGGTAAACCTCCTAAGAGAGAAGGCATCAAGCTGATCAATCCAGAGAAGCCTCAGTCAAGTAAAGTTATGGATCTGGAGGAGGTTGTAAAAACTTTGGCCGGAGCTGTTAAGGAAATATCCTATAAACTGGCCAGAGCAGAGAAGGGGATTGGACAAGGTTCCCAAGGTCATCATAAAGCACAAGGTCAAGAAAGATTTGCAAATCATCCTAGGGGTGATCAGAGATCTGATGACAGAGGCAAAGGACCCGTGGGATCAGGAAATAGACAGCCCCAACCCAGGGAAAATAAATTGGTGCCTGATCCTTTGACTGCCAGAGTTGCTGCTGTGGAAGAAGCCAATGAAATTGAGTGGTGTGATAGATGTTTCTTGCCACATGCCCCATGTGATGAAGAAAAATAAGTTGAGGAAGCTGATGATGACACTGATGATGATGTGTGCATGATGGGGTGCTCTACAAGCTCACGAAAAGGAGCAACTTCGACTGAATTAATCAGTGCCATAACTGCTGCAGATTTTTGGGATTGCATCCACTGGGTATTACCCCTTCCTCCCTCTCATACTTTTGAAATAGATATGGTACAAGCTTTTGAATTTCCTAGTAATGATTTTGAATACTTAAGGGCATTAATGATTAAAAAGTATGATGGAGGAATCCCTTCTGAGGAGGATAGGAAGTTGTTAATGAATGTTGTAGTTGGCCATGAAAAGGAATATAACACTAGGAGTAAAGTTGTCAAAGGGGTAGGGCCTCAGGCCAAACCAAAAACTCCAGTTCTCACCAATATCTCAAAAGAAACTCCTAAGAAAGATACATCTGGAAAAGTCCTTGTTTCCCCAAATAGAACTGGTATCCCTGCCCATGCTCAGACCATGAAAAATCCTTTGTTATCAGATGAGTTTCTCAGTCTTCCTCCAAATTTTGCCTTGCCCAAATATGTTCCTTATGACATTTCCCAAGTCTTGAGTCAGATCAAGATTTCTGTTCCAATTGTTGAGCTGCTTAGGATTCCTGAGCACAAGAAAAGGGCCTTTGAGTATTTGGGATTGAAAGAAGAAAATATTACCCAAGGTAGAAATGTAAACAATGTTGAGACTCCTCCTACCATTGCAGAGTTGGAAAAACCCCAAGTGCTGGAAGAACTAGGTGAGCCACCTGAAGTATATTTGGGAACATCCTTGGTTGAGTCCCAGCTGAATGTAGATCCATTTTTCACTACTCTGATTATTAGGGATAGGTTGTTACACAACTGTATGTTTGATTCTAGAGCATCATGCAATGTTATGCCTCTTGAGGTCATGAATGAATTAGATATCAAAGTGACAACAGCTTATGGGAAGTGCACTACCATGGATTCCAAAGAGGTGACAGTGGTTGGATGTGTCAAGGGTTTGATAGTGCAACTTGCAGCCTACCCAAGAAAGAACTTAAAACTAGATGTTGTTATTGTTGATTGCCCTGCCAAATGGGGAATGTTGTTATCAAGAAAATGGGCTACTAGTGTGCAAATGGATATGTATTTTGCCACTATACCTATTGAGGGAAGCCTTGTAAAGTTGTATGGTGAAAAGAAGATGCTACATCTCATTAAGGATCCCAATAATGCTTCCTATGAAGTGTTATACACTGACATTGATGTAGATAACTTTGTTGGATTTGTTGATGGTAAAGAGCACAAAATTGATCAATGCAAGTCTCTTAATCAAGTAGGTTCTCCTTGGAATTTTTTGTTTGATGGGGCTTGCTCTAAATTTGGAAATGGTGCTGGTATTGTTCTGATATCTCCAGGCTAGGAAGAGTTTGTTTTCTCTTTTAAACTCAACTTTGAGTGCACTAACAATATTGCTGAATATGAAGCATTGTTATTGGGTTTAAGAATTTCTTGGAAATATGGTATTAGAGACATCATTGTTAAAGGAGATTCAGAGCTAATTGTCAAGTAGGTTAGAAAACTGTATGCAACAAAAAATCAGAGAATGAAGCAATATAAGCATGTAGTCTGGGATTTCATTGAAATGTTTGACTCCTTCAACATAATACATCATGATAGGAAGTACAATACTCTAGCAGAAAAATTGGCCGTATTGGGGTCCATAATTTGAAAATTGTACTATATCCCCCTATTGTGAGTATAATATTGAGGTATTGACTAGGCCATCTATTCTTGACAATGTTAAACACTGCAAGTGTTCGAAGATGATGCCCAGGTGCAAAGGTTTTTACAGAACCAAGGAGAATTTTCTGATCAACGTATAGATTGGGAGCCAATGGTTTGTGCGGCTGATGGAAAGGAGACTTTATTTGGAAAATACATCATTTAGTTGAAGACTAATACTATTCCCAGAGGTTTGGTAGCACTTGAATCAAACTTTGATAATGTTGATTGCATTGTCAATAGACACATGTCAGCCTTGAGGGATGTTAAAGAGCATGACCTGGGCATGAAGGATAAACCACGTAAGATCTGGCTAGGTAGCAATCTGAGAAAGGAAGAAAAGAATTCGTATGTCTAATTTTTGAATAAATACCAAGACTTCTTAGCATGGTCTTATTCTGAACTAAAAGCATACAGAGAGGATATTTTCCAGCACGAAATTCCCTTAGAAGCTTCTGCCAAGTTGTTTAGGTAGAAAAAGAGGCTGATCAATCCACTCCTTTCCCTGAAGATGCAAGAAGAATTGAAAAATTTGAGGGATGGAGGAATCATATAGCCCACAAGGTACTCATCATGGGTTACAAACTTGGTACCTGTCATAAAGAAGAACGGAGATATAAGGTTGTGTGTGGACTTTAGAAACTTGAATAGAGCATCAATGAAGGATAACTACCCTCTGCCAAATATGGACAATATGTTACAATTGGTTACTGGTTCAGAATTTTTATCCACCTTGGATGGTTTTTCTAGATATAACCAGGTAGTTGTGAAGGAATCAAAATGAATCAAGACTACCTTTACCACTCCTTGGGGAACATATGTATATGTTAGAATGCCTTTTGGTCTAATGAATGTTAGAGCCACTTTCCAAAGAGCAATGGATGTAGCTTTCTCTGGCTATATTAATGATTTCATTGTTGTATATCAAGATGATGTGACTGTTTTCTCTAGAAAAAGGAGTGACCACCTGCAACACTTAGAAAAAATGTTGTTAAGATGCAGGGAGTATGGTATTTCACTAAATCCCAAGAAGTGCCATTTTGGAGTTCAGAAAACAAAGCTTCTTGGACACATTATGTCAAAGGAAGGGGTCATGATTGATCCTGAAAGGGTAGAAGCCATCAGCAAAGTCCCTATTCCAAGAACCAAGAAGGGAATTCAATCCTTTTTTGGGAAGATTAATTTTATTAGGAGATTTATCTCCAACTTTGTTGAACTAACTATCCCAATCACTAGCATGCTAAAGAAAGACCAAAGTATCAAATGGGAAGAAGCAACTATTCAAGCTTTTTTTGGGATCAAAAAGCATTAAAGAATACCCCTGTTTTAGCAACTCCAGATTATAAGAAGGCTTTCCAAATGTTTAAATTGGCAAGGGAAATTTTACAGATAACCATACCGAAAATTTTGTTCCGATCCCTCGTCAGGGATTCCTTGCGTTCGGAACGTTGCAAAATCCCTTCCCGGGAAATCTAGTTTTCCGAACTTAGCCATTTTTGGTCTTTTTTGGGCGGGCGCATATAATGACTATGCAACATCAAATGTTCATGCGCCCCCTTTAAAGCCTTTGGCGCATGTTTTCTTGTGTCAACAGGTGTTTTGGTGTGCCTCTCTATGTTGAGTCTTTCCTGCATGCGCCAAGGTGCGTGCGCCTTCCTGTCAACATATCTTTTGTTGCGCCCCTTTTTGGTGCGCCAAGGGCGCACATATTCCTCTGTCGACACCACTTTCGGTGCGCCATAGGTGCACATATTATCGTGTTGGCAAGTGTTTTGGTGCGCCAAAGGGTGCATGTTTTCTTGTGTCGACAGCTCTTTTGGTGTGCCACTTGAAAAGTTGGTGGCGCATTTATTGCTTCCTCGCCTATAAATAGGCGCGTCTGCGCTGTCATTATCACCAGAGAAAATCACATGATTATTTTTATTATTTTCTCTGTACCTGTCAGCGCACCTGCCCTGTCACTTTCGAATCACTTCGTGGACCCGTTTGCACATTTCTTCACTATTTATCTGGGTAAGAGGTCCTCTTTCTTTTGTGCTTTTTGTTTGTGGTTTTTGGCTGCTTGCTGGTATGGATTGGATTGAAAAGAATGAAATCATGAACTCCCCCCCCTTGTTGTCTTTTCCTTTCTCCCACATGATCTTCCCCCTCTTTCCAGATCTGCTGGTAGAGGAAGCTCTGTCCTGAAATGATTAGCTTAAAACCCTTTGTTTTAAGCCATTTCTATCACCCCAAAGACCCTGCAAGAAGGAAGCTTAACCACATGAAACCCCTCAGAGAGAGAATCAAAGCTTGAAAAGAAAACTGTATTTTTCTTCTCCTTTGGCGCATTGGCACACCCTGCAACATGAAGAACAGTTGTGCCAATGGCGCATCTGTCACCCCTGTTACACAAAGAGCAGCCGCGCCAATGGCGCACATTCCCTGCCTGCTGCATCATGAAACGTTGCACCCTCATGGCGCACTTCCTTAGTTTGTTGCAAACACTTTCCTCGTGCCCCCTCATGGCGCACCAAATTCATTTGCAACATTACTAAAACCTGCGCCCTTTGGCGCACCCTGCATGTCCATGTAACACCAACTTTATATGCGCCAAGTGCAAAGCTTTAAACGGTGCAAGCGCATCCATCATTGCGACAACAGCATGTCATGCAGACCTTTCATGCGCCATGCCAAGTTCCCTTAAGTGCACAAAAAGCATATGTTACACAAACCTTATATGTGCCTTTGGCGCACCGAAGTTCCATGCAACATGAAAGATATATGCGCCTTTGGCGCATCCTGTTCCCGTGTAACATAAAGAATCCATGCGCCCTTTATAAAATGCATACATATGGCGCAGGCGCACTTGTGCTTACAACAACAAAGAATGCACCCTGCAGTGTCCATGCGCCATGCGCCCTTTGGCGCTGATTTATCCCCTGCAACAGCCCTTTCCTGTGTGCCTTACTATTTAGCCCTGTAGCCTGCAGTATTCATGCGCCCTGCGCCCTGAGGCCTTTAAATTGCTAACTCTTTCTTCTGTCAACATTTCAATGGAAAATCAGACAGCTGACATGGCTTTCTTGCATTGGGTTTCACTTCTTATTCTTGCAGATCAGCAACTAAGTTCAGAAGAACATATGTCAACATCAAGCAAGAAACCTATCAAATCTAAAGGCAAGGCCAAGCTCACAGAAGAAGAAATGAAGTATAAGTATCAGAGGGTCAGAATGCCCGAGTCCCAAGCAGAGTGTGACCTAGACATCAGAGACTCAGAGCTGGGTCATATTGATATGGAGGAATTCTGGGCCAGAACCCAGAGGGTCACAAGAAGTCCATGGATGGACAAGCTGATAGGCAGTGCCCTGCACTTTGCTGGTGGGATCCCAGTCAGTGCCGTAAACAATGAATTTATGATGGTGGTAGCCCGATGCTACAACAAAGACACAAGATGTGTCCATGGTGAGAAGGGCGAGGTTATAATTAACCTCACTGCCCGCCACTTTGAGATAATGCTCGGCATTCCTCATCACCGGCACTTTGTGGCCGTCAGCCAACAAGATTGCATCAAGGCCTGGGACGACAATGAAGATCAGTGCATGCAGCTGATGAATGAAGTTTATCTCAAGAACAAAAAAGTAGTGACTCGGTGGCCACAAGTCATTCATCGCAGTGACTTTTCAGAGGAACTCAGCGACACAATTACGTTCCTGAGCAGAGTCTTTGGGCTTCCTGACGCCCATTATTTTCACAAGTGGATGCTGCGGTACCTTGAAACAATGAACAAAAATGTGCCCGATCAACGCTTTGAATGGGCAGAAATTATAAGCAGCACAATCTCTGAGCAGCTACAACAACTCAACACAACGGGGAGGTTCTATATGAACTCCTACGTGGTCTATGCTGCAGCTTCAGAAAGGGACTATCCAGCTCTGATGCGGTGTGGGGTTTGGCCCCAAGTTAAAATCTATGAATACTATCCAGAGCTGAAGCTGGAAAATAGCATCCCCCAATTCACAAAGATCAATGATGCATTCTTCTACTTCATCATCTGCCTGTTGAGGTCGAATATGACTCACGGTCGCACGACCAAGAGCATAGTAGCAGCTACTGAGAAGTGGGGGGCCCTATTCACTCAATTCCCCACATTCACCTATCTAAGGGCAGTCAATTTCTTGGGGGAACCGACTAGACTGCCAAGGTATGCCGGGCCCAAATTGATCCTGTTGGAGCTGTCGAGGCAGCTTGTTACTTATCACGAAAAGTGCCTAAAGAGAAAGAAGGGTGGAACTCCTTTCCCCCTCACAGTGGGTAGATATACGTGTCTCACTCACCACAAGGCAAAAGATATGTTTGCAGAACTGGAGCTGCTGAATCTGAAACATGACTTCCCAGCAAGGCCCACCTTCGACCCGAGAAATTGTTTGCCTAGGGCCAAGCTCGACCTGATCCACATCCCTCAGATTGAAGACATCTACATCGACATATATCATGAGGTTGAGCTCAGGAGGAAGGATCATTCTCGCTTGGCCTTAGCAGAAATCATCCAGTACGGGGTGGCCATCGTCCCCAAAGGCTACCAAACTACTGAGGAGGAAGTGGATCAAGTGTATCTTGACACAGGTGGGGACGATTGGCCTTTTGCGTTGATTGATAGAACCAAAGCACCTCAGACAATTGAGGAAAGGGTCAAGGAAACTCTGCGTAGAACAGAGCATTGGTGCCGAATGAACGGGCTCATCTACCTCGGGGTCGATTTCACAACCTCTCCATTGGGTAACGCACCTCCTCGGCTAAACAACAGCCAAAGGGCAAAGGAAAAGGCAAAGAGGGTGAATCCAGCTCCACCCAAGAGGAAGCTCCTGAAAGTCCTCCTTCCGCTGCACCCGAACAAGTTGTAACTCTGGCTTCCCCAGAGAAAGAAACAGCGGAAGATGTTCCAATAGGCCCATCCACTCAGGATGTCGCCACTGCTGTAACAACTGAGGTCCCTTCTGTTCCTTCTCCTTCCCCTCCTTCCCCTCCTCAGGTGACCCAAGCGACCATTCCTTTGGTCGTGTCCTCTCCCCCTTCTTCTACTGTTCCTCCTGCTTCTTCATCCATCTTCTCTTCTCTCGCGGATCTGTCCCCCTCCATTTCTTCCCTCATCTCTGAGCTCCCTTCCCTTCCTATGTCTTCCTCTCCTGCAGTATCTCTTCCTCCCGTGAGCACTTCCTCGGCCTCCCTCTCGATGCCGCCTCCAAGTGTCTCCACGTTTTTCCCTTCTACTACTGCAGCTGCCCCCTTCTCTGTTTCTGGTCCTTCTCCCATAAGTCCAGCTTGGATCTCCCAGCACCTGAGTCAGCAGAAAAGGAAAGTTCCCATCACTCCGATGGACTTCTCCGTGATCCCGTCAAAAGGGGTAAAGAAGCAGAAGCCCATCACACGCTTCTCTCAGAGTGCTTCGGGAGAGAGGGTAATGGAGATCGCGTACCCCAATCCTCTGAAGGATAAAAAGGATCTGTCCTCGACAGATTACACAGTGACTCAAGTCACAATGGGGACGTATTCTAAAATCCTTCAGGGAGAGGCTCTATCTGCAGTTAACGCCCTCTGCAAGAAGCTTCAAGAAGCAAAAGAAGAGAAAAGGCTACTGAAAGAGCAAAATAAACATCTACTCCAAGCCTTACAAAAGATGGGCAGTGCACCTCCCACAACTGCCGCCGAGACTCCTGAGCCTCTGAGTCAGGATAAAATTAATGAATATGCAAAGATCGGTGAGCAGGGTATGGCAGTTTCCACTTGGAGGAGCCAAATCCTCAAGGACAGTGAAAAAGTGATCGCCAAGTTCACCGATTTGTACCTGAACATCAACAAGGTGAACAAAGAACTCCAGGCATTAGCAGGACCCATATCAGAAGAGCTGGACCATGCTAGGCTGCAGCGTGAGACCTTTCAAAGAATGTTCGACTGTTCAGTCGAAGATCTGGTCAAGTTCGGGTGTTTTCGGTCATCCCAGGGCCCTCAATAAAATCCTTTCCACTCTGGATTACCGGATGGATCAACTGGAATTCGTCCTTGAAAAGATCGATAAGGTAAAGGAAGAAGCCCTGGACGCGATGCACCAAATGGAACAAATCGTTCTCAACATGTCTCCAGGGTTACTTACTCCTTCTTTCGCCTTAAGGAAAGTTGATGAAACCATCCAGATCTTCAAGGAGATCGTTTCACAAGGGCTGGGGCCAGAGGTCACTTTTGACGCAGAATCCATCAATAACCTGCTGGCCTGTCGGGACTTCATCGGGTTCCTAATAGAAGCAGAGAAAGAATATTCCAAACTCCCAGAGAAGCTCATAGACGAGCGGGAGACTTGCGAGGTGATCAGCGAGCGACACAAGGATCCTTCCCAGGATCAACTAGAGCCCATGATCAGCAAGTTCATGGAATACCGTGCCCAATTCCACATCTCGTCACCTGAGCAGCAGCAGAAGCAGGATACCCCCTTTCGGCCGCAGGATGACGACGATGAATAATTTCTCTCTCTCTCTCCTTCGACTTTCTTTTTGTAAAATGTCTAAAGTATGTTGGCACAAATGATGACATCATCCATGTTGCACCATGGGATGATGTCATCCATCAAGTTGTCAAAAGTCAACATGACTTTGAGATATTTTTGTAGATATTTTGTATATTTTATGTAAATAGGTGGTTGGTTCCTTTTTGCCTTCCTTCTTCTCCTTCTTCTATAAATACTCAAATACTTGTTGTATTTGAGGGTGGATATCTTTTAGATGAAAAATAGAAGTGAGAAGAAAAGACTTTGAGCTTTTTGTAACAGAAGGAAATATTAATACAATATTTAGACTTTGTGCTGAATACATGTGTTATTTGCATTAGATCTTTCTTACATTAGATCTGTGTGTTTATTCTGTTGGATCTACTTCTGTTTTATTGTCATTTATTCATCAGTATTGCTTTGTTCGTTTATGCAAGTAGGTTTGGCTCTGTTTACTACCAATCCCAAAACATAAACCCTCTGACCTTTCTGCTTTGGAATTCATTTCTTTTCTCCCTTCGGACCTAATCTTTCTTCATCCTCTTTTTCATTCCTTTCTTTCCGCAGTCGGAAACACCCTACTGGGATGAGATCCCAAACCCCCGAAGGCAGAATATTGTGAGACTTGCACAGATTCCTGCTGGTAGAATAGCAATAAACCAGTTTCACTTTGCTGACTCAAAGAGGGGCTATGCCCTGCACACTGTTGACTCGTCTATCCATAAATCTGCCCAAGCGACAGATTTTCGAGCCAACAGTTTTTGGCGACTCCGCTGGGGAACGAACAGATCTATCAGATCTATGATAGTGGTATGATAGAAAATCAGTTAAAAATCAGAAAAATCACTATCTGTTTGCAAACTTTAACTTTTTGTTAAAAATCCAAAAATTTTGCAAAAGTGCTCTAAATTGAAAATTTTCTTCTGAGATCCATAGATCTGGCCTAGTTGGAGATCTTTAGTTCGCTGAGTTTTTATAAAAATATGTATTTTTCCGTAGATCTGAGTTTTTGACTGTTTACCAAAATTTTCAAACTCTTTGAAAAAGTCAACTTTAGATCTGAAAATCAGCTTACTAATCTTCACTGTCATTTTATCCTCGTTGTTCTTTGTCATTAAACCGCAATCGGTCTTCAAAAAAGGATAATTTTTGAATATTTAGAAAAGTACATGCTGCTGGTTTTTGTCAGAAAAACCAGAAAATCAGCAAGTACAACCAAAAAGAAATTTTAAATCTGCTCCACAACATCGCAGATCTGGAAGGTACGCTGGCAGGTGAGCCATTTACGCGTAGCAGGAGAGCTCGTGGAGAAGTCGATCCTACTTTCGATCTGCTTCAAAGGCACAATTTCAGTATAACACCGGCGCGCTTTTCATCACTAAGTTCAGCTGATCGGTCAGCCAGAAGCACCTCACCCCCACGGAAAGAACCGGTTTTCACAAGTAGCCTCCACATCCCTTTGTAGTGCCTTGCTGCTCAGTGGAACTGTGTTTCCAGCCCGTGTTCTTTTTCCAGCTGTCCAGATGGCGGTACCATGGGGAAATGCTATGGGCCCCCTGGCTTTACCACATCCAGTTCACGCGCTCCCTCATGGAAACCGAAAGAATTTTCCCAAATTTGACGGGAGCGGGAACCAAAGCACGGATTCACACATATCTGCATTCATCATGTCATGCAGTATCCTAGATGTAACTCATGAAGATGTGTCGGTTCACCTTTTTCTGGAAACTTTACAAGGGCCCGCAGCAGAATGGTTTCAGCATTTACCGGCCGGATCTATTACCAGTTGGGCCACCTTGCGGGATGCTTTTGAAGACAGGTACAAGCCTTCAGAAGATGCATTTGCATTGTTATCACAGATCACTCACCTGAAGAAGGAGGCCAATGAGACCATGCGTGATTTTATCGCCAGGTTCAATGCATTAATCAACCGTGTCCCTGTTGCCATGCTTCCAACACCGGAAAATCAGAAGTGTTTCTTCGTGAACGCTATGAGTTTGAAAGTAAGTTTCTTGCTCCTGCAAGAACAAGTGGCTACCTTGATTCTCGCCCAGGCTGCTGCCATCCGAATTGAAGATAATTTGATAATATCTGGCGAATTGAAAAGGGAATCCTCCAAGCCTAAATCTTCGGGCCCTTCTCCCACTACTTCGTCTGATCCGGCATTTCAAAAGATGGCGAACGACTTGCTTGCATTAAAGAAGCAGTTAGCCCAAGCTTCCCCCAGTTCCTCATACCGGGATATTCCACGGAGGAATTTCATTTCCAACAATGTTCCTCAAAGGCCGCGCTTACCTGCAACTGCTCCACGGTTGGCGCTTGAGGCTCCTCCGGTTAACGCCTTAGCCGAAATTGAAGAAGAGGAACAAGATTACGAAGAACCTTCGTCTCAAGGTGAAGATGATCAAGATGTCGGTGAGCCGACTGGCGACTCTACTATCGGGTATATGGAATTTGAGGAGGAAGAATCTGATGAAGAGGAGGGTACACAAGGCTATGCAAGTGGACAATCATATGTTGTTTTTACCCGCTCGCAAGGAAAAGAAGCAGAGGTCGCTGCCCATGTGCAGAAGGAGAAGGCCGTGTCAAACGCGCCTCCAACCATTGCTAAAAGAGGTAATCCTCTTCCTACTCAACTCCCTGTTAAGTCTTTTACAAGGAAATCTTTTCCCCCCATTTCTCCTCCAAATCAGCCTTCTTCTATTCCCATAAAGACCAGTAATCCTACCCTACCATCACGAAGTGAGGGACTCATTCCTTCACCAACGCAACCCTTGGCCGCATTTGACATAATTGACCATGCTAAAAAGACCAAGATCCAAATGTCTGAAGCTGAGTATCTTCAGTCAAATCCCGAACAGCTTGTAAGATTGACCAAGTATATTCAAAGTCAAGCTGTCATAACTAATCAGGTTTCCCCAAAAGGAATCCTTGCGACTCCTCCTGCATCCCGCATAAATGTTGCCTCAACATCTGCATCAGGCAAGATAGAACCTTTCTATCTCTCCCTCCTAATCAATGGCCACAAGTTAAGTAACTGCATAATTGATTCTGGAGCTTCTGATAACGTCATGCCGGCAAAGTTGCCCATGCTTTGGGCCTCACCCTTACCAAGCCTTTTGGCAGATGTTATTCCTTGGAAACCAAGCAGGTTCCGTTGATTGGTCAAATCAAAGACGCGCAGTTTGCATTTGCAGCGTTCCCAGAGAAAAGAGTAAAGATGACCGTCCTCGTTGCCGACATTCCAGCAGCCTACGGAATTTTGCTGGGAAGAAGTTTTTGTAGTGAGGTTGGTGGAGAGATTCATATGGACTGGTCTAAGGCTAGAATCCCCGTCAAAGGTGTAATGCAGACTTTGGAGCCAGAATCACAAAAGAAGTACTTGGTTACTAACTCTGAGGACCCCAAAGCTCAAATTCTTTTCGAATCATCAGGGATGGGGAACTATTTCTTGTCTACCGAGTCTGACAAAATGGTTGTTCTCATCCAAGAAGAAGATCTTAACAAGGTCTGGACTTTGCAGTTTGATGGCAGCTGCGCAACTAGTGGATATGGCATCGGAGCTGTGCTAATATCTCCCGAGGAAGAAATTATTCCTCTCTCTTTTAAGTTGCAGTTTTTCAACACAAATAATACTGCTGAGTATGAATCTCTGCTACTTGGCATGCAAGCCGCAAGAGAGAGAGGGATCAAAAATCTGAAAGTACAAGGTGATGCAGAGCTAGTCGTGAATCAAGTTAAAAGGATATATCAAGTGAAGAATGAGAGGCTCAGGCACTACCGTAATGCGGTGTGGGACAGCATTGAAGAATTTGATGCTTTTTCAATAGAATCCATTCCAAGAGCTCAGAATGACATGGCTGATTCATTGGCCGTTTCAGCATCCCTCATGCTCCCTCACCCAGGTTTGAAAACAGACAAATACACCATTGAGATGGTTTTCCGCCCAAGTGTGCCAGACAATTCTCAGCATTGGCAAGTATTCAACGATGACAATCAACTCATTGCCTTTCTAGAAAAGGTGGAAAATTTCAAGGAATTGCATTTTGAAGGATCCACTTCTATGTGCCGCGAATCAGTCACCGATCAAAAGGATGAATCCGAAGGGAACGACGGCATATGTCAGCTCAAAGGAAATAAAATTCCGAAGGGCCTGGTTTCTCTGGAACGGTTGTTCAACAGGCATGATCGTTTTGTGAAAAAGAAAAGGCGAGATGATGCTGGCTCATCCCCAGAAACCGAACCGGTTAATTTAGGTTCGGAAGAACATCCGCAATTCGTGAACATTGGAAAATGTTGCACGCCTGAAGAGAAGCGGAAGTTTGTCAAACTGCTGAAGAAATACATGGATGTATTGGCATGGTCCTATGCCGATCTAAAGTCTTTTAAGCCAAAGGACGTCCAGCATGACATCCCGTTGAAAGAAGACGTCAAAGCCTTTCGCCAGAAGCAGAGGCATTATAACCCTAAGATCTCAGGTACTATCCAGGCTGAAATTCAGAAAATGCTGGATGCGAGAATCATTTTTCCTATCCATCACAGTACTTGGGTAGCAAATATTGTGCCAGTGCGCAAGAAGAATGGTGAAATACACATATGCGTAGATTTTCGAAATTTGAATCAGGCTTCCTTAAAAGACAACTACCCACTTCCTATAATGGATCAAGTTCTGCAAGCAGTAACTGGATCAGAAATGTTGTCCATGCTTGATGGTTTTTCAGGCTACAATCAGATTGAAGTTTCACCTGAAGATCAATTTAAAACAACATTCACTACTCCCTGGGGTACGTTTGCCTACAGCAGGATGCCTTTTGGCCTAACCAATGCTGGTGCCACTTTTCAGCGGGCCATGGACCTTGCATTCAAAGGTATGATGGGGAAGGTCATTGTGGTTTATCTGGATGACTTAACTGTGTTCTCTAAACAACGAAGTGATCATTGTGATCATCTGGAGCAAGTATTGGCCAGATGCCGAGAGCATGGGATTTCCCTGAACCCGAAAAAGTCTATTTTTGGAGTCACAGAAGGAAAGTTGCTAGGGCATGTTGTTAGCAAAGAAGGAACGAAGATAGATACCGAAAGAGTTAAGGCTATTCAGAGCCTTACTTTGCCTACAAGCAAGACTGGCGTTCATTCTTTCTTTGGAAAGGTGAACTTTCTCAGGCGTTTTGTTCCCGACTTTGCTGAGAAGACTCGTCATATATTGGACATGATGAAAGGGTCACCAACTTTCCGGTGGAGCGAGGAAGGGAAAAGGTCGTTCGAAGAAATAAAAGCTTCCGTCGCTCACGCGCCAGTCCTGGTATGTCCCGATTTCTCCAAAGATTTTATCATGTATAGTTATGCATCTGAGCATACTGTGTCTGCCATCTTGATGCAAAAGAATTCTGAGGATGTTGAATCTCCGATTGCGTTCATGAGCTCTCCCCTCAAGCCTCACGAATTAAAAATGTCTCAATTGGAAAAGCATGCCTTCGCCGTTGTCAAAGCAGTCAAAAACTTCAGGTATTACATTTTAAATTCTCATACAGTGGTGCTGGTCCCTGACACGGCAGTCAAATCAATTCTAACTCAACAGGAGTTAGGAAGCTTGCGAGGAAATTGGATTGCAAAGGTCCAGGAGTACGACCTGGATATAAAACCAACCAAGCTGGTAAGAGGCAAGGGCCTATGTCAGCTTATGGCTGAAAACAAAGATTCAGAAAACCCTGAGGAAAAGGATGATTGTACCAATGAAGCACAAAGCCAGCTGGAGAAAGCCCATTCTCTGCCTCTGGTCCTATTTGTCGCAACCAGCGATGAGTGGTATTCCGATATTGCTTTCTTCCTCACCTACGGTGAATGCCCAGCTCACCTAACTACAAAGGAGAAGCGCACTATAAAGCTCAGAGCAGCCAAATATGTCATCTGGGATGACGGTTTATACAAACGCGGGATAGATGGTGTCTTCTTGCGATGTGTCGACAAGCCACAGCAGGTGAAGTTACTTGAAAGTTTTCATAATTCAGCCTGTGGAGGCCATTTCTCCTCTTCTGTGACATCACACAAGATCATCCGGGCCAGGTACTATTGGCCGACGCTTTTCCAAGATACAGCCACCTGGGTAGCAAAGTGTGAACCTTGCCAGCAGTTCGTCGGCAAGCCCAAGTTGGCTGCTTTTCCCCTCAGGCCGGTCATTGTCAACGAACCATTCAAGCAGTGGGGAATTGATTTTATTGGTGCACTCAATCCCCAATCGAGTGCCGGACATAGTTATGTCCTAACAGCAACAGATTACTTCACCAAGTGGGTGGAAGCCATACCTGTCAAACATGCCACTTCCGAGGTTGTTTGCAGTTTTATCAAAGAAAATATCATTGTCAGGTTTGGCGTTCCCAACAAGATTATTGCTGATAATGCTTCTAACTTCTCTTCACGGGAAGTTATTAGTTTTTGCTATGAATATGGGATAACTTTGGCTCACGCCTCAGATTATTACCCTCAGGGAAATGGTCAGGCAGAATCCAGTAACAAAAACTTGGTGACCATCATACGAAAGCTGGTGGATGAGAATCAACGAATGTGGCACAAGTCCTTATATGACGCTTTGTGGGAAGACCGCATTACTCCCAAGAGGTCTCTTGGCATGTCACCTTTTCAAGTGTTATATGGCACTGATGCCGAGCTTCCCATTTCTGCTGAAATCCCTGCTCTGCGCTTGGCACGAGCAATTGAAGATGAAACTTTCCAAAATTCTCTTGAAAAGAGGATCATGTATCTGACAGAGCTCGAAGAAAAGAGAGTAAGAGTGGTCGACAAGATCACCGAACATCAGAATCAAGTCAAGAGACTGTTCGATAAAAAAGCTAAGCAAAGAAATTTCCAGGTGGGAGACCTCGTCCTTCTGTGGGACAAGCGAAGAGAGCCAAAGGGCATGCACGGAAATTTGATTCCCTGTGGAGAGGGCCTTTCAAGATCAAGCAGCTCAATGGAGAGAATAGTTTCTATCTCTCATATCTAGATGGAACCGAGCTCCCGCTTCCCTATAGCGGGCAGCATCTGAAAATCTTCAGGAAGTAGAGCTTGCTCTCTTCTTTGTACAGTTTGCTTTAGTTGTGTGTTTGTTTTTGTCGTGTGTTTGCTTTCTGTTTGTTGTGTGTTCCCTTTGTTCGCCCTCCGGTCGCCCTTGTTTTTGACTCTGTTACCCAATGGATAGGCACATGAGATCTGGGATTCTCTACCCCTGAGGTTTGCTCAGGGATAGTCCCCAGAAAGAGCCAGCTGTTATCCCGTAAAATTGGCAAGGGAAATTTTACAGATAACCCTACCGAAATTTTGTTCCGATCCCTCGTCAGGGATTCCTTGCGTTCGGAACGTTGCAAAATCCCTTCCCGGGAAATCTAGTTTTCCGAACTTAGCCATTTTTGGTCTTTTTGGCGGGCGCATATAATGACTATGCAACATCAAATGTTCATGCGCCCCCTTTAAAGCCTTTGGCGCATGTTTTCTTGTGTCAACAGGTGTTTTGGTGCGCCTCTCTATGTTGAGTCTTCCTTGCGTGCGCCAAGGCGCATGCGCCTTCCTGTCAACATATCTTTTGTTGCGCCCCTTTTTGGTGTGCCAAGGGCGCACATATTCCTCTGTCGACACCACTTTCGGTGCGCCATAGGCGCACATATTATCATGTTGGCAAGCGTTTTGGTGCGCCAAAGGGCGCATGTTTTCTTGTGTCGACAGCTCTTTTGGTGCGCCACTTGAAAAGTTGGTGGCGCATTTATTGCTACCTCGCCTATAAATAGGCGCGTCTGCGCTGTCATTATCACCAGAGCAAATCACGTGATTATTTTTATTATTTTCTCTGACCTGTCAGCGCACCTGCCCTGTCGTTTTCGAATTGCTTTGTGGACCCGTTTGCACATTTCTTCGTTATTTATCCGGGTAAGAGGTCCTTATTTCTTTTGTGTGTTTTGTGTTTGTGGTTTTTGTTTGCTTGCTGGTATGGATTGGATTGGAAAAAATGAAATCATGGACTCCCCCCTTCCTTGTTGTCTTTTCCATTCTCCCCCATGATCTTCTCCATCTTTCCAGATCTGCTGGTAGAGGAAGCTCTGTCCTGAAATGATAGCTTAAAACCCTTTGTTTAAAGCCATCTTCATCACCCCAAACGACCCTGCAAAAGGAGCTTAACCACATGAAACCCCTCAGAGAGAAAATGCTTTAAAAGGAAACTTTGTATTTTCCTTCTCCTTTGGCGCATCTGCCCTGCAACACAAAGACTCCGCGCCAATGGCGCACATTCCCCCTGCAATCATGAAAAATGCGCCCTCAAGTTGCACTGCCTTAGTTTGTTGCAAACACTTTCCTTGCCCCCTACACAAAGAAAAACAGTTGCGCCAATTCATTTCCCTGCCTGCTGCATAATGAAAACCTGCGCCCTCATGGCGCACTTCCCTGCTTGTTGCAAACACTTTTGCGCCCCCTCTTGGTGCACCAAAAGTGCAAGCTTACAAAACCTGGCCCATTGGCGCACCCATCATTGCAACAACAACATGTATATGCCAAGTGCAAAGCTTAAATGGCGCAGGCGCAAGTTCCCTTCATTGCAAAAACATCATGTTACATGCAACCCTTCATATATGCAAGTTCCCTTTGGCGCACAAAAGTATCCATGTTACATGAAAGATGCCATGAAAATGCGCCCTTTGGCGCACCGAATCCTGTACATGGGCGCATCCTGTTCCCGTGTAACATAAAGAATCCATGCGCCCTTTATAAAATGCATACATATGGCACATGCGCACTTGTGTTTACAACAACAAAGAATGCACCCTGCAGTATCCATGCGCCATGCGCCCTTTGGCGCTGATTTATCCCCTGCAGCATCCCTTTCCTGTGTGCCTTACTATTTAGCCCTGTAGCCTGCAGTATTCATGCGCCCTGCGCCCTGAGGCCTTTAAATTGCTAACTCTTTCTTCTGTCAACATTTCAATGGAAAATCAGACAGCTGACATGGCTTTCTTGCGTTGGGTTTCACTTCTTATTCTTGCAGATCAGCAACTAAGTTCAGAAGAACATATGTCAACATCAAGCAAGAAACCTATCAAATCTAAAGGCAAGGCCAAGCTCACAGAAGAAGAAATGAAGTATAAGTATCAGAGGGTCAGAATGCCCGAGTCCCAAGCAGAGTGTGACCTAGACATCAGAGACTCAGAGCTGGGTCATATTGATATGGAGGAATTCTGGGCCAGAACCCAGAGGGTCACAAGAAGTCCATGGATGGACAAGCTGATAGGCAGTGCCCTGCACTTTGCTGGTGGGATCCCAGTCAGTGCCGTAAACAATGAATTTATGATGGTGGTAGCCCGATGCTACAACAAAGACACAAGATGTGTCCATGGTGAGAAGGGCGAGGTTATAATTAACCTCACTGCCCGCCACTTTGAGATAATGCTCGGCATTCCTCATCACCGGCACTTTGTGGCCGTCAGCCAAGAAGATTGCATCAAGGCCTGGGACGACAATGAAGATCAGTGCATGCAGCTGATGAATGAAGTTTATCTCAAGAACAAAAAAGTAGTGACTCGGTGGCCACAAGTCATTCATCGCAGTGACTTTTCAGAGGAACTCAGCGACACAATTACATTTCTGAGAAGACTCTTTGGGCTTCCTCACGCCCATTATTTTCACGAGTGGATGCTGCGGTACCTTGAAACAATGAACAAAAATGTGCCCGATCAACGCTTTGAATGGGCAGAAATCATAAGCAGCACAATCTCTGAGCAGCTACAACAACTCAACACAACGGGGAGGTTCTATATGAACTCCTACGTGGTCTATGCTGCAGCTTCAGAAAGGGACTATCCAGCTCTGATGCGGTGCGGGGTTTGGCCCCAAGTTAAAATCTATGAATACTATCCAGAGCTGAAGCTGGAAAATAGCATCCCCCAATTCACAAAGATCAATGATGCATTCTTCTACTTCATCATCTACCTGTTGAGGTCGAATATGACTCACGGTCGCACGACCAAGAGCATAGTAGCAGCTACTGAGAAGTGGGGGGCCCTGTTCACTCAATTCCCCACATTCACCTATCTAAGGGCAGTCAATTTCTTGGGGGAACCGACTAGACTGCCAAGATATGCCGGGCCCAAGTTGATCCTGTTGGAGCTGTCGAGGCAGCTTGTTACTTATCATGAAAAGTGCCTAAAGAGAAAGAAGGGTGGAACTCCTTTCCCCCTCACAGTGGGTAGATATACGTGTCTCACTCACCACAAGGCAAAAGATATGTTTGCAGAACTGGAGCTGCTGAATCTGAAACATGACTTCCCAGCAAGGCCCACCTTCGACCCGAGAAATTGTTTGCCTAGGGCCAAGCTCGACCCGATCCACATCCCTCAGATCGAAGATATCTACATCGACATATATCATGAGGTTGAGCTCAGGAGAAAGGATCATTCTCGCTTGGCCTTAGCAGAAATCATCCAGTACGGGGTAGCCATCGTCCCCAAAGGCTACTAAACTACTGAGGAGGAAGTGGATCAAGTGTATCTTGACACAGGTGGGGACGATTGGCCTTTGCGTTAATTGATAGAACCAAAGCACCTCAGACAATTGAGGAAAGGGTCAAGGAAACTCTGCGTAGAACAGAGCATTGGTGCCGAATGAACGGGCTCATCTACCTCGGGGTCGATTTCACAACCTCTCCGTTGGGCAACGCACCTCCTTGGGCTAAGCAACAGCCAAAGGGCAAAGGAAAAGGCAAAGAGGGTGAATCCAGCTCCACCCAAGAGGAAGCTCCTGAAAGTCCTCCTTCCGCTGCACCCGAACAAGTTGTAACTCTGGCTTCCCCAGAGAAAGAAACAGCGGAAGATGTTCCAATAGGCCCATCCACTCAGGATGTCGCCACTGCTGTAACAACTGAGGTCCCTTCTGTTCCTTCTCCTTCTCCTCCTTCCCCTCCTCGAGGTGACCCAAGCGACCATTCCTTTGGTCGTGTCCTCTCCCCCTTCTTCTACTGTTCCTCCTGCTTCTTCGTCCATCTTCTCTTCTCTCGCGGATCTGTCCCCCTCCATTTCTTCCCTCATCTCTGAGCTCCCTTCCCTTCCTATGTCTTCCTCTCCTGCAGTATCTCTTCCTCCCGTGAGCACTTCCTTGGCCTCCCTCTCGATGCCGCCTCCAAGTGTCTCCACATTTTTCCCTTCTACTACTGCAGCTGCCCCCTTCTCTGTTTCTGGTCCTTCTCCCATAAGTCCAGCTTGGATCTCCCAGTACCTAAGTCAGCAGAAAAGGAAAGTTCCCATCGCTCCGATGGACTTCTCCGTGATCCCGTCAAAAGGGGTAAAGAAGCAGAAGCCCATCACACGCTTCTCTCAGAGTGCTTCGGGAGAGAGGGTAATGGAGATCGCATACCCCAATCCTCTGAAGGATAAAAAGGATCTGTCCTCGACAGATTACACAGTGACTCAAGTCACAATGGGGACGTCTTCTGAAAGCCTTCAGGGAGAGGCCCAATCTGCAGTTGACGCCCTCTGCAAGAAGCTTCAAGAAGCAAAAGAAGAGAAAAGGCTACTGAAAGAGCAAAATGAACATCTACTCCAAGCCTTACAGAAGATGGGCAGTGCACCTCCCACAACTGCCGCCGAGACTCCTGAGCCTCTGAGTCAGGATAAAATTAATGAATATGCAAAGATCGGTGAGCAGGGTATGGCAGTTTCCACCTGGAGGAGCCAAATCCTCAAGGACAGTGAAAAAGTGATCGCCAAGTTCACCGATTTGTACCTGAACATCAACAAGGTGAACAAAGAACTCCAGGCGTTAGCAGGACCCATATCAGAAGAGCTGGACCATGCTAGGCTGCAGCGTGAGACCTTTCAAAGAATGTTCGACTGTTCAGTCGAAGATCTGGTCAAGTTCGGTGTTTTCGGTCATCCCAGGGCCCTCAATAAAATCCTTTCCACTCTGGATTACCGGATGGATCAACTGGAATTCGTCCTTGAAAAGATCGATAAGGTAAAGGAAGAAGCCCTGGACGCGATGCACCAAATGGAACAAATCGTTCTCAACATGTCTCCAGGGTTACTTACTCCTTCTTTCACCTTAAGGAAAGTTGATGAAACCATCCAGATCTTCAAGGAGATCGTTTCACAAGGGCTGGGGCCAGAGGTCACTTTTGACGCAGAATCCATCAATAACCTGCTGGCCTGTCGGGACTTCATCGGGTTCCTAATAGAAGCAGAGAAAGAATATTCCAAACTCCCAGAGAAGCTCATAGACGAGCGGGAGACTTGCGAGGTGATCAGCGAGCGACACAAGGATCCTTCCCAGGATCAACTAGAGCCCATGATCAGCAAGTTCATGGAATACCGTGCCCAATTCCACATCTCGTCACCTGAGCAGCAGCAGAAGCAGGATACCCCCTTTCGGCCGCAGGATGACGACGATGAATGAATTCTTTCTCTTCTCTCTCTCTCCTTCGACTTTCTTTTTGTAAAATGTCTAAAGTATGTTGGCACAAATGATGACATCATCCATGTTGCACCATGGGATGATGTCATCCATCAAGTTGTCAAAAGTCAACATGACTTTGAGATATTTTTGTAGATATTTTGTATATTTTATGTAAATAGGTGGTTGGTTCCTTTTTGCCTTCCTTCTTCTCCTTCTTCTATAAATACTCAAATACTTGTTGTATTGGGTAGTGGATATCTTTTAGATGAAAAATAGAAGTGAGAAGAAAAGACTTTGAGCTTTTTGTAACAGAAGGAAATATTAATACAATATTTAGACTTTGTGCTGAATACATGTGTTATTTGCATTAGATCTTTCTTATGTCAGATCTGTGTGTTTATTCTGTTGGATCTACTTCTGTTTTATTGTCATTTATTCATCAGTATTGCTTTGTTCGTTTATGCAAGTAGGTTTGGCTCTGTTTACTACCAATCCCAAAACATAAACCCTCTGACCTTTCTGCTTTGGAATTCATTTCTTTTCTCCCTTCGAACCTGATCTTTCTTCATCCTCTCTTTCATTCCTTTCTTTCCGCAGTTGGAAACACCCTACTGGGATGAGATCCCAAACCCCCGAAGGCAGAATATTGTGAGACTTGCACAGATTCCTGCTGGTAGAATAGCAATAAACCAGTTTCGCTTTGCTGACTCAAAGATTTTCGAGCCAACATAAGGGTTGGTTATTAGTGGCCAATATTGTAATCAAGTTGATAAAAATGCATGTTGGTAAGAAAATGTGAAAGTTGCGAACGCTTTATCTGGAATACTAAGGAGCTTCAGGCTCTAATTGTCTTTGTAGCCTGTATTAATTGAAGCCCCATTTAGGCAAGTGTGGAATATTAATTCATTGGTGAGATTTCAGACCCTTAGTAAGTGTTGGCTATAAGTGGATTTTAGTAGCCACTGATTACTTCACTTAGTGGGTGGAAGGCGATCCCCACCAAAAAACAAACTCTCCAAATTGTCATGGATTTCATTCTGAATCATATCATTTGTAGGTTTGGAGTTACTCTCGTAAAATAGTTGTTGATACATGCCATGTAAGCTTCTAGGCTAAACCATTTGGATGGCCATGTGCTATGAATATGGGATCAATTTGACATATGCTTCTAATTATAATCCCAAAGGAAATGGACAAGTAGACTCCAATAGAAAAATATATTAAAGATAATTAGAAGAAGTTTGGAGTTGAACAAAAGGAATTGAGGTGAGAAGCTGAAGTTTGTTGTTTGTGCTGATCGAATCACTATTAAATGAGCTATTGGAAAAATCCCCGTTTGAGTGTTTGTATGGAACTCAAGCCTTACAATTCCCTTGCATATGTAATTATCTTCATTTCAATTTCTTCAACAACTTGAAGATCAAGAGGTTAGTCCCTATGATCGCTCAATCAATTATAATTGTTGAGTTAGATGAAGAAAGAATTGCATCCCATCAAAGGCGTGTAAAAACTCAGAGAAAAATTGAAGAATTTTTATGATAAGAAGATTGACTTCCAAGAGCTTTCAGCTTGAGAGATCTTGTGCCTTATTGTATGGATAGAAATCACATGAGGATAAGGGGAAGACAAGGAAATTTTGATGCATTGTGGATTGGGCCCCCTTATTCAATTGACATTCGAATTGGTGAACATACCTTCTTCTTAAAATACCTAGATGGGGAATTGCTTGAATTCCCTGTTAATGGTAGGAATTTGAAACATTTCCTTGATTGATTTCTCAAAATTGAGGTATACACCATTGTACAGTGTATAGTCTTTTGGTTTCTTTCTGCTTTCGTGTTTTTCTGTTTTCGTTTGTCCTGGTCCTTGGTTGAACATTTTTTGTTGGTTTCTGGGTTCATCCTTTGGGGAGGTTGGTTATTGTTGATAGTACTCTGCAAAGCTTGTTCTTTGACTCCATTGCCCAATGGTTTATTTTTGGCACTTAAGTCTGCTATTTTTTCTTGTGGCACTTCACAGGGAGTGCCCATCTCTATGAGTCGGAGCAGATGTTGGTGCTCAATTTGATCTCGCCCCGTTTGTCCTTGAAATTATTCAATTTTGCGGGCTCTGATCGTATTTTTCTATCTCCCTATATTGATGCATGAAACTCTTTCCTTCATTTGGTTTCCATGATCAGTCCTTTCTTTGGTCGAGGATCACTTTAATCCAAATTTATTTTCCGCTCCTTTGTCCATGAGAAAGAATTTGTAACTTGGGTGTAAATCAGGTTTTTTCCCTTCCTTCCATTTTTCCACAGTCATGTTTTGTTTTCCCTGTCAAATTTTGTCCCAGCATTTGTGGAAACATGGCCTTTCTTATTGGATGTGGTCTGGTAGGGCATTTTGAAACTCTAAGGCCCACTTCAACTCAAGTCTTGTCCACATGGAGGGCCGATGCGCTCATCTAAAAATTTTCCTTCTTGGTTTGACCTTTGGAGTTGCGCTAAGGAGACATGTGGAGGCTTTTGCTGGCCTTGCCCAGACTTAGAGTCAATTTTTTTCATGTGGCCAATTCAAATTTGCATGACCATGGACACATGGAGGGCCATTAATGCTCTGCCTCTTTAGCAGATCCAAGGAGACTCATGCGGTCCCACCTTAACTTTGTCAACAACCAAGGGGACACGTTGTGAGCCCACACGCTTGTTTAGGGTCTCCACTTTTGGGCACCTATCTCAAAGTTTGCACCAAGGAGACACGTGGAGGCTTCACTTATTTGGGCTCCTCTCTATACTTAAACTTTTCAAGTAACTTTTTAAAGGCCAGGGATATGTGGAGGGCCCGCGCCTATTTGGGGACCTGCCCCTTAATTTTATTTTTGAAAGAGCACCATGGAGACACGTGGAATTTTCCACTCACTCTTCCCTTGCTTGGACCTTTTCAACGACCAAGGAAAACTATCTCGGACCCTAGACATATGGCATCTTCCACTGGTCCTTAAAAATTTTCAACAAATCTTCCAGACTGAGACACGTGGTGAGCCTTGCGCTTGTTTGGGGTCTCCGCTTTTGGGCACCATATCAAAAGTGTTCCATTGAGACATGTGGAGGCTTCCGTTGGCTCCTTTTTATACTGAGACTTTTCAAAGGCCAAAAGGTGATTTTCTTGGGCCCAGGGCACGTGGAAGGCCCGCACTTGTTTGGAAACTTGCCTCTATACTTCACCTTTGTAGTTGTGCCAAGGAAACATGTGGATGGATATAATCTAAAGTTGAGAAAGGGAAGAATCCATGGTTGATGTGCATTACATCTAATTTTTCTGCCATTTTTGCTCCAAGACTCCTAGATATGCCAATAAGTATTATTTTTCATCATTTTTTGATAAATACCCTTATCATTTTTGTCTGAAAAGTGCAATTGAATGGATTTAAAGCTTAAATTTGTGAGTCCAATGATTGTTAAGGTTGATATTTCGAAGTTGGAATTTCTCAGGCACTTGTAAAAATGCAAATTACCAGAGATGTTGGACACAGAGCAGAGTTGCAGAGGAAAGAATGTGAAAATAATGAAATGATTGAGCTTATAGATGCAAAGGATGAAAAAGGTGTTTTCTCGAGGGTGAAAAGGATTTCCTGTCAGATCTAGCTATACAGGGCCACCAAAAAATGATTAAAACAAGGATTTCTCACATGACAGAATAAAAGAATGATTAGAAGGACTGTCAAAAAGGTTGTGGCATGGCATCCTAGTCATTAGTCAAGGGTCTGAGAAACATGATTAGTTCATGATTTGTCCACCTGGATAGCTGCGGATGTAAATTTGTTAAACGTCACTTTCTGAGACAAATTGGTAACAAGAAAAGGTTCCTCAAATATTCTTCTTTTTTGGGGGAAAATTTGGGATGAGTGAGTGAGTGAAATGTATAAATGCAATGAGAATACTCTTGCAAAGGGTCGGGGGTTGAATTCTTAAGAGAAAATTTGAGAAATCCCATCTTCCTGAGAGACCATCTGAGAAACCTATTAATTTCCTATGTTTTAGATTTGATCATGTCAAGTTGGTTGCAAGTGTACAACCATTGACAAGCTCTGAGACTATTCAAAGAAACTTTCCCCTGCTGATGAATCTAATCAACTTCGAATTAATCTGTGTCAATCTTGGGAAAATTTTTGTCTTCTTTATTTCAAAATGTCTGCAAGTAGTTTTTCTTGTTCCTATTGCAATCTTGTGTTAAAATCCCTCCAAATCACATAGGATCTCATCCCTGTGATAGTTTAGTGGCATTTGCAATTTCATTACAAGAAGAGCCTTCATCCTGTAATGAGATAAACAATTTAAAATCACTTTATTGTCATTTTGTTGATAAATATTGTTTGTAAGCCTTTGAGTGTATCTTAGGCATGAGGAACTAGGGGTCTTTGATGTTTAATTGAGTCTTTAGCTCGAGCCTTCATGTTAAGTTCTTGGAGATTATGTGAAACCGTGCAAATCTGGGCCTCCATTGATGCACACCTTCTAGTTGAAGGAATATTTTAGCTATTCTGAAGCATTCTGTCATTTAGTTTTCCAATTGTTGTGAAGGTTCTCAAAGATCTGGAAAAATCAATTTTATCCTTGCTTAATCTCCCACCAAAAATTATTCAAAAACAATGAATCCTACCTGAACTACCCATGTTTCCCTATATGTCCACAAATGAATAAATTATACTACCAAAATATGCAGAAGTAATCAGGACTCCATAATGTCTATAGTAACCTTAACCCTATTTAGAAAATATCACCATTCTTTAGAAGTGACAACTTGTGAGATTTAAATTATGGTGCATTGATCATATTTTCTTAGGGTCTCCTTTCAAATTTTTGCAAAGAAGGATATCTTTCATTCTCCTTCACCGACAGAGGTTACAAAAACGGGTCCTCTCACCCTAGTTGAAAGGCATGACCTAAAGCAGTGAGGATAGATCAAATCCTTAATGAAGGTGCTATCCATTTCTCTGATGCCTGAGTGACAAAGAGTCAAACGAATCCCCTCCCTGGCTACAAAAATAATTATAATAAGATTTGTCTGTCTCTCAGTGTCTTGCTAAATCTTTGATGTTTCTCGGTTTCCAAGAGAGAATCAATTTGGATACCAACAAGACCAATTGTAGGAATCATGAGAAGAATACCTATAACAAGGAATCATAAATATCAAGATTTCAGAGGTTCTAGACTGCAAAAATTTGGGAACAATGTAGTGGTAGGTGGAGACCACTAATGGAGGTAGGTGGTAAAATATTGTCATGATGACGCTACAGGGGATAGGAGCTATCCTCACATGAAATCACAGCTAATTTCATCAAGTACAAGGCAATGCCATTAATGGAGAAGATATTTTGCAGATCGTCAAGCACCTATTACATATTAAACAATGAATTTATATATGTTTTGGAGCAATTTCGTGATTTCTTCCATCTCTCTCGTCTCCTCATTTTCTTCCTATAAATATTGTAAGGGGTTGCATAAACAAAGGGTTGATCACCTTATTCTCCCATGTACCCCATTTCTTCTTGGGGCTTTAAGACTCCCTCCTAGAATCTGTAATGGATTTAAGCCTCTCTCCCACATGCAATTTACTGTGTATACTTCATGAGAAACAAAAATTATGTTTTTTGTTATTTGTTTTAACCTTTTCATGATTTTTTGTCTCTCTTACCTCTCGTTGCAACAGGGTGTTTTGTGCATATTTCATAGTTATTGTAGGATATGGGTGTTTTGTTCTTATCAGGAATAAATATTTTTTGCATTTCGGGTCTATGTTGCAGCTTCCCAATGTCCCCTTAATGTATTGGTGGGACTTGGGTTTTTATTGGATTTGTCCAACCTCTGTAGGATTCACCCTTTCACCATTTTGTAGGGATGGGAAGAGTGATTAACACTCCTTTCTTGTTGTATCACCACTCATAATGCAGGTTAATTTTTTCCCATCTCTTTCCCTATCCCCTTGGAAGCATTAGATTAGGGTTAGTGTGTAGTTTTTCCTTCATTAGGAGTATCTTGTGGCAGGTAGGTTAGGATCAGGAACCGAAATTATTTAGAGATCTATCCCATTTTTCAATTTCCCTCACTCAGGATAGCTCCATGTTATACAATCATGCTAAATTCACCATTCAAACATAGGTCATTCAAGGGTGTTGTGATTTTTCATCAATAATCACTTAATACCACTTAATTAACTTAACCTTGTCTTGTTTGACCATTTGAAGCCTGTAGGTCTTCATCTTCAACTAGGTGCAACATTAAACTCACACAAGTATACATTAGCTGAGATCATAAGCCTATGAAATTTCCAAACACCTTGAAATATTTTCATAAGTATTTTCACCTCTAGAAAACATGTCCAAAGTAATTAAAGTCATCATTCATACCTCAGACTCACCAATTATGCTATTGTATTGTGATATGCAACTTTTAAGATGAGACGTGATGGGGAGAAATCAGAACACCTTCACAAAAAATTTTAATCATTTGATACAATTGAATATGCATTATAATTCTCTTCTTAGTATTCATCATCATATTAAGTGTTGTCAAGTAATTAAGAAACCAATCTATAGGGTTTTACTAAACAAACCCTCTTCATTATGCACGCGATGAACTAACACTCTAAATTTGTCATGCATAACTAAAGAAATATTACACATACCTGAAGCCCCAAATTCATAAATCCTCTAGACTTAACATGAACCTAAATGATTAGTAAAAAATTTAGATCAAAATTCCATCATTTTGACCTACTCAAGTGTGAGTTTCCACACATACCACTTTTAGGGACTGTGTAAACCCAGTCAAGGGAAATGAGTAACATCATCTTGAAAGCATCATGTATACCATAAAAATAGTATAAAAAAAGAACAACATCATACTCATTGAAAATATTCTTCAATCACCTAATCTCCTTTTATCATGGCTATGAAGAAAAAATTCTTAGATCATGAATGAGACAACCTTTATTTGCGTTGAGATACCCTTATTTTGAGGTACATAACACCTTGACTTCCCTTCATATATTATTTTATCCTTTTATCTAATCAAATTGACACTTGATCACACTAATCTATTATTCAAGGCTTATTTGATCATCTGGGAGAAATTTAGATGCCTACAACCTTCATGAAACAACCACTCTAAACAACTTTTGATGAATGTTAGACTCATAAACAACTTTCAATGCAACTTAGAACAACTTGTAGACACCATACTCATCAATTTCATGAACTATCACATAACAGAGACACTATGACATCCAATACAACTTTAGGAAAGAGTCATTACTTGACTTGAGACATCAAGACAACTCATATTGGACTCAACACCCTTCATACACCACTAATGATAGAGCAAAAAATCAGACCAATACAAGTGACATAGCCTATTGTAGACTCATGGAGACTCTTGAAAACTCCAAGACACCTTTACCAACTTTTTCACATCAAGGAATCTTAGAAACAACCCATAATAACTCATGATAATGCATAAAACATCAACATTATCTCAGACATGACTCCAAACTACTCAAATTATAGAGAAACATTTCAAAGTCTCATGACTATTACTAAGACAACAAAAGACATACTAATGAACAAATAAGACTATCAGGAGAATACAAACACATACCTTTACCTTGTAGTGATGACACACAATTACAAAGACTACTCCCCCTCACCTAGATGAATCATTTTAATCTATATACCTTCAAGAAGTATAGTGAAGGTATATATACTCCATA
The DNA here is from genome assembly GCA_019776745.2 of Taxus chinensis. Taxonomy (NCBI): domain Eukaryota; kingdom Viridiplantae; phylum Streptophyta; class Pinopsida; order Cupressales; family Taxaceae; genus Taxus; species Taxus chinensis. The sequence continues at coordinate 206,943,874 of CM034157.1, forward strand.
AAGACCTAAAAGAAGGTCTTGAAGAGGTCCTAAGACTTCTTAGGTACCATTAATACACTGTAATATTACCTTATCTACTTTGAACATTGAGTTTGACTTCTTATTCAACAAATATCTACACTTGAGGTCACACTATGTTCTCTCTTTTAGGTTCCCAAGTCCTTCTAGGGGCATTTTCATGCATTCTAATTCTTTGAACACCATAGCCTTACACTCTAGGATCTGAATATCTTCTCATTTGACATGGGAAGGATTAAAAACAAATATTAGCCACATGCCCAACCTTTTTATATTTTTAACACACATCTATATTTCTTTTATCTTGCTCATAAAATTGTCTAGATGAGTATTTTATACATTCAATAGAAATGTGACCTACTTGATTATATTTGAAGCACACAACTTTATTTTCATGATCACCTCTAATGTTTCTCCATGACTTATTATCTCTAGTATCTCTCCTACACTCCTTATCCCTATGACCAAAAGCATTACATGTATAACAAAATCCATTGAAATACCTTTCATACCTTGAAGGCATTAGGTTTCCTAATTTTCTTGCTTTTCTCCATGTCCTTGGCTTTTGGACTTATTTATTTCCTTCCTTGGTACTTGATTCTCCCACTTCTTTGCATGGAATCAGATATAATTTCACCTCTTTTTTTCTCTTGACTTCATATTTAAAGCCTAAACTAGTCCTATCACTAGCAACATTTTGATTTCTCAAGAGATCATCAAGAGCTTTGCTACTTTCTTCAAACTTTTGATAGGTCTTAGTCCTACTTGTAGCATCTGTAAGTTCCTTCTTAAGAACCTTTACTTCCTCTTCCTTAGATTGAAGGATTAGATTCATGTTACTCATCTACAATTCTAGTTTTCTTACTGATTCTTCTAGTTTCTCAGATGTTTCCCAATGTTTCCCTTCAAGTTCTTGTATTTTTGTCTCATATTCCTTGACTTGAGAAACTATCCTTTTGTCGTTCTTCTCAGCATGTTCAAGTTCATATTACACACATGCTAATTCAATCATTATAACATCATCTTCTCCTTCTTCCTATTTGCAAGAATCAGGTGAAATATCACCCCAAGGAATGGATCCACCACTAGATGATCTCATAAAATCTTTTGTCATGAAGATAACTTCATCACCAACATCATTGTGATCAGATTCAACCTCTGAATTAAATCTCTCTTCTTCACTCTTAGATTCTTCCTTTTTAGTAGAGACTCTTCTTATTCTTTCTCATGGATTCATTCTTCTTGAACCCTTTCTTCTTCTTATCAAATTTCTGATTCTTCTTCTCATTATCATTATCATGATCATCATTCCTTTTCTTATCATGTCTATGAGGACACTTAGAAGAAAAATGACCAATTTTACCACATGAAAAATATTTAAAAGGAATCTTACCTTTGTACTTACCAGTCCCAAGTGTCATTCTTCTAGCAACCATAGAAAATAGATCCTCATCATCAATATCTAGAGTAGATTCTTCATATTTCTCCTTCTTTTCTTTAGGAACTTTGTCCATCTTGAATGTTATCTCCTTCTTAGTAGGCTTGGAATCCATTACCCTCATCTCATAGGTTGTTAGGGTTCCATGAAGCTCATCCATGTTTAGCTTAGTGACATCCTTTTCTTCCTCTATAGCTGATACTTTTGAATCAAACTTAGGAGTCAAGGATCTTAACACCTTTTGGACAATAACTTCCTCTTTTAGATCTTCTCCTAACCCTTTCATATTGTTAAAAATCTTATCAACTCTAAGAATATAGGTTGCAATATTCTCATCATCATTCATCTTAAGAGATTCAAACTGATTTCTAAAAGTTTGAAGCTTAGCAATTCTTACCTTTGAGTCTCCTTCATAGAGCACTTGGAAGTTTTTCCCATGCTTCCTTTGCAGACTTGAAATGCATCACTTTTCCCATTTCATATTCTCCAAGACCACTTAATATTGCATTTAATTCCTTTGAGTTGTTGGTATATTCCTTCTTCTCTTCATGAGTGAGAGTGGAAGAGGTAGGAGCAGTATAACCACTTACAATAGTGTTCCAGTCATCAAACCATTGATCCATGATATTTAAACCTCATTCTCATTCTCCAAAAATATATAATTCACACCATCAAACATTGGTGCCTTTCCAATCATAGTGTTTCTCCTGCCATATTGTGCTTCAAGTGTCTCCTTTAAAGTTGTCAAACTTCTACAAAAGGACCAGCTCTGATACCAATTGTTAGAAGCACAATGGACTGAGAGGGGGGGTGAATCAGTCCTTATAAAAATTTAAAATTATATTTCAGATCTGAAACTAAAAATACCATAAGCATACAATCACAATAACCACTTATTCAACTTTTAATGTGTGCACACCATAAACCATCATCAAAGCATATAACCATGAAAGAAAAGAAACACCATAAGAACACAAGATATAAGTGGGAAACCCTCCAGGGGAAGAAACCCCAATGAACCAATATATTATATTGATATGTTTCTGAATTTAGTGAGGCCCCAAACCCACAAGGAGCACCAACCCTAGTTTAGTAGAGCACCAACCCCACTACAAGGAACACCAACCCCTAATTTTGTGAAGCGTCAAATCTACAAAGAGGCTATAACCCCCCAAGATGATCAATTACCCACTCCACCACCTTATGATGTGTATATATTTGATTTTTTTCTTCCACAACTGATGGAGATCCAATATTCATCTCGCACTTCTTCACTCAAACCCTAGGTGATCACACTTTACAAAACAAGCTCTTCAAGCCCTCTAAAAATCATCAAACTCTTGCTTCTCATATCTATCTAATTTTTTATTCACTTCTCAAACAAAACACACTTGTTTCAATCACAAATCATGCTCAAACACCTACAATCACACTTCACCTAGGTCGCTCCACATGCACACACACAACTAGTTCCAAAAAGCACCCAAAAACATGCTTTTATATGCTTCTCCACATTTCAAACTTAGGCCCAAAATTTTCCCTCCATTTGTATCAACCCATACATCAAGGAAACATTTAAAATTTGAAATAAAATAGTCACAAGTGACCCAATTAGGTTTTCCTATCCAAAAACCTCATTACATGTGCCAAAAATGGCTCAAAACCCCATAGGCACATTCTTAAAAATTCCCTAACATTAGTACCATACTTTTTCATGACCCAAAACCCTTTACATATGAATAAAATATCATAAAACATTCATACATGGTCAAATTAATATCAACCAATCAAATTATTTCATTTACTGGGCCCAGTTCCCTTTACAAATCTCAAAACAGTTGTTTCCTGCACCCTTCAACACCCTGATCAAAAAATAACTTATAATCAAAAAAAACATGCCATGTGACCACTCAAAATAAATTAAATAACCTTTATAACATTTCTAAGAAATTTATAATTCATGAAACATCATTCACTTCAAACCACAACAACATTTTCCTTCACCATATCAACCTGCCAAAAATGTTGTTTCCAAAGGTTAGCTCATAAAATCATTTATACATACATTCAAGACATACTAAAAATGGATTAATTGATTATAAAATTCATCCCTCTTCACATTCCAAGGTGATAGGAATCATCGCCTAATCCATCTCATTCTTCAAAAAACATGAAACTTTCACCAAAAAAATGTTGTCTTAAACTGCTAAAAATAATCTTGCTCAAAGAATGACCTGGAAACCCTATCAAATGACCTCATCATGATAAATAAATATATCAATTGAAATATCTCTTAATATAATTTCCAACACAACTTTAATCATCTCAAAACTCCACATGTAGCTCATGTTATGCTCATTTTACTGGACCCTGCTATTTGAGACCCCAAAAAGTGATCCACTTGTACCTATACCATGCCACTATTATGAGTACTCAAACACCCTCAAATCATGCTATAAATCATGTTAACATGTTTCGTAATAAACCACAGTGTTAAAATACACCACCTAGGCACCTATATATGCTTGATAGAAAAAAAACCTCATTTAATCACACTGTAATAGGTCATAAACATCTAAAACAGTATGTTAGCATCATATACAACATCATGAAATCATCATACAACATTAACTTTATCATTAATGTGGTTTTTTATCAATGAAAACACCTTTAAGGACCACATGCCAACACAGTGTTTGACTTAAGAAATCCACTGACTATTCTAGTCCTTGTTCATTTCCTTTGGTAAAGATAGTAGTAACACTAACGTCATATCCATAAACATAAAGGATGAATTATTTTGAAGATTATGGATTTATAGGTATTGGGGCACAAGATGTTTCTTGTTTTTTTTTTTTGAAGCTTTATTTTCCTTCTATTGTCCATTTGAAGATCATGTCTTTCTTGACCATGAGGGTGATGGGCCTGTTCAAGCCTTCAAAGTAAGGAATAAACCTCCTTAAAAAGTTGATATTTCCTAGGAATGATTGAAAGTATTTCTTGTGTACTGGAAAGGAAAGAGATATGATGGATAAAATGAGCTCGAGTCAATAGCAATGTCATCCTTTATGACCTCATGGCCCAAAATGTTTCCTTGTGCAATAGGACAATTTCACTTCTTGAGGTTAAGGGAAACCCTAAAATATTTGCATCTCTCAAATTATTTATCTAGATGCATTGTGTAATCTAGGATCTACTTTGAGAAGAAAATTATATCATCTAAGTAAACTAGGATGAACTTATTGATATATCCTTTGAGGGCAATGCCATAGATCTCTGAAATGTTGTGCTTACATTTGAAAAACTAAAACAAATTTTCTCATAGGCATACACACCCCATTTGGTTATAAATGTTGTCTTAATCTAATCTTCTTCCTTGATCATAATATGATTGAATCCAGAATATCCATTGAGCATGGAAAATATTTGTGTGTTAGCCACATTCTTCAAAAAAAATTCCATAGTTAGCAAAGGATAGTGATCCTTCAAAGACGCCTTATTCAAATTTCTAAAATCAATGTAAATCCTGATTTCACCATTCTTCTTGTGCACTGGAACAATATTTTTTACCCAACTAGAGTATTTGATAAGAAAAATAATCTTTTCCTCAATGACTTCGGATAAATCCTTCCTCATATGGGGCTCTAGATCTTAACACTATGGTTTATTAGGAAACATGTTAACAAGAAATAAATATTTGTCCTGTGTAATAGTGACTGGAGTGCAACATTCTTGCATTGCGCACATATACATTTATTCACCCTTGAACTCATCATCAGAATAGAAGATATGCTCTAAGGTGACCATACCTTTCAACAAATTATTTTTCTTTATTTGAATCACTTGGTCACCATATCTCTCCTGGAAGTTAGCTTGCATGTTTGAAGAAAAATCAGCTTTATTCTTAATGAACTAGAAAATCTGGGCATCATTTTCAAACACTTTCCATCTGGTTTGATTGTATAGATTGGATGACCTAACCATCACGTTGATATGTTGTACATTGCCTTGGAAAAAATCCTAATCATGTGATAATTGTGAACCAGGGGCCTCTATCTGATCCACTTCTTTGTCCAATATCCTTGTCACCACTTGCAGATTAAGAACTTCAAAGCTCTCCAAGAGCTCTCAGACCCCATGTTTATAAGATTTGAATATCTTATTCTTTGTTGCACACTTTTTGTGACTTGGTTGTGTTGATGTGTAATCACATCAATCCTAAATGTATGCAACTAGATGGGTTGAGACTCTCAATGTGATTTCATAACATGGAGCTTTTCCCAAATTGTGGGACATTGAAATCAGGAAAGCTCTCTAGATGAAGGTGAGTTCCTATTCCTCTATTCAGGTGCACACATACAATTTACGGATGATCTAATAAAAAATCTACTCTAACTTTCCAAGGATATAGGGTCAAGAAGATGCAATAAATTAAACCTAATCTAACAGAGGTGATGCACCAAAGGAACATTGAACATTTGCTTTGCCATTAAACACAAACCATTGAAATGTAATACTAGGACCATAGAATAAGCTAACCAAGATTCCTAATGAGAGATACAAGAGGTGCAAGGAACACAAGAGTTGGATGAAGATCATCCACAAACATGTATTTCTTATCCCCAAGTTGTGTTTCAGTGCATTACTATAGCCAAGATATAAAATCTTTACGTTTAGCAATTTTAAGCATGGGATGAATGAAATGGTATAACCTTTCAACTTGGAGACTTTAGAGCACATAACTTAAGCTAAGGATAAATTATAAATGTCCAACCCTTAGTAAAATTCCTGTTTTTAGAATATATTTATAGAATTGATGGTTCTGTTTTTGAGAAAGGACATGACCGCCACCCTTTGTAGAGTGGTAGGTATCTGAACCACCACCCAGGAAAGGCGATTCTATTCTCCTACAATCATCACCCAGGTATGGATTCGGCGGTCCCAAAACCGCATGCCTACTTTGGGCAGCGGTTTCATCACTGTTCGGCAGAAAGAAATTAAGCCCATACCTGTGACAATGTAATTGTGGTAAACTTGATTAGACCAAAATTTGACGTCTTCAAAAATGACAAAAAGAAATTTCCAAGCATGTCCTATAGGGGAACCAAATCCATTGTTTGAAGCAAGTAAATCCTTGAATGGGCATTTAAATGTCGAGTTGTCAATCTCATGAAATTAATTGGAAAGAGGGGTTTTCCCAAAGTCCGATAACTTCAAAGTCTGAAAATGACTAAATTTCAAGTACTTTTAGATTTAGTAATTTTGGAAACCTCTACAACCAACAAATAGAATACATTGGCGCTACAATAAATCTATAAACTCCAAAGTCTGAAGACCCCAAATCTTCGATCCAGTATGAAATCCCTCAAACTTTGGAATTCCTTCCTTGCTCTTATGGCTTCCATTTCTCCAACCTGTTAAATTAAAGCAAAAATCCCAAAGAGACTTCAAGATCAGGAGGATAGGGCAAGAATTTTGGATTTATAGAAATTCAGAATTAAGGCTAGTTAGACTTTCGAGTATCAGGAACCCTAAGATCTAGTCGCTCCATAATTAGCATTTGCTTCTAAGGGTCCCCAAGAACCCTGAAATGCTACAATTGTTAGGTAAGAATGAATATTTTGGGTTCAGGATTTCGAACTAATTTAAAGGCCGATGTGTCCAAATGGGTCGCACCTGAGAGTTTCCACTTAATACCCTTGAAATGTAAAAGTTTGAAATTATGTAACCCTTCAGTGTGTTACAAGTTTCAGACATTGCCTACCTATTTTTTTCCTTGCCTTTCTCTAAAGTGCCAAATAATTTAAGAGGACTGAAGGTAACTAAGGATAAGGGTTCTCCATTAAATGTGGGTTGAATGTGTAATTTTCTAAGAGGGACACTATTTTACCTAGTAAAAGAAATTAATGGATAACATGTATCTATTACCAACTCAGTAATCCCTAAATTGACATCTAGAAATTCCTTTATCTACATCTTCTTAGAAATAAGTAATCAACCTGCACCAATGGATACATTCATTGTAATATAGTAAATTGTTGGTAGGAATGTAAATTACAACTTGTGCATTATAGGGTTGACATCCTCGATAACCTTTTTAACACAAAAGACCGATGAAGGACATCCGTAACTTTCTAGATAGATATTCAAGGATTAGTGTTAGTTTTAGAACGTCGAAGTAATTGAGGCATCATAAAGGAAATGTTCTTGGTAGACAACCAAGGCTATGTACACAAACAAGGTGAGGAATTCAACGAATTGTTAATTAGCTTCACCTTAAAAACTTTCTATGAATAATTCAGCTGCATCTCCACTTATACATTATGTATTATATTGCATCCATACTGCATGGTCATGTTGTGAAATTATAAACTAGAAACTGAATTTTCAAGAAAACATTAAGAAAATTTCAAAAATTGGCAAAAACATTCAATCACACCTCTTCAAGTATCCATCAAATCATCACAAAATTGTTCTAATCTCTTCATCATCTCAACTGTTAGACGGAATTTTGACATTGGTCCTACCAAGACTCACACACCTAGTTTTATTCACAATTTCTTCTAGCTTAGGCATCTTTTCCCATAGTTTGTACTAGAAGATTCTTGATGTCACATCTTTCCCTAAACACCTCTCTTATGCCAAAAACAATCTAAAAAATTCACTTAGACCTTTTGTTTACCTATCTCAACCCTTGGTGATGAGCCCTCGCATCTTACTGGTTGCGTGGGGTTGAGGCTAGGGGCAAGCATTCCTTAGCACGAGTTAAAAATTAAAAAAATCAACAATCCAAGCATTCCATGTTAAAACTACATTTCCTTGCCCTACCAATATTTGGTGATAATGCTTCCTACTGGTGGTGTGTAAACCTATGTCTTGTCCATTTTCTTCCCAAAATGAGTTAGAAATAAAAAAATTAAATGCAAAAATTATTTCTTTTAAAATAACTATAATGTGATACATGCTTCCTACTGGTGGCGTGAGGTTGGGAAAGGAGGGAAGTTCCCTATCAATCTTTGTGTAATAAGATGATGCCCACACTTCCAATATGGTGATGGCTAAGGCTGGAATGGAATGAGTGTTGGGAAAGGAGGGAAGTTCCCTTACTCACCTATGTCTTGTCCTTGGTGATGAGCTCATGCTTCTTACTAGTAGCATGGGACAAGATGTAAACAAGGTGGTCCCATCAAATAAGTCAATAAGTTGTAAATAAGTCAATGAATAAAAAGTGCTTTTAAATGTCAAACATCCTAAGAAAATGAGTTGGATGTGCATGTTATAAGAGATTCAAATCATTAAAACCATATTTTTTTAAATCAAGAGGCCATCTACGGATCTAATTCTAGTTAAAATTGCAAGAAGACACATTCCAAGTTGGTTAGTTGACTTTAATTAGGGTTCAAGTTGTAAGTTCTAGTTGTGTCTTTGTCAAAATATTGTGTTTCTCTCACCATTTTCACTCATCAAAATCATATAACTCGTGTCCCTCTTGGATCTCGGTGATGATCCCTTGTATCTTACCAGTTACATTAGGAGTCGAGTGAGTTCATTTGCTTATTATATTAGATTCACCAATCTTTTGTCAAAATTTGATCATATAAAAGTGTTAAATATTGTCTTGATAATGTGAAAGTATGGAATATGTGTAATGATTTGTCCTGTGTGTGCATGTGTCATAAATGTGTGAGGAAGAATGCGAGAAATCATTCTGTTTACACATCTACATCATCATCATCCACAAAATGCATCCATGAAAGGATGTTAAACAACATGATTTGTAGATTCTAATAATCTAAGAGTTCATAAGAGAGATGAACCATCAATGATTCAACTCTTATATAGAATAGTATGAAGCAAAAGAGATGTATATATGTATATAAGAATAAAGTGTGATGATTTGTAAACAATGTCATCACGACTCTTGTGGAGTGTGATGGTCAAAATGCTCATCTATGAGCCGAAAATCCAAAAAAATTGATTATATATGTTATATAAAATAGTCTTAAATTAATAAGTGTGATGAGGTGGTATATTATCCCTCTGTGTGAGGACCCTGTGTAAAGGTATAGGACTTAAGGGATCCTACTGTGAATCCTATGCACAAGAGTGAGAGCCTCCACGTGTTGAATTGGTGAGATGACCTTGTGTATAAGGTGATCTGTAAATATCTATAGCAGTAGCCTTGATGTGATAATGGCATGTCTGTTGTCTCCTCTGATGATAGACTGGGGGTATAATAAGTGAGCTCGGCTCTCATCCTATTCATGGCCTGTGTAGCGTGCCATGCTCGGAGATAAACACGTATGTATGGAGACTCCGCCATCACTGGTTGGTCCCAGAGTCTACAAGCAATGTGGTTATTCTCATGTGTCTTCCCTCATAGGAAGATAGAATGTGTCCAAGAGAATCTGAAGAATAAGATCTCGCCAATCATGAGTAGTAGTTACAAAGCACAACATGAAATGTGTAACGATGGATATCTAGAAAACCTCCAAAAACAAAAAAAATAAAGAGAGTGTGTACTTTTACTAAAAATCTAGTCTAGAAGTAAAGTTCGAGAGAATGATGTATTCATACTGCACTCAAGATCTCTTAGGCATCCTTGCAAGGGATCAGAAACTAAAGTGCTCGTTGGTGGTGTTGAAGGAGTTGCAATAGGCTATCTCCTCCACTCTAACCTCCTGCATGCTTTGTTTTTCTCCTTTTCACCCCTGTCCTTTCTTGTATTTTTGACTCTTCAGTGACGAAACCACCGCCTTGCCTAGGTGGAAGATTTTCCTGTGAAAACAAATTCTTGCCCAGGATCAGGGCGGCAGTCCCTCAACTGCTGGCTTTTGCACAGGGCGACGGTCTCTAGTGGTCATCGCACTGTGTTCCAGATTCATCCTCTTGGCCGATCACGTCAAACGTAAATCTATGCAATTTTACACGCTTTCTTTAACCAACTTTTTCTTGCATTAATCCTCCTTTTGGTCCCCGATGTTAATAGTGTTTTTCCTTTGATTTATAGGATCAACGTCAGATTTTAATTGGGAGTCATGCAACCTCTGCAATATAGATTGGCACTCAAGTTATAACCATAGTCCAGCTCAAGCTTTTCAAACAAATGGCTAGCTCTATCTTCTCAGATTCTATTATTCAATCTTATGAATTTCTTGCTTAGGAATTCTATTAGTTTCATGTTTTGCCTCAAATTGTTGGGTCACCCTATGAGGTCATTTGATCTTCTTGCTTCACTCTCTTGCTCCATCGTTGTTCCATACAATCAGCTAGCATAGAACTAGTTTCATGTGCCTAAATTAGAATCTCATTGAAGGCTTGCAGGTCTTTGTTTTGTCACAAGTGATAGATTCTAAAACTGTCAGTACATTTGTAAGTTGTATTCCTACAATAAATCCCGTTACAAATTGCATGGTCAAGCTCTGTTCACTTGCGCTATCCCTCTCCAACTTGCATTGTATTCGGTCTATATCCAAAACTGCCATTGTTCGAATGAGTGTAGACACCAAATTTGTGTCTTACGACCCCTTGTGACCCGCATCTCATTTCGCAACCTAACCTCATCACCTAAACCTTACACAATTATTTATTAATTACCTTGTAATTGATAAATCCACATCACCTCACCTGCCACCTCATTTTGCCACTTCATCATGACCTAGCCCTAACCCTAAACTAACCTAATTAAGACCTATAACTTGGTCTACACCTACACCCATGACTAAGGACCCCTTTCTCGCACCCAAAACCGACATTCTAGTCACTTGACCAAGCCCGCAACTAATCCCTTGGGAGAAAAGCAGGGAAGGTGGGCTATTTTACTAAAAATAGCCTACTTTTTCCTTACCGATGCCGGTTCCTACTCGACCGCCGTCGGTTACGTAACCGCCATCGGTTCCCTGTAAATGGGCTCCCCAAACCAAAAACAAAGGATCGGAATTTCATTTTTGGATCAAAGAGGAAGGATTTTTGAATCAAGAAAGAGATCATTGGGAGCGATCAAGAGAATCCGGATCTTCACTTGCCGAGCAGAGACGAGTGAAGAGACAAGGAGAGTTGCAGCAAAAGGAGATCAAGCCCAGACTGGAATGCCCTGTGATACTCAGCTGATCATCGGGAGGGAGATCTCTCATCTTCTGTGTGAGCCATCCTACCTAGAGTTCTGCCTTTGCCATCAGAGTTCTTGGACCTGCATCTTCGTCAATAACCAGTAAGTTACATCTTGCATGTCCTCTTTATAACATTTCTTAGACTTTTGAATCACAGTCCTCACAAATCCATTCCTAGATCCACTACCCAACGTGCATATTGCATCTAACTATCATTCATCTACCTCTCATCACCTTATTTCCTAATATCACCCATATACAGCCTTACAAATAACACAACTACCCTACAACACAACCACCCCATAAAACAACCAACCTACAGATCCTAGACCCTACCGATATCGGTTATCAGTAACCGCCATCGGTTATCAGTAACCGCCATCGGTTATTGTGACTAAAACCAAAAACCAGCCTTTCCCCTACCCAGTTCAACAAAGCAATTTAATTGATATCTTACAGTCTTTTGTGTTAATTCATATTAGCAGGGGAACTGACCACCTTCGAAAGGAAGTTTTATATTTCCTGGGCCCAAGGCAGTTCCCTCATTTATTGTCTAATCAAAATCTTGTGGTCTTGTGTTCTTATTTGCAGGTAGTCCTTCCAAGACAAAAAGGAGTTCTTCGCAGTCAGCCTGATCTTTCTCTACGGTACGCGCACACCATCTCAACATTCAACAGGTATTCCTCCTAGCCCCAACCCTTATTTGTTTCTAAAAGGAACGAAACATTCCGAGTGAAACATTTTGGCACGCCCGGTGGGACCCATTTTGGGTTTCTTTCTTTCTTGCTTGCTTTCATATAGGGAGTATACTTGCTGTTTTCTTCTTCTAAAAGATATTCACAAGGTTTTGTATTATTTTGATAAAAGAACTTGCTTTGCTTTTACATCTCGCATTAGTGAAAGTCATCTCTTTTGCTTCATCGAATATCATTTTCGATTTGGGTTTAAAACACGTGCATTGCATTCCTGCTTGTTGTTTTTCAATTCTAGTGAACATAGATTAAGTAACAGGTCGTACACGTGGGGGTGATATCCACGGTATTGACAGGAAATTAATCTTACTTTCACTGCACAACACATACCGAATCACTTCACAATTAACACAACAGCTCAAACATCCCCCCTTTTCCGCGGTATTCCTCCGCCCGATTGAGGTAACCTTATAAGCCAAAACAAACTTGACATTTCCCCTAAGTCTTTTGTTTAGGATTCTGACATCATTCTACGTCTAAAGGCATAAGCCCACAATAATTAAAATTAACCCTAGGGTTAATCTCTGGATTTGCGTGTGCATCTTGCTTGTTTTTAGTTCTGTTTTCTTTCTCATACTCTGTCTTCTGTGATCAATAATTGGACAAGTATACTAAACGTTGTTAAAAATCAAATTAGCAGCCTTTTATATCTTGTTAGCCCAGACTTCTTACACCGACATCGGTTACCTGACCGACGTCGGCTATAGTATAACCGACATCGGTTACTAGACCGATATCGGTTACTGTCTTTTCCAATTCCTGACAAACCAGCAACCTACCAATTTTACCAGTCTGAGTTTGTTTCTATTCCTGACAGATTGAAACCCTACTGTGAACTCCTGTCCATGGTTGTTATCACTCGAAAGCAAGCCGCCGCCATGGTTTCACATGCTTGCTCTGTTTCTTTGCCTGAATCACCCCCTTCACATTCTGTGGGGAATCCTACGGATACCAGCGAGGTTCCTAAAATTCCTGTGGGAGATAAGGACTTTGCCAAGTTTCTGGATGCTAATTCTAGCGCTGTACAATACTATTTGTCTCATACCCCTGACCGTACGCCTGATGGTCAGCTCCTTGTTGGTATGCCTATTAGTATAGCTGCTCATTTAGCTCCCACTCCGCCTGATAACACCGCCTTGCTTCCTGCATCTCTAGCCCCGTCTCCCAATCCGACGGCTTCAGAGGTTCATACGACTCAGATTAGCTTTCCTTTGGTTAATCTTGGACCCCACATATCATTACCACCGACTGCCCCTACCTCATCTCTCTTGCAGACTGCTCCGTTCATGACTTGCTCTCTGCCACCTATCCACACGAGCTTTCCTTCTCAAGCTCCGCCTACCTTTTCATTCCCATACACGTATCCAGTGACCTCAACATCCTATATGGGACATCCCTATTCGGTTGCCTCAACATATTCATCCTCCACACCTTATCAACACTTAACCCCACCAGTGTCTAGCGGTGGTCCTTGGCCCAATTTGCCTCCGTTTACCACAACCACACCATCATCTCATCCAACTACTGATCTAATTAAACAAATGATGGACAAAATGCAAAACCTGGAGGCTTCTGTTTCAGGAAGTCGTAGCGCCTTGACATACGAGCAAGTTTGTCGGGAGCCTATTCACCCTTCTGTCCCCCTTCATTCATATCCTCCTCAATGGGAGTTGCCAAAATTTACTCGTTTTAATAGTAAAGAGGATCCTCAACAACACTTGCGATCATTTAGACATGCTTGTTATTTGATTGCTCATGATGATGCCTTGTTACTCCGCACCTTTCCCATGTCCTTATCAGGACCTGCCTTGGAGTGGTACAGTGCTTTAACCCAGCACTCGATCTTCTCTTTTAACCAGCTAGCCCAATCTTTCTTGGATCATTTCTCCATTAACATTGCCAAGAAAGTATCTATCACCGACCTCTATGCCATCCGACAATTTGAGGACGAATCTATCGCAGATTTCGTTGGACGATGGCGGGGCCTTATCAACCAACTTACGTATGCCTTGCCTCAAACCGAACTTATCGAACTGTTTACGCGGGCCTGCGCTAAGCACATCTCCCCTACCCTCCAAATTCAAACTTTCCGTACATTCGACGAGGCCTTTACTATGGCTCGAAAACTAGAGATTCGAGCCTTAGAGGAAGAGAAATTGCGGTTGCGTAACAAAAACCCCAATTTCCGAACTTCAGATTCCACCAACAAACCTAACACCACCAATCCTCACCCATCGACCGCTTCGAAATCAAAAGGGGCCGTGCACGCGGTGATGGTCAAATCCCAACCACCGTCTAATACCCCGCCAAAAACCACTTATAAGTATAAAGCAGAACCCATCAACTACACTCCCTTGGGAGAAACATATGGTGTGATATTGGAAAAATTGCTCAAAGCAGGAGCCATTACCTTACCTCCTGTTAAACCTCATTCCGGGTTTGATTCCACTCGCGCCATACCTTCCTGGTACAAAGAAAATGACTTCTGTAACTTCCACCGCGTGAAGGGACACAGTCATGAGAACTGCAAGATGTTGAAAAACATAGTGCAGGAAATGGTTGATGCGGGGGATATAGCCCTCGATAATCCTAACGCCCCTGCTAACCGAAATTTGAAAATATTCAACAAACCATTCCCGAATCATTCTTCTAACAGTAATCTAAATCAAGATATCTTAGCCGAGGAGAGTGTTCATGAGATCCATGCAGTCTTCGATTCCCAGCCAAAGACCTCTATCGAACAAATTCTCAATCAAGCCTCTTCACTAACGCAGGAAACCGAACCCCCTTCCTCGCCATCAAGACAAACTGAAATCCTTGCCATTCCTTTACCCATCAAGGAATTAGCTGCCCAGAGTTCCCTTCTCACAAATGAGCCTTCTTATACCACATCCTTGCAAGACTGTGAGCGGATGTTATCTAATTTATCTATTTCCCAAACGTCTCCTTCTACCATTCTTGCTGTACAAGAGGAAGGCTCGCCACTTCTTTTGTCATCCTTAGACGAGAAACCTCTTGAACCGACATCACCACATTCTTTAAACATGACAGATCCCCTCAAACACGCCCTCCTACCTATTAGTCCTTCATCACCTAAATCTTTTCAACGACCAGTCGACCTCTTAACATCTATTGATACAGTGCCTCATCTACCCCCTGTATCACACCCACAGTGGACTGGAATCACAACCCGTCTTTCTTCCGTACAAAAGTTCCTATTCACACGTGAGGACTGTCATTCCACAGAAGATAGACAGGTCCTATGGGAACGTTTGAGTACGCCGTATTCTACTCAAATGCAAATGACCGATCCTGATGCCTCCACCATATACCCGAAGTGTTTACAGAAGCTTAAAATGCCCATGTTCTCACCTTCACCCCCCTCACCTCTACCAAATGCCCCGTCCACTTCTATTAACTTAACCAAATCTTCCCCTACGCTTGGGACCTCACCCATACCTAGTCTAACACACCCACCTAAGCGGCTTGATTTATCTAAAAATAAAGCCGTCCACCCCATTAGGAGACAGACTCAATCTCCTCAACCTATGCCTCTATCACAACTAAAACCATCATCGTCACACCTACCTTCCATATTGGGACCCCATCCCTCTACCTTACATCAATATATCATACCTCCTGCGTTTTCTTTAAAGCAACCTACACCTTCCGCACCCATACAGAAATCCCAGGGTATAACAACACCGTCACCCCGCGTATCCTGTCCACCTATCAACCCTAAACAAATTCCATCATCAAAAGATTTGTTTTCGGTCACTCCTATTTCCCCGTGGTTGTTTTCTGATACCACATCATCTGTAGCCTCATCATCCAACATAGCTTCTGCGCCAAAGAAACCACGTTTAGTGAAAAACACGTGTCAACACCCCTCGGCTAAACCACCACCCATACAAACCAACCACGCCCAAACATTACCAAAACCTGCACAACCAATACCCCCATCCTCCTCTGACTTTGACCCACTCAAAGGATCTTACGCCAAAATCCTTGCTATGTTGGTAGAGAATGCGACCATTTCCCTACCCCCACTTAGACCTTATGACCCATCTAAACCCCGACCTATGGGTTACGATGAGTCTAAAATCTGCACTTATCACCGCACACCAGGACATGATGTGGAGGGATGCAAAGCTTTAAAAACCATCCTTCGTCAGTCACCTCTCTCAGACAGAAAAGCTAAGAAAGACAACTTACGAAGAGAGAGACCTTTAGCTTCAATTCCCTCTACTATACCATCTGTCCCCGCCTCACCAAGATCTATCATTATTACAACCCCACCTCTTGAAGACCATGAGTTATCCCAACCATCTTCCTCATCTCAGGTCTACGAGATCAATATGATTAGTGTTGCTACTCGAGGGCAGAAAAACAATGGGAAAGCGAAAGAAAACACACCTGCGGCATCTCTTTCTCCGTCAACCATCCCGATTGCACCACCACCTAAAGTGGTTATTCGCGGACCCGCCTATCCCGTCTCTAATGGCATTGCCCACCGAACTATGATCAAACAGCTTCACCAATCGCCCGTAAAAATGACACTGTATGATCTCATTCAGACTTCTGAATCTCATCGACAAGCTCTCGTTGAGATCCTTCAAGGGATAGAGGTTTTACCTAATGAAACCTTGCCTGTTACCTCTATTCTAACGCCCAATCATGTTGCTTCACTCACTAAACAACCTATCTCCCCAACCACTTCGGGCTCTGTACAGCAAGCCGCTGCTGTCAGTTTCTCCGAAGATGAAATTATCGACTTTGGTACCGAAGATCCTGACCCTGCTCTTTTCATCTCAGCGTATGTTCGGGATATCCGGGTACGTCGTGTTATGATTGACGGGGGCGCCAGCCTAAACATCATCTCTTCAAAAGCCTTCCAACAAATGAATATCCCTTCTAGTTGCATGTGTGCCAATCCCATCATGTTGCGATCATTCAATGATGCTATTACTTCTACTTTAGGCACCGTGATCCTTAACATTCGTGTAGGACCACGTACTTTACCCGAACTCTTCTATGTCCTTGAGGGAGAGTTCCAATACAATATGTTGTTAGGCCGTCCTTGGATCCGGGCTATGGGATGCGTTCCCTCCACCTTACATAGATGCATAAAATTTGAGTACGAGGGGAAGTCCTACACCGTAAAAGCTGATCCTCCCCCCTTCAAAACTTGCAATATGTTGTATCGCCCTAATGATGTACTTGTACCAGTCAAGACACCCATTCATCCAACCCAGCCATCTACTTCCGACGCACCTACACCTTCAACCAATGAAACCGCTGTTACAAATATTACTTCCTTTCCCGCAGATAACATCCCAACCTCCGACCCCTTAGTAGATGTTTTTCAACGCCTTACGCTGGGGGAGTACCGCCTATATAACGTTAGTTCTTTCCCTACCTCGCAGGAGTACAGAAAATTACATGCACATCCCACCTACGACCGTCGCGTGGGGGAGGTAATCTCTTACGGACCACCCCATTGCCGCACCAACCTAACGTATGGGGGTGTTGACGCATCTTCCATTACCCCTGAACCTCCTCTTGGTGTGGTTCCCTTCCAATCCGATTTTCAATATTTGACAAATCGTCGTTTCGCCCTCACCTTCTTGACTCGCTGTGCTTGGAAAGGCTTTGGTTTTGGTCTTTACGAACAAGGCCGACATACACTCATTCCCGTGACTACCCGCAAACACAATGATCGCAGTGGTCTCGGTTTTCCTGAAACACCTACACAGGAGACACCTCGTGTCAGCTGTATCCTGGAAGAAGACGACGTCACCCCTACCAAACCATCATCACCCACTTTGCCATCATCACCCACAGAATCGATGGACCCTGAATCTATCCCTCCTAACTTTTTTTTTTCATAAATGCTATCTTCATAGGTCCTCTCACTTATCAACGCGATAATGAGGACCCATCTTCTCTTCCCCTTCTGTATCCAGACATGATCGAAGAGGATTCGCCTTCGATTAATGTTGTTGAGTGCCAGGATGACGACTCCATCCTCACTTACCTTGGGGCGGACGACTCCTATCTTCAACGCACCTTACCATCTGAAACTCAAACCATGTTGAATGAATCGACTATAGAAATCAACATCCACACAGAGGAGGATCCTCACATTGTGAAGATCAGACAATCCCTTAACGCATCAGAACAAGCCGCCTTTACTACCTTTCTCCGTACCCGCAACCAAGCTTTCGCTTGGTCCTACGCGGACATGCCAGGAATTGATCCTACCATTGCCATCCATAACATCACTCTAAACCCCGATTCCAAACCAGTCAAACAAAAACTGAGAAAAATGCATCCACGCATTGCCCTCTTGGTCAAAGAAGAGCTTCAACGACTTCTTTCTGTTTCCTTCATCTTGCCTATTGACTATCCTCAATGGATTTCTAACATCGTACCTGTCACTAAAGCGACGGGGGGACTTCGGATATGCACGGATTTCTGAGACCTTAACCTCGCTTGCCCCAAGGATGACTTCCCCCTCCCAAGTATTGATCAACTTGTTGATCTCACTGCGGGCCATGAAATGCTTTCTCTCATGGATGGCTTTTCAGGATACAACCAAATTTTGGTTGCCCCCCCGATCAACATAAAACCGCTTTCATAACTCCTTGGGGAACCTTCTGTTGTCGTGTCATGCCGTTTGTCCTTAAGAATGCTGGTGCTACCTATCAGTGGGCTATGACTTACATTTTTCATGACATTATGCACACTATCCTTGAGGATTATGTCGATGATCTTCTTGGGAAAGTCTAAACATCGCAGTGAACATCTCGATGTTTTAACCATTATTTTCGATCGCCTGTTGCAATATTCAGTCCGGCTTCAACCAAAGAAATGTGTCTTTGGTGTTCTTTCGGGAAAACTTCTTGGTTTTATCGTCTCTTTGCGTGGCATTGAGGT
This sequence comes from Taxus chinensis, assembly GCA_019776745.2. Taxonomy (NCBI): domain Eukaryota; kingdom Viridiplantae; phylum Streptophyta; class Pinopsida; order Cupressales; family Taxaceae; genus Taxus; species Taxus chinensis. The sequence goes on from CM034157.1 coordinate 206,963,130, forward strand.
CGATCCATCTAAAGTAAAAGCTATCCTAGAAATGCCCCCACCCAAAAACCTCAAACAATTGCGTAGTTTGCAGGGTAAACTTCAATCCATCCGGCGTTTCATCTCCCAACTCTCGGATCGATGTCACCCTTTCCATCACCTTCTTAAAAAAGACATTGCCTTTCAATGGAGTGAAGAGTGTCACCAAGCCTTTGAAGCTCTCAAATCCTATCTCTTGCAGCCACCCGTGCTTATCCCACCCCAGGACGACCGCCCTTTCTACCTTTATCTTTCCGCCACTGACCATGCTATAGGAGCTATGCTCGCACATCGGGACTCGGCACGTCGAGAACAGGCCGTTTATTATATAAGTCGTACCCTCGTGGATTACGAGACTAGGTATACACATGTAGAAAAATTGTGCCTAGCCCTATCATTCGTAGCCACCAAACTCCGACATTACCTCCTGAATCACAAAACTTTTGTCATCACCAACACGGACCCCATTCATTATATGTACGCCAAACCACATCTAAACCAACGCATCGCTCGATGGCTTATGCTCCTCGCCGACCTCGACCTTGAGTTTATACAACAGAAGTCAATCAAAGGACAAACTCTTGCAGACCAACTTGCGGAGGCCCCTTTACCTGGGGAACAATTCACCAATTTTAATTTCCCTGACGAACTCATCGCCGCTCTTTCACTCGGGGAAGAGTCGTATCAAATGACCCTCTTCTTCGATGGATCTAAATGCCAGCGCGGCGGAGGAGCCGGCGTTGTTCTCATCCCTCTTGACGCTGAACCTATGCCTCTTTCATTCCGGCTTGATTTCCCCTGCACTAATAATACAGCGGAATACGAGGCCCTTGTTCTGGGTCTCCAAGTTGCGATACACTTAGGTATCAAATCTATCAATATTTTTGGCGACTCTCAATTGGTAGTCAATCAAGTTATGGGCATCTACCAATGTAAAAATGAGGAACTTCAAAAGTACAAACACTACGTGGACTCACTTCTAGCCTTATTTACTCACTATTCTATCCAAACCATTCCCCGCTCCACTAACAAATTTGCGGATACTATGGCTTGCTTAGCCTCGCAAATTCCAGCTTCATCAACTGACTCTGAATTATTCGTCTTGGTCCAACAACTTTTTGCCCCATCCTACTCAACCCCGGTAGTTTGTATGATAAATACTGTGTCTACTAATTCGCAGGATACCTGGTACCACCAATTTCACGACTACCTTACAATCTCTGTTCTCCCACCTGACCTTACTAGTAACGGCAAACGTGCTTTTCTTAAAAGTGTTTCGCGTTATGTTGTCATGGGGGGACTCCTCTATAAACATGGCTTTGATGGCATCCTCCTTCGCTGTCTAACCGGCGCGGAGGTCACCTATACCATCCAACAAGTCCATGATGGGATTTGTGGTGGACATTTTAGTGGCCTTGCCGTGGCTAAACGAATCCTTCGCCTAGGTTATTATTGGCCTACTCTCAATAACGACTGCTACGAATATGTTAAGCGTTGTGTTATGTGTCAACAACACGCCAACCTTCAACATACTCCTAGCCACCCGCTACAGGTCGCACGAGATCTTTGGCCTTTCTCACAATGGGGTTTAGACCTTATTGGTGAGATTCACCCGTCCTCTTCACAACGTCACCGATGGATAATCACAGCGACCGAATATTACACAAAATGGGTGGAGGCCATTCCACTCATTTCAATCAAAAAAGAAAAAATTGTCGAATTCATTAACCATCACATTATCTGTCGTTTTGGTATTCCTCATCGCCTAATAACAGATAATGGTAAATCTTTTAAAAACAAGTTGTTACAAGACCTTTGTGACAACTTTGGTATCAAACTTAGTTTCTCATCGCCTTACTATCCGCAGGCCAATGGTCAGGCTGAATCTTCTAATAAAACCCTAACCAAAATCCTCATGAAAGTTGTCAATGAATCCGGAAGAAATTGGCACGATCACATTCCCTTTGCCCTTTGGGCTTATCGTACTAGCATTCGTACCTCCACTAATGCCACACCTTTTTCTTTGGTATATGGTACCGAGGCTGTCTTGCCTCTCGAAGTACAAATACCCTCCCTTAGAATATCTCTTCAGGATATTCTCACCAACGATGATTTCCGCCAAGAGCGGTTAGCCCAATTGGAGCTTCTTGACGAACGTCGTCTTACAGCTCTCGATCACCTTCAAATCTATCAAAAACGTATCAAGCGTGCTTATGATAAGCGACTTCATGAGCGTACCTTTAAGGTTGGTGATCTTGTCCTCAAAGAGAATCAACATGTAACCAAACTAGAAAAGAGCAAACGTGGAAAATTTGCTCCTAATTGGATTGGGCCTTATATAATCACTCACACTTATGGATCAGGCACTTATCGTTTAGCTTCGCTTAATGGTAAACCTGAGCCTGAACCCCTTAATGCCTTGCATCTTCGACCATTCTACTACTGAATTTAGTGTTATATCACTTCTTATCTACCTACTGCTCGTCCCTTGAGCTCATTTACCGCTACATACACTTTGTTTCCTACACCTCATATTAAAAATCAAGCCCACTTCTCACTTCCCCTTAACGATGCCTTCCCCTTTTTAGTCTAGTCCATGACTTCAAAGTATTAAAATAACACGTATTCTTATGGGATTTTCTTGAGTCAAACTTCCTACAAAAACTAGATGCTTCACGCCAAAAGAACATCTAGCTATCTACCTTATATATAGACTGCTCCCTCGAAGGACAGCTATATGCCAAATTATTGCTGCTATTATATATAGACTGCTCCCCCGAAGGACAGCTATGCACTAAAATCATATCTGCTACTATAAATAGACTGCTCCCTCGAAGGACAGCTATACACAGTCAGCCTTTATCAGAAGCTTCTCGCATGGATCAGCTTTGTGAAGACCTCAAGAATAGTACAATCAATATCCCTTGTAGACTTCCCGCATCGATCAGTCTATATTCAGTAAAATAAAAGCCTCATTCAAAAGAACTTTTTGGGTCATGGACTTGTCTATTTAGGGTAGGTTCTCTTTCGTCAGAACACTCACTTTGTAACAAGTTCTCTGTACCTCAGCTATATCATCCACCTCACCTCACCATTTGTTTCAACTCAAGGGACGTAACGTACACCCGATATATTGTGATCATACAACTCTTTTCACCTATTGACTTCTCGTCTATGCACGGTACCTAGGGCTTCAAGCTCGTTCTACGTTGTGTGGTTTGTTTAGCTCTTTTCACCTACGGAGCACTCTTTCCGCTTTGCCTCGCATCTAGGATTGTGTGTTGATCTTAATCAGGACATGGTTCCCCTCGACTTGGGTAGGCTAACTTTCGCTTCCCTTATACCTTTTACAACATCACCAATTCATTACCAACACCAACAACCTTACCTTACCAATATTAATATCAATATTTTTACCAACCAACCAATTGCCTAAACCGTACCAAATTTCCTGAATTCACCTCTCCCTGATCCTAAGGGAGAACTACATCGGTCTGAGGCCCTTCCTTGCTTTGTGCAATGGGCTATGTAGGCAGCACTTAGGAGACATGGGGTCTCCCAAGGTTAGCTCGACCACCCCCTACCATAACCTATCATGTGTGGTAAATATAAATATTTTTGTGTATTTCTATTTAATCACATTCCTCTTTATCCTTTTTCAAAACACCAAAAATCACAACGAAAACATTCTTATTATTATCATAACTCAAATCAACATACATATTCAGTTTTATTTAGATGTTAAACAAATACATCTTCTCTATCATCGACACGCAGGTCGGCATCCTTATTTATTCTTATACCTTGCTAACATTTACTTAGACCCTCACGATTCATCCCGACCCAGGAGATGATCGTGATCGTCGACGCCTTTCGCCAGGCCTCTCTGTCCTCAAAGGTACCACGGCTATTGGTACCGCCCACTGATCTTCCAATCTCTCCTGTAACATATGAATACGCCCTCTCGCATGGAGGAATCCAGCCTCTAGTCTCTCCGCCCGTGACTCCGCAACCGCTAACAATCCTCTTGCCTCATTCACCTGCGTTTGGAGCTGCTGAACTAAAATCTGCAGACGATCTCTCTCCGCTGTAATCACAGCTATGTCAGGGCGATCACGTACACCTCGCAGCTCTGCTACCCACCATAACCTATAGGCCTCTGTCGTTCCTGCATCCATTACACTGCGATCGGCTGCTATCTCCTCTGGCCCTTCTGGAGGTGTTGGCCGGGGAGGTGAGAATGCTGCCTCGGCGTCGATCCTCATATATGGTCTATAAGCCAGGGGTATATCCTGCACAAATCCGAATTGTCGCCGCACGCGATCTAGAGGAATCCTCTCATACTCACCTGGCCTGTGCCCTGCGATCCACCTCAATCGCTCTACACCCCTCAACTCCTCAGCTATATTCTCTGTTACCATATAGTTCCCGTAAGGCCTCCAACAGATATCAGCAATCGTCACCCTCTCCCATACCTGCCTGTAATACTCAATGTCACCCGTCACGGCCTGAGATCTTGCCTCTTGTTCTGTCTGGACCCATCGTCTGAATCCCAACCTCTGTACTCCGGTCTCTCCTGACTGGATGGATCGGCCTACTGGTCGCACACAAACAATGTGCTCATAGGCCCAACAGTGTAATAAGTATGAACAATCCAGTGTCGTCCTGTGATTTCGCCTACAAGCCCATAAACCCCTGTATAACTCCGCCAAATATGCAGGTGCCCATGCAAAAGTCACGTTCCTTTCTATCATCTCCCAGATAACACACATCAATGCCTTTGGAAATCTTCCCCCTTCTGCCCTCGGTAATGCATAATACCCTACCGCTATCATTAATATCACTGCTAACCTTGTCTCCTCAGGGTGTGCTGCATACATTATCCCATATGTGAATGACAAACCTCGTTGTGTCAAATCTCGTGCGTATGGACCAAATACTGTTGTTATCGCTCCCCGCGCCGCGCTAGGTAATGCCTGATATACTGGTTTTCCTATAATAGGGAGCCTCAAAATACGGAACACATCTTCCAATGTTACTGTCATCTCCCCTGTTGGCAGATAGAACGTATTCTTCTCTGGATTCCATCTTTCAATCAACGCCTGCAACATAGCATGGTTACGTGCGATTCGTGAATAATAGCGGATTCCACTTAACCCCAAACGATTTATCAATGTCCATTCCGCTGGTGTTACATCCGCTCGGATTCGTGACAACAGCGCTGGCACACTATCATTCATCCTCAACCCTGCCTCTGCCTGCATACATCAAAACAACAAACAACCATTCAATCCATCAAATCCCTAAGGGTTTTTCTCACATTCTGGAAATTCCTCCAGTAACCGGTATCGGTTATAAATAACCGGTACCGGTTCAGTAACCGATACCGGTTATCCCTAACCGCTATCGGTCACTGTCAATTACATACACCTTGCCTAAACAACCACCTACGACAATAAATTGCTCGTTTATTCCTCTCTGTATACACAGACATACCCAAAACCCTTGATTACCTACCACGTAACACTCACCTCATTTATAACCCTTGTTATCATGTTTTCTTTCTCATATCTACCCACCTACTCTCCCCCATCTTATTCACAAAACATGCAGTAATCAAATCACAACCAAAACGTTTACCTCTTGAGTTGCAGCAGCTTGAGGTGGCCCTTGTCTTCCCTCTCGTCCCTGCCTGCTGGATGCTTCTCCTCGTTCTGCCATGATCACCACCCTTTTCAAATTCACCTTTCTACCTTCTGAATCTCAGAACACATTCACTTTCCCTGTCTCTTTTCTCCTTATCACTCAAATCTCTCATGCAATTACCTGTCTCAGTCGTCAAAAAGCGTCGCGTTCGCGTATTTAACTTCTTGCATGGCTCTCAAAATTAGAACTTAAGTTGCCACCCTAGCTTTTCTATTTTTAGAAAAGCTCATACCTAAATAACCGGTATCGGTTACATAACCGATATCGGTCTACTAACTACCGGCGTCGGTTACCTAACCGATATCGGTTACACACCTGCCTTTTTGAAACATAGTTCTTTTCTTCATTTTCTACCTAAATTTTTTATCGCGCCCGCCTCTTTTCCTGCATAACAACACCATTATCCATATTTCATCCAATCCACTTCTCATTACGATTTCATCCATATCATCTATCTACATTACCCAAAACAAACATGCCATCATCTAAGGATATCAAAAAACTATCAATCTATACACCATTTGGATCCAACTCATCAGATACATATATAACAATGTCACCAAACCAGCAACAAAACATGCCACATTTCATCATATAACATGTCATCCATATATACGTGCAAAAGACATCAACATCATCAATATATCAACATGTCAATTAAACTCATCATACAACCTATATCACAAACCATTGACGAAATACTTAAAAACATTTTGAACACAGCATGTGGGTCAAATCATCATATCTATATATATATATATATATATATATATACAAGGTTTCAAATATACAACGTGCCCTGCATCGGGGCCTCTGTGATCTCATAATACAACAACAAAGCCGGCACGCAGGCCGTAATAAATGTCAATAACCTCGACTCGGCTCGCAGGCCGGTCCCTCATATCAAAAATATACTCGGCTCGCAGGCCGGTATCAACTATACAACCCGTACTCGGCTCGCAGGCCGGTATACAATAAATGAGTGAATAAATGAATAAATGTAGGCACGCAGGCCTCTATCAACACAACCGGTGCGCAGACCGGTGCCCATGTCCATATACAAAAACAATGCAGGGATCCCTCAGCTCTCCCCACCGCCCTCAGCACCTCTCCCTGCTGGTCCCTGTGGTGCCTCTCGCCTCCTGCCTGTAACAGACACGCCGGCTGTGGCTGCACCTCCCTGCGATCTCTGACTATGGGAGGTCTCTGCTCTATAAGCTGCATATGGCTGATACTCAGCTCTGGTACCATCAAGAACATCTTGATAGTACCGGGCCTCCGCTCTCGCCTCCATATATCTGTCCCGTGCCACCGTAGGTGCTGGGGCTGGTCCCCGGACTCCTACTACCAGTGCCCCCTGTGCCTGTGATGGTGCCGCTGGTGGTGCCTGTGGCCATGGTGGTATCTGTGCCTGTGCCTGGGGCTGTGGCTATGCCGCTGCTGGTGGTGGTGCCTGTGCCTGTGCCTGTACCTGCACCTGGGCTAGCTGCCCCTGTAAAACACCTATCTGTGCCTATGTAGTAGCCAGCTGCCCCTGTAATAGCTGCACCTGACCCCTGAGTTGATCTCGCTCTGCCATCACCGCTGCCAAGTTTGGCTGTGCAGGCTGTGCTATCCTAGCTGCTCTCTGACCAGCCCACCACACCATGTATGCTCCCGTACAACCAGCATCATCTACACCATCACCTGCTGGCCTCTCAGCAACCCAATCTGGGTCCAAGGGCTGTGGTGCAGGTAGTGGGGCCTCTACATCATCCCTCCTATACTAAGGGAAGGGAGGTGGCTCGTCCTGTCGTAGCCCCATCTGCATGCGTACCCTCTCCAGGGGTATCCTCTCGTACTCTCCCGGCCTCCGTCCTGCTATCCAGAATGTGTACTGAATCAGGCGCAATTGTAAGCGGGCTCCTCTACGAGGGTGATGACCTCTGTAATGTCTCCATACGATATCTACTGCTGTCAGGCCCTCTAATAAATGTCTATAATAAGCAACATCCCGACCTGCAAGCACTGCTCGTGGCTACCCCACGACCCCCAACCACCTCTGAAAGTCGTATCTGTATATGACCTGTGGCCCTGGCTGCTGGGGTAACCCTACTGGTCTGATGCATATGATGTGCTCATATGCCCAACAGTGAAGTAAAAATGTCGAACAAATCCCGAATCACCTCATCCGGCGATAGCCCCACAGCTCCCTGTATAACTGCACCAGATATACTGGTGCCCAAGCATAACAGGTGTGCTCCTCCACCATCTCATGAAGCACCCCCATCAATGCCCGTGGAAAGCGGCCTCCCTCTGAGTCCGGGAGGGCAAAGCAGGTGATCCCGATCATCATCAACACGGCAAGCCGTGTCTCATGTCGGTGCACACGGTACATATCACCATACCTGATGCTCACGCTGTGATATGTCACTAGCGCAACTGCATCCCCGAAAACCTGTAGGATGTTGTCCATGGCTGTCTCTGCATCCACCTGAAAAATGGCCTCTCCATCAATAGGTAATCGAAGGATGTGATATACATCCTCCAATGTGATGGTCATCTCTCCAGTCGGGAGATGGAACACATTGGTCGCCGGATCCCATCTCTCGATGAGGGCAACCATCAAACTATGATCTCTGTCGATAGCTCTATATCGTTGGACTCCGCTGAGTCCCACCTCGCGCATGATAGCCCAGTGCGCTGTGGACACATGTGGTCGCATCCACACCAACAGCGGAGGCATCCTGTCCCGCATCGTCAGCTGCTGACGTGCCTGTAAAACCCACCCACTACATTAGCCCTACTCTTCATCACGATATCTACCTATACCCCCTTTTATCCCCCCAACCACATCCCAACTCTCTAACCCACCCCTCTATACCCCCTTTTATCCCCCTGACCACACCCCAACTCTCTAACACCCCCCTCTAGCCACCTATCTTCTCCACTATCCCCCTCCCCCTTCCCAACCCAAACCCATACCATAACCAACCCAACCCAAACCCAAACCATACCCACCCCCAACCCCAACCCATAACCAAAACCCATACACACCCCAACCCATAACCCACCCAAACCCCCACACCAAACCCCAGCCTAACCATACACCAGCCCATACCCAAGCCCAACCCATAAACCCAAACCCAAACCCCAAACCATACCCACCCCAAGCCCAACCCATAAACACCCAAACCCACACCAACCCCAAACCAATAACCCACCCAAACCCCACAAAACCCAAAACCCCCACCCCGACGCCGGCCGATATACGACCGGCGCCGGTCAGCAACAAAACACCCTGCCCCTGAAATTTGTGACCGATACCAGTCGCTTGACATCGGTCGCTGTAAAAACGCAGAGCCGAACCCGACGCGGCCCCCCCAAACCTATTTTTTGCCTATTACTACCCTTTTACCCATTGAAAAGCCCTACAAACCTACCCACCCTACCGTTTTAGCCTAACTACCCTACCTACCCTCTCTATTTTCCAAACAACTTCCATTTATTCATTATTTTATCAAAAACTTGGATTCATACCCAAAACCCCAAATTTAGCATAATGCAATAAAATGAACACAATGAAGGGTTTCGAACCTACCCGTACGATGAGACGTTGTCATGGTGGGATGGGTGGTGGTGGTCCAGCTGGTCCAGCCCCTCCTGCTCCTCCTGGCTGGGCCATGGCTCCAAATGTCCTCTTCTAGGTCCTCCACCAATCAACTACTGCCTCCTCCTCACTCGGGCCCACTAACAACTCACTCCTCCGGTCAAATAATGCCACCTCACGCAACAAATGCTCCAATCTCCACTCTCCACATCAGACAATTCAAATTGGCTTCCAAATTGCAAAAGTAACAATGACAGGCCGTATTTTTCTTTTTATAGGTTTTTCGCCCCTAACCGATATCGGTTTTATTCTGCCCTAAGAAAACGGTATCGGTCCCCTAACCGATATCGGTCATTTACTAATCGACATCGGTTGTATTCCACCTTTTCCCCAATTTTTGCCCTTATTTACTATTTGCCCTTTTTCACCAACATCGCCTATATCAACCTTTCATGCAAACATTTTACCCATTTGGCCCGGCCCGACCCAAGGCCGCAACCAACTACTTTGGCCTGACCCAAGACCTCAACCTACCCATTTGGCCAGACCCAAGGCCTTAACCCAACCATTTGGCCCGACCCAAGGCCTCGCAACCAACCATTTGGCCCGACCCAAGGCCGTCGCCCAACCTACTTTGGCCTGACCCAAGACCTCAACCTACCCATTTGGCCTGACCCAAGGCCGCCCGACCCAAGGCCTAACCAACCATTTGGCCCAACCCAAGGCCTCAACTTACCTATCCGGCCCGACCCAAGGCCGCAACCCAACAACTTGGCCCAACCCAAGGCCTCAACCTAACCATTTGGCCTGACCCAAGGCCTCACCCCAACCATTTGGCCCGACCCAAGGCCGTAACCCAACAACTTGGCCCGACCCAAGGCCGTATCACTTCAATACCTTACCCAACAACAACAACATACACTTTTATCCACCCATCATGTAGCTTTTTGTTCCATCGAGCTCACCTGTTCGTGTTTTAGCATGATTAGGGTCCTTGACTTGATCTGTCGACCAACTTTGCCTAGACCTAGACCGTGACGTTTATCTCAACCAAACCAACCATTTGGTACTCGCCGAACATGCCTAAACGTTCCTGTACCTTACCTGTTATATACCCTGGAGCTACTTCCTATGCCTTGGATACCAGGATTATATCACCCTTGTTTGGATAAACTATCGACCTTTGCCTATACATTGCTGGTTTTCTCGTCAAATCATGTACCCTAGTCGCACTATTACATTTCAACATGCGTCTGCTTCCTTGGACCTACCCCACCATCTTACCATCCTCTCTACACCATTCACCCTTTATCAACCCTATCCCTGATTTCCCGTTCTCTCAATCTGTGATAGATTTGAGGGGGATTACCTATATCCTTAACAGGAGAAACCACTTCATATTATTGTCCGCGCAGCTTTACAAAACAAGCTACACGACAATAAGGGGCTAATGTAGACACCAAATTTGTGTCTTACGACCCCTTGTGACCGGCATCTCATCTCGCAACCTAACCTCATCACCTAAACCTTACACAATTATTTATTAATTACCTTGTAATTAATAAATCCACATCATCTCACCTGCCACCCTCATTTTGCCACCTCATCATGACCTAGCCCTAACCCTAAACTAACCTAATTAAGACCTATAACTTGGTCTACACCTACACCCATGACTAATGACCCCTTTCTCGCACCCAAAACCGACCTTCTAGTCACTTGACCAAGCCCGCAACTAATCCCTCGGGAGAAAAGCAGGGAAGGTGGGCTATTTTACTAAAAATAGCCTACTTTTTCCTAACCGATGCCGGTTCCTACTCGACCGCCGTCGGTTACGTAACCGCCATCGGTTCCCTGTAAATGGGCTCCCCAAACCAAAAAAAGTGATCAAATTCAGGATCGAAGGATTTTTGAATCAAGAGAGATCATTGGGAGTGAGATCAAGAGCATTCGAATCTTCACTTGGCCAAGCAGAGACGAGTGAAGAGCCAGAAGAGTTACAGCAAAAGGAGATCAAGCCCAGAACTGAAACATTGGGAAGTCAGCCAGATAGCTTCTCAGATACTCAGCTGATCATCGGGAAGGAGATGCCTTTCATCTTCTTGTTGTGTCCAGCCATCCTACCTAGAGTTCTGCCTTGTGTCATCAGAGTTCTTGGACCTGCATCTTCGTCAATAACCACTAAGTTACATCTTGCATGTCCTCTTTAATAACATTTCTTAGACTTTTTGAAGCACAATCCTCACGAATCCATTCCTAGATCCACTACCCAGCATGCTATTGCATCTAACTATCATTCACCTACCTCTCATCACCTTATTTTCCTAATATCACCTATATACAGCCCTACAAATAACACAACTATCCCAAACCAACAGTTTTATACCACCCCACAAAACAACCAACCTTCAGATCTTAGACCATACCGATATCTAGTTATCAGCAACCGGTATCGGTTATCCTGACTATAACCAAAAACCAGCCTTTCCCCTACCCATTGCTTTTCAACGAAGCAATTTAATTGATATCTTACAGTCATTTGTGTTAATTCATATTAGCAGGGGAACTGACCACCTTCGAAAGGAAGTCTTATATTTCCTGGGCCCAAGGCAGTTCCCTCATTTATTGTCTAATCAAAATCTAATGTGGTCTTGTGTTCTTATTTGTAGGTAGTCCTTCCAAGACAAAAAGGAGTTCTTCGCAGTCAACCTGATCTTTCTCTACGGTACGCGCACACCATCTCGACATTCAACAGGTATTCCTCCTAGCCCTAACCCTTATCTGTTTCTCAATAGGAATGAAAATTACATGAGTGAATTACCATAACTCTATGGGTTTTTGGTGAACCTGCATTGATTGACCACACAATCCTTAAGGTTTCCTTATTTTGTAAAATCACATTATATTGAAAAACTGGCGTAGGGTTTGCCTAAGAATACAAAAGATGCAGGAACTCATTTACTGGTACTGAGTGCTCGATTCTAGGCCTTTTTGCTTTGTATATGGACCCCCATGAGGACTTGTATTATTTATATGGATTTTCCTCTCCATAATATGATTCCTACTACTAATAGTGATTAATGGAAAGATAATGGGTTTACACTGCAGATCGGGAGGCCCACATAAGGATGGAATCAAATGAGACAATGCAAGAAAAGTAATGAAGAATAGAATCTTGCAGACAACAAGTGATTTGATTGTCGATTGGAATTAGGAAAATCATGGGGGACAAATATTATGAGAAAACCATGACACCCAGTGTACATTATCAGATTTCATATCACTTAAAAATTTTATGTAATTGACGATTTTTCAAAAGCATTCTATGTTATTGTATGTGTACCATAGATAGAGTGGCGGGGCAATATTAACAATTTACTTTAATTGTATTAGGCCTAGTTCCTATATTCTATACATACATGACATATAAGACCCCTACCTTTCCCTATTGCCATGGTATTGCATAGAAATTTCAGTCTCCTTCGTCAAAATGTGTTTCTCTGTCCGAAACACACACTTTACTCGCATCCGGTCATGGCATACCTCTATGTTGAGTACGCAATCCCTGGCCATGATCACTAATCTTTATTCTTCAACATTGGAATACCCAGTCATTATGTTCAGTTGTAGCTCAAGTATTCATGTATGGAAACATGGGTTTCTTATTTAGCCATTCTATTTGTGGCTCTGGTTAATTTTTGTGGATTTTTCATTCTTCATCATGAGTTGATTCAATGTCCCGTAAGGGAGTGGACATCTATCCCTAGATGCAAAACATGATACAATATACCCACATATAATGAAGAATGAGTAATTATATCAAATGGTGTATTTTGTAAAAGTCATAACTAATTCTTGCAAGATTATTAAATGTCTTACACTCAAATCTGGGAGTTTGATATATATAGGGTTATTTATATTTGTTTTCCCACCTAGTAGTGACCTACATAGTTACCACCATGTAATGGCTTCATCCTCCCAGGTTTTTTTGTTTAGTATAAGGTAAGAACATTATGGGTAGTCAGTAAATTTTACTAAATTGTCAAACAGTATGATCATTCTTTGTACAAACATATGGATTTCATTTTGTGGAATTTCATGAAATAGTGCCATACCACTTATTCATTACAAGGGATACATATCATTGGTTGAGTTTAATTGTTGGCACCCATATATGCATACCCACATATTGTACTTATATACATATGTACTTTCTTTACAAAGTCAATCAAGTACAATTCTTGTTTAACCTAGCAAGTCATAGACCGTATAATTATTAAAGACTTAAATGCCTAAATGATCCATGGTGTAAAGTGAACCATTGCATTTGAAACGGAGCTGGAATACACCAGATTCTAAGACTAGCGAGTCTCTAAAAAAAGATTGTTGTACGACATTGCATAGCTATTACAAAACAACACATGACTTCAAATATTCTCAGAGACAAGAAAACTAACCAATTTATATTTTCCTGCACTACAAATGGCCTATGCCACCCAATAATAACGTCTCCAATCGGTTAACGACCACTAAGGCATATAGGCTGACTAGGTGCTCTATACAATTTGAACTAGTGATGACTCGCCTTGAAAACTGATCTAATGTTTCCTCTATTATCATTTACATTTTCGCGATTATAATATCCAAAATCCTAGAGGGGGCTAATATGGGGAATATTATCAAATAGCAATGTTTTTCAAAATATGCACTTACCTGAGTATTAATAGCCATCATGTGGCATGAGTGGTCAGGAAAAAAGTTGCAATGCAAGACAATTAGTTAATGACCTGGTAGTTGCAAACCTAACTATGCTCGTTCACTCGCATTTGGATTTTCACAATACTACCTGAAAACGCCAATCAGTGAGGACAATAGGGTGGATGTTTATACACATAATCTTTGATGTATCCAAGACATTTTGAGGCATATTAGGATGGCATTATTGTATTGGAACAATTTTCCATAAGTAGACATATGCCAAAATGAATTTTTATGCATTCAAGGCCGCTGAGCTCAATATGTTGAAAACAAAAATCTCTCACATGATATTCTATGATAGCCTAATGGCTACTAAGGTCATAGATTATCCCAATGCATTGGTGTATCATAAAAAATACTTGAAATCTAGTAGCCGCTAGGATAATTCTTGTCTTACATTCAAAATATTAAGTAACGACTTGACTTAAAACTTAACTAAGCTCTAACACTGATTTTTTTAGCCTAGCGGCCTTTGAGTACAACATGTTATTCAAAGTTTATTATATGATATTCCTGATGTGACCTGTAAAAGCTGAATATCAATCCTACATAGTGACTAGTGGAAATTCGGATGACATCACTTGAGGCTAGCGGCCGCTAGGAGACTTTGTATGTCTGGCAGAATAGGATCTTGTAGTAGTTGGATGTGAAATAGGTAACTAAAGTAAGTGTAAACAATGGGTAGTACAGATGATATTTAAATTTATACAGTGACTATCTTCAGAGATATTAGCCTACTACTGACTAGTGGATACGCTACTACAGGTTTATTGTGATATACCAAAAAAAAGTGATTGTGATATCAAATTTTGGAAGACATGATCATATACAAATGAGAAGTTCTACAATACTCGTAAATCCAAAAAAAAATACAAACCCCTAGCGGCCAAATAGGTAGAACATGATATTCGAAGTCTTGTCACATGACACCTCAAAAGCTATTGCTAGACACCTATAGCATTTGATCAAAGCACTATTATTCCTAATATTGCAGTAACTATTCTCCTTCTTTCATATTGATGACATTACGACATCTTTCAGACTCGTATCTAATTCCCATTTATGACATTCTTTTGGCTCGTATTTCTCCTATAAATCAATTAAATAGGACAATATAGCCTCTTATTGACTAAACCATCTTCTCATTCCCTTATAGACTACTTCTACTAGCTTCCTAGACTATCAATCCATTTCATTGGATTGATTAGACCTCTCAAAACTCTCTCAAAACCCTAATTCCTCTCTAAACAGGATTAACTAGCCTAACCTAGTTAAATAGTCCTAACCATGATCAACCTCTTTAACCTAGTCAAATCTTACTTTGACTCCGTAATCAACTTTTTGGACTCCTATCCTTTAGTCCCACATGCACCCAAAATTCCTCCCACTTTCCCAAATGGAAAACTATAAATAGGACTAGACCCCCCTCTCATTTCTAAGAACACTCCTTCTTCATAACATAAACTATAGTATTTTACTAGGATTAAGAGATTATTTCATTTCTTTTATTGAGCTATTGCTTTTCCATACTCCATTGCACTACACACCAAGAATTGAGTAAATGGGAATCTAACCATTGGCCTTGAAGCCATTAATGGTGAGCTCTCATTCTCATAAATCACAAACTGATTTCTTAGAATCCTTACCTAGGTTCACTTTTTAAAGCTTTTAAGAGTAGAGGATTGACTAAATATGCTAGATTTTCTTGTTTTTTTCAATTTAATGTATGAAAAGTAAATGAATCCTTGTTTATCTCTTATCTGATGGTCCATTGACTAGTTTTGTTAAAATTTTTGGGGTTTCTTTAGTATTCTTACCCCATTTCCATAGCTTTTGCAACTTTTCATTGCACACATTTGGCATGCCCGTTTGTAGGACTTGAAGTCCATCCTCCATTAATGGGGTCATTTTGAAGCTTTTATTTCAGTTTCTAACTTTTTACATGTTTTTGTAGGGTTAAATATTTTGCATTGGGCTTTTAAGATAGGTTTTATGTAGTTAACCTTCATTTTCATGCTTCTTTGTTAAGTTTATGCTAGAAAACTGCATTTAATGGCTAAATTCTAACATCTTGACACTTTTAGAATTTAATTTTCTATGTTTTTTTGGTGGTTTTTTATGCCAAGGTATTGAACATACACCTTTCTGCCAGTGCAGGCACCTTCAAACTATCATTTTTTAGCAGAGGTACGCAGGCACCCAAAAACGCACATTCACATTCAGTACCTACGAACATTAAGCAGGTTGCACACACCCAAATCATGTGCACACACGCCCTTCTACCAACGCATGACACCCTGTACCCTGTCATTTTTTACCGGGCAGTAGGCACATACAAAAAACGTGCACGGACTTAAGACACAAGGCGCATCCCACACTGTAATACATGGGCTTGGCCCTCTGTCAGACAAAACTTTTTATACAGGCGCGCACAATGCCCAAACACTAAAAATGGTGCATAATTTTAGCCCCTTTAAAATTTTGGCACAGAGTGACCCCTCTGCCAAATTGGCACACACACATGTCATAGCTTTTACCATCTTTAAGTCCAAGCTCCCCTAGACAATAGGCACTTGTCTATTCTCTGAGGTATGCACACTTACGTAGGCACAGGCATCTCTTAGGTAGCATTGGCACACCTACAATCCGGGTTTACACAGGAAGGTGTCAGGTACACCATAACCCACTCACACATCTAAAATGACACAATACACAACTAGAAAAGGACAGAGGGGTGCACAAGTATCTCTTTTTAATCTGGATTTGTTCATATAATTTTTAGTGCTTCCTAGTTTCGGGGTCATATCTTTTGACCCGTTGACCCGTTTTAGAGTTTGAATAGGCGTTGGAAAGAAAACGAAGTGAAATCTACAAGGGAAGTTCTAAAACTGTGATATACCTTTGGTATCATTATTTTTATCAGATAAACTCCTAAATTTCCCTGTAGAGACCTCCAAAAATTTGTAAATGACACCTTGACCTAAAAACCGTCAAAAATTGAACTAAAAATAGATTTTCACAGGAAATTTCCTATTTTTTCTTGGTTTTCTAAACTTGTTTGTAGGTTCTAACAAGTAATTAGAGGTTTATTTCGATGAATTTTATTTGACTAAAGTATTTAAGTATTACATTTTCTTAGTTAATAAGTGAATTTTTGAAAGGTGCAGTATGCTCTTCCCTTGCACCTTCTAGGTGATCTTGGGAATCAAAAACACTTTAAAAACTACTTTATTCAATTTGCAAAACACTTACTTTAGCATTTCAAATAATTGGATTAGAAAGGATATTTCAAAGTTAGAAAAATGAACTCTAATTTTGAATTTATCAATTTTTCACAAAGGCTTATTTAAGTAAGATTTTTCCATGTTTTGTATGCTCTTCCTTAGCGTCATTTTTTGGTGATCTTAGGAAATAAAAAACATGAAAAATCTCTTTAGTTATTTGATGGAAAATTACTAATCTTTGTATATAGGACCTAATAACTTTTCAAAGAAAGGAGGAGTCAAGAGTTCAAAACAAAACCTTCTAATACAAATGTAATTTCATACATGTTGCCAAATAGTGTGCTACTTAAAACCACATTAAGTTAAGCAAAATAAAAAACACACCATTTCACTTCACACTCTACTGCAGGTTTCAGAAAAGGGTACGTCCCTATCCACTCAACTGGAACATAACCCGTTTGGCATAATGCCTTAAGCTAAACAATGGAGGTGATTCCAGGAACCCTAAAGTAATCCACCACTGAGTAACCTCTGTGGATGAAACAGGAAGCATTCTGCTTACCCACTTGACTAGATTTCACATTGTAAGTTAGAGTCAAAGTTGTCTATATTGTGACCCTAGTGATGGTATAACTGAATGCAATAGTTTCTCATTATATCAGAAGGGGGTAAAGTAAAGTCGAGATACTCCCAAATAAGTCAGTATGACTCTTTGGGAAAATCAAAGATGAATCCTAGAAAACGTGTGACACCTAGTTGAGAGATCTTATTAGGGAAGCCATTATGTCTTGGAGCCCACTTGCTAGTACGTTGTTACATCAAGCCATCATGGGGGAAGTGAAAACTTACTTGGAGTCTAGAACCTTGTTTCTCGAACAAGGCAAATAGCCCACATAAGTTAAAACTAAGTGTCTTTCATCATGAAATTAAACGATGTCCTACTTAGCTCAATTTCATTCTCACCTTCAGAGAGGTGAAACTCTACCCAAGTGGTGCTTAGTTTATTTTCATCCTTTTTGAGTGCCATACCATCTGGATTCTTGCCACCCATTTGGGGTGAGAAGGAAGCATACCTCACGGGTCTTATCAAAAGATATTCTCCACTTTTTTTTCCATTTACGCCCATCCATGTTTGCAGCTAAAGGTTGTTAAACATCTAAAGTGCGTAATCGAGTACATTTTCATATCTTTGATAGTTCCTTTGATCTTGATTTCAAGGATCATCTTCACTACTATGAGTTCGGTTCATCATTTATATATGCACTTAAAAGATATTTTTTTTCTCACATTCGGGAGTCACACAATTGGACCAGGTTGGTAATTGACATCATATGTTGAGACAGGCCCTCGATGAGAACTGGATAGTAAGTCCCTTCTATTGTGCAGTTGCACTGACTCTCACAATCAAACAACTTCTATACTCATACTTGCATGCTTAGTTTCAAGCGGTGGAAAATCATAGTAAGTTTTTTGAGAGTGTCAATATCACCTTATATATACCACAATAATGTAACTCCTTGATATTAACACCTTGCTACACTCACTTAATGTATCAGGATAATGTTGTTACGCTATACATATTACACAACTTCCATTTTTTAGAAATGATTAGATTTCATTGAAATTTGAACTAGTTTCATTGTACCTCATGGAGCCATTTGTGTCAAGCCACTTTAATATTTAGGCCTTTTTATAATGAGACCAAACATGATCAATAACTATTGACATGATATTGTGACTATCCATTTTAGAACCCCTTCATGATAGGAATCATAGTCTAGGGGTATAAGATTGGACACATGCAAACAATCTAAGCTATCATTGCAACTGAAGTGAGATCAGATGATTGTTTTTTTCAATCAGTAGAAAGAACGAACTTTTCAAGGAATGTACTGTATGAACACACTAGGTTAAGTTCAGCATCTACATATCACATGCCTAGGTTTTCACACAAGTATGTTTGAGGACCCACATTATAAAGTCAATCTCATATATATGCATATATAGTGGATCTAGGTCAATCAGTGTTCGAAGATGAGTCTTTCTTTGATTAGATTTGAATGTTATGTGTTGAATAAACATGCATCTAACTATAAAGTTTGATAGAATTATTTCGGGATTGCATCACCTTAGCACATAATTGTAATGATAGTAGAGAAGATATTTCATTAGACTGTATGCCTTAAATTAGGATGTGTAAAAGTCCCACATTGTCATTTTTTTGCAAGATACTTGTGTATGACTATACCTGTAGATTCCAAAATTGGGTCACACTCCCCTTGGTCCCTCGTTAAATAGCCATACCTTGAAACACATCCACCTAACCATGGCCCCCTTCACCCCACTATAATATTAATTTAATTATTTAATTAAATTAATTCATTATCCTCACCATATTTATTATTTAAATATCCTTAATTGAGATAATCTCAACCCACCTAGACACCTCGCCTAAACACCTCATCTAGCCACCTCACCCTAAGACCTATTCTTAGTAAGTTGCCATAACTAACTAAGACCTACCCAAACCCTAAAAATCAATGCCTACATTCCCTCTAACCACATTCCCACATGTTAGAAGGAATCTTCCAGTCTAATCCATGGGTAAACAAAATGAGATCCCAGAAAATCAAGGGGATCTTCCCAGTTTAGTAAACCTAGGAAATCCCACCCTAATCAACGCCTATTACCCTTAACCATTGCCGGTTAAGCCAGAACCTCTGTCGGTTACCATTTAATTCCCAAAACAACCTTATTTTGAGGTTGGCATACATTTTCAAGAGAAGAGAGAGAGACATCTTTTGAGAACAAGTGACAAGAACCCAGAGCTCACATGCAAGTAGAACCAGCATCCATACAAGCATCAGAACACCCATAGCTGGTACCTGAAGCAATCACATAGCCACCTACCTTCACGGGAGCATCCAGAGAAGAGCCAACACTACACCAAGTCCATGTGATCACCCACCATTACCAACCAGGCATCAAACTCGTATAAATAGTATGTTTGTTAACCTACACTGGTTCCTTGTCATTTGAGTAGATCCTTTTACATTTGTTATTAGTTTCTCTTTCATTTCCATTCAACCCCACCATTTTATCTCCATGCAAACTTAACCACCATTTACCCACATCATTTAACTATCCATACCTGGATTTTCATCATTCCTCAGTGCATATCCAGGATCCATACGAACCTGATACTACCATTGCCCTTCCACCTTCCATCTAATCCCAGGATCTATCACCCAGCCCTAGTTTTATTGAGTTTCCTGTACCCCTGACCATAACCAATGCCAGTTCACCCTTAACCATCACCGCCGGTCAACTTAAACCGACGTCGGTCTCTGTATTTTTACCAGAAACCTGTCAATATAGTAGAAGCCTAAAACCTACACCAAATACCCAAACTACCTAGAATCCATGACCCTGACCAATAACAGTATCCTGACAGTGACCTTGACCTTCAGATCTCAATCATAGCCTAGCCTGTTGTGAATGAATTTGCTTATTGTAGATGAATGAGATACCTAAATCATTTTAACTACAGTAGGATTTAATTTATTACGCTAGCATT
This sequence comes from Taxus chinensis, assembly GCA_019776745.2. Taxonomy (NCBI): domain Eukaryota; kingdom Viridiplantae; phylum Streptophyta; class Pinopsida; order Cupressales; family Taxaceae; genus Taxus; species Taxus chinensis. The sequence continues at coordinate 206,984,002 of CM034157.1, forward strand.
AAGTTGTTTTAAACAGTGGATTGACAGCCATCTAGGAAGTATCACACTTCCTGGATCTAGCACACACTAGGCAGTCCACTGCATATATTGTTTAACATTTTCTGGTGGTCTTGCTTTCCATTACAGGTAGTTCCTCCCAGCCAAAAGGAATCTCTCACGATCAGTTATGGATTCAGAAGTCATATGCACATGCAACAACCTATCAACCAACATTTCAATAGGTATTCCTCCTAGCCCATTACCCTTATTTGTTTCGTCATTTTCTAAGAAACGTCTAAGAATCAGGTGAAACATTTTGGCACGCCCGGTGGGACCCATTCAGGGTTCCTTGCATTCATTCATTTCTAGGTGAAAATTTACATGTTTGTTTCCTTTCTAAAAGGTTCTCACATTAAAATTTCTCCCTTGGAATCTTCTCTTCTTTCTATTGTCTCAAAGAAATCATGTTTTGGTGCTTAAAAAGAACTCTTCTTCTATTTCATTTGCATTGCATTAGTGAAAGATCATACTTTCTCCTATTCCTCTTATTGTGTCATCGAATTCCATATTTCGATTTGGGCTTAAAAATCATTGCATTTCATTCTATTTTTTGCATTAGCTCACATTAATTGAGGGAAAACTATACGCTGGAAGTCATGCCTAGCTGATGGTTGACAAACAAATCATAGAAAGCACTTTCTTTCTCTTTCTCTCTCTCTGAGTCTTATCCAAACATAAAAAATTGAAAATACACACATTCTTAAACAACATCTTTCCTAGAAGAAGTTGTAGGTGATCACATGATCACGACACAGTGGGCACCCAGCTCACTGCTCTGTCGAGTCATACTTCAGAGCGAGGCCCGCCCCCACCATAACATACCTGAAACCTCTCCTTGTAGATATCCTTTTTCATAGGAAGCCATCCTCACCAAAAAACTCTATTCTACAGTTCATGAGTCAGTCCTTAAATAGCATAAGCTAAACAAACATAATAGAAAAAGCACTCTTAGGATCGTATTTTTCTTAGTGTTTCTGCTTGGCTTGCGTTTTGAGGTGAGAGGTCACGTTCTTCATTTTTCCTTTTTCTCCTTGCACGCTCCTCATCACAGTTGGTGTATTCCAGCTTCATCTGAGTGTGCCTGGACCATATTCTCATCATTCTCAGAATTCTGGGTCTGATTCCACATCAAATTTTAACTCACAACCATATTTTCTTCATCACTATTTCAATTTCATAGTAACTGGTGTCAGTCCAGCAACCATCGTCGGTTACCCTTTGACCATCATCGGTTATACCCAACTGGCATCGATTCACTGTCATTTTGGTTAACCTACCCAAAAGGACACCTATTCACCTTCTTCGACTATTCAGAGTCCCTGTCACTCTTATCATATACATTGACCTTGTAAATCTCATCAGTATTTGGCATACCTGTCAAATTTGGCCTTATACCTTATTTTTGACCAACTGTTCATGTTCCACAGTGACCGACCGCGGTTACCTGTGACCGGCGTCAGTTTACCCTAACCGACATCAGTTAGCCTGTGTCATTTTCCAGCTACCATTTTAGCCCCAATTCACCTACCACCGCCTATTTATCCTACCTGTGTTGTATTTCTGTGTCACTTACAGAAAGTAGTCTTACCACGTTAGTACCTGTTCACATGGTACTGACACGTCGACAAGCAAGCACCCTCGTATTCCATGCTAGTTGTCAACCACTCCCACCTAGCCCTTCACCACCTTCCATTTTATCACCTGTCATGGAACCTATCCAACCTATCACTATCGCTACAGGAGATGAGGAGTTCACACGACTCCTTGACCAAAACCCTGCCACCTTGCAATTTTATCTTTCCCACTCATCCACTCGAGATGCCTCAGGTCAGTTGATATACGGCATGCCCATATCTATCCCCCCGACACTCGCTCCTACTTCTGATCTAGCCCCTGTTAGCTCCATGCTACCCACATCTACCTTACCCCCAGTCGTTTCACAGCTAGGCCCTATACCTGCTATGACTGCAGCGTCTGCTACATCCATTGCACATGCCACATCCACTATACCCTCGCCAACCACCTAGAACACAACCTCATCCACCCCTATTGTCTTGCATATACCAGTAGCTACACAACCACCTCCCGTGTCGCTGACCCCTACCCCTTTTCAAAGCATTTTCCTTTCTATTCCATAGTCCTTAGCCCCCATAGCTACTAGGGTTACCACAACCCTTCCACCTCCATATACGTACTACCAGTAGCCTCCCATTTCATCTATCATTCATTCTAGGTACGTACCCCCTATCTCACTCCCTCCTTCTCAGTCTACCTATACGGCAGCACCATATACTGGAATGCCACCCCCATCATATGCCCAACACCAACCCTCTTACGCTACAGGAGGCACCCAGCCATCACAACCTACCAATGACCTAATCAAATTAATGATGGACAAGATGTAGACATTGGAGGCATCAGTTTCTAGCTCCTCCAACACTCTCACCTACGATGAGATTTGTAATGAGCCTATCCACCCATCCATTCCTATCCGTCCATACCCCATGCATTGGGAAATGCCTAAATTCAACCATTTCAATAGCAAGGAAGACCCACAACAACATTTGTGGTCTTTCAAACATGGGTGCTACCTAATCACCCATGATGATGCTTTTCTCTTGAGGACCTTTCCCATGTCTTTGACTAGACCTGCGTTAGATTGGTATAGTGGGTTACCTAGACACTCTATATTTTCATTTAATCAGGTAGCCCAAGCCTTCTTGGATCACTTCTCCATCAATATCATTAAGAAGGTTACCATGACTGACCTATACTCCATGCTGTCAGTATGATGATGAATCTATCATAGATTTTGTTGCTCACTGGCGTAGCCTGATCAATCAACTCACATTCCAACTACCGTAAACCAAACTCATCGAGCTCTTCACGTGGGCTTGTGCTAGACATATCTCGCCGACCCTACAAGTCCAAACTTTCTGAACCTTCGACGAAGCATTCACCATGGCACGAAAGCTAGAGATTCGGGCCATCAAAGAGAAGAAAATCCAATTACGCAATAAATTCGGCATTCAAGTCGAATGATACCTCTTCTTCTTCCAAAACCATAGAATAATTATTCAAAGGCCAAGGGGACCACTAACGCAGTGGTACTCAAGGCTGACCCAGCTCATCCGTCAAATTAGGCTAGCCCCTCATCTAATCTCTCACCCATTCAGACTTTTCAATTCAGACAGGAACAATGGAAATACACCCCAATTGGGGAGCCTTATTCTTCTATCTTAGAAAAGCTCATTAAAGTTGGGGCCATCACCCTTCCTCCTATAAAACCACACACTAGTTTTGACCCTTCTCGCCCCACACCTGCATGGTATAAAGAACATGACTTTTGTAACTATCATCGAGTAAAGGGTCATAGTGACGGCAATTGCATCACTTTCAAAAAAATTGTCCAGGAAATGCTTGAGAAAGGTGAGTTAACCATGGATAATCCTAACGCACCTAGCCAATCAAAACCTACACATCTTTAAGAAACCCTTTCCTAATCATGCCCCTTCTTTCTGATCAAACCGGTGAGACCTCAACTCATGATAGCCATACCCGCGAGGTCCATGCTATTTTCAGTGATGCACTCGTTGCTTCCGAATTACCTCATATTCCCTCCATAGAGGAAATTCTATCCCGAAGTCCTCCACCTACACCTCCATCCAACTCACCTATTCCTCCACCTATAGAGAAACACCTTTCACCTCCTTCATCACCCGTGGAGGAGACTTTTGCTAATATCGATACTATTTCACCTTTGGCTTCTCCACCTAGAGAGTCGTCACCCATAGTACTTCTTCAGTCCATGGAGGATGCTTGTTTATCTACTCCACCCACAGAGGAGCACCCATCATCTCCTCCACCTAAAAAGGAGCACCCATTTTCTCCTCCACCTATCAAGGACACAATAGAGATACCTTTACCTCTAGGTGACCATTCTCCATCAGCTACTCAAGATCCTGCAGACCTAATTTTGGCTCTCTTACCCACGGAGGTCTGAAGCTAGTGAATTCCCTATCTCTAAGACACATTTTATGGGAATCACCATTAAGTCCTCATCAACCTCACCTACAACACATGTCATTCTCATGTTTAGCTGATCGCCTAGATTATGTGGATAGAGCCTTACTGTGGGGGCATCTTCTACTTCCTACCTCAACGAAAATGTAGATGTCACTTGCTGACACTTCCACTATCTACCCAAAGATATTTCAACCAATCAAACCAAACACAACCACCTCTATCACAACTTCTTCCATGACACCTATCACAGCTCAACATACACCCTCACCCATAACCCAACATACATCTAAATCCAAACTCACACCTACATCATCATCCTCACCTAAACCTATTACTACCTTAGGGTTCACCCCAAACACTAGCCTTACTCATCCACTTTTCAAACTAGATTTAGCTACATCCTCCACAGTCAACACCCAACCTACTCTGACACCCAAAAAGAAGAACCAAACTCCATAGAACTCACACCCTCGGCTGCGCCAATCACACCTGCATCACCTTCACCCTTTTCACCCATCTTAGGACCTCAACCTTCCAACATGGTTAAGAAACCTCCACCTGTCAATAAACCAAAAAAACAATAGACCATTCCTTCCTCACAGACCTCTAACATACCCAGACGCCTGATTTGACTTACACTCACAACTGCAACATCTTTACCACCCATACCTCTAATACCCTCAACAACTTCTTTGCTACCCACTACACTTTAGTCTCTATCCCTTACACCCCTTACACGACCGCGTCATCTACCTTCACAGCACTGTCCGTTATCCCCATGGGTAACTCACCCTCTTCCCCCATCTACTTTTCCCTCTAGATCTCGTGCACCCAGTATCACCTTTACCCAAGAAGGTGTAACCTAAAGACAAAAATCCACTACCCTCCAATAAGATAATCAAAATAACCATACACCCTCATGCCCGTTCATCTACCATACCCCTACCTAAGCAAACACGACCAACACCCAAGACCATGCTAGCACCCAAAACCATAGCTCGACCCACTCCCCCTCCTGCAAAGACCGTTCCTCAACAATCAGCCGCACCTACACCCAAACCCACTTTCACTTCCCATTACGACCCACTAGTAGGGTCCTATGCCAAAATCTTAACCAACCTCCTTGAGACTTTTGTCATCACATTACCACCACTCAGACCTTATGACCCCCTCAAACCCAAGCCAAAAGGGTTTGATGACACTAAAATTTGTGCCTACCATCATGTGCCAGGGCACGATGTGGAGAACTGCAAGGCTTTGAAAACTGTCCTTATCCAGTTATGTCCTCCTGAAGCAAACTTTGATGATGAAAACCTTCTCGATGAGGACCTCATTTCACCAACGCCCATTCCCACAGTCCTTCCCTCACTGCCTACTCAACAACCATGACCTCCACCCCCACAGCTCCTAGAACCACCCCTGAGATTCAAAATTAACATGGTTCGCATCAGGGAACTTGCCACACCATTACATAAATGTCGTTGCGCCTAACTCACTTCACAAGGCTTTTCTCCCCCGATAGGATTTTTGCCTGTCATGTCATTATACCACTCATCCTACACCTTCTCCATTTGCCAGTTCCCCTCAGGATCAACCTAGAAATAGCTTCCTAACCTAGCTAAAAATGAGAAATGTGCACCATCATGATGAAGAAATGAGCAAGTCCTACCCTTAACATTAATAACTTTGAAATAATCAAAACATAATGTAAATTAATGAACTCTATTCTCCTTAATTGCCTAATTTAACATTAAAATGAACCTAAGTAGTCCAATGGCAATCAAATTATATTTGCTTGCTTTGATCCTTCAATGGATGCTTGGGTGTGAGGCTTAGCTCTTCAAGAATGGAGGATGGAGGGCTCAAGAATGACAAAAGGCTATTAGTATGAAACTATGTGCTTTCTTTTGTCTCTTGAGAGATTTAGGTGTAGGTGTAGAAGTAGAGGGAGGGTTGTTTATATAGCCCAAAGGATAAAGGATTCAACACATCCTCATGAATGTGGGACTAATGGAGATGTAGAGTTAGTTATGGATAAGGGGGGTTTAGATGGGGTTGAGTTAACTTTAGCATGGTTTAGTTTGTTCTCTAGTGGCTCATGTGGATAAAGGGGGTGTATTAATTAATCAAGATGATTAATTAATACACGTGCAAGCTTTTATAAGCTTGTAGATGGATATTAGTGTTATTTGGACCATTATGAGGGAATTAAACCAATTAAATAGTGATTTATTGATTTAATGAGAAGGGAGGCTAATTAATTAATAATAATTAATTAGACTAGATAGAAGGTGTTGATTAACGAAGGGTCGTTAATTAGGGTATGTGTTGGATAGGTGACTTAATTAATTAGCGTAATGTAATCAATTAACGACAATGGAAGAGAAGATGAGCGCTATTGACAATATGTCGTCAATTTGTGGGAAAGGAGATAATTAGCACAATTTAAGTATTTAAATTGCTCGGGTGTAATTATAGGTGTCTACATTTGCCCCTCTTTGGGGTGGCGTAAGTGATGCCACTTCAAAGATAGTAGATGGAAGAAAATTTTGAAGGGATAGAAGAAAAATTAGTAGGAGGGAGAGATGCCCCCTCGAGTGTTGATGGGGTGATGAAAGAAGCCGATCGACGATCGAAAAAAGGTGAGAGATAGATAGAAGAATGGGGAAGAGGTAGGATGCCCCGGTGAGAGAGAAAATTAGGGGTGAAAGGGAAGTGGTGTAGAAGAAATATGGAGGAGGGGAGGGAAGAGCTTAGCCTCTAGCCACTGTTTATTGGAACAATTTGGATGTCATCATATTGCCATAGGAACTACATCATCGGTCCTTATGAAAAATATAAGCATACGACAAAGGTAGAATGACATGAAAAGCCATACTATGAACAATTGTCCATTGCTGAAAATACCAACTCCATGCAACATACAATAATGCAATGCAATACGAGAAGGAAACAAGCTCATTTAACAGGGAAAACAAGTACGAACGCACATATCCAACCCAACAACGGTCAAGACAGTTGTACAAATGTTTTGTTATCAGTGCTGAAGAGATCCACAAGTTTGTGATTGATGACAAGGGTTAAAAATGATGCCCTGAGCAAGGATACATGCAAGGGGAAATGACAATGGACATGGGGTCCATGAAAAGTGTTTGTGCGCAACGAAACAACACCAGGCAACAAAAGTGCCCCAGAGTACAGACGAAGCAAGCAAGCTAGCTTTGTGAATGGTTGTGAATCTGGTGATCCACGAGTCATATTAATCGGGGAAGATGTGAAACAAACCAATAGGATATGGAGAAAATACCATGCGTAAGACACAAGTTTCAGCGTAATAAGCAAGTTACCATTTTTGTAGGGTTTTTTACTTTTTAGGATTTTTTTGAAAAATTTTGCCCTGTTTTTGGATTTTTGATATATATATTGTTTTTATTGTTTTTACTTTCCAAACCGTGGTGAATAGTAGAAGAAAGTAGAAGAAGAAAGTGAAGGGCCTAGGGGCAACAGAAAGTGCCCTAGGTGGAAGAAAGAGGAAAACAAGTAACAAATAATGTCCTTGTTTAGTGGAAAAATTAAGAAAAAATAATTATTTGAAAAATAATTATTTACGAGAGTGTGGAGAAGAATAAAAATTGCCAGGGAGCAATAAAATTGTCTGAGGGAGAAGAAAGGGGTATCAGACAGCAAAAAATGCCCCAATACGGTGAAAAATAAGAGAAAAATAATTATTTAATAAAAATAATTATTCCACAGTGAACAGAGGAGAAAATGACGATCGAAACGGGCCTCCCGGCCCTCCTGACGGTGAAAAACAGGTTAATATACCCCACCAGGGGGGTAAAAACATCGCGACCAATTCATTTTAACTGAGCAGTTTAGAAAATTTACTGTGAGGCTCTGACACTGAGGAGAACCATGGTGATCACACGAGACCGATTGAGGCATGCAGATGCAGTCTGGGGGTACCAGCGGCATGCAGACGATGGCCCCTTTGTGAGTATCAAAACCTTGCTCATTATTTTTGTCATTAATGCATTAAATTTAGCTTTAGCCCTAGGAAGTCACGTTGGCGTGCCTGCATGTGCAGGCGCAGGCGTGGGATAGGGGGCGCAGGTGCCCTTTTGGGGGCGCAGGCATCTTTTTGGGGGTGCATGCACCAAAACATATACACGCACATGCGCTGACACAAACAACACACACCCACGTGCACACGCACACACAAGCACATGTGCGCGCACGTGCACACATGGGAAATGGGGTGCACACGTGAAAAGCATGGTGCAGGCATGAAGAGGGTGGGCACACACATGGGAGCATACGCGTGCAAGCGCAAGCACCCAATGTGTGGCGCACATGCCAAAAAGGGTGCACATGTGCCCGAAAGAGGGGCAAGTGCACACATGAAAGCATGTGTGGTGCACATGCCAAAAAGGGTGCGCAGGCACCTGAAAGAGGGCGCACGTGCCAGAAGACACATGTGTGCAAGTGCAGGTGCCAGAAATGTGGTGCACACATCCAAAAGGGTGCACAGGCCCTAGACAGGTGGAAAAAAGATAGGAAAGTGTCAAAAACATGACACTTAGAAGAATTTTTAGGATTTTTGGGTTAACCCTAAAAGAGGAGATAGATTTTTAGAAGAAATGCTAGGAACTGATTAGCGGCGTGTTATTTTGCAGAGATGACTACCAGTTTTACAGACGCGGGAGTGACATACCCAGATTGCAGAGCTAGAGGGTAGTATGCACGGTGTGACCGGCGAGCCATGGTGATACTTCTTGAGGTGGTAGGGCTAGGCCCCGTGTCTCGGATGCCTTCTATCGTACTGGATCACGGCCTTTTGACTGCGCTAGCCGAGCGATGGCATAGCGAGAGTCAGTGTTTCAGACTGCCTACAGGAGAGATGACTGTCACTATTGAGGACGTATGGTAGATTCTTCATGTGCCGATGATGGGCACCTTGATCGAGTACAACTCTGATGCAGGGCTGATTAGAGCAGCTTGCAGTGCCCTGTTTGGTGTTGATGATATACCACATGACGGGATGACTATAGCATTGCATGAGTGCATCTCTGACCCCACATTGCATCGGGGGCCTCTCTACATCATGGCTCTTATCAGTGGGTTCCTACTCACTGATAAGACAGGGACCTCGTTCCCGAGAGGATTACTACCTTTGGTTCATGGCATCTATAGTGGTGAGAGATATTGCTGGGGGCAGTGCATACTGGCCCACCTATACTGGGATTTACACTTGATTACATACCATGGTCAGAAGACCGTGGGTCCAGCCTCATTATTACAGATATGGTCATGGGATCATATTGCGATCGGATGCCCTGTGGGCCCATTTCGTGTCTGAGATCTTGAGGAGCCATCATATATGGCATGGGTAGCAGCTGGTGGGGATGTACGTGGCCATCTTGGCAGCCTATTCAGATATAGGTGAGAGTTTGATGAGCTGGTAGAGATAGATGTCATCTGGTGGCCATACAGGCATTTCCAGTGGCCAGAGGATGCCACAGAGCTCAGCGTGTGCCTGGTGGAGCACTTTCTCATTGGCAGCCACAGTTACATCATGGAGTTGTATCGAGTAGACAGGTGCCAGCGGCAGCTTGGCAGGGTACAGGGGGTCCCCCAGCCAGATATCTGGCATGCACGTAGGGATTCAGAGAGGCAGACCATGGGGCCTCGTATACTGGTGGCCCGAGCTAGGGTGAGTTTCACACAGGTGGTCCCACAGGTATGGGACCCAGTACGACAGGTGAGAGATCCAGGGACCACAACTGACTATGCAGCTTGGTATGCTACAGTATTACCCCGGTGTCTCACCATTCCAGAGGAGGCTTGGGTAGCAGGCATTCACCCACCTGTAGAGATATGGCATGGTGCAGAGTGCAGGGTGAGGGTAGTGGCACAGGGGCCAGACCCAGAGGATCCTTTTGATGGTATCCCACATGATGGGTAGGGTGCCTCACAGGCACAGGGACCGAGGCCGTAGGGCCCAGTACAGGCAGCAGTGCAGCCACCCAGAGGTAGGGTCTTAGAGCAGGGACAGTCATCTAGAGCACCTCAGGGACCAGTCCCTGAGGCACACACAGCCTCCCAGCCAGTGGCACAGATAGCCACAGTACAGGTGCAGTTACAACAGGTCATAGCTGAGAGAGACGTGGCCAGAGCAGAGAGAGATGAGGCTCGAGGCTGGTGTGTGACTGCCGTAGCAGAGAGTGATGAGGCCCGAGCTCACATTGTTACCTTACTTTCAGAGTGGGATCAGGCTCGGGCCCAGGCTGGCCCAGGAGATGATAGAGTAGCATGGCGGAGCCAGATCTGGGAGACAGTGGCACAGGGGGCTCAGATATTGAGCCTTCTTCATCAGTCCCAGTCACAGGTGTGGATGGTTGTTGCACAGAGAGACCATGTATACACACGATCACAGGCACTACTAGCACAGAGGGACCAGGCCCGTGCCGAGCTGTAGACTATGACTACAGAGAGAGACCGAGAGGCTGCTTCCTCTAGACAGGCTGAGGTAGACTTGGGCTGAGTGATAGGTGAGTGAGATACTACCCTTCAGGTAGCGCTCACCTCCGGAGATGCCGACCTGATACGTGATGCCACTAGGCTTGGTGGTGAGGCCCTATTTTACAGGACTACTTATTACAGAGTGGTTCCTCCAGAGCAGTGAGTAGCACTGCCACAGCTGTCAGGGTCGAGTGCATCAGGCTCTCGATCATGGAGATCAGGCCATTCAACCAGATCAGTGAGACAACCCCTACCAGAGCAGCCGGTCAGACCAGTGCCATCCCAGCCTCTAGTGTTCTGTCGACCAGAGGACAGATCTGGGAGCCCCGGTGAGGGTGAGAGCTGTGGTTGAGATCCACATTTTTTGTTGTACAGATTCTTTATATGTATGCCTCTTATGAAGGCTGATTTTGATGTACAACCTTGTATACATGTATTTTGATGATGCCTCATGATGAAGGCTTGATTCTTTCTGATACATGCCCCTTTTTTATGGCATTGTGTATCGATGATGTATTATATTGAGTACCGATCTGGACATTATATGTATGTGTACAGACATTTTTGATGTAGCATCTTTGTACGCCTCAGCTGAAGGCATTTTTGATATAGAGCACTGATTTGTATCCATTTTTGATATAGATGTATATTGACACACATGTATATATATGAGGATTACTTTGTTTTGGCTCAGATACACATGGTTATGAGATGATGTACTTTATTGTTTTTGTGTCCTGATGCATGTGACATGAGTGGGATAATTTTATGATGTGAAATACCCTTTTCAGAAATTACTTTATGTTGATTCTCATTGCGTGCTGTGTTTTTTGATTCAGCACTTATGGATGCGTTGTGTCACAAGTGGGCATATTCTATGATGTGAAATACCCTTTTCCAGAAATTACTCTATATTGATTCTCATTGCATGTATTTGCGTGATTCAGCACTTATGGATGTGTTATGATGTTATCTGATTTTGTACTTTGTATGTATCTGATTTTGATGTTTGATGTATACATGTGCTGTGGATGTTAGATGATAGATCCTTAGATGATATCAAATGCATTTCTCATGTGTTATTGTAGATGTATATGGATGGGATGATATGATGATATTGGTGTGGGGGGGGATAGATTTTTGATCATGCGCAACCCCTCTTGCCCCCATTGATGATACGATATGTGATGATTAGCTTAGCATACATGCATGATGTAAAACTTAGCATTTTGTTTATATATGATGTATAGATGATGTTAGATGTGATGATAATGATGGTAATGTGATGTGAATGATAACAAAATAGAGCACATGCAATAAACACAACCAAATGCTAACAAAGAACACCAGGAAATAATGCAATACACCATGATTCACCATGCTTTATTAACATGTAACAAACACAACCAAATGCTTAAGAAAGAACATAATGAATTAACACATTACATCATGATTTCCCAAGATTCACTAGCATGCAAAAACATACCGCAATATGCACAAGCAAGAATAAATCTAATCTAAGCAAGAAAAGATGAATCCTAACAAAGTATGCCCAAGCAACAAACAACCCAAAAAGCAAGAAACACAAAAATAACTATACAAGCAACAAGCAAAGCAGGAAACAAGACAATGCAAGTAACTAGTTTTTTGTAAGATTTGTTTTTATGTACCAATTTTCTATTGTTTTTGGTTTTTGCGAAACAATTTTCTATTTTTTTTGTTTTTGTGAAACAAATTTCTGTTTTTTGTTTTTGCGAAACAATTTTCTATTGTTTTTGTGTTTTCTAATGGTTTTCCAAAGCTATGTGCAGGTAACCAAGAAAGCGTGGATGCCCCCAGCGTTAGATGGGGAATATACAAGGGCAGAAGCCACATGTTTATGAACAAGAAGGTGAAGTCGTTGAATTTCCCCCAGCGTAAGATGGGAAATAGTGAAAGACCATACCCCTCACAGATGAATAAAAGAAGGCAAAGCCGGATCAAGGCTTGACAAGATGGGGCGCACAGGAAATCTCGAAGGCAGAACCAGGTCTAGGCCAAAGAAAACTACCCTCCTGATACAAAATGCTTGTGAACAACGAATCCTCCTGAGGTGCCGGAAACTGGTTTTCACCCAAGGACTTGTCCAAAGTGCCACAATTGCGTGGTTTTCACTAGTGGATGACCTGTTTTCTCTTTTTCTTTTTTTTTTTTTTTTTTTGATTTTTTTTTTTTTTTTTTTTTTTAACTTCCTTGTGCCATGTTTAAGCATAGAACCACTTAAGATGCATGGCGTTCATGGGCTCCCAGAGCTCATCACCATTGGGGTGAGCCAGTTTGTATGCCCCTGTGCCATACTTGGTGACTATAACATAGGGTCCCAACCAATGTGGTTCGAACTTCCCTTTCTTTTCTCGCTCTGCTCTGGTGTTGAACTGGTTCTCCTTCATGACTAAATCACCAACCTCAAACTGATGAGGGATGATTCTCTTGTTGTAGTTTCTGGAGACTCTGTGTTGATACACTTTCAGGTGATTAAGAGCGTGAATGCGCCTCTCATCCAGGATCTCTAACTCAGCCAGTCTTGCCACTCGATAATCTTCATCCTTATCCAGATAGTCCTGAAGAGAAATTCTCAGGGATGGAAGTTCGATCTCTAAAGGGATGATAGATTCTGTCCCGAACACTAGGGAATATGGTGTCGCACCCGTAGGAGTGTGAATGGATGTTTGGTAAGCCCAAAGGGCTGGATGGATTTGTAGGTGCCAGTTTCGACCTGTTTTGCTGACCATCTTCTCCATTATCCTTACCAAAGTCTTGTTTGTTGCCTCAGCTTGTCCATTACCCTGAGGGTAATATGGCGTGGACCATTTTAACCTGATTTGGAACCGTTGGCAAAGACCTTTCACAGTTTTGTTCTTAAATGACTTCCCATTATCTGTAACAATGGCTGCAGGAATACCATATCGACAAATAATGTGATTCATGATAAATTTAGAAATCTGGGCTCCTGTGACATAGGTTAAAGGGACAGCCTCCACCCATTTTGTAAAGTATTCTGTAGCTGTGATGATATGTGTATGACCATTAGATGAGGTAGGAGTAAGTTTTCCTATTAAATCAAGTCCCCACTTGGAGAATGGCCATGGGGTAGTGATAGGTTGCAATGGTTGTGACGGAGCATGGATGAAATTTCCATACTTTTGGCAAAGTACACATTTTCTAACATAATTGCAACAATCAGTTTCCATGGTAGGCCAATAGTAACCTACTCTTAACAATTTATTAGCCAAGACCATTCCATTTGTATGTGCTCCGCACACCCCTTCGTGCACTTCTTTGATTGCCTGGATTGACTCCGTCACATCCAGACAACGTAATAGATTCCCATCGTAGCCATGATGATAAAGTGTACCTCCTAAAAGGGTGTAATGGGCTATCTGGTGAATCAGGATTTATTTTTCAGAATGGGAGATATCGGGAGGGAATGTGTTGTCCTTAAGATAGGTAAAAATGGGTTCGTACCATGGGGAATTGGGACCAACAACCTCACAAGCCAGGAAAGATTCTGGCATGTCATACGCGGGCTGGCATAGATTTTCTACAAAGAATGGCATATCATTATTCCCTGGTGGAATACGAAGCATAGACCCCACCATTGCCATGGCATCCACCGATCTATTTTGTGCTCTTGGGATTTTCTCAAAGGTAATGTGCACAAAATACTCCTTTAGAGTTTCCACTAACTTTTTGTAAGGTATGAGCTTGTCATCCTTAACCTTATATTCATCATTAACCTTGTTTGATGATTAACTGTGAATCACCTACAACCTTGACATGATGAACATTCCACTTGATGGCTAGCTTCATCCCTGCAATGAGTGCCTCATATTCTGCAATGTTGTTTGTGCAAGGGAAGCCCAGGTGAAAAGCCTGTGGTATAGGATCGCCAGAAGGAGTAATAAGGACCACTCCTGCACCTGAACCATGAAACGTAAAGGATCCATCAAAATGTATCTGCCATATGATAGATTCTTCAATGTAGAGCAAGGAGGCATCTGGCAGATCCAGATTCAAAGGTTCTGTGCTTTGCAAAGGTGCTTCCGCTAGCTGGTCTGCAAGTACTTGTCCTTTAACCAATTTTTGATGGACAAATTCTATGTCAAACTCACTGAGTAGAATGATCCAATTAGCCATTCTACCTGTGAGGGTGGGTTTGGACAATAAATACTTGAGTGGGTCAACCTTGGATATTAGCTTGGTCTTAGTATTCAACAGGTAATGGTGAAGTTTTTGAAAAGTAAAAACAACGGCCAAGCAAGCCTTTTCAATTTGAGGATAATTGAGCTCATAGGCGATGAGGGTGTGACTCAGATAGTACACCACTTTCTCCTTATGACCAAGGTCATATTGGGTGAGCAGCGCACCAATAGCAAATTGTGTAGTGGAAATATAGAGCAAGAGTGGTTCCCCAGGAGTGGGAGGCATGAGGACAGGTGGATTAGCCAAGTACTGTTTAAGCAAAGCAAAGGCTTGTTGTTGCTCAGGTCCCCAGATGAAAGTGACGTCCTTTTTAAGCAAATGGGTGAATGAGTGACATTTATCTGCAAGCTGGGAGATGAAGTGGTGAATGGCTTGAATTTTCCCCTGTAAGCTGCGCAGTTGCTTGATATTCTCAGGTGGAGGCATTTCAGTGATAGCAGACACTTTAGCAGGGTCTACCTCAATACCTCATCTTGACACAATGAAGCCCAATAGTTTCCCTGATAGCACACCGAAGACACACTTCTTTGGATTCAGCCTGACTTTGTATTCACGCAGGCATTCAAAGATACGCCGCAAAATGACAGGATGATCCTCTCTTGTTTTGGACTTTCCCAGGATGTCATCTACGTAGTCCTCCATGATATCATGAATCATATCATGAAAAATCACTGTCATGGCCCACTGGTAGGTAGCTCCTACATTTTTAAGGCCAAATGACATCACCTAATAGCAGAAGGTGCCCCAAGGAGTCGTAAAAGTTGTTTTGTGTTGGTCTTCTTCAGCGATCTTGATTTGATTATAACCCGAAAATCCATCCATGAGTGATAGCATTTCGTACCCTGCTGTTGAGTCAACAATCATGTCAATGTTGGGCAGTGGAAAATCATCTTTAGGGAAAGCTTTATTGATGTCCCTAAAATCCGTGTAGATTCGGATACCGATAGGTTTTTTCTAGACAGGAACAATGTTCGATATCCATTCAGAATAATCAATTGGCCTGATGAATCCTGCTGCAAGCAATCTTTCCAACTCTTCTTTAACCAACAGGGCCACTCTTGGGTGCATCTTTCAGAGCTTCTATTTGATAGGCTTGGCATCTGCGTGCATGACTAGGTTGTGCATGACCAAAGTTGGATCTAAGCCGGGCATGTCTTTGTAAGACCATGCGAACACATCAATAAACTCTCGCAGCAGCATAGTGAATGTATTTTGTTCTCTAGCCGAGAGTGATGCTCCCAATTTTACTATCTTGGGATCTTCTTCTGTACCAATATTGACATCAATGGTTTCTTCGACTAGCAATTTTTATAAGTCCTCCATACGCGTAGGATCAGGAGGTAGGTTGAGATCTTCATCCAAGGATGTCTCCATGAGATTTTCATCCTTGGCGTGGTCACTTTGTTTGTCCTTTGATTTTCTTATTTGTTTGTCAACCAATGCCTCAAAGAGGTTTTCACTGTGTGACTCGGACTTCGATTTTTTCCGAGGCTTTTCTTTAGAACTTTTTCCCTCACTTTTCTTTAAGTTTTACTGACCATGAAGTTTAGCCTCCTCGCCGAAGTAGGCGCAGGTATCTAAGTCGATAAAGAAACCTTTCTTGTGATCTCCAATGGGAATTGTATCCCTTATGCCCATGAATTCTGTGATAGCCTCATCATTCTCGAATAAATCTAGTGGCATGTGACGTTGTTGGTCCCATTCAACAAGGGAAGGGTATACAAGGTCAAGGGTTGGTTCTGTGGGGGTTATGGTTAGGACAACGTTGTTCATGAAAAGGTTTGTGGAGGCCAGATCCTCATATTGGCTACAATGGGAATCTGTATCACTGTCTAGATAGTCAGAGCTATCCTCATGCTCAGAACAAGTAGCATCTTGATCATTGGGGTGTGCTCCATAAGGGTAAATCCCAATGCCGTATCTTTCTATTTTGAAATGTGGAAGAGGGACTGGTTCTCTTTGTCCTTATTCATTCCTCCCACATCCTAGGCCTTTGTAGCCCATGGAGTACATCATTTTACTAGATTTTTCATATTCAGGGTTCGATAACAGGATGGCTGAGTATCCTCAGGAACCCAAGTTATAGGTGGATCAAGTAAATTTTCCTCAGCTAACAAGCCTCCAGGTAGGAATGACCCAATAGTGTGTTCCTCTCTAGGTCTTCTGAAGTGGTAGTTGGGTCGACCTCTAGTCTTGGGTGACAATGAGAGGTCTGAAACCAAGAGCGCTTGTTGTACATTATACTCCCCGCAGCCATATTCAAGGATTTTCATCTCCCATGAATCAAATGGAGATGTTGAAGTAGACGCCCCATGAGCGCAAGAACTAAGAGAATCTGAATCCACCCGGGATTCCATGGCCTCAGACTGGAGAGGGACAACTATATCTGTGGAGGGACATGCATATGTACCCTTTCGTGCAAAGCTATTGAGAGCTCTACAATGAGCAAAGGGCTTTGAATCTCCTTGTATTGTAACCGTATGTCCCTCATGCTTCAACTTAATGCATTGATGAAATGTTGATGGCACGGCCTGCATGGCATGAATCCATGGTCGGCCTAGAAGCATGTTATATGGAAGTTCCAAGTCTAGGACATGAAACTTTGTCTGATGGCAAGTGGGACCCACCTCCATGGGCAGCGTGATGGTGCCTGCTGATTCCCTTTCCGCGTTGTCGTATGCGGTGATAGTGATAATATGGGACTCAAGATCTTCCTCTGTATGTCCCAACTGTTTGACCAACTTAAGCGTGCAAATGTTCAACCCAGATCTGTTATCCACAAGCACCCATTTGATTTTCCTGTGGGTGACAACAACCTCAATGTATAAGGGAAGATTATGTGTTGGATTCTCAGTAGGGATCTCCCTATGGTTGAAAGTGAGATGTTCACTTGGTGCGATGTTTGCCACCATGGCTTGAAGGTGTGCAGGATCGACTTCTAAAGGCACTCCCGACCCCTGAAGAGTTTGGTACAGAATGTCTTTATGCACATTGGATATCTTGAGAAGATCTAAGATCGAAATCTTAGCAGATGTCTTTTCAAGTTGTTCTAAAAGGTTATATTTACCGGTTTGTGGGGTCGACGGAGAAGGTTCAGAATCACGAGGTGGGCATGCCTTGTTACCGCAGTGCAGTCCTTTCCCTTGATCCAGATGGTATTGACATGGTCAGCAGGAGAGTGAATACATCCAATAAGTGAATCATAATGATTGTTGTCTCTTTTGGTGTACAAGTAATTCATGGCTTTATAAGTTTGGGATGACTCTCCCTGATCCGGCTTTGACTTTTCTGACTTATCATGCTTGGGGAATGGTTCTTTATATATCCCCATTTTCTCGTTAGGTGTTTGTGTTTTTCCAGGGTTATCCACCTCTATCTCCCCATTGTCAATGAGGTCCTGAATATAATGATGAAGCCACAGACATTTGTCTGTCTTATGTCCTTTGACGTGATGCATTTCACAATATTCATGCTCCTTGTACCATGAAGGTTTTGGAGCGTTGTCGTCAAATGGTTGCGTTGTAGGATAGGTCATCATGTGGGCCGCATCCAATTGTTTTAGTATGACTGACAAAGGTTCATTGAGAGAGGTGAATGTTCTTCACTTTGGTGGTGGTTGAATTGGGCCCTTGGTCAGTTTAAAAGGTTGACCAGTTTGGACCATTTGAACATGTTTGGAATCAGTGATTCCGTCTCCCACCACATTTTTGTTTTTGTTAAAGATCTTCGGCTTTTCCATGGGTTTGACATTTTGGTTGTCTCTAGATTGGGTTTTGAGGGTGCCTTTGGCAATGAGAGATTTTTCTATCTAAACCCCTTTCTCGATAACCTCCTCAAAAGTGTGAACACAATGCATTTGGAGGTGGAAAGCTATATCCGGGTTGAGATTGGGAGCGAAAATACTAACCAGCTACTTTTCAGGGAAAGCACAAGGGAAGCGACTAGCTATCCCTCTCCATCATTGGAGGAAGCTGGCAAAAGTCTCATTAGGGCATTGCTTGGCACCACATAAGTCTACCATGGTGACATCACTCTCTATGTTATACGAGAAGTGACGCATGAATCTTTCTGCCAATTCTGGCCAGGTGAAAATTGATCCTCGTGGTAAGCGTGTAAACCACTCCAAGGCTTGACCTCCGAGACTCTTGGGAAAAAGTATGATGAGGTAATTGTCACTATAAGACACCTCTTGACATGCCATGTAGAAATATTTAACATGATCCCGTGGATCTCCTTTCCCTTTATATTTGTCAAACTTTGGCATATCAAATTTCTTTGGAAAGGGTTGAAGGGTCATTGTCTTGTCAAAAGGATAGGGGCATAATTCTTCATATTGATATTTCCTAATGCTCCCTATATCGCTCTCTTGTAAGCTCGCGAGCGTCACTTTCATAGACTGCACCTCTTGTGTGAGCAATTGTTCTCTAGTGGGAGAAGCAGGGATGTATACACGATGATACCCTGTGTCTTCTTCTCCTTGGTTTTCTTGATGGAGTTCATTGATCTTAACCTTAGGCCTCAACTTTTGAACGTTCTTGTTTGCGTCTTTCTGTACATGGGAAGTAAGCAAAGCTAGTTGTCGGCTTAGGTTACTGATTTGTTGTTGGATTGTGGCTTGGTTTGTGGCTTCTTCTTCTAAAGGTTCCTCCTCCTCATATTGTGGAGGTTCTTCACCCTGTCTCATGTTCTATCTTGTTTCTTCGTGGCACTTTGATAAAGGGTATTCTATGCCCTACCACTTTATCATTTCATGCATAAGAAGTGGAAGCATGTCTGTGTGTTAAAATATCTTCCATATTGATAAGGAGATGTTCTTCCTCAGTAGCGTCATTTGCAGGTAGTATTGTTTCATTCTCGGTGGGAAATTTGGCCCCTAATTCTATGACCCGTGCCAACACTCTATCTTTGTTTCTAAGAAGAAATTTGTCTAGTAGAGTGGGGTCGAAATCAAAGTCTGCATGTGGTGATTCTAATTCATTTCCACTATGATCGACCATCTCTTCTGTTTCTTTTTCTGCAGAAAACAGTGGTCCTAGGTCATGTCCAATGAAGGGGTTTGACCCTTGTCTATTAGAGGTTTCCCAAGCTTGCGCTTGTTGTTCCTCGTATGTCTGTTTCTTTAATCCTAGACGTGTTTTAGGAGCCATGTTTTCGTGATAGTTTCACTAGGGTAAGTTGTAAATGTGTTCAAAGCTTAGTGACCACCCCTAAGTGAGATGCAAGATGTATTTGTTAAGAGTATGAATAAGTCAACAATGTGAGAATACCAATGTGATAGAGTGATAAATCACCAGTGACACAAGCGTTTGGTATCGAAACCTGTTTAAATGAAGTACCTCCTAGACTACGTTTCAAAAAGTAGTTTCACGTCGCAAGATGATTAACAAGATGTTTTCACTTATGCCAAGTTCAAGGGAATGAACAAAATGTAAGTAAATACAAGAAGTCAATGTGACCTCCCAATCAAGATATACGATGAGCGAGCTCAAACTCGATTAAGACCTATATCTCAAAAAGTGCCAATTACAATTCGTGAATGACACAACAATATCACCAAGATATGTTAACCCACTTTGCGAGAAAGTGAAGTATTGATATCAAGGTGTTATTGATATAACACGCACAAATGGTAACACCTAGAACTCTTTGAAATCGAGGTAATAATAGAACCGAACTAAAAATCTCAAAGTATAGCTAGGAATAGTTAAAAATGTGTGCAGCGTAACCTTACAATATAGATATTTATGTCGAGTTTACAAGAAACAAGACGTAAATATCGAAATTGTAGTGATACGATACAAACAAGCTAACTCTTCTAAGGAAGTCTGCGGTGATGAACCATGCCTAACTACAATGATGATCTTGACATGGGTATCAAGATCACAATGGCTACCAATGACGTGAATACGCCTCCGCACACTTTAGACGTTTAACTTACCCAGCCGCAAACATGGATGGGCGTAAACGGACATAAAAGTGACAGAAACAGTCGATTGGTAACACAAAGGTAGTCACCCTTCTTCTGATCAACAAAGTGTCAAAAGAATGTGAAGGAAGCAAATCAAAAAAAGGATGAAAAATGTTGGCTTCACTTCGGCAGAGTTTCACCTCGCCCTAAGGCAAGTAAAAACTAGGTGAAAGTAACGCGTCACACGTTTCACAATGAAAATATTTCACAACTCAACACTGTTTTAGAATGGTCAAAGTGGGCTCCTGGCCAAAGTATATCTTCTTAGGTGGTTCTCTCATCCTAGGTGCCACAAAGATTATCCACGAGCGGGATGATTTACCCAAAAAGTCGCAATGACTAGTTTGGGAGTATCTCGACTTTTCCCCCTTCAAGCACAGTGGGCAATAAATGCATCCAAATGTGTACTTAAAAGGGTCACGTAGGGACAACTTGTAACTCTATCTCACAAAGGATTTACTAGTCAGATAGGTAGTGCGGAGCACTTCCCATTTCGTCCACAAGGTTCCCTCTTGCGTGGACTACTTTGGGGTTCCTGGAACCACCCCCATTGTTGTAGCTTAAGGCGTTATGCCAAAGGGGTTATGTTCCAGTTGAGTAGAGAGGGACGTACCCTTTTCTGAAACCTGCAATACAGTGTTTTGAATATGTTGTTCGTTTTATCTTTTTTAATTAGATGTTGTTTACTCGAACACCATTTGGCAACCTGTATAACAACTGTATTAGTAGTTTTCTGACTTTTGTTTCGATTCCTCCGTTCTTTGACAAGCGATGGTGTTTTGGTCCTGTATGATGATTTTTAGTAGTTTTCCATCAAAAGAGAAGGCATCATTTCTAATTCTCCAGATCATCCAAGGACGCAAGAGAAGAGCATACGTGATTGTCTTCAAAAATCCAAAAAGATATCAAATGGAAAAACACTTTAATTCAACTATGCCAAATTAACCAATTCCAACTCAAATACTCCTAACAATCTCAAAGCATCAAAAGGACTTAAGAATCATTTCTGATTCCCAAGATCACCCCAAGGGATGTGAGGGAAGAGCATACGTGATCCTTATTCCTATAAGTAAACAATGCAAAATATTACCTAATCAAATACAAACATGTAAAAACAGCCTGCAAAGACAAATATATGATTAGATAAACCTGCAAGAATGTTAGCACATCAACACCTTAATTTCAAAAAATGCAAAAGGACACCTGCGCCCCTTTTTTAGTGCCTGCACGGGTTAGGGCGTATGCGCCACTAAAGGTTGTTTTTCGGCTCACAGTGCACCTGCGCCACCCGAGAGGTGTGTGCGCCATGAAAATAGTATATGCGCCACTAAAATAGTGCCTGTGCCACTCTGTGGAATTTTTGGATTTATCAAGTGCCTGTTCCACCAGAGAGGTGTGTGTGCCACAAAAATAAGTGCATATGCGCTACTCTGAGAAAAACAGAGAAAAATAGACAGAACAACCGCATTACCAGAAAAATGTGTCTGCGCCACTAAAACAACATGTGCGCCCTGGTTAGGGCGTGTGTGCCGATCTGACAGGTTTCAGAATGTAGTGAAGGTACAGTATGAAATGACGTCTGTGCCTGGGTTAGTGCACCTACGCGCTGGTTAGGGTGTGTGTGCCAGGGTTAGTGCGCATGCGCCAGGGGTCGGCAAACAGAGTGACAGGTTTTAACAGTGTGCCTGTGCCACCAGAGAGATGTGTGCGCCATGAAAACCATGCCTGTGCCATGAAAATCATGCCTGTGCCCCTAACAATGTGCCTGCGCCAGACCTGCAACCAAAATATGGCAGCAAACACAAGAAAACTCACAATATCTCAAATTTTGACAAGTTAGCTTAAGAATGGCAATAACCCATTAAAATTATGGCTATGAACATGAAGTTACACATATCAAATGAGCAAAAATTCCAAGAAAATGGACATTAATTACTACATGTGCATATCAAAAGTTAGCCAAAACAATGAAACTTAAACTAAAATGCCATGGGACTAAGTGTCCCACCGGGCGTGCCAAATGTGTGCAAGTATTTCTACAATTTAGCTAAATTTAAAGCAAGAAACTACCACCTAGAAATAGCTTCCTAACCTAGCTAGAAATGAGAAATGTGCACCATCATGATGAAGAAATGAGCAAGTCCTACCCTTAACATTAATAACTTTGAAATGATCAAAACATAATGTAAATTAATGAACTCTATTCTCCTTAATTGCCTAATTTAACATTAAAATGAACCTAAGTAGTCCAATGGCAATCAAATTATATTTGCTTGCTTTGATCCTTCAATGGATGCTTGGGTGTGAGGCTTAGCTCTTCAAGAATGGAGGATGGAGGGCTCAAGAATGACAAAAGGCTATTAGTATGAAACTATGTGCTTTCTTTTGTCTCTTGAGAGATTTAGGTGTAGGTGTAGAAGTAGAGGGAGGGTTGTTTATATAGCCCAAAGGATAAAGGATTCAACACATCCTCATGAATGTGGGACTAATGGAGATGTAGAGTTAGTTATGGATAAGGGGGGTTTAGATGGGGTTGAGTTAACTTTAGGAGGGTTTAGTTTGTCCTCAAGTGGCTCATGTGGATAAAGGGGGTGTATTAATTAATCAAGATGATTAATTAATACATGTGCAAGCTTTTATAAGCTTTTAGATGGATTTTAGTGTGATTTGGACCATTAGGAGGGAATTAAACCAATTAAATAGTGATTTATTGATTTAATGAGAAGGGAGGCTAATTAATTAATAATAATTAATTAGACTAGATAGAAGGTGTTGATTAACGAAGGGTCGTTAATTAGGGTATGTGTTGGATAGGTGACTTAATTAATTAGCGTAATGTAATCAATTAACGACAATGGAAGAGAAGATGAGCGCTATTGACAATATGTCGTCAATTTGTGGGAAAGGAGATAATTAGCACAATTTAAGTATTTAAATTGCTCGGGCGTAATTATAGGTGTCCCAAATAGCCTCAACCTTGGCTTATCAAATGAAGAGATGTACACCACCAAAGGGATGACCCATGAACCACAGCTCTCCTTCATTTTTGTTCACATCGATGATATACGTGTACGACATGTAATGATCGATGGGATCGCTAGCATTCACATATCATTTCCTCCCATGCATTCACTCAAATGCATATCCCCTGACAATTAGCATGCAATAAACATACTTGTCATGTTGCATTCATTCAATGACGCTGGATCACCTCTACACTTGGCACCATTCATCCTCCACATTCGTGTGGGCCCCTACCCATGTTCTAGAGTTATTTTACGTCTTGGAGGTAGAATTTCAATATAACCTATTGCCTTTACGAAAGGTAGACCCTGGATTCATGTCATGGGTTGTGTAACCTTCAAGACTTTGCACCAACTGTAAAGTTTGACCCATGAAGGACACACCTATACATATTCCATGCTGATCCATCACCATTTAAAACTTGCTGTAACATGCTGTTACCAACCTATCAATGACCTGCTTATACCCATTAAGGCATCTACCTCCACGACCCCCACTATCTTCACCCTATCACCTCCATCCAATGTGCAGTCACTACCTCAATCACACATACCTAACTCCATTCCTACCGCTTCCCACAACCTCCATGTAGCCAGTTCCATCGGCCTCCAGAATCTGTTAACTCCACCTACAGCCAACCTCAAAAAAGGACATTGTAGTGATCACTTCTATTCCAACTACCGACATAACTTTTAACTATTGATCCCTTAGAAGGTGTTTTTCAACGCCTCACAAATCTGTAGGGGGTATTGCCTGGATTCATAATAGTGTCAACACATTCCTTAGCTCCACAATAGTAGGGAAACCTATTCAACACACACCCATTATGATTACCCATAGGTGAGAGTTATTCACTTATGGTCCTCCCCACCTTCATACCAAGTTAACCTATGGGGGACTTGATACTACCACTTATTACACCTGAACCAACATCACAAACACCACCATTTTCTACTGACCTCCAATATCTCACTAATCACCACTTTACATACCTTCCTTCACCAATGTGTGGAAAGGTTTTGGTTTTGGATTTTACGAGTTCAACAAAGGCTGCCATACTGTCATTATTCCATGTACTACCCAAACATAACGACCGTAGTGGTATCGGATTTGCCGAACCACATATGTAAGCTCAAGCTAGCATTGAACTCATTGAGGACCAATTCAAGCCCTTCTCCACCCTCTTCACCCACATCCTACCTTCACTCGCCAACAGAGTCGATGGATCCAGAATCCATTCCCTCCTAACTTTTTTTTTCATAAACACCATTTCCTTGGGGCCTCTGACTTATCAACGTGAGGGATGAGGCTCCTTCCTCTCTTCCCTTCCTGTATCCTAAAATGATCGATGACCAATACACCTTCAATTAACATCGTTTTAATGTCAAGGATGATGAATCTATACTCACCTACCTTGGTGCAGAAGACTCATATATTCATTGGTTGTTACCTTCTGAGATACGCAAACCATGTTGAATGAATCAACTAGGTTGCAAGATCAACATTCATACTCAGGACGACCCACACATCTTAAAGATCGGTCAATCTTTAGATGATGCTTGAATAGGAAGCCATCACTTCTTTTCTCAAATGATCATAACCACTTTTTGCTTGGTCTTACGCAAGATATGCCCAGGTATTGACCCCACCATAGTGGTCCACAATATCAGTAACCATTCCCAGATGCCAAACCTGTGAAACAAAAACTGAGGAAAATGCACCCTCACATTGCTCTTCTTGGTCAAAGAAGAACTTCAGTCCTTCTTTCTAGTTTCCTTCATCTTACCCATTGATTATCCTCATTTATGGATTTCTAACATTGTCCTGTCACTAAGGTGACAGGGGGAATTCACATTTGCATGGATTTTCGTGAACTCAACCTAGCTTACCCAAAAGATGACTTCCCTCTACCTGGTATTGACCAACTGGTTGACCTTACCACTGGTCACGAGATGCTATCACTCATGGATGGTTTCTCGGGTTATAACCAAATCTTGCTTGCCCCAGAGGATCAACACAAAACTGCATTCATCACCCCTTGGGGGACCTTCTGCTATCGATTCATGCCTTTTGGCCTTAAAAATGCTAGGTGCCACATATCAGTGGGCTATGACTTATATATTCCATTACATCATGCATCGTATATTGGAAGATTACATGGACGATCTTCTTAGCCAAATCAAAATGCCACTCGAGCACCTGGACCGTCCTAAAAACCATCTTTGACTGCCTCATTAAATATTGTGTTTGCCTTCAACCTAAGAAGTGTGTCTTCAGTTCTCTCAGGAAAGCTCCTGGGATTTATCATTTCCTTACGTGGTATAGAAGTTGACCCTGCTAAAGTCAAGGCTATTCTTGGAAATTCCTCCACCCACTAACCTTAGAAAAATCCGTAGCCTATAAGGTAAGTTGCAGTCTATTCGA
This sequence comes from Taxus chinensis, assembly GCA_019776745.2. Classification (NCBI taxonomy): domain Eukaryota; kingdom Viridiplantae; phylum Streptophyta; class Pinopsida; order Cupressales; family Taxaceae; genus Taxus; species Taxus chinensis. Next base: position 207,010,247 of record CM034157.1, read on the forward strand.
TCATTTCATTTCACAATTTCTGATCGGTGTCAACCATTTCATCATCTTCTCAAGAAGGATGTCTCCTTTAAATGGGATGATGACTACTACAAAGATTTGGAGGCCTTAAAACAATACCTTCTTCAACCACATGTACTCATTCCACCTAAGGATGATCAACCTTTTCTACATATACATTTCAACTACTGATCACTCTTTGGGGGCCATGCTCACTCATCGCGATGAACAACACAGGGAACAAGTAGTTTATTACATAAGCCGTACTCTTTTAGAATATGAAAACCTGATACACACATGCAGAAAAGTTTTGCTTAGCCTTATTTTTCGTTGCCACAAAACTCTGCCATTACCTACTCAACCACAAAACCTATGTTGTGACCAACACTGACCCCTTACACTTCATGTACGCCAAACCTTACCAAAATCAATGTGCCACACAATTGGCTTATGCTTCTGGCAAACCTTGACCTCAAATTCATCCATCAAAAGTCCATCAAAGGCCAAGCCATTTCACTGACCAATTGGCCGACGCACCTCTTTCTGGGGATCAACCTTCTAATTTTGACTTTCCAGATGAGTCAATTTCTACCCTTTCCCTGGATAAACCCGCTTACCAAATGACACTCTTCTTCGATGGTTCCAAGTGTCAGCGTGGGGGTGGGGCAGGTGTTATCCTCATTCCTCTTGATGGTGAACCCATGCCTTTGTCTTTCAAACTAGATTTTGATTGTACAAACAATATTTCTAAATACGAAGCACTCGTATTAGGTCTCCAAGCCGCCTATTCCCTAGATGTCAAATCAATCAACATTTTTGGTGATTCTCAATTGGTTATAAACCAAGTCAATGGTATATACCAATGTTGTAATGAGATACTTCAAAAGTATAAACATCATGTAGACATACTTTTGACCACCTTTGACCGTTACGACCTTCAAACCATCCCCTGTTCAACCAATAAATTTACAGATACCATGGCCTTCTTGGCTTCTCAAATACTCGCTTCACCCGCCGATTCTAAAATATTTATCACCGTACAATGACTCCAATCACCTTCTTATTTACCTCATGAGGTTTACTCCATCGGAACCGTTTACCCTGACCCGAGTGACCTTTGGTATAAACAATACTACAGACTACCTTTCCCTCTCCATCTTACCTCCTGATCTCACTCGTAATGGACAACGTGCACCTTCCTTAAAAAGGTCTCTCATTATGTCATCATGGGGGGCCTCCTCTATAAGCGCAGCTTTGATGGTATTCTCTTACGATGCCTTACAAGTTCTGAAATTCCTTATACCATTAAGGAAGTTCATGATGGAATATGTGGAGGTCACTTCAGTGGCCTTGTTGTTGCTAAGCGTATTCTTCGCCTAGGCTATTACTAGCCGACCCTCAACCATGATTTTTGTGACTATGTCAAACGTTGTGTAAAATTCCAACAACATGCCAACCTTTATCATACACCCATTCATGCCTTACAGGTTTCCCATGACCTTTGGCCCTTCTCTCAATGGGGTTCGGATCTTGTTGGAGAGATCAATCCCCATTCTTCCCAACACCATCAATGGATCATCACCGCTACCAGAATACTACACAAAATGGGTTGAATCTATACCACTAATCTCCATGAAAGCTGAGAAAATATGTGATTTCATCAATCATCACATCATTTGTCACTTTAGTGTTCCTCATCGCCTCATCTCTGATAATGGAAAACAATTCAAAAAAAAAAACATTGCAAAAAACTTTGTGATGCCTTTGGTATTTAGCTCAGTTTCTCATCACCTTATTACCCATAAGACCAATGGCCAAGCTGAATCCACCAATAAAACCTTGAACAAAATTCTCATGAAAGTGGTTAACGATACTGGGAAGGACTGACATACGCACATTCCTTTTTCCCTGTGGGCATACCGCACTAGTATTCGCACTTCCACTGCCGTCACACCTTTTTCTCTGGTCTACGGTACAGAGGCTGTTCTGCCTCTCAAAGTCCAGATTCCCTCACTCTGCATTTCTCTCCATGACATGCTCAATGATGATGACTTTCGTCAGGACCATTTAGCACAACTTGAGTTATTAGATGAATGTCATCTTAACGCTCTTGATCACCTTCAAGTTTACCAAAAACATATCAAATGTGCCTATGACAAACGTGTCCATGAACGAACCTTCCAAGTTGGTGACCTTGTCCTGAAAGAAAATCAACATGTAACCAAAGCAGAAAAAAGTAAACAGGGAAAATTTGCTCCTAATTGGCTTGGACCATACATCGTGACTCATACTTATGGATCAGGTGCTTATCATTTATCTTCACTCGATGGTAAACCTGAACCTGAGCCCCTTAATGCCTTGCATCTTTGACCATTCTATTGTTGACTTTTAGTCCTACATCACCTTTTTGCCTCTTTCCATGCTTGTCCCTTGAGCGCTATCCACTTCTTACACCTCACCAATGATTAAACAAGAATCATGTGCGTACCCATCACTTTTTATCTTCTCTTGAATATGTGTACCATGGTGCTACACATAGCATGATTCTCATGGATACTTTTCGTCTACCTTTAGATGAGATCCCATGGGTCATTTCACCCTGCTTTCTGAACAAGAATCCTTATTCTTCACCTTGGTCTTGTCCATGACTTAAAAATCCCTCACTTGGGATCCAAATCCTTGATTCAAACTTCTAATAAAAGATGACTCCCTCAAAAGGACATCTTTCTCTCTACAATCTCTGCTATAAATAGACTGCTCCCTCGAAGGACAACTATGTAAAGCTCTTTCAAAAAAAAAGAGAGAATCTGAAGCTTCCCACATTGATCAACTTCACGAAGACCTCAAGGAGTTAATTTCCTCATCCCATATAGACTTCCCACATCGATCAGTCTATCTCAAATATAAGTCAAATGAAGAAAATGACTTTTTAGTCATGGACTTTCCCATTGTGACCTTAGATCTCTTGCCAAAGAGCATGCTACCTCATACCATATAAAAATGCTTAACCACCTTTCACCCCTCTCACCATTCGTCACTCCCATTCCCTACCACCTCAAGGGACCTCTTGGAAACCATGACATTTGGTGATCATGTGACTACTTTTCACCCTTAGAATAATCAATCATGCAATGTCTTTAGGGTCTTACGTTCATCACCTCATCTAAGGTATGACCTACTCAGTATGATCCTAACCAATCAGGTGGCTTTCTTTCCCCCTCTTATCTTTTAACCTTATTTATTACGTTATTGATTACCTTATACAGGACTTGGTCCTCGACACTTACCTTTGGGGTAATCTTCTTCTTCTACCACAATCAAAATCACCTATACCAATTTTCCCATAACCCACTCATACCTAATGACCTAACTCCAAAATCATGCCTAAAACCTACCAACTCATTCCTCATATTCATCATATTCTTCCCTAGCTTATGGGAGAACTACATCGACCTGAGGTCCCTTTTTGCTGGGACTATGTAGGCAACACTCCTCCCCCTAAGGGCATGGGGCCCTTGGAGGTTAGCTCGGCCACTCTCTACCCTAAAAAATTCATCTTTCATCTTCCTAAAATTACATCCTACCCCACTTAGTTTCCTTTTTATGTCAAAAATTGGAAATTAAACCAAACAAACAACACGTTGCTTAACATTTTTATCATCATCACAACATACAGTTATCATGACTACCATTTATCTACCATCACATACATCGTATTAACCACGCAGCTCTCCAACCTATCAAATCCTCATAATCTCACTCGGTGACTTTCCACCCTTTTCTCAACTCCTCAATCGTTTTCTCCACTTTTCAAATCGACAAATAACTGTGAAAACTCGATTTTTCCATAACAACCCCTGGACCACGTCGATTTACCATAACCTTGGTCCTTTGCTCTCTTACCGTGGTCATTAAGCTTCCCAATTTGCAAAAAGAAAAATAAACCGTCATGCCCATGCAGTCTTTGTTTCTATAATCCTAACCCCTTGACCCTGACGCCAGTTTTACCTCACCCTCATGACCACATCACTTTACCTTCTGGACCTTACCCTTTACCCGCTCTCTTCCACATTTTGGGGACTCATTATTTTACCATACCTCGACCTTACCCATTCTGTGACCTAGATACTTGGACCTGGAACATCGACTAGTGACCTTTGACCTCATGTGTTCTCTATACCTTGTGGCACTGTTACCTGTGTTGATTTCCATCTTGGCCTTACCTTTCCTCTTGTCATGACCGTTTATCCTAACCCAACCTTTAGTGTACCAGAAACATACCTAAACGTTCCTGCACCTAACCTGTGTCATGTTTCCTGACCATATCCTATACCTTGGATACCAGAATCACCTCAACCTTGTTTGGATAAACCTATCGACCTTAGACAATGTAGAGTTTTTCGTGCTCTTCAACCTGGTATTGTGTTGCAGTTTATACGTGTGTGTGCATTTGATTGTTACTACCTTTAACCCTGGCCCATTACCTAGATTACCTGAGTAGACCTTTTTTCCCTTTTTACCCCCATTACCACCTTCCTCTTCATCACATTCACCTTTTATCAAACCACTCACCGATTCTACCTTCTACCTCATCAGTTCCTGGTTTGAGGGGGATCACCTTCACCCACACATGGGGCAACCACATCTTATTTTTGTCAGCGTCGCTTACCAATACAAGCTACGCAACAAAAAGGGGCAAAATGTAGACACCAAAATTGGGTCACACTCCCCTTGGTCCCTCGTTAAATACATACCTTGAACACATCCACCTAACCATGGCTCCCTACACCCCACTACTAATATTAATTTAATTTAAATTAAATTAATTCATCATCCTCACAATATTTATTATTTAAATATCCTAATTGGGATAATTCCCACATATCCATCACCTAGACACCTCATCTAGCCACCTCGCCCTAAGACCTATTCTTAGTAAGTTGCCATAACTAACTAAGACCTACCCAAACCCTAAAAATCAAAGCCTACATTCCCTCTAACCACATTCCTGACATGTTAGAAGGAAGCTTCCATTCTAATCCGCAGGGGCAAAACAAAATGAGATCCCAGAAAATCAAGGGGATCTGCCTAGTTTAGTAAACCTAGGAAATCCCACCCTAACTGACGTTGGTTACCCTTAACCACCGCCGGTTAAGCCGGAACCACCGTCGGTTACCATTTAACTCCCAAAACAACCTTATTTTGAGGTTGGCACATTTCTGAGAAAGAGAGAGATCTTCTGAGAACAAGTGATGAAACCAGAGCTACATGCAAGAAGAACCAGCATCCGTACAAGCATCAGAACACCCATAGCCAGCAGTACTCAAAAGCAATCACACAGCCACCTACCTTCACGAGAGCATCTAGGGAAGCACCAGCACTACACCAAGTTCATTCCATCACCCACCATTACCAACCAGGCATCAAGCTCGTACAAACAATAAGTTTGTTAACCTACATTGTTTCCTTGTCATTTGAGCAGATCCTTGTACATTTGTTATTAGTTTCTGCTTTCATTCCCATTCCCCACCATTTTACCTCCATGCAAACTTGACCATCCTCTTTACCCACACCATTGAACTATTCATATCCATGGATTTTCATCATTCCTGTGCATGTCCAGGATCCACACGAATCTTACCATTTACCCTTCCACCTTCATCTAATCCTTAGATCTATCACCCAGCCAAGTTTTTATCGAGTTTCCTGTACCCCAACCATACCGATGCCGGTCACCCATAACCATCACCGGTTAACCTAAACCGACATTGGTCTCTGTGTCTTTTACCAGAAAACCCAAATCAGAGTCTCTAAACTTCCACCAAATACCCTAAACCGACTCAAAACCTAACCCTGACCAATAACAGTACCCTAACAGTGACCTTGACCTTCAGATTCAATCATAGCCTAGCCTGTTGTGAATGAATTTGCTTATTGTAGATGAATGAGATACCTAAATCATTTTAACTACAGTAGGATTTACTTTATTACCAGCATTAAGTTGTTTTAAACAGTGGATTAACAGCCGTCTAGGAAGTATCACACTTCCCGAATCTAGCACGCGTTAGGTAGTCCATTGCATATATTGTTTAACTTTTATTTGATGGTCTTGTGTTCAATTTTAGGTAGTTCCTCTAAGAAAAAAGGAATTTCTCACGATCATCTGTGGATTTATAAGTCATACGCGTGCAGTAACCTATCAACCAGCATTCCAACAGGTATTCTTCCTAGGCCATTACCCTTATCTGTTTCGTCATTTTCCAAGAAACATCTAAGAATCGGTTGAAACACTAGGGGCTAAGCTTCCACAAGAACGCAAAGTAGAAACAAATGTCATTAATCATAAAACAAAAGAACGAAGATCCCTCTTAGACATAGATAATTCCTTTGACATGGGGTACGCTTCTACTTTTGGTCAACATCATAACACCGCTGAAGGAGACCCATCCAAGCCAGTTGGTGATCCATGATGACCTTATTACAAAGTTTCACGTAAAGTGAAGATTGAGCACAAAGCCTTGCCACCTCCCAAGTTCGATGAGGAAGAGGATCCTTTAATTGAAGAAGAAATCCTTCAAAAATAGATCGTAAAACTGAGCCAAAAATTATCAAACATAGGCTCTTCAAGTAGGAACGTATACAAAGAAAAACTCAAAACAAAATCTACCAAGTTCCACTTCAATCTGTATAATGACACAACCTTTAAAGTGGCTAAGGCACAAATACCAATGTCTCTGACCAAAGAACAAATCATTGAACGGGAGTTACAATCAATGAAAGACACAATTACTATGCTACAAGATGGAAATGTAGGACATAGTAGGAAATATTTGTATGAATAACTATGCCCTTACCCCTTCAATAAGGCATGTTGAGGAAACCCTTCCCAAAGCATTTTTCCATTCCTAAATTTGATAAATATAAAAGAAAAATTGATCCTCGTGATCACATAAAAGAATTTTATATGGCTTTCCAAGAGGTCACATACAGCGATAACTTCTTAATATGACTCTTCCCTCACAGCCTAGGGGAACTATGATTGGGATGGTTTTATAGCATACCCAAGGGCTCCATTATAACATGGCATACATTACCCTAAAAATTTGTATGGAATTATTCCTACAACATGGAAAATGATATCATAATGAACGACCTCTGCAATGCAAAGTAGAAGCCCAACGAAACCTTTGCAAAAATTTTACAATGATGGTGAGGGTTTGTAATTCATTTCCCTTGTGCCTTTCTAGAAACGTAGCTGGTAAGAATATTTGTGCCTAACCTGAACCCAGAGATAGCCTTCTATTTACAAATGCATTGTTGCTCTTACTTCAAAGAAATCATAGAGAAGGGAAGTCAAATCAAAAAATTCCTCATCACAAAGGGAACACTAAAACTGGTTGTCAAAAACAAACATGAAAAAAAATCCTTACATAAACTGAAGTTCTTCAACAAAAAAAAACATGTCGTTGGAGATGGCATTATGGACTCCAAGAGAGTCCAATATGTGTAGACTAGTCCGCTTTTAAAGCTCTCATAAGGAACTTGTCCCAAGGCACCCACCCACCAAACACGAGTTCACGTCGTTAAAATATTCCCTATCTACCATACTAAAATAATTAGATAATGTAAACATGGTGGAGTACCCAACCGTGACGGTATCATACCCAAATAATGTTCCAAAACCCATTTGTTTTAAATAACATGAGTATTGTGACTTCCACTGTGTTAAAGGGCATAAGACAGATAGATGCTTGAGATTATGCCATTACATACAAGACCTCATTAAAGAGGGTAAAATCACCGTAGGTTCTCCCCCTAACTCAGGACAAGGGTTCGATGATAAAATGGGTATCTTTAAAAAGCCCTTTCCTAACCATGCAGATAAAAAGAAAAGGAAGCCATATCATGGACAAACTTCCAACGACTATAGTACAACCACTTATATTTATCCCACTAATGATAGTCCTTTTGATTCCCTCATAGGATGTATCCATTCATTTGATGAATAGGTCAATACTATTAGGATCTTAGAAAATATTTGTACAGTACAGACGAGATGTGATCATTTAATCATACCAGATCCCCTACCTGTCCCTCAGGAAGGTCAGTACAATTTGATAGACCAGTTAGAGAAAATACCTGTTAGGATATCAATTTTAGATCTCCTCAAAATATCTACTTCCCATAAAACCATACTTTATAAAACACAACAAAGTTCGGGAGTCTCAACCGATGTAGATACCACGCACCTCCAAGTCATGATTATCCACCTCGACTCTAACGATCATATCAATTTTGATCGTGTTGGAATTCCACGTAACGACCCAGAGCACAACTTACCCTTCTACATAGAAGCGGTTGTTACCTGTCATAAAATTAAGAGAATACTTGTGGACGGTGGATCCGGTCTAAACATTTGTACTTTGAAGCGAGTTAAGCAACTAGACCATTCAGAGATGGATCTAGGGGCCAAAACTATTACAATCATGGCCTATGATAATGAGGAATGAGAGTCAGCAAGCACTATAGTGATTCCAATGGAATTAGGGTCTACTTGTCATGATACAATGTTCCATGTCCTTGACTTGGATCTCCCATACAACATGATCTTAGGATGCCCATGGAGCCATGCCATGCAGACCATTCCTTCAACTTTCCATCAATGTATCAAAATGTGCCACAAAGAATAGATTACCACCATTCAGGGTGATCCAGAACCATTTACACATTGAAGAGCCTTGCACATTTTTTCTCGTGTAGCTTATGAATTCCCTTTTCTAGACATTGTTGTTCCTTTACAAACAGAGGCTATCAAGGAATGTGTGGATCCAGATTCACTCACTCCTTGTAATGAATAATTTCCTTCATTGGTCAACCCTTTCGCATCATGGGAGGAAATGTTAGAAAAATATGGCCCAGGTGATCCGTTCACTCTTGAACAAGATCTATTAATATCATACTTATCAATGTCTCCTAGGACACGTGGAAAGCCCTATTTTCAGTTCAAAATCACTCGGGATCAATGCCCTAAACCATTGGTGAATTTCATTCCTATTGGTTTCTTATCTGAGGAAAATATGTTAGAATATTCCACCAGTAGAGTACCTGAAGGTACAATGGCTTCATGCCATCAGGCCCCGCTATATGTCAAACACCACCGTATGATACACGTCATGGGTTATAATGGATTTGGATGTGGAATCAATACACAATGGCAATTAGAACCCATTCATATCCCTCGCTTCAAATCAAATAAACATGGTCTTAGAATACGACCTCATGATTATCCACCCTTTGAGATTGATGCCACCTCTTCTGAATGCGAGAGCGATTCATCTCATTCATATAGTGAAACGGATTCCCAATATAGCCTCTACGAGGATCTCGCCTCAACTAACCTATTCCCTGATTTAGTTTTCCTTACCTTATCCAGATCCAATCCTCAAACCAATTTCTAAGTAACCCTTGTATATCCCGAACTTGTAGATTGGGGTCAACAATTTCACATGTTGATCGATTTCTTTTAGAACGATGAGGCATTTTCAAAATTCATGGGTCTCAGGGATTATATTCCAGCTAGGGATCAAAAGAAATGATTTGTAATTCAACCAGACACCTATGCATACTTTGGAGAAGCAAAGATGTGTGAATGCTTGAATAAGAAGGTCACAAACGAGAGTAAAAATACTTCAGAGAAACCTTGTGCAAGGAATAAATAAAAATCTCATAGTGACAAACTTTTTGAAGCACTTGCAGAAAAACAAAACAAAGAACCTATGGAAAAAATGATCTATCAGTTCAAGGATGATGATGAGCTACCTAAGGAGGTTAACATTAATCTTCCCCCTGATCCTACGCGGATGGAATATACCTCTAAGATTTTTATGGAAGAAACCATCATTGTTAACAATTTCTCATAAGAGAAACCTCAAATGATAAAGTTGGGAGCTTCATTCTCAGCTCAAGAACAGAAGGTTTTTTTGGAGCTATTACAAGAATATACAGATATATTTGCATGTTCATATGACAATATGCCTAGTTTGGACTCAGAATTGGTTGTGCACAACCTTTTTGTGCACCTAGACACCAAACCCATCAAGTAGAAGTTGAGAAAGATGCACCCTACAATTGCACTGCTTGTCAAAGAAGAACTAGATAAATTATTAGCTGTTGATTTCATTAATCCCATCGACTATTTAGAGTGGATATCTAATATAGTCCCTATTCAGAAGAAAATTGTTTGCATAAGAATCTACACTGACTTCTGTGATATCAATAAAGCATGTCCAAAGGATGATTTCCCCTTTCCTAAAATTGATATGATCATTGATTCCACTGTCAATTATGAATTTTGTCCTTAATGGATGGAATTTCAGGTTATAACCAGATTTGGATTGCAAAAGAAGACCAACATAAAACATCTTTCATCACCCCTTGGGGAACATTTTACTACAAATTCATGCCTTTTGGACTCAATCATTCCGGGGCCACCTATCAATATGCAATGAATGTCATCTTCCATGACATGATGAATGACATCATGGATGATTACGTTGATTATATTCTAGTGAAATCCAAAAGCAGAGAAGAGCACCCTAAATTTTTGAGACGTATTTTCCAACGTCTCTGGGATTACAAGGTATGCTTGAACCCCAAGAAGTGTGTCTTTGGAATTTTTTTAGGGAATCTTCTAGGTTTCATTGTTTCACAAAGAAGAAGAATAGAAGTGGACACTGCAAA